>OV702300.1:12443709-13859952 GCA_916181665.1 Avena sativa | reverse complement strand
ATTGAACCCCAAAACTATGGGCAATAGCTCATGGAAACAGCCATAAAATGTGAATACGTCGTGTTTTTGGTCATAACTCTCAAACATGTATCGTGTCTTATGGGCCATGCAAATCCCCATGAAACCCCAAACTATGGGAATAGCTCATGAAAACGGCGATAAAACTTTAGAATTGGGAAATCTCATGAAAATGGCCATGAAATGCGAAAACAACGAGTTTTTAGTCATATCTCTCGAACATGTATCGGGTCTTACGGACCGTGCAAATCGCCCTTGAACCCCAAACATGTGGGCAATACCGCATGAAAATGGCCATAAACGCGAAAACATCTAGTTTTTTGTCATAACTCTCGAACGTGTATCGGGTGTTACTACTCGTGTAAATCGCCCAGGAACCCCAAAACTGTGGGGGTAATAGATCATGAAAACGGCCACGAAATGCAAAACGATGATTTTTGGGTCATAACTCTCAAACATGTATCAGATCTTACGGGCCATGTGGATCCCCATGAACCCCAAAACAGTGGGCAAAAGCTCACGAAAACAGACATAAAACACGAAAACGATGAGTTTTTGGTCATATCTCTCAAACATGTATGTGGTCTTATGGGCCTTGCAAATCGTCTCGATATCCCCAAAACACTGGCCAATAGCTCATGAAAGGGCCATAAAACACGAAAACTATGAATTTTTGTTCTTATATCTCAAACATGTATCTGGTCTTACGGGCCGAACAAATCGTCTTAGAACCCCAATATTGTGGGCAATACCTCATGAAAACATCCATAAAACGCAAAAACGCCTAGTTTTTGGTCAAAACTCTCATACGTTTATCGGGTGTTATTACTCATCTAAATCGCCCTGGACCCCAAAACTGTGGGCAATAGCTCATGAAAACGGCCATAAAAGGCGTGAGAACGACGATTTTTTGGTCATAACTCTTAAACATGTATCAATTCTTACGTGCCATGTGAATCCCCATAAAATCCCCAAACAGTGGGTAATAGCTCATGAAAACGGTCAAAAAACGCGAAAACGATGAGTTTTTGGTCATATCTCTCAAACATGTATCAGGTCTTATGGGGCTTGCAAATCGCCTAGATATTCCCAAAACTCTAGCCAATAGCTCATGAAAAGGGCCATAAAACATGAAAACCAAGAGTTTTTGGTCATATCACTCAAACATGTATCGAGTCTTACAGGCCATGCAAATCAACCTAGAACCCCAAAACTGTGGGCAATACCTCATGAAAACTGCCATAAAAGGCGAAAATTCCTAGTTTTTGGTCGAAACTGTCAAACATGTATTAGGTTTTATGGGCCATGAAAATCCCCATTGAACCCCACAACTATGGGCAATAGCTCATGAAAACGGCCATAAAACATGAAAATGTCGCTTTTTTGGTGATAACTCTCAAACATGTATCATGTATTATGGGCCGTGCAAATCCCCATGGAACCCCAAATTATGGGCAATAGGTGATGAAAACTGCCATAAAACAGGAAAACGTCGTTTTTTGTCATAACTCTCGAACATTTATCGTATCTTACGGGCCATGCAAATCCCCATGAAACCCTATATTTTGGGCAATAGCTCATGGAAACAGCGATAAAACGTAAAAAACATCGATTACTCTCAAACATGTATTGGATCTTACGGGCCATGCGATCCCCATGAAATCCCAAAAGTATGGGCAATAGCTCATGAAAACGGTCATAAAACACGAAAACGATGAGTTTTTGGTCATATCTCTCAAACATGAATTGAGTCTTATGGGCCATGCAAATTGCCTTGTTGTCGCCAAAACTGTTGCCAATAGCTCATGAAAAGGGTCATAAAACGCGAAAACTATGAGTTTTTGGTCATATCACTCAAACATGTATCGGGTCTTACAGGCCATGCAAATCACCCTAGAATCCCTAAACTATGGGCAATACCTCATGAAAACGGCCATAAAATGCGAAAACGCCCATTTTTGGTCAAAACTCTCAAACCCGTATCAGGTTTTACGGGCCATGCAAATTCCCATTGAACCCCAAAACTATGGGCAATAGCTCATGGAAACAGCCATAAAATGTGAATACGTCGTGTTTTTGGTCATAACTCTCAAACATGTATCGTGTCTTATGGGCCATGCAAATCCCCATGAAACCCCAAACTATGGAATAGCTCATGAAAACGGCGATAAAACTTTAGAATTGGGAAATCTCATGAAAATGGCCATGAAATGCGAAAACAACGAGTTTTTAGTCATATCTCTCGAACATGTATCGGGTCTTACGGACCGTGCAAATCGCCCTTGAACCCCAAACATGTGGGCAATACCGCATGAAAATGGCCATAAACGCGAAACATCTAGTTTTTTGTCATAACTCTCGAACGTGTATCGGGTGTTACTACTCGTGTAAATCGCCCTGGAACCCCAAAACTGTGGGGTAATAGATCATGAAAACGGCCACGAAATGCAAAACGATGATTTTTGGTCATAACTCTCAAACATGTATCAGATCTTACGGGCCATGTGGATCCCCATGAAACCCCAAAACAGTGGGCAAAAGCTCACGAAAACAGACATAAAACACGAAAACGATGAGTTTTTGGTCATATCTCTCAAACATGTATATGGTCTTATGGGCCTTGCAATCGTCTCGATATCCCCAAAACTCTGGCCAATAGCTCATGAAAAGGGCAATAAAACACGAAAACTATGAATTTTTGTTCTTATCTCTCAAACATGTATCTGGTCTTACGGGCCGAACAAATCGTCCTAGAACCCCAATATTGTGGGCAATACCTCATGAAAACATCCATAAAACGCAAAAAACGCCTAGTTTTTGGTCAAAACTCTCATACGTTTATCGGGGTGTTATTACTCATCTAAATCGCCCTGGACCCCCAAAACTGTGGGCAATAGCTCATGAAAACGGCCATAAAAGGCGAGAACGACGATTTTTGGTCATAACTCTTAAACATGTATCAACTCTTACGTGCCATGTGAATCCCCCATAAAATCCCCAAACAGTGGGTAATAGCTCATGAAAACGGTCAAAAAACGCGAAAACGACGAGTTTTTGGTCATATCTCTCAAACATGTATCAGGTCTTATGGGCCTTGCAAATCGCCTAGATATCCCCAAAACTCTAGCCAATAGCTCATGAAAAGGGCCATAAAACGTGAAAACAAAGAGTTTTTGGTCATATCACTCAAACATGTATCAGGTCTTACAAGCCATGCAAATCACCCTAGAACCCCAAAACTGTGGGCAATACCTCATGAAAACTGCCATAAAAGGCGAAAATTCCTAGTTTTTGGTCGAAACTGTCAAACATGTATTAGGTTTTATGGGCCATGAAAATCCCCATTGAACCCCACAACTATGGGCAATAGCTCATGAAAACGGCCATAAAACATGAAAATGTCGCTTTTTTGGTGATAACTCTCAAACATGTATCATGTATTATGGGCCGTGCAAATCCCCATGGAACCCCAAATTATGGGCAATAGGTGATGAAAACTGCCATAAAACAGGAAAACGTCGTTTTTTTGTCATAACTCTCGAACATGTATCGTATCTTACGGGCCATGCAAATCCCCATGAAAACCTATATTTTGGGCAATAGCTCATGGAAACAGCGATAAAACGTAAAAACATCGATTACTCTCAAACATGTATTGGATCTTACGGGCCATGCGATCCCCATGAAATCCCAAAAGTATGGGCAATAGCTCATGAAACGGTCATAAAACACGAAAACGATGAGTTTTTGGTCATATCTCTCAAACATGAATTGAGTCTTATGGGCCATGCAAATTGCCTTGTTGTCGCCAAAACTGTTGCCAATAGCTCATGAAAAGGGTCATAAAACGCGAAAACTATGAGTTTTTGGTCATATCACTCAAACATGTATCGGGTCTTACAGGCCATGCAAATCACCCTAGAATCCCTAAACTATGGGCAATACCTCATGAAAACGGCCATAAAATGCGAAAACGCCCATTTTTTGGTCAAAACTCTCAAACCCGTATCAGGTTTTACGGGCCATGCAAATTCCCATTGAACCCCAAAAACTATGGGCAATAGCTCATGGAAACAGCCATAAAACGTGAATACGTCGTGTTTTTGGTCATAACTCTCAAACATGTATCGTGTCTTATGGGCCATGCAAATCCCCATGAAACCCCAAACTATGGGAATAGGCTCATGAAAACGGCGATTAAAAACTTTAGAATTGGGAAATCTCATGAAAATGGCCATGAAATGCGAAAACAACGAGTTTTTAGTCATATCTCTCGAACATGTATCGGGTCTTACGGACCGTGCAAATCGCCCTTGAACCCCAAACATGTGGGCAATACCGCATGAAAATGGCCATAAACGCGGAAAACATCTAGTTTTTTGTCATAACTCTCGAACGTGTATCGGGTGTTACTACTCGTGTAAATCGCCCTGGAACCCCAAAACTGTGGGGTAATAGATCATGAAAACGGCCACGAAATGCAAAACGATAACATGTATCAGATCTTACGGGCCATGTGGATCCCCATGAAACCCCAAAACAGTGGGCAAAAGCTCACGAAAACAGACATAAAACACGAAAACGATGAGTTTTTGGTCATATCTCTCAAACATGTATCGGGTCTTACAGGCCATGTAAATCACCCTAGAATCCCTAAACTATGGGCAATACCTCATGAAAACGGCATAAAATGCGAAAACGCCCATTTTTGGTCAAAACTCTCAGACCCGTATCAGGTTTTACGGACCATGCAAATTCCCATTGAACCCCAAAACTATGGGCAATAGCTCATGGGAACTGCCATAAAACGTGAATACGTCGTGTTTTTGGTCATAACTCTCAAACATGTATCGTGTCTTACGGGCCATGCAAATCCCCATGAAACCCCAAACTATGGGAATAGCTCATGAAAACGGCTATAAAACTTTAGAAGTGGGAAATCTCATGAAAGTGGCCATGAAATGCGAAAACAACGAGTTTTTAGTCATATCTCTCGAACATGTATCGGGTCTTACGGGCCGTGCAAATCGCCCTTGAACCCCAATCCTGTGGGCAATACCGCATGAAAATGGCCATAAACGCGAAAACGTCTAGTTTTTTGTCATAACTCTCGAACGTGTATCGGGTGTTACTACTCGTGTAAATCGCCCTGGAACCCCAAAACTGTGGGGTAATAGATCATGAAAACGGCCACGAAATGCAAAACGATGACTTTTGGTCATAACTCTCAAACATGTATCAGATCTTACGGGCCATGTGGATCCCCCATGAAACCCCAAAACAGTGGGAAATAGCTCATGAAAACAGACATAAAACAAGAAAACGATGAGTTTTTGGTCATATCTCTCAAACATGTATATGGTCTTATGGGCCTTGCAAATCGTCTCGATATCCCCAAAACTCTGGCCAATTGCTCATGAAAAGGGCCATAAAACACGAAAACTATGAGTTTTTGTTCATATCTCTCAAACATGTATCTGGTCTTACGGGCCAAACAAATCGTCCTAGAACCCCAATATTGTGGGCAATACCTCATGAAAACATCCACAAAACGCGAAAACGCCTAGTTTTTAGTCAAAAATCTCATACGTTTATTGGGTGTTATTACTCATCTAAATCGCCCTAGACCCCCAAAACTGTGGGCAATAGCTCATGAAAACGGCCATAAAAGGCGAGAACGACGATTTTTGGTCATAACTCTTAAACATGTATCAAATCTTACGTGCCATGTGAATCCCCATAAAATCCCAAAACAGTGAGTAATAGCTCATGAAAACGGTCAAAAAACGCGAAAACGACGAGTTTTTGGTCATATCTCTCAAACACGTATCAGGTCTTATGGGCCTTGCAAATCGCCTAGATATCCCCAAAACTCTAGCCAATAGCTCATGAAAAGGGCCATAAAACGTGAAAACAAAGAGTTTTTGGTCATATCACTCAAACATGTATCAGGTCTTACAAGCCATGCAAATCACCCTAGAACCCCAAAACTGTGGGCAATACCTCATGAAAACTGCCATAAAAGGCGAAAATTCCTAGTTTTTGGTCGAAACTGTCAAACATGTATTAGGTTTTATGGGCCATGAAAATCCCCATTGAACCCCACAACTATGGGCAATAGCTCATGAAAACGGCCATAAAACATGAAAATGTCGCTTTTTTGGTGATAACTCTCAAACATGTATCATGTATTATGGGCCGTGCAAATCCCCATGGAACCCCAAATTATGGGCAATAGGTGATGAAAACTGCCATAAAACAGGAAAACGTCGTTTTTTGTCATAACTCTCGAACATGTATCGTATCTTACGGGCCATGCAAATCCCCATGAAACCCTATATTTTGGGCAATAGCTCATGGAAACAGCGATAAAACGTAGAAACATCGATTACTCTCAAACATGTATTGGATCTTACGGGCCATGCGATCCCCATGAAATCCCAAAAGTATGGGCAATAGCTCATGAAAACGGTCATAAAACACGAAAACGATGAGTTTTTGGTCATATCTCTCAAACATGAATTGAGTCTTATGGGCCATGCAAATTGCCTTGTTGTCGCCAAAACTGTTGCCAATAGCTCATGAAAAGGGTCATAAAACGCGAAAACTATGAGTTTTTGGTCATATCACTCAAACATGTATCGGGTCTTACAGGCCATGCAAATCACCCTAGAATCCCTAAACTATGGGCAATACCTCATGAAAACGGCCATAAAATGCGAAAACGCCCATTTTTGGTCAAAACTCTCAGACCCGTATCAGGTTTTACGGACCATGCAAATTCCCATTGAACCCCAAAACTATGGGCAATAGCTCATGGGAACTGCCATAAAACGTGAATACGTCGTGTTTTTGGTCATAACTCTCAAACATGTATCGTGTCTTACGGGCCATGCAAATCCCCATGAAACCCCAAACTATGGGAATAGCTCATGAAAACGGCTATAAAACTTTAGAAGTGGGAAATCTCATGAAAGTGGCCATGAAATGCGAAAACAACGAGTTTTTAGTCATATCTCTCGAACATGTATCGGGTCTTACGGGCCATGCAAATCGCCCTTGAACCCCAATCCTGTGGGCAATACCGCATGAAAATGGCCATAAACGCGAAAACGTCTAGTTTTTTGTCATAACTCTCGAACGTGTATCGGGTGTTACTACTCGTGTAAATCGCCCTGGAACCCCAAAACTGTGGGGTAATAGATCATGAAAACGGTCACGAAATGCAAAACGATGACTTTTGGTCATAACTCTCAAACATGTATCAGATCTTACGGGCCATGTGGATCCCCATGAAACCCCAAAACAGTGGGAAATAGCTCATGAAAACAGACATAAAACAAGAAAACGATGAGTTTTTGGTCATATCTCTCAAACATGTATATGGTCTTATGGGCCTTGCAAATCGTCTCGATATCCCCAAAACTCTGGCCAATTGCTCATGAAAAGGGCCATAAAACACGAAAACTATGAGTTTTTGTTCATATCTCTCAAACATGTATCTGGTCTTACGGGCCAAACAAATCGTCCTAGAACCCCAATATTGTGGGCAATACCTCATGAAAACATCCACAAAACGCGAAAACGCCTAGTTTTTAGTTAAAAATCTCATACGTTTATTGGGTGTTATTACTCATCTAAATCGCCCTGGACCCCCAAAACTGTGGGCAATAGCTCATGAAAACGGCCATAAAAGGCGAGAACGACGATTTTTGGTCATAACTCTTAAACATGTATCAAATCTTACGTGCCATGTGAATCCCCATAAAATCCCAAAACAGTGAGTAATAGCTCATGAAAACGGTCAAAAAACGCGAAAACGACGAGTTTTTGGTCATATCTCTCAAACACGTATCAGGTCTTATGGGCCTTGCAAATCGCCTAGATATCCCCAAAACTCTAGCCAATAGCTCATGAAAAGGGCCATAAAACGTGAAAACAAAGAGTTTTTTGGTCATATCACTCAAACATGTATCAGGTCTTACAAGCCATGCAAATCACCCTAGAACCCCAAAACTGTGGGCAATACCTCATGAAAACTGCCATAAAAGGCGAAAATTCCTAGTTTTTGGTCGAAACTGTCAAACATGTATTAGGTTTTATGGGCCATGAAAATCCCCATTGAACCCCACAACTATGGGCAATAGCTCATGAAAACGGCCATAAAACATGAAAATGTCGCTTTTTTGGTGATAACTCTCAAACATGTATCATGTATTATGGGCCGTGCAAATCCCCATGGAACCCCAAATTATGGGCAATAGGTGATGAAAACTGCCATAAAACAGGAAAACGTCGTTTTTTGTCATAACTCTCAAACATGTATCGTATCTTACGGGCCATGCAAATCCCCATGAAACCCTATATTTTGGGCAATAGCTCATGGAAACAGCGATAAAACGTAGAAACATCGATTACTCTCAAACATGTATTGGATCTTACGGGCCATGCGATCCCCATGAAATCCCAAAAGTATGGGCAATAGCTCATGAAAAACGGTCATAAAACACGAAAACGATGAGTTTTTGGTCATATCTCTCAAACATGAATTGAGTCTTATGGGCCATGCAAATTGCCTTGTTGTCGCCAAAACTGTTGCCAATAGCTCATGAAAAGGGTCATAAAACGCGAAAACTATGAGTTTTTGGTCATATCACTCAAACATGTATCGGGTCTTACAGGCCATGCAAATCACCCTAGAATCCCTAAACTATGGGCAATACCTCATGAAAACGGCCATAAAATGCGAAAACGCCCATTTTTGGTCAAAACTCTCAGACCCGTATCAGGTTTTACGGACCATGCAAATTCCCATTGAACCCCAAAACTATGGGCAATAGCTCATGGGAACTGCCATAAAACGTGAATACGTCGTGTTTTTGGTCATAACTCTCAAACATGTATCGTGTCTTACGGGCCATGCAAATCCCCATGAAACCCCAAACTATGGGAATAGCTCATGAAAACGGCTATAAAACTTTAGAAGTGGGAAATCTCATGAAAGTGGCCATGAAATGCGAAAACAACGAGTTTTTAGTCATATCTCTCGAACATGTATCGGGTCTTACGGGCCGTGCAAATCGCCCTTGAACCCCAATCCTGTGGGCAATACCGCATGAAAATGGCCATAAACGCGAAAACGTCTAGTTTTTTGTCATAACTCTCGAACGTGTATCGGGTGTTACTACTCGTGTAAATCGCCCTGGAACCCCAAAACTGTGGGGTAATAGATCATGAAAACGGCCACGAAATGCAAAACGATGACTTTTGGTCATAACTCTCAAACATGTATCAGATCTTACGGGCCATGTGGATCCCCATGAAACCCCAAAACAGTGGGAAATAGCTCATGAAAACAGACATAAAACAAGAAAACGATGAGTTTTTGGTCATATCTCTCAAACATGTATATGGTCTTATGGGCCTTGCAAATCGTCTCGATATCCCCAAAACTCTGGCCAATTGCTCATGAAAAGGGCCATAAAACACGAAAACTATGAGTTTTTGTTCATATCTCTCAAACATGTATCTGGTCTTATGGGCCAAACAAATCGTCCTAGAACCCCAATATTGTGGGCAATACCTCATGAAAACATCCACAAAACGCGAAAACGCCTAGTTTTTAGTCAAAAATCTCATACGTTTATTGGGTGTTATTACTCATCTAAATCGCCGTGGACCCCCAAAACTGTGGGCAATAGCTCATGAAAACGGCCATAAAAGGCGAGAACGACGATTTTTGGTCATAACTCTTAAACATGTATCAAATCTTACGTGCCATGTGAATCCCCATAAAATCCCAAAACAGTGAGTAATAGCTCATGAAAACGGTCAAAAAACGCGAAAACGACGAGTTTTTGGTCATATCTCTCAAACACGTATCAGGTCTTATGGGCCTTGCAAATCGCCTAGATATCCCCAAAACTCTAGCCAATAGCTCATGAAAAGGGCCATAAAACGTGAAAACAAAGAGTTTTTGGTCATATCACTCAAACATGTATCAGGTCTTACAAGCCATGCAAATCACCCTAGAACCCCAAAACTGTGGGCAATACCTCATGAAAACTGCCATAAAAGGCGAAAATTCCTAGTTTTTGGTCGAAACTGTCAAACGTGTATTAGGTTTTATGGGCCATGAAAATCCCCATTGAACCCCACAACTATGGGCAATAGCTCATGAAAACGGCCATAAAACATGAAAATGTCGCTTTTTTGGTGATAACTCTCAAACATGTATCATGTATTATGGGCCGTGCAAATCCCCATGGAACCCCAAATTATGGGCAATAGGTGATGAAAACTGCCATAAAACAGGAAAACGTCGTTTTTTGTCATAACTCTCGAACATGTATCGTATCTTACGGGCCATGCAAATCCCCATGAAACCCTATATTTTGGGCAATAGCTCATGGAAACAGCGATAAAACGTAAAAACATCGATTACTCTCAAACATGTATTGGATCTTACGGGCCATGCGATCCCCATGAAATCCCAAAAGTATGGGCAATAGCTCATGAAAACGGTCATAAAACACGAAAACGATGAGTTTTTGGTCATATCTCTCAAACATGAATTGAGTCTTATGGGCCATGCAAATTGCCTTGTTGTCGCCAAAACTGTTGCCAATAGCTCATGAAAAGGGTCATAAAACGCGAAAACTATGAGTTTTTGGTCATATCACTCAAACATGTATCGGGTCTTACAGGCCATGCAAATCACCCTAGAATCCCTAAACTATGGGCAATACCTCATGAAAACGGCCATAAAATGCGAAAACGCCCATTTTTGGTCAAAACTCTCAAACCCGTATCAGGTTTTACGGGCCATGCAAATTCCCATTGAACCCCAAAACTATGGGCAATAGCTCATGGAAACAGCCATAAAATGTGAATACGTCGTGTTTTTGGTCATAACTCTCAAACATGTATCGTGTCTTATGGGCCATGCAAATCCCCATGAAACCCCAAACTATGGGAATAGCTCATGAAAACGGCGATAAAACTTTAGAATTGGGAAATCTCATGAAAATGGCCATGAAATGCGAAAACAACGAGTTTTTAGTCATATCTCTCGAACATGTATCGGGTCTTACGGACCGTGCAAATCGCCCTTGAACCCCAAACATGTGGGCAATACCGCATGAAAATGGCCATAAACGCGAAAACATCTAGTTTTTTGTCATAACTCTCGAACGTGTATCGGGTGTTACTACTCGTGTAAATCGCCCTGGAACCCCAAAACTGTGGGGTAATAGATCATGAAAACGGCCACGAAATGCAAAACGATGATTTTTGGTCATAACTCTCAAACATGTATCAGATCTTACGGGCCATGTGGATCCCCATGAAACCCCAAAACAGTGGGCAAAAGCTCACGAAAACAGACATAAAACACGAAAACGATGAGTTTTTGGTCATATCTCTCAAACATGTATATGGTCTTATGGGCCTTGCAAATCGTCTCGATATCCCCAAAACACTGGCCAATAGCTCATGAAAGGGCCATAAAACACGAAAACTATGAATTTTTGTTCTTATCTCTCAAACATGTATCTGGTCTTACGGGCCGAACAAATCGTCTTAGAACCCCAATATTGTGGGCAATACCTCATGAAAACATCCATAAAACGCAAAAACGCCTAGTTTTTGGTCAAAACTCTCATACGTTTATCGGGTGTTATTACTCATCTAAATCGCCCTGGACCCCCAAAACTGTGGGCAATAGCTCATGAAAACGGCCATAAAAGGCGAGAACGACGATTTTTGGTCATAACTCTTAAACATGTATCAATTCTTACGTGCCATGTGAATCCCCATAAAATCCCCAAACAGTGGGTAATAGCTCATGAAAACGGTCAAAAAACGCGAAAACGATGAGTTTTTGGTCATATCTCTCAAACATGTATCAGGTCTTATGGGGCTTGCAAATCGCCTAGATATTCCCAAAACTCTAGCCAATAGCTCATGAAAAGGGCCATAAAACGTGAAAACCAAGAGTTTTTGGTCATATCACTCAAACATGTATCGAGTCTTACAGGCCATGTAAATCACCCTAGAACCCCAAAACTGTGGGCAATACCTCATGAAAACTGCCATAAAAGGCGAAAATTCCTAGTTTTTGGTCGAAACTGTCAAACATGTATTAGGTTTTATGGGCCATGAAAATCCCCATTGAACCCCACAACTATGGGCAATAGCTCATGAAAACGGCCATAAAACATGAAAATGTCGCATTTTTTGGTGATAACTCTCAAACATGTATCATGTATTATGGGCCGTGCAAATCCCCATGGAACCCCAAATTATGGGCAATAGGTGATGAAAACTGCCATAAAACAGGAAAACGTCGTTTTTTGTCATAACTCTCGAACATGTATCGTATCTTACGGGCCATGCAAATCCCCATGAAACCCTATATTTTGGGCAATAGCTCATGGAAACAGCGATAAAACGTAAAAACATCGATTACTCTCAAACATGTATTGGATCTTACGGGCCATGCGATCCCCATGAAATCCCAAAAGTATGGGCAATAGCTCATGAAAACGGTCATAAAACACGAAAACGATGAGTTTTTGGTCATATCTCTCAAACATGAATTGAGTCTTATGGGCCATGCAAATTGCCTTGTTGTCGCCAAAACTGTTGCCAATAGCTCATGAAAAGGGTCATAAAACGCGAAAACTATGAGTTTTTGGTCATATCACTCAAACATGTATCGGGTCTTACAGGCCATGCAAATCACCCTAGAATCCCTAAACTATGGGCAATACCTCATGAAAACGGCCATAAAATGCGAAAACGCCCATTTTTGGTCAAAACTCTCAAACCCGTATCAGGTTTTACGGGCCATGCAAATTCCCATTGAACCCCAAAACTATGGGCAATAGCTCATGGAAACAGCCATAAAACGTGAATACGTCGTGTTTTTGGTCATAACTCTCAAACATGTATCGTGTCTTATGGGCCATGCAAATCCCCATGAAACCCCAAACTATGGGAATAGCTCATGAAAACGGCGATAAAACTTTAGAATTGGGAAATCTCATGAAAATGGCCATGAAATGCGAAAACAACGAGTTTTTAGTCATATCTCTCGAACATGTATCGGGTCTTACGGACCGTGCAAATCGCCCTTGAACCCCAAACATGTGGGCAATACCGCATGAAAATGGCCATAAACGCGAAAACATCTAGTTTTTTGTCATAACTCTCGAACGTGTATCGGGTGTTACTACTCGTGTAAATCGCCCTGGAACCCCAAAACTGTGGGGTAATAGATCATGAAAACGGCCACGAAATGCAAAACGATGATTTTTGGTCATAACTCTCAAACATGTATCAGATCTTACGGGCCATGTGGATCCCCATGAAACCCCAAAACAGTGGGCAAAAGCTCACGAAAACAGACATAAAACACGAAAACGATGAGTTTTTGGTCATATCTCTCAAACATGTATATGGTCTTATGGGCCTTGCAAATCGTCTCGATATCCCCAAAACTCTGGCCAATAGCTCATGAAAAGGGCAATAAAACACGAAAACTATGAATTTTTGTTCTTATCTCTCAAACATGTATCTGGTCTTACGGGCCGAACAAATCGTCCTAGAACCCCAATATTGTGGGCAATACCTCATGAAAACATCCATAAAACGCAAAAACGCCTAGTTTTTGGTCAAAACTCTCATACGTTTATCGGGTGTTATTACTCATCTAAATCGCCCTGGACCCCCAAAACTGTGGGCAATAGCTCATGAAAACGGCCATAAAAGGCGAGAACGACGATTTTTGGTCATAACTCTTAAACATGTATCAACTCTTACGTGCCATGTGAATCCCCATAAAATCCCCAAACAGTGGGTAATAGCTCATGAAAACGGTCAAAAAACGCGAAAACGACGAGTTTTTGGTCATATCTCTCAAACATGTATCAGGTCTTATGGGCCTTGCAAATCGCCTAGATATCCCCAAAACTCTAGCCAATAGCTCATGAAAAGGGCCATAAAACGTGAAAACCAAGAGTTTTTGGTCATATCACTCAAACATGTATCGAGTCTTACAGGCCATGCAAATCACCCTAGAACCCACCCCAAAACTGTGGGCAATACCTCATGAAAACTGCCATAAAAGGCGAAAAATCCTAGTTTTTGGTCGAAACTGTCAAACATGTATTAGGTTTTATGGGCCATGAAAATCCCCATTGAACTCCGCAACTATGGGCAATAGCTCATGAAAACGGCTGTAAAACATGAAAATGTCGCGTTTTTTGGTGATAACTCTCAAACATGTATCATATATTATGGGCCGTGCAAATCCCCACGGAACCCCAAATTATGGGCAATAGGTGATGAAAACTACCATAAAACAGGAAAACGTCGTTTTTTGTCATAACTCTCAAACATGTATCGTATCTTACGGGCCATGCAAATCCCCATGAAACCCTAAATTTTTGGCAATAGCTCATGAAAACAGCGATAAAACGTAAAAACATCGATTACTCTCAAACATGTATTGGATCTTACGGGCCATGCGATCCCCATGAAATCCCAAAACTACAGGCAATAGCTCATGAAAACGGTCATAAAACACGAAAACGATGAGTTTTTGGTCATATCTCTCAAACATGAATTGAGTCTTATGGGCCATGCAAATTGCCTTGTTGTCGCCAAAACTGTTGCCAATAGCTCATGAAAAGGGTCATAAAACGCGAAAACTATGAGTTTTTGGTCATATCACTCAAACATGTATCGGGTCTTACAGGCCATGCAAATCACCCTAGAATCCCTAAACTATGGGCAATACCTCATGAAAACGGCCATAAAATGCGAAAACGCCCATTTTTGGTCAAAACTCTCAGACCCGTATCAGGTTTTACGGGCCATGCAAATTCCCATTGAACCCCAAAACTATGGGCAATAGCTCATGGAAACTGCCATAAAACGTGAATACGTCGTGTTTTTGGTCATAACTCTCAAACATGCATCGTGTCTTACGGGCCATGCAAATCCCCATGAAACCCCAAACTATGGGAATAGCTCATGAAAACGGCGATAAAACTTTAGAAGTGGGAAATCTCATGAAAATGGCCATGAAATGCGAAAACAACGAGTTTTTAGTCATATCTCTCGAACATATATCGGGTCTTACAGGCCGTGCAAATCGCCCTTGAACCCCAAACCTGTGGGCAATACCGCATGAAAATGGCCATAAACGCGAAAACATCTAGTTTTTTGTCATAACTCTCGAACGTGTTGTAGGGTTTCGTAGCAGGAAAAACAAAAATTTTCTATCGCATACAAACAAACAAGCCAAGATCTATCTATTAGATTGTAGCAACGAGTCGATGGAATAACTCACCCTCGAAGATTCCAAAGTGTTTAACGAGAGCAGATTCTCGTGGGTGATGTAGTCGTACTCTTCCGATCTCAAGATTGCGTAGACGATCCTTCTGGCGCTGCGTTCCGGCAGCGCTCCCGCAGTCGTTCACACGTTCGGTACTCGATGAAGACCTTCCTCTCCCTTGTTCCAGCAGGCAGCGGAGGTTGTAGCACTCTCCTCGCGATTCCGGCAGCACAACGGCGTGGTACCGGAAGTAGAGGGGAGATCCCGCAGGGCTTCGCCTTAAGCCGGTGCGAGTATGGTGGAGTATGAGAGGGCTTTAGTGGTCTAGGGTTTAGACACACCAATTAGAAGGCTCTAATCCGAAGGCTAGTGCAATTAGAAGCTCTAAACCGAAATAGCTCTAAACCGGGGTTTAGGGCTAGGATTTAGATTAGAGGATAGGAACTTGTGTGTCTAGAGGAGGAGGCCCTGCCCCTCCTCTTATAGGTGGAGGGGTGCGGCCAAGGGGAGGGGAGTCCCTCCCCAAGTCGGCCTTGGTAGGCGTGCCGGCTTGGAGAGGAGGGACTCCTCTCCAACTCGGTTCGGAGCTCCTCCTCTTTCCCACTTTCCAATTTTGTCCGTTTGACTTTTCAAACTTGCTATTTGACTTTTCAAACTAGGATTTGAATTAATCCTTTATTTGGAACAGTGATGACACTAAGTACATGATGCAATCATTCCAACATGCAATGACACATTCATGTACCCCTTCCCCTCCGGAGTGCCGGACATTCCGGAACTTTCTAGAACATTCCCGATGAAACCACCGGAATCATTCCCGAACTCCGAAACGGGACTTTCCTTATATGAATCTTATTCTCCGGACCATTCCGGATCACCTCGTGATATCCCGGATCCCATCCGAGACTCCGAACAACATTCGGTCTCTTTCTCATAATACCATAACTACTCAAACAACGTCGAATCCTTAAGTGTGTCTCCCTACGGTTCGTGAATTATGCGGACATGATCGAGACACTTCTCCGAACAATAACCAATAGAGGAATCTGGAAATTCATATGGCTCCCACATATTTCTACGATAACTTTGCGATCGAATGAACCATTTACATACGATACCAATTTCCCTTTGTCTCACGATAGTTTACTTATCCAAGGTTATGATCGTCGGTATCTCTTCATACCTAGTTCAACCTTGTTACTGATAAGTACTCTTTTCTCGTTCCCGTGATATGTGATCCCTTGTGAGCTAGTCACATGCTTGCAAGCTAATTGGATGACATTTCACCGAGAGGGCCCAGAGTATATCTATCCGTCATATGGATGGACAAATCCCACTCTTGATCCATGTGTCTCAACCAATACTTTCCGAACACTCAATGCCACCTTTATAGCCACCCTGTTACGGTGTGGTGTTTGATGTCATCAAAGCATCCATCCGGTAAAGGTGATATGCATGATCTCATGGTCGAAGGAATTAGGTTACTATGTATCAGAAAGCATATAGCAATTGAACTATTGAAATGACTTGATCTTTATGCTATGCTTATCTATAGGAGTATGTCCACCATATCATTCTCCTAATGATATGATCTTGTTGTTGATAACATCTCAATGTTCATGATGAGGAAACCATAATCATTTATCAACCAACAAGCTAGTGATGTATAGAGGCTATACTAGGGACTTCAAATTAAGTTTACAAATCACACAAGTATTAATGTTTCCATGTTAATACTATTATAGCATGAATGTAAACATTTATCATAAACACAAAGATATAATAATAACTACATTTATTATTGCCTCTAGGGCATATCTCCAACAGTCTCCCACTTGCACTAGAGTCATCTAATCTAGATTACATGGTAATATACCGAACACCCATGGCAGTTTGGTGTTGGTCATGTTTTGCCCTCGGGAGAGGTTTAGTCAACGGATCCGCCACATTCAGATCTGTGTGTACTTTGCAAATCTTTATATCCCCATCCTGGATATGTTCTCGAATAGCGTGAAAACGTAGCTTGATGTGCTTCAGCTTCTTGTGTGACCTTGGTTCTTGCGCATTGGCTATGGCACCCATGTTATCACAGTAGATAGACATTGGGTCCAGCGCACTAGGAACCACACCCAGCTCTGTAATGAACTCTTTCATCCATATCGCTTCTTGTGAAGCCTCCGAAGCAGCCATGTATTCCGATTCAGTTGAAGATCTCGCCACAACGCTTTGCTTTGCACTCCTCCAGCTTACTGCTGCACCATTCAAAATAAATACGTATCCAGATTGTGATTTAGAATCATCCGGGTCGGTGTTCCAACTAGCATCGGTGTAACCATTAACAACGAGCTGTTCATCACCTCCATAAGAAAGAACCATATCCTTAGTTCTTCTCAAGTACTTAAGGATGTTTTTGACCGCTGTCTAATGATCCACTCCTGGATCACTTTGATATCTGCTAGTTAAACTAACAGCATATGCAATGTCGGGTCTAGTACATAGCATGGCATACATTAGAGATCCTATGGCTGAGGCATAGGGAGTCTTACTCATCCTTTCTCTATCTTCTGCCGATGTCGGGCTCTGAGTTTTACTCAAGACTGTATTGGGCAACATGGGCAAGAACCCTTTCTTGCTTTCTTCCATTCCAAACCTCTTTAGAACTTTGTCCAAATATGTACTCTGTGACAATGATATTTGGCGTTTCAATCTATCTCTATAAATCTTTATGCCTAATATGTAAGCTGCTTCGCCAAGATCCTTCATTGAAAAACTATTATTCAAATATTCCTTGACACTATTAAGAAGGTCTACATCATTCCCAATCAACAATATGTCATCCACATATAGTATTAATAATGCTATAGAGCTCCCACTCACTTTCTTGTAAATACAAGCTTCTCCATAAGTTTGTATAAAACCAAAACTTTTGATCACCTTATCAAAACGTTGATTCCAACTTCGGGATGCTTGCTTCAATCCATAGATGAACCGTTGAAGTTTGCATACCTTGTTAGCATCTTTAGGATCGACAAAACCTTTGGGTTGCATCATATACAACTCTTCATCAATGTCTCCATTGAGGAATGCTGTTTTGACATCCATCTGCCATATCTCATAATCGTAATAAGCAGTGATTGCTAACATAATCCTCACAGAATTTAGCTTCGCTACTGGTGAGAAAGTCTCATCGTAGTCAACTCCTTGAATTTGTCGAAACCCTTTTGCGACAAGTCGAGCTTTATAGACAATAACATTACCATCAACATCTGTTTTCTTCTTGAAGATCCATTTGTTCTCGACAGCCTTCCGGCCATCCGGTAAGTCCACCAAAGTCCATACTTGGTTTTCGTACATGGATCCAATCTCGGATTTCATGGCTTCTTGCCATTTATTGGAATCTGGGCTCATCATCGCTACCTCATATGTCTCGGGGTCATCGGTGTTGTCCACCAACATGACACTCATAACGGGATCATACCAATCTGGAGTGGTACGAGTTCTCGTTGATCTCCGAGGCTCTGTAGCAACTTCAACTGAAGTTTCATGATCATCATCATTAGCTTCCTCTCTATTTGGTGCAGGCACCACAGGAACTTCTTCCGGTGCTGCGCTACTTGCAATTTCGAGAGAAGGTTCGACAACCTCGTCGAGTTCTACTTTCCTTCCAGTCACTTCTTTCGAGAGAAATTCCTTCTCTAGAAAGGATCCATTCTTGGCAACGAAGATTTTGCCTTCGGATCTATGATAGAAGGTATACCCAATAGTTTCCTTCGGGTATCCTATGAAGACGCATTTTTCCTCTTTGGGTTCAAGCTTGTCCGGCTGTAACTTCTTTACATAGGCTTCGCAACCCCAAACTTTAAGGAACGACAATTTAGGTTTCTTCCCAAACCATAATTCATACGGTGTCGTTTCAACGGATTTAGACGGTGCCCTATTTAAAGTGAATGCGGCTGTTTCTAATGCATAACCCCAAAATGATAGCGGTAAATCTGTAAGTGACATCATAGAACGAACCATATCTAAAAGAGTTCGATTACGACGTTCGGACACACCATTGCGCTGTGGTGTTCCCGGCGGTGTCAACTGTGAAAGTATTCCGCATTTCTTCAAATGCTCGCCAAACTCGTAACTTAGATATTCACCTCCACGATTAGAACGTAGAAATTTTATCTTCTTGTTACGTTGATTCTCTACCTCACTTTGAAACTCCTTAAACTTCTCGAAAGTTTCGGACTTATGTTTCATGAAATAGATATACCCATATCTACTCAAATCATCCGTGAAGGTAAGAACATAACGATAACCACCGCGCGACGCTACACTCATTGGACCACACACATCGGTATGTATGATTTCCAACAAGTCTGTAGCTCGCTCCATCATACCAGAAAATGGAGTCTTAGTCATTTTACCCATCAGACATGCTTCGCATCTTTCAAGTGATTCAAAATCAAGTGATTCAAGAAGTCCATCGGTATGGAGTTTCTTCATACGTTTCACTCCAATGTGACCAAGATGACAGTGCCACATATAGGTCGAATTATCGCTTGATTTCAAACGTTTAGCCTCAATGTTGTTGATATGTGTATTTCCACTATCGAGATTCAATAAGAATAGACCATCTATCAAAGGTGCATGTGCATAAAACATATTACTCATATAAATAGAACAACCATTATTCTCGGATTTAAACAAGTAACCGTCTCGCAATAAACAAGATCCCGATATAATGTTCATGCTCAACGCAGGCACCAAATAACAATTATTTAAGTATAAAACTAATCCCGATGGTAGATGAAGGGGGAGCGTGCCGACCGCGATCACATCAACCTTTGATCTGTTTCCCACGCGCATCGTCACCTCGTTCTTCGCTAGCTTCCGTTTATTCTGCAGCACCTGTTTCGAGTTACAAATATGAGCAACCGAACCAGTATCAAATACCCAGGCACTACTACGAGTACTAGTGAGATACACATCAATAACATGTATATCAGATATACCTTTCTTCTTGATGTTGCCGTAGATCCGCCAAGTACTTTGGGCAATTCCGCTTCCAGTGACCTTCTCCCTTGCAGTAAAAGCACTCAGTATCACGCTTGGGTCCAGCCTTGGTCTTCTTCACCGGTGTGGTAACTTTCTTACCACCCTTCTTGAAGTGTCCCTTCTGCTTAGACTTGCCTTTCTTGAATTTGGTGGTCTTATTCACCGGGATTGCATCAAGGTCCATGACGCTCCTCCATGGTTGTCGTCCACCATCTTCAACTTTTACAACTACTTTGAATAGACACGCGGGTCTTAACAGAAATTAAAGACAACCATATGGCTCCTGCCGGTTGCCACTTACAATAAGGAACATTGCATACATCAAATATAATCACAATCATGGCCATATCACATCACTGCACACCCCTGCAAAACAAAGTTAGACGCCTCTACTTTCTTTGCATATTTTACGTGGTTTGGGGCTTTCAATAAGTGTCGTTCTAACTTACGAACAAGAACCACAACATTGATACTAGTATTGTTGATCACCCGTTGTAAATTGGATCTTAACTATGCTAGGAGAAACAGGCACCCGCAAAGCCACTTATGCAATACAAGTTGCATGTTAAGCGTGGAGCAAGTCTCATGAACGATGTCATGTAAGGTTAGCCCGGGCCGCTTCATCCCAACATACCGCAAGATGCAAAGTACACAAGAAGCAATCGACAATAAAAGCATCAACGCCCACAATGACCATTGTGTTCTACTCGTGCAACAGATCTACATATAGACACGGATCTGATACCACTGTAGGGTTTCGTAGCATGAAAAACAAAAAAATTCTATCGCATACAAACAAACAATCCAAGATCTATCTATTAGATTGTAGCAACGAGTCGATGGAATAACTCACCCTCGAAGATTCCAAAGTGTTTAACGAGAGCAGATTCTCGTGGGTGATGTAGTCGTACTCTTCCGATCTCAAGATCGCGTAGACGATCCTTCCGACGTTGCTTTCCGGCAGCGCTCCCGCAGTCGGTCACACGTTCGGTACTCGATGAAGACCTTCCTCTCCCTTGTTCCAGCAGGCAGCGGAGGTTGTAGCACTCTCCTCGCGATTCCGGCAGCACAACGGCGTGGTACCGGAAGTAGAGGGGAGATCCCGCAAGGCTTCGCCTTAAGCCGGTGCGAGTATGGTGGAGTATGAGAGGGCTTTAGTGGTCTAGGGTTTAGACACACCAATTAGAAGGCTCTAATCCGAAGGCTAGTGCAATTAGAAGCTCTAAACCGAAATAGCTCTAAACCGGGGTTTAGGGCTAGGATTTAGATTAGAGGATAGGAACTTGTGTGTCTAGAGGAGGAGGCCCTGCCCCTCCTCTTATAGGTGGAGGGTGCGGCCAAGGGGAGGGGAGTCCCTCCCCAAGTCGGCCTTGGTAGGAGCGCTGTCTTGGAGAGGAGGGACTCCTCTCCAACTCGGTTTGGAGCTCCTCCTCTTTCCCACTTTTCAATTTTGTCCGTTTGACTTTTCAAACTTGCTATTTGACTTTTCAAACTAGGATTTGAATTAATCCTTTATTTGGAATAGCGATGACACTAAGTACATGATGCAATCATTCCAACATGCAATGACACATTCATGTACCCCTTCCCCTCCGGAGTGCCGGACATTTCGGAACTTTCTAGAACATTCCCGATGAAACCACCGGAATCATTCCCGAACTCCGAAACGGGACTTTCCTTATATGAATCTTATTCTCCGGACCATTCCGGATCACCTCGTGATATCCCGGATCCCATCCGAGACTCCGAACAACATTCGGTCTCTTTCTCATAATACCATAACTACTCAAACAACGTCGAATCCTTAAGTGTGTCTCCCTACGGTTTGTGAATTATGCGGACATGATCGAGACACTTCTCCGAACAATAACCAATAGAGGAATCTGGAAATTCATATGGCTCCCACATATTTCTACGATTACTTTGCGATCGAATGAACCATTTACATACGATACCAATTTCCCTTTGTCTCACGATAGTTTACTTATCCAAGGTTATGATCGTCGGTATCTCTTCATACCTAGTTCAACCTTGTTACTGATAAGTACTCTTTTCTCGTTCCCGTGATATGTGATCCCTTGTGAGCTAGTCACATGCTTGCAAGCTAATTGGATGACATTTCACCGAGAGGGCCCAGAGTATATCTATCCGTCATATGGATGGACAAATCCCACTCTTGATCCATGTGTCTCAACCAATACTTTCCGAACACTCAATGCCACCTTTATAGCCACCCTGTTACGGTGTGGTGTTTGATGTCATCAAAGCATCCATCCGGTAAAGGTGATATGCATGATCTCATGGTCGAAGGAATTAGGTTACTATGTATCAGAAAGCATATAGCAATTGAACTATTGAAATGACTTGATCTTTATGCTATGCTTATCTATAGGAGTATGTCCACCATATCATTCTCCTAATGATATGATCTTGTTGTTGATAACATCTCAATGTTCATGATGAGGAAACCATAATCATTTATCAACCAACAAGCTAGTGATGTATAGAGGCTATACTAGGGACTTCAAATTAAGTTTACAAATCACACAAGTATTAATGTTTCCATGTTAATACTATTATAGCATGAATGTAAACATTTATCATAAAGACAAAGATATAATAATAACTACATTTATTATTAGCTCTAGGGCATATCTCCAACACGTGTATCGGGTGTTACTACTCGTGTAAATCGCCCTGGAACCCCAAAACTGTGGGGTAATAGATCATGAAAACGACCACGAAATGCAAAACGATGATTTTTGGTCATAACTCTCAAACATGTATCAGATCTTACGGTCCATGTGGATCCCCATGAAACCCCAAAACAGTGGGAAAAAGCTCATGAAAACAGACATAAAACACGAAAACGATAAGTTTTTGGTCATATCTATCAAACATGTATATGGTCTTATGGGCCTTGCAAATCGTCTCGATATCCCCAAAACTCTGGCCAATAGCTCATGAAAAGGGCCATAAAACACGAAAACTATGAATTTTTGTTCTTATCTCTCAAACATGTATCTGGTCTTACGGGCCGAACAAATCGTCCTAGAACCCCAATATTGTGGGCAATACCTCATGAAAACATCCATAAAACGGAAAAACGCCTAGTTTTTGGTCAAAACTCTCATACGTTTATCGGGTGTTATTACTCATCTAAATCGCCATGGACCCCCAAAACTGTGGGCAATAGCTCATGAAAACGGCCATAAAAGGCGAGAACGACGATTTTTGGTCATAACTCTTAAACATGTATCAAATCTTACGTGCCATGTGAATCCCCATAAAATCCCCAAACAGTGGGTAATAGCTCATGAAAACGGTCAAAAAACGCGAAAACGACAAGTTTTTGGACATATCTCTCAAACATGTATCAGATCTTATGGGCCTTGCAAATTGCCTAGATATCCCCAAAACTCTAGCCAATAGCTCATGAAAAGGGCCATAAAACGTGAAAACTAAGAGTTTGTGGTCATATCACTCAAACATGTATCGATTCTTACAGGCCATGCAAATCACCCTAGAACCCCAAAACCGTGGGCAATACCTCATGAAAACTGCCATAAAAGGCGAACATTCCTAGTTTTTGGTCGAAACTGTCAAACATGTATTAGGTTTTATGGGCCATGAAAATCCCCATTGAACTCCACAACTATGGGCAATAGCTCATGAAAACGGCCATAAAACATGAAAATGTCGCATTTTGTGGTGATAACTCTCAAACATGTATCATGTATTATGGGCCATGCAAATCCCCATGGAACCCCAAATTATGGGCAATAGCTGATGAAAACTGCCATAAAACAGGAAAACGTCGTTTTTTGTCATAACTCTCAAACATGTATCGTATCTTACGGGCCATGCAAATCCCCATGAAACCCTAAATTTTGGGTAATGGCTCATGAAAACAGCGATAAAACGTAAAAACATCGATTACTCTCAAACATGTATTGGATCTTACGGGCCATGCGATCCCCATGAAATCCCAAAACTATGGGCAATAGCTCATGAAAACGGTCATAAAACACGAAAACGATGAGTTTTTGGTAATATCTCTCAAACATGAATGGAGTCTTATGGGCCATGCAAATTGCCTTGTTGTC
The DNA here is from genome assembly GCA_916181665.1 of Avena sativa. Classification (NCBI taxonomy): domain Eukaryota; kingdom Viridiplantae; phylum Streptophyta; class Magnoliopsida; order Poales; family Poaceae; genus Avena; species Avena sativa. The sequence continues at coordinate 13,835,439 of OV702300.1, read as the reverse complement.
GCCAAAACTGTTGCCAATAGCTCATGAAAAGGGTCATAAAACACGAAAACTATGAGTTTTTGGTCATATCACTCAAACATGTATTGGGTCTTACAGGCCATGCAAATCACCCTAGAATCCCTAAACTATGGGCAATACCTCATGAAAACGGCCATAAAATGCGAAAACGCCCATTTTTGGTCAAAACTCTCAGACCCGTATCAGGTTTTACGGGCCATGCAAATTGCCATTGAACCCCAAAACTATGGGCAATAGCTCATGGAAACAGCCATAAAACGTGAATACGTCGTGTTTTTGGTCATAACTCTCAAACATGTATCGTGTCTTATGGGCCATGCAAATCCCCATGAAACCCCAAACTATGGGAATAGCTCATGAAAACGGCGATAAAAGTTTAGAAGTGGGAAATCTCATGAAAATGGCCATGAAATGCGAAAACAACGAGTTTTTAGTCATATCTCTCGAACATGTATCGTGTCTTACGGGCCGTGCAAATCGCCCTTGAACCCCAAACCTGTGGGCAATACCGCATGAAAATGGCCATAAACGCGAAAACGTCTAGTTTTTTGTCATAACTCTCGAACGTGTATCGGGTGTTACTACTCGTGTAAATCGCCCTGGAACCCCAAAACTGTGGGGAAATAGATCATGAAAACGGCCACGAAATGCAAAACGATGATTTTTGGTCATAACTCTCAAACATGTATCAGATCTTACGGGCCATGTGGATCCCCATGAAACCCCAAAACAGTGGGCAATAGCTCATGAAAACAGACATAAAACACGAAAACGATGAGTTTTTGGTCATATCTCTCAAACATGTATATGGTCTTATGGGCCTTGCAAATCGTCTCGATATCCCCAAAACTCTGGCCAATAGCTCATGAAAAGGGCCATAAAACACGAAAACTATGAGTTTTTGTTCATATCTCTCAAACGTGTATCTGGTCTTACGGGCCGAACAAATCGTCCTAGAGACCCAATATTGTGGGCAATACCTCATGAAAGCAGCCATAAAACGCGAAAACGCCTAGTTTTTGGTTAAAACTCTCATACGTTTATCGGGTGTTATTACTCATCTAAATCGCCCTGGACCCCCAAAACTGTGGGCAATAGCTCATGAAAACGGCCATAAAAGGCGAGAACGACGATTTTTGGTCACAACTCTTAAACATGTATCAAATCTTATGTGCCATGTGAATCCCCATAAAATCCCAAAACAGTGGGTAATAGCTCATGAAAACGGTCAAAAAACACGAAAACGACGAGTTTTTGGTCATATCTCTCAAACATGTATCAGGTCTTATGGGCCTTGCAAATCGCCTAGATATCCCCAAAACTCTAGCCAATAGCTCATGAAAAGGGCCATAAAACGTGAAAACTAAGAGTTTTTGGTCATATCACTCAAACATGTATCGGGTCTTACAGGCCATGCAAATCACCCTAGAACCCCAAAACTGTGGGCAATACCTCATGAAAACTGCCATAAAAGGCGAAAATTCCTAGTTTTTGGTCGAAACTGTCAAACGTGTATTAGGTTTTATGGGACATGAAAATCCCCATTGAACCCCACAACTATGGGCAATACTCATGAAAACGGCCATAAAACATGAAAATGTCGCGTTTTTTGGTGATAACTCTCAAACATGTATCATGTATTATGGGCCGTGCAAATCCCCATGGAGCCCCAAATTATGGGCAATAGCTGATGAAAACTTCCATAAAACAGGAAAACGTCGTTTTTTGTCATAACTCTCAAACATGTATCGTATCTTACGGGCCATGCAAATCCCCATGAAACCCTAAATTTTGGGCAATAGCTCATGAAAACAGCGATAAAACGTAAAAACATCGATTACTCTCAAACATGTATTGGATCTTATGGGCCATGCGATCCCCATGAAATCCCAAAACTATGGGCAATAGCTCATGAAAACGGTCATAAAATACGAAAACGATGAGTTTTTGGTCATATCTCTCAAACATGAATTGAGTCTTATGGGCCATGCAAATTGTCTTGTTGTCGCCAAAACTGTTGCCAATAGCTCATGAAAAGGGTCATAAAACGGGAAAACTATGAGTTTTTGGTCATATCACTCAAACATGTATCAGGTCTTACAGGCCATGCAAATCACCCTAGAATCCCTAAACTATGGGCAATACCTCATGAAAACGGCCATAAAATGCGAAAACGCCCATTTTTGGTCAAAACTCTCAGACCCGTATCAGGTTTTATGGGCCATGCAAATTCCCATTGAGCCCCAAAACTATGGGCAATAGCTCATGGAAACAGCCATAAAACGTAAATACATCGTGCTTTTCGTCATAACTCTCAAACATGTATCGTGTCTTATGGGCCATGCAAATCCCCATGAAACCCCAAACTATGGGAATAGCTCATGAAAACGGCGATAAAACTTTAGAAGTGGGAACTCTCATGAAAATGGCCATGAAATGCGAAAACGACGATTTTTTGGTCATATCTCTCGAACATGTATCGGGTCTTACGGGTTGTGCAAATCGCCCTCGAACCCCAAACCTGTGGGCAATACCGCATGAAAATGGCCATAAACGCGAAAACGTCTAGTTTTTTGTCATAACTCTCGAACGTGTATCGGGTGTTACTACTCGTGTAAATCGCCCTGGAACCCCAAAACTGTGGGGTAATAGATCATGAAAACGGCCACGAAATGCAAAACGATGATTTTTGGTCATAACTCTCAAACATGTATCAGATCTTACGGGCCATGTGGATCCCCATGAAACCCCAAAACAGTGGGCAATAGCTCATGAAAACAGACATAAAACGCGAAAACGAGGAGTTTTTGGTCATATCTCTCAAACATGTATATGGTCTTATGGGCCTTGCAAATCGTCTCGATATCCCCAAAACTCTGGCCAATAGCTCATGAAAAGGGCCATAAAACACGAAAACTATGAGTTTTTGGTCATATCTCTCAAACGTGTATCTAGTCTTACGGGCCGAACAAATCGTCCTAGAACCCCAATATTGTGGGCAATACCTCATGAAAGCAGCCATAAAACGCGAAAACGCCTAGTTTTTGGTTAAAACTCTCATACGTTTATCGGGTGTTATTACTCATCTAAATTGCCCTGGACCCCCAAAACTATGGGCAATAGCTCATGAAAACGGCCATAAAAGGCGAGAACGACGATTTTTGGTCATAACTCTTAAACATGTATCGAATCTTACGTGCCATGTGAATCCCCATGAAATCCCAAAACAGTGGGCAATAGCTCATGAAAACGGTCATAAAACGCGAAAACGACGAGTTTTTGGTCATATCTCTCAAACATGTATCAGGTCTTATGGGCCTTGCAAATCGTCTAGATATCCCCAAAACTCTAGCCAATAGCTCATGAAAAGGGCCATAAAACGTGAAAACTAAGAGTTTTTGGTCATATCACTCAAACATGTATCGGGTCTTACAGGTCATGCAAATCACCCTAGAACCCCAAAACGGTGGGCAATACCTCATGAAAACTGCCATAAAAGGCAAAAATCCCTAGTTTTTCGTCGAAACTGTCAAACATGTATTAAGTTTTATGGGCCATGAAAATCCCCATTGAAACCCACAACTATGGGCAATAGCTCATGAAAACGGCCATAAAACATGAAAACGTCGCGTTTTTGGTGATAACTCTCAAACATGTATCATGTCTTATGGGCCGTGCAAATCCCCATGGAACCCCAAATTATGGGCAATAGCTGATAAAGATGGCCATAAAACAGGAAAACATCGTTTTTTGTCATAACTCTCAAACATGAAACGTATCTTACGGGCCATGCAAATCCCCATGAAACCCTAAATTGTGGGCAATAGCTCATGAAAACAGCGATAAAACGTAAAAACATCGATTACTCTCAAACATGTATTGGATCTTACGGGCCATGCGATCCCCATGAAATCCCAAAAGTATGGGCAATAGCTCATGAAAACGGTCATAAAACACGAAAAGGATGAGTTTTTGGTCATATCTCTCAAACATGAATTGAGTCTTATGGGCCATGCAAATTGCCTTGTTGTCGCCAAAACTGTTGCCAATAGCTCATGAAAAGGGTCCTAAAACGGGAAAACTATGAGTTTTTGGTCATATCACTCAAACATGTATCTGGTCTTACAGTCCATGCAAATCACCCTAGAATCCCTAAACTATGGGCAATACCTCATGAAAACGGCCATGAAATGCGAAAACGCCCATTTTTTGGTTAAAACTCTCAAACCTGTATCAGGTTTTACGGGCCATGCAAATTCCCATTGAACCCCAAAACTATGGGCAATAGCTCATGGAAACAGCCATAAAACGTGAATACGTCGTGTTTTAGGTCATAACTCTCAAACATGTATCGTGTCTTATGGGCCATGCAAATCCCCATGAAACCCCAAACTATGGGAATAGCTCATGAAAACGGCGATAAAACTTTAGAAGTGGTAAATCTCATGAAAATGGCCATGAAATGCGAAAACAACGAGTTTTTAGTCATATCTCTCGAACATGTATCGGGTCTTATGGGCCGTGCAAATCGCCCTCGAACCCCAAACCTGTGGGCAATACCGCATGAAAATGGCCATAAACGTGAAAACGTCTAGTTTTTGGTCAAAACTCTCATACGTTTATCGGGTGTTATTACTCATCTAAATCACCGTGGAACCCCAAAACTGTGGGCAATAGCTCATGAAAACAGCCATAAAAGGCGAGATTGACGATTTTTGGTCATAACTCTTAAACATGTATCGAATCTTACGTGCCATGTGAATCCCCATGAAATCCCAAAACAGTGGATAATAGCTCATGAAAACGGTCATAAAACGCGAAAACGGCGAGTTTTTGGTCATATCTCTCAAACATGTATTTGGTCTTATGGGCCTTGCAAATCGCCTAGATATCCCCAATACTCTAGCCAATAGCTCATGAAAAGGGCCATAAAACGTGAAAACTAAGAGTTTTTGGTCATATCACTCAAACATGTATCGGGTCTTACAGGCCATGCAAATCATCCTAGAACCACAAAACTGTGGGCAATACCTCATGAAAACTGCAATAAAAGGCGAAAATTCCTAGTTTTTGGTCAAAACTGTCAAACATGTATTAGGTTTTATGGGCCATGAAAATCCCCATTGAACCCCACAACTATGGGCAATAGCTCATGAAAACGGCCATAAAACATGAAAATGGCGCGTTTTTTGGTGATAACTCTCAAACATGTATCATGTATTATGGGTCATGCAATTCCCCATGGAACCCCAAATTATGGGCAATAGCTGATGAAAACGGCCATAAAACAGGAAAATGTCGTTTTTTGTCATAACTCTCAAACATGTATCGTATCTTACGGGTCATGCAAATCCCCATGAAACCCTAAATTATGGGCAATAGCTCATGAAAACAGCGATAAAACGTAAAAACATCGATTACTCTCAAACATGTATTGGATCTTACAGGCCATGCGAATCCCCATGAAATCCCAAAACTATGGGCAATAGCTCATGAAAACGGTCATAAAACACGAAAACGACGAGTTTTTGGTCATCTCTCTCAAACATGAATTGAGTCTTATGGGCCATGCAAATTGCCTTGTTATCGCCAAAACTGTTGCCAATAGCTCATGAAAAGGGTCATAAAACGCGAAAACTATGAGTTTTTGGTCATATCACTCAAACATGTATCGGGTCTTACAGGCCATGCAAATCACCCTAGAATCCCTAAACTATGGGCAATACCTCTTGAAAACGGCCATAAAATGCGAAAACGCCCATTTTTTGGGTCAAAACTCTCAAACCTATATCAGGTTTTACAGGCCATGCAAATTCCCATTGAACCACAAAACTATGGGCAGTAGCTCATGGAAACAACCATGAAACATGAATACATCGTGTTTTTGGTCATAACTCTCAAACATGTATCGTGTCTTATGGGCCATGCAAATCCCCATGAAACCCCAAACTATGGGAATAGCTCATGAAAACGGCGATAAAACTTTAGCAGTGGGAAATCTCATGAAAATGGCCATGAAATGCGAAAACGACGAGTTTTTGGTCATATCTCTCGAACATGTATCGGGTCTTACATGCCGTGCAATTCGCCCTTGAACCCCAAACTTGTGGGAAATTCCGCATGAAAATGGCCATAAACGCGAAAACGTCTAGTTTTTTGTCATAACTCTCGAACATGTATAGGGTGTTACTACTCGTGTAAATCGCCCTGGAACCCCAAAACTATGGTGTAATAGATCATGAAAACGGCCATCAAATGCAAAACGATGATTTTTGGTCATAACTCTCAAACATGTATCAGATCTTACGGGCCATGTGGATTCCCATGAAATCCTAAAACAATGGGCAATAGCTCATGAAAACAGACATAAAACACGAAAACAACGAGTTTTTGGTCATATCTCTCAAACATGTATCGGGTCTTATGGGCCTTGCAAATCTTCTCGATATCCCCAAAACTCTGGCCAATAGCTCATGAAAAGGGCCATAAAACACGAAAACTACGAGTTTTTGGTCATATCTCTTAAACATGTATCTGGTCTTACGGGTCGAACAAATCGTCCTAGAACCCCAATATTGTGGGCAATACCTCATGAAAACAGCCATAAAACGCGAAAACGCCTAGTTTTTGGTCAAAACTCTCATACGTGTATCGGGTGTTATTACTCATCTAAATCGCCATGGAACCCCAAAACTATGGGCAATAGCTCATGAAAACAGCCTTAAAAGGTGAGAACGACGATTTTTGGTCATAACTCTTAAACATGTATCGGATCTTACGTGCCATGTGAATACCCATGAAATCCCAAAAATGTGGGCAATAGCTCATGAAAACGGTCATAAAACGGGAAAACGACGAGTTTTTGGTCATATCTCCCAAACATGTATCGGGTCTTATGGGCCTTGCAAATCGCCTAGATATCCCCAAAACTCTGGCCAATAGATCATGAAAAGGGCCATAAAACGCGGAAACTATGAGTTTTTGGTCATATCACTCAAATATATATCAGGTCTTACAAGCCATGCAAATCACCCTAGACCCCAAAACTATTGGCAATACCTCATGAACACGACCATTAAAGGCGAAAATGCCTAGTTTTTGGTCGAAACTCTCAAACATGTATTAGGTTTTATGGGCCATGAAAATCCCCATTGAACCCCACAACTATGTGCAATATCTCATGAAAACGGCCATAAAACGTGAAAACGTCGCGGTTTTGGTGATAACTCTCAAACATGTATCATGTCTTATGGGCCGTGCAAATCCCCATGGAACCCCAAATTATGGGCAATAGATGATGAAAACGTCCATAAAACAGGAAAACTTCGATTTTTTTGTCATAACTCTCAAACATGTATCGTATCTTACGGGCCATGCAAATCTCCATGAAACCCTAAATTGTGGGCAATATCTCATGAAAACAGCGATAAAACGTAAAAACGTCGATTACTCTCAAACATCTATTGGATCTTACGGGCCATGCGAATCCCCATGAAATCCCAAAACTGTGAGCAATAGCTCATGAAGACGGTCATAAAATACAAAAACGACCAGTTTTTGGTCATATCTCTCAAACATGTATCGAGTCTTATGGGCCTTGCAAATCGCCTTGATATCGCCAAAACTGTGGCCAATAGCTCATGAAAAGGGCCATAAAACGTGAAAACTATGAGTTTTTGGTCATATCACTCAAACATGTATCGGGTCTTACAGGCCATGAAAATCACCCTAGAACCCTCAAACTATGGGCAATACCTCATGAAAACGTCCATAAAATGCGAAAAGCCAATTTTTTTGTCAAAATCTCAAACATGTATCAGGTTTTACGGGCCATACAAATTCCCATTGAACCCCAAAACTATGGGCAATAGCTCATGGAAACAGCCATAAAACATGAAAGCGTCGGTTTTTGGTCATAACTCTCAAACATGTATCGTGTCTTATGAGCCATGCAAATCCCCATGAAATCCCAAACTATGGGAATAGCTCATGAAAAAACTATAAAACATGAACATTGGGAAATCTCATGAAAATGGCCATGAAATGCGAAAACGACTAGTTTTTGGTCATATCTCTTGAACATGTATCGGGTCTTACGGGCCGTGCAAATCGCCCTTGAACCCCAAACCTATGGGAAATACCGCATGAAAATGGCCTTAAACGTGAAAACGTCTAGTTTTTTGTCATAACTCTCGAACGTGTATCGGGTGTTACTACTCGTGTAAATCGCCCTGAAACCCCAAAACTGTGGGGTAATAGATCATGAAAACGGCCACAAAATGCAAAACGATGATTTTTGGTCATAACTCTCAAACATGTATCAGATCTTACGGTCCATGTGGATCCCCATAAAATCCTAAAACAGTGGGCAATAGCTCATGCAAACAGACATAAAACACGAAAACGACGAGTTTTTGGTCATATCTCTCAAACATGTATCGGGTCTTATGGGCCTTGCAAATCTTCTCGATATCCCCAAAACTCTGGCCAATAGCTCATGAAAAGGGCCATAAAACACGAAAACTACGAGTTTTTGGTCATATCTCTTAAACATGTATCTGGTCTTACGGGTCGAACAAATCGTCCTAGAACCCCAATATTGTGGGCAATACCTCATGAAAACAGCCATAAAACGCGAAAACGCCTAGTTTTTGGTCAAAACTCTCATACGTGTATCGGGTGTTATTACTCATCTAAATCGCCATGGAACCCCAAAACTATGGGCAATAGCTCATGAAAACAGCCATAAAAGGTGAGAACGATGATTTTTGGTCATAACTCTTAAACATGTATCGGATCTTACGTGCCATGTGAATACCCATGAAATCCCAAAAATGTGGGCAATAGCTCATGAAAACGGTCATAAAACGCGAAAACGACGAGTTTTTGGTCATATCTCCCAAACATGTATCGGGTCTTATGGGCCTTGCAAATCGCCTAGATATCCCCAAAACTCTGGCCAATATATCATGAAAAGGGCCATAAAACGTGGAAACTATGAGTTTTTGGTCATATCACTCAAACATATATCAGGTCTTACAAGCCATGCAAATCACCCTAGAACCCCAAAACTATGGGCAATACCTCATGAAAACTGCCATAAAAGGCGAAAATTCCTAGTTTTTGGTCGAAACTGTCAAACATGTATTAGGTTTTATGGGCCATGAAAATCCCCATTGAACCCCACAGCTATGGGCAATAGCTCATGAAAACTGCCATAAAAGGCGAAAATTCCTAGTTTTTGGTCGAAACTGTCAAACATGTATTAGGTTTTATGGGCCATGAAAATCCCCATTGAACCCCACAGCTATGGGCAATAGCTCATGAAAACGGCCATAAAACGTGAAAACATCGCGGTTTTGGTGATAACTCTCAATCATGTATCATGTCTTATGGGCCATGCAAATCCCCATGGAACCCCAAATTATGGGCAATAGATGATGAAAACGGCCATAAAACAGGAAAACTTTGATTTTTTTTCATAACTCTCAAACATGTATCGTATCTTACGGGCCATGCAAATCCCATGAAACCCTAAATTGTGGGCAATAGCTCATGAAAACAGCGATAAAACATAAAAACGTCGATTACTCTCAAACATGTATTGGATCTTACGGGCCATGCGAATCCCCATGAAATCCCAAAACTGTGGGCAAGTGCTGTGCTATCTAGACTGAGAAGGTAAGGGCTTTTCACACTTCATGCTATCCTCTGGTGTGCACCCATGTGCTCCACCCACTGATCCGCTGTTGTGTTCCGACTTTCTTTGTGCGAACTTCTGCTTTTTCATTAGAATTTCAGTAAGAGAATCTCCACCAACATCGATCTTCATTAGAATTTCAGTAGGAGGATCTCGGCCAACATCGAATGAGTGATTAACGGCTTTTGCGTAGCGACCGCCAGCCACAAATCCCTGGAGAAGGAGGTCTAGAGGCTTTGTGGTGCACTTGTCGCTGAAATGGAAGACCTCGCCATCACGAAGGACTTTCTCTTGAAGACCATTGCAATCGTCGGCCGCAAATCCCTTGAGAAGGAGGTCCAAAGGCTCCACGGTGCACTAATCACTGAAAAAGAAGGCTTCACCATCACGAAGGACATTCTCTTGAAGACCAGCAGAGTTTGTTGACCTGCGTTACCAGGACAAGACCTTGGAGTAGGTCCACGCCAAGGACTGGGAGAGGTGCTGTGGCTCAGGGAGAGGAAAGACTTTGACCTGGACATCCCTCGGGTGCCCCTTGGCCTCCTTATATATATATATAGGTGGCACACCTAGGTCATCCATGACCTGTCTCCAATACGTAGGTTTCCGTCAAACGAAACCAATAAAATATTGCCTCCTTTTCCAAATATGAATTGGTACAATATGGGATTACTTGTTGACCCTGGCTGCATCCATTATGGAACCTTTCAGACTTCCTAAGATAGTCTGAGTCGTCTAGGACCCTTCCAAAACTTTTCATAACCTTCTAAACCCTTCCGGTCCTTGCCAAATCTTCCGTCTATGCTCGGGACCATTCAGGACACTTCCAAGAGCAAGCAAGACACTTCGAGGGATCATTGGGGACATCTCAAAATCATTCTGAGACACTCTGAAACCAGTCTATCATATCTATTTCTAGTGAATCCAGAGTGCATTTTTTGTAAGCTAAAACGCAAAACAAGTGTGGACCTATATGTTTAACAGGTGTAGACCTATTTTGAGGGACCTGGATGGATATATGTTTTATTTGTGGCCCGGCCCAGAACTAAGCCCATACGAAGCCTGGAAGCTTTGGTCGCTTCGCCGGAGACCATACTACTACTGAACGAAAGAATATCTCTGTCACTCCGGGCGCTGGCCATACAGTGGAGATCTCAATACCGAGCGCCGGGTCATCTGCCACCAGAGATGATCTCCACCGCCGCGTCGTCGCCGGCGCCGCCTCCTCTGCTTGCCCTGAGGTATGTCAAATCTCTTCTTTACTCCCGCCCCCTCCGTGCAAGAACCCTATATATGCCTCAAGCTAGGGGGATACTGCGAGGGGGATTTTTAGTTACAGACTGAAGGGCCACGTTCGATTTGATTCTCGACCTTGTCATCAGCGACAGAGCTGCACATTCGGATCCAGTCTCTTGCTAGATTTTTGTGTCACTAGTGTAAACCTTATCTGTTCAATGGTGGTGGTTATAACAACTTCATGTCAATTCTCTGTTTGGTTTCTTAAATTCAGTTCAGACTTGTAAGTTTTAATATTTGACTTTTGGTTCATAATAATCTGTTTCAGAGAAGCTTGGCCTGCTACACACATAGTCGCCGCTATGTCCGGGCTTCAAGGTTGGGGAGACATCCCGCATGACCTCCTCCACTCGATTGTTCCACGCCTCGGATCCATCTGCGACCTCCTTGCCTTCACTGCCACCTGCCGCTCTTGGCGTGCTGCCGCCTTGTCCTCCTACCCGTGCAGATCCGCCTTTCCGACACTCTTCCCACCTCTCCTCCTTGCATTGAATCCGATGTCCCCCTGTGCTCTCCTCATCCTCGCCCATTTAGTAGCATCCGCTTACGTGAACGCCCATGTCATGTCACCGATCTAGCGAACCAAGATACCAGCCTATGCTGCCAAATCCCCCCTGTCTGCTCGTTTTGGGGGCAGCGACGCAGCGCCAACTTCTCCGAAGGATTCTTATTTCAGGGGTTCTTCCTTTGGCCATCTCATCTTGTCCAAAAACCAGTCGTTCCTTCTCGTTGATGTCTTCACAGGTGCTACCGTCTCATCTCCACGGCTACTGCTCGACAAAGACGCGCAACTCTACTATGCTACCCTGACAGCTCCTCTCGCGTCGCCCAGCTCACGTCTCCTTGTCGCCACTGGAATCCACAGTTTCATTTGGCACGTTGGCATCCGCTCTTGGTTGAGACGTTCCTCTCGCGGCGGGATAATCAAGAACGTAGCGGTTTTCAAAGGCCAGGTCTTTGCCATGTATAATGTCCACATGCTGTTTACCGTGCGCTTGGCACCCCAGGTTTGCATACAGAAAATAGCGGCCGCGTGGGAGAGGAGCGTCACCAGCAGTCGACATCTTTCCCACACATGGATTCTCGCGTGCGGTGACATGCTTCTCGCGGTCGTTTCTGATGAATCCTTTCAATGGACATTAAAAAGGACAAGGGATTTCTTTCAAGCCTTCCGACTCGGCTTATCGACTAAGCCTGCAAAGTGGGTAAATGTTGAGAAGCTAGAGAATTGGGCGATCTTTCTTAGCACAGATGAGAGAAGTCAGCCATTGTGTCACATAGCTGGAGGTACCTGATTCTGATTTATCATGTTTTTTTTTTTTTTTTTTTTTTTGAGTTGCTGCTGAATTCGGTATGCACCAGTCTGCAAAGTCGCGGTAGGTGCTGACTCGTGATTAATACAACTAGCGTTCATCTGATGATTGGCGACTTTGGGAAGAACAATCTGGTTGCAACGAGGATTTGATTTCACGCTTCACATTCAAGCAACAGGGATAAGCAACGAGGGTTGCCAACCATGGATCTTCCATTACCATCTTTTGCTTCAGGTCCTTGATGATGACATACCTGTAATCCCTATTGAGTAATAAAATTCTCTTTTACCCGCAAAAAAAAAGCTATAATTCGCCTCAAAACTGTCGGAGCTTAGGAACGATCGAGAGATGGGTCTGGATCTACTCTGCCGCCCTTCATCTTCTCTTATAACTCACCTATAGACGGAGGGCCACCGTCAGGCCTTCAGACTGCTCGGCAATAGCTACGTATTCCAATGCTTTCATTGCTCTGCTCTCTGCCTTGATGTGTAAACCCTTTGTTCTCCCAGATTTTGGGCGTGATGAATGTATAGTTTGAAATACGGAAGAAGGATGTATGCAATGTTTTCTTGCTTTTATTCATTTGATTCTAATGTTTGCGTTCTCAGAATACACTCCCACCTGCCCAGGCTGACAGAAACTTTCTATCATAGCACCTCAAAACTTGTTGTATCACTTGACCTCCTGCTTTTCTTTGCAAAGGAAGCGCAGCCTCAGAAAACTTGTATTCCTTTCTCCACACCTCCTGCTTCGGATTGAAACACCTCAAAACTTGTCGCCGGGATTGCGTGAGGCGTGCCCTGCAAATCATCCTTGAGGTTCGAACCAGAGCTCCCCTCCTAGTCCGTCGAACCTGACCTCTCGAAGCTCTCGGTCCGTTCCGCGGATGAGTCTGGGCGCTTCAGCTTGAAAGGGATGCTAGTTGCTAGCCTATGAACTTGTACATCTCACTTGAAAGGGATGCTAGTTGCTAGCCTATGAACTTGTACATCTCATAACTTATCTACAACAAAAACAATCAACAGGTTGAATTAGCAGGTGCAATGCAACTCTTAACACCAAATTTCCTAGTCAACTAAAGCCCCATGGTCCGCAGTTCCAGCTCCACCCGTGAGCTAATTCTAAATATCTACACTAGCATATATGCACAAATTTGGTGGTAACAACTTTGAACTGTGCATTGAACTTTTTTTATCTGAAATTGTGCACTAACTGTTAACATGCATGTTTTAGCTGAGTTTGAGGACAGTTTCAAGGAACCATTCACGACGACAGTTCCAAGAACATGCATAATTTAACCAGATGCATCGCTAAATACGAAGTGAACCATCATATTTAAGCACTTACAGGCTGAAACTGGAAGCAGGCGTTAATTCAGTGTTCTGGGAAGTCTACTTACATGGAACGAAAAAGAAAAACAAACATGTTATTTCATAGGTCTTCGAAGCTAAATGAAACACATGCTAAGTGACCAGCGGTATTCATATGGTCTCTTCTCTAATAAACAGTACCAGCCTATGAAATAACATGTAACAGAATATAAGAGCATGTCTAACAGACCCCTTAAAAGGGCCAAACTCGTATAATAACCGCCGGAATACGGGTTTGAGCTCCACCCGGCCGTCTAGCAGGCCCCATAAAAACGGCCCCCGCTCCGATTTTTGCTGTTTTCGATTACGGGGCGGGCCTTCGTCCCCTACTTGTGCGGGGTGGGAGCGGGAATAGAGGGTCAAACCAGTATCCTCCCCTCCACTGCGCGCGAACGGTTTCAGCGAAACCCAACCGCCGCCGCTCGATCTCCTCCGCCCCGCCCTTCCCGGCAACGTCGTGGCCGGATCCCGCTGCCATGGATCCTCCGCAAGGGCCGCCTACCGCCGGCGGTGCATCTCCAACAGCCGCGGTGGTTGATGTCCCCGTCGGAGGTCCGCCCAACGCCGGCGACGTGTCGGCCATGATCTCCGCCACCATCCCGTCAAAGAGGAAGAGGATTCCGAAGCAATTCTTAGAAGCCCCTCCGCCGGCTGCCAAGAGAATATTCTGTTTTACGGGATGGAGATACGGGTTCTGCTAGCTCGTCCGAGTTTTCGGCCGGCGAAAAGTGAATACAGGGCCCTCTACTCGCGTTTTAAGGGGCGAAAATATACGGGGCCTGTTAGACATGCTCTAAGCATGGTTAATATGAATAAGAGAGGAAAAATAAAATTCATGCGTACATATGTATATCCTGAAACCATATAACCTGCAGGTTGTTCATTCCTCATCATCCGTGAAGCAGACGTCATCGTCCCGAGCGTCTTTCCAAGTAGGAAATAGTAGAGGTCAATATCAAGACATGTATGCATAAAGCATTAGAGAAAGGATATTAGTAATCATGGGTGTTAATTACGTACCCGCTGGTATGCTCGGATCGAATATGATTTCAGAGCTGGGACTGTTAGGATGGGCGCGAAGCCTTCGCTTGCTTGGCCTTTCCAGCGCAGCCTTCGCTTGCTTGGCCTTTCCGACTGTCACTCCTTTGCGAAAAAAGAAGACACAGACATCCTGAAGGGACAGCAGGTTACACATGCCCAGGTCACCACTGTTGCCAGCTGCTTCCTCATATGCGACCCGCAGACCGATTTGGAGCCTAACTCGTTCAGCCTTGGTTATAGCTCCTGCCTGGAACACGATTTTGGGCGACTGGAAAACCAACTCAAATGATGTCAGACAACGGAACCTGTCAGCGCCGATGAGTAGCGGTCCGCTCTGGTGAAGGCTCCACAAGACAAGAACACGAAGAGCCGGCAACCTTCCAAGGATTTCCACATTCTCCTGTTGCACTTGATTGACACAAATTTCTAACTTGGAGAGTTTGGACAAATGCGAGGGATTCCTCCTTATCCACGCTGGCAGTGTAGAGAATTTGATTTATTCCCTGTGTTGTGTGACAAATTCCCGGAGACTTTGAGGGGGCACCCAATGTTCCCCCAAAACATCTGCTGATTTCATGTCACCACCACCGAAACCAATTTGTACACTTTGGATATTGGATAGTTTTCCCAGTGACTCTGACTCCACAAAAGCTTCCTCCAACTCCAAGCTCAAATTATCAAACACGATTCCGAGCTTCCTCGACCTTTTCATGTTGCCCAACTCTTTCACCATGGATCCCACTCAGCACTTCCATCGATGTTAGGTTTCCGAGCCCATCTGGAAGCCTCTTGCAGAAGCTATCAACAAGTAGGCACATCAGTCTTCTCAGTTTAATAACAGCTGATGGCAGCTCTTCTATACGATGATTTCCACTCAAATCAAACACCTGTAGAAACCGCAACTTCCCAATCTCTTCCGGGATCTCAGAAATTCCTGTCCCGGCTAGACCTAGGTACCTCAGGTGCAATAAACTCCCCAAATCCCGAAGGTTTAGATGATTATGCTCACCAATAGTACATCCATTCAGATCCAATACACGTAAAACAATCAAGCTCAGGAAAGGTGGCATCAGACTAATAGCAGGTTTGAATGTAGCAACAGACCTCACTTGTGACATTCCCACATATTTGAGAGGCGTGGCTTGACATCCTTCTTCTTTTCTAACATTTTGGAGGGATATTCTGCGGACGTTGCTCTGATAAGACATGCTATCGCCAGTACCATTCAAAACAGCAACAAGTTGCCATCGCTTGACAAGGAAGAAATTAGATCTAGAACCATATCATGTACACGGCAAGCTTCTACCGTGCCTTCATTATCATATACCGGCTGGATCATGTTTCTGTTCACGAGCTCATTGAAGTAAGTTTCTCCAATCTCAAAGAGACTAGCTGCTGCCTTTTCACATTGGACAAAACTTTCGGCAATCCACAACCATATCAGCCGATCTTTTCTAATCTTGTAATCCTCCGGAAACACGATTAGGTACAATAAACATGTCTTAAGATGAGAAGGCATATCATAATAGCTAAACGATAGTATCATCAACATCTCCTCTAAACTGGGGTCTTCTGCAAGTCCATGACCAATAGACTCAAGTAAAACACGCCATTCATTCTTTGGCTTTACCTGCTGATCACTAGCCAAAAGACTAGCTATAGTAATGATGGCTAATGGCACTCCACCGCATTTCTTCAAAATATTTGTGGACAGTCCTTAAAATTCTACGGGACATCCACTCTCGTGAGAAAATATCCTCTTGTAGAAGAGCCTTCTGGAATCATCAGCACTAAGAGGTTTCATTTCATAAATTGAATGGTCACTAGATGAGCAACATAATTTAGACACACTGACTATACGGGTAGTCGTGATTAGCCGACTGCCAAAATTGTTACTGCGAGAGAATGCCAAGTTGATAATTTCCCACAATTTTTCATCCCATATATCATCAATTACAATGATGTACCTGTATCAGAAGGAAATCATGATTTTTTAAGGATAATTATGATACAACAGGCAGAAAAAGACTAATATTTCTACATAAAAGATAATAGTTAGATCAAAATGCATTTTGACCTACCTTTTCTATCAATCAATATGAATCCCAAAAGGTCATACCTACAGCTATGTAGACATTTAATCTATGTCCACACAATATTTTGTAACTACACAAAAACACTAATGGACAAATAAAAATAGATTATTTTTATCAACGTAAGAAGGATGCTGTCATTAAATTAGTGGTAGATGGCGTGTACATACCTCTTGTTCTCGAGTCTTTCCCGGAGTCTGTCGATGAGCTGTCTTTCATCCAACATGATGAGGCGACTTTCATGCATGCCAAGATCAAGGAGGATGTCTATGAAAACCTTCTTTGCGTCAGCATTTCGACCGACAGGAACGAAAGCCCTGCAATCAAAATCTCTCTTGATCTTCTCATAAACCGTTTTGACAAGAGTGGTCTTGCCCAATCCCCCAAATCCGACAACAGAGACAATCTTTAACTTTTTTGTGGACACGCTGTCTCCCTCTGAGAGCAAATTCATTAGCTCTTGATCCCTTTTCCCAACAATGCCCACAAGCTCCGTCACTTCTGTGTACAGAGCCTTAAGGCGCGGATCAATGGTAGTAGTGGGCGCAACTCTAGCAACAATAGTGTCTACTGTGTACCTTCCCCGCCTGTTAGCGACCTCTTGGACTTGCCTATTGATATCCTTGATTGCGTCGGCGATCTGATGGCGAGATTTTCCCTTGGTGAACAGGCTAGCCAGCTTCTCGGTGAGCTGTTTGAGCCTGTTCGACTTGGGGGCGGGCTCAGAATCATATCATTGTCGACACGCACCAAGAACTTGTCGACGACGTCTTCCATGTCAAACGAGAGCTCTCTCACCTCCCCTGCCCAGAGCCTGGCCTTCTCATCGAGCTGATCACGGGGCTGTTAACACCACTCCACTAGATTCACTCAACAAGATCAAGGGATTCGATTACAAGTAGAGAATTCAGCTAGTTCCATGAACTACAGAGTTAGGAGAAGGGAATCACGAGACGGAGAAGAAGGAAACCGAAGTAGAGGAGGCCGAAGCCGTCCAGTTCCAAGCCACCGCCGTCCGTAACAGGGGCACCTCCGCGACCTTGCATGCTCTTCATCTCCTTCTCGAGGGACTTCACGCCTTCCTTGATGCTCTTCTTCAGCTTGTACTCATCTTTGAGGAGCTCGGCAAGCTTGGGGATCTCTTGTTGATTCGTTTGGTTGGTTTGTTGGCTGGCTCACTAAATGGTTTGCTTTGATGTACGTTTGGGTGCCACTTCGAGTTGTCAAGATTGCAATTCAGAATTCCCAAATAATCATCAAATAAGACACTAGTGTCATACCCAAATGCAGAAATTTAGAACAAAAATGTACCTTCCCCCTGCTGCTCCCTCCCTCTTAGTGTCCACCTACCTTTAATCCAGATCAAGCCCAAGTGGACGAACAGTAGTGTGGCTGAGACCTCCCGACGTGCCGTCGCGGTGTCGCCCAGTACGGCCCTGGCTGCCTTCGATCTGGAGAACAGGGAAGCGGGAAGCCCTGCTATGTAGTTGAGGAAAGCTTGAAATGATTCTCACAGTAGGAAGATGTATAATTTACCAAGCTGTCAAAGGGAGAAGAGCTGAGAGCATACATGAGAGTTCAGAACCGGCACCTTCGAGAGGTGAGATCTTAAACTGGCTCTTCTCGAAGGAAGGAGAGAGAGGATGGTGAGACTTCAATTAAAGAAGCGACTCCCAAGAGAACACTTAACTAATGATGAGTGGGCAATTTTAATATGAGTAAGCACACCCCTAGAACAAATCAAGGACACATGGAGTCAGTAAAAGATCTGACCTTGGGACACACAAAAGATTCTTTACTTACATTGCACATCCTCATCCCCTATGCTTTTACCAGAAGCAGCCATCTTGATGTCATCAGATGCCAACGTCCCAAGCTTGAATGATCACTTGGCTGGCCTCTTCATTTTGTAACTTGCCTTTCTTTTTTTTCTTCTTTTTTTGATCACTGCGGCTCCTGCTATCAGTGAATTCACATCAACATATATATATACAGCAGTCTCACAAGGTTATATTCTCAGATCAAGAGAGAGTTTTCATAATTATGTATATAACCTCTCAAGCTGAATATTTTCATGATAATTTCAGAACAAACCTTGCTTACTTGCATTAGCTGCACAATATCTTCAGCAGAAAACATATAACTACCAAATGAAAACATTTTCAGAAGGTAGATAATAAATATGCAGCTAACTTATATATCAACATGACCACCATGTTTCAGATTCTGCCACACATCTAATCATACGCATTAATCTACGTACACCATCTATGGGGAGGTTGAGGGAGTAGCTCACAAAAAATATGCAGACATACATCTCGGTGAAACCTACATCCATATACCAGATGCTACATGCACCGCAAAATCCGGACTTATTTAATCCTTGAAATATCGCCATTCTTCAATCCCAGCAGTCATGGATACCCAGCTCCTCAGCAAGCAGAGCATGCTAGACCATCATGCTATTTAGATGATTATATTTGCAGCGCAATCACATTTTTCTGATGGTTGGGATCAGATTTAGAAGTATTTATCCTTGATTGTCTTCACAATCTATTCAACTCTCTTCATAATCTTGGGGTTCATCAAGTCCCTTGTTTTCCCGAGGAGAGTGCCTTCCCTGCTGCTATAATACCCATCGATAATAGTGCTCGCCCAAGTGTGCAATCCACCAAGCATGCATGTCAGCATGACTACAGACAACATGAAGCATTTTTTGTAAAAGTACTAGCAGTACTTAGATGTATAATCGATGTTTTTTCCATGGAGTTTGGACCCAGGACTGAAAGCATCATTCATTGAACTCAGACGTTCTTCTGGGTCCTTGATCATTGTAAGATGCTTTAGTATCCTGATATCCCTTGGCACTTGTCTGTAGATTGGCTACTGCAGTCATGTACAGATCTAACATTATGTATTTTGCCTGCAGAGAATAATGATGGATTTGTACAACCAAACACAAATGGGAAAGAAGGATAAAGTATAGCATCCCTATATCCTTACCTCAGATTTTGTGATGTTGGTGGCCATTGCAGCTGAACAAGCTTTGGAAAGCATCAACACTAACGCAGAGTCTAGTTCCTTCTTCTCGGCCAAGTCATCAATCTTTATGCATGCAGCGTGCGTGAATTAAGTATATCTTTAAGCTTTTGTACATATATGCTTTGGTTTCCAACAACCATACCGTATATGTATCTTGAAATTCTTACTGTGTACTTGTTCAAATTTTAGTGGGTCTAGGCTATGGTAGCTGCCTTTGTTTTACCTCTGGAAACTACAAAAAGTGAAACTTTGTCTACTAATTGACACCTGATACCTTAACCATGTTCAGAATGAAATACTCGACAATTGGAAGTGTAACCAGGCCCGGGCCAACCATGGTGCCAAGTGTGCCAGCGGCACAGGGCCCATGATTTTGAGGGGCCCAAGTTTTTTATACATATACTTGTATACTATACTGCTGGGGCATCTCTCGCGCGGCCACGCGCGCTAGGCTGTTGCGTTGCTGGGCTCGTTGTGTGCGCTCTGCTTCTGGGCTGCAAAGCGTGCTGCGCTGCTGCTGCTGCTGGAGGTCTTTGTGATCGATTCGATGGACTAATTAGATTGCCAGAGTTAAAAAAAAAATTAAATCGCCTACTATTTCTGGCCGTTCCCACGCACGCGCAGAAAGAAATCAAGCGACGGAACAGAACCTACACGACAAGTCGGCGACGGCACGCCACGGCAAACCGGCGACGAGCAATACCACGGCAGGTGACCAACTGGCTGCAGTTCCTCCAACTCTTCATCGCCTCAATCCTTGTTCGCTGATCTAAAAAACAAGCACTTCTAATTTCTTATCATAACCATACTTCAATTTTATTTTATTTATTTCTTGTATCTCCTGTTTCAATATTACATATTCTATATGGGGAAATATCAGTCCGATTCTTAGAAGCGTTGAAGAAAAGAGAAGGAACAAAAATTAATTAAATCTCAAAAATGTGCTATGGACAAGTTTATTCATCCTGTTGATCCTTCTACCACCCTTGCATCGGCGGAACAAAGCTTTTATAAGTTGAAGCTATTTAAGTCCTATATGCGTACTACAATGATACATCAAAGACTCAACGATTTAGCCACGATAGCACTTAAGGGCAAAGTGTTGGAGAAGATTGATTATGAGAATATCATTGAACATTTTATTTCAAATAACACAAAAAGAATGATGATGTTCAAATAAATGTTATGCAACTTCGAGTTATATAGGTATGATTCTCAATATATGTAATTGCTACGCAAAATATTTTGTCATATATATTAGAATTATTTATTTGTTCAATTTTTTGTACGAGATAGAGCCCCATTTTAGATTTCCGCACAGGGCCCCGAATTTTACCGGCCCGGCCCTGCTGATAGCAAAAAAGGAGTTAATAGCATAGAACTACCAGTTTCTGGGCAAAATTCCGGAAATCTACCGGTTTACGATTTCGCAGCAAAAATATGCCACATTTTGCGTCCGTTTTCACAAATAGCACTAAACGTCCGCTGAACGCGAATTGACACCAGAACTGACAGGGTTGGCCCACCATAATGGATGACGTGGCAGGACTGGACGGCGAGCGGCACGGCCGTTAACGCCCGTTAACGGCAGGAGTGGGGCCTACTACTTGGCGCTGTCCTAGCGCGCTGGGTCTTCCTCCCGACTGTTTTCTTCCCCGCCGCCCACGCTCCTGCGACAGAGCGCCACCGCCGACCGCCCCGCCATTGCCGCCGCCGTCCCAGTCGAGCGCAGCCCTCGCCATGCCTAGCTGGCACGACGGTTCAGAGTCGAGCAACTCCTACGTAGGGGTAAGCTCCAGTCCATCTCCCTCCCCCCATTGTCAAATTAGGGTTCTTCCGAAATTGGGATTTGTTGATTTGTCATCAAATTAGGTCGATTAAAGTTGATTTCTTCTTTGATTAGGACCTCTCATGCCTGGACTATGCTCCTAATGTGATTGATGACCCACTATTTTGCGGGATAGCCGTGGGTGCCGAGCGGTGTGACATGCACAAGCTGGAGCCGCGCAGATGCGTAGCCTTTGATGGGACAGACACAGGGAGGAGATTCTACATGTGCCAGATTGAAAATATAAGTTATTTACTCGATCCTTGTTACTGTCAAGCTTAGTTTTTGATTGCTGCCACTGACATAGTTTACTCAAGCTTAAACCACTGCCATAGTTTAGTTACTAACATAGTTTAATCAAATTTAAACCACTGACATAGTTTAGTTAATGCCACTGGCATAGTTTAGTTTACTCAAGCTTAAGCATGCCCATCCTACTTAAACCACTGTCAAGCTTAGTTTTTGATTGCTGCCACTGCCATAATTTGAATGAAATGCTTATACCCATGCTATGTTTAATTTGCAGCAAGCAATCAACTGTGGTTTCCAGTCTTGGATAGATAAAGAGTGGCCTGACACTCTCAATAATGCACTAAGCAAGTTGTGGTGAATGTATGATGACTGCAGTAGCACTATGATGTTTGAGAGAGTTGAGAGAAGGAGCAGGGAGCTTCAGGAGCAGAAGCACATAGAAGCTTTGAAGAATAAGGTTGAGGTGCTGAAAAATGCAAAAGAAGAACTGAAGAATGTGTTAAAATCCCAGGCTGATGTGTTTAGGGTCAAACAAAACAAGGTAGAGGCTGGAAGAGATGCCCTGCTGGAAGAGAAGAAAAAGTAGGAGGCAGAAAGAGCTGTTCTGCTGGAAGAGAAGAAGAAGTGGGAGGCAGAAAAAGCTGTCCTGAAGGAAGAGAAGAAGAAGCTGGAGTATACCATCTATGAAATGTTCCAGGCAAGTCATGATAACAAAGTAAAGCTGAAGAAAATCAAAGCTATCTGTGATGAGTGATCCTTCTATTACTGTAATGTTTGTTGTGGAACTATCTATGTAATCCTTTTATTATGGAACTATCTATGTAATCTTAGCTATGTAATGGAACTATCTATGTGATCCTTTTATTATCTGTTATGGAACTATCTATGTACCTGTTTGTGTCTTGGATTTGAAATAAAGTCCCTTTTTTCTTTTTGTTCAGCTGCATGTGCCTTGGATTCCAAATAAAGTGCACCATTTTCAAAGGGTTCAAGCTAAGATGAAAAATACCAGTGCATGATGCAAACTACATATGAAATAAAGTACACAATGATCAACAAAATCTCCATAGTTTAGCACAAATATTTTTGCATATCAACTGGATATGTCTTACATAGTTAGGTCCAGCACAAATAGATAGGTCCAGCACAAATATATAGGTCCAACACACATAGATAGGTCCAACACAAATAGATAGGTCCAACACACATTTAGCAGCACAAATACATAGGTCCATTAACTAAGAAACATGAATTATTTTCCAGCATTTGAACTGTCTCCAGCATTTGAACTGTCAGCAACAGGCTTCTGACCCTTCTTCCTGTAGCTGCCATATTTACCAGCAGTAAGGTAACCTTGCATCTTATGTGTAGGCTTGAATGCCCTGGAAGATACCCTGGTGCTGGTAGCATTTGTTGTTGCAGAAACTGGTCTTGGTGCTGTGAAAGCCCTGGTACTTGGTGCACTATTAGCAGAAACTGGCCTTGGTGGAGCACTTCTTGCTGGAGCACTAGGACCTGGAGTAGATGAAGCAGTAGGTGCTGGAGAACTATGAGATGGAATTGGATTCCTGCTTGATGAAGCACTAGGAGCACTAGGACCTGCTCTTGGAGGCCTTCTTGCTGAACCAGATGATTCAGTATAGTCCTGCCTGCTAGCCTGATACAATTGCACTAACAATTAATATATAATTACTAGTTACCAAATAAACAAGAACAAGAACAAGTACTAGCTACTAACCTGGTGATCATTTTTTCTTACTTGCAGGCTTGGCCTCAAAGCTACCTGACAGCTAGTATACCTATGACCTACTAGCTTGCAGTTACTGCAAGTGATAGATCCCATTCTAGATGTATCCCTAGGGGCAGTCACCTCAAATTTTCCTTTCCTTCTCTTGTACTGTTTCCTACCAGGTTTCTCCCTGAATACAGGTGGATCTATGTCTGGTGTGTTGGTCCTTGTCCAATCTTCAGGGCCAGGAACAGGGTAGATTGTATGCCTGAATGTCTCAATGTACATGGGCTTTTTGAAGAAATCATTTACATAATGCTCTGGATGTTGCTGCACTTTCATGATAGCTGCAACTGCATGATTGCAAGGAATCCCTGTAAGATCCCATTTCCTACAGCCACATGTCTTGTTAATCAAATTTACAGCAACAACTCTACCACTTGAACTTGTAACTTGCCATAGACCAATCTCACAGTTTTGAGCATTGCAATCCCTGGACCACCTCTTGGCCTCTGCAAGTTTCTCTGTGTAGAATGGAGTTATATCCCACCTTGATGCTGCTGCTTTCACCCTAGTGCCACTGTACTTCACCATGAGTTTGTTTCTTATTCCTTCAAGCATTGTCCTAATTGGTTTGTTTCTCACATTCAGGATCATCCTATTGAATACTTCACTGATATTGTTCACAACTAGGTCTGTCTTACAGTTAGTGTCAAACAGGTGTCTTGCCCATGTCTCAGCTGGAATTTTCACTAGCCACTCATATGCCTCTACACAGTCCCTCTTCATTGATTCCATTGCCAAATCAAACCCATTCTTTGTGTAAGAGTAGCTAGCTGCATCCATATATTTTTTTAGTTCTGGGCCCCTAAAACCTGCTGTCTGGAAGTTGGCATAATATGCCTGAGACAAAATCTCTGTGGAGAATTTGGAAAAACTTGTGAAATTGCTTTTAACAGTCCCTTCTGCCTATCAGAGATAATGGTGTAGTTACCAAATTTGCCAGATTCTCCAATACAGTACCTAAGTTGAGTTAGGAACCAAAGCCAGCTAGCTTGATCTTCCTTGTCAACTACACCAAAAGCAATTGGAAAGATGTTGTTGTTTCCATCTCTCCCAGTTGCAGCTAAAATTTGCTGCCCAGTGTTCAATTTGATGAAACACCCATCTACTCCTATGAATGGTCTGCATCCATTGAGAAAACCTTGGAGTGAAGCATTGAAGCATATGAATAACCCATGGAATCTTGGGTTAGGGCTAGGATGTTCCACAAGCTCCTTAGTTGTCACAACACACCTGCTTCCTGGGTTGGTCTCTAGTATAGCATTCAAATAATCCCTCAGCCTAGTATATTGTTTCTTCTGATCTCCAATGACAGAAGCAAATGCCTTCATTCTTGCTCTGTAGGCTTTGCTCTTTGGCACTTCAACTCCATACTTCAACTTAGCATTGTCTATCAAAGTGTCAACAGAAGTATTTGGGTATGTCCTTATTGCCTGCACAGATTGAGATGCTAGCCAATCAATGGTGACTCTTGTGTTCTCACCATGAGCTATGCAAGTGTGCTCAGACTTGAATTTCCTAATGCAAAAAGTTTGCTCATTTGCAATCTTGGAGGCTGTCAAGTAGAACTCACACCCCTGTTTCTTGCCTTCATCAGTGCACCACACAATGATCCTGGAAGGAGTGTTCCTGTGAAAGTGGAAGTTCCTGAGCTGGGCTATGTGGTAGTTTCTGAGAGCTACTCTGAACTGGTAAACATCTTGGAAGCAAAGCTTGATGCAGAATTGTACGTGTGGGTCGACTCTGTTGGGATCATACCACATCCTCTTCTTCATCTTCTTTAACTTTCTCTTCTTGCCACTTGCTAGTGTGTACTTCTGAACTGCCCCATCATCATCACTATCGCCTATATCTTCTGGACTGAGGTCCTCATCACTGGAAGGAATGAAAGAAGGGAATGGTGATTCCTCTGCCTCATGGTGACAGTTGCTAGTTGGGCCTGGCCTAGCTACCTTTTTCTTGGCAAAATAGTCATCCTCAACAGCCTCCTCATTTGTTTCTATGTCATTTTCAGTTTCTACATCATCAAAGAACTCCTCCACATCTGTGTCCCCTTCAAAATGCAGACAAGGGTCCTCTCTCTGCTTCTTCATTTGTTCCATCTTATCCATTATTGCAACAGCTTCATGGTCCATGGCTTTCTCCCTTTTCTCACTCCTTAATTTATTAATTAGTTCTAACTCAGCAGCAACCTGTCTGTTGTGCTCTCTCTTGTGCTCTTCTAAGTTAACCTGGCCAGGATACATCCACTCCTCATTCTATGAATCAACATTCTCTGAATCAGCATTCTCTGAATCACCATTCTCTGAATCTTCATGGATAACTTGTACAGCAACACTCTGTTTTTGATTATGTATCATCTCTGGTTCAGGAGTAGAAAAATTACAGCTTTCTTGAGTTTCCATGAACAACACATCAGAAAAATCAATTGCCACTGGCACAATTTCTTGCTCATCATCATCTGGTATTAAGTTGTAGCTCACACCATCTGAATCAACTGATAGTTTCACTGGTTCTTGTATCATCTCTGGTTCTTCTTCTCCAATGTTAAGGTCAGCTGGCCATTCTACATTTTCCCTGAGAACAGTGATATTCAAAACACTGTCAGCTTCATAAATGGCTAGCATCTCCCTTACATTGGCCATGCTTTCAATTGCCATCATCCCATCCTGTCCTTTCCCCTTTTCCCTCACAAAATACATGTTGTCCCTATGTCCATACCCATGACACTCTACTAAAGCTGCCAGATTCGACACTGTTATGTCAGATCTACTAAGTGTCCTCTCCAGATTGTCTTCCCCATGAAAATGAAACCTGATCTCCCAAATGTCATCATCTAGGCTACAAAAATTACAAACAAAACCAGATGGCATATTCAGTAACAGATGATGACAGCCACAATTAACAGATCAGTACTAGATGATGACAGCCACATTGAACACAATTGGAGAGGGTGACAGCCACATTCAACAGATTTAATACCATGGAAGCCCATTGAGTGGCGAATTAACAGATCATAACTAGATAGAGGGGAAGAATGGAGAGAAAATATGACTTACTCGACTCCACCGAGTGGGGAAGCCCATCGATGGCTGCTTTTCGATGGAGACGAGATCACCGCCCGCGCCAGTGCAGCCGCTGACCTTGCCTCCTGGTTCAGCACCTGCGGCGGCGGCGGCGGCGAATCAATTGAGCCCACACCACCACGGACAGACCCCACGCCACCGCGGATAGATTCGGCGCCGCCCACGAACGAACCAGCACTTCCACCGCCGTAGCTTGTTCTGCCGCCGCCGCCACCATTGCCGCCGCCGGTGGCGCCGCTGGGAGTCGTCGCCATCGCCCAAGGTCAGATGCACGCTTCGGACACGAGCTAGTAACTGAAACCTACCGCCTTAGGACAACGCCAAGTAACGGGCGTTAACGGCCGTGCCGCTCGCCGTCCAGTCCTGCCACGTCATCCATTATGGTGGGCCAACCCTGTCAGTTCTGGTGTCAATTCGCGTTCAGCGGACGTTTAGTGCTATTTGCGAAAACGGACGCAAAATGTGGCAGATTTTTGCTGCGAAATCGTAAACCGGTAGATTTCCGGAATTTTTCTCAGAAACTGGTAGTTCTATGCTATTAACTCAGCAAAAAAGGTCAGACATATATGAGAATTTTCCTTTTTTGTGGACCTGACTTTTTTCTTCTTTCATATCTGAACTACCGTGCATATACTTCATTTGTTTATGCTTTTGATGGCTTATTCCTCTCTCATGTCACAGAGAAACATATAACTGTCGGCATGTGCAGTCATTTGCTACTTTGCTAAGTCCTTATTAGAGATTATTATTTCTCCTGTCTATCATTTTCTCCCTTGATTTTTGTGGTTGCAGAGTTGGCAAAAGCTGGAAATGATTGTGTAGATGCACTACAAGATCATAATGATAAGTCTGGCAGCCTTGTAGTTGTAGCGTTCGATGCTGCGGAACTAAAGTACTGACATACAGTCATAGCATATGGGTTCGTCTGCTGATTTTGGAGATTTTCAAACTAAATGAGTAACATCATTGGTTATTCTGCAGCAGCGGCGGTTCTAATATTGATGTACTCCGGGCATTAGCAAAGCATAGGCCTAATCTAAATTAAATGCCCAACTAATTAACCTGAACGGGTTAAGCCCAAAATATTTTCTCATTAAGGCCCAATGCCACAATGGCATGTACACACTGACCATCGGATGGATCAGTTGATCCAAGCCAAGCATCTGCATCTCGTATCGTCTCGTTTACTCCGCCTATGTCGCCTGCCTAGCCGCCTAGGGCTTTAGTTGAGGGTCGCGTCGCCGCTGGAACTCCGAACATAGGTGGCGCTCGTTGGTGATTGGCGATGGAACACCGGAATGCTGCCTTGTCGTGAGCCACGGCCAATTCCTCACCAACCTGACCGCCAGATTGCTCCAAGGTATTACCCTATGTAGACAATTGATTGCATAAATATTACAATTGCTACTCGCTAGTTTGATTGTCCAATCTAATAATTGTTGCTTGCAATTTTTATTCCCGAGTTATACGAATCATGTAATGAATCATATATAGTCTATTAATTATCTTGTACTAAGTAGAATAGTAAAACTGCTTAGTCATAATAGAAAGGCCCAACTAATAATAATCATTTCAAGCCATTTCAAGTCAGTTGGTTCAACCTCCAACTCTAAGGCTAAAAAACAAGAATGCAATAGAAAAGTCAAAGAACACATAATATATAATGTTTCAATACCCATCGATTCAATATTAATCAAAAATTCAAAATTTTGAATCATTTGTCGGAATTCCAAAACAAGCTTTAACTAAAAGCACAATATATAAGCGATAAGCGATACCCCGAAGCGTCAACATATTTGGGTTACCTTTAAGACTATATTTTCGTCTCGCCCCCCTATACTCAAATCCTGGATCCGCCCCTGTTCTGCAGTGCCAATTGGCTAGTGCGCGCCTAACAAGCTGATATGCAGGAACCAGGCGTCGAATACTTCATTCGGAACATGGTTTAGGTGGAATGGTGGTGAAATAACAGTTCATTTTTGTAGTTTCCAGATGTAAAATAGAGGCAGCTGCCACAACCTAAAGCAACTAAAATTTGGACATGTAGTACAAATTAAATTTCAAGATATATATATATATATATATATATATATATATATATATATATATATGATGTTGAATAGTTATTCTTCACCCATCTTCTATCTTTCAAACCGTAATTTTACGTCACGTAAATTTTCTTTTATCTCGGCGGTTAAAAAGAACATAAGAAAATTTAGACACGTCATAATTTTTTTGTTTACATACCATATAAAAATACGACGTAAAATGTGTATTTTTCTATGTTTTTTACACTACAATGACCCATAAATTGTATTTTTATGTCCTTTTGCGTTCCTGATAAATATAAATATAATTATTAGTAGGCAAAACATAAATTTCTGAATGTGAGAACATAAAAATATGTGGGGTGCAAAATAACTATTCTGCACACTAGATGCTATTTGACACCCAGGGTGTGCCATTAGGCTACTCATAGTGAGAGTAACTTAGCTAGTAACATGCATATACATGCAATTCCAAGTAAGTAAATTGGTGACGGTCTTTCACACATACTCCATCCGTTTCAAGAATTTGGAGTTCAGCTGCGGGGAAATTTGAACTGCGCCGCGCGGCGCCACCCTGGCCGACGCGCCGCCGTCCACGCCGCCATGCCGAGGCCATCCTCCTCCGCGGCCTCCCCGGTCCGCGTCGCCCCAGCCTTCGGGGGGTCGTGCCCTAGTGGCCGACCCCGTGTCAGTCTCGGCCGCCTCCCCCGCCGCCTCTCCCAGCGTGCTCGCCTCCGTCGAGTGCAGCCCCCCGCCTCTCCGTCCCCCGTCCACGCCGCCGTCCAGGACCTTCCTTGACGCCCTCATGGCGCCTCGCCGCCCCCGGAGCCCCTCGCCCCCCCCCCCCCCCCCCCCGCGGCCGCTCGCCCCTCCGCCGCCCCCCATCTCCCCCGCGGCCGGCGCCTGCCAGAGAGGCAGCACGGCGCCCCCCAGCGCGAGGCCAGGCCTCGGCCTACCGGCCCCCTGTGCGACGGTCCCCGCGCCAGGGCCACCGCTCTCCCCCCCGGCCCGGCGTTCCCCGCCTCTGTCGCGTGCTCCTGGTCTCCAGCGGCTGGGTTCCCGTCCCCCCCCTCCCGCGCGTGGTGCCGTCTGGATAACGCGCCACGGTCGCCCCCTCCCGCCCCGGAGTCGTCGCGTGAGGCCCGCCTCCGCGAGGAGGCTCTGCTCGCCATGCGGGCCAGGGACGGGCTGCCTCCCGCCCGCACCTCCCACAATCGGGCGGACGGTCCGTCCTGGCGCGCGGATAGGGACCTCCCGCCTCCTCCTCCGGTGGTGGCGCCGACGGCGGGTCCGCGGCAATCCGGCGAGCTTGACGACTCCACGGCCCCCAAGAAGAAGAAACGTAAGAGCAAGAAGAAGCGTAAGACTCCGGCCGCGCCTCCCGCGGTGGACCCTGCTCCTGGCCTCCTGGGTGCCCGTCCTGGGGTCCCCTTGGCTCTTGCGGGCATCTCCGCCCGTCGTCAGGAGACCCTGGAGTACTATGGCCATGGCGTGGATGGGGGATTCTACTTCATCGACATGGGGGGTGTCCCCATGACCGTCCCTGAGACCCTGGCCATGGTGAAGATCCTCCCGGCGCAAGACCCCCCGATCTCGGTCGAGGTCACGGAGGGTCTCATCCAGGAGGAGCTGCGGGCGGTCCTCCCAGGCCACGAATGGTCGGTTCGTCGCGTCTCCGAGTCCGAGTTTGCAGTCTCCTTCCCATCGGTGGCGATCCTCCGGATGTGCGCGTGTGGCACCTCCTTCACCCTCCCTCTTCACCAGCTGCAGGTCTCCATCCAGCCCTCGTCGGCCACTCCGGAGACGGTGGCCACGCTCTCGGAGGTGTGGGTTCGCCTCCATGGCCTACCGTCTGAGGCCAGGACCCCTGCTGTGGTGGCCCTCGTGGCTCAGACGGTGGGCAAGCTCACCGAGCTGGATGTGGGCTCTCTGTCCGGCCTCGCCCCGGTCCGCCTGCGTCTGCTCTGCCCCGACCCCTCGGTCTTCCCGGTCTCCCTCCCTCGGGTCTTCTTCGACAGGGTGGGCTGGGACCTGTTGGTGGAGCTGGACGAGGGGGGCACCTCTGCGTCGAGCCCCCCTCCCCCCCACCGGGGTCCCCAGCTGACGAGGGCTTCGGTGGCAGGGATCCCGAGGCCCGGGGCTCGGACGACGGTGACACCGGGACGGATCCGGATTCGCCACTGGCCACCGATGCCTTCCCGCCTCCTCCACCACCCCCTCAGGGCGGGTCCTCCGGGGGCCCTGTGGCTCGCTCCCTGATGTTCGACGGCTTGGAGGGGGCCCCCCTCGTCCAGGATCGCCGTCATCTGTTGCTGAGTGCTCCGGCCAAGGTGGCCCCGGTGATCCTCCCTCACCGCCCCAGTCCTGCCCCCCCGGCGCCGCCCGAGATCGACATCGCCCAGTACGGCTCCAACCTCTCTCTGATGCTGACGCCGGCCCCGATCCCCCCTCTCGGTCTCCCGCCTCTGAGACCTCAGGGAGCGTGGGGCTGGTCGTCTATGCCCCTCCCTCCCCGCGTTCGCCGGGGGTGGTGTGCTACTCCCTCGCCTCCGACACTCCTGACCCGACGGTCATGGTGGGTGCTACCTCTGACCCCGACTCCCCGGCCGCCTCCTCCAAGCTCCGTCGCGCCAGGGGCCCCCGCCCACCTCCCCCTCCGCCCTCCCGCCACAGCTCCTGGCTGGCTGAGGCCAGGACAGGCATGTCTGGGCCGGAGCCGACGGTTGCCGAGCGGTCCGCTCGTCGTGTCGCGGCCAGGGTTGAGCTCTCAGGTACCTCCTCTACGCCTTCCTCCTCCACCCCCTCTGCCCCCGGTCCGTCCGGTATCCCTGGTTCTTCTTTCTGTGTTCTTTCAGAGGTCTCCCTCGCCCACCTGGGGGAGGTTGCGGAGGATTGTGGCATTGTCTTTCGCGGCGAGAAGGGGCCCCGCCTTGAGCATCTTGTGGCCATTCAGGCACGGGAGGGGTATGCGGGTGCGATCTCTGCGGCCCGGGCGCGTGACGCCCGGGAGCGGGAGCGCGCCCAGATCCTTACTGAGGCTAGGTCTGCGGGACCTGACCCCGGTGAGGACCCCCCTCCGGTGCCTGGCGTGCGGGCGGTCCCTCTGGGATCGGACCCCTCGGTTAGGTCTCGGGGGCGCCCCCCCAAGGCTGCTCCACGCTGCCCCTCCGCCTCTCGTGCATGTTCGGTCCCCGCTAAGGGGACCCCCCAGGCTTAAGGTCCACTATGGACCTCCTGAGGGCCTTCCGGGTGTTCATCTGGAACATCCGGGGGTTCGGGCACGAGGGCCGCCGCCGCCAGATCAAGGAATACATCCGCCTGGAAGCGCCGGATATTGTCGGCCTGCAGGAAACGATTCGCCAGGATTTTTCCGTCTCGGAGTTGGAGGCCCTGAGCCGTTGCAAGTTCTCGTGGTCGTGGCTCCTGGCCTCGGGCCACTCTGGAGGTATTCTCCTGGGGGTCAAGGAGGATACCTTTGAGGTTGAGGATATGGACCGTGGGGAATTCTTCGTGAGCATGACACTCACCCATAGGCAATCTCGTTTCCGCTGGGAGATGATTATTGTCTATGGCCCCGCGGACCATCGGAGATCCGCTGTCTTCTTGCAGGAGCTCAAGTCGAAAGTGGAGCGGACAGGGTTACCGGTGGTGATAGCCGGGGATTTCAACCTTATCCGCTACGCTGACGACAAGAGCTCGGCAAATGTGGATCTTCCTAGGATGCGTCTGTTCAATGACTGTATTGCCGATCTTGCCCTCCGCGAAATTGCTCGGGTGGGTGCTAGGTTCACTTGGACAAACAAGCAGCTGGACCCTGTCCGATGCGTTCTGGACAGAGTCTTTGTGTCCGTCGACTGGGAGGTGGCCTTTCCTCTCTGCTCGTTGAAGGCTGTCACGCGGATTGGATCTGACCACACCCCGCTCCTTCTCTCCTCCGGAGGGGGCCGGCCTCCTAGGCTCAACCGCTTCCACTTTGAGTCCTTCTGGCTGCAGAAGCAGGGATTCGTGGACGCGGTACGAGCCAAATGGCAGGCGGCGGCGGCCTCCTCCCCCCTGCTTATTGTGCGGTAGATATCTGGCACCACTGTGTTAGATTGTCACGCCAATTCATGAGGGGCTGGGGGGCCAATGCGGGGGCTGCGCTCAGGGCTCAAAAGGAAGCCATCTTGAGCGAGATCCAGGCCTTGGACCGGGAGGCTGATCTCTTAGGCCTCTATGCCGAGGCCTGGTCTCATAGGTACTCCCTTGAGACCTCCATCATGGAGATCTATAAGGGAGAGGAGGCGTTCTGGCGACAACGGAGTCGTCAGAATTGGACTGTCCAGGGGGAGATGAACACTGCCTACTTCCATGCCATCGCTAATGGCAGGAGGAGGCGGTGCTCAATCCCCTGCCTCTGGGAGGGGGACTCCCTTCTGGAGTCCCCCAGGCGCTATCCTCCCATATTTACGCTTTCTACAAGGATCTCTTCTCTTCGTCTCCCTCGTCGGGCCTTTCCTTGGCCTCCGACTTTTGGTCGGGTGGGGCCTTAGTCACCCCGGTGGAGAATGCAGACCTCACCCATCCATTTCTCCCGGGGGAAGTGGTTGAGGCCCTAAAGGCCATGAAGGCTGGCTCGGCTCCTGGTCCTGACGGGCTGCCGGTGAGCTTCTTCCAGACCTTCTGGGAGCAGCTGCAGCCGGTCATCCTGCCGATGTTCCAGGAATTCTTCACCGGGACATTAGTCATGTCCCGGCTGAACTTTGGGGTGATTACTTTGATCCCCAAGGTGGAGGGGCCACGGATATTCGCCAGTTTCGCCCGATCACGGTCATTAATGTCATCCAGAGGCTCTTCGCGAAAGTCTGTGCCATCCGGCTTGCCCCAGTCATGGAGAGACTCACGCACCCCCTCCAATTTGCGTTCCTTAAGGGACGCCTCATTCATGACGATGTGCTCGCACTTCATGAGATCATTCATGAGGTTAAAGCACGACGTCAGAAAGGGGTATTCCTGAAGCTGGACTTCCAGAAAGCCTATGACCGTCTGGACTGGGCTTTCTTGAGGTTAGTTTTGGAGAGGAGGGGCTTTGACGACCGCATGGTTTGCTGGATCATGCAATTCGTGATGAGCGGGCGGACAGCGATCAACATCAACGGCGAGATGGGCCCCTTTTTTGTTCCCTCTTGCGGGGTTTGTCAAGGGGACCCGATCTCCCCCCTCCTGTTTAATGCTGTTGTTGATGCCCTGGCAGAGATCTTGGATAGAGCCAAGACCGCTGGCCACATCTCGGGTGTGGTAGGGCACCTTATTCCCGGAGGGGGCGTCTCCCACCTCCAATATGCGGACGACACGATGATCATGGTGCAGGGCTCTGATCTGGACATCATCAACCTGAAATTCCTCCTTCTCTGCTTTGAAGACATGTCAGGGTTGAAGATCAATTTTGATAAAAGCGAAGTGGTGGTGCTAGGGTACTCGGAGGAGGAGCGCCAGCGCATTGCTGACAACCTCAACTGCAGGCTGGCCGACTTCCCCATCTCTTATTTGGGGATGCCCGTGCGGGAGACACGAGTGCTGATTAGGGACCTATCACCATTGGTCACGAGGGTGCGTTCGAGGGCGGAACCCTGGCGAGCGTGGCTCACGACTAAGGGTAGTAAGACGGTTCTGATCAACTCCTGTCTCCCGAGCCTACCTATGTACTAGATGGAGTTATACTTGCTACCCGAGGGGACCCATGCCGACTTCGACAAGGAGTTGTCTAGGTTCTTTTGGGCAGCTAGGGACGGCCACCAGAAGTACCATATGGTAAAATGGGCAGACGTCTGCACCCCCAAATCCCTTGGGGGCATTGGTATTCTAGACTCTCGCCGCTTCAATCTCGCCCTGATGCTGAAATGGGTCTGGCGGATTCTTCGGGACGAGGGTGGCCTTTGGCTGCAGCTCCTTAAGGCCAAGTACCTCGGTGGCCGCCCTCTCTTGGCTTGCGATCGCCGGGAGGGCTCCCAATTCTGGCGGGCCATCCAGGAGATCAAGCACTTCATTGGGTTGGGCATTGACTTCACTGTTGGGAACGGTCAGGGTTGCCGCTTCTGGCTGGACCCTTGGCTTTCCCAGATCCCGCTGGGGGTCCGGTTCCCTGCCATCTTTGCTATTTCCGCGGCTCCGTCGGCCCTCACGGCTGAGATTTTCAGCGGGGATCGCTGCAACCTCCTCTTCCGCCGGGCCTTTAGCCTGCTTGAGGCAGCGGAGTTGCGGCAACTTATGGCTGCTCTTCCCACGACTCTGGCAGACGCCCCCGACGCGGTCTCCTGGAGGCTCCTTCCCTCCGGTGAGTTCTCGGTCGGATCGGCTTACCGGGCCCTCTTCCAGGGCCCGGAGCTGAGGTGGACGGCCCCCCTATGGAAAGCTCCTCTCCCGCTTAGTATTCGCATCTTCGTTTGGCAGTTGCTGCGCGACAGGCTGCCCTCCGGTGTGGAGGTGGCCAAGTGCAATGGCCCCGGCTCTGGCCGGTGCCCCCTATGTGGGACACCGGAGACGTGCGCCCACATCTTCTTCTCGTGTTCGGCGGCCCAGTCCCTTTGGTCCTTTGTCAGGGAAGCCCTTGGCCTGGCCTGGCAGGCGCAGGATCTGGGGGGCTTCCTCCAATCCCAGGCCACTAGGGCCGGGCGCGGCCGCCGTCTTTTTTGGCTGGTGTTTGCAGCCATGGCCTGGGCGCTCTGGAATGTCCGGAACAAGATAGTGATTGAGAAGATATACCCCACGCGCGCGTCTGACTCGATTTTTGCTTTTCTTGCTTTTCTCCAGCAGTGGTCCCCCTGGTGCGCCAGCGTGATCGGGCCGACTTCGACACCGCTCTTCGGGCCCTGCGGTCGGCTTCGCTTCCCCTCTCGGCGCCCCCACCTCCCTCGCTGCCGCTTCGGTCACCTGGTGATCGCTAGCGCCTGGTCTGGCCTCCGGGCCGCTTTTTGCTTTCTCTCTTGGGCGTTTGTGTGCTGTTGCCCCAGCAGTGTTGCACTTTTTTTTTTATTTTCTTTGTTCCTTTGGCTGCGGCCGGCTGTGTGGTTGTACCGACTGGACGGTTGTTGCTTTATTTATAAAGCGGGGCGAAAGCCTGTTTCGAGAGAGAGTAAATTGGTGACATGGCATGATAGTTAGTGAAGAAAGAGAGTGAGGTAGTAACTTAACTAGTTATTATAACATCACACATACAAACATCATATGAGTCTACAACCTAATTAATTAGTTCTTGCATATGTAACACCACACACATGTTACTACCCACTATTGAGATAGTAACATAAACTAGTACTAACATGTGTATGTTATTAGTCTAAGTTATTTAGCACTATGATCGGTGGCGGGTTTTATTAATTACCAAGAAAAATCTGCCCAATTAACTGTCTGTAACTTGTGGTGGGTCCGAGGAATAAAGAAGCAAAGAAGAAAATAAAAGCTGACAAAGTGGAATTCTCTGCAGGGCAAGCAAGGAACCTTGGGCGCTTTAGTTTGGCAAAAGGAAAGCTGCGAGATGCATACATACATCGGCTATATGTGTGGTGCGCTTTAGTTTAGCAAAAGGAAAGCAAGGAACCTTGGGTGATTTACCATAGCTTTGGCACCACCCATCGATCTTCCGAAACACAATAGTAGTATCTCTTGCCTGCCCCGGAGCTCTACCACACGAGAGAATGAAATCTTGTTTATTTTTGTCTGCAAAGTGTTCTTCGCTCCTCGTCATCGGCTATAGAGGTACACTTGCTGCAATTTCGCCCAAGTGTTTTTATTTCTTCATCTCTAGCTAGGCCCTGCATATGTGAAATCAGTTGTATCCTTCTCAACTTGATGGTCTGCCTCGCAGTCGCAGCTGCACAGGCTCTGCCATTGCGTCTTGTACATACTTAAGTAACATGATGTGATCTTGTCATAGGTTTCGCAACGACTAACCCGTCAAGGGGATCTAAGCATCTGGCCTTTCGAGGGAGAGTAGGACTCTGCGGCTGATGGGTTAGCTAGAGTGTTCATCATCGTCTTCTTCTACTGGCATTATACAGTTTCCCTCGAGAAGTTCAACATGTCTAGAGAAGACGCCTTATGGCCTTTTCGAGATCACCGAAAGTACGCCGTACTGGTTGGTACCTATTTTTCCTAACTAATCTCACAAAGCCCAGTGGTAGATTTATATTTCGTGTGGATCACAAAGCTCTTTTTTGTAATGTAATTCTTCTGATATATGCATGTTGCTTTTGGTAATAATCATCCTGATTTCAGAGTAGCACTAACACGGCCGTTTTGTACACTTACAAGTTCTACATCATTTAAACATTTTTTTTCAGATGTACTTCATTTAAACTTTGAAACCAACCTACAAAGTTCTAAACCAAGCCTTGCAAACCACGTCCTTTCTAAACAATCACCGACTCCACGCACACAGATTTCTAGTCCTAATACCACACGGCTAACAATCCTAGCCGGACTAGTACAACACTAGAAACCCATACACACATAGAACTTACCTAATTAACAAATCTATTTAGACTAAGACACACCACTAATCAAGATTAGTGCTAACAATCCCTCCCTAATCTTGATTGACTACTCTTTGTCTTCCTTGCTCCTCTGATCTTGAATCCTTGTAGATCTGCGTCTTGATTAGGTCTCGCACCACGACAAGTCTAATTGGCTCTCCCCAATTTCGACTTGGCGAATTTCACGGACCAACTCAAATATGATCTGGACTACCTAGCCACGCTAGCAACCTTGTGGAATCGCACCACCCGTGGAACACACCGTCCACCCTAACGCAATTCATGCCGACCTCCTGGCGTGGACTAGACCATCCACTTCGTCCTCATGTAGAGACATGGCCTCATTGAAGAGACTCACCTTCACTGGTTTACCGTCCCCCTTCACACTTGAATTTTATCCTCTCGTCGAGACACATAGACGACCTGATCGAGGCACGCAAATTGCGTCTTCGTCCATAGGATGAACAGTCCCTCAACCTTCATTCGCTTCAGCTGCAACGGATCCTCACAGAGACAAGCACTTGGACACAAAGACGACTCACAGACACAACAACGACCAAACGTGCTATCTTGCACACACTTGACTCCTTGACTCATACTCTCCCGGATGATGATCTTGAGAAGATTCTCCAGCACTGCACCCGGCACCACCGCACTAATCAATGATCATCCCCATCCACCACCTTGCCGACGACGCCTCGCCTGCTATCTTCCTCCTTGTCGTTTCTCCGAGCGACGATTGCCCGTCGCCTCACCGATGACGGCATGCTCGCCGCCTCCAGCCGGTAGCCTGCCCCGAGGAGCTAGTCGGGTCGCCTCCCCGGGGCAAGCGTGGCTTCAAATCTTCGACCTCGCTTTGATACCAATATTTGGAATTTGCCCACAGATCGATTACATCAAACTAGACAAACAAGCACGCTCAAAAAATCTTATGGCCAAGGGGTCGTATCGTGTCCTCTATTTCTGTTTATTTTTCTCAAAAACTCACGGTTACAAGCAACGATCTTGCTGTGTATATATACACAGCGAGACAACACAAACCTATACCTACAGACTTGAACTCACGCCACAATTCCTAAACAACCACCGACTCCACGCACACAGATTTCTAGTCCTAATACCACACGGCTAACAATCCTAGCCGGACTAGTACAACACTAGAAGCCCGCACACGCATAGAACTTACCTAATTAACAAATATGTTTAGACTAAGACATGCACATGACACACATAAACTCTTAGTCACCACTAATCAAGATTAGTGCTGATAGTTGCCTCCAGTTGTGGGAATGTGGCGCGACCGCCGACATCGCTGGGGAGCAGTAGGGTGACCGTGGTGTTACTAACACCATGATTATACTATAGTGGAGAGTAACTTACAGTATTAACATGCATATGTAATATATTATTAGTCTAAGTTACTATCTTTATAGTAGATAGTGTTATAATTGGAGTAATATAGACAACCTCGTTTACTACTTTATACTTATTTTTTATTGATAAATGTGATGTGATGGTAACATACTTATATTACTCTATTTACGTCTCTCTTTTTAATTTCTTGTCACACCATGTTTTTTCCTTGGTAGCCTCTATGTTATCACTTAGGCCTTTCATAATGCAAGTATCTTAGCACGATATTATATGCAAAATACTCATATGCTACTATATTTAATGAGGGAAGAGATTGAGGTTGTATCTTAGCTAAGATACACCTCTTGCACGTGACTATAGGCAAAAACAATGTTAGCCCAATCCTATTACATACATGTAACCAAAATCATTAAATGTAGATACAATCTTAATAGACAATGTTGAAGTGATTGTCTCTTAAGATACAACAGTTCCTAGGATGATGTCATAAGAGCCAATGCATTGTGAAAGGCCTTATTATACTCCCACTATGAGTAGTCTTATGGTAATTTCTCCGGTTGTAAATTAGAGACTTGGGCCAGTGGTACTCCTTCCATTCTGGATTATAGGGCTAAACTAGCAAAAAGTTGGGACCTAGGTGGTCACCCATTGACTACGGAAAGAAGAGACATGTAAATTTAGACTCGATTCATGCGGTACTTAATACCAAAAATAAAGAGGAGTCACAGCATGCATGAGTATCCAAGAGTAAATCAACAGAAACCGCATGGGAGGGAAAGAGAATTAAAGGGAAGTAAATCAGAGACAATAAATCCATATATTAGTCTAATTTTTTTGGAAACTCTCTAAAATCTCGTTGACATGGGTATGACCTATCGGGTCACTATGATTAGTTACCCTAGGCGCATATTAGCTTTTGGACCATGAAGGTCCAACGAAGTCCAAGAGGCACCCGACGAATAAAGGCTTTCCTTATCTTCTAAGGAATAATCAGGAACCGCATAGAGTTCATATTGTAAACATAAGCCTGTAACCTTTCCGGCTATGGATCCAGGACCTAGCCTCTCATATAAAGGCTGAGATGAACCGATGGAGGGGGCACCTTAGTTTTCTGCAATCCGCCGTGAGCTGGATTGCAACTAGCGAACCGGCGACTTTGTAACCGAGATTTTCTAATAATCAGACTACATCGACTCGCTTGTTTGTCTGATCAGCCAACGAAATCCCCAATGCTCTCTTTTCCAAGAAACCCTAAGTCCATAACAATGGACATTGCTGAGGTCACCTCTCGTCAATTGGCGCCGTCTATGGGAACTTTGAGCACTGGAGCCATGGATTCGGCGGGTTCCCCTTCATCTAGCAGCAACCCGACGATCAATGTTGGTGAGATCCATTACGATCTCGTTGATTCACGCCCGTCCACCCCTTTATTGGCTCTCGTCGACTTCGACCAGGAGAACGATCTCATGATAGAAAGTTTCCACTTTTGCGCGAGAGCACCCGAGAATCTCTGCCTTTCGGCTCCGCTCAGCTCGGACCCGTTGGCCATACCAGCATCACCTACGGCGACACCAGCATCATCCAGGGCTCAACAGGACATGACGTATTTGATCCGACGAACGTCGAAGAAACTCGCGGAAACTCCACAGATCTAGAAGATTTGGCTGATCTATATGACAATCTCTCTTTTGGCTCGATCTCCCAGTCAATGCGGCAGCGTAGCCTAAGCTCATCCGGTGCAATTTCTGACGAAGCCCAAGAAAGCGTCGACTCTGGAATCAAGAAGGGAGAATCATACCCAGAGCAAGATCCATGGGACTTCCCTGGATCACAAATCAGCGTCTCTTGTGGGTCCAGTGGCGATGACAATCAAACAAGCATGAGGCACCACCAAGTGTGCGTGATCCAGGACGAAGGAACCTCAACGCCCGTCGACTCCCACGATAACCCGATTATTAATCCTGATGATATTTTTTCGGATGATGCGGCAGGGCATCATGAAGAGAGGCAGGACCCGCCAGAAAGAGACCACAGCATCATGAATAGAGGAGGAGAGCGCACTAGCGAGCGCCTAACACTTTAGTTTCCGTGTAACACCGCGGTTCTGAAAAGACCGTGGCTTCTATGTGACATGCCAATCCCTGGATCGGTTCATTGGCCCACAATAGAATAAGATGAATAACATAGCAAAAATATCCGTGTATCATAAATAACGAAGATCCAGAGTACCATTATTACAATAAAAGCTTAGCCCAGAGCTAACTCAAATTATTCAGGTAGCAACATAATTAAAGTAAAATCCTCCATTCTTCAAATTGCCCACAAGTGAACAAGTGCCGAGTGGAGTACCATGACCTATATCGATTACTCAGAATCGGAATAACCTGCAACATGAAACTTAGCAGCCCCGAAGGGTCAATACATGGAATGTATGGCAAGTAGAGCTAGTAATGGAGACAATAGTACTAACATCTACATGCATATTTGGCAATTGGAGCTGTGGCTAGCTTGCATTTGCAAATACCTTTGTCCTAATTTCATAAACAGTTTTTGATTTTCTTTGAAAAGATCCCAATTAGGTTCACCCAACAATATTAAAACAATTATAAAATTAGAATGAGCGAGAAACATGTCATGGAATCAATATCTAGCAACTCAGTTGTCCATAACCGGAGACACGGCTAATCGATTAGATTATACACCCTACAGGGGTTAGTACACTTTACCCATGTGACTTGGTGATGCAGCCCGTCCTACGACCGCTACTACATCTACTCCCACGAGCTGCCCAAGTGGACCCATGACTCGCGCCCGAACCAAACTCCTTCAAGCTAAGGTGAACTCGCTCCTCTCCTTGTGTGACTTCGACACACCCTTGGATGGCTTGCTACTTCAGTCGCATACACTGTGCACCATCAGGTACGAAGAGAAGGACCCAAGGGACGGAGGAGAGGCAACCAGCCGCTGCCAGACGCAAGCGGTACTACCGGTTGAGACGACCGGTACTACCGGTCCAAGCGGTACTACCGGCCCCAGCTACCGGACACTCCAGAAAACACCGCTCCACGCCCCAGACGCAAGCTGTACTACCGGCCCCGCGACCGGTACTACCGGACAGCGGTACTACCGCTCCCCCCTACCGCTCGACACTGGCGCCTCCGACGGAAGCTCCAGGCCATCAAGCGGTACTACCGCTCCCGGAGCGGTACTACCGGTTGCGACCGGTACTACCGGTTGCAGGACCGGTACTACCGGTCCTGCCTGATCCTAAACGCCTGAGTTCGGCCCTGTGCCATGTAACCCTTACTATAATTTACCTTTTCGTTCCGAAACTACCCCTGTTTTGTGGCTGGACTATATATAGCCCCCACCCTCTATTGTAACCCCTTAGACTTGGATAATAATAGATATTAAGGAAAACCCTTTGAGGAACTTATATCTATTGGTCTCATGCTCCTAACAAGGAGCACCGGATTATCCACCGCCCTCTTGGATTTTGCCTAGTGCGTTCAAGTTGTACAAGGCCTTGGGTTCTCGGTGTCTCGCCCCCAAGTCGTCAAGTTCTCACCAAGCACCTCATCCCCCGTTGTTGGCGTGGAGAGCGAGCTTCGCCCAACACCGATCCTAGGGATTATGTTGGACCGGTTGCCACCGGCGTGAGGAGTAGGCGTGTATCGTGTTTTGGTGTGTGTGTGTGTTCGTGGTTTTCATCGCTTTCCTCGATTTCCTCCGCCGACCACCTCTCTCCTCTCGATTCTCGTGGAATTCGTGAAAGATCGGGCCAACCCCAGGGTTACCCCCGTTAACATATTGGTATCAGAGCACGGTTGATCACGAATTTCCCCCCAATTTTTCTTTTATCCGCCTTATAATCGAAAATCCTACCAAAAAATAATAATAATAACATAGAAAGATACATAGTCTCCCAATACATAGAGAATACCAAGCTTGTAAGCCAACAAGAGAGAAGAAAGAGCGCACCGAGGCAAGTGCACAAATCTATTGCTTATCCTCTTTTGGCAAACGAGTTGTGGTCTCTCCTTGTGTTGGCACGACAACCGAGCGTAGTCTTCGTTAGGACCTTTTGTGCTCATTTTCATAGTCGTGCTAACCCCATTTTTCTCCACGTGTGTGTTTTCCGTGTTTTTGTAGATCGTATCCTTTTGCTTTTGATCTTTGGTTCTTTACCACGTAGGACAATAACCTTTTGCTTTGATCATTTCGTTAGGTTTTCCACAATCCTAACCTTCCACCAAAAGCCTTTGAGAGTTTCTTGCCATTTCACTTTGCACGCTTTTTCGCTCATTTGTGTGGCAATTGG
Source organism: Avena sativa (assembly GCA_916181665.1). Taxonomy (NCBI): domain Eukaryota; kingdom Viridiplantae; phylum Streptophyta; class Magnoliopsida; order Poales; family Poaceae; genus Avena; species Avena sativa. The sequence goes on along the minus strand of OV702300.1, from coordinate 13,792,355 downwards.
TTTGATATAATCTCCAAGGTGAGGTAAAAGGCTAACTCTCCACACCCTTTCTCTCCATATACAACCCTTGTTGGCTTTGCATTATGGACAGGCATGGAGAGCCATCCCAACCACCACCACCTCCGGAGGATGATAACCAATTCATGACAAGATGGGACCATTGGAAGGTCCGAGGAGAATTCAACTATCGTTGTGAAGCTCTCGAGCGGCGCCAAGATGAACAATTTAGCAAAGCCCGTGTGGAATTCAAGAACATAGACAACCGCTTCGAAGAAGCCCGTGGCCAAATGCATGCCATGCAACACAACCTCGGTCATCAAAATGAAGCTCTTGGTCATGCACTCGCCTCAACGGATGAGAAGCTACAACGCCTCGTTGATGGACTCGCAAGGCCACGCTCGCGCGAATCAACCTCATCTCGGCACTCCTCAAGTGAATCAAGTGCACCCCGCCGTCACGCTTCAAGGCATCGGGACGGACCCGTTCTCCAATCCATGAGCTCTTCGCAAGCGGTACCATCTCCGCGTCACGCCGCAACGTCAAGCTATGATGGTGACCTCTCCGCAAGACCTCCAAGGCGCGAAGCGAACCGGCCACAACCAAGAGCACTTGTGATTCAACAAGAGCAACCTCGCATGGACCACCAAGGCCATCGTCGTCGACATGTCCCTTCAACTCCAAGTGAAGCATCCGAAGAGGACGAACAAGATCACCGTCGACGTGAAGCACTCGAAGATCCTCCACGGCGTCATCATCGACATGAGCGTCCCCGACGGCACAATGATGGTCATAATGAGCCTCCTCTACACCAAGAAGAAGAAGAGCAGCCCATTGCGCATGCGGCCCGACGTCCTCCTCGCCACATGGCGCAAGCTAATGCTCCTCGGCATCAACCACGACAAGAACAAGAGCAAGCTCCCCAAGCTCGTCGTGAGGACCATCAACCTCCTCCTCGTCCTCCACCACGACAACAAAACGAGCAAGCTCCCCAAGCTCGTCGTCAATAACAAGTTCCACCACCAAATGCGGCACCTCACCAACCGCAAGAGCAACGCAACAATCACCAAGCAAGACATGAGAGCTCGGATGATGATGATGACCGCCCAAATCATGGCAACCGACGCAACCGGAACCGCAATGGAGAAGAAACTTTCGGCAAGCTCAAATTCACCATGCCCAAGTTCACCGGTTCCAATGAGCCCGAGGAATATCTCTCTTGGGAACTCAAGGTTGACAAGATCTTCCGCATGCACAACTATAGCAATGAGAAGATGATGGCCATGGCATCCCTCGAGTTTGATGAGTATGCCAACCTTTGGTGGGAACAAGTCCAACTCGCTCGCGAAGCAAAAGAAGAGCCTCCAATCGCAACTTGGCAAGATATGAAGGCTCATATGAGATCCCGCTTTGTTCCTTCACACTACACGCGTGACCTCTTCAACAAGCTTCAAACGCTTAGTCAAGGAACAAAGACCGTGGAAGAGTACTTCAAGCAAATGGAGCTCAACATGATCCGTGCCAACATTGAAGAACGAGATGAACAAACAATGGCACGCTTCCTCAATGGCTTGAACCATCCCATCAAGCGCATCACCGAGTTCCAAAAGTACAACAACATGGTTGAGCTTGTAAACATCGCATCGAAGGCCGAGCGCCAAGTGCAAGAGGACATCAAGTACAACAAGCCAAAGACGTACTTCACGTACAAGCAAGCGTCAACCACTACTCCAACAACACCAAGTGGAAGCTCCTCAAGTACCACCAAGCTTCCCTTCAAGCCAACTCTCCCTCAAGGAAAACAGCCCCCAAGTGGCAAAAACACAAGGGATGATCAACCATTCAATGGTGAATGCTACAAGTGTGGAGGCAAAGGACACAAGTCGAATGCATGTGGAAACAAGAAAGTCTTGTTCATCCACGACAACGGCGATGAAGAATACTTGAGTGAAGAAGAGTTTGATGCAAGGGTCAAGGAAGCCATGGCAAGGAAACATTTGGAAGAGGACCAAGAACTTCTTGTGTGTGAGCATGACGCAAGTCCATCGCTTGTGGTCACAAGGGTCTTGACTACCCAACCCAATGAAAATGAAGACCAACGCTCGAACATCTTCCAAACTCGTGCCGGCATCAATGGGAAGTCCATCAAAGTTGTTATCGATGGTGGGAGTTGCCACAACCTTGCAAGCACGGAATTGTGTGAGAAACTCAACCTCACCCTCCTTCCGCATAGACACCCCTACCATATCCAATGGCTAAGTGACCAAGGATCCGTCAAGATCAAGCACACCGTCTCGGTGACGTTCTCCATTGGGAACTACAAGGACATGGTGGAATGTGACGTGGTTCCAATGACGGTTTGTCACATGTTTCTCGGAAGGCCGTGGCAATATGACAAGCGTGCTTTGCATAATGGTCACTCAAACACTTACACCTTCAAATGGCTTGATAAAACTTGTGTGTTGCAACCAATGACTCCTAGCCAAATAATTGCGGACAATGCAAAGACTTTAGCGAGGGCGAAATACACAAAAATACCTTGTGAGAAGAGTGGTGAGCGAGAGAACCACACCATAGTGAGTGAGAGCTACAAGCCAAACTCGAGTGGAAAAACTAAGAGTGTTCTTCTTGCCACCAAAAGTGAGATGAGAGAAGTGCGGAACAACCCATCCATCTTGCACTACGTCCTTGTATGCAAGGGACTAGCGCAAGGAACTAACGACTTGACAAATGTTCCTCCTTCTTTGATGGCTGTTTTGCAGGAATTCCAAGATGTATTTCCCGAAGAGCTTCCTCATGGCCTTCCTCCTCTCCGTGGAATCGAGCACCGCATCGACCTCATACCCGGCGCACCACTCCCAAACCGCGCCGCGTATCGCACGAACCCGGAAGAGACGAAGGAGATCGAGCGTCAAATCAACCAACTCGTCTCCAAAGGTTTGATCCAAGTAAGCACTAGCCCAAGCGCGGTTCCCGTGATCCTCGTCCCGAAAACGGATGATACGTTGCGGTTATGCATGGACTGCCGTCCAATCAATTCTATCACCGTGCGTTATCGACATCCTATACCGCGTCTTGATGATATGCTTGATGAGTTATGTGGAGCCACTATATTTTCAAAAATTGATCTTCGTAGTGGCTACCATCAAATTCGCATGGCTGAAGGTGATGAGTGGAAAATCGCCTTCAAGACCAAGCTTGGTCTCTATGAATGGTTGGTTATGCCTTTTGGCTTATCCAATGCCCCATCTACCTTCATGCGCCTCATGAACCATATTTTGCGATCTCTCATTGGAAAGAGTGTAGTTGTTTACTTTGATGACATTCTTGTCTATAGCAAGTCACTAGAGGAGCATGTTACTCATGTTAAGGAGGTCCTACAAATCCTTCGTCATGAAAAGCTTTATGCTAACCTCCCCAAGTGCACTTTTGCAAGAGACAAGCTGATTTTCCTTGGTTTTGTAGTGTCTTCTAATGGCATTGAAGTTGATGTCTCAAAAGTCAAGGATATACGAGATTGGCCCATCCCTAAAAATGTTAGTGAACTTCGTAGTTTTCATGGGTTGGCTGGCTTTTACCGTCGCTTTGTGAAAGATTTTTCTACAATTGCGTGCCCCCTCAACGAATTTACCAAGAAAAATGTCACGTTCGTTTGGGGAAAAGCACAACAAAAGGGTTTTGATGAGCTCAAAAAGAGGCTCACCGAAGCACCACTTCTTGCATTGCCGGATTTCACAAAAACCTTTGAGATTGAATGTGACGCTAGTGGTATTGGCATTGGTGGCGTCCTTATGCAAAATGGGCATCCTATTGCTTACCATAGTGAGAAACTTGATGGCGCACGCCTCAATTATCCCATTTATGACAAAGAACTTTTTGCCTTGGTTCGTGTTCTTCAAGTGTGGCAACACTATCTTTGGCCCAAAGAATTTATCATACATTCCGACCATGAGTCGTTGAAGTATCTTAAGGGCCAATCCAACTTGAGTAAAAGACACGCAAAATGGGTTGAGTTTATGGAGTCTTTTCCTTACATTGTCAAATACAAGAAGGGTAAAGAAAATGTGGTAGCGGACGCCTTGTCTCGCAAAAACACAAGCCTTCTTACACGACTCGAAATCAATGTCTTGGGTCTTGAGGACATCAAATCTTTGTACGCGTCCGACTCTTTCTTTGGACCAATATTTGCACAATGTTCCATAGACAAAGGGTTTGATGATTTCTATTTGCATAAGGGTTTTCTTTTCAAAAAAAACAAGCTTTGCATTCCGAAATCGTCTCTCCAACTTTTGCTTCTTCAAGAGTCCCATAGTGGAGGCCTTATGGGTCACTTTGGCCGTGACAAGACATATGACATGCTCTCCACTCACTACTTTTGGCCAAAGATGAAGCGCGACGTGGAGCGCCACGTTCAACGATGCACTACATGTATCCAAGCTAAGTCTAAGTCCAACCCCTTTGGTATTTATATGCCATTGCCTATTCCTCATGCACCTTGGTCGGACATTAGCATGGACTTTGTGTTAGGCTTTCCTAGATCTAAACATGGTCATGATTCCATATTTGTAGTAGTGGATCGCTTTTCAAAAATGGCACATTTCATTCCGTGCCATAAGACCGATGATGCTTCACATATAGCAAATTTATTTTTCAGGGAAATAATTCGGCTACACGGCGTGCCAAGAACAATCGTCTCCGACCGCGACGTAAAATTCATGAGCTACTTCTGGAAGACCCTCATGGCCAAGCTCGGCATCAAGCTCCTCTTCTCGTCCGCCTCGCATCCTCAAACCGATGGACAAACCGAGGTCGTCAATCGAAGTCTCGGCACACTTCTCCGGGTGTTGATAAAGAAGAACCTTAAAGACTGGGAGGAATGCATTCCACATGCCGAGTTCGCCTACAACCGCGCCAAGCACTCCACCACCATGAGGAGCCCGTTCATGATCGTCTATGGCTTCCAGCCTCTCACCGCGCTCGATATCGTTCCACTTCCGCTTCATGAACGTGCCAATATGGACGTTGTCAAGCGTGACCAAGCAATGATGAAACTCCATGAAGACACACGAGCTACTATCGAGCAACAAGTCCTTCGCCAAGCATCAAGGCTAAACAAGACCAAGAAAGATTTGATCTTTGACGAGGGCGACCTTGTGTGGATACACTTGAGTAAAGACCGCTTCCCCAAGGAACGCGACTCCAAGCTAAAGCCAAGAGGCGATGGACCATTCAAGGTGCTAAAGAGGATCAACAACAACTCCTATGTCATCGATATACCAACATCGAAGTATCTTGTGAGCTCGACATTCAATGTCAAGGACCTCTCACCCTACCATGGAGAAGAGGAAGTTGTGACGGTTGAAGAGTCGAGGACGACTCTTTCCCAAGGGGGGGAGCTGATGCAGCCCGTCCTACGACCGCTACTACATCTACTCCCACGAGCTGCCCAAGTGGACCCATGACTCGCGCCCGAACCAAACTCCTTCAAGCTAAGGTGAACTCGCTCCTCTCCTTGTGTGACTTCGACACACCCTTGGATGGCTTGCTACTTCAGTCGCATACACTGTGCACCATCAGGTACGAAGAGAAGGACCCAAGGGACGGAGGAGAGGCAACCAGCCGCTGCCAGACGCAAGCGGTACTACCGGTTGAGACGACCGGTACTACCGGTCCAAGCGGTACTACCGGCCCCAGCTACCGGACACTCCAGAAAACACCGCTCCACGCCCCAGACGCAAGCGGTACTACCGGCCCCGCGACCGGTACTACCGGACAGCGGTACTACCGCTCCCCCCTACCGCTCGACACTGACGCCTCCGACGGAAGCTCCAGGCCATCAAGCGGTACTACCGCTCCCAGAGCGGTACTACCGGTTGCGACCGGTACTACCGGTTGCAGGACCGGTACTACCGGTCCTGCCTGATCCTAAACGCCTGAGTTCGGCCCTGTGCCATGTAACCCTTACTATAATTTACCTTTTCGTTCCGAAACTACCCCTGTTTTGTGGCTGGACTATATATAGCCCCCACCCTCTATTGTAACCCCTTAGACTTGGATAATAATAGATATTAAGGAAAACCCTTTGAGGAACTTATATCTATTGGTCTCATGCTCCTAACAAGGAGCACCGGATTATCCACCCCCCCTCTTGGATTTTGCCTAGTGCGTTCAAGTTGTACAAGGCCTTGGGTTCTCGGTGTCTCGCCCCCAAGTCGTCAAGTTCTCACCAAGCACCTCATCCCCCGTTGTTGGCGTGGAGAGCGAGCTTCGCCCAACACCGATCCTAGGGATTATGTTGGACCGGTTGCCACCGGCGTGAGGAGTAGGCGTGTATCGTGTTTTGGTGTGTGTGTGTGTTCGTGGTTTTCATCGCTTTCCTCGATTTCCTCCGCCGACCACCTCTCTCCTCTCGATTCTCGTGGAATTCGTGAAAGATCGGGCCAACCCCAGGGTTACCCCCATTAACACTTGGCCAGCCCAGCTCGTACCATCACTCTCATTTTGGGTGATGATAGGGAGAAGTCCAAGAAGAGACTGTTCGGGAAGTAGCTCCTCAATCTCGACGCGCACCGGTCCAACCTACCAAAATTCTACATCTCTGGATACGCGGGTTCGAGTTACCACGACCTACTAAGTCCAACCAACCGCCCATTCCATTATTAGCACATGGCTGTACGCGTAAGCTACACAATAAAGAAGCCAATCATTCTCTCTTGATACCTGGGTGCCTTTCCGCCATAAACCACCAAAAATTATCAATCCCATCACACCCAGGAGATTCATTGATTAAGTTGTTTTAGTTCTCACAAACCAATACTTTTAGAAACAAGTCTCAATGATGTAACCCAGCCTTCGTTCAACATAGCATGGCTAAGCACATCTACCAACGGTGGTTCATCTACAAGGGAGGTCCTACCACATAATAGGACATAGCATAGCGATAGTATCATCCTACACATGTGTCTACAAAATACACGACAATGCATAGAAAATAGTAGGACAATATCATGAACAAAGTAGCATCTACTTGCCTTGATTGTAGCGGTCGGAAGAACAATCCACACACGAGCAAGCGTTGCACTCGTCATAATCTACACGATACAATTGCAACCATAAACAAACAATCCACGATCACATGCGACAAAGACGATGCATGAATGCATGCACGACAAGTGAATTGGTGCTACAGCTGCACCACATAATCCTATTCAATAATACTACTGATTGCATGCATGGAAAATAGTTTTAGCGCAAGGAAAACTATTATGCAAAATATAATGCTCAAAACAAGAGCTAGAACTCAATTAATTCACTACCGGTATTATACAGTTTGTAAAATCTTGCGAAAATTTTACAGTACAGACATTACTATTTAGGAACAGCACCAATTGGAATTACTCAAAAAGGAATTATAAAACTCCCCGAGTAATTAAAACACTGCAGAAAGCCACTAGACGGTTTCTGCAGACGTTTTCACCGTAAGCCTATCTTTTTAATTCACGATGAGATTTCCCTCGTTCCACTGAATCCAGGGACATATCATATGCAATTTTTGGAGCTACGGATCTTTTTCTACGAATTAATTACTCCAAAAAGGCAATTAACCTATTTGATTAAACTGTACTAAATCTTGCTGTAAAAGTGTGAAACAATGGTACAGCAAGATTCTACACGACTTGCTGAACCTACACATATTTTATTTGCAATTTTTGGCCCAGCGGTTTAATTTCTACGCAATTTACAAGTTTCTACCAAAATCTGCCAAATAAATCGATTAAAGTAATTACCCAGTCAACTGTGTCTGTTGACTGGTCAACGCGGCTGCTGACTGGGCGTCTGACTAGTCAACGCCTGAGTCTGACTGGTCAACGGCTGATCGGAACCGCTGATCTGAGATCTAACGATGGCTGCTGACTCACCGGGATCGAACGACGAAACGAACGGCGGCGAGTTCCGGACGGTGACGACGATCGATTCCGGCGTCGGCGTTTTTCCTGCGCGGAGGGAGACGGTCAGCGCGATGGATTTAAACGGTCACGCAACGGCGGCGGCGGCGAGCGGCACGCAACGCGAGGCGGCGACGTGCGGCGCGGTGCGGGTGCGGTCGAGGCGGGCACAGCGCGCGCAGCAGGCGGCGGCGGCGACGCTGCGGGCGGTTGCCGGCGGCGAGGTGCGGGGCGCAGGCGGCGTCGGCTGGCGCGCGCGGCGGCGCGCGGCTGCGTGTAGAGGCGGCGGGGCAGCAGCGAGGCGGCGGCGCTGGCGGCGCGCGGTGGAGGCTGCGAGGCGGCGGCGCTGCAGCGGCGGGGTGGCGGCAGGCGGCGGCGGCGGCGCGGAGAGGAGGCGCCGGCGCGGCGCGCTTACAGAGGCGAAAGGAGGCGGCGGTGGTGGAGGGCGACGGCGGCGGCGGCTCGCGGCCAGGAGGCGGCGATCGAGGCGGCGGGGTGCGGTTCCCGAGGGCGTTCGGGGCAATCGAGGGGGCAGGGGGCGGCTCGGCCGGGTGGGGTCCTTAAGTGGGCCCTCTCGCGGGGTCCTACGCAGAAAAATCGGCCCGTTTTTCTATCCTTTAATAAAACGGCCACAACTTTTCCGTACGAGCTCCGAATCGAGCGATTCTTGCTCCTACGGTTTTGTAAAATCGTGGGGAACAATCTAGGGTCAAGGGTTGGGTGAAACCACTAGGTTACAGGGGTGGAAACACTAGTTCTTCTAATGCCTCCCGCAGGAGCCTCGTAGTAGAATAGAATAGGGTTTTGAAAGTAGCGTCTCGCCGATTCTTTTCAATCGACGGTTTTGCATGGAAAAGTATGATGCAATGCTATGAATGATATGCAGAACCAAATCTAAAATTTGGGATGTGACATTCCGCCAGCAGTCTGGCAGAAGGCTCGGGACGCCATATCGGGTGTGGTGCCCATGATAGCAGATGCCACAAGAGAAGAATTAATGGCCTACCAATACTTGCTGCACCATAACAGGAAGGACCTACTGCGGCTGCAGCGGTCTCTGGATGAAAGGAAAAGGTTAGCCGATGAATCCAGCCTGCGTCGGGCACAACTCAGTTCTACCTAAAACTCTGGCAGTGTCAATGGAGGAGCACACATCCTAGGAGGAGCATTTTGCGGCTACAACGCATCCCAGAGGCTGAAAGGCGCGAGATGGCAAGAGATCTGGACTTATCATTCATGTCAGTAGATTCTGCAGGTAACATCAAAGCAAAAACAACACACGCTTCCCTATTCACCGCTCAAACCTACCTCTTAACCACCCAGCCAGCAGCAAATGATCCGCGAGCAGCTATCCATCGCTTCGCCCTCATGGGATTCGGTATGGTAGGCAAAACTCTCTCACAAGGAGAGGAAGGAATCATGCAGCGAGCTAATAAATCACCACGCCATCGCAGCAGCCCTCGGCACACATGAATTACCCAAAAATCTAGCTCCCCTCACCACGTGTGCTTCACACTCTCTTCGCGTGGGGACAATGCGAGAAACGACATTACATAGAAAAGGGTTAACAGATCCAGGGATGAACGCAACAATCGAAGATATTCTAATGGAGAAAGCGATGATGAACGCAAACCTTGTGGCACCAGTTGCTTTACCTATCGGGTTCGCAACACTCCGGTACCCCAAGAATTTCAAACTCCCCCATGACCGCCAAAAGTACGACGGGCTCCAGGAACCTGAGGCATGGATGGCTGACTACTTGCAAACTGTCAAACTCCAGGGTGGATCAAAGGCCACCGCAATGCAAAGCCTCCAATTACACTTGAACGGAGCAGCGCGCTCGTGGCTCAGGAAATTACCCGCAGAATCCATCGGCAGTTGGTGCGATTTGGAGGACAAGTTCATCTGAAATTTCAAATCCACATTCAAGCGACCCACATCTATCGAGGAACTGCGGTCCTGCAAGCAAAAACCCAGAGAATCTATAAGATCATACATACAACGGTGGAACATCATCAAAAATTCTGTGGAACACTGTAACACCCTCAGAATCGACCCTATGCAAGTTTTAGCGAAATTCGCCAAACCCGCATAGAAACGATTCAAAGGTGCCCACCAGGCACTTTCGTGCGGGTGGAAAACGAAGTAATAACATTACACAACAGTCCTCGACGGGACCCACAGCACAGATATATACAACAGCGACTCAAAGAGTCAAGAATACAGATATAATATACAAAGATTCAAATCACCTTGAAAACGATAGAGCGTCCAGCTACGGACAAGATGCAAATGAGGCTAAGAGCCCTGAAGAATAACCAATGGCGTCCATAACCCTGCCCAGGCCAAGCCGGAAGGGTAACCCTGCTAACGACGTCGATCTCAAAACCTGCTTAAACAAAAGGGGTGCCAACAAAGGGCAAAGGAAAAAGAGAGAGAGCGGTCAGTACTGAGGCCAGTACACGGCGAGGCTAGAATTCGGCGGTCCTCGCCTACAAAGGTATGGTGGACTGAAGCGGCAGCGGCAGCATGCACTAAACATCCTATAGAGACTCGATACAACTGGCGGCTATCAGAGAGGGGTAAGAAGGACCTATACGGAACCATCCTGATACTAACACCAAACAACCAGTCCTGGTATTCCCCCTCGATACCAACCGAGGAAGTCAACCGAGGAACTCACACAGTTGGCAGATTTATTTATTGGGTTATCGTTGCAGCAATTACTAGTCAGGTATAGATAGTCGTCCTGATAAAATAAGCAGTGGGCCATTTTAGTTAACCATTCCGTGATAGTTGCAACAATTACTAATCAGATACAGATAGCGTGAGATAAACCCAAAAACCCAGCAGTTGTTGGCACTTTTATTCAGCCATCCCGTTGTAGTGGTCATACTTACTAGTCAGGTACAATGGTCGCAAGCGACACTCAAACAAGCAATTGTAGGCAGTATTATTTAGTCATTCCATTATAGTGGGGCTGATTACTAGTCATTATAAAGTCAAATTGATAGCAGTAAACTTTAGTTATGCTTGTCTATGGTCGAGATACTGTGCTCCAAGTCGTCCATAACCGCGGACACGGCTTTCAGAAAGTTTTACCCGGCCGGGGTGCACCAATAGCAACACACACTCGTTCAACCTCGGAAAAACCAAATCAAAACCCAACGAGGCTTTCACGACAAAGCAATCACAGGATTCAGAAATATTTCAGGGGGCCACCCCATTGAGTAGATCCCGCAACGGAGTAAGCGAGCTCCGAGACGGACTCAAGGTTTGGGTAATACGGCTGTGAACGACTGGGAACCCGAAAACTCGAGCTTGTCGACACCGCGGAATCGTGTCCCGATCCTAAACAGTACAGTGTGCTATCTGTCGCACAATTTAATTAAAGCAGTAAACATGGCATAGGTACAGGATAGTAAATAAAACCTCAAACTAGTTTGTGGCCCCAAGAAATAAGACGGAATCAAGCTCTGGCTGAGGGGGGTCCCATATACCTCCCGGATGTGGATAGCGCGATAAATCAAGGAACAGGTATCAAGTACTCGGGGTCCTATGGGACACAAGTGGGCGTTCGGAAATCAAATATTATCTATCACCCACCGATGCCTCTGCTTACTTCAATTTTAGTTGTTAAACAGGAATTAAAGTGAACGATAAGTAAAACTATGATCATCTCCAACAACATCATGCGGCAATACTCCAACAACTGTGGTTCTCGACGACACGCAACAGCACTTGAGGAAGCGACTGCGACGCGCAAGGCCAACTATCTACCAAACAACAGGTAGTAGGATGTGTCCAAGGCAATATAAGGCGGCAAGGGATAACTCGGGTACGAAACTAGAGCATCGCAACACAGGTAGCAATAGATCAACAGGAGGGAAATAAATACTATAAAAGTAAGATGGGTAGAAAGGGGGAGATGCTCGCCTGGAAACATTGCCGAAGGTACAACCGAAGATCGGGTCGGTACTCGCATCAACTCAACGGCCTTATCCGCGAAGAACCAAAACACTAGAAGAAACACCGGATGCAATATTTAATACAACGGCAGAAGATCGGCATGATGCATGTATGATGCATGGCATGGCAAAGGTGCATTGCAATTAGGTCATATTAAGCGGAACCGGGGTCCCGACAGTTAATTAGGTGGTTCAAGTTATTTAACTACCCTGCAATTAAATGTTGTTTAACAAGGCCGAATATATCACCGGTTCGCTACACAAATTTAAATGAGGCCAATATGAGACTAGATTTGCCCGCATATGGGCCCCATATTTAATTATTAGGTGAATCGGCATAAGGCCCCCAAACCACATGACAGTATGCATGTGAGAACAATTTATATGCAACAGTTATATAGGTGACATTTATAAAATAGGGTTACGGGAAGGGATTCACACATTAGGGTTCGACGATCTTGGGGGTTTTCGGGGTTCGGGGTCGGTCTCAGGGTTCGACGGATACGTTCTCGGACTCCGGGATCGTTCTCGGATATCGGGGGTAGATCTTGTCGCACGGGTTCCGCGAAGTAGATCTTGTTGTTCTGTGTCGGTGACCTCGGCATCCGGGAAGCAGGACTTGGGTCGGTGTCGGGGCGCATCGGACTCGCCCTGGTAGATGTCGTTCTTGTCGTTGCGAGGGTCTTGTCGGGCCCGCGCCATCGAGTCGGACGGTCTTGGCGTCCGGGGAAGTTCATGTCGTATCCGTGTAGGCGACCTTGGCGTTTGGTTTCCGTGTAGGAGAGCTTGAGGTCGTTGGCGAACTTGTTCGGTACCGGGGTTTCGGTTGTCGGTGTCGGACCCGGGTCGGCCTTGGCGTTCGGGTCGAAGACCTTGACGGTGTCACGATGTCCTTGCGGGGTTGCGGATCGTCTAGTTGTTTAGTCATCGGATCGGTCTCGTGTTGTTCTTGCACCATCCTCTCGGGGGAACGACGACGAACAACAAGGCACGGGTTGACCACAAAGCTTCACAGGATACGCGGAGCGAAACCAAGGACGAAGGACGACCGCGAGCGACGCGTCACGGCAGGCTCAGGGTCGGCTCGCCGGCGACGGACGCGCGCGCGCCCGCGCAGGACGACATGGCCGAGGCAGAGGGGACCGGCGGGGCGGTGGTGGCGCTTGCGAAGCGGGACGGCCGGCCGGAGCTCGCGGGGTCGCGGCAGGCGGACGGGCGGCGCTGCAGGCGACGAGGGACCGCGGGGCGGGCCCTGGCACACGGCGGACCGGCGGTGGCGGGGGCAGACGCCGGCAGGAGGGTGAGGCGGCGGAGCTCGCCGGAGCGGACGCAGCGGAGGGGGCAGGCCGCGCGGCAGCGAAGCGGGGGAGGAAGGCCAGAGGGAGCCAGCGCCGGCGGCGAGGCTCTGGCCGGGGCGGCCGCGGCTCGGGCTTGGCGGGGCAGACGGGGAGCGGAGGCAGGGCGGCGACTCGCGGGCTGGGCGGAGCCTGAGGGGCGCGCGGGTCGAGCCGGTGCAGCGGGCAGAGGCGAGGTGAGGCAGAGAGCGCCGGGGAGCGGGGAGGGCCGGGCCGGAGGCGGCCGACCCCGGGCGAGGCTCGGAAGGTCGGGGCGCGGCCGGACGCGCGGCCGGAGGGAGGCGGACTGGGGCCGCGGGAGGAGGTTGGGCGCGGCGCGCGGGAGGAGCTGGTAGAGGCGGGCTCGGCGGCGCGGCCAGGGGAGGAGAGAGGTGGCGGACGGCTGCCCCGGCGGAGTCCTGCGGCGGCGTGGCCGATCTCGGGCCGGCGGACGGAGGAGGCGCGCGGGGTGGAGGTGCTCGGGTCGGTGGCGAGGAGGCCGACGTCGGGGTGGCTCAGGGGAACGGCGCGGAGGCGCGGTCTCCGGGGGACGACCGGAGGGCGGCGGCGGCGGCGTCCATCACGCGCGGAGGAGGGCCGGCGGCGGGGCCCGCGGTGAGGACGGCCAGGGCTGTGGCCGGGGGAAGGTGGCGCGCAGGAGCGGCGGAGCTCGCAGCGGCGGAGGGCGAGGGTGGAAGGGCGACGACGGCCGGTGAGGCGGGGAGGGAGCTTGCGGGCGAGCTCTGGTGCCGGGGCTGTCGCGCGAGGACGATGGGGAGGGAGGACGAGCGGGCAGGGAGGAAGGTGGGTCCCAGGCGGCGTGGGGCCCAGCGGCAGGGGCAGGGGCTGGTGGCTTGGCGTGTACTGTGTGCGTGCGTTGCGTGTGCTGGATGGGTGGTGTGGGCAGGCGGGTCCACAGGGGAGAGAGAGGAGAGAGAGAGAGGGGAGGGGAGAGGGATAGGCTGATGTGGCAGCTGCTGGTTGGTTGGGGGGAAAGACCAAGATGAGGTGGCAGCCTGCTACTGGTTGGGGTGATGTGGCCAGCGGGTTGGGTAGATTAGTTGGTAGGTCTAGGATTTATAGCTGGACCGATTAATTTCTGGGGCGGTCGTTCGGGTCAGTCGGCCCGTTCGACTGCCCCGCTAAAATAATTTAACTTTTTATTTAATTTAATTGGACCATTTGCAAACCGATAGCAACAAAACAAAATACTCCGGAGCCCCGGGGTTTGGCGTTTGAATAAAGATGGGGCGTTTTAGAAAACAAAACGGGCCTTGCGAAAATAGTTTTTGGCAAACAATGCATGATGATGACGATGCAATGCACAAATTCAACGCGATTTTCTAGTAGTGGTTTTGCGGGATGCCACAATTCGACACCACTAACAATGGATCTCGCCCTCGAGATCCGCCTCATGGTACCGGAAAGAAGGTCGGCGATCTGCGTCTTCTCGCTTCGTGTAGATCCTCGCGACACCACTAACAAGAGGTCGTTGTCCTGATCCTCAAGAGAACACTCCGGAAAACAACGGTCGAAGTTAAAGGAAAGGCCACCTCTAACTTCCATGGAAGGAGTAGAGTTGCATCGATCCACCATTCAATATACAAAAGCAAATGATAAGAGTAGTGGTATGGTCGCGACTCCATCCCGCACTCAAAGCATTACTCTGTACACGAATAGACAGATTATGCAACCAACCCTCGGATCAGACTGAAGATCTCGACAAGCGAGGTTCGGATCAAAGGAGTGATGCAGACTCTGCATCGGATCTGGCGTAGATGATGTCGTCACGTCGGAAAACACCGGAAGGCACAAACAAGGAACAAAGAATGATACCACAGCAGTCGGATTCCTCAGGCAGCTTGAACACCGGATGGTAGAACACCGTTATCGAAGAAGGAAGCGAAACCCTGAAGGTACGACGGAAACCCAACCACGAGAATTCCTGGACTCGAAGAAAGAGAAGAGAGCGGATTCAAAACACGTAGGGGTAAGAGGAGAATAGCAGAGGGTAAGGAGTAAAATCAGACCTAATCAGAACTATCCAACCGATTTTGTAAAATAGTTTTGACACTCTACTTCGGCCGTTAGCTAGGTTATCCTACAGGCTGGACTTGTGGGGTATCGCAACTGCTGAGCTCTGATACCACTCTGTAACACCCTCAGAATCGACCCTATGCAAGTTTTAGCGAAATTCGCCAAACCCGCATAGAAACGATTCAAAGGTGCCCACCAGGCACTTTCGTGCGGGTGGAAAACGAAGTAATAACATTACACAACAGTCCTCGACGGGACCCACAGCACAGATATATACAACAGCGACTCAAAGAGTCAAGAATACAGATATAATATACAAAGATCCAAATCACCTTGAAAACGATAGAGCGTCCAGCTACGGACAAGATGCAAATGAGGCTAAGAGCCCTGAAGAATAACCAATGGCGTCCATAACCCTGCCCAGGCCAAGCCGGAAGGGTAACCCTGCTAACGACGTCGATCTCAAAACCTGCTTAAACAAAAGGGGTGCCGACAAAGGGCAAAGGAAAAAGAGAGAGAGCGGTCAGTACTGAGGCCAGTACACGGCGAGGCTAGAATTCGGCGGTCCTCGCCTACAAAGGTATGGTGGACTGAAGCGGCAGCGGCAGCATGCACTAAACATCCTATAGAGACTCGATACAACTGGCGGCTATCAGAGAGGGGTAAGAAGGACCTATACGGAACCATCCTGATACTAACACCAAACAACCAGTCCTGGTATTCCCCCTCGATACCAACCGAGGAAGTCAACCGAGGAACTCACACAGTTGGTAGTTTTATTTATTGGGTTATCGTTGCAGCAATTACTAGTCAGGTATAGATAGTCGTCCTGATAAAATAAGCAGTGGGCCGTTTTAGTTAACCATTCCGTGATAGTTGCAACAATTACTAATCAGATACAGATAGCGTGAGATAAACCCAAAAACCCAGCAGTTGTTGGCACTTTTATTCAGCCATCCCGTTGTAGTGGTCATACTTACTAGTCAGGTACAATGGTCGCAAGCGACACTCAAACAAGCAATTGTAGGCAGTATTATTTAGTCATTCCATTATAGTGGGGCTGATTACTAGTCATTATAAAGTCAAATTGATAGCAGTAAACTTTAGTTATGCTTGTCTATGGTCGAGATACTGTGCTCCAAGTCGTCCATAACCGCGGACACGGCTTTCAGAAAGTTTTACCCGGCCGGGGTGCACCAATAGCAACACACACTCGTTCAACCTCGGAAAAACCAAATCAAAACCCAACGAGGCTTTCACGACAAAGCAATCACAGGATTCAGAAATATTTCAGGGGGCCACCCCATTGAGTAGATCCCACAACGGAGTAAGCGAGCTCCGAGACGGACTCAAGGTTTGGGTAATACGGCTGTGAGCGACTGGGAACCCGAAAACTCGAGCTTGTCGACACCGCGGAATCGTGTCCCGATCCTAAACAGTACAGTGTGCTATCTGTCGCACAATTTAATTAAAGCAGTAAACATGGCATAGGTACAGGATAGTAAATAAAACCTCAAACTAGTTTGTGGCCCCAAGAAATAAGACGGAATCAAGCTCTGGCTGAGGGGGGTCCCATATACCTCCCGGATGTGGATAGCGCGATAAATCAAGGAACAGGTATCAAGTACTCGGGGTCCTACGGGACACAAGTGGGCGTTCGGAAATCAAATATTATCTATCACCCACCGATGCCTCTGCTTACTTCAATTTTAGTTGTTAAACAGGAATTAAAGTGAACGATAAGTAAAACTATGATCATCTCCAACAACATCATGCGGCAATACTCCAACAACTGTGGTTCTCGACGACACGCAACAGCACTTGAGCAAGCAACTGCGACGCGCAAGGCCAACTATCTACCAAACAACAGGTAGTAGGATGTGTCCAAGGCAATATAAGGCGGCAAGGGATAACTCGGGTACGAAACTAGAGCATCGCAACACAGGTAGCAATAGATCAACAGGAGGGAAATAAATACTATAAAAGTAAGATGGGTAGAAAGGGGGAGATGCTCGCCTGGAAACATTGCCGAGGGTACAACCGAAGATCGGGTCGGTACTCGCATCAACTCAACGGCCTTATCCGCGAAGAACCAAAACACTAGAAGAAACACCGGATGCAATATTTAATACAACGGCAGAAGATCGGCATGATGCATGTATGATGCATGGCATGGCAAAGGTGCATTGCAATTAGGTCATATTAAGCGGAACCGGGGTCCCGACAGTTAATTAGGTGGTTCAAGTTATTTAACTACCCCGCAATTAAATGTTGTTTAACAAGGCCGAATATATCACCGGTTCGCTACACAAATTTAAATGAGGCCAATATGAGACTAGATTTGCCCGCATATGGGCCCCATATTTAATTATTAGGTGAATCGGCATAAGGCCCCCAAACCACATGACAGTATGCATGTGAGAACAATTTATATGCAACAGTTATATAGGTGACATTTATAAAATAGGGTTACGGGAAGGGATTCACACATTAGGGTTCGACGATCTTGGGGGTTTTCGGGGTTCGGGGTCGGTCTCAGGGTTCGACGGATACGTTCTCGGACTCCGGGATCGTTCTCGGATATCGGGGGTAGATCTTGTCGCACGGGTTCCGCGAAGTAGATCTTGTTGTTCTGTGTCGGTGACCTCGGCATCCGGGAAGCAGGACTTGGGTCGGTGTCGGGGCGCATCGGACTCGCCCTGGTCGATGTCGTTCTTGTCGTTGCGAGGGTCTTGTCGGGCCCGCGCCATCGAGTCGGACGGTCTTGGCGTCCGGGGAAGTTCATGTCGTATCCGTGTAGGCGACCTTGGCGTTTGGTTTCCGTGTAGGAGAGCTTGAGGTCGTTGGCGAACTTGTTCGGTACCGGGGTTTCGGTTGTCGGTGTCGGACCCGGGTCGGCCTTGGCGTTCGGGTCGAAGACCTTGACGGTGTCACGATGTCCTTGCGGGGTTGCGGATCGTCTAGTTGTTTAGTCATCGGATCGGTCTCGTGTTGTTCTTGCACCATCCTCTCGGGGGAACGACGACGAACAACAAGGCACGGGTTGACCACACAGCTTCACAGGATACGCGGAGCGAAACCAAGGACGAAGGACGGCCGCGAGCGACGCGTCACGGCAGGCTCAGGGTCGGCTCGCCGGCGACGGACGCGCGCGCGCCCGCGCAGGACGACATGGCCGAGGCAGAGGGGACCGGCGGGGCGGTGGTGGCGCTTGCGAAGCGGGACGGCCGGCCGGAGCTCGCGGGGTCGCGGCAGGCGGACGGGCGGCGCTGCAGGCGACGAGGGACCGCGGGGCGGGCCCTGGCACACGGTGGACCGGCGGTGGCGGGGGCAGACGCCGGCAGGAGGGTGAGGCGGCGGAGCTCGCCGGAGCGGACGCAGCGGAGGGGGCAGGCCGCGCGGCAGCGAAGCGGGGGAGGAAGGCCAGAGGGAGCCAGCGCCGGCGGCGAGGCTCTGGCCGGGGCGGCCGCGGCTCGGGCTTGGCGGGGCAGACGGGGAGCGGAGGCAGGGCGGCGACTCGCGGGCTGGGCGGAGCCTGAGGGGCGCGCGGGTCGAGCCGGTGCAGCGGGCGGAGGCGAGGTGAGGCAGAGAGCGCCGGGGAGCGGGGAGGGCCGGGCCGGAGGCGGCCGACCCCGGGCGAGGCTCGGAAGGTCGGGGCGCGGCCGGACGCACGGCCGGAGGGAGGCGGACTGGGGCCGCGGGAGGAGGTTGGGCGCGGCGCGCGGGAGGAGCTGGTGGAGGCGGGCTCGGCGGCGCGGCCAGGGGAGGAGAGAGGTGGCGGACGGCTGCGCCGGCGGAGTCCTGCGGCGGCGTGGCCGAGCTCGGGCCTGCGGACGGAGGAGGCGCGCGGGGTGGAGGTGCTCGGGTCGGTGGCGAGGAGGCCGACGTCGGGGTGGCTCAGGGGAACGGCGCGGAGGCGCGGTCTCCGGGGGACGACCGGAGGGCCAGCGGCGGGGCCCGCGGTGAGACGGCCAGGGCTGTGGCCGGGGGAAGGTGGCGCGCAGGAGCGGCGGAGCTCGCAGCGGCGGAGGGCGAGGGTGGAAGGGCGACGACGGCCGGTGAGGCGGGGAGGGAGCTTGCGGGCGAGCTCTGGTGCCGGGGCTGTCGCGCGAGGACGATGGGGAGGGAGGACGAGCGGGCAGGGAGGAAGGTGGGTCCCAGGCGGCGTGGGGCCCAGCGGCAGGGGCAGGGGCTGGTGGCTTGGCGTGTACTGTGTGCGTGCGTTGCGTGTGCTGGATGGGTGGTGTGGGCAGGTGGGTCCACAGGGGAGAGAGAGGAGAGAGAGAGGGGAGGGGAGAGGGATAGGCTGATGTGGCAGCTGCTGGTTGGTTGGGGGGAAAGACCAAGATGAGGTGGCAGCCTGCTACTGGTTGGGGTGATGTGGCCAGCGGGTTGGGTAGATTAGTTGGTAGGTCTAGGATTTATAGCTGGACCGATTAATTTCTGGGGCGGTCGTTCGGGTCAGTCGGCCCGTTCGACTGCCCCGCTAAAATAATTTAACTTTTTATTTAATTTAATTGGACCATTTGCAAACCGATAGCAACAAAACAAAATACTCCGGAGCCCCGGGGTTTGGCGTTTGAATAAAGATGGGGAGTTTTAGAAAACAAAACGGGCCTTGCGAAAATAGTTTTTGGCAAACAATGCATGATGATGACGATGCAATGCACAAATTCAACGCGATTTTCTAGTAGTGGTTTTGCGGGATGCCACAAACACATCTCTGATGAGAGGGCAATAGATTCTTTCAACGATGGTTTGCAAAGGAAGGATTTCATCGAAGAGTTGGGCCAGGTGAAGCTGATTTTTTTTTTCAATTGATGGACATGGCAAACCGTTGGGCTGACGGCGATGACGCCGTACACAACAAATGCGGGCACTCACCCGAGGAAGGCCGCCACAGGCGAAACAATGATAGCAGGAGAACGCACAATTTTGATGGCTACAGTAGAACCAACTACATCACAGTTGGCTTTGTTGGGGAGGACAATAGGATAAGCGATAATCGTAGTAGCGGGTACCATAGCAACCGAGAGAACGCCGAAAAAATTAGGTCGAGATAGTTGTACTGGCCAAGGGAACCGCGATGTCCCCAATGCGAATGCTAGAAGGACCATGCAACATGCACTTATACATCGACTCTAAGGGAAGACGACTAGGATCGCCGCACATTCCTTGGGATGCATGCCGTATGTAATGCAAAAGTAAAAGATACCACAAATCGCGGCTACACTGCAGCACCAGGAACTCTTGCTCTTGCGGCATCACCGCTACCTCCAGGGCGAGCGCCAACAGGGCAGCCACAACTTGCTGAGAACAGAAACCAAGATAATGAATACTCGAGGTCTAGATGAGCAATGCCCATGATCCAAAAAGGACGTCCATCCAACATGATCCAAAAGTTAATTAGCCAACAAGTGAATATGGCGGTAATAGTGCCACCCCAACTCCTGAATTCCTCCACTGGTCAGAATAGGAAATCACCTTCTGCAGAGTTGATCATCTGTTTCGAGTACATCGACTGGGTCACTCGGCTCTCATCATTGACGCACAAATTGGCGGGTTTGATATGAGCAAGGTCTTAATGGACGCTGGCAAGAGCATCAACCTCATCTACGCCAAAATGCTACGAGCCATGAACATGTCCTTGACAAATTTGGCACCAATGGAAACATCTTTCCACGGGATAGTCCTAGGTAAACCCGAAATTCCTTTAGGCAAAATCTATCTTGATGTTGTCTTTCGATCAAGAAATAATTTCAGGCGAGAAAAACTCGAGTTCGAAGTTATGGACTAGCCATCACAGTACCACGCAATCCTAGGGCGCCCAACTTCCGCAAGATTCAGGGAAGTACCACACTATGGTTACCTGGTGATGAAGATGACATCACCCAATGGGATCATCAAAGTTAAAGTAATTTTCACTTGGTCCGATAATTGCGACCAGGAACTCAACAAAATCTCTGAATCTTTCGGGATGAAAATAGAGTTTGAGCAGCTCAGGATATCATCAGAGACAGAGCTCCTTCCAGAATCTCGGGTTATGCCTGACTTAGCCTTCGACACAGCAAATGATACAAGGGAGATCTAGGACCACCCCACGGACCCGAAGAAAACGGCCTTGGTATCCACCAACCTCAGTCATGCATAGGAAAGTGTGCTCATCGAGTTCCTCCGTGAGAGCTACGAGATTTTTGCATGGATACCATCAGACATGCCAGGAATCCCTAGAGAACTCGCTAAACACTCACTCAATGTATATCCTGATGCCAGACTAGTGAAGCAATCACTCCGCCGTTTTGCGGAGCCCAAAATAAAGGTCATTGGACGAGAAATCCATCGCCTCATGGACGCCTACTTCATCAAGGAAATCAAACAAGCACTGTGGGTCGCTAATCCCATGTCCGTCCTGAATAAAAACATTAAAGAGTTGCGTATGTGCATCGACTTCACCGCACTCAACAAACATTGTCCGAAGGATCATTTCCCACTCCCGTGAATCGATCAAATTATCGATGCAATACCCGGGTGTGAAGTCTTTCCTTTCTGGACACATACTCTGGGTATCATCAGATCCGGATGAAAGTACAAGACCAAGACAAGATAGGATTTATAACACCTTATGGTGTATTCTGCTACACAACCGATGCCATTCGGCCTAAAAAACACGGGTGCTACGTACCAGCAGATGATGCAAAATTGCCTCAGAGCCCAAATTGGAAACAACGTCCAAGTCTACATCTACGACGTCATCGTCACCACCAAGCAAGAGTCAACTTTTATCAGTGTCCTAGGGAAAACATTTGATAATTTCTACAAGTACCGCATTAAACTCAACCCACTAAAGTGATCCTTTGGAGTCCCAGCGGGGCAACTCCTCGGATACCTAGTGTCAGCAAGACGGATAGAGGCAAACCCTGAGAAAATACAAGCTATACTTACAATGAAGAAGCCTTTGAATCTACGAGGTGTCCAGCAATTGGCCGGACGTGTAGCTGCATTGAGAAGATTCACCGCTCTGCATGGAGAAAAGGCGCTCCCCTTCTATGCTCTCATGAAGAAATTAGAAAAATTCGAGTGGACAAATGAGGCTCAGCGAGCGTTTGAAGCACTCAACAAAACACTTTTGACATCACCTGTCATCGTGTCTCCTAAAGAAAAAGAACCATTGCACAAATCAAGTGGTCAGTACAGTTTTGGTTGTTGAGAGACCCGAAGAGGGGAAGACTCATGTCGTCTAGAGGCTGGTATATTGCCTCAGTGAAGTTCTATCTCCTTCAAAGCAAAGGTACCCGCATTATCAGAAACTTGCATATGGAGTCTTCATGACAGCGTGCAAGCCGCACCTTTATTTTTTGGAGCACCCGATAGTGGTCATCAATGAGGCCTCTCTCTCCATCATAATGAACAATATAGAAGCTACGGGGCGTGTCTCTCTTTGGGGCATCGAGCTATCCCCTCCAGATATCACCTATGAGAAGCGAAAGACGATAAAATCCCAAGTATTGCCTGACTTTATCACCGAGTGTATAGAGCTCCAATGTGCGGGTCCCCCAGACCTATCCAGAGCTTGGGCAATGTACTTCGATGAGTCCAAGAAAACAGTTGGAGCTGGAGCCGGCGTAATCTTAATCTCTCCACAAGGCAACAAGATGTGGTATGATTTGCGGATGAGCTTCCCTAATGCGACAAACAACGAAGCCGAATACGAGGCCCTATTGAACGACATGCGCATGGCCGGAGCCTGCGGTGCAACTCACCTCAAAATATTTGGTGACTCAAATCTTTTGGCCCAACAAGTGATGAAGAAATGCGACGCAGTTAGCAACAATATGATCACATATCGGGATCTATATAACATCATGGAGGCCCATTTCGATGGGTGCGAGGTATCTCATATCAGTCGAGCGAGTTACAAGGAAGCTAACAATCTGGCAAACATTGGATCCATATGCCTTCAAGTACCACATGGTGTTTTCTGGGAAGAGATCATGGAGCTCTCCATCAAACCCAAGAAGATTGTGGAAGTTACCGCAAAAAGTATTAGCAAAAAGGGCAAACCAGCAAAGGACTTGGGGGCTACGCCAACCGGGGATCCTGGAGAAGAGGAGCCCAAAGAAATGGAGGAACCTGTGGAAGTTATGGTGATAGAGACCACACGGATGCATCCATATGTGGCGTTCATGATGCGTGGAAAACTCCCTGAATATACGTTCGAGGCAAGGCGCGTCACCTGACGTTCTAGGGCCTTCAAAATTGTCAATGGTGAACTCTATAAAACGAGTGTCTCGGGAGTTCTACAACACTATGTAACACTAAGGGCAGGTCATCCTCTGATATATACACGAAGAAGTCAGCGTACATCATGCTAGCAGTCGTGCAATTGCAGAAAAGGCCTTCCGAGTAGGATTTTATTGGCTTACAACGGTCTAGGACGCCAATGACATAGTGAGAACATATGAGGCATGCCAGCGCTTCTCGAACAAGCCCAATTCACCAACAACATAATTGGCCCCCATACCATTGGCTTGGCCATTCGCTTAGCGGGGCCTCGACATGGTGGGAAAACTCCATAAATCATCGCCTGGTGGCTACATCTTTCTGCTAGTTGTAGTCGACAAATTCACAAAGTGGATCGAGGCAGCACTCATCACCAGACAAGATGTAACCTCAGCCATCAACTTTATCAAGTCGATAGTTTTTCGCTTTGGGGTACCCCATAGCATCATCACTGACAATGGTACAAACTTCACATCCAATGAGTTCAAGGATTACTGCAAGGCGATGGGCATAAATGTCAGCTACGCCTCGGTAGATCACCTGCAAACAACGGGCAAGTCGAAAAAGTCAACGACCTCATCACAAGCGGTCTCAAGAAAAGACTGTTGGCCCCGCTCGATAGAGCAAAAGGCCCCTGGGTAGATGAACTACCCTTCGTCCTATGGAGCCTATGCACAACTCCAAATACTGCTATGCAGGAAACTCCCTTATTTCTGGTCCACGGCATTGAAGCCGTCCTTCCAGTTGAAATAACCCATGATTCTCCTCGGGTTGTATCTTACGATGAAGAAGCTTCACAAGAGGCACTCGAAGATGACATCGATGTACACGACAAAGCAAGGGACGTCGCTTTGCAACGAGCAACAGTATATCAGCAGAACCTACGAAACTATCATAGTCATCGAATGCATCCTAGATCCTTTGTCGTGGGGGGCCTGGTCCTTCGCCTCAAACAAGATGGCCACCGCAAGCTGGAATCCCCGTGGGAAGGGCCTTTCATATTCATCGAAGTAATCCCCGGCGGGGCATATCGGCTACAAGACAAGAAGACTGGAGTCAAGTACTCCAACCCGTGGAATGTTGCACAACTACGATGTTTTTATGCTTAGGATCCTTTAATTTCCGCAATTTACATTCAATAAGGCCTACGACCAGGCTTCTTAGCCAAAGACTCGTGTTTTTATGCACTAAGGCCTATGGCTAGGCAATTATGCCACATGTACCTCCGTACTTGAAGGTCAATAAGGGCAAGTTCCGAAAAAATCGGTCTACATTGTCCATATTTCGAATATGTCTTCTATCACCTACCCGATACTTGGGGCTCATTATAACACAAGTATTTGCAAAAATATGTCACCCGATACTCGGGGCTTCGCTACACACCGCAACAAATATTCGGCTAAGCCGTCCATCCTAAAAGGCCTTGACCTGAATAGCTGACTCGGCCCCAAGGTGTTAGGACAACAAAAGGGTCTCGCATAAGGGAAAAACACTTCCAAATTTTGCAAAGAAAAACACACAAATATGCGTCTACACCATATACAGAACACAATAGAATTTACATACAAATTTCTACATCTTATGTGTAGGAGTTATTCCACGTACTAAACTACACCTCGAATTTAAGGAAAAAATCCTTGTCTTCATCCAACATCCTTCGAATGATCCTAATAGCATGGCGACAAACAACCTCATAATAAGGAGCCATGGTAAAAACAACATCTGGTGGAGAAGGAAGGTGCCAGGATATATATTATAAATCCAAGGTGGGATAATGAGCATGAAACCAAGCAAAAGCCAACTTTGCACTAGCAACCAATTGAATCTTGATATAATGGTCCTCTCTCCTCGCTAAAATTTCGCCATCAATGCGGCAAGGCCTTGAGGTTGCAGATCTCAAGGAAACATCGCATTATAAATCCAAGCCAATGCTTGGCGGAAGCACTTTACAAATTCCTACACCTCGGACACCCGATCCTGAAGAAGTGCAAGTGTGAAGGCGCGTTTGTGGTCAGTTCAGAAATCAGCACCAGTTCCTTGAGAATATTCTATCAATGCATTCATTCGGGCATGCAGTCGATGCCCTTCTTCCACTTTATCTAATCGGATGCCTGGACAAATAAAAAATCCAACGTAATTTCTTTGGCTATGCATAAAAAGGCTAGGGGGCTCTGTGAAAGATACGTACAGAGCATTTATCACTCACCCTGGAGATTTTTTTCGAAAAGAGAAGATTCATGCTACAAGGTTTTTCGCGTTTTTGACTGGGCAACACCAACTATGGCTTGCACAGCTCGAAGATCAGTTTTCAACCGCTTTATATGTTGGATCTTCTCAGCATACAAATAAGGGTCAATTATACAAGTAACTGTGTTATCGGGTGGCATCGCACATACAACAGGCATGGAGCGATCCGTTGAGGGACCAGAAGCATCAGACATCATCTAGAAAAAAGATACAACAAATGCAAACATTTAGGTATTCGGGTACAAGCAGAAGAACCACCAAAAGAGGAGCAATATATACAAGGATAAAACATAGTCTCCATAACATAATTCGAGAAACAGCAAGTACGAAATAAGTCTTCTATAGCATGAGACTAAAAGATCTATCAGAATATATGGCTAGGCAGTTTTCTCGGCAGATGCGGTGACGCTAGACGAAGGAGCATCAGCCACGGACTTTGAGGTGGTAGCATCACTCGAAGAAGGAGTACCGATTGAAGCCTTGGCATCAGGGACTTCTTGATCCATGCCAATTGATAGCAACATCCGAGAAAATTTCTTCACCTTCTTTATATAGGATTTGAGATCAATTTCTTTGCCGACGTCATTGACTGGAAGATAAGAGCTAACCTTCTTCCAGTCTATCTTTTTTCCATGGGCTAGTGCCAGCACCATCAAAATCTCCGGCCATTCTTCGCCTGCGTCAGACTTTACCCGTTCAATGGGTTTGGATCAACAAGAAAAACACCCGTTAGATCATTTAGATCGGCGGGTACGTCCTTTTCAAGGAATATCTCAGCATGAAGAGTCCTGAAAGTGCGACGGGAGCGAATAAAAGATTGTGCCCGCGAACGCTGTTTGCCTCCTGAACACCAATAGCATCCAACAATGGATCGAATCGAAAAATCCTCTTCCAAAGTCAAGATTGGCCAGTTATTTCTGCAAAGAAGGGAAATAATTTAGGAATCCAATAAAGCAAAAGGTATAGAGAATATGCAATATAAAGACATAAGGTGCAACTCATTAGTCAAGGAGGAGTTCAAGGCTTCAACATGAAGGCGAAGATCCTTGTCCCGTGCAGCGGTGGCTTCGGGTTTTTTTTTTGAAACGATTCAGCATCGGCAGTGGCATCTTGTTTAGCTTTTTCAAGCAACAAATTTGTTTTTTTCATCTTGGCCTCCAGCTCGTCCACTCGTTTAAGCGCTTGGTCCCGAATAACCACAGATTCGGCGGCAGCAGCTATGTCAAAAGTTGATCATCAGGCGAATAAAATATTCGGGTAAAGAAAAGCCAGTAAAAATGTGAGAGGTTAAACCTTTGGATTCTTCGGCTTCATGGCGGATATTGATGAAGTGAGAGGCCATCTCAAACATTTCACGCATCAGCGGCTGAACAAAGACGACAAAGACACTCGAGGGCTACAACAGATGAAGATTTTAAGAAATAAAAATAGCAAGTTACTCACATCTTTCATGTCAGTCTCTGAGGGTTTCATGGCTATAGCCACAACCGAGGTTTTCTTCTTCTTCAATGGTGGATTAGGAGGCGACGACGCCGTATCCTTCGGGTCCAGCTTGGTGGCATCTTTTTCCAAAAGATCGCCTGCGCCCATTGGTTGGCCCGCTAATTTCGTAGCGGGAGATTGAGCAGTAGCACAAACTAGCGATTTCAGAGAGGCATCCTCATCCTCGTCGCTCCTAGAAGAACAAGAAATTTCATCAACTAATAATTTTTGGGTCAAAGATATAAGTAAAGATAGGAAAAAGTAACTTATGAGCTGATGTCTTGCGCCATCCAAAATAACCCCATGCGGGGAGGTGCAACAAAAATGGGTTTGATGTTTTGCGGCTTAGAACCTATTGAATCATCAGAGTCTTCGACCCTTTCAACAGGCTTGGCACGCTTCCGCTTTCCAGCAGCAGGAACCATCACGTAATCTTCGGAACGAACCGAAGGAACCGACAAAGTGTCATGGGAAGATTTTGGCGGTTGAAGCCCCATCATCCTCAACTGTGGCCGGATCTTCAGCGTATCCCTCGGATATGGTGGTGCTATCGGGAAGATCACCGGCCTCGGGTAGCGGAGGCAGATAAAACAAATGATTGTGGTCCTGTCAGCAAGGCCAGTTGAAAAGGGGAAAAAGTCAACCCAAGAAAATACTAAACAAGACCATGGACAAACAAAAAATGTAAAGAACATGACAAAGTCTTACCTCCGGCACATGGTTCTTCTTATTGAAAGGCTTTACCCAACAATCATTAGGAACAAGGCTTTTCTTCATCAGCGTTGTGAAGGAGCGCACCCTTTTCTCCAGAACTTTAATTGTCAGATCCTCGGGTGTAATCCTCATTGGATCCTTGCATCCAAGATAGGTCCACATGTCACTCGGTCTCGCTTGAAGGGGTTGGACACGAATCCGCAGAAAGTAAGTCAGGATCTGAAGACCCGACAATTGGTTGGTGCGTAGTTCTTTGATCCGATCTAGCAGCGGTTGTACGTCCTTCATCTCTTCGGAAGAGGGGCGCTGATCCTAGGAGCTAATCATGTGGAAAGTTTTTGTCGGGTTGAAGGGGGCTAACCCGAACTTCTAACCTTCGACTTGCTAGTCCTTAATATATAATCACTTCATTTTCCATCCTTGGATGGAGTCCTTAGTTTTCAAGCCGAAGTAATCTACATCGGAACGAACAGAAATAATGGCGCCTCCGACATTGTGAATGATAGTGTCGGAGGCATTGCAGAAAAAAAAGTAGAAGTGCTTCCACATGCCCCAGTGGGGATGGATCCCAAGGAAACACTTGCAAAGAGTGATGAAAAAAGTGATGTGGAGGATGGAGTTTGGTGTGAGCTGATAAAGCTGCACGCTGTAGATAAATAGAAGCCCATGAAGAAATTCGTGGGCAAGAGAGATAAACCGCGAAGAAGGAAGGAGAGGAACATTATCCGCCATCCCGCTTCTGGCGTGGGCGTGGTCTCGTCGCCGGGCAGCTTGAACGTGCCCTCCTCCAGAAGATTAAAATTGCGAGCTTCGCACAGATCGCGTGGCGTGCACTTCGAAGCCACCCACCCGAAGGTGCGTTTCTTCCTCGAGGTCGTATCAGCGGCGGAGGAAGATCCCTTGGACCTACCCATGATGGTTCTCTGGGGGGAGTGGCGCAAATAATTAGGAAGGAGCTGAGGAACGCAAGAACAATGGAGCACTAAGAGCGGCGGAACATATGAGGAATACGATGACAAAGAGGGAGAAGAACAATAAAAATCCCTAACCCACTCAATATAAAGAAATGTGGAGTGGTTACGAGCAGTTGATCAAGAGCGACGAAGCGCCAGAAGGAACAAGATGCTGACACGTGGCTATAATGGGAAAGGGAAAAAATCCCCGTGCAGTTAAAAATATCGCGGTAAATCCGGCAGCGGCGGCCGCACGCCGCCTTGGTTCTCGCGCAGGATGTGGTGCCGCGTGGTAACAGTAACACCGCTACGCCATCCACACATCAGCATGCAATGGAATAGTGGGGCCCACTATTGTCACGTCCCATCGGCAGAACTGCGACACGCCATCTTCGTCATCAATGACGTCATGAGTGGTCAAAAAGCGATAAGGTGAAGTACATCCGAATAAAAAAACTTGGAACCTATGCTCTGATGCATGCACCCGAACATAGCCTTGGGGCTACTCCCATCAGGAGCGTTGTCGCGCACCCGATAAAATTCAGTACACCACTTTTCTCGGCTGGAGGATCTACTTCGAGCCGATGCTTCGATGCAAGCACCGCTACATAGCCTCGGGGCTACTCCCATCGGGTGCTCTAGAACAAATCCTCCTACAGGAGTCGACATTTCAGCATGAAAAAAGCATAAAATTTGAGCCTACACTCGAATCAAAGTATTCGTTTGTAGCCTCAGGGGCTACTCCCATCGGGAGCACTGTCGCGCACCCGATAGAAAAATCTGAAGCAAACCTATGAGTATTACAAGCTTGTATCCTCATATGGCTACTCCCATCGGGAGCACCCGATAAAAAGTATCAAAGAAGTCGATAGTTTCAGATATTCCAACGGACAAATAAGACAACCACTAAACTTTAGTCAGACCGCGTCCGCCGGGAAAGCATGTCTGAATGGCGTGTCCATGACATGAAGATAAGACCTCAGGATCTATCATGTGCTGCCTACTAATCGCACATGAATGCGCTCTGCCAGTATTAAATACATATCTATGATATGATGAAAAGTAGCGATGGACGTGTCGTGTATCCGAAATAAAAAAACTAGAATTCAGTATTCGATAAGACCTCCGCTGCACGAACTGAATTACGCTAGCAAATACCAAGTTCAAGCCTGGGGACTTGAATTTGATGTAGGTTCATGTTGTTTTTTCCCAAGTGCAATTAACCGATTCCTGATCAGTTGGATGCATCAGACTTGTTACACTGAATCCCTATGATACTTGAATAAAAAGAACATCTACTTACAGCAAAACTTCATCTAAACACCTAAATAGAGTTTTGAAACTCGACCCGAATCTATGATTCAGATAGAGTCTCGGGGGCTACAAACATGGGTATGACCTATCGGGTCCCTATGATTAGTTATCCTAAGCGCATATTAGCTTATGGCCCATGAAGGCCTAACAAAGTCCAAGAGGCACGCGATGAATAAAGGTTTTCCTTATCAGCTAAGGAATAATCAGGAACCGCATAGAGATCGTATAGTAACATAAGCTTGTAACCTTTCCGGCTATGGATCCAGGACTCAGCTTCTCATATAAAGGCTGGGAGGACCCGACGGAGAGGGCACCTTAGTTTTTCTGCAATCCGCCATGAGCTAGATCGCAACTAGCGACTCGGCGACTTTGTAAGTGAGCTTTTCCAATAATCAGACTACATTGACTTCCTTGTTTGTCTGATCAGCCGACGAAATCCCTGACGCTCTCTTTTCCAAGAAACCCTAAGTCCATCGGAATGGAGGGAGTATTAGAAATTAAAGCGCCTAATTGGAAACAACTTTTGGCATTAATTCCAAATGATGTAAATTTTATTTTTCCATTGCTACCCATGGACACATCGAAAAATAAGTATTGTATGAGGGGGCCACTTTGGTTCGCCATAAGGATGGGTACACTTTGATCCTCGGGGCGCCCTAGCTCTAGCTACCTCGAAACGGGCGATGGAAGCGTATTCGCTGCTCCCCTTTGGGGGCATCACCCTTGGAGGCATGGCGTCATATGGATGAGGCTGCATGAATGACACATGTGGAGATTATATGACTTCACCATAGAGGAATGTAGTAGGGTTGGAGTAAACCAGGGAGGCGACCCCCGTACGGTGGATGTGCACCGAGGCGATGGCCTCAGGAAGCTTTGCGGCGATGGCCTTACACGGTAGGTCTATCACTAAGCATTGCAGGGGCCAGGGGTGACGAACCTATGCCACGAGGTTGGTTGGTTTCGTCACCATGGTTTTTTCTTTTTGTTCTCTATTTTTTGTTTGTTTCCAAACGTAATTTTGTATATGCAACATCGGTGTAACTTCCTCTGCTAATCAATGAAAGCCATCATTTGCTGGGTCTTTCGGGAAAAAACCTAGATGACGTCTAGACACTTTAGATTAGTGTTAAAAATACAATTTTGGTGTGCAACTACCCACAATATATTAAGAAAACGAGGATATATATGGGAATTGATACTTCTTTACACATATATAGTTTACTTGCAAACTAGATCATGCCTTCATTAATCTTATAGTTAAAATCACATCATTTGTTACTTTAGTTTATTCATATCATCATATGCAAAATAGCTACTAATTGAAATATAGTATCAATATATGTATTATGGCAGTCATGTATATATGATGGATATTAATTTCTGCAGACTGTAAAGGATATCGATGATACCATTAAAAAGGTGGTTGATCTTTTGTGTCGAAGTGATGATAGTGCAGAAGGCCGAACAAAAGCATTCTTATGTTCAGGATGGTTTATGGAGGAACTGGGAGCATCTGTTGTTGTTAGAGCTATGGACAGGCTCCTAAAATCCACAATATGTGATGATTATGGTATGAGGAAGCATTTTAGCATAATTTTCTACGTGGACTGCTCCCTATGGAAAAACAGAAGGACGATGCAAAGAGCAATTGCGGAAGAGTTGAACCTTCACCATGTGATGCACATATTTGATAAGCAAGATGAAGAAGATGATTTCAGAGGTGTGGATGAAATCTCTAGAGATGAGATATCAAGTATTGGAAGTTTGATTCATGAGACTCTGAGAAATGAAAGATTTCTGATGCTTTTTCATTATGGAGGAGTTGAAGCTATTGATTTAGTAGAGTGTGGCATTCCTCCATTTAGTAAAGGAAAATTGTTATGGACCAATTGTGGAAGATTTTTCCAGTTCAACCAGACAAAGGTCAAGATGATGCCCACTTCTTCTAATATGGAGATCTCTCATTGGGTTTCACCTATACATGCCAATGCATATTTACAAAGTATATTACATGAAGAAGCTGTTGGAATAATTGGTGACATCGGTATGGATGGCATCGACCTAGAAACAGTTTTGGATTGCTTCATGTACCAATTGTTCCTGATATCACAACTACCTGAAAACTCTACTGGTGTTGACTATGGTTGGGCTACTCACATTTGCAACTACTGGATATGCGACGGAATCCTTGGTGCGGAAAAAGCTTAGGAGACTGGTGATGCATTGTATCGAGTGATGCCGTGGTTGGACAATTCTGTTAAAAAAGCAAGAATTTTGTCATCCTATTTCAATGGACGAAAAAAATCTTATGAAGGGTGGTACTCGCTCACCTGCAAGAAACGAGAAGATGATATCCCTAGTG
Source organism: Avena sativa (assembly GCA_916181665.1). NCBI lineage: Eukaryota > Viridiplantae > Streptophyta > Magnoliopsida > Poales > Poaceae > Avena > Avena sativa. Next base: position 13,759,718 of record OV702300.1, on the reverse strand, counting down.
TTCCTCATAGTGCATCATCTTATTTCCTAACATTCGAAAGAGCCAATCCAGTATATGTACGTAGTGATTTGTTTCAACTTGCCAATAACAACCTTCGTGTGCTTAAACTCTGCAATTGCACCTTCGATTTTTCCTACCCTCCTTTCCAGTGCTGCCACAACCTAAGATTCCTCTGGCTTGACCATTGTGCAAACACAGGGGAGAAGCAAAGTGGAAAGACAATATTTCCAAATTTGCTGGTCTTTGATATATGATTCACACAATTTGTTTTGTTGCCTCAGATGATTGACCTGATGACCAATCTCAGGGAGCTAAATACAAAGGGTGTCTCATGGAATACTATGAGTCATGCTTTGAAAAGGCTACTGAATCTTCATAAGCTCAGAGTAACAGAATCACTAGATGTGGTCACTAGGGACAGTTGTTCTTCCATAGATATGGTGAATTTGGAGCTCCTTGACTTTTCGGGCAACACTTGCATGGAATCATTGCCGACATTTCAATCCTCAACAAGGCTGAAGATGCTTGTTATTGATGGATGTTCTAGCTTGGAGCAACTTGCACTAGAAGGAGCTCCACTGCTAGAAAGTTTTAGCTTCGATGGCTATGGCCCAACAGAGAATTGGACACATTCCATAAATCTTCCACAAAAGAAAGTGCGCCTCGAGTCTCCTATAGCTCCGGTTGAAATAATCAAGGTGACTAAGATCTCCCTACATGGTTGTGAGCGATTGCGAAACATATTCATGCGAGCATTGCCCAATTTAGAGGAACTGGACCTCTCTGGTACCGCCATTAAAATACTTGACCTTCGTGAAATGGCTGTCCCAAAACTCAAGAAGCTTTTCCTAATGGGTTGTGAGAAGCTTCGTCACCTATTCTGGATGGGACCACCTAGCTTGGAAATGCTACATGTAGACACGAGGAAGACTAGATCAACGGTCTGCAATGGAGAACAAGGATCATTTGGTTCTGAGGTATGTATTGCTTTCACAGATGGAAGGTTCATTTGGTCGGCTGTAAAAGGACTTATTGGATGCGCAAACCGTGGCTCTAAAGTTTACCTCCTTATCTCTTGTATGAGCCATAGCCAAGCAAAGATCACCGGATGTGTCAAGGAGATTGGTTCTAGCCAAAATGGTTGGGTTCTGACAAGTCCATTGTTACCTTATGATAATATTGCTCTTACTGAAGAAGTAACGGTCTCTTCCTTAGTGTGGAACCACCGACAACTTCAAACTATGGATGTGCATATGGAGATCGGTGAAGGAAGCTACAATATAGAGAGTATGCAAGAGTATACATATTTTGTATCATTCGTGAGACATGTTCAATCACTACACATCCATGACAATTCCTCCATCACTTCTATCCCTCCAACAGGAGTAGCACACTGGGACAAACTAGAGTGGTGTCATGTTGAGAGGTGCCCCAAGCTACACCACTTGTTTCCTTGTGGCAATGGGCCATGCAACTTTCAAAATATAAGGATATTTTCAGCTTCTGACCTCCTTGTTGCTTATTGCATCTGGGTTAGAGGCATTAATAACACTTGGGGTAGAACCTGTTTTCTCCAACAGTTGCAACACATATACCTATACAACTGCCCCAATCTGGTGTTCGTCCTCCCCATTTCCTTCACCTTGCCCAACTTGGAGACCCTCCAGATCTCATACTGCACTAACCTCCGACATGTTTTCCCATTGGACGACAAGTACACCAAGGAAATATCGTCCGGTGTCAGTTTCACCAAACTAAAGCACATCAAGCTAAACCACCTTCACAATCTAGAGAATATATGTGATGTCGGATTGACTGCTCCGGCGTTGCAGACGATCAGCATCAGGGAGTGCCAGGGCCTCAGGCGCCTACCGGCCGTAGCATGTCAAGGTCCTAAGCCGGTGGTGGACTGCGAGGAGGACTGCTGGAACAAGCTCGAGTGGGACGGCTTGAGTTCTGGACACCACCCTTCGCTCTTCGAAACGCGCCACTCGGCCTACTACAAGAAGCCCGCCGCGAGGGTCTCGGTCCTAAGGTTTGTTGCACCTCCATTTCGTATATACATACATCGGATAGAGAAGGTGGCATTAATTTTCTGTACGTACTATTAGTATTAACACTTTTTGGTTTCTTTCCATTGCTTCTCTCAGGTAACCTGTTGTACAGGCTTCCGCCGTGCAAGGAGGAGGCGGGGTTTGAAGCATCAGGGGTTTTCGTCGCTGTTACACGACCTCATCTCACGGCTCCAACTGCGTGTGTGTTTGCAAAGTGTTGTTATTCTGGAGGTTTTCAGTCTGTGATGATGCTGCGAAAAAATGGTGTGTTTTCAAAAGCATGCTTTGATCTTGGCATGCTTGGTTCGGCGTGTTGTGCTGCTACCTACTACCTAGTATGCTTTCCTCAGCTTGGTGTGGTGTTCAATAACCAGTTGCTTTGCCTGAATCCAGAATCTGTTTGGTTGATAAAACAACTTACCGTGTATTATTGTGAGTGTGATGAGTTGTTTATGTGTCGTTTTACAAGTTTTGAGTGGATAATATATATGTTGGCATGATGGTGTGCTATAATATAGTATATGTTATGCTTGCTAGCATCCTGTCGTTAGGTTTTAGCAAGTTTCTCTGCCAACATATCAGACCGACTGTGGAGACGACCTTTTGTATGCTGAGAAAGCAGCCGGTGGATGATACCTTTTAATTTGTTCTCTGATATCACGGACAGAAGTTGGCCGCCCAAACATGGGGTTTACATGATGCGCCTGATACTTATATAGCAGCTGAGCGGTAGCTGGTATCAGCGTTCCAGGCTTGGTGTTCTGTGACTTTCTGTGAAATCCAAAAGTCCACACACAACTCTAATTCAATGGTCTGTGAATTCTGTTGGATCCTTTGATATCCGGTCTTAAATTGCACAGTTAATAACTCATACAATGCATCCACTGAACAAAGCAATAACTTGCAAACGCAGCATAGCCATCCAACCGAGTTACAGAAATTAATCACAAGATAAGGTCTCTCTAAACTCCGGCTACAACTCAAACGATTTATATGTATACACTATAAAGAATGGAATATAGATATCAAGTTATACCCCTATGTAAAAAACATGGAAATACTGAAGGATAATGGAGCTGCCACTTCCGTTCGGTGGTGTCAGTCGGCCGCGTGCTTTCTCTGTCTGTCTAAGAAGAGCAGCAGCCCGTCTTCTGCTCGACTGGTTGCCCGCGGATCTGCACCGTGGCTGGGCGGGCGTTGTTCGCGGCTGGCTGGCTCGCCATCCTGGAAAAACAGCAAAGATGTTTTTTATACATCATATATATGCCCTTACTCGGAGGTTTAGCATGATGCGATTATTGTTTATATAAACCACCAAGAGCACTAGTAGTTTGGGTTCAGGCAACAAATCAAACTCATGGTACATACTGTTGTATCTAATCAAGTATAGAAGCAACATAGATGATTACAAGCAACAGGTTAAGTAACTAGTGTAACACCATTTTGGTTAGGATACTAGCAGGAACATAGCATCAATTCGCAGTAAATAATATAAAGTGCAAAATGATGATGCTAGCTACAAATCACAAGTAGGATGTATGGCCTGTGCTGTTTAATTAAACTGTCTCGGAAGAGAACACATGCCTTCCCATGATTAGCAGTAAATGTTGCTAGATATAAAATCACATGTAGGATGGGAACACACACCTGTCCTTGATTGACGCAGACATGGCCATGAAAGCCTGCTCGACATTCAAGGCATTCTTCGCGCTGGTCTCCATGAACGGGATGCCAATCTCATCGGCAAATGCCTGCACACATCAACACAGATAGCATGAAGATCACTTCAGCAAATAAAAGAGTGCAATTTCGTCACTGAGATATGATGTGTAAGGAACACACCTTCGCTGTCTCAGTTGATACAACTTTTTTGTCGGTGAGATCACTTTTGTTCCCTACAAGAAGCTTGTTCACGTTGTCACTAGCGTAGCGGTCGATCTCGTTCAACCACTGCTTCACGTTGTTGAAGCTGTCCTGGTCTGTCACGTCATAGACAATCTGCAATGCCATTTGTATATAAATATATAAAAGAGGAACACTTGTGCACATTAAAATAGCATGTGGAAAATAAGATTAAGAGTTTGCACGAACAAACTTACGATGATACCATGAGCCCCTCGGTAGTAGCTGCTGGTAATAGTTCTGAAGCGTTCTTGCCCAGCAGTGTCCCACTGGTAAAAAGAAAGGCACCAAAGAGGGGTTTATTTAAAGAAAGAGAAAAGGACGGTTGTATCAGTAAATGCAGCATGCAGAAAAAAATTCCAACAGTAGGCCAGCATGAGTTGCCTTCAGGTATTTAAGGGAGCTACCATCAAGCTACTCCCTCTGTCAGTCTGTCCCAAAACAACTGACTTGGGTTTGTCCAGATTCATGTGTATCTAAATACTAAAACGTGTCTAGAAACTCCACAAGGTGAAAAGATGGTTGTGCGATTGCCTGCATATTCAGGCAAGTGATGTTTCTGTTTCCTATGAACTGGTCTCAACTAACAACCACATAAATACTTAATACAGCATGCTATATTATGCAAAGGGGGGAAATGCAGCAAAGTAAACAAAATAGAACAGGGCTATGAAATGAAACATCCAATAAACTACCCTTTTAGTTTATGATGAAAAAGGCAATCGTCCCCTTTCCTATTTAGCTTTGCTTGCTGCCTATTATGCGAGTAGGTCTGGTTCAAGGGGTCTTGTCCAATCTGGATTGGATGGTATGTGCGTACAGGGTATGGGACATAAACAAAAGGTCGCCAACATGCAGATAAAAGAATAAACACAAGCCAGAAATAGACTCACGATTTGAAGCTTCATAGTCTTCCCATCTTGCTCCACAGTCCGTATTTTCTATCAACATAGTTGGAAGGAAACAAAGATCCAAATTCAATCGAGGTTACCAGAACAGTAACATTCATTCAGACAAAGAAAGTGGTTATACTTACGAAATCAACACCAATAGTACTGATATAACTGTCCAGGTACGAGTCATCCTGCCAGCCAAGAGTCAAATATTAATGAGGCTAGCAAACTTAGTGGAGACAGTTCAAGACAGAGTAAAAATTAACTAGTACCATTACTTGTTTACCACTCAAGGCAAGAGTAGTAAAACAAAGGAATCCTCTCCATGTTATCTACCAACAATGAACTCTCATTGTTTTTGCTCTTTTGAAGGAACTCATTCATATTACACGTTCAGTCATGATAACTTGTGAGAAATCATATGGTTTGTTTACTGAGACTAAAAGGAAATCGATAGATTCCTCGGACAACTTACAACTAAACTTTAGAAAGATGCATATAAAGGAGGAAAAAGATTGTGAACAGATCATGCTTTCCACAGGGATTATTATGGCGAATCTTAAGAGGATCCTCTCCATGTTAAGAAAATATTGGCTACCAACAACAAACTCTCCCCCATTCATACACGTAAGGTTGCAATAACTTGTGAGAAATCATACGGTTTACCAAGCCTAAAAGCAAACTGATGTATTTCATGGTATCCCTGGGAGAACTCACATTCAAATTTCAAGACAATAGGTACAAAAGGGAGGGAAGATCTGGTAACAATCTGATTGTGAACAAATCATGGGTTTAGACAAGAGATCCTTACGGCAAATCTTAAGAGAAGGCATGACTTGCCGACGCCCGAGTCTCCGATAAGCAGAAGCTTAAAGAGATAGTCACTGCCATACCAGAAAATAATAACAGGATATTAGTCTCAGCCTAATGAACTTAGTACAAGAAAGGAGCAATTGATAGCAACATATTCATGATAGTAATAATAACAAACTGAGATATAGTAGCCATTGGGCAGCAATGCATTTAAGATGACCATACCAAAAGCAGATAGAATTAAGATGCTGAAGCTTTACAAGTTTTTGAATCACAAGGCACAGACAAATATATGTAGTAAAATTTTATTCAAGTTGTGGTACAGCAGTGCCAGATTAGAAAGTTGAATCTCAAAAGATTAATAAAGGAAGCTTAATAATAGTAAAAAAAAACAGCCAGTTTCCCAATGTCAATACATAACTAAGAAGATGAGGTACTGATCGATTGTTTATGGGAAAGAGACATCAACGATCGGATTTCTATGAACCCGGAACAGAAATCCACAATGAACCGAAGAAACCTGACCGGGAAGCTCGCCGGTCGAATCAGGATCGCATCAGGATTGGTAAACGCTCGAGGATCCTCTGCCCGGGATCGAGAGCGGCCAGATCTAGCAGCGAGATCCCCCAAATTCAATTCAAGCAGAGGGAGGGAGGGAGGAAGGGAGGAGACGACTTACTACTCGGGATTCATGGCGAGATCGATCGATCGACCGAGATCCTCCTACCGCGGCGTGGCGTGGCGTGGCGCGCTCCGGTTCCAATCTCGCGGGGAATTCGGTCTTCGGGGGTCGAGGTCGAGGTACGCGCCTCCTCGATCTCGCGGGGGATCCGCCCGAATCTCACGGTTTATTAACCCGCACCGACGGAAGGTCTCAGCTTTTTCCCCTCTCTCGCCTTGTTATTTATTTTTCCTAATATAATAAGAAACCCAAATTTTGAAGAAACCCATAAGTTTGGCTTTTTTGCATTTTAGTCCACTCGGTTAGGTTTTGCCAAATAACTTTGGCTCTTACTTAAACACTTTTTTCAATTTTAGTCCACTCGGTTAGACTTTTGTTACTCCTCCTTACTTGAACACTTTTTTGTGTCTACTCCAGCTTCAGTTTCACAAATGTGTTCTGGCACAGCTTGACCGGAATTATTGGCGTGTACAAGGGACACCCTAACAAGTGCGACCCTGCCCACGAGTACATTGTTCTCCACTCCAGCGAGTGACATGCAAAAATGAAGAAAGTATGGAAAGGTGTCGAACTAGACACCTATCATACTCTATCGCAAGCTTTCCTTTCTCGATGTCTCCTATTCCCAAGCTTAATTTGCACTATCTTTCCCTTCGGACGCATCATACTCCCGAAAAACGAAAAGAGAGATGTGGTGGGACTCTTGAGAGATGGAGGGAACACACCTTGGTTGTGGTCTTATATATATCCCTGCATGTGTAAATGGATGCACGAGAGAGTTGTTGATACATATTCATTTTGAAACAACTTCACGTTGGCTGCATGGAAGATCTTTGTACATAATGGATGTATCCACCGCGATAGAAATAACATGGTCATGTACTTTTCTATGTCATGCTCAACATAAGATTGTCCATTGATGATGCGTAGTGGGAGGAATGAAGCTATGTAGTGAAGGCTACTCTATGTGCATGGACATCATGTTTAGTGTTCTCATGTACGCAAGACATGTACGATCGAACCCTTGACCGGGCGTGCAACAAGCACGCTGATTGAGCATGGCTCGGGTATTCACTCTAGAAAACCTTCCTTCATTGTTATAGTCCCAATGTAGTGAGGGAGATAAGCCAAGATTACCCCTCCCTTGCACATCTTGAATTTTTGTGGAGTTTCAGTTTACAATCGTCCCTTCCAAAACATAAATGAAAAGGCTACCTTCAGCGAGCATAACTCTTCTAAATATTTTTTTAGCAGATGGCAAAATACCTCTTCTGGAACAAATGCACCTATAGAAGCTCCCCAAGCCCAAGTGATCGAATAGAGTCGTGAGAAAGAAACGCGTGGGAGAAAACAACGTAATACATTGAGGGGCACAAATTCAAGTAATCAAGTACGATTGAGGGGCACAAATTCAATGTATTACTTGAGGGGCACAAATTCAAGTAATTTGATAGCAACAAATTGTCTTCAACACACGGAAAGAGAGGCGGGGACCGATAGGGCTTGCACAACATGTGGGAGAACCAACTTCCCATGGCGGGAACCAACTACCGAACTCCTCTCGCGGACGCCTGCCCCACCTCCATCGGCTTCCCATGGCCTTGTTTAGGCTACCGCCGACGGCCGGATGGCTGGCACCTTCGTGAGCCCTCTCCTTCTTCCTACCACCATAACTTTATGAACGCGCGATCGATGAGCCAGCAGGCAGCGGCGCCTCCCACTCATTCAGATTCCACCATCAGACTCTGCTTATGTTCTCATCTCAGAATCAGATTCACTTAAAACCCAGGGGATCACGGTCACGGACGAGGAAACTATTATTCAGCGGCGCCTCCCGCTCAACAATCAGTTGTAGCCTGTGCCTACCAAACTGGTACGGAGGTTGGAGGAGGAGGAGCCGATCGAGGCAAACAAAGGCTGTACGGGGGCCTTGCTGCTCATGATCTCCATTTGAATCTGGGGTTTTCGTCTTACCTTCCCAACCAATTGGTAGTGATTCAAATGACATATGACTGAGTGCTGTATGTGCGGTTGCTCTGCAAATTGCAGTACCGGTGACGATGTGAGGACCGAGGAATATTTTGCTGCATACATGTAGACAGAGTTTTGCCAAGATGCTTGCTGAGAAGCAATTCACGGAAACAGAGGAGACGAAGGCAAGCACATATCGCTCATGCCCAGACAGACTGGGACCTAATCTCATTTTCTAAAGCTCTGATTTCTAAAATCACAAATGTACAAGTTATATATATTCTCTGCCACATTATTACAACTATCAAATTTGGGGTAAAAAAAAATCTTCTGAGCCTATATACATAACGAAAGATTTGTATCCGGAACGGCATCATATGTTCCTCCCTACAGAACTAACTCATGTTGTTTCGCATGATTGAAAGCCAGTTAAAAAAATAGAATCACATTAGAGTTATAATCAATAATATACACTGTTCATTGTTCTTGGAATTGCAGATCTGAACTAAAAATTTCGCATCTTGGACTAAGTTTTTACTACTACCATCTTTTAAATCCCGGAACAGAGTTCACACAGCACTCTGACTTTCATCACTTCTTCTCTTGGTAATGTTATAAGCTTGAACAATCAACACTATGTCAGTTTATCATTAGGTTCTTTACTAAAGACGTAGCTGTGAATTGTGATTCTTTTTTGTAGGTTTATACATATTTTACCTTTATATGTTACTTACAAGTAGCTAGCGTGATTTATTGTCTTCCTTAATTATCATGCAGACACTATTGTTCAGCTTCTGCCTGAGATATTTCAATTTCTTTCTCTTCTTATCATATTGGAGCTTGAGCTCTGTTACTATTTTAGTTCTGTATAAATAACGATAACTATTTGTTCACCAGTAACCAGTAAATTAAAGAACAATAATTATTGGTTCACAATGACCATTTTTTCTGCGTACTAAATTCTATGTAAGTTTTTTGTACGAGATGAACTTAGGACATGTTATTCTCGATGGATTACCGAGTGGAAAGAGACAATTGATTCCTGGGGTATCATGGGATATTGTGCATACATGTGTATCATGGGATGGTGGACAATGTTGCGGGAGGAAGTTTTCTTTTTCGTCGCACCAAAAAACCATTTTCCATTTTCCGAGCACAAAAAACGGATGGTTTTGTGAAGCAACCATCAAATGGCTAATTCAAAATGCTACCACCATATTTTACAAAAATAATAGACCACCTTCTATGGACAATGTCCCAACAGAGGAATCTGAAACCTTTCCGTCCATCCCTGGTAAAAAAACAAATTCCTGCCGAATCGGTATGAAGTGGGCCAGATATGAACTACAGGTACATGATCCGATGCTCATGTTTTTTTACAAAAATCATTTTAGGTTCACAATATGCTATTTTATCAACGATCCAATGCAAGTTTTCCTTTTCGTCACACCAAAAAAGCCATTTTTCATTTTTTTAACGCAACAAGGGGGATTTTCTTGAGCAACCACCAAATAGCTAATTTTAAAACGGGGGGTTTGTGATAGTTGATATGGATATCATATTTATATTCCTTTAATTTTTCTGATCAATTTAGACATATTATTTATCAAATTCCGATTTACGAATTTAAAGATATTAATTATTCCATATTAAATAGAAAAATACAAAAAAGTAAAATTATTATATTTTTATTTGAATTTAATAGTATTTTTATTTGAATCAGTAATATTTTTACTTATTCGTAGTTGTTTACTTAAATAAGTGTTTGTAGTTTTAAAAAATAAAAACATGTGACATAATGATATCAGAGTTAATAGGATTGGTATCACAATATTAACAACAAGGTACAAATTGCTTCGCGGAAACTGATTTATTAAAGAGTGCTGGGAAGTTAAGCGTGCTGGAGCTGGAGTAGTGCTAGGATGGGTGAACGAATGGGAAGTTTATTAAAGACTATAATTTGATTAAAGATTAAATGTAATTAGTGTTAAAAATGTTTCAGATAAGAGATTAACTATTCAAACAATTCAAATATTTAAAAAGGCTGAAAAAATACAAAAAAAATCAAAAAAAAAATTGAACAGCTTGCAGTTATTATGCCGACGGGCTATGCCGAGGGCAAGGCCGTCGGCGTAGCATACGCTGACGGCTAGAGCTACACCGACGGGCAAAAGTGCCTCCGCCGAGGGAGAGCTTTGCCGAGGAGGCTACACTAGTGCAGAACGCTACATTGGTCCCGGTTGGTAAGGGGCATTAGTCCCGGTTACCCAACCGGGACGGGGCAATCGGGACTAAAGCCCCAACCTTTAGTCCCGGTTGCCCCACCAACCGGGACAAAAGGTGGTACACGTGGCCACGGCAGAGGGCGAAGGGGGAGGGTGGAGCAACCATCCCGGTTCGTAACCGGGACAAATAACCTTCTGCCGCGGCAGAGAATTCATTTTGGCAACTTTTGTTGCCGCGGCTGCATTTTGGCCACTTTTTGTGCCGCAACAGAGAATTCATTTATGTTGTTTTATTGTTTATATAGTGTTTTGCACTCATCAATGAAGGAACCATTATATTACACAAGATCATCATGACAATATTACATTCGATACACGGATCGAGTTCATGCACTACATACAAAAGTTGCTCTTTGTATAATCCCTATTGTTTATCCACACCCGAATAGTATTCCCCTTTTGGGTTTAGGACTTCTGCATCCAAGAATCCCGCCAATTCTTCCTGAATTGCTCGTACGCGATCCTTTGGCAGAAGACCGTCCCGTAGACGTTCGATCTGATTTAAAAAAGGAGTCAACCTATATGAATGAAACTAAACACAATTTGATGATAATTAAAAACTATATAAATTGTTTACGTACGTGGAGTTGCTCTAAATTTCTGCCCTTCTCATCGCACATCTGCCGGATAAACTCACAAACATAGTATCCACATAGATTGTTACCTGGTCCCTGCGTGAGGCACTTTACGAGAACATAGTTCCATCAAAATAATAATCAAGCATGATAATAACGGTATCAAAACTAGAATCAAAGAGATGCGTGGATATAGCTAGTGGTGCTTACATCTAGTGCTTGAAATGTAAGCTTCGCTTTCCAAACACCCCTAGCCTTGTTGGTGAACCGTTTCCAAGCGCTGCCCGGCGAAGAAAACGAATAAAAGAAGTTATTAATTACTTGATATCATAAAATTCACGAACATTACCGATATAGTGTCGTAATGATTAGAATTACCGCTGGAGAAGCATCTGCATGTCCTTCTACTGCTCAAGGGGTTTATGTTTCGAGTCCATGACTAGTACACGCCCTTTGTCAAGTTGAATGATTAACAAAATATAATGGAAGATGCGAATGCATAACTAATCAATTATATACTTAAACATCGAGTAAGCGAAATAGAAAGTGTATACAAGACAATAACACTCACTCGAAGTTGTAAGGAAATAGCATTTCCCTTCTGTGTTTTTGAAACCTTAACGCGTGTACTATATTATCCTCCGTATCCTGGGAGCTTGTTTTGAGATTAGTTTGATGAACCCAATATGGGTCAATGAAGCCAATGTCATAGATTTGTCCTCTGCTGCATTCGAGAATCTTCATTCTGCATATTACAATATGATTATATACATGCAATAAACAAGGTGAGATACCTGGAGACTAAATTAATTACAGAATTAGTACTTACAGACAATAGGCACTGATGATCAATTTGTCCAAGGCGTCTTGATTGAATAATTGAAATAGTTCATCAAATTCAATGGATATCATGTCATCTATTTCTTTACCATAATGCTTTTTTGTAACCTTCAGCACTATCTAGTTAGCCCCGGCCTTTGTGGCATGCATGTACCAGTTATGCAATCTTCGCATTTTTGTTGGATGATTAGTTACCTCCTTAGGTTTGACGAGAGGTTTTCCGTACTGGTATTTGTATGCTACTTCACTCACGGGGAAGTACTCTAACTGGGATAAGTACTGGGCAATACTCATACCTTGAGCAGCGGCAGCTTCTCCGTATTCTGCAACTACCTCTAGATCATACTGCTCTTCGGCCCCATATTTGCTCGACCCCACATTGGTATGGGAAATCACCTTGAGAGGGGCACAAGACTGTTTTGCTTGTTCTCCGAGCTGGGCAACAAATTTCTCGCTTGCATCAGTACTGCTCTTCGAGGCTTGTTGTGCTGCATGTGACTTGAGAATAGAACTCTCATAGTCTGATGACAGCTTTGGCTCGGGTTGATGAAGAGTCTTTAGAATTTTCAACACTCTGGCCTTTTCTTCTTTGGTGCTGGGGAACTCTGGCTCTTTCGGCCGCCTCAGCTTAGCGAAAACGCTGTCGTTTCCGCATCAACGATCGCCGTAGTCTCCTCTTCAGTACAGTCATAAGCTCTCTTGGGAGGAACCTTTGGTACTTTTGGAAGAGGATCTTGTTTACGTTTCGGTGATCGCTTACCATGACGCAGAGTAGCGATACGCTTACGCTTTTTATACTGAGGCGCCGGCGATGGCTCCCGCGGCGATGGCTGCTCCGGAGATTGGTGAGGCGACGGATCCGGGTGAGGCGACGAAGACGGCTGCCGCGGCGGCGACGACCTCGCTGGAGACGGGTGAAGCGGCGGCGAAGATGGCCTTGGCGTCTGATTTCGAAGAACGATACATTCCTTTGGCCATAGAATGGTGACGTTTGTTGCATCTCCCAGTTCAGTCACATCCCCTTTACCTGCAGGGTAGTCAAGCGTCAAAACTTCAAAGGTGGGCATGATTTCATCCACCCCGACAACAGCGTAGCCCTGTGGAACCGGACGACAGTGGTAAGTTGGTGTGGGTCCAATTGGTAAGGCATAGCCGACCGCCACCTTCATTGATATGTTCACAACTTTGACATGTAGCTCGCAGTGTGTCATCTCTGTGATATCATCCACTGGGTAGCCAACAGGAGCCATCGTCGGTGCACCATCGTCATCGTCATTGTCATCACCCGGGACCTCGGTGGAAGCCACACTGCTTTTTCGATTATTCGATAGGCCGGTAGCATCGAATACAGTGTCCTGCTGAGATGGGCCGGTAGTACTTTGCTCTTTAAGTGCGTTAATTTCATCTTGTTGTTGTTTTATTCGTTCTTCAATTATACGCATTCGCTCTTTCTGAATATCTGCTTCAACTTCCGTCTTGTCCTTTCTCCTCTGACGGCTTCTATCAGGATATTTCTTCCTCTCTTCGGGAAACCCAGTCCTCCATGGTTTGGAGCCGCTTGTGCCTCGTGTTCGTCCATCATGTTCCTTATTTCCAAGGGCGAGTGTGAGCTCATCATTCTCTCTATCGGGAATGAAGTCCCCATCTTTAACAGCCTTTACTGCTTTTCTCATCTTCTCGATTGGCAAGGGGTCTTCTTTATGTCGTATATTATATATACACTTCCCTTCCGAGTCCAACGTGCCCCCATGCCCGTAAAACCAATTCCTTGCACGTTTGACCCAATCGTCTGTCTCTGGGATGATCTTTTTAGCACGCAGTTCATTCTCAAGTTTCTCCCACTTAGGAATGCCAGCCCATAGCCACCTTGCCCCATAGTATGGTGATACTTCTTGTTAGCAGCATTCAGCTTATTCGTTGTAGACATTTTCTTAGCTTTTTCTGATGTCTTGTAATTCACAAACTCAGCCCAGAATGGTTTTATCTTCTCAAACTGAATCTTCTTGTAATCCGGAGTCTTCTCTTTCACGACATAGTTAAGGTGCAATCTTTTCTTCTAGTTGGTGAAACACTGGGCCATCTTATTCATAGCCCACTCCCTGACATTAGCCTCCATGGCTCTCCCATGTTCTAAGGCGTCCTCAACTGGATCCTCCGCATTTGGATCCATCTCTATCTTTGGTAGTTTGAAACTAAGCATGAGCCTCTTCCATAGTAAATATTTGGCCTTGTTAGGGACAAACAAACATGTTCCCTCTTCTTTCGCATCAGCAGGCCTATTCCAATTTTGAATGGTGATCGGGATTAAGTCCCTAACGATTACTCCACATTGTGCCACAAATTTGATTGCGACAACTTCGGGAGCCGTCGGTTTGCCGTCTTCAGCGATATCTTCGATCCTGAACCTCTCATGGTCATGCAACTTTTTGGTTGGGCCTCGTACGCTCTTTTCAGTAGATTTGTTCGATCCGGAGGGCTAAAAGAAGAAAGATCGTCGTTACTATTTCTATATAGATAGCAGATGATTAATTAATGAATTAATTATATTACATGCACCTCGCCAGAGCGGTCGTCTTCTAGATTACACAAGGCATCGCCTTCTCCCTCGCGGAAGGCATCACCTTCAATCTCAAACAAGTCATCTCTTCCGGCAAAAAGAGGATCACCCTCACCGGAGTTGTTCAGAAATGTCGATACATCTAAATTTTCTTCCCCGCGGATCACACCTTGGATCAACTCTTCCTGTTCTTCGTCTCTGTCGTGTGGGTCCATATTTTCTGCATAGGTGGAAAAACGGATAAGTCAAAGCGGCTAAGGGAGAATGTTAGGTACGATGTTGAGAGATATAAACCCTAATTCAGAGAAACCCTAATATATACATACACAATAATAAAAATGAATTTACAATATCAGAAACCCTAATTCAGAGAAACCCTCGGGCTCGAATCCTATCGCAAAGAACCAATACCGGAAAGAAAGGTGCCAATCAATACATGGCATAATACAATGCGCATTCAATATGTACATCAGCACAGGGGGTTAGTTGATCTCTGGCTTCGGTCTCGATCTCGATATCGTATTCTACCGGAAAGAACCAAACACCGAAAAGAAAGGGAAATAATCAACACATGTCATCGATGCAATGCTCAAGCAAGTATGATGATATAACAAATTAATTTGCATTGGAATGTAACCCTAAGACATGCTCGACGATTTAATCGGGGTTCCGAGAGGTGAAAACCCTAACTCGGGGAAACTCCGGAACATATGAGAGGGGTGCATTTGTTCGTCTAATTATACTTGTCATTTAAGTTGTTGAACAATGCATGATTATAAGTTAAATAGATAGGTTTCATTTTTCTGAACAATTTGATATATTATTTGTATTTTTCTGACTTATAAACAATAAGTTATTGATTTTACAATATTAAATCATTTTCTGGAATTAAAAACAAAAAGGCAAATAGTTTTTACACCGAGGCGACCCCTAGCCAGTGAGACTGACAGAAGGGCCCCAGTGCCAACTCAGCCTCCACGCAAGCAAGCAGGACCCACCGAAATATGACACCAGCATGACATAATGCTGATGTCATCAATGGTGATGCTCACAGGTCGAGCATGGATCCATAGATCCAGTGCACGCCTGGACGCGCGGATGGGCGCGTTAGAGAGAGGGCGATGCAGGGAGCAAGATAGTGGCAGCGCCGCTCCTTCTTGGTCACCGTAGCGTCGCCTCCGTCGAGCTCGAGCGGCAGCGACGGCGTCGGGCACACGAGGGGATAATAGTACAGGAGGAGAGGGAGAGAAAGAAGGGAAACATGAGGATCAGCAGCTCACTAGGAACACGACAGAGGTGGTGGCGAGGCCAGGCGAGCTCGGGAGACGCCGGAATCGACGGAGACAGACGGCGAACGGAGCTTCCGATCCAGGCGATTGAGGTCACGCGCGAGGGGGAAAAGTAGCTGGGGCGCGCGGACGGAGGCGACGGTGGTGGCGGACGGAGGCGACGGTGGTGGCGGACGGAGGCGACGGTGGTGGCGGACGGAACGCGCGGGCGGCGGCGAGCTCGGGCAGCCTGCCGGCGTCGAGGGCGGTTCCTGTGCGCGCGTCGGTGAGAATCAGAGAAGTGAGATGGGGAAGAAGAAGAGGAGGCGTGTCAGTTATAACCAAAGGACCTTTAGTCCTGGTTGGTGGCTCCAACCTGGACTAAAGGGTCATACGTCCCGGTTGGAGCCACCAACCAACCGGGACGTATACTCCAACTTTTTCAGCAGACCAAGGGTTGGCGCGTGCAGGGTCTTTAGTCCCGGTTGGTGGCTCCAACCGGGACATATAACCCTGTTTTCAAATTTTTTCAGGAATTTTCTCTCTGTTCCCGCCTTATTTTTTATTTTGGGGTTTAAATTTGTAATGTTTTTAAAATGATAATTACTTTGGAATTTAGAAAACTTTAAACATAAAAAGTGTTTGAATTTGAATAACTAATTCAAAACCATTTCCTGTTTTTAAAAATAATTAATGTAACCATTTAAACTATGAACCATTTAAAATTAAAAATGAATTAACTTATATTTTTGAATATTAATTTGGAATTTAGAAAAACTTTAAACATAAAAAGTGTTTGAATTTGAATAACTAATTCAAAACCATTTTCTATTTTAAAAATAATTAATGTAACCATTTATACTATGAACCATTTAAAATTAAAAATGAACTAACTTATATTTTTTGAATATTAATTTGGAATTTAGAAAAACTTTAAACATAAAAAGTGTTTGGATTTGAATAAATAATTCAAAACCATTTTTTGTTTTAAAAAATAATTAATGTAACCATTTAAAATATGAACCATTTACAATTAAAAATGAATTAACTTATATTTTTTGAATATTAATTTGGAATTTAGAAAAACTTTAAACATAAAAAGTGTTTGGATTTGAATAACTAATTCAAAACCATTTTATATTTTTAATTTGGATTTGAATTAACTTATATTTTTTATATATTAATGGGCGGGAAAAAAAGGACGGGAAATAATGGGCGGAAAGAAAATTTTATTAGGATAGAACTGGAATTAAAGTACATAACGCAACTAACACAAAGTTACATAGAAGTACTGAAAATTAAGATACATGGCCAGATTAAGCCACAATCAGCCAAACTTGTTTTGCAATGTTGGAGTGATTCAGTCACGCTCCTGCCTACACCTGTAATACTCGCCACTGTAGTCGTCATACTCGCCGCGGCCGTCATCGCTGTCGTTGTTAGGGTGGCCATAGTTGAACCTTGAAGGCTGAGTACGAGTAGGCTAGACTTGAGGGTAGCGCAGACGGGGGCTAGAGTCGGCGGCCGTGTAATAGGCCATGACGCTCTGGAGAGTCCGGCCGCTCCACCACGGCCGACGGCTGGCCTCGTTGAAGTTCAGAGGAGGTAGGTCGTCCTCCTCGTGCCTGGCGAGCGCCCTCTCACGCCGATCCACGAAGAAGGCTTCGCAAGTTGGGAAATAGTCGGGATGCCATCTGGGATTCCTCCGCTGCTCCAGCGTGAGATCGAAGTAGTAGTGGTTCGTGATGGCCATCCGGCGTGCCACACCTAGAGGGACAGGAGGAACCGGCATGCCTCCAACGCTCAACATCCAGTCGACGGGGACACAGTAGCCCGGCGGGCAGGGGTAGTTCGAGGCACAAAGCGCCTCCGCCTCCCTGGGAGTTAGTGCTCCGGTGGAAGTCATGGGAAAGAGTGACGAGGTTGTAGATATGAGTCTAGAGATGTGCAATGACAATGGAGGACAACCCTACATATATATATATATATATATATATATATATATATATATATATAGTGAGAAATGGCAGGAAGATAACTGGAGAGAAGAATTGGCGGGAAGAAATGGAGGGAAGAACTGGCGGGAAGAAAAATGGCGGGAAGAAATGGTGGGAAGAAAAATGGCTCTTTTAGAACTTGCATTGGATCTCTGAAAAAATCACATATTGAGAGTCTAAAAATGATTTTTCCAAAAAATCACGGGCGATAGATCATGTACCTGTTGTACAAACCGAACCCACTTCCTACCGATTCGGCAGACATTTGTCCTTTTTATCCGGGATGGACGAAAAGGTTTGAGATGTCCAAGTTGGGAGATAGTCCATGTAAGGTGGTCAAGTATTTTAGGAAAATGGTACGCTAGCATTCTGAAACAGTATTTTGGTGGTTACTTCACAAAACGACCTGTTTTTGCGCTCGGAAAATGGAAAAGGGCTTTTCCGTGCGACAAAAAGGAAAACTTCCTCCTGCAACATTGTTCTCCATACCAATGTCCACATGCATGCATAATATGGGTACAACATCACAAACTATGTCGTGATTCAGCACATAACATCGGTCATTTATACCGAAAGCCATGAAACCTCGAACATGATAGGTCATTTTGTGAAGGTTTTTTCGAGACATGATCAATATACCAAGTCTGGTATTTTTCCTTTCAACTATGTCACATAATATGACACCACACGAAGGATTTTCATTGTTCGGATTTTTTTTGAATTTCTTATGCCTGTTTTGAATTTTTTGAATTTCTAACTATGGTCGAACCAGCGTGCATGAAGATAGGGGACGAGCATCGTTAAACTTGCATTGGATCTCTAAAGAAACCACATATTGCGAGTCTAAAAATGATTTTTTCAAAAAATCACGGGCGATAGATCATGTACCTGTAGTACAAACCGGACCCACTTCCTACCGATTCGGCAGACATTTGTCCTTTTTACCCGGGATGGACGAAAAGGTTTGAGATGTCCCGGTTGGGAGATAGTCCATGTAAGGTGGTCAAGTATTTTAGGAAAATAGGACGCTAGCATTTTGAAACATTATTTTGGTGGTTACTTCACAAAACGACCCGTTTTTTGCGCTCGGAAAATGGAAAAGGGCTTTTCTGTGCGACAAAAAGGAAAACTTCCTCCTGCAACATTGTTCTCCATACCAATGTCCACATGCATGCATAATATGGGCACAGCATCACAAACTATGCCATGATTCAGCACATAACATCAGTCATTTGGACCGAAAGCCATGAAACCTCAAACATGATAGGCCATTTTGTGAAGGTTTTTTCGAGACATGATCAATATACCAAGTCTGGTATTTTTGATTTCAACTATGTCACATAATATGACACCACGCGAAAGATTTTCATTGTTCGGATTTTTTTTGAATTTCTTATGCCTGTTTTGAATTTTTTGAATTTCTAACTATGGTCGAACCGGCGTGCATGAAGATAGGGGACGAGCATCGTTAAACTTGCCATGGATCTCTGAAGAAACCACATATTGCGAGTCTAAAAATGATTTTTTTCAAAAAATCACGGGCGATACATCATATACATCTAGTACAAACCGGACGCACTTCCTACCGATTCGGCAGACATTTGTCCTTTTTACCCGAGATGGACGAAAAGGTTTGAGATGTCCCGGTTGGGAGATAGTCCATGTAAGGTGTTCTAGTATTTTAGGAAAATGGGACACTAGCATTCTGAAACAGCATTTTGGTGGTTACTTCACAAATTGACCCGTTTTTTGCGCTCGGAAAATGGAAAAGGGCTTTTCCGTGGGACAAAAAGGAAAACTTCCTCATGCAACATTGTTCTCCATACCAATGTCCACATGCATGCATAATATGGACACAACATCACAAACTATGCCGTGATTCAACACATAACACCGGACATTTGGAGGGATTTCGGCATGCTGGGCCAGGTAGCACTAATGATAGGGGTGAGTGTCGACATTATGTCGTGCGGCGTGTACCTTGTCCCGGATCGTGTCACCAACCGGGACTAAAGATGAACCTTTAGTCCCGGTTGGAGACACCAACCGGGACAAAACACGAGTCAGCACTAATAATAAGGGTGAGTGTCGACATTATGTCGTAAGTGTCGACACTATGCCGAGCTGCTTGTACTATAAATAGGCATCCTTGTGAGTCCATTCCTCCAGCCAGATTGAGGCATCTCCAATATTTTTTTCGAGAGCAGGGACACCACTACGACCAGTTTCAGGGAGATGCCGCCGAATCCCAGTCCTCCGGAATCTCCAAGAAACTGGTCATAGAGGCACTCCCTAATATGTGAAATTAGTTAGCTCCCAGGTGTATTAATCTAGTTAGAGAAGTTACAAGCTGCAAGATGGTTTTCGAGAGCAGGGACACCACTACGACCAGTTTCAGGGAGATGCCGCCGGATCCCAGTCCTCCGGCATCTCCAAGAAACTGGTCATAGAGGCACTCCCTAATATGTGAAATTAGTTAGCTCCTAGGTGTATTGATCTAGTTAGAGAAGTTACAAGCTGCAAGATGGTTTTCGAGAGCAGGGACACCACTACGACCAGTTTCAGGGAGATGCTGCCGGATCCCAGTCCTCTGGCATCTCCAAGAAACTGGTCATAGAGGCACTCCCTAATATGTGACCGCGCACGTTTGGAGATCAGATCTTAATGGTAAGTACGAATCGAGACAACTTCTTCATAGTCCCGGTCCAGCCACAAAATGGGACTAACACTCAAGACATATATTAATATTAAAAACTGAGACTACAAAACCGGGACTAAAAGCCCCCCTATATATAGTCCCGGTCAAGCCACAAACCGCGAAAGATATCCTTCGGTCAAGCCACAAACCGCGAAAGACATGAACTAGAGTTACATAATATGAGCATGAACTTCTTGGCATATGTCCTTCCTTATGATCGCTTTAGACGTAACCATGGAGCACCTTCTTTACTTAACAGAATGCTTGGGTCAGTTTTCACTGTGAAGGGCGGAATTTCATCAAACTTATTATAATCTTCTAACATGTCTGTCTTGTCCTCGATTCCCATGATGTTTCTTTTCCCTGAAAGAACTATGTGACGCTTTGGCTCATCATATGATGTATTCGTTTGCATATTTTTTCTTTTTTTCGGTCTGGAGGACATGTCCTTCACATAGAAAACCTGATACACATCATTGGCTAGGACGAATGGTTCATCTCTATAACCAAGATTGTTGAGATCCACTGATGTCATTCCGTATAACTGGTATATCTTTACCCCTTCCCCATTCAGGTTGACCCATTTGCAGCGAAACAAAGGGACCTTAAAAGAGACTCCATAGTCTAGTTCCCATATCTCCTCTATGTAACCATAGTATGTGTCCTTTTGTCCATTCTCGTCTATTGCATCAAAGAGGACACCACTATTTTGGTTGGTGCTCTTTTTATCTTGGGCGATCGTGTAGAATGTATTCCATTTATTTCGTACCCTTGGAAATTCAATACAGTAGAAGATGGTGACGCGGCCAACAAGTATAGCTGATCTCCAACAGTGGTGTCATTTAAGAGATGTGTCCGCATCCAACCACCGAAAGACTTCATGTGTTCATCTGCAATCCATGATTCAGGCTTCCCCGGGTTTTTGGAGCATACAATATTCTTGGGTTCCTCGATATACGGAGCTGCCAAGGTGGAATTATGTAGAACTGTGTAGTGTGCGTTAGTGAAAGAATCCCCGTCCCTACATATCATTGCTTTCTTTCCCAACGTGCCTTTTCCACTTAGTCTTCCCTCATGCCGCGAGTCAGAAACACCAATCGGCTTAAGGTCAGGAATAAAGTCAACACAAAACTCAATGACCTCCTCTGTTCCATATCCCTTGGAGATGCTTCCTTCTGGTCTAGCACGGTTATGAACATATTTCTTTAAGACTCCCATGAACCTCTCAAAGGGGAACATATTGTGCAGAAATACCGGACCGAGAATGGCAATCTCTTCCACTAGGTGAACCAGGAGATGCGTCATAATATTGAAGAAGGGTGGTGGGAACACCAACTCAAAACTAACATGACATTGTACCACATCCTTCTGTAACCTTGGCAGAATATCTGGATTGATTACCTTCTGAGATATTGCATTGAGGAATGCACACAGCTTCACAATGGGTACTC
The DNA here is from genome assembly GCA_916181665.1 of Avena sativa. NCBI lineage: Eukaryota > Viridiplantae > Streptophyta > Magnoliopsida > Poales > Poaceae > Avena > Avena sativa. The sequence continues at coordinate 13,737,732 of OV702300.1, read as the reverse complement.
GAACATTTTCCGGTAGAAGCCCCCTCAATGCAATCGGAAGCAACTGCGTCATAATCACGTGACAGTCATGAGACTTCAGGTTTTGGAACTTTTTCTCTGCCATATTTATTATCCCCTTTATATTAGATGAGAAGCCAGACGACACCTTGATACTGTAAAGGACTTCAAAAAATATTCCCTTCTCTGCTTTGGTAAGAGCATAGCTGGCACGACTTAAGTGACGCCCTTTATCTGTGTTGTTCTGTGTATGCATGTTCTTTGGGTCTTTCATAATTTTTTGGTCCTCCCGTGCTTCTGGTGTATCTTTTGTCTTCCCATACACGCCTAGGAATCCTAGCAGGTTCACGCAAAGATTCTTCGTCACGTATATCACGTCGATTGAAGAGCGGACACGCAGGACTTTCCAATATGGCAGCTCCCAAAATATAGATTTCTTCTTTCACATGGGTGCGTGTCCTATAGCGACGGCGTTTGGAACTGATTGACCATCAGGACCCTTTCCAAAGATTACTTCTATGTCTTTGACCATACCAAATACATCATCACCAGCAGGGAGTTCAGGCTTCTTCCGGTGATTTGCCTCACCTTCGAAATGCTTGCCTTTCTTTCTTACAGGATGATTGGTTGGAAGAAATCGTAAATTCGCCAGTTACACAACCTTCTTGCATTTATGCAAATATGTACCTTCAGTCTTATCTAAACAGTGTGTGCATGCCTTATATCCCTTGTTTGTCTGTCCTGAAAGGTTACTAAGAGCAGGCCAATCATTGATGGTTACGAATAGCAACCCTCATAGATCAAATGGCTCATGTTTGTTCTCATCCCACGCACGTACACCTGGTTTGCCCCACAGCTGTAAGAGTTCTTCAAATAATGGCCTAAGGTACACATCAATGTTGTTGCCCGGTTGCTTCGGGCCTTGGATGAGCACTGGCATCATAATGAACTTACACTTCATGCACAACCAAGGAGGCAGGTTGTAGATACATAGAGTCACGGGCCAGGTGCTGTGACTGCAGCTCTGCTCCCCAAAAGGATTCATGCTGTCCGTACTTAGACCAAACCATAAGTTCCTTGTGTCACCTGCAAAGTCTGGGAAGTCTCTCTCGACTTTTCTCTATTTGTGACCCATCAGCAGGGTGTCTCAACTTCCCGTCTTTCTTACGGTCTTCTTTGTGCCATCGCAACAACCTGGCATGCTCTTTGTTTCTGAACATGCGTTTCAACCTTGGTATTATAGGAGCATACCACATAACCTTAGCAGGAACCCTCTTCCGGAGGGGCTCTCCCTCAACATCACCAGGGTCATCTCGTATGATCTTATACCGCAATGCATTGCATACCGGGCATTTATCTAAATTCTCATACTCCTTACCGCGGTAGAGGATGCAGTCATTAATGCATGCATGTATTTTTTTCACATCTAATCCTAGAGGACAGAGAGTCTTCTTTGCTTCGTAGGTACTCTCGGGAAGTTCATTATGTTTTGGAAACTTCGGCTTCATTATTTTCAGCATCTTTTCAAATGAGGAGTCAGTTAGACCACACTCTGCCTTCCATCACAACAATTCCAGTGTGGTATCGAGCTTTGTGCTGCCATCTTTACAATTTGGGTACAACAATTTCTTGTGATCTTCTAACATGCCCTCTAACTTCAACTTCTCATTTTGTGTTTCACAGTCTCGCTTTGCATCAGAAATGACCCTACCAAGTTCATCAGCCGGCTCATCTGATGCTCGTTCTTCACCTCCTTCCTCTCCATTGTCTTCTATTGCAGTATCACTGTATTCAGGAAACATGTGATTATAGTTGTTATCATCATGTTCTTCTTCACCATCTTCCATCATAACCCCTCTTTCCCCGTGCTTGGTCCAGCAATGATAGTTGGACATGAAACCATTCATAATCAGGTGGCCGCGAATGATTTTAGAGGAAGAGTACTCCTTGTTGTTCCGACATTGAACACATGGACAACATATAAAACCATTCTCTTTGTTTGCCATAGCCACATCGATAAATTTATCCACGCCTTTCATATACCCGGGTACACGCCGGTCACCGTACATCCATTCCCGACCGTTCATCTGCATCATATAAGTAAGTTTATCAAAAAAGGACATCATAAATAGTGAAATGACCAATTCACATCGACACATGCATTTTATCGATGACAGAGAAAAGATAAGATTGCTAACCTCGATCGAGGGAAATAAAGAGGAGAAAGCTCAAGTGCGTCTCGGACACCTTCTATATTTTTGTTCTATGAGAAATTGAATGGGATCATTCACTCAAACATTTCATCAAACACCTTGAATGCATGCATAGGGGGAAAAAACTAGCACACCCCTCACACCTTCCACCAAGAAAAAACAGAGTGGAGGCAGAGGGCTGGGGCGTTGCATTTATAGAGGGTGGGAGCATACGTCCCGGTTTGTAACACAAACCGGGACTAAAGGTGCTGACAATGCCACGTGGTTGACGCCAAACCTTTAGTCCCAGTTTGTGTTACAAACCGGGACGTATTCCGACCTACCAACCGGGACGCATGCCTCCGGGCCCCGTGCCCGCTCGAACCGGGACGCGTGCCTGCATTAGTCCCGGTTCATGGAGGAACCGGGACTAATGCTGTTAGGAGGCACGAACAGATAACCCCTTTTCTACTAGTGCTACACCGAGGGCAGCCGTCGGCATAGCGTATGCTGAGGGCATTTTGGCCTACGCCGACGGTTTTTTGCCCTCAGCGTGGCGTCCCGTTCCTGTAGTGATGTCGTGGAACCAGCCCGTACCAACCCGTGGTATCACCCCATATCTTAACAATCTAAACCAAACCAACCCAATTTAAACCAGTAGCGACGAGCTGGTTTGAGGAATCAGCAGAAACTATTTTAAACCGTGAATGCCCTTACATCTAGCCATGCATCCGTTGCGTGCGCGCACACACACACACAGAGTTGTGCTCCAATTGCAACTCACAGTTGTTCCGTCTTTTTCCAGAGTTTCTACTGCAACCCTATGCTATGTTGGCTAACATGAGCACAAACGCGTGCATCATCGAAAATCCATATGTTTCTTCAGCAAGTTTGCCTGCTTGCGTCTTTGCTTGTCCCATTGGTTGGTGGTTGTAGCTCTCCAAGGTTTCCACCTTTCTTGCTTCCTACACAGGCTTGTGAGGCTTGCACGGTTGTTAGCTTGAACACACGCTTAACATTTAGAGCCTTTGGCTAAAGTAAAACTCGAAATTAAATTCATCTCAGCTAGCCGCGTCATATAACCAAAATTAATGTGACAAAGTCATGAATTCCAAACATCGGTTTTATTGCTAGGGACACAAATATGGTTCACAACCTTACTAGAAAAATTTGATAGGGAAAGATGGAACAAACCTCAGCACTCATAACCTTTACCAACAAATTGTCCATACTTAAAAATGACTACTTTATTGGACTCAAATACCAATTTAAAACCTTCTTTGTAAAGAAGGGAACCACTAACGAGATTATTATTTATGGAGAACACATGTTGCACATTCTTTAGATGTACGATCTTTTCCAAAGTAAACTTTAGATCCACTATGCCAACACCATGAACAAAAACATGTGATCCGTTTATCATCAAGACAGAGACATCTCATGTGACCTAATAAGAAAAAACAAAGAAATATTAGCATTAGTGTTGATCCACCAATCTGTAGACTGACAAATTGAAAAAACAGTAGGTAAATTACTGATGGCTCAGTTGATGTGGAGCCTGTTAGGAACCCCAAGAGCAAGGTGTGAAGAAGCACATCAGCAAGTCTTCCCTCAGTAAGAAACCGAGGTTATCACTGGTGGAAAAAGGGTCTGCAGACCCAGGCCGTAACTGGCTTTAGTCCCGGTTTTGGGCCCGGGACTGCGAAAATGGGACTAGAGGCCCCGCCTCTAGTCCCGGTTTGCTACGGCCCGCGACTGATAACAGCCACATGGCTGTTTCAGAGCCGCGGGGGGCGGAAACCCTCTAGTCCCGGGCCATAACACCACACGGGACTATAAGGTTTCTAAAGGGAATATGCCCTGAGAGGCAATAATAAAGTGTTTATTATGTGTATTCCAAGTATATGATAGATGTTTATTATGCATGCTATAATTGTATTAATACGGAAACGTTAATACATGTGTGTTTAATAAACAAACAGAAAGTTCCTAGTTATGCCTCTCTCATAAACTAGCTCGTTGATTAACAAGATGATCAAGGTTTCCTGATCATGGACATTGGATGTTGTTAATAACGGGATCACAACATTAGTGTAATGGTGTGATGAACATTCATCCGAAGTATAGCATTACGATCAAAGTCATTGAGTTTATATTGCTATAACAACTTACGAAGTGATCCTAATCCTTAGACCATGAGATCATGTCAATCACTAACACCGGAAGAGTTTCTTGATAACATCAAACGTCACACCGTAACAGGGTGATTATAAAGATGGATTCAGAACTAATAAAGTGTTATGTTGAGGCTCATGGATCGAGAGTGGAATTTGTTCATCCCGATGACGGATAGATATACTCTGGGCCCTCTCGGTGATATCACATTGATTAGCTTGCAAGCAAGTGATTTGATCACTAGAATGTTATATCACGGGAACGAGAAAAGAGTGCATGTCGGTAACGAGATCAAACTAGGTATGGAGATACCGATGATTGAATCTCGGACATGTAATATATCGTGAAACAAAGGGATTAAGATACTAGCGTAAAAGGTTCCGACGATCACAAGAAAGTCATTGTTGAATGTGTGGGAGTCAGTATGGGTCTCCAGATCCCGCTTCTGATTATTGATCCGAGAGGGGTCTCGATCATGTCCGCATTATTCACGAACCGTAGGGTGACACACTTAAGATACACCGACATCCAACTGGAGCAAAAGTTTCATGCCGATAGAATGAACAAGCGCAGGAATTTATTTCACTAGATACCGAAACAGGTTTTCGGGTGAAATTGCATAAAGTGGTTATGCATGTGAAATGGAATTCTAGCAAGGGGTTATTTGTGAATGTTTGTCATTAAAGTAATTGACAAAATTCTGAATAAAATAAAAGAGTTTTATTTAATGAGAGTTTGCATTAAATTTGGTGGAAATTTAATGGGAATTTGAGTGGACTTTTGAGTGGAGGGAATTTAAAGGAGATTTGTGAGTGGAGTGTCCACCCACATGAAGAGGGGAGGGCAAGGGGGCAGCCCCATGCGCCGGCCACCCCCTTGGGGTTCCCCCCCTTCTCCTATAAAAGGAGCCCCCTCCTCACTTGTCTCTCACACCTCCTCGTGAAGGATCTCTCTCCCCCTCTAGAATTTATCCCCCATGGTCTCGGACTAGCGAGATACATGTTCCCGGTGGCTATTCGGCAAGAAAGAGTTGTGCTTCCGTTGCATCGCTGGAGCGAGGAGGCGGAGGTTGCTCGGTGCCTCGAACGTGTGTGTGAGCACGGATGCGCTGCTGATTTGCGGGCTAGGACTTCCTCTCGATCTTGAGATCGGCAAGAGATCGTCTACATCAACCACGAGTTGAACTCGTTAAGCTTTGTCGGTCTTCAAGGATATGTTCTCTACGGATATACATCCGCCCGTTGTTTGTAGTAGATAGATCTTGGTATACCGTTCACATCGTAGGAAAATTTTTGTTTTCTATGCTGCGAACCCTACAGTGGTATCAGAGCCGGATCTATGCGTAGATGCTTTACACGGGTAGTACACATATGAGTATGTGGGCGATGATGATCATGTTGTTTCTCCTTTGTTGTAATTTTGGATATTGGTGGCATAGTGGGATGAAGCGGCCCGGACAAACTTTACATGTCCTCGCACATGAGACCTGTTCCACGCTTGACATGCAACTAGTTTGCATAAGTGGCTAGCGGGTGTATGTCTCTCCTACTATAGTCAATATCTATTTTGCAAGCGAGTTGTCAACAATTTGGTTATCCTCGTTGTGGTTCATGTTCGTAGGTAAGAACGGTTCATGTTAGTTATAAACTTGAATAAATGTTATCTGGTGCCTGCACTGAGCATGAACATTGTATCTGGATCGTGTTTGATGCGAAGTGGTTATTCATTTAAATCCGAGAACAATGGTTGTTCCATTTATATGAATGAAATCTTTTATGGTCATGCACCGATGATGAATGGTTTATTTCTATTAGATCTCGATGATAATGTTACACATATTCATAATGTTGATGCTAAAAGGATTAAACTTAATGATGATATATCCGCATATTTGTGGCACTGCCGTCTAGGTCATATTGGCGTTAAACGCATGAAGAAGCTCCATTCGGATGGACTTTTGGAATCACTTGATTATGAATCATTTGATACATGTGAGCCATGCCTTATGGGCAAGATGACTAGAACGCCGTTTTCCGGTTCAATGGAACGGGCGACAGATTTATTGGAAATCATACATTCTGATGTATGTGGTCCAATGAGTGTGTCGGCGCGAGGTGGATATCGTTATTTTGTTACTTTCACGGATGATTTGAGTAGATACGGTTATATCTACTTGATGAAACACAAGTCTGAAACCTTTGAAAAGTTCAAGGAATTTCAGAATGAAGTGGAAAATCATCGTAATAGAAAGATCAAATTTCTACGGTCCGACCGTGGAGGTGAGTATCTAAGTTACGAGTTTAGCACTCACATGAAAGAGTGTGGAATTGTTTCACAACTCACGCCTGCCGGAACACCACAGCGAAATGGTGTGTCGGAACGTCGTAATCGTACTTTATTAGATATGGTTCGATCTATGATGTCTCTGACGGACTTGCCGTTGTCATTTTGGGGTTATGCACTAGAAACTGCTGCATTCACTTTAAATCGGGCACCATCTAAATCCGTTGAAAAGACACCGTATGAATTGTGGTTTGGAAACAAACCTAAGCTGTCTTTTCTTAAAGTTTGGGGATGCGATGTTTATGTGAAGAAACTTCAACCGGATAAACTCGAACCCAAAGCGGAAAAATGCGTCTTCATAGGATACCCTAAGGAAACTATTGGGTATTCCTTCTATCACAGATCTGAGGGCAAGGTTTTTGTTGCCAAGAATGGATCCTTTCTAGAGAAAGAGTTTCTCGCGAAAGGTGTGAGTAGTCGGAAGGTAGAACCCGAAGAGGTTATGGAACCTTCTCTTCAAAGTATGGCGAGTAGCGCAGCGCCGGAAGTTTTTCCGGAGTTGGCTCCACCTGTTGAAGAAGGAACTAATGATAATGATCATGAAACTCCGAAAGAGAGTACTATCGAACCTCGCAGGTCAAGTAGGACGCGTGCAGCTCCCGAGCTGTACGGAAATCCTGTCATGAATTTCATGGTTGATGAAAATGATGACCCTGCGACGTATGAAGAAGCAATGATGAGCCCGGATTCCAACAAATGGTTAGAAGCCATGAAATCCGAGATGGAATCCATGTATGAAAATCAAGTTTGGAACTTGGTGGAATTACCTCACGACCGAAAGGCCGTGGAGAACAAATGGATTTTCAAAAGGAAAACTGATGCTGATGGTAATGTGACCGTCTATAAAGCTCGACTTGTCGCAAAGGGGTTTCGACAAATTCAAGGAGTTGACTACGATGAGACTTTCTCTCCCGTAGCGATGCTAAAGTCAGTTAGGATTATGTTAGCAATTGCTGCATATTTCGATTATGAGATATGGCAGATGGATGTCAAAACCGCATTTCTCAATGGTAATATTGAAGAAGAGTTGTATATGATACAACCAAAGGGTTTTGTCGATCCTAAGGATGCTAACAAGGTGTGCAAGCTTCAGCGATCCATCTATGGATTGAAGCAAGCATCACGAAGTTGGAATCTCCGCTTTGATGAGGTGATCAAAGAGTGTGGATTTGTCCAAACTTATGGAGAAGCTTGTATTTACAAGAAAGTGAGTGGGAGCAATGTGGCATTTATGATATTATATGTGGATGACATATTATTGATCGGAAATGATATAGATCTTTTAAACAGTGTTAAAAGTTATCTAAACAGCAAATTTTCAATGAAGGACCTAGGTGAAGCGTCATACATATTAGGCATAAAGATCTATAGAGATAGATCTAGGCGCCTAATGGGGCTATCGCAAAGTACATACCTTGATAAGATTTTAAAGAAGTTTAAAATGGACGGAAGTAAGAAGGGGTTCTTACCTATGTTGCAAGGCAAGACATTGAGTAAGACTCAAAGTCCGGCTTCGGCGGAAGAAAGAGAGATAATGGACAAAGTCCCCTATGCTTCAGCCATAGGCTCTATAATGTACGCCATGCTATGTACAAGACCGGATGTGGCACATGCTATTAGTTTGACTAGTAGGTACCAATCGGATCCAGGTTCGGAACACTGGATAGCGGTCAAGAATATCCTTAAGTACTTACGAAGAACTAAGGATATGTTTCTTGTATACGGAGGTGAAGAAGAGCTCGTCGCTAAGTGTTATGTCGACGCTAGCTTTGACATCGATCCGGATGACTCTAAGTCTCAATCCGGATACGTATTTCTCATGAATGGCGGAGCGGTTAGTTGGAGGAGCTCCAAACAACCTGTGGTAGCGGGATCAACAACGGAGGCCGAATATGTTGCTGCTTCAGAAGCGGCTCAGGAAGCAGTTTGGATGAAGGAGTTCATATCCGAACTAGGAGTGGTTGCAAACGCGTTGGACCCAATGGTGATCTATTGTGACAACAATAGTGCCATTGCCAATGCCAAAGAACCAAGGTCTCATAAGCATTCCAAGCATATTAAGCGCCGGTTTCACTCCATCCGCGAGCATGTCAAGGATGGAGATATAAAGATTTGTAAAGTACATACGGATCTCAATGTAGCAGATCCGTTGACTAAAACTCTCCCTAGAGCAAAACATGATCAACACCAGAACTCCATGGGTGTTAGATTTATCACTATGTAACTAGATTATTGTCTCTAGTGCAAGTGGGAGACTGAAGGGAATATGCCCTGAGAGGCAATAATAAAGTGTTTATTATGTGTATTCCAAGTATATGATAGATGTTTATTTTGCATGCTATAATTGTATTAATACGGAAACGTTAATACATGTGTGTTTAATAAACAAACAGAAAGTTCCTAGTTATGCCTCTCTCATAAACTAGCTCGTTGATTAACAAGATGATCAAGGTTTCCTGATCATGGACATTGGATGTTGTTAATAACGGGATCACAACATTAGTGTAATGGTGTGATGAACATTCATCCGAAGTATAGCATTACGATCAAAGTCATTGAGTTTATATTGCTATAACAACTTACAAAGTGATCCTAATCCTTAGACCATGAGATCATGTCAATCACTAACACCGGAAGAGTTTCTTGATAACATCAAACGTCACACCGTAACAGGGTGATTATAAAGATGGATTCAGAACTAATAAAGTGTTATGTTGAGGCTCATGGATCGAGAGTGGAATTTGTTCATCCCGATGACGGATAGATATACTCTGGGCCCTCTCGGTGATATCACATTGATTAGCTTGCAAGCAAGTGATTTGATCACTAGAATGTTATATCACGGGAACGAGAAAAGAGTGCATGTTGGTAACGAGATCAAACAAGGTATGGAGATACCGATGATCGGATCTCGGACATGTAATATATCGTGAAACAAAGGGATTAAGATACTAGCGTAAAAGGTTCCGACGATCACAAGAAAGTCATCGTTGAATGTGTGGGAGTTAGTATGGGTCTCCAGATCCCGCTTCTGATTATTGATCCGAGAGGGGTCTCGATCATGTCCGCATTATTCACGAACCGTAGGGTGACACACTTAAGAGACACCGACATCCAACTGGAGCAAAAGTTTCATGCCGAAAGAATGAACAAGCGCAGGAATTTATTTCACTAGATACCGAAACAGGTTTTCGGGTGAAATTGCATAAAGTGGTTATGCATGTGAAATGGAATTCTAGCAAGGGGTTATTTGTGAATGTTTGTCATTAAAGTAATTGACAAAATTCTGAATAAAATAAAAGAGTTTTATTTAATGAGAGTTTGCATTAAATTTGGTGGAAATTTAATGGGAATTTGAGTGGACTTTTGAGTGGAGGGAATTTAAAGGAGAATTGTGAGTGGAGTGTCCACCCACATGAAGAGGGGAGGGCAAGGGGGCAGCCCCCATGCGCCGGCCACCCCCTTGGGGTTCCCCCCTCCTCCTATAAAAGGAGCCCCCCTCCTCACTTGTCTCTCACACCTCCTCGTGAAGGATCTCTCTCCCCCTCTAGAATTTATCCCCCATGGTCTCGGACTAGTGAGATACATGTTCCCGGTGGCTATTCGGCAAGAAAGAGTTGTGCTTCCGCTGCATCGCTGGAGCGAGGAGGCGGAGGTTGCTCGGTGCCTCGAACGTGTGTGCGAGCACGGATGCGCTGCTGATTTGCGGCGCTAGGACTTCCTCTCGATCTTGAGATCGGCAAGAGATCGTCTATATCAACCACGAGTTTGGACTCGTTAAGCTTTGTCGGTCTTCAAGGGTATGTTCTCTACGGATATACATCCGCCCGTTGTTTGTATCTAGTAGATAGATCTTGGTACATAGTTGTTCCCATCGTAGGAAATTTTTTGTTTTCTATGCTGCGAACCCTACACTTCCGTGGACGGAGTAAAATTGCTGGATCCACTGATTCGATGTACAAGAGCGAATGATAAGAGTAGTCGGATGGTGATCAGTCCATCGCGCACCCAAAGCATTACTCTGCACATGAATAGGGAATTATGCAACCAACTCTCGGAATCAGACTGAAGATCTCGACAATCGAGGTTCAGGAACAAAGGAGTGATGCAGACTCTGCATCGGACCTGGCATAGATGATGTCGTCGCGTCGGAAAACACCGGAAGGCACAAACAAGGAACAAAGAATGGCACCACAGTAGACGGATTCCTCAGGCAGCATGAACACCGGATGCTAGAACACCGTTATCAAAGGAGGAGGCGAAACCCTGAAGGTACGACGGATCCCGACCACGAGAAATCCCGGACTCGAAGAAAAGATAAGAGGTGGATTCAAAACGCGCAGAGGTGAGAGGAGAGCAGCAGAGGGGTAAGGAGTAAAACCAGACCTAATCAGAACTATTCAACCGATTTTTGAAAAATAGTTTCGAAACTCTACTTCGGCCGTTAGCTAGGTTATCCTACAGGCTGGACTTGTGGGGTATCGCAACCTGGCTCTGATACCACTCTGTAACACCCTCAGAATCGACCCTATGCAAGTTTTAGCGAAACCCGCCAAACCCGCATAGAAACGATTCAAAGGTGCCCACCAGGCACTTTCGTGCGGGTTGGAAACGAAGTAATAACATTACACAACAGTCCTCGATGGGACCCACAGAACAGATATATACAACAGCGACTCAGAGAGTCAAGAATACAGATATACAATACAAAGATCCAAATCACCTTGAAAACGATAGGGCGTCCAACTACGGACAAGATGCAAATGGGGCTAAGAGCCCTGAAGAATAACCAATGGCGTCCATAACCCTGCCCAGGCCAAGCCGGAAGGGTAACCCTGCTAACGACGTCGATCTCAAAACCTGCTTAAACAAAAGGGGTGCCGACAAAGGGCAAAGGAAAAAGAGAGAGCGGTCAGTACTGAGGCCAGTACACGGCGAGGCTAGAATTCGGCGGTCCTCGCGTACATAGGTATGGTGGACTGAAGCGGCAGCGCAGCATGCACTAATCAACCTATAGAGACTCGATACAACTGGCGGCTATCAGAGAGGGGTAAGAAATACCTATTCGGAACCAACCCGATACTACCACCAAACAAACCCATCCTGGCATTTCCCCCTCAAGACCAAACGAGGAAGTCAACCGAGGAACTCACACAGTTGGCAGTTTTATTTATTCGGTTATCGTTGCAGCAATTACTAGTCAGGTATAGATAATCGTCCTGATATAATAAGCAGTGGGCAGTTTTAGTTAAACATTCCGTTGTAGTTGCAACACTTACTAGTCAGATACAATTAGCATGAGATATCCCAAAACCCAGCAGTTGTTGGTACTTTTATTTAGCCATTCCGTTGTAGTGAAGCTGATTACTAGTCATATCGGATACAAGTCAAATTATAACAGTAAACTTTAGTTATGGTTGTCTATGATCAAGAACTGTGCTCCAAGTCGTCCATAACCGCGGACACGGCTTCTCGAAAAGATTTAACCCTGCAGGGGTGCACCAAAGTTTCCACACGCACCTACACCCTTGTTGTCGGATCAGGTAGGTACAAGATCACAAAACATACACCCAACGGTATGTCGACGGGGTTTCGGACACGACGTTTCCTAGACCCAAAGCAAGCACGGGGGGCCACCCCACTAAGTATACCCGCAACAAAGTCGGCCGGTCTCCGAGACAGACTCAGGGTTTGCGTCAATGGCTGTAAACGACTGGGAACCCGAAACTCTCGGGCTTGTCGATACCGCGAAAACACTCCGCTTCCTAAACAGTACAGGTGCAGTACATCGCACAATTTAAATAAAGCAGTAAAGCATGGCATATGTACAGAATAGTAATAAATCCCCAAACTACTTGTGGCCCCCAGTATAGTACTTGGAATCAGGTACTAAATCGATGGGGGTGCCCATACACCCCACCTGTGGTTAGCGCGCTCGATCTCGGAACAGGTGTCAAGAACTCGGGGTCCTACGGGACACAAGTGGACGGTGAAAAACCAAATAACATCTATTGCCCACCTGTGCCTCTGCATTTACCTACTTTCAATTTTAGTTATTAAACAATAATTAAAGCCATGATCAACTCCAACATTAAACATGCGGCAAGACTCCAACAACTGTGGTACTTGACGACACGCAACAGCACTTGAGCAAGCGACTACGACGCGCAGGTCCACCTATCTACCAAACAACAGGTAATAGGATGTGTCCAAGGCAATATAAGGCTGCAAGGGATATCTCGGGCACGAAAACTAGAGCATCGCAACACAGATAGCAATAGATCAACAGGAGGGAGTAAATACTATAAAAGTAAGATAGGTAGAAAGGGGGAGGTGCTCGCCTGAAAACATTGTCGAAGGTTCATCCGAAGATCGGGTCGACACTCGCATCAACTCATCGGCCTAATCCGCGAAGAAGCAAAACACTAGAAGAAACACCGGATGGACTATTTAATACTACAGCAAAAGATCGGGCATGATGCATGTATGACATGGCAAAGGTGCAAAGCAATTAGGTCATATTAAGCGGAACCGGGGTCCCGACAATTAATTAAACGGTTCAAGTTATTTATCTACCCCGCAAATTAAATGTTGTTTTAACATGGCATAACGTGGCATTGGTTCGCTACACAGATTTAAATGAGGCCAATATAAGACTAGATTTGCCCGCATATGGGCCCCATATTTAATTATGAGGTGAATCGGCATAATGCCCCCAAACCCACAACATGTATGCAAGCATGATTAATTATATGCAACAAGTATGATATATCAATTTATAAAATAGAGGCTCGGGAGGGGTCACACATTAGGGTTCGGCGAACTCGGGCTCCGAGGGGTTCGGGGTTGGTCTCAGGGTCCGGATCTAGGGTTTGGTCTCGACGGGATCGTTCTCGGATAACGGAGTAGAACTTGGCGTTCCGTGAAGAAGGACTTGGTTTGGCGTCGGGGTGCATCGGATTCTTCCGGGTCGGTGTCGTTCTTGTCGTTGCGAAGATCTTGTCGGGTCCGCACCATCAAGTCGGTCTTGGCATTCGGGGTGAAGAACTTGGCATCCTCGAGGAAGTACTTGTCGTATCCGTGAAGAAGATCATGTCGGTCCACGGGGTTCGGTCTTCGGGGAGGAAGGAGAATGCGCCGGGTTCGATCTTCGGGTCCCGCGTAGTAGGTCTTGTCAGTCTTGGTGAGGTGCTCGTCTAACTCGTACGACAGAGGGTTGTCAGGAGCGAAGCATCACCATGGATCCATCTTCACACGGTCTTCACCGTTACAACACCGAACCACCACAAACATCACCACCATAACACACATGTGCACGCTACCAAACACATGGCGTGCGGACAGGACGGCTCCCAAGGTGGTGGTTGGAGAGCTCGCTGAGGCGGCTCGGAGAAAAGGGGCGAGCTCGGACGTAGGCGGGCCGCGAAGAGGCGAGACAGGCGGTGGGGCCTGGCCGCAATCGGCGAGCGGGAGGAGTTCGGGTCGTGGTGGAGTGCTCGGCCGAGGCAGCGAGGTCGATGGGAACAGGGGAAGCAGAGGAGGCCGTCAGCGGCTTGAGGCGCTGGCGGACGCGCAGAAGAGGCGGCGGCCATGGCTCGACAGCGACCGTGGAGGGAGGGTACCCCGTGGCGGCGGTTGTAGGAGGCGGGGCTCGGGCCCGGCCACGGAGGACAGGTCTGGCGGTGAGGTCGGGGAGCTCTGCCGCGGGGAGGACGACCGGAGAGGAAGGTGAGGGGACGTGGCGACGGAGGCGGGTGGCCGGGCTCCGGCCAGAGGAGCTTGAGGGGGGGCGTCGGTGGAGCCGGATGGAGGCGGCGGAAGAGGGCGGCGCCCGCGGGAGGGGTTGGCCGCGGCGGCGATGGGCTTGGCAAGGCCGGCGGACACGGCGCAGGCGGGAGATGCAACATCGACGGCAGCTGCGAAGCTCGCGGAGGAAGGCCACGACGGCGGTCTACGCGCACGGGAAGGGCGGCCGCGCGCGCCACGGAGGAGGGGTCGGCGGAGCTCCGCGTGCGGCGAGGGCCTCATAGGGAGGAGCTCTGGTCGGAGGAGGGCGAGCTGGCACAGCAGGGAAGCGGCTCAGGAGGTGGTCGAGGAGGAAGGTGGGGATGGGCCCTGGAGGCGGGGAGCGAGCGCAGGAGGGGATCCCGTGAGCGAGGGCGAGGAACGGGGCGAGCGGGGACGCGAGGTGGGGCCGGGGAACGTGGGACGGGCGGCTGTGGGCCAGGCGGGGTGGGGCACCGCTGCAGGCGTGGCGGCGATGTGTGCTGTGTGTGTTGCACCGATGGGGTGAGAAAGGGAGTGGAGGTAGGTGGGATCAGGAGGCTGAGGTGGCGGGCTGGGATAGGATACGGGGAAGGGAGAGGTGAGGTGGCGGCAGGCTATTGGGTGGGGTGAGGTGGCTGCAGGGTGGGTAGAATAGGACTAGGTAGGAAAAGGGTTTAGGGGGGGCTGGTTTTGTACTGGGGGTGGCCGACTGGGTCGGATCGGCCCGGTACGGCTGCCCCCTAAAAATAATTAAACATTTTATTTATTCAAAATGGGGCTTTTGCAAATCGTGGGTAGACAAAACGAAATATTCCGGAGACCCGGTTTTAGATTTGAAATAAAGACGGGGTGTTTAGAAAACAAAACCAGTCTTTTCGAAAATAGTTTTATGCAAACAAAATGCAAGATGACATTACGATGCTCAAATGCAATGCGGCATGATGACATGAGCATGCGGTCATGATGATGCAATGCACAAAACAACGCGATTTTCTAGTAGTGGTTTTTGCGGGATGCCACAATTAGTGTATTCAAAAGATAATATACCTTTGGGTTTAGCTTTAGAACAACAAAACTTTTCACTAAAAACACAAGATACTGAAGCAACTTCCTTTAAAAATCTCAATTCCCCAAAAGAGAACTAAAAAAGAAATCGATAAGAAGCAAATGCAAATAATGGCAGAAATCTATCAAAATAGACCAGCAGGTAGAAACGATTTTTTAGAAAATCTTATGTTGCTCAAATAAAAAATTGTTGAACTAACGAAAGTTAGCTAACATATTGGGGATTTATTCGTAACTTTTCATCTCAATCCAACATATAGAGACTCCTCACAAATTTTTATGGTGGAGGACAAAAATCTGTTTCAGGACAGCAACTCGCCAAATCTTACTTCCCTCTCATTAGAGGTCATTCTTGGCCCAAAAAGCAAACAAAAAAGGATAAGGAGAGGTCATTACTGAAGTAATAACTTCCAAGACTCAAGAAAACTCTTGGGTTATGTCCCAACAAATACTTTTCTCTAACGCCTTTAAGTTAGGCTTGATAGTTTGAGAAGATGCTCACATAGGAAATATGAATTGAAGTAAAAGAGAGCATCAAGAAGAAAATTCAAAACACAATTAAGTCTAACCCACTTCCTATGAATAGGAATCTTGTAAGAAAATAAATCAAAGTAGCACAAAGCAACAAGCATAGGAAAGCAAAACAAGTGCAACTTCAAGATTTTCAACATAAAGAGGGGAAACTTAATATTGTTGAGATACATAAGACCATGTTTCCCTCTCTCATAATAACTTTAAGTAGCATAATGAATAAGCTCAAAAATATAAATATCACATAAAGCATGCTTTTCATGATCTAGAAACACATAATTTTTACCGAGCTAAAAAATAGTGGGATTAAAACCTTCAAACCCACTTTTAGCAATTTTATAATAAGGTAACTAATCACTCAACATAGGACTATCATCTAGAGCTTTATAATAAACATTTTATAAGAAAAACTCCTTAGTACCATGCATTTCTAAGCTAGGCACAAATATATGATTATCATAGATAACAGGAGCATAACTATTATTACAAGTTTTACCCAGCAGATATTTCAAAAGAATCCACAGCAACATAACATTCATCCTTCTTTGGTAAACATGGGGGACAATCAAATAATGTAAGAGGTAAATAGTTACTCTCATTAGAAGATAGACATGGGTAGATCCATTCTTCCTCCTCTTGACCATCACTCTCCTCCTCTTTTTCATCTAATGAGCTTTCATTTTCAGCAATTTCTTCTTCCATAGGCTCCTGCAAGGCATTCACATTTTCCATTTGTGGAAAGAACCTATTAAAATATTCAAGAATATAGCCATTTTCTTCCTTATAATTATCAAAGCAAAATTTAAGTATCTCATAGACCTCATATTCATAAGGTGCATCATTAGTATTTTCAAGCAAACTGGCAAGTTAAAATGCACCCTTGAAAGCAATAAATTCTTCAATTTGTTCCACATCATAAAAGTCATAATTTCCTTTAACATAAGAAGATATGGTAACATTATCATTATACTCATATTGAAAAGGCAGTTGTTTATACCTCCTACAACAACAAGATTTATCAAAGCAATAAGTACCATTATAAGTAGAGCATGATACGTCGGAAACATATGTATAATTTTTGATGCTCCATGCTTGTTTTATATCATTTGTCTTACGTTTTGTCTACACTTTGAGGTACTTTTATACACTTTCTGGAACTAACCTATTGACAAGATGCCACAGTGCCAGTTGCCTGTTTTCTTCTGTTTTTGGTTCTAGAAAAGGTAGAAAATCAATATTCTCGGAATTGGACGGGGCAAAAGCCAATCTTCCTATTTTTCCCGGAGCAACACGCAACCACGAAGCAGAGGTGGAGGAGGACACCAGGGTGGCCGCACCCCTAGGCCCGGGCCAGCCCTAGTGGCGCCCACAGGGGTGTGGGCCCCTGGCTGCCTCCTCGCCTTGCCTCCTTCGCCTATAAGAAGCCCCCGACTCAGAAACCCTAAAGGATTGACCAGAAAGCCACGAAAAGTTCCGCTGCGCCGCCGCCACCGAAGGGGATATTCAGGGAACATAAAGTCTCTATTTCGGCACCCTGCCGGTACGGGGAAGTGCCCCCGGAGCCATCTCCATCACCGTTGCTGATTCCCATGATGAGGAGGGACTAGTTCTCTCTCGAGGCTAAGGGCTCTACCGGTAGCTATGTGTTCATCTCTCTCTCTATGCATGATCTTGTTGTGGTCATGATCTTTGTAATCAAGTAGATCTACCTTGCTACTCAAGTGCTTCAATAGATCTCTGCTCTCCCCATGTGTGTGAAAGTGACAGTGTGCATGCCATGGTGGCACTTAGGTTTGAGTCTACATAAACACTCATTGTCCTTTAATAGATATATGCTTTTCCCATGTGTGACAGCATGCACGCCGTGTGTGGCACTCAAGTTAGATTACATATATATTCATGAGTTATATTTTGAGTTGGTTGTCTCTATGAAATTGTGGTGTTTGTTGGAACCATCTAGCGCTCAAGGTGATAGTGTGGGGTTATCTAGATTGGGGAAGGACCTACCGTGGATTAGATTGTCCAAGCAGAGAGTAGTTAAGAGTAGTATCATGAAGAGAGGATATTTATATTTATTGAGAGTGTTCACTAGTGAAAGTATGATCCCTAGGCCTTGTTTCTAAACATTGAAACACCGTTTGCTACTAGATCTGTTGCATGTTGATACGCTCAATTTGCATCACCATTCTATATCATAATTTACCTCTATTCATTGATATTTGTCTTATTTTGAGGTATTACTTATGGCTTTTCATCTGTTTATGCATGTTGGATGATTCTTGGAGGATGGACTGCCGGAGTCTGGATTCTGATGGAAAAGAAGGCGCTTCGGTGCAATTTCGCGAAGATCAGAAAAATACCAGAAAAATATGGAAACATATTATTTCACCAGAAGATGAAGGAAGCCAGAAGGAGGAGCGAAGGGGGGGCGCAGAGGCTCCACACCCCCTAGGCGCGGACCCACCTGAGGCCACGCCTGGGGTGGGTTTGGCCCACCCGCCAGGCCTCCGACTCTCCCCCTTCTCCTATAACTTCCCTTCAGAACCCTAAGCCTAGGGAGTGACCACAGATAGATTTCCGCCACCTCTAGGGGCGGAAAACACCGAGAGAGAAAGATCTCTCCGACAGACAGATTTCTGCCTGGGAAATTCCTTCCCGGAGAGGGGAGATCGTCGCCATCAACACCATCATCAAGCTAGGCTTCATCGCCATCATCATCATCATCCACACCATCATCTCCACCAACACCATCATCACCACTCCGTCCCGATGTAACAATTGTGTTGGATATTGCTTAGTTCATTAGGGGAAACTTTCCCGGTGTTGATTACTATTGTAGTTGATGCTTGTGAGTGGAACCATTGGATTATTGTTTATGTTCAGATTGTTATCCATTATCATATCATCTTTGATCTTGATCCATATGATGTCTTGTGAGTAGTTCGTTTAGTTCATGAGGACATGGGAGAAGTCATGTTTTTTTATGTTAGTAGTGAATATGTGATGAGTTATTATTCAATGGTTTAGTATTTAAGTTGTGGTGCTATTCTTCTAGTGGTGTCATGTGAACGTTGACTACATGATACTTCACCATTTATGGCACTAGGGGAATGCATTGTATATTTGGCTACTAATTGCGGGGCTGCCGGAGTGACAGAAACCTGAACCCCCGTTAGGACACCTTTGCACAAGGGAGTGTAGGATCTCAGAGTTTAAGGCCATGGTTAGATTTATATCTTAATTACTTTCCTATAGTTACGGATGTTTACAGAGGGTTTAATCACAAGTATGTATTAGTCCTAGGAAGGGCGGTATGTTAGCACATGTTCACCCACACAACACTTACAAACACCAAAGAAGAGTACTCAGCTATTTGATACGAAAGCACTTGACAGAATTCCCATGTGTCCTCAAGAACGTTTGGTCCTTATAAGTATTTCCACCGACTTGTCCTTTGCTAAGAAAGGATTGGGCCACTTGCTCCGTTTGTTCGTTACTTTTTTTACTTGCTCTTTGTTTTGTTGCCTTGTCAGAAAACCCCTAAAAATCTGTTTGCTAAGTATTCAAAGGGATTTCCTGCTCCATACCCCTGTTCAGCACCTTCAGCTCCTCGTTAGGATCGACACTCCTAATTATCAAAAGTACTAAGATACACCCCCTATACTTGTGGGTTATCAAGACTATTTTCTAGCCTCGTTGCCAGGGACTGAAGCGCTATTGAAGAGTAGAACTGGTAAGGGGAACTTTCACTATGAGTATTGCTTTTGTTACTGCTTGTTAATTTGTTTCCAATATGGATAACCCACTTGGTTTTCTGTTTGGGAGAACTACTACCACTGAAAGGGTAGTACATGAACCACCACTTGTTGAGATAGATTCTTTTAAGATACCTACAAGTATTGTAAATCGTGTTATGGATAATTATTATTTTGGGGATGGAACTATCCATCCTGGTGATCACTTGCTTTTTATCCATGAATTATGCGGGTTGTTTAAGTGTGCAGGTATCACAACTGAATAGGTGAAGAAGAAGTTAGTCTCCATATCCTTGAAAGGGAGAGCTGAGGCATGGTATAAGCTGCTAAAGAATGGACAATGCATGGAATGGGAGGAGATGGCATCTTTCTTTTACTCTAAATTTTATCCTCCCAGTGAAATCCATAAGGATAGAAGTCTTATTTATAACTTTTGGCCTCTTGATGGAGATAGTACAGCTCAAGCTTGGGGGACATTAAAGTTATTAATGCTTAAATGTCCTATTGATGAACTCCCTAACAATATTATTCTCAATAACTTTTATGCTAGGCTTTCTCTTCATGATAAAGATTTACTAGATGCTTCGTGTGCTGGATGATTCACACGTATGAAGGAAGAAGCTAAATGGGATCTCTTAGACTATATTCAAGATAACACTGAAGCTTGGGAGAATTACAAAGGAAGAAAGTCAAGTATAAACTATGATTATGAATGCATTAAATCTTTTATGGGTACTGATAGCTTCCGTGATATTCACAATAAATTTGGCCTTGATCCTAAAGTTCTTGCAAAATGTTTTAATGCTTTTGCCTCTTATATTGAGATTCCCAAGAAAGAGTGGGACAAGTACCATGCTCCTTATAAAGACATTGTTACCCACGTACCTTCCAGTATAGAAATTTGTACCGTTGATCCTATTTTGCCTGAACCTTATGTTGAAAATATCCCTTTTCCCTCCAAGGTAAGGGAACACTCTATTATAGCCAATGTGGTTAGCAAAAGCGCAAAGAAAACTGTAGGGTCCGATGAGCTTATTGATATCAAGCCTGTAGTAGCTATTGTGAAAGATCTTGTCACTAGGAATATAGAGGATGGGCATATTTTCTTCTATGAAGATGCTACTAATATTGTTTCTCATCCTAATAAAGTTATAAAAACTAGTGTCCCTGTGCTTTCTGTTAAAATTGGTAGTCGTAGCTATTATGGTTTATGTGATATTGGTGCTAGTTCCAGTGCTATTCCTTATGAGCTTTATAGGGAAATTATGCATGAGATTGGTCCTTGCGAGCTTGAGGACATTGATGTGGTCATTCACCTTGCTAATAGAGATCGAGTTTGCCCCATTGGCATTGTAAGAGATGTGGAGGTCCTTTGTGGTAAGATTAAATATCCTACTGATTTTCTAGTACTTGGTAAAAGAAGCTAGTAAAACCTATCCTATTATCTTTGGTAGACCCTTTCTGAATACCTGTGGGGCTATCATAGATTGTAGGAAGGAAAAAGTTTTGACTAAGTTTGCTGGAGAGTCTTATGATTTTATTTTTTCCAAATTTTCCAAAACTACTTATGAAAATGAACTGCCTGATGAGGACTTCAGGGTTGAACAACTTTCTTCTCTTTCTCTTGCTCCTAACAATGCCTTGCAGCAGTTCATGGAAGATCATGAAAGTGATGCCTTCATGAAGGAAAGAAATGAGATTGATGAGGCTTTCCTTTGTCAGCCTGAGTTACTTAAGCATAATTTACCTGTGGAAGATTTGGGTACCACACTACCACCTAAAGGGGATACTGTTTTCGAATTAAAACCTTTACCTGATGATCTTAAATATGTTTATCTTGATGATAAGAAAATATATCCTGTTATTATTAGTTCCAAACTTTCAGGGAAGGTAGAAGAAAGGTTATTGGAGGTATTGAAGAAGCACTGAGGCGCTATGGGTTATACTCTTGATGATTTAAAAGAAATTTCCCCTACTATATGTCAGCATGCTATTAATATTGAGCCTGATACAAAACCAGTTGTTGAGCACCAAAACCTCTTAAATCCTAAGATGAAGGACATGGTGAGAAATGAGGTATTAAAACTCCTTGATGGTGTCACATCCCAAGATTTTCCAAATCTTGTTATGTGAAAAATAAATGAACAAAATAAATAATTGTTGAAATTTAGGGTAAAAAGAAACTTTTGTTTCTAAATGAAAACTTAAAATCCCATCTTGAACAAACTTTGGTTAACATTTGAATCCAACTAAATTCAAATCAAGTGGAATGCATTCTTCATAAATGCATCTGGAAATTTAAACACTTGGAAAATAAATCCAAACTCTAAACCCTAATGGAATAAAAACATTTCCAAGTTATCTCCAAGCCTATGGATTGATCCATATAAAATTTTGTCAACAAACATTTACAAATGATCAAGAGAAACAAATAGAAAATAATATAAAGCCATAGAAATTGGTTTCACTAAATTTGGAGCCATAGATAAAATCTTATGAATTTAATAAGATAAGGAATTGAATTCCCAAAGCCAATAAAGCCCTTATCTAAAATCCATACCAAATGGTGAGCAAATAATCCTAAAGAGATTTAAAAAGATAAACAAATATTAAACAAGATTTTATAAATTGGAATCATCAAGTTTGGATCTATAAATAAAAGATATGGATTTTATAAGATGAAGAAAGAAATATTTGTAGGGGTTCGTAGCATGGAAAACAAAAATTTTCTATCGCATACAAACAAACAAGCCAAGATCTATCTACTAGATTGTAGCAACGAGTCGATGGAATAACTCACCCTCGAAGATTCCAAAGCGGTTAACGAGAGCAGATTCTCGTGGGTGATGTAGTCGTACTCTTTCCGATCTCAAGATCGCGTAGACGATCCTTCCGGCGCCGCGTTCCCGCAGCGCTCCCGCAGTCGGTCACACGTTCGGTACTCGACGAAGACCTTCCTCTCCCTTGTTCCAGCAGGCAGCGGAGGTTGTAGCACTCTCCTCGCAATTCCGGCAGCACAACGGCGTGGTACCGGAGGTAGAGGGGAAATCCCGCAGGGCTTCGCCTTAAGCCGGTGCGAATATGGTGGAGCTTATGAGAGAGGCTATTAGTGGTCTAGTAATTAGACACACCAATTAGAGGGCTCTAAACCAATTAGAAGGCTCTAAACCGAATAGCTCTAAACCGGGGTCTAGATCTAGGGTTTAGTTTAGAGGATAGGAAAACTTGTGTGTCTAGGAGGGGAGCCCTGCCCCTCCTTATATAGGTGGGAGGGGCCGGCGGCCAAGGGGAGGAGTCCCTCCCCAAGTCGGCCTTGGGAGGTGCGCCGGCCAAGGGGACTCCTCCCCCAAGTCGGCCTCCACCAATCCTCCTCTTTCTCCTCTTTCCGAAAACTGGCAGTTTGACCGAAAACTGGCAGTTTGACTTTTCAAACTAGGATTTGAATTAACCCTTTATTTCGGACAGCAAGAACACTTAGTACATGATGCAATCATTCCAATATGTAATGACACACTCATGTACCCTTCCCCCTCCGGAGTGCCGGACATTCCGGGACCTTCTAGAATGTTCCCGATGAAAACACCGGAATCATTCCCGAACTCCGAAACGGAACTTTCCTTATATGAATCTTATTCTCCGGACCATTCCGGATCACCTCGTGATATCCCGGATCCCATCCGAGACTCCGAACAACATTCGGTCTCTTTCTCATAATACCATAACTACTCAAACAACGTCGAATCCTTAAGTGTGTCTCCCTACGGTTCGTGAATTATGCGGACATGATCGAGACACTTCTCCGAACAATAACCAATAGAGGAATCTGGAAATTCATATGGCTCCCACATATTTCTACGATTACTTTGCGATCGAATGAACCACTTACATACGATACCAATTTCCCTTTGTCTCACGATATGTTACTTATCCGAGGTTATGATCGTCGGTATCTCTGCATACCTAGTTCATCCTCGTTACTGATAAGTACTCTTTTCTCGTTCCCGTGATATGTGATCCCTTGTGACCAAGTCACATGCTTGCAAGCTAATTGGATGACATTTCACCGAGAGGGCCCAGAGAATATCTATCCGTCATGTGGATGGACAAATCCCACTCTTGATCCATGTGTTTCAACCAATACTTTCCGAACACTCAATGCCACTTTTATAGCCACCCTGTTACGGTGTGGTGTTTGATGACATCAAAGCATCCATCCAGTAAAGGTGATATGCATGATCTCATGGTCGAAGGAATTAGGTTACTATGTATCAGAAAGCATATAGCAATTGAACTATTGAAATGACTTGATCTTTATGCTACGCTTGTCTATAGGAGTATGTCCACCATATCATTCTCCTAACGATATGATCTTGTTGTTGATAACATCTCAATGTTCATGACAAAGAAACCACATCATCAATCAACCAACAAGCTAGTGATGTATAGAGGCTATACTAGGGACTTCAAATTAAGTTTACAAATCACACAAGTATTAATGGTTTCCTTGTTAATACTATTATAGCATGAATGTAAACATTTATCATAAACACAAAGATATATAATAATAACTATATTTATTATTACCTCTAGGGCATATCTCCAACAGTCTCCCACTTGCACTAGAGTCATCTAATCTAGATTACATGGTAATATACCGAACACCCATGGCAGTTTGGTGTTGGTCATGTTTTGCCCTCGGGAGAGGTTTAGTCAACGGATCCGCCACGTTCAGATCTGTGTGTACTTTGCAAATCTTTATATCCCCATCCTGGATATGTTCTCGAATAGCATGAAAACGCAGTTTGATATGCTTCAGCTTCTTGTGTGACCTTGGTTCTTGCGCATTGGCTATGGCGCCCATGTTATCACAGTAGATAGACATTGGGTCCAGCGCACTTGGAACCACACCCAGCTCTGTAATGAACTCTTTCATCCATATCGCTTCTTGTGAAGCCTCCGAAGCAGCCATGTATTCCGATTCAGTTGAAGATCTCGCCACAACACTTTGCTTTGCACTCCTCCAGCTAACTGCTGCACCATTCAAAATAAATACGTATCCAGATTGTGATTTAGAATCATCCGGATCGGTGTTCCAACTAGCATCGGTGTAACCATTTACAACGAGCTGTTCATCACCTCCATAAGAAAGAACCATATCCTTAGTTCTTCTCAAGTACTTAAGGATGTTTTTGACCGCTGTCCAATGATCCACTCCTGGATCACTTTGATATCTGCTAGTTAGACTAACAGCATATGCGATGTCGGGTCTAGTACATAGCATGGCATACATTAGAGATCCTATGGCTGAGGCATAGGGAGTCTTACTCATCCTTTCTCTATCTTCTGCCGATGTCGGACTTTGAGTTTTACTCAAGGTCGTATTGGGCAACATGGGCAAGAACCCTTTCTTGCTTTCTTCCATTCCAAACTTCTTTAGAACTTTGTCCAAATATGTACTTTGTGACAATGATATTTGGCGCTTCGATCTATCTCTATAAATCTTTATGCCTAATATGTAAGCTGCTTCGCCAAGATCCTTCATTGAAAAACTATTATTCAAATACTCTTTGACACTATTAAGAAGGTCTACATCATTCCCAATCAACAATATGTCATCCACATACAGTATTAAGAATGCTACAGAGCTCCCACTCACTTTCTTGTAAATACAAGCTTCTCCATAAGTTTGTATAAAACCAAAACTTTTGATTACCTTATCAAAACGTTGATTCCAACTTCGGGATGCTTGCTTCAATCCATAGATGGACCGTTGAAGTTTGCACACCTTGTTAGCATCTTTAGGATCGACAAAACCTTTGGGTTGTATCATATACAACTCTTCATCAATGTCTCCATTGAGGAATGCTGTTTTGACATCCATCTGCCATATCTCATAATCATAATATGCAGCGATTGCTAACATAATCCTCACAGACTTTAGCTTCGCTACCGGTGAGAAAGTCTCATCGTAGTCAACTCCTTGAATTTGTCGAAACACTTTTGCGACAAGTCGAGCTTTATAGACAGTAACATTACCATCAGCATCTGTTTTCTTCTTGAAAATCCATTTGTTCTCGACAGCCTTTCGGCCATCCGGTAAGTCCACCAAAGTCCATACTTGGTTTTCGTACATGGATCCAATCTCGGATTTCATGGCTTCTTGCCATTTATTGGAATCTGGGCTCATCATCGCTTCCTCATATGTCTCGGGGTCATCGGTGTTGTCCACCAACATGACATTCATAACGGAATCATACCAATCTGGAGTGGTACGAGTTCTCGTTGACCTCCGAGGCTCTGTAGCAACTTCAACCGAAGTTTCATGATCACTATCATTAGCTTCCTCTCTTATTGGTGCAGGCACCACAGGAACTTCTTCCGGTGCTGCGCTACTCGCAATTTCGAGAGAAGGTTCGACAACCTCGTCGAGTTCTACTTTCCTTCCAGTCACTTCTTTCGAGAGAAATTCCTTCTCTAGAAAGGATCCATTCTTGGCAACGAAGATTTTGCCTTCGGATCTATGATAGAAGGTATACCCAATAGTTTCCTTCGGGTATCCTATGAAGACGCATTTTTCCGCTTTGGGTTCAAGCTTGTCCGGCTGTAACTTCTTTACATAGGCTTCGCATCCCCAAACTTTAAGGAACGACAATTTAGGTTTCTTCCCAAACCATAATTCATACGGTGTCGTTTCAACGGATTTAGACGGTGCCCTATTTAAAGTGAATGCGGCTGTTTCTAATGCATAACCCCAAAATGTTAGCGGTAAATCTGTAAGTGACATCATAGAACGAACCATATCTAAGAGAGTTCGATTACGACGTTCAGACACACCATTACGCTGTGGTGTTCCCGGCGGTGTCAATTGTGAAAGTATTCCGCACTTCTTTAAATGCTCGCCAAACTCGTAACTTAGATATTCACCTCCACGATCAGAACGTAGAAATTTAATCTTCTTGTTACGTTGATTCTCTACCTCACTTTGAAACTCCTTAAACTTCTCGAAAGTTTCGGACTTATGTTTCATGAAATAGATATACCCATATCTACTCAAGTCATCCGTGAAGGTAAGAACATAACGATAACCACTGCGCGATGCTACACTCATTGGACCACACACATCGGTATGTATGATTTCCAATAAGTCCGTAGCTCGCTCCATTATACTAGAAAATGGAGTCTTAGTCATTTTACCCATCAGACATGCTTCGCATCTTTCAAGTGATTCAAAATCAAGTGATTCAAGAAGTCCATCGGAATGGAGTTTCTTCATACGCTTCACTCTAATGTGACCAAGACGACAGTGCCACATATAGGTCAAATTATCGCTTGATTTCAAACGTTTAGCTTCAATATTGTTGATATGTGTATTTCTACTATCGAGATTCAATATGAATAGACCATCTATCAAAGGTGCATGTGCATAAAACACATTACTCATATAAATCGAACAACCATTATTCTCGGATTTAAACAAGTAACTGTCTCGCAATAAACAAGATCCTGATATAATGTTCATGCTCAACGCAGACACTAAATAACAATTATTTAAGTATAAAACTAATCCCGATGGTAGATGAAGAGGTAGCGTGCCGACCGCGATCACATCAACCTTTGATCCGTTTCCTACGCGCATCGTCACCTCGTTCTTCACTAGCTTCCGTTTATTCTGCAGCTCCTGTTTCGAGTTACAAATATGAGCAACCGAACCAGTATCAAATACCCAGGCACTACTACGAGTACTAGTGAGATACACATCAATAACATGTATATCAAATATACCTTTCTTCTTGATGTTGCCGTTCTTCAAATCCGCCAAGTACCTTGGGCAATTCCGCTTCCAGTGACCTTCTCCCTTGCAGTAAAAGCACTCAGTTTCAGGTTTAGGTCCAGCCTTGGTCTTCTTCATCGGCGTGGTAACTTTCTTACCACCCTTCTTGAAGTGTCCCTTTTGCTTAGACTTGCCTTTCTTGAATTTGGTGGTCTTATTGACCATCAACACTTGGTGCTCTTTCTTGATCTCCACTTCTGCAGATTTTAACATAGCAAATAGTTCTGGCAACTCTTTGTTCATGTTCTGCATGTTGTAGTTCATCACAAAGTTCTTGTAACTTGGTGGTAGTGATTGGAGGATGCGGTAAACTCCCAAAGTATTAGGAATCACTATACCCAAACTTTGAAGTTTATTTGCGTGCCCAGACATCTTAAGCACATGCTCACTGACGGAGCTACCCTCTTCCATCTTGCAGTTAAAGAACTTTTCAGAAGCTTCATAACTTTCAATTGCCGCATGAGTCTCAAAGATTAATTTGAGATCCTCGACAATATCATATGGATCTGACTCTTCAAACCTTTTCTGAAGCTCCGATTCTAAACCATACAAGATAGCACACTGAACTATGGAGTACTGATTCTTCCGAGCAAGGTAAACATTCTTTACTTCATCGGTAGCATCAGCTGCAGGTGGGTCACCCAGCGGTGCATCCAGCACATAGGTCAAATTACCAGCTGTGA
Organism: Avena sativa; assembly: GCA_916181665.1. NCBI lineage: Eukaryota > Viridiplantae > Streptophyta > Magnoliopsida > Poales > Poaceae > Avena > Avena sativa. The sequence goes on along the minus strand of OV702300.1, from coordinate 13,709,393 downwards.
GGACAATCCTCAAATTGCGGAACCAATCCGCGAAGTTGCTTCCATTGTTTTTCAACTTTTCTTTCTCTAGGAACGCATTAAAATTGATGGTAGGGGCTGCCATTGATCTACAACATATTTGCAATAGTTTAGACTAAGTTTATGACAAATTGAGTTCAAATTAATTAATGAAATTAAACTAGGTGAACTCCCACTCAAAACAACATCCCTCACATTGTTTTAGTGATCACACGAACCAAATCCACTACATCAACACCGATCATCACGAGAGCTGATATAGTTTTAATGGCGAACAATCATCATGTTCATCATATCTACTATATGATTCATGCTTTGCCTTTCGGCGATCCGTGTTCCTGAGGCCATGTCTGTACATGCCAGGCTCGTCAAGATCAACCTTAGCTTCCGCATAAGCAAATCTGGCTTGCTTACGTTGTATTCACCCGCGGAATCAAAGACACCCGATCATCACGTGGTGCTTTGAAGCGCAAGCTTTGGCAACGGTGCATACTAAGGGTGAACACTTTAGAACTTGAAATTTATGTGCATGAGGGATCATCTTATAATGCTACCGTCGTCTACTAAGCAATACAAGATGCATAAAGGATTAACATCACATGCAATTCATAATATGTGATATGATATGGCCTTTCTTCTTTGTACTTCCGATCTCCATCTTCAAGCACGAATATGATCTCCATCATCACCGGCATAGCATCAAGGTCAATGACGCTTCTCCATGGTTGTCGTCCACCAGCTTCAACTATTACAACTATTTTGAATAGACACGCAGGTCTTAACAGAAATTAAAGACAACCATATGGCTCCTGCCGGTTGCCAACTTACAATAAGGAACATTGCATACATCAAATATAATCACAATCATGGCCATATCACATCACTGCACACCCCTGCAAAACAAAGTTAGACGCCTCTACTTTCTTTGCATATTTTACGTGGTTTGGGGCTTTCCATAAGTGTCGTTCTAACTTACGAACAAGAACCACAACATTGATACTAGCATTGTTGATCACCCGTTGTAAATTGGATCTTTACTATGCTAGGAGAAACAGGCACCCGCAAAGCCACTTATGCAAAACGAGTTGCATGTCAAGCGTGGAGCAAGTCTCATGAACGATGTCATGTAAGGTTAGCCCGGGCCGCTTCATCCCAACATACCGCAAGATGCAAAGTACACAAAAAGCAATCTACAATAAAAGCATCAACGCCCACAATGACCATTGTGTTCTACTCGTGCAACAGATCTACATATAGACACGGCTCTGATACCACTGTAGGGGTTCGTAGCATGGAAAACAAAAATTTTCTATCGCATACAAACAAACAAGCCAAGATCTATCTACTAGATTGTAGCAACGAGTCGATGGAATAACTCACCCTCGAAGATTCCAAAGCGGTTAACGAGAGCAGATTCTCGTGGGTGATGTAGTCGTACTCTTTCCGATCTCAAGATCGCGTAGACGATCCTTCCGGCGCCGCGTTCCCGCAGCGCTCCCGCAGTCGGTCACACGTTCGGTACTCGACGAAGACCTTCCTCTCCCTTGTTCCAGCAGGCAGCGGAGGTTGTAGCACTCTCCTCGCAATTCCGGCAGCACAACGGCGTGGTACCGGAGGTAGAGGGGAAATCCCGCAGGGCTTCGCCTTAAGCCGGTGCGAATATGGTGGAGCTTATGAGAGAGGCTATTAGTGGTCTAGTAATTAGACACACCAATTAGAGGGCTCTAAACCAATTAGAAGGCTCTAAACCGAATAGCTCTAAACCGGGGTCTAGATCTAGGGTTTAGTTTAGAGGATAGGAAAACTTGTGTGTCTAGGAGGGGAGCCCTGCCCCTCCTTATATAGGTGGGAGGGGCCGGCGGCCAAGGGGAGGAGTCCCTCCCCAAGTCGGCCTTGGGAGGTGCGCCGGCCAAGGGGACTCCTCCCCCAAGTCGGCCTCCACCAATCCTCCTCTTTCTCCTCTTTCCGAAAACTGGCAGTTTGACCGAAAACTGGCAGTTTGACTTTTCAAACTAGGATTTGAATTAACCCTTTATTTCGGACAGCAAGAACACTTAGTACATGATGCAATCATTCCAATATGTAATGACACACTCATGTACCCTTCCCCCTCCGGAGTGCCGGACATTCCGGGACCTTCTAGAATGTTCCCGATGAAAACACCGGAATCATTCCCGAACTCCGAAACGGAACTTTCCTTATATGAATCTTATTCTCCGGACCATTCCGGATCACCTCGTGATATCCCGGATCCCATCCGAGACTCCGAACAACATTCGGTCTCTTTCTCATAATACCATAACTACTCAAACAACGTCGAATCCTTAAGTGTGTCTCCCTACGGTTCGTGAATTATGCGGACATGATCGAGACACTTCTCCGAACAATAACCAATAGAGGAATCTGGAAATTCATATGGCTCCCACATATTTCTACGATTACTTTGCGATCGAATGAACCACTTACATACGATACCAATTTCCCTTTGTCTCACGATATGTTACTTATCCGAGGTTATGATCGTCGGTATCTCTGCATACCTAGTTCATCCTCGTTACTGATAAGTACTCTTTTCTCGTTCCCGTGATATGTGATCCCTTGTGACCAAGTCACATGCTTGCAAGCTAATTGGATGACATTTCACCGAGAGGGCCCAGAGAATATCTATCCGTCATGTGGATGGACAAATCCCACTCTTGATCCATGTGTTTCAACCAATACTTTCCGAACACTCAATGCCACTTTTATAGCCACCCTGTTACGGTGTGGTGTTTGATGACATCAAAGCATCCATCCAGTAAAGGTGATATGCATGATCTCATGGTCGAAGGAATTAGGTTACTATGTATCAGAAAGCATATAGCAATTGAACTATTGAAATGACTTGATCTTTATGCTACGCTTGTCTATAGGAGTATGTCCACCATATCATTCTCCTAACGATATGATCTTGTTGTTGATAACATCTCAATGTTCATGACAAAGAAACCACATCATCAATCAACCAACAAGCTAGTGATGTATAGAGGCTATACTAGGGACTTCAAATTAAGTTTACAAATCACACAAGTATTAATGGTTTCCTTGTTAATACTATTATAGCATGAATGTAAACATTTATCATAAACACAAAGATATATAATAATAACTATATTTATTATTACCTCTAGGGCATATCTCCAACAATATTAAATAAAGAATATTTAAAGACCAAATCAAACCTTGGCCTAATCCATTAATCAAATAGAATGAATAGAATCCAAATCCAAATAAAATAAAAGGATAAAGAATTTCCAAAATAAAATAAATGGCATTAACCATTCTATCCCTATTTTTAATAAAGACAAATCTCTAATAAGAATAATTATATAATTCATGGGAAAATAGTATTTTGAAATTTACCCCAAGTGAAATAAAAGATGTTTAATTCAACTTAAACAAGATTGAAGAAACTTTCCAAATAAAAATTTTGGGAATTAAAAACTATATTAAAAACCATTGGAATTAAAACAAATATCCAATTCAAATGATTTATGAATCATATTAAATACTTCCAAATAATTCAAGATGAATTATTTGACACCCTATTAATCAAATAAAAACCTACTGAAAAGATTTGGAAGGTTTAAAGAATTTAAATGGTGTTTGAAATTATTAATAAACCTTATTTGTTGTAAAACAAGGACCTAATTAAATAATTAAAAGACCCAAAAAGGAATAATATTTTATTCCAAAATTTACTTCAGATTATATTACTAATCAATATTTAAACCCACACAAAATTGGGCAAATATTTGAATTCAAATGGATGCTTGAAATGATTAAATAAAACCAAAACAGAATAAAAGAAAAGGAAAAAGAAAAACAAACAGAACAAAAAAAATGAAAGGAGCAACCCAACTAGCCTAGCCCACTAAGCCCATCAGCAGCCCACCTGCTCTCCCCCCCGCAACGATTCGTTTCTTACTCCGAAGCAGACCCGCGCAGTCGCTGACTATTGGACCCCACCGCCTCCTCCTCTCTCTCACTGCCAAGCGGACCCCACGCCCATGTCACCTTCTTCCTCCCCGCGGTGACCACGCCCCCTTTCTTCCTCGCCGTTTCTGCCGATTAAACGCCAACGTCAATACGCCTTAATGCCGCGTTAATCCCTCGCCGTGACCATGCAGTAATAAACGCAGGCTTCCCTCCCCCTTCTCCCCCAGACCACACCCCACAGGACCCACGGGGCTGCACGAATTTCTCCTCCGAACCCCACTGTCTCTGACGGCTTTCCCGGCCGATTCTGGCCAAGCCCTGCCGCCCCTCGCCTCCTCGAGCACACGGGCGTGACCCCCAGGCCCTGGCGCACCTCCCAGTGGCATTAGCTCGCTCGCGCGCGCCCCAGAGGACGATACCAAGCGCCGCCACCGTCTGCTTTCTTCTCCGGCGACTCCTCTGGTAAGAACCTGACCGCCCCTCCCTTTCTCCTTCACGCACGCATCATCGCCACGTCTTTGCGTATCTAACTGTGTCTTCCATTTGCTCCCTCGTGACCCGTAGAGCTGCCCTCAACGACGACAGAGCGTGGCCATCGTCAGACGCCACTCCGACGAGCAATTGTCAGCAACCATGTGCGCCCCTTCGTCAATCGCGAGCAGGTTGAGCATCCCACGTCACTGCGATCACTGTGAGCCATCTCCCTTCCCTTCTCGCTTCCTGCATCGCTAGCTCGACCGCTACCCGAGTGTCACCGCCGCGCGCAGCCGTCGAGCGCCGCCAGAACGTGGTCAGGGTGATGATGGCTGCTAGATTTTGATCTGACGGCTGCGATAGAACGTGAGCGAAAGGGTAAGTAGTGTTTCTGCACCGTGCGATCCCAATTAAATCCAACGGCTGCCATCGCTCGATCCAACCGAAGCGGTACGGGCGAATAAGAATTAGACACGTGTCCCTGCTGTTTTGATTTAAAACAGAATTGCTCTATTAGATATGCCAATTTGAAAAATTCATAACTTTCAAACCACACGTCCAAATTTTGCAAACATTATATCAATGGATTCAAAAAAAGCCCTATCCAACCATGCACTTTGTTTAGTAAAAAGCTTCTGGTAAAATGTTTGTTTTTGCAGAAACTTGTGTATGCATGTTAAGAATATAAAAATTGTTCTAAAATGATTTTTAAGATAAAATCTTTGGCAAATGGTTTGTTTTGAACCTACTGACCATAGGAATCAATTTGTTGTTTCAAAAATATATTTGGTAAAGCAAAAGAATAAATCTTTGATTTAAACCATTTCTAGTCAAATAAAAATATGGTTTAATTGTTAAAAATGATTTTGGAGGAAAACCTTTGGGAAATGTTTTGGAAATAAACTCTCTGACCCTAAACACAAGATTATATGGTTTGAAAACATATTTTGTGAAACCTATTGAATTTTGCCTTATTAAAAGCATTTCTTCACCACATAAAATAATGACTTGATCTAAAAATGGTTTATGAAGTAAAAATCTTATACAAATGATTTTGCCACTTTATAAAATGACCATTAGGTGTTTTCAAATGTTTATGAACCATTAGAAACCACTCTTTCAAATAAAACAAAGTTTGGCATGCTTGCATGCATTGTTTTGTTACTATTATTTTATGTGTTAAACTGCTTGAATGGTAGATTGAAATATTGTTTGCTTGATTGAATTGTAGTGATTTGAAGTGTGAACATTGCAAAGATCAAGGAGTGAACTTATACTCTCTACCAAAAAGGCAAGTGATGCTTCATACTTTGTCCCATTATTTTCACTATGCATTAGTGATATTTCTAAGTAGGACTTGCATGGAATTTTTGCTAAGTATAAACTATGCTATGGGAAAACCTAGTAGATGAAACCTTAGTAGAATTTCCTAAGTTAAGATTCCTACTACTACCATGCTTAGCTTAGCTAATAGAAAACAAGGGTGGAATATATATTCATACTATGGAAAAAAATTCTAAGTCTGAGGACTTGTGTTTTATTTAATAAAACAACTAAGTGAATGAATAACCTGGGTGGAATGGAAGGAATGGTTTGTGTTGAGTGGTTCACAAGGCCCATTTCTATGGTTTACCTTGTGTATCTCACTTGTGGATGGCCACCCAGGAACAAAGAGATTTGAGATGTCAAATGTTGAGAAGCTTCAAGTGCAGCCACTTGGCATTATGGGCTCTGCCTGGATCATATAGGTTGCAATAACTTAGCCAAATGGACAGTTGGTGGTAGGGGAATGATAGGTTGGAACGCGTCCATTCTGGTCTAAGGGAAGGCTTCTGAAAGATCTTGTCTTGGTGAAACCAAGTCTTGTGGGGAAAGTGCACCACCTCTGCAGAGTGTAAAATCTAAGTACTTAGCCATGTCCCTGGCAAAGGACAATTTGAGCATCAAGACATGGAAGCTATCAAGAATCTCATCATCCCAATTTCTAAGTTAAAAACTTGTGGTTGAACAAGGGTTTAAGGTTCACCAATTTCTATTGGTGGTTCCTTGGGTGATTTTTGTCAAGCAAAAACTTAGTGTTTTCAAATGATAAGGAAAATCTATTTTGAGCAATGCAAGCCTAAGCTCCACTTAGCCAAATGCATATAGATGATAGACTCCACTATACTACCCTAGTATCACTTGCCAATACAATTCAAATGTATTAACCCTTGTGGCTGTAACTTGTTATGTTGCAGGTTTGTTTGATATTTAGTGAAGTAGGATTACAAGTCTACAACCAACATGTCTGCCTGTGGCACTTTGAAGATGAAGGACCCCATGCTATTACTATATTCTGCTGCATTGTAATGAGATAGCCAAATGAGCTATGTAAGATGTAATAAATTATTTTATTCCTGGTTATAAAGTTGTATTATGACCTTTGTTTCTTGATATTACATCTTAACTGTGGATGCTAGCTATTGATCCAGGGACTAGCATTGTAAACACAGGGATCTCTACCTTATTAAAGGTTGGGAACCTTATAGATGGTATCAGAGCATTGTGTTGCCTGTAGGATTTGTAACCCTAGGATTGGACAAAACCCCTCAGAATAATAGGACTTATATTTGATCCAAAACTTATTTACAAACAATCTTGTATACTCTTTCCTCAACCTTTTTGATTTTAACTCTACATGTCTTCTAATTCAACTTGATGAGCAAAGCCTCAACATGAGCAAAGGACTTCACCAACTCAAATGACTTCAACTTCAACATCATCAAAGACTTCAACCTTATTCTCACCAAGGCCTTCAACCTTGGATGTCACTAAGGACTACAAGTGAGACAAGAAATCTTGCTCAAGACTTGAAGACTAAGGAAACACAACTTAAGAATCATCATCACCTTTGAAGTTTTTTGTGACCAAGAATTTTTCCAAGGAAACCATGATCTTGTTCAAGAAGAATCAACTAAGAAGGATGGAAATATTTCAAGTGAACCATATAGATGGACCACCATATCTTGTTTAAGTTAAACACACCAACTTATGTGGTGTAACAAAAATATTTTGTTGCCTAAAAATGTGCTTGAAATTTGTTGTTTGAGTGAAATGTTTGTTGTGATTGCTTGCACTTTGATTGTGTGAATTATGAAGTGTGTGATTAGAATTATTCACTTAGAAATATTTTGCCTATTCTAATCCCAACCCAACCCAAACAGATGACTTCTCCAAGAGACTCCAACATCAAGGAGGGTGACAACAACAACCAAGGGGACAACATGAGAGAACAACTACTTGCAAACCAAACCCAGCTGAACCAAGTGACAACTCAGTTTTTAGCCAACAACAATGGATTAGACCCAACCATGCAAAGGTTTTGGAAACTCAATCCCAATTGTTACAAAGGATGGCCACTCAAATGATCAACATGGAAGACAACCTTTCCCAAGGAGTTTATGACAACAAGGATGACAAAGATGTTATTCTAGAAGGAACCCAAGCTTGCAATATTTGTGGAGACAAGGATCACACTTCCAAGGAGCATGAAGATCAATGCCCCAACTGTGAAGAGAAACATCCAATTAACCAATGCCCCACATCCCAAGCTACTTGTTACCTATGTGAAGGAAACAATCATGTCCCTATCCAATGCCCCATCTATTCCATAGTTGAACAAAGGAAACGAGGTGGAGTGCAACAACTGATTGCAGACTACCATGAGAGAGCCAAGTCTATCAAGAAGGATGAAGACAAAGGAAAATCTCAGCTTGTACCTCCCAACAATATGACTCAATTTAAAGGACCAAAAAGGAGACATATGTATTATCCAAGGAATAATAGAAGGTCAAGGAAACCAGGAACTGTTCCTACCTTTGAAATAACATATGAAGAACATGAACTAGAAGCACTCCTAGCTTTGGAGAAACCCAAGAAAAAGAAGGACAAAAGCCATGTGCAATGTGGTCATTGCAAAGAAATGGGACACTATGCCAGTGAATGTCCAGAGAAGAAGAAGTATAAATAGATTAGCCAAGTGTGGTGCAACAACTGCAACGAGCTAGGCCATTATGTAGCAACTTGTCCACAGAAGATACTTGAAGAACTCAATCTTATCACATGTTACAACTGTGGTAACCAAGGACATTATGCAAGCAACTGTCCAGAAAAGATGAAGCACAAGATAAAGCCTATGAAGGATCTCAGCCTTGTCACATGTTTAAAGTGTGGAAACAAAGGACACTATGCAGATGTTTGCCCAGAGAGATTCCAACAAGATCCCAAGCAAACCAAGATGTAATTTAGTTGGAAAATTTTTAAGGGTGGTAGTACCCTAGTTGCTTTGAGTCAACTTGTAACCCCTAGCCTCCCCAAATCTCGGGACGAGATTTATTTTAAGGGTGGTAGCCTATCACATCCCAAGATTTTCCAAATCTTGTTATGTGAAAAATAAATAAACAAAATAAATAATTGTTGAAATTTAGGGTAAAAAAGAAACTTTTGTTTCTAAATGAAAACTTAAAATCCCATCTTGAACAAACTTTGGTTAACATTTGAATCCAACTAAATTCAAATCAAGTGGGATGCATTCTTCATAAATGCATCTGGAAATTTAAACACTTGGAAAATAAATCCAAACTCTAAACCCTAATGGAATAAAAACATTTCCAAGTTATCTCCAAGCCTATGGATTGATCCATATAAAATTTTGTCAACAAACATTTACAAATGATCAAGAGAAACAAATAGAAAATAATATAAAGCCATAGAAATTGGTTTCACTAAATTTGGAGCCATAGATAAAATCTTATGAATTTAATAAGATAAGGAATTGAATTCCCAAAGCCAATAAAGCCCTTATCTAAAATCCATACCAAATGGTGAGCAAATAATCCTAAAGACATTTAAAAAGATAAACAAATATTAAACAAGATTTTATAAATTGGAATCATCAGGTTTGGATCTATAAATAAAAGATATGGATTTTATAAGATGAAGAAAGAAATATTAAATAAAGAATATTTAAAGACCAAATCAAACCTTGGCCTAATCCATTAATCAAATAGAATGAATAGAATCCAAATCCAAATAAAATAAAAGGATAAAGAATTTCCAAAATAAAATAAATGGCATTAACCATTCTATCCCTATTTTTAATAAAGACAAATCTCTAATAAGAATAATTATATAATTCATGGGAAAATAGTATTTTGAAATTTACCCCAAGTGAAATAAAAGATGTTTAATTCAACTTAAACAAGATTGAAGAAACTTTCCAAATAAAAATTTTGGGAATTAAAAACTATATTAAAAACCATTGGAATTAAAACAAATATCCATTTCAAATGATTTATGAATCATATTAAATACTTCCAAATAATTCAAGATGAATTATTTGACACCCTATTAATCAAATAAAAACCTACTGAAAAGATTTGGAAGGTTTAAAGAATTTAAATGGTGTTTGAAATTATTAATAAACCTTATTTGTTTTAAAACAAGGACCTAATTAAATAATTAAAAGACTCAAAAAGGAATAACATTTTATTCCAAAATTTAATTCAGATTATATTACTAATCAATATTTAAACCCACACAAAATTGGGCAAATATTTGAATTCAAATGGATGCTTGAAATGATTAAATAAAACCAAAACATAATAAAAGAAAAGGAAAAAGAAAAAAAACAGAACAAAAAAAATGAAAGGTGCAACCCAACTAGCCTAGCCCACTAAGCCCATCAGCAGCCCACCTGCTCTCCCCCCCCGCAACGATTCGTTTCTTACTCCGAAGCAGACCCGCGCAGTCGCTGACTATTGGACCCAACCGCCTCCTTCTCTCTCTCACTGCCAAGCGGACCCCACGCCCACGTCACCTTCTTCCTCCTGGCGGTGACCACGCCCCCTTTCTTCCTCGCTGTTTCTGCCGATTAAACGCCGACGTCAATACGCCTTAATGTCGCGTTAATCCCTCGTCGTGACCATGCAGTAATAAACGCCAGGCTTGCCTCCCCCTTCTCCCCCAGACCACACCCCACAGGAGCCACGGGGCTGCACGAATTTCTCCTCCGAACCCCACTGTCTCTGACGGCTCTCCCGGCCGATTCCAGCCAAGCCCTACCGCCCCTCGCCTCCTCGAGCACACGGACGTGACCCCCAGGCCCTGGCGCACCTCCCAGTGGCATTAGCTCGCTTGCGCGCGCCCCAGAGGACGATACCAAGTGCCGCCACCGTCTGCTTTCTTCTCCGGCGACTCCTCTGGTAAGAACCTGACCGCCCCTCCCTTTCTCCTTCACGCACGCATCATCGCCACGTCTTTGCACATCTAACTGTGTCTTCCGTTTGCTCCCTTGTGACCCGTAGCGCTGCCCTTGACGACGACACAGCGTGGCCGTCGTCAGACGCCACTCCGACGAGCAATTGTCAGCAACCCTGTGCGCCCCTACGTCAATCGCGAGCAGGTCGAGCATCCCCACATCACTGCGATCACTGTGAGCCATCTCCCTTCCCTTCTCACTTCCTGCATCGCTAGCTCCGCCGCTACCCGAGCGTCGCCGCCGCGCGCAGCCGTCGAGCGCCGCCAGAACGTGGTCAGGGTGATGATGGCCGCTAGATTTTGATCTGACGGTTGCGATAGAACGTGAGCGAAAGGGTAAGTAGTGTTTCTGCACCGTGCGATCCCAATTAAATCCAACGGCTGCCATCGCTCGATCCAACCGAAGCGGTACGGGCGAATAAGAATTAGACACGTGTCCCTGCTGTTTTGATTTAAAACAGAATTGCTCTATTAGATATGCCAATTTGAAAAATTCATAACTTTCAAACCACACGTCCAAATTTTGCAAACATTATATCAATGGATTCAAAAAAAGCCCTATCCAACCATGCACTTTGTTTAGTAAAAAGCTTCTGGTAAAATGTTTGTTTTTGCAGAAACTTGTGTATGCATGTTAAGAATATAAAAATTGTTCTAAAATGATTTTTAAGATAAAATCTTTGGCAAATGGTTTGTTTTGAACCTACTGACCATAGGAATCAATTTGTTGTTTCAAAAATATATTTGGTAAAGCAAAAGAATAAATCTTTGATTTAAACCATTTCTAGTCAAATAAAAATATGGTTTAATTGTTAAAAATGATTTTGGAGGAAAAACTTTGGGAAATGTTTTGGAAATAAACTCTCTGACCCTAAACACAAGATTATATGGTTTGAAAACATATTTTGTGAAACCTATATAAATTTTCCTTATTAAAAGCATTTCTTCACCATATAAAATAATGACTTGATCTAAAAATGGTTTATCAAGTAAAAATCTTATACAAATGATTTTGCCACTTTATAAAATGACCATTAGGTGTTTTCAAATGTTTATGAACCATTAGAAACCACTCTTTCAAATAAAACAAAGTTTGGCATGCTTGCATGCATTGTTTTGTTACTATTATTTTATGTGTTAAACTGCTTGAATGGTAGATTGAAATATTGTTTGCTTGATTGAATTGTAGTGATTTGAAGTGTGAACATTGCAAAGATCAAGGAGTGAACTTATACTCTCTACCAAAAAGGCAAGTGATGCTTCATACTTTGTCCCATTATTTTCACTATGCATTAGTGATATTTCTAAGTAGGACTTGCATGGAATTTTTGCTCAGTACAAACTATGCTATGGGAAAACCTAGTAGATGAAACCTTAGTAGAATTTCCTAAGTTAAGATTGCTACTACTACCATGCTTAGCTTAGCTAATAGAAAACAAGGGTGGAATATATATTCATACTATGGAAAAAAAATTCTAAGTCTGAGGACTTGTGTTTTATTTAATAAAACAACTAAGTGAATGAATCACCTGGGTGGAATGGAAGGAATGGTTTGTGTTGAGTGGTTCACAAGGCCCATTTCTATGGTTTACCTTGTGTATCTCACTTGTGGATGGCCACCCAGGAACAAAGAGATTTGAGATGTCAAATGTTGAGAAGCTTCAAGTGCAGCCACTTGGCATTATGGGCTCTGCCTGGATCATATAGGTTGCAATAACTTAGCCAAATGGACAGTTGGTGGTAGGGGAATGATAGGTTGGAACGCGTCCATTCTGGTCTAAGGGAAGGCTTCTGAAAGATCTTGTCTTGGTGAAACCAAGTCTTGTGGGGAAAGTGCACCACCTCTGCAGAGTGTAAAATCTAAGTACTTAGCCATGTCCCTGGCAAAGGACAATTTGAGCATCAAGACATGGAAGCTATCAAGAATCTCATCATCCCAATTTCTAAGTTAAAAACTTGTGGTTGAACAAGGGTTTAAGGTTCACCAATTTCTATTGGTGGTTCCTTGGGTGATTTTTGTCAAGCAAAAACTTAGTGTTTTCAAATGATAAGGAAAATCTATTTTGAGCAATGCAAGCCTAAGCCCCACTTAGCCAAATGCATATAGATGATAGACTCCACTATACTACCCTAGTATCACTTGCCAATACAATTCAAATGTATTGACCCTTGTGGCTATAACTTGTTATGTTGCAGGTTTGTTTGATATTTAGTGAAGTAGGATTACAAGTCTACAACCAACATGTCTGCCTGTGGCACTTTGAAGATGAAGGACCCCATGCTATTACTATATTCTGCTGCATTGTAATGAGATAGCCAAATGAGCTATGTAAGATGTAATAAATTATTTTATTCCTGGTTATAAAGTTGTATTATGACCTTTGTTTCTTGATATTACATCTTAACTGTGGATGCTAGCTATTGATCCAGGGACTAGTATTGTAAACACAGGGATCTCTACCTTATTAAAGGTTGGGAACCTTACAGATGGTATCAGAGCATTGTGTTGCCTGTAGGATTTGTAACCCTAGGATTGGACAAAACCCCTCAGAATAATAGGACTTGTATTTGATCCAAAACTTATTACAAACAATCTTGTATACTCTTTCCTCAACCTTTTTGATTTTAACTCTACATCTCTTCTAATTCAACTTGATGAGCAAAGCCTCAACATGAGCAAAGGACTTCACCAACTCAAATGACTTCAACTTCAACATCATCAAAGACTTCAACCTTATTCTCACCAAGGCCTTCAACCTTGGATGTCACTAAGGACTACAAGTGAGACAAGAAATCTTGCTCAAGACTTGAAGACTAAGGTGGATCTGCATATTGTGGATAGGAAAGGTGCTGATAATCCTGTTGCTAATAATTTATCTCATTTGGAAAACATTTCTTTTGACCCTTTGCCTGTTAATGATAGTTTTCCAAATGAGCAGTTAGCTACAATTAGGGTAAGTCCACATGAGAGTCTTTGGTATGCTGATTATGCTAGCTTTATTGTTTCCAAGTATTTGCCTCCAATCTTTACTTCTCAGCAAAGAAGAAAATTCTTTTATGATCAAAGGCATTACTTTTGGAATGACCCACATTTATATAAAGGAGTAGATGGTATTATGCGAATATGTGTTCCAGAATTTGAACAACAAGAGATAATGAGAAAATGTCATGGTAGTGCTTATGGAGGACATCATGCTGGGGATAGGACTGCACAAAAGGTTTTACAATCTCGATTTTATTGGCCTACCCTTTTTAAAGATGCAAGGAAGTTTGTTATATCATGTGATGAATGCCAACGAGTAGGTAACATCTCTAGACGCAATGAAATGTCTATGAATTATTCTCTTGTTATTGAACCTTTTGATTGTTGGGGATTTGACATTATGGGGCCTTTTCCTCCTTCAAAAGGGTATACTCATATTCTTGTTGTTGTTGACTATGTTACAAAGTGGGTAGAATCTATACCTACAAGCAGTAATGATGATAAGACCTCTTTGAAAATGCTCAAAGATGTCATTCTTCCTAGGTTCGGTGTGCCTAGATATATCATGACTGATGGAGGCTCCCATTTTATTCATGGGGGTTTTAGAAGAACTCTCGCTAAGTATGATGTAAACCACAAAATAGCTTCAGCTTATCACCCCCAAACTAGTGGGCAAGTAGAACTTTCCAATAGGGAAATCAAATCTATCTTGCAGAAGACTGTCAATAGATCTAGGAAAAATTGGGCTAAAAAGTTGAATGACGCTTTGTGGGCTTATAGAACTGCTTATAAAAATCCTATGGGGATGTCTCCTTATAAAATGGTCTATGGGAAAGCTTGTCACTTGCCTTTAGAGTTAGAACACAAAGCTTATTGGGCAGTGAAAGAGTTGAAATAGAGACTTTAGACATGCTGGTGAGAAAAGACTGCTCGACTTAAGTAATCTAGATGAGTGGAGAGGTGAAGCTTACGAAAATGCTAGGCTCTTTAATGAAAAAGTAAAAACATGACACGATAGGAGAATTCTCAAAAGGGAGTTCCATGTTGGTGAGAAAGTTATTTTGTATAGGTCTCGTCTCAGATTTTTTGCAGGGAAACTCTTCTCCAAATGGGAAGGACCTTTTGTTATCAAGGAAGTGTACCGTTCAGGTGCCATCAAAATTTCTTCTCTGAAGGATGACACAACACAGGTGGTTAATGGTCAAAGACTAAAACATTATATTTCTGGAGATTCTTATAATGAAGATGTGGATGTTATTCAAATGGTGACTCCGGAAGAATTTATCAGAAGCCAAACACTAGAAACTGCAGAGTTCGCCCTTGAATAGGTAACAGTGGTGAAAACAGAAGGTTCGTGAAACCCTAATCTTTTTATATTTTTTGATGTTTTTAATACATAAGGGAATTTACGAGACGAAACTGAAGAGGAAACGGAGCCCGGGGTGGACAAACCCACCCAGGCGCGGGCCCAGCCTGGTCGCGCCTAAGGGGGGTGTCCCCTCCCCGAACACCGTCTCCGCTTCGTTTCCGTGTAAAAACCTTCCTTATGCATTGAAACTTCTTAATATAGAATTCCCTGGGTTCCCCGAGTTTCTTGCATCGTGTTCTGGTTGTGTTTTCGTTTCGATCTGTTTCTGTCAGGAAATCCTCTCAAGTTTAGAGCGCCATGGCCTCCGCCGACGACAAAGGAAAGAAGCCCGAAGAAGAAGAACCTCAAGTTCCAAAGGAGGAAGATATTCCGGTAGGTTATGAAGGTGACATGGAGGAGGACAAGCAACCACACACTCGTGCTACCGTCGCAAGCATTGGTTTGGTAGCACAACCTACCCAGCTTAGGAGGACAACACGGATGTCTACAGGAGGGAAACCTCCACGTCTCTTGTACAATCCACATTCATCTCCTCCACATAACAAGAGACCCTTCCTTACACTTATACATGAATATCAATATCAGCATGTGCCCAAAGGGAATTTGCCTTCAGTTTGGGATATGTGTCATTCTAACAATGCAGAGAAGGATCATGCTAGGGATGAAGAGTGGGGAAAGAACAACAAGAACTGGGATTCTTAGACTTACATGATCATGAACCGTATAGAGAAAAACTCAGAGCTAATCCGTACTCTTACTTTTGAGTTCTAGGAGTTGAGGAAACTTATTGAAGAGCTTATCAAGATAACACCACCAAAGGAGTAATTCATCATCAGTTTTGGCATCCCCTTGGCTTGTTCCAAGCTTGGGGGAGTGCCGCGGTATCACCACCATTATCTTTTACGTTTTACCTTTATAGTGGATTCATATCTGTGGTAGAGAATTCATTTTATAGTTTGGTTTGCATGTGGAAGTATCTCTCCTTTAGTTGATTATCTATGTATCCCTTGGTGTGAGTTCCTTTATTGAATATTAATGAGAACTCTTATCTTTGACTTTTTGCACTTCTTATTTTAGTTTGCAATCTCTATTATATGATGGATCTTGCTGATCAGTATTGTCACCACTTTGGGACCATCAAGTGGATCTAAATTGGTTTTGGCAAATCGAGTTCTGGTCAGTAGCAACAAATTTTGAGGTTTGAATGAAAAAGAGAAAGAAAAAGCTTACAGGTATTTGGTATCATTTGTTTTCTTTATTGTTGGCTCATAAGTTAGTATTCTTTATTTAAGATCTTTTGTGTCTTCAAGTAAGATTGCAGGTTTGGCTTTATTACTTGTATGTTTGTTTCTATCAACTCTCTTGCTTGCTACCCAGCCTTGCTAGCCAAAAACCTGTTTTGAGAAGGAATACTTCTCATGGTTCCAAATTCCTTTGGACCAAACTTTTTCCACTTATGTCCACCATATTTACCTAGTAGCTTTTGCTATTCCAAGCAAATTCTCAAGCTTCATCTAACTTCCCAATAAAAAAGTATTTTGTTATGTGAAAACTAGTTAGTAAGGCTCTCATGAACTTGATGGCACACTTTATTTCCTACCCTAATAATCTTCAACTATTGTGGACATCGAAGTTGTATATGCTTGCATCTCTATGTTGGGATCAGCAGAACCGTGCTGTCACGGGTAACGTTTTTAACATAGCACTTGTACTCTGTACATCGTTGATATAGTGCTCTTTTGTCTATGGATGTTACCGGTGTGAAATGAAGTGGGAACTTGTATGTCCATGCAGTTTTTATTTTGTGTTAGAGAAACGCCTGGGCCGCTAGACTAAGCCATGCCTAATCATGGTGGAAACTTGCAGCACCACCGTAGTGAGCATTCTGTGAAGCATCCTCAATAAAAAACTATACACATAGTAAATAAAAAGATCACTAAGATGCTAATTGTCTGCTTGCCTTGTCAGTTTGGTTATGGGAAATCTCCTGTACCATGTGCAAGGGGTACCCCGTTGGCGGTTCTCAATGATATGCAAATACTTATAGTGACAAGAACTTGCCTAGGCCCTAAGTTGAGTATCCATGAGGAGTGGGCCTCATATTCAAGGGATACGAGATTGCCAACTTACATTTCGTCAAGCATATACTCAATCTTTGTTCACTTTAACCTTAACAATCTCAAGATGCTTATGATAGGGGCAATGAGGGCTCAAAGCTAGTAAGTACCATAATCTTTTGGAATCTCTTTATGACTTGTAATCCTTGCAACCCTCTATGAAGGGACCTTTCTTCCACTTCCAAGTTGAGTCAGTAAACCTATTTCCTCTCTATCTCCAGCAAGCATTTGAGTTGTTGTGTTTCAAGCATTCATATGGTGATTTATCCAATCATGTTCTTTATCTTCCTTGTTTGCACAAAACTCTTATCTATTGAGTATTACTTTGAAAGCCTTCACTTGTGAAAAACCTTTTTTGAGCAAAGAGTGCTCCAGTTTTGAAACTTCTACAAAAAGCTTTTGTGAAATTTTTTGCCAGGTGTTCTCTGACCAAGAACAAGTTTGCCAATTCCAATTATGATTTATCTTTATGTATCTCTATTGTGACTGATGTACTTGGTTGCAAGCTAAGTTATATAATGGTGAGTTGCTTTCTTCTATGAGTTGTGCAATGGTAAGTGTGATGCTTCTTGTTCGTATTCTTTTATCGACACTTCACTCCATAAACCTGTGGAATTGTTTATTGAGCTCAATATTCGCTTGGGGACAAGCGAAGTCTAAGCTTGGGGGAGTTGATACGCCGAATTTGCATCACCATTCTAAATCATAATTTACCTCTATTCATTGATATTTGTCTTATTATGAGGTATTACTTATGGCTTTTCATCTGTTTATGCATGTTGGATGATTCTTGGAGGATACACTGCCGGAATCTGGATTCTGATGGAAAAGAAGGCGTTTCAGTGCAATTTCGCGAAGATCAGAAAAATACCAGAAAAATATGGAAATATATTATTTCACCAGAAGACGAAGGAAGCCAGAAGGAGGAGCGAAGGGGGGCCGCAGGGGGCCCACACCCCCTAGGCGCGGGCCCACCTGAGGCCGCGCCTGGGGTGGGTTTGGCCCACCCGCCAGGCCTCCGACTCTCCCCCTTCGACTATAACTTCCCTTCGGAACCCTAAGCCTAGGGAGCGAAAACAGATAGATTTCCGCCGCCTTTGGGGGTGGAAAATACCGACAGATAAAGATCTCTCCGGCAGACAGATTTCTGCCGGGGGAATTCCTTCCCGGAGAGGGGAGACCGTCGCCATCAACACCATCATCAAGCTAGGCTTCATCGCGAGCATCATCATCATCATCCACACCATCATCTCCACCAGCACCATCATCACCACTCCGTCCTGATGTAACAATTGTGTCGGATATTGCTTAGTTCATTAGGGGAAACTTTCACAGTGTTGATTACTATTGTAGTTGATGCTTGTGAGTGGAACCATTGGATTATTGTTTATGTTCAGATTGTTATCCATTATCATATTATCTTTGATCTTGATCCATATGATGTCTTGTGAGTAGTTCGTTTAGTTCTTGAGGACATGGGAGAAGTCATGTTGTTAGTAGTGAATATGTGATGAGTTATTATTCAATGGTTTAGTATTTAAGTTGTGGTGCTATTCTTCTAGTGGTGTCATGTGAACGTCGACTACATGATACTTCACCATTTATGGCACTAGGGGAATGCATTGTATATTTGGCTACTAATTGCGGGGTTGCCGGAGTGACAGAAACCTGAACCCCCGTTAGGACACCTTTGCACAAGGGAGTGTAGGATCTCAGAGTTTAAGGCCGTGGTTAGATTTATATCTTAATTACTTTCCTGTAGTTACGGATGTTTACAGGGGGTTTAATCACAAGTATGTATTAGTCCTAGGAAGGGTGGTATGTTAGCACAGGTTCACCCACACAACGCTTACAAACACTAGAGAAGAGTACTCAGCTATTTGATACGAAAGCACTTGACAGAATTCCCATGTGTCCTCGAGAACGTTTGGTCCTTATAAGTATTTCCACCGGCTTGTCCTTTGCTAAGAAAGTATTGGGCCACTTGCTCCGTTTGTTCGTTACTTATGTTACTTGCTCTTTGTTTTGTTGCCTTGTCAGAAAACCACTAAAAATCTGTTTGCTAAGTATTCATAGGGATTTCCTGCTTCATACCACTGTTCGGCACCTTCTATCAAAAGTACTACGATACACCCCCTATACTTGTGAGTTATCACATATTTGCTTGCTTGCACCTTTATTTCCTTTTGTCTTTAGTCTTTACCTCACCGTCAAGCTATTTTCTGGCACTCACACACGTTACCCCACGTCAACAACAAGTCAGAAGCTATTTTATAGCACCGTTACCACTTGTATTTCACTATCTTTTCGTCGAACTAGTGCACCTATACACCTGACAAGTGTATTAGGTGTGTTGGGGACACAAGAGACTTCTTGTATCTTGATTGCAGGGTTGCTTGAGAGGGAATACCTTTGACCAGTTCCTCCTTGAGTTAGATAAACCTTGGGTGATCCACTTAAGGGAAACTTGCTGCTGTTCTACAAACCTCTGCACTTGGAGGCCCAACAACTGTCTACAAGAATAGAAGTGCGTAGAGATCAGAGCATACCTCTCTAGAAATAGGATTCAATTTGTCAATTTGTTCCCATAAGTGTTTCCCTTTTTGTGACAAACAGTGCTCCTTATAATAATACTTTTCTTCTTCCGTGTACCCATCTTGCTAGTAAGAACTAGTTTCAAAGAAACCATCCATTGATAGAAAGCATGACAAAGCAAGGCAATAGCAGACCAGCAACTAGAGAAGGAACTAGTTTTTGTGTGTTTTTTATAAGAGAAAGCAAACCAAACTAAACTAAAAAAAATTGGAATTTTGGTAAAAAGAGGCAAACAAAACCAAGCAAAAGAATCTAAGAAATCTAAAAACAAAGTAAAGAGAAAGGAAGTGGATGACTCTCCTTGTTAAGACGTCCTTAGCCTCCCCAGCAACGGCGCTCGAAAACTTGTTGATGGCTCAGTTGATGTGGAGCCTGTTGGGAACCCCAAGAGTAAGGTGTGAAGCAGCACAGCAGCAAGTCTTCCCTCAGTAAGAAACCGAGGTTATCGAACTAGTAGGAGGAAAGAAACGTCACACAGGTGTTACAAGCAATGTGGAAACCTGCACAACACAAACTCAAGACTTTGCCCCAACTAACAGTGAGGTTGTCAATCTCACCGGTTGTTGTAACAAAGGATTAATTGTATGGTGTGGAAGGTGATGATGGTTTGCATCAAGTAAACAGTAACAGTGGAAGATGTATCAATGGTAAAGATTGGACCGGGGTCCATATTTCACTAGAGGTGCTCTCCTTAGATAAACAACATGGCATGACGGGTAAACAATTTACAGCAGGGCAATTGACAGGAACTGAGAAAGGCAACAATGCAATAATAGACAACAAGATACATAGACCGATACCCAACTGCATCTATGACTAGAAGTCCACCTTCAGGTTACCACCCGAACCCCCTCCAGTATTAAGTTGCAAGCAACAGACAACTGCTTTAAGCAAAGTGTATAAGGTAAACAATCCACTTGTTCCATGAACAAGAGACCGTTGTTTTCTCCCTAGTGGCAACAACACATCTACAACCGAAGAGATTTCTATCACTTCCCTTGGAAACTAGAGGCATGAACCCACTATCGAGCATAAATACCCCCTCTTGGAGTCACTAGCAACTACTTGGAAAAGATAGCTACTAACAACGGAGAGCAAGGAAGATCACAAACAACACAGACATGATAGAATCAAATAGACAAAACCATTAATCAATCTGACATAGTAATATCAATATCCATTGGATCCCCGCAAACATAACATGCATGATTACAAATAGATTAGATCTTGATCATGAACAGAGCTCACAAGATCTATACATGAAAGCACAAGGAGGAGATACAACCATCTAGCTAGTACATGGACCCATAGTCCAAGGTGGAACTACTCACGCTTCATACCGGAGAAGAAGGCCTCTAGGATGATCTCCCCTCCGGTAGGCTGCCGGGAAGAACTTCAGATCCCCCCCCGATATAGGGACTATGGTGGCGGCATCTACATACGGTTTGTGGAGTTTTGGTCGAGTGCCTAGGGTTTCTGCATCGAGGGCTTCTTATAGGCAAAGAGGCGAGGCTGGGAGGCGGCCAGGGGGGGCACACCCTGCCCAGGCGTGGGCCAGGCTTGGCCGCTCCTACGAGGGTCTGGCCACCCTGTGGCGCCCCTCCGTCTCTCCTCTGGACTCCGTGTTCCCCACGGTAAAATATTGACTTTGTCTTTTGTCCCGTCCAATTCCGTGGATATTGATTTTCTGCCTTTCTAGAACCAAAAACAGAAGAAAACAGGCAACTGGCACCGTGGCAACTTGTAAATAGGTTAGTTCTAGAAAACATATAAAAACACCTCAAAGTGTAGACAAAGCAAAGCAAAGTAGATACTAAACAAGCATGGAACATCAAAAATTATATATACGTTTCCGACGTATCAATTACCATACACGGATGCACCCTTATCATTGTTGCTCATAGTCACATTGATAGACTTAGAGTTCTGTCCATTCCGATTCTGCCTTCCTTTGCGCTGCTTGCAGTTTGGAGTGCAATGTCCAATCTCGCCGCACACAAAACGGGGATCATGTGACTTATTCTTCTTATTCTTATTGAAGTTGGTAGTCTGAACGACCTTGTTCCTCCCCTTGAACTTGTTGTGAAAGTTCTTCTGGACTACATTGACGCTTGACTAGGGTGTCATGGCTCCCTTTGGGTGTGCGAATTTTGCCTTTGCCTTTTCCTTAAGGTCTAGAAACCCATTGAGATTCTCAATGGACATCTCTTGCCTCTGGTGTTTGAGGTTAGTGCTGGGTTCGCAAAATAGAAAACAAACAATTTCCTATGATGGAAACTATATACGCCATGATCCATCTATCTAGATACAATCAACGAGTGGATATACATTCAGATTACATACTCTTGAAGACCGACAAAACTTTACGAGTATGGACTCGTTGGTGATGTAGTTGATCTTTTGCTGATCTTAATATCGTGTGGAAGTCCGGCAGCACCACAACTCAGCGGAGCATACATGATCGCACACACATTCGAGACCCCGGCAACCTCCGCATCCTCGCTCCAGCATTACAGCGGAAGTAGCAAATCCTTGCTCCAGAAATAGCCACCAAAAACATATATATGTCTAAGCCGAGACCATGGGGGAATAGTACTAGAGGGGGAGAGATATCCTTCATGAGGAGGTGTGACTGAGACAGAGGGAGATGGGGGCATTTTATAGGAGGAGGGGGGCAGCCCTCCCCATGGCCGGCGGCCAAGGTGGGTACCCCACCTCTTCCTCCATTCATGTGAGTGGAGCTCCCACTAACAAAATGACTCTCCATTTCCTCCACTCAAAATCCATAAATTTCCACCAATTTAACGTAATATCTCATTAAAAAACTCTTCTATTTATTTATTCGGAATTTTCTCAATTACATTAATTAAAAAACATTCACATAAAACCCCTTGCTACTTTTCAATTTCACATCCGGAACCAATTTCAGCATTTTCACCCGAAACAATTTCGGTGTCCAACTCATTTGATCCAAATGGTGTCGATATCCCTTAAGTATGGCACCCTACGGTTCGCGAATAATATAGACATGATCGAGACCCCTCTTCGATCAATAATCAGCAGCGGGACCTGGAGATCCGTACTAACTCCTACACATTTAACGATGACTTCTTGTGATCGTGAGAACCTTAACATTCCAATTAAATCCTTCTGTCTCGAGATATTTTACTTGTCCGAGTTTCGATCATTGGTATCCCCATACCTAGTTTGATCTCGTTACCGACATGCACTCTTTTCTCGTTCCCGTGATATAACATTATAGTGATCTTCATCACTTGCATGCAAGCTATATCAATGTGATATCACCGAGAGGTCCGAGAGTATATCTCTCCGTCATTTGGATGGACAAATACCACTCTTGATCCATGAGCCTCTACTTAACACTATCAGAGTATCTGAACCCACCTTTATAGTCACTCTGTTACGGTGTGACATTTGATGTTATCGAGCTACTCTTTTCGTGTTAGTGATTGACATGATCTCATAGTCTAAGGACTAAAGTTACTTGTAATGATGTTATAGCAATTTAAACATAATGACTTTGATCGTAATACTATACTTCAGATCAATGTTCATCACATCATTCCACCAATGCTGTGACCTCGTTATTAACAACATCAAATATCTATGATTGGAAAACCTTGAGCATAGTGTTAATCAATGAGCTAGTTTATATGAGAGGCATAACTAGGAACACTTTATTTATTTATTAAACACACATGTATTAACGTTTCCTTTTAATGCAATTATAGCATGTAAAATAAAAATCTATGATATACATGGAATACGATAATGACAACTTTATTATTGCCTCTCGGGCATATTCCCTTCAGTCTCCCACTTGCACTAGAGTCAATAATCTAGTTTATCTTGTGATAAATCTAACATCCATAGAGTTTTGGTGTTGATCATGTTTCGCTCTGGGGAGAGTTTTAGTCAACGATGTACCATATTCAGATCCGTGTGTACTTTGCAAGTCTTTATTAACGTAACTTTTTTCAAAGGCCATTATTAATATAAAAGATTTACAAACACAATTAGAAATATATAATATAGTTTAACTTTTTTCAAAGGCCATTATTAATATAAAAACATTGTCCACCTCCGGGCCCACCTCAGCTACTCGAGGCGCATCTTGCAGTCATGCGCCTCCTATATACAAAAAATATCAAAGGCACATATGACCTGGTGCGCCTCCAGTATTGGGGCACCTACCACCACCGGGCACACCCACCTTATTCGAGGCGCATCTTGTCCGTATGCGCCTTGGGTAGTTGAACTACTCGAGGCGCATATGGAGTGGATGCACTTTGAATAAGGGAAGGCAGTCATATCTGGTATGTACATGAAATATAGGAGACGTACCCTTCACGGATGCGCCTCCAGTATTGAAATATACAAGATGCACCCTTTAGCCGTGCGTCTTGTATATTTAGTGAAGGCACATATGGTTAAGATGTGCCTCCTATAATCCTATCTCCTATAGGATTTTCCCTAGTAGCGTGTTAACAAGAGAGAGAAAATGCGCTCTGAAAAAGGCTAATCATAACAATAATTAAAAAAAACTTCCAATTTAGGCAAGAGGTGTGCATGTAACTACCAAATGCGCTCCATACGGTCCCACACTATGTCCCCCATGTCATCATATCGCAGTCACAACCAACCTACCCTACGCAGTCCCACATGGCACGGCCCACACGTCAGCATAACGCGTTCCTGACCAATCGTTCCCACATAGTCTCACATCATGCGGCCCCACATATCAGTCAACGGTCAACCGGTTGGAGAAAGGATCAGAATCTAGATCCTTTTCATCAGATGGCAAAATATCTCTGCTGGAACAAATATACGTACAGAAGCCTCCTCAAGCCCAATTGATCGACTAGAGGTCAAGAAAGATATACGCGGGAGAAAATACCATAATACATTGAGGGGCACAAATTCATGAAATCAAGTGGAAAATCAAATATAATGATAGCAACAACTTGTCTTCAGCACACAGAAAGAGAGTGTACAAATAGGCCTGCGTAAATGCATAACACACGCGAGAACGAAAATAGAAGTATTCATGGGCCGTCCACAATCATTATCATTCAGCATTAAGACTTGGATTTTGTGGCACAACAGAATTACTACTACTATTATTAGCTGGTGCCCTGCTTGATAGTCGATCAGACCTCTTACTATTCGAGTCGATTGTCATGATTTGATGCAGCATCGTTTTGTCCTATAGCAACTGCTTCGTCAACGTCGATTATTTGCATGATTGATAGTACATGCTTCTGCCCAATAACAACCCTGCCAGATAGAAATGATAAGCTTTTAAAGTTCGGCATCATATATATAGGAAATGTGGAAAAATATACAGAAGTTTGAAGAAAGGGAAATATCGATTGGATTGTTGATTACTATTGATTGCTTCAACCTACACGGTATCAGCTTCGCCAAGATGCTCCTCCTCATTTCAAGGTCGGATCAAGTTCTACTCGCGGGCAGATGAACGATGCCAGGTCAAATATCAACGGTCAAGGTTTTGGAGGAGTGTATGGAGAGTTCGACGAGGGCTGATGGGAATCAATGATATGGTAATAACTACGGGGAGGGTAATCGCGGTTCGCATAGGCAGTACAACTATGACAGATACAGGGTTCCCGAGGTGGTTATCGTGCTGCAGGCCGCCGAGGCATCCGGCCATCAGGATGTCGCATTGTCCACCGGCCCCAAAGAGATGGAGCACAACTTGCAAGGTGAACAGAATACCTTATTGGCTCAGAATCAAGAAGTTCGGGCTGGACTTCGAACTAATGAACAGGCAAGCGATACCACCCTAAGAGGCTCATGAAGCTATATAGCATCTTCCTCTTCAGGGTTGATATATAGTGGCTGGCCAAGATTCTACGGGAGAAAAAAAAATAGACATGGTTTTATGTTTTATGTGTGATAACACCAGTAATTTTGCGATGGGCCGTACTTCTGTCTTGTGTATTTATTGTGAGAAGGCAGCCCATGAGGATAAGGACTGTTCTTTGCTTTCAATGACCAAGATGACGGCTATTGCTTATGGTTTGTGCCTAGAGAGTTACTTTTCCCCGAGGCGCCTGGCCGCCTGCATTTGCTGATATTCCTTTGAAACATATTATAAGAATGAAATAACAGAAACCATATGCATCACTTTGATGTAGAGGCATGTGCTTCCCCATTTCGGAGAAAAATATGGCACCAGCGAATCTTTGATGATTTTAGGCAGCAAAAACATATACAATAGAAAGGACAATGATAGATACCTTCGTGAACCCGCCAAACATACGAGACCCCGGACCGGTCCACCACCAGAAAAGTTTACGGTTCTTATTAGACTGCACACGAATAGAAACATCCGATGTAAGAGAGTAGGTACAAAATGATATATATATATACTGGGCGGTTTAATGTGTTGAGGAGAAATAATATATAAGCGCCAGCAATTACCCGAAATCAGTGGAGCTCCACAGTTGAACAGTACCATGTTTTGAACCTGTGACTACATATGGACAACCTGGAAGAGAAATGGCAGAAAGAACAGGAGACATGATATCTTCTATCGTATGGATGCACTCCTTTCTCTGTAGGTCCCATATCTTATTTGACAGAGAGAAACAAACATTGGATATTAGCATTATTCTTAATGCTAGCTTTGTGCATACGCTGAATGACTCTGGAACAAATATATATGTACCTTGGCTGTACAATCATCAGAGCCAGTGATCAAACAATGCCCATCACCTCTTCTGAAAAATGCAAGGCAGTTCACGTTACCCAAATGCCCATCCATTGTATATTGGGATCGGCGAGAACGAAGGCTCCAAACCTGAACATCAAACATGTACATAAAGATAGACTTAGGATCCAGACCGTATATACAAAATTATCTTCTTAATTGGTATCAAAGTTTAGATTTATCGTATTAAGGAAACCTGGCCAGACCTCTATTACACGTTGATCTGACACACTCGCAAAGCAGTCCGCGTCATCTGGGTTAAATGCTACTTGACGTGCAGGAATGGAAACATTAGCAGGTTTGACATCCCAGCCATTGTTCCATTTCCAAAGATTCATCGACGATGACAAAAGAAACTGCTCGGTTGCATCTATGGCTATTGAGTTGAGAGAGCCTTGATGATTTCCTGCCAACTTAACGACCCTTCTTATTTGTGTCATACGGGCGCAGTTGTACACATGGATGAGACCGTCAGTTGTCGCAGCAGCAACCATGTTCCCCCGTGCAAAAACTTTAATGGAAGAAACTGCGGCAGTGGTAGTCATAGAAAAATATTAGCATGCCACCGTCTATTCTATACGATGAAAGAAGCATAATTTTAGATAGAGAAGTTTCAAAAAGGATGCCTGGTTGCTCAGTGACTTCAAACGTATGTGTTGGTCCCTGCGAGTAATTAAAATAACTTTGTTAGCTCAGTATGCAGAAAAACAAATTATATTTATTACCAATACAACTGATTTATTTGTCAACCTATCCGAGGGTGGAAACCAATCACTACAAAATATACCTAGGTAGTTATATACTACTTTCTCCTTCTCATAATGTAAGATGTTATTACATCCAATAAATGAGTACACCGGATGCAATAGAATTCTGTATTATGGGATGCACGCGCAGTATGTACCTTTTAGGCGGTATTCATATTTTTTTTGGGCTACTTTTTGTATATCAGTTTGAAAATGCATTGGGTGCGATGAAATATTTGGACTCGTTTCTACTTATTTTACGGTTTGCACTATTGCACCTAGTAGAAATAGTACATGAATGATTTCAAGGTGATGAAGTAGTATAGAGTAAATGGATTCCGATCCTCTTAAACTTAACATGTGTGGGAGATATTTGACAGAGAACACACTACTAAACGAAGTGTCATTACTAATGGGTAAACCGCTCCATCAGTAATAGGTAAAGGATTTATGCACTAGCCAATTATTTCTTTGGGCTACTTTTTGTATATCAGTTTTGAAAATGCACGGGGTGTGATGAAATATTTGGACTCGTTTCTACTTATTTTACGGTTTGCATTATTGCACCTAGTATAAATAGTACATGAATGATTACAAGGTGATGAAGTAGTATAGAGTAAATGGGATCCTCTTAAACTTAAACACGTGTGTGGGAGATATTTGACAGAGAACACACTACTAAATGAAGTGTCATTACTAATGGGTAAACCACTCATCAGTAATAGGTAAAGGATTTATGCACTGCCCAATTATCACAAAAGATTGATCTTATGGAAAGAGGCTAGGCGGTGTATTTATATTTAACACTCTCCCTCACGTTTAGACTATTTTAGTCCTTAGCGTGAGATAGAAGTATGCCACATAATCTTTTTTTAATACTGCATGAGCAGAGTCTTGAACTCAAGACTTCTTGGCTCTGATACCATAAAGGATTTATGCACTAGCCAATTATTTTAAAAGACCGATCTTATGAAAAGAGGCTATAGAATGGGTTGTTGTTTCCAACTTCCTATTAGCAATGTGAGTGTCAAAACAAAAAAGGAGTTAGACTGTGCGCGATGTGGATTTCCAAACATATGAATAAAAGTTTGCACTGGCGCCTTACCAACGCCTTGGCACCCGTTCTTAAGCTTTTGCTCAGTGTTTCGGTATGCACCAAGCACGACATCGTGCCACCCATTCACTTTCCTCTTGTATGGGACACCCCGTTGCGCGCCATATAAGTCCTTGGAGGAATGGGAAATCCAAGGCAGAGGTGAATATTTTTTCACCACCATGACTACTAGGGAACTTGTGGATGTCGGGTCCACACCCCATGTTGCAGATCACGAAGTTGTTGATTTGTCATTCTGTCTAGATCTGTCTCTACCGTTGTTGGTGCCGCGTTGCACCAAAGTCACACCATCATCTATTGATATGCTACGCCTGCTTCCGTAAAGGATGGGGAAGTGCCGAGGAAAAATGTATGGACAGACAGAGAAGCATGACATGCCGCTTCCTTAGCGGCCCACACCCTTGACCATGGAGTAGGTTGACATGCTATTATCAAGGACAAGGAGGTACAAATAAAGAGGAAAAAAAAGTTCTTGGAGATGGCATCGTTGGAAAGCTTGAAGTTGGCTTTATTAGGATGAAGTTCATCATTGGATGATGGCGGTTGAGTAAAAGACTATTGTGGAGATGGCGGTTCAGCGAAGCGTGTGGAAAAGGTAATATTTATACTACTCAACATGAATTAGTGACGCTGGTGGTCGCGATATGTTTTCTCACAAACCGGACATGTGGGCGTTAGCAGAATAATTTTATACGTGTAGATTGAACACATGATTTCGGGTAGCACTTCATCACTTTGAGATAAATGATCTTGTAAATTTGAAAGATAACAAATTTTCAATGTATTATTATAGACAACCTTATATCAATTGTTGCAGTTATATGTCCTATAGCGAATATACAATGTAATTATGATTATATGTCCTGTAGAGTATGTATGTGTAGTGTGAAACATATATGACTACTCAAGTAGTATAGATACTACGTTTTAAGTACCGCGTATAATTTTCTGACATACTCCTTTTTTATCTACATACTATATACTAAGGTACTTCAGAATATAGTGCAAATTATGGGTTCACTGGCAATTTTTCATGTAACTTGCTTTGAAGTATCTTAGATATAGTGCATGTACATACTCAAACCGATAAAATATAACATATACTTATGTATGGTAGTATATAAGATGTACGTGCTGTCGTTACACGAAGGAGTAGAAAGTTTTGAATAAAAATATATTGCCTAGTCTCTTGTCATCAGATTGGTCTTGCTTAATTTGGCTAGTGTATAAATCTTTTATGGTATTAGAGACAAGTGGTCTCGAGTTCAAGACCCAGATCATGCAGTATTAAAAGAAAAAGGAAAATAATTTTATGACCTCCACTGAACACGCGCTAAGGATTAAAATATACTAGATGTGAGAGGGAGTGTTCAATATAAATTTATTGCCTAGTCTCTTTCTATCAAATTGGTCTTTTGGTTAATTTAACTAGTGCATAAATCCTTCAGAAGTATAAACATTGATATGTCCATACAGGGACTGGTATGCGAGAGGAAGAATGCATCAACTTGCCTGTGTCCCATGGATCCATACACGAGCTTGTCCATTCGCATGACCAGTTATAATCCTGTGTGACGATAATAAATTTACCATACGGTGATTCATACTTACACAAACAAAGGAAATGTTCCGCTATGACAATTTGATATTCACTCACCATCGTAGTGTCGGATGAGCATCTAAGCAACGTAGCTCCTCGTCCGTATTTTTCATGTATGTGATCTAGTCAAATGAATATCTGGTCAACATTATGAACACTACCTAAAAGTTCAAAGATGTATGCAAGAGAAAAGAAAACTTTTTACCTGCATTCTTGGTTGGATCACTGCTGGCTACATCGTATGTAGTTCCGCCAACAAAGTATAATGTTTTAAAGGCATGAGAAAGTAATAAAGGAAAGATCAATCTATCAGAGTACAATACATCTACCTGCTTGTATGTGTCAATAAAATTATTTTCCTAGAGGAAGGATATCAGTGTGATTTTTAAGAATTATAAATGGCGAATGATTTCCATTGTTACTTATCAAATGTTATTAGCATAATCACAGCATCTTCTCCACAAGCACACAACCAATAGACAAGAACTAGTCACAACCACGATGTAAGAACAGTAGAATACCCAGTATACCACCTATTAATGAATGTTACCATAAAGGTTAGTGGAGGAAAATGATTTCTACTTCGAGACGGTTCCTAGCCCATCAAGGCAATACTATGTGATATTTGTCCATTCCTATGGATAAGGCGGATGCATATTTAATATTATTCTTTGATCAAGATTTAGTCCAAATATATGATATATGTACTCGTTGAAACAACAATTTATAATATGTTTCCATATTACATGTCACATATTGATTGGTTGAAAAGGTTTGAAAGAGATCGTAGTTATCAAGAAAAAATTTCTAGTGTCATTATTCTTATATTCATCTTAACTACCACACCGATTAATTTTTTTTTGGTTATCTAGTTTGGGATGCAATTTCGGAGCTATGCATGACCCCAAAAAGAGCCTATGGTTTTTCAAATTAGAGTAAAAAAAGAGAGGTAGAAGTGCACACTAGATTTCTTTGTATGTCCCCACAACAAAATTTAGCTTTGAATTCATGGTCGTAAACAAATACTCCCTTTGTCGCGATTTACTTGTCACAGATTTATGTATCTAGACGTGTTTTAATCTAGACAAATATGTGACCTCTAATTCGGGAAAGAGGAATTAATAATTTAGAGGAGGAAATGTTGTGGTCTAACTTTTTACCTCAAAGTTTGCCTCTGTTGATTGAGGCACATGATAATTCTCTTTCATTAATATTGCCACCTCATGCACAGCCTTTCCCATATGTTTGGCTTCCTCAAAAAAGTCGCAACACTCATCTTGGTTCATGAATAGCGAGGCATAGTGATTCCCTGATGTACTGCTCTGTATGATGGGTTCAAAGTTTGTTCACATGATTCTTGCGAACTCCTCTTTCCTTGTCGACACAACCAAAGTGTAACTTGATCTAGAAGGCACAATGCCGTATAGGGGCAGCTTTGCCAAGGCCTCCATACTACTCGATGTCTTGTCCATAAGCCTAAATGCGACATGTTCAGAGGCATTGTTTGTTATGTGCAGTGACCACGATATACACTCGGGTTCACAAGGTAAGCGGGTGAGATCCAGGACTACGTCAAGTAGGTTGCTGCCGCCACCAAATGTGACCTACAGGTATGAAAACTTGCAAAACATTATGTATATCTAAATTTGTAACAAGTCTAGACAGTTTAGCGAACAATTATTCTAATTAATTATGGATATGCGTACCTCAGAAGTTCTATCTCTGGCTGGTTCCGTCATATAATTATAAGCACTTGACAGTGATTCATCATAATTACCCATTGTTTGCTCCTGGACACAGTAATTACCCATTCTCCGGTCATGGACATCATAATGCTCCCGGTTATCAATATACAGAAGTACCACTGTGTTTTGTTTTCCAATCACAACACTAATATAGAAAGATATCCAAGTAAGTACTTTGTATAATTGTAATGCGGTAAAAAATGATCGAAAGACTAAAATATGACAATATATATGTATGATCGACTACATACCTTCCCATCAAATTTATATTTGACAAAGACCTTCCTATCAAATATGAGAGGCCATGTACGACATCATCGGCACATCCAATATTGACGATTCTCCTTAGCCTGGGTGGGCGAAAATTTATCCTATATATGTGGCACGAATTAATTAAACACGTCGATCAGCTAGTACGTACAAGACAGACCAACTGTTATATAACAGTTAAGAAATTGCACTAAGTGAGCAATTAGAACTTCTTTTTATATTACCTAGAATAAACGGGTTCCCACAAATAAATACATCCATCTTTGGAACCTGTAACTAGAATATGAAGCATGGGATGGTACACGACATAGGTAACGGGGGACAACATTTTTAGTGTACGTACACACATCTTCTTCTTCATGTCCCATATCTGATTGACAGAAAAGAAAGCATGCATTAAGACACCACTGTAACTAAAATGTATGATTCGTGTTGTTCCATAAGAATGGTTGCCAGACCTTAGCGGTCTTATCCTCAGAGGCAGTAACCAAATACTCCCGACCAAAACATTTGAAGAAAACCAGACAGTTAACTATGTTTGAATGCTCACAGAAAGTGTCTTCGGATATGGGAGAATTAATACTCCAAACCTGTACACCATGCATATATATATATAGGGAATTGAGCTGGAGAGTGGCAAAAAAATTGTTGGCTGGAAATAATAGGAGAATCGCGGGATATATACCTTTACACTGTGATCCTCTGAAGCACTAGCAATTGTGCCATTTGGGTCAAACACGACTTGAAGGATACTGTCGGTGTGTTCTTTATTAAATGTTTGTATGCACTGCCAGTCGTTATCCCAGTCCCAAAGTGTCATGTCTCTATAATGCGACGACAACAAATACGGCTCTGTTGGATGAACGACCAAGGAATGGACACTTTCAGAAGTTCTGAAAGTTCTGATCTTCCGCATTTTTGTTGGCAAGTACTCATAAACATGGATGAGATCATTATCTGTTGCAGCCACGAACCATTGCTTTCTTGTAATAAATTTGACACATGTGACTGCAGTGAGTGCGACCAATTTTATTAGTATGCTGGGGTAATGATCGATAATAGAATGAACATACAAGTCAGAAAGGCATGCCTTTTGCGTCTGAAATTTTAAGCGAACCCACTACTTTCTGCCAGTACATGTTAAGAAAAGTATACTTTGTCAGTTGCCAAAGCGCAAAGTAGTTCAAAATGACATTAATTCTTGTAGCTTTATTTCATCACTAATAATGCAGTCACTTGCCTGTGTCTCATAATTCCAAATGCGAACATGCCCATGTTCTTCTCCTGTTATAATCCTGCAATAAAACTATGGAATTAATCACGAAGTACCCGCGATATCAACAAAAATGGTCACTCACGTGCTTAGTGTCCACAAAACGAAGACTTGAATGGAGAAGGAAAGCGGTGAGGAAGACCCACACGACGAGTTTTTTGTTAGATGAGACTTGAACTTGGGTGGCTAGACACACACACGCACACGCACACGCACACGCACACGCACACGCACACGCACACATGCTTACAGAATATATACTTTTACAACTAATGCAACTCACTCACCATTGCTCGCCGTGGTTTGTGTCCAAGGAATACATGCTCCGCGAGGGCCGATGTGTGCTTAACATCTGGGAACCACATCAGAGATTTTTACTACACGCACATTACAAAACAAAAATACGTGTGCAAGGAAAAAAAATCATACCTTGATTTCGGGCGAGTTTGGCTGCCAGATTCAATGATGACCATGGATGCACCGGATATACAAACCAAAAGTATCAGACATACAAGTGAGAACAAGTAGAGTAAAGCAGCCGAGTATTTTAGTTATATAGTATGGCTTTAGTTTGGTGTGACACAACTCATATTAGTTACTACGTAGTATTATGTAGGTGTACTACACTTCCTAAGTATTCAACTGTAAGACTAGCTTTCACCAATAATTCTTTCCTGTTTTAAAATCATATTTACATTCCTGACACATCGATCATGGGACATAAAATTGATGCCACTAGATTCGTGTTTAGAAGTACATTTTTTATATGCCCCTCAAAATAAGTACAATTTGTATGACTCCTTTTGATTCTTTATCACTTTAGCTAGTAGTTAAGGGAGTAGTTACTGCTCAAAGTTTTGTTTTATCCAACCAAAATGAACCCTACATTTCAAAAGGGAGTACTCCCAGCATTCCATATTAATTCACACAACTAATATGGAATGGAGTAATTAACCATCACATCATGCCTGACCCGCTAACACAACCAATATGGAATGGAGTAATTAATAGCTTCTATACCTGTGATGGCATTGTGATCTCTCCTGGCAGAGTAAAAACAGCTTTCAACCTCACCACTTGCACCTGCAGGTTCATCCTCATATCGTCGGTGAAATATTCATCCTTCTGGCTTTGGAAGATGTCGACATCTTCATCATCCCCCAATATAGCGCACTCAAGGATGAGATCATTTGTGTTAGCGGGTCGAGCATGATGTGATGACGCTGTCACAACAAGTGTGTAAGTGGACCTCAGCCGTACAATTCCGTATACCGGTCCACTTACGAAGCAATCATCATAGTGCGTCTCACTCTCATCTAGAATTATCCTAAATGCAACATTTGCATCTTTGTTATTTGATATGTTTAGTGAGCATGGAATCAACTTGTTTAATTCGAAAGGGAAGCATAGCTCCAACGAGTCAACTTCGAGCATCTTCATGGGCCCAGCTCCTGGGTTTGGGATTAGCTGCAGCAAAACAACTTATATATAAGTAGTTCTAACTTATTTTTTAGGGAAATGAAAGGTAATATGTGTGTGAACAATTAACAAGGGTTTGTTTGTACCCGCAAAAAACAAGGGTTTGTTTGGTAGTCTGTGCCACCCATGAGACATGTTGACCTCATACATGCCGATTTGAGATTTTGTCAATTGTTTGGCAGCCCGAATCTTGAGACATTCTAAGTTAAGCGTTTGTTTGCTAGTATTTAATTTCATTTCGTTACCTCCTCCCCTATGGTGCCGAAGATACCACCACACCTATGAAATGTATGAAAACTGAAAATCTACTGTATAAATAAACGGTGTAAAGTGATTAACACTACTCTTGAAATTTTAGATTCATCACCATTAGCAGAATGTACCATGCATAGAGTATATAGTATGCAAAATTTTGAAGAGTGCATGATATAATCATTCTCTCGACCCGGTTACCAAATAAACATGCACGATGGTAGTTTCTCCATGAAAAATTATTGATGTGAACAGAGGAGCTTGTCCCTTCTTCTGCACTAAAAGAGGGAAACGCTAAACATAGAGTGGGAGCAACTTACGGAGATAACATAGAAATGAAAAATATTTTGACCAAACCACCCCATATGTCAGTACACACCCAACCCATAGGACGGCTTGGTGCGTCACCAGAGCAGGAGGACCTACGGCACGGCAGGAGCGGCCGGGGGCGTCAGTGCCGGGGTGCCGCGGGTCACCGGCGCATCTCCGGTGCATAGAGGACCCGTGCTAGAAGTGGACCTCAAGTCTGCGGCCGTCGGCGTTTGTCCTCGAGCCCCGCGTAGGTTTTGGTCGGCGCCCCCTCTTTGTGGCCTTCCGACGGCGCTCACGGTGCTCTTCGGCGCGGCGGCGGCGCGTCTGTGTGCTTGGTCAGAGGGCTCGTCGTGGTGGCGCGGGCTCGTCCAGGGCTCGATCTAGGACGCCAGCGAGGTGTTATGGTGGCGGTGATCTTCGGTCCTTTTCGCGGTGGCGGTTGCCCGCGTTCACTCTGGTTGTTTTTCGGCAACTATCTCGCAGGCAACTGTGGTGATCCGGACGGCGGCTTTCGTCGCGGCGACAGGGAGCCTAGGCGTGGCGGAGGAAAGGTTGCTTGATGATCGTCGGGAGATTGGAGGAGGAGGGGACGTGTGGTGGTTGTTTCATTCCTTGTTGGGTGGGCGTGAGGTTTGGGACTCTTCGCTGGGCGAAAGCCTTGTCCTGGCTGCTGGCCAGGACCGACGATGGTGATGCTCGTGGGTGCCGCATCCTTCTTGAAGTCATGCTTGAAGCGGTTGTTTCTTGCTCCTCCACCCGGGATCTCTGGAGGAAACCCTAGATCTCCCGCGAGGCGGCGCTCTTGTGTCACTTTTCCTCTTGGAGCCTTGCTTTGGACGTCCACTGGACAGAGGGACTTGTGGAATGTTTTGGTGGTTTGGCGGAGGCGGGTTAGTCTTCGGCCAGGCAGGGCGCGACCCTGGGGTGGGCGTGGTAGTTGGAGCGGTGCCTCCGGTCTTTCATCTCCGCGTGTTGTGTTGAGGTGTAGTGTCGACCTAGTTGGTCGTCGACCAGTGTGGAGCACAACCTCAGGGCTGGCGTGTGGTGTTGTGCTGTAACGGTTTTTCGGCCAGTTTTCCTTATTAATGGGCCGGCTCTTTTCTACTGTATCAATGAAAGGCAAATCTTTTTCCATGTTTCAAAAGAAATTCAAATGGGCCTCCGTTTTTCCAAATTTTGTTATATTTGTCTTATTTGATGTACTCGAAATACAATGTATTTTCCGTTGAAAATATTTGATACACATAGCTATTTGTTTAGAAAATATTTGATGATTTGTGAAAAATTCAAAAACGGGATCTATGAGCCCGTCCTTTAAAGTGAATTTCCGTTTGGACATGGGCTTATACAACTTTAGGGGCAGGGGTTGTACTGTAGCAGGCCTCATGTCTCTAATATATTAATATAGGGAAAATATATCTTACTCCTGGATCTAAACCCACGTCTCGTATGTAGAACTTTATTAGTTCGAACATGCTGATACACTATATAAGAAGTACTTCAGAACAAGTTACATGCAAAAATTTGTGTCCCATATAGTATACACTGTATTTTCAAATACCTTTATTTTGTACATAAAAAAGGTGTATGTGAAAATCTGTACATACCATCTAATAAGTACTATATATACTACCAAAATAGTCATATATACTTCAACACACGTACTCTCGGGTATGAAAGATACTACTAGGTTGTGTAAAACAGGCATGGGTGTAACTACACCCGGCACTAGTATGAATATGTCATATATATACCTCAACACCTTCAATTTCATCAAGTCTTTTGATTATGTGCCACATACTATGTGGTCTGTGTTCTGGGTTTTCTTTAGTGCACTCTATCCCAATCTCAGCACATACGTTAATTTGTTCCCACGCTGGGTTGTCCCGTGATATTTCTAACCAGCTGCTGCAACTTTCAAGTACCTACAGAATTGAATAAGTGAGTTATGCGTTGGATCAGCAGCATCCGCTGACATATAAAAATTAATTGAGCGTGCTATATAAACAACTTAAGTCAATTGATATTAACTTGTGAACGCAACAATGTTCAAACATCTGACGCCAAAAAAATCAAACAATTCTTCCAGGTAAGTGAAGTCCATTCGCTTTGTTTCTATCCAAAAAATACTCCACAAAATTGCACATACATATTTTTTAATGTAGAATTAAAATTTACGATACTTCATGAAAATATTAATAACTTGAAAAATTATATTATTAGGGATCCTTTTATAGTTATGTTTCCTTTTAGTTTTTAATAGTGCGTTTTTTATATGGTCATTTTAGAAATCTAAATATCATGGACCATTCTCTAACCTACGAGTGAGAGTATGATAATATTTTTTCCAATTTAGCTACCACCTTACTTCAGTTTTTCTAGCATATTTCTATTTGCTATGGTAGTTGTGAATTTTATTTTCTTGATATGATTGCGTTTTTGGAGCTAATATATGCAATATATTAGTAGATGTGCTTCTGAAATGATAGCAAGATGCAAAGTATAAGAGAAACATAATAATGACCCTATGCAAAGCTATGGTGTGAATCCTTATTTTTAACAAATATGGTTTATTTGGAGTAGAGTTGTAACTATTCTTACACCCGCGATGTCTTGATGATACACCCTTTGTCCAGTCAGCATCTCCAGGATTATAATACCAAGACTATACAAGTCATTCTTTTGCGTGATCAAATTTCTATCAATGAATTCAGGTGGTAAATATCCCCTATATGAAAATATTGTGATCAGTGAGGAATGCACTATAATTAATAGCAAACATGACAAATAGTGATACATATATTTAACAACATTCTGGCCAACTTACATCGTTCCGGTCATTTTTGTAGTGATCAACTCGGTTTGGTATTCCTTGAAACACCTCGAGATACCAAAATCAGTAATCTTTGCAACCATATTTTGATCCAGCAATATGTTGTCCGGTTTCAGGTCTAAGTGAACAATATTTTTTTCGTGGAGATAGAGTAACCCCTTACATATATCCTTAATTATTCGGTAACGTATTCTCCATTCAAGTCCACCAGGTGCAGCTACAATGGGGAGAAGAAAAAAGTGGTCATGTTCAGTATTCGTGGTACACATGCGCAACTTGTGATTTAATATACGGTACACGAAATGGTCAACCGTTTCAACTACTATATCGGATTTCTTGGCTTAAACCAGGTTATTTTATTGAAGAAGAAAATATGGATGAAGACATCATTTTGTGTATACCTTGGACGATATAACGTTGAAGACTTCCCATAGGTAGAAATTCAAAGCACAGCAACCTTTCTCGTACATCAGCTATGACAAATTCCCCGCAATAGTTCGCCGCATTCCCTTGTGTGTCCGCGCAGTACCCTAAGAAACGTACTATATTAGTGTGTCGTGCCTTCATCAGACATTCAACCTCTCGCTGGTATTCGTCATCGTGCATGAATGCATAGGACAGCTTCTTTACAGCAACGTCACTAT
Organism: Avena sativa; assembly: GCA_916181665.1. NCBI lineage: Eukaryota > Viridiplantae > Streptophyta > Magnoliopsida > Poales > Poaceae > Avena > Avena sativa. The sequence continues at coordinate 13,670,537 of OV702300.1, read as the reverse complement.
TCTCAAGCATTCCCTGCGATAAATTAATGCATGGATAAACTTGAGTACAGTAAGTAGTACTTTTCATTTAAGCTACTCTCCCTCCGTCCCGATTTAAAGGACACAGTTTGCAATTCTCTTGGCCCTAGATGTTCTCTAATTGGTCTAGTTTTATAGTGTGGAGAAATAGATGCATGATGAGAAGAAGAATCAATAAAAGCGTTCACGTTTGTTCACACGTGTGCATGCAAACATTTTGTTTTTTTCACATTAGAGTAGTTACAAAGATTAAATGATTTTCTGTCTAAATATTTTAGGATTACATGGTTTGCAAATTGTGTCCTTTAAACCGGGACGGAGGGAGTACAAACAAAATTTTGACTAGTCAAAGCAGGAGAGTGAACTTTTTTATTGGGAATAGTGGGAGGGTTTTATTTTACTGTACCTTATAAACTGAAGAAAATCCACCACTGCCAATTCTAAAGTTAGGACAGAAATTGTTTGTGATTTCTTCTAAAAGTGCGAGCGGAAGGGCCACGGGCTTGGCAGCTTCGTCAAGTATTATGCGCTCCAAGTCCCTCTCTGTAATTCTCATACACGCTTGGAGATCTGCCATTGCTATGTACGACAGCACTTGTCCTTGCTTTAGACAAGAGCGCACACACATTATTTGTGAGGCCATGAATTTTACACACTAAAAAAAGTCTAGATTTATTTTCTTCACAAACCTAAAACATCTTATATTTTAAAACAGAGGGAGTAATTGCGTATACTGAAGAGAGACCTTTAGTTAACAAAGAGATAATATAACTTGCTGAATACTAATTAGTTATCACTAAGATATTGTTAAACAGAGCAACCTCATCACCCAACATCATTAATTACTTGGTTTGTTCTCCATCACGTACAGCCGACCAAGATGTAGCAAACTGCTGGTAACAATGTATAACAAGTTGCAGCTAGCAAAAACACAGTAACCATGCACATAAGTTGCAGTGTATCCTAAATAAGCACGGATTGGCAGAGGATCATTGGAAGAAGCAGATATTAGTACCTGGAGAAGGAAGCCCTGCTTCTGCGCTGTGAATCAACCCCGTGCCAGAGTCTTCTCAAGCTATGCAAGGAAAGGAATGAGATGTGATAGCAGGGAGAGAGGTATGGTTAGATTTGAATCCAAGTAGAGTTTACTTATACAGGATCAGTAGTACACACTAGAAAAAGTCTACAGCTATGGCTCGAATTCACATGTTCACATGTAAGAGGACAAGATGCTCATTTGCTTTTTTGTTAAATTTGGCCAGAGCACTGTCACCTTATTGTTTAGCATAGCTGTTGTGGTATAAACCCAAACGGAGAGTAACGTGCAGGGACTCATTAACAAAGCTCCACACTGCTGTCACCTACTGTTTATAGCATATATGTGCAACATTGCACGAGGTATTGCTTTTTTAACTATACCACCAAACAGCTGGCTACAGTAACCCGCATGAGTGTACTGGTCACCAACTCGCGAAAACACAAAAGCCGCGACGGTTTCGGTTAGTTTGATGACGTGGCAGTCTGATTTTTGCGATTCTCCCCTAAATTATTATTTATTCTCACTTTAGGTCCTCCATGTCAGTTAAATTTAAAACTAATAGAATATCTGAACAAATTAGAAGGAGGCGGTCATCTCCTTCCTTTGACCTGGCATCCAGTGGAAGTGGCACTCTCGCCGACCGACGTCACGCCATGATCCATGCCGCTGCTAAGATCCTCTGGTGGGGATATGAACACTCCGATGTCCTCTCTCCCCCTCTTTGTTCTCCCCCTCGCTGTCCAACTCCTGTAGGAATCTCGCCCGCCCTTTCGCCATTGCCGTCGCTTCACACCAGCACACGGGGCCTCCCCTCCCACACCCGAGACCACTGAGAGATCCGGCTCGTCGTACTAGTTCTCCATGCTCCTAGAATCGACCGGAGAAGCCCTCAGTCAACGCAAATGTCCTCGTCTTCGCGCGTGATGGCAGAGGGTAGAGCTCGAGATGGGTATGCGGGGTCATGGGGTGGTGCGACCTAGACCAATAAGAAAAAAGTGGGCAGGGTAGAAATACAAAAATGCCAGGGGGTCTCTAGGGTTTCACTAGGAAGCACCGGTTGGCCTCTTGTTGGGCCGACTTGACTGTGGGCTAGGTAGGTGCCCAGTTGAGCTGGGCCTTCTCTATTTTTCCACTCACACTACTACCGATTTTATCTTCGATGGCACTCTTTATTAGCTACGAGCCTCGCTACATCGTCTTATTTTTCAGTGTAATTTTTCTTCCAAACAGAAAGGAAGTAAAATTCATGTTGCGCCGGTATTTTATCCAAAATTGTATTTTTCTCCGGTGCAATGCACTTGCACGTTTCCTAGTATAGTTACTATAATATGTGTTATGTAGGTTGCCCTATTAAATGCTAGCCGTAAATTATATATCCGAGTGTTCTAATAATTAAGATGATGTGGTTTAACGTGGTGTCTTGAAAAACATACGTGTACTATATAACAGATATTCAACCACCAGCTTACATCACCAATATGTTTGGAAATTGTCTGAATGGTATTGACAAAAAAATAATAAGGCTAGAATGCATATAGGTGTTTTTGCTTTATATTGGTCGATTTAGAATCGTAAAAATAATATTAGTTTTAACAGAAAAGATTCTACTAATTTCTTGCAGGTTTTCCGTATGGCAGTTCACCGGGTTTATTTTAGCGAGAGTGAATGATTTCTGGAGCATATACGTGTCCTCTAGTATTTGATAGGAAAGCTCCTTCAGAGATCTCGAGCCTATACCCGTTTGTCAGCTAGTCGTTTTAGCTGTCGACGAATAGTGTGGCGAGGCTCAGATTGGATCTTGAGACGGGTGAAAATTATATGGCCTCGACTGCAGTGGCCGGGTTAAATTACAGCACCGCACCACCGATCTCCATGCGCTGACATTGCGTTCTCGTCGTGGGCACGCTGCTGTGAAAACAAAATGAGAGAGAGAGACCGTGTCTGTGCAGGCAACCCGGCCGCCCACTTACATTGCATCGAGATTAATGCATAATTAGTCGATGCATAATTAATAGGAGCCCAGTTAGCTGGCTTAATGTTTGACTACACCGCCGTTTCAAGTCTCTTAAAAAAACATCTATTTATCTATATATTACTCCCTCGGATCCATATCAATTGATTCTAAATTTAGATGAATCTATATAGTACTAAATAGTGTCTAGATTCATTTAAAACTAGACAAATTTGAGTTAATTAATATGGGCCGGAGAGAGTACTGTATACTATATAGTACTACTAAAAACAATAACCGGTTCTAAAAAAAAAACTAAAAACAATAACCTATGTTATTTAATCCATATTATCTAAATTTTATTTGATGGTTAGATATGAAATTTACGATTAGAATTTAATAAAAGATTACTAGTTTTGTAACCTGTTCGGCAGACCTAGAAAGCAACATGTTACTAAATAATATCACCTAAAATTAATGTGGCTATTTTAGATCTAAAATTTATGTACTGGAGTTAGAGCATCTCCACTCGCTTACTCAGGAGACCGATTCGGACGCTGAATTTCGATCCGGACGCAGAAAATCGGCTCAGTCGCGTACCCAGGGACATGTTTTCGGCCGGATTTGGGCCAACTTTGGTCCGGACTAACCAGGCCGAACCCAGGATCCCGGGTACGCCCTGGGGACGCCGAACGAAGCGAATTGGCCGAGTGGACCAGCCTGTCAGCGACAGAAGCCGAATCGCCGCCGGCCTTCCCGTCGTTTTCGCCTTCCCGCTGTTTTCCTTTTTCCGCGCTCGCCGCTACACCCCTCCCGCCCTCGCCGCCGAACTCCGCCTATAAAAGGCGTACATCCCGCCGTCTCTCTTCATAGTCTCTCACACCACCCCCAACTCCGGCGAACTTCGGTAGTTCGCACCTTTCTTCCTCCTCAACTCCGCCGAGAAGCCATGGCCGAGGGCCGACGCACGATGCCGCCGTGGGAAGCCCGACTCCTCCGGGAGGCACGCTATACGGCGCCACCGGACACTCGTCTCCACCCAACTGGCAACTCAGCGCCGGCGGGATACCTGTTCCGCCGGTGCCGGCCGAAGAGGATCTCGCCGGAGAGATCCAGGCGGCTATCGCCGACTTGCATGACCCGAACTCGCCGAGGATCCTGGCAACCTGGTCTTCTGGAGGCAGTTCTTCGTCGAGAGGCGCCTCGAGGAACTCGGCCTATACGATGGACCGCCGGGCTCGCCGCCGCCACGTAACAATGTGGCTTTCTGCCGCCGCTGGTGGAGCGTTCTAGGGCGAACTCGCGCCGGCGTCATGGAGCACATCCAGGCCGGCAACCACCCCCGCCTCGGCCTGTAGTTGCGGCGTCCGGCGTCGACCACGGCGGAGGCCTTTTCCTAGTTTTTAATCCGATGCAATACCCTTGCCATTTTTAATGAAATTCGTCTATATTCGCTCATATTTCGCCGAACCAGGGACTCGGCTGGGTATACGAGTGGGAAACTGGGCACATCCAGGCCGAAAACACGCAAAAAAAAGTCCGGTTTTCGGCCTGGGATCGCCCCTAACGAAGGGAGATGCTCTTAACCGGGAGATATTAGGGTGTGTTCGGTGGTAGCCCAGCTCCCCAATCCTCAAATCCAGCTCTACAAACCCAAATCCGGCGCCTCGTTGGTAGTAGTAGAAAACGTTCGGCTCGCAGCTTCTTGTATTTCGGGTGGGCTAGGACTAGGAGCCCATTTATAGCCGACACGGCCTGTTCCAAGGCAAATCAGGCCAATATCTTGCACATAAAAAATAAAAAAGGAAAGCTTATATAACAGCGGCAGTGCCCAATGGAGGATCTCGGCGGCGGCCACAAAAATTGCTGAAATTGGAAACAGAAAACAATCATTGTAGGGACGACAGATCGAGCCGGCGATTTGGGTTCGTACCTTTGTTTTTGGAACAGAAATCATTGAATCAGCCTGAGGTGGAGGGGGATGACCACGACCAGTAAACTGCGAAGGAACCTTCGTAGTCCAGACAGTTTGCTGCATCTAGCCGAGATGTCCCTCGTCGACCAGTGTATTTTCAAAGCTAACTGTGTTAATTAGGATTTAAAAAGACATTTTTGCCCTTGATACATAATGTGACCAAAATTCCGCGCCCTGATGTGTTTGGACATGATTAGCCATGAATGCTATTTTGCCTCGGCATGCCCATGGTACCTTTTATTTCTACGCTGGGCATATAGGATATGGTCGTACGGCTCACAAATATTTTAGCAAGCAGGCGGCACGTTATCCGTGATTCCCAGTTAACAAATGAAGATTTCAGGCCGTAGGGTGGATCGGTGCTCCCTGCTCTGCCGAACTAGTCATCCAGATCGGGGCGTCTGCAGCTTTTTTTTTTAGAAGGACAGTTGAAGCTTTATTAATCGATCATCAACACGTTTACAAGAATTCCCAACTCTGTTGGTGGATTACCTAGTCAGTCATGAGACACATGGGTGATGGGCCTCCAAAACTTCAGGATCAGTAATATCATCGATAGCAAATGTCGACGCATCCACAAATAAATCCTCTCGTTAGAACATGTGACCGTGTCGTGTTTATATACGTATATAGTCATATTGTGTATTACTTTTGTATGTGTTCGTATTGTATAATACTAGAACGTTTCTTGTAATCCTTTTATATAATGAGCAATACAAGACACCACTACATGTGGTTTCCCCTATCTTACATCGTATCAGACGCAAAACCCTAGCCAGACGCCCGGACAGCGTCGCCCCATGCTTCCGCCGCCACTGGTCCGCAAACCACCCACCTCCCCCCTTCTCGTTGTGCTGCCTCTCTTGGAGCCATAGGAGATGACGCTAAACAAGCCGCGCAAGCGACCAAGGAGAAGGACGATCGTGAGGCTCGGAGGCCGCCGACGCCAAGGCCAAGCTGGCCCTCGCCACCGCCCCCTCCTCCAGTGCAGGGGCCTTCTCGCTCACCTCACTATAGGAAAGAAATAAGGTGCCGACGGCCGGCCGGCTACGCCGACGGCCAAATGTCGGGGCCGTCGGCATACTAGCTTCCCTAGCCAGCTGACCAGCCTTGCCGTCGGCGTAGGGACGGCCGTCGGCGTAGGTGAAGGTGCCGAGGGTAGCCGTCGGCGTAGCGTGGCCGTCGGCGTAGTACAGAGGGCTATGCCGACGGTGTCCCTCAGCATAGGTACAGCCCTCGGCGTAGCCCCAGTTTAGACACGGCGATGGAAACGGCGTTAGGCAGACAGGCTGTGCCGACAGCCTGGCCATTGGCACAGCTCTTTAAAATTTTTGTTTGGTCTGTGCCGACGGCGTAGGCCTCCAGATTTTCTTCCTTTTATCTCATTATTTTTTGAAAAATCATAACTAAATCATTCTAATTCAGAAAAATACAAATAATATATCAAAATTTGCAGAAAAATAAGACCTATCTATCTACACGCAAATATTAAACATTTATAAGAAATAAGTGTAACATAAAACATTATATATAGTTTAAAACGGGTATTATAAATTCAAAAATGATTCAAACAACGTGAAACCTTCACGTGGTGTCATATTATGTGACATAGTTAGAAGGAAAAATATCAAACTTGGTATATTAATTATGTCTCAAAAAAACCTCCACAAAATGACCTATCTCGTTCGAGATTTCTTGGCTTTCGGGTCAAATGACCAATGTTATGGCTAGAATGAAGGCATAGTTTGTGATAATGTGTTCATATTGTGCATAAGTGTGCATCAGGGGATGGCGAACAATGTTTCAGGAGGAAGTTTTCTTTTTCATCGCATTAAAAAGCCGTTTTCCATTTTTCGAGTGCAAAAAACGGACGGTTTTGTGAAGCAACCACCAAATGGCTAATTCAAAATACTACCGTCATATTTTTCAAAAATACTATACCACCTTATATGGATAATGTCATAGCAGGGGGATCTCAAACATTTCCGTCTATCCTTGGTGAAAAAGTCAAATTCCTGCCGAATCGGTAGGAAGTGGGTCAGATATGAACTACAGGTACATGATCGGATGCTCATGATTTTTTACAAAAATCATTTTTAGGTTAAATTTTTTTTGTTTCATCATAGATCCACTTCAAGTTTAGCGAGTCTCAGCCCCGATCTAAGAATCTTCATGCCCGTCCTTCGACAAAGTTTAACGATAGTTTAAAACGGGCATTATAAATTTAAAAACGATCCAAACAACGTGAAACCTTCGCGTGGTGTCATATTATGTGACATAGTTAGAAGGAAAAATATAAAACTTGGTATATTGATTATGTCTCAAAAAAAAACCTTTACAAAATGACCTATCTTGTTCGAGGTTTCTTGGCTTTCGGGTCAAATGACCAATGTTATGTCTAGAATGAAGGCATAGTTTGTGATAATGTGTCTATATTGTGCATAAGTGTGCATCATGGGATGACGAACAATGTTTCAGGAGGAAGTTTTCCTTTTCGTCGCACCAAAAAGCCGTTTTCCATTTTTCGAGTGCAAAAAACGGACGGTTTTGTGAAGCAACCACCAAATGGCTAATTCAAAATACTACCGTCACATTTTTCAAAAATACTATACCACCTTATATGGATAACTTCATAACAGGGGGATCTCAAATATTTCCGTCTATCCCTGGTAAAAAAGACAAATTCCTACGGAATCGGTAGGAAGTGGGTCAGATATGAACTACACGTACATGATCGGATGCTCATGATTTTTTACAAAAATCATTTTTAGGTTCAAAATATGTTGTTTCATCATAGATCCACTTCAAGTTTAGTGATTCTTATCCCCGAGCTAAGAATCTTCATGCCCGCCATTCGACAAAGTTTAACGATAGTTTAAAACGGGCATTACAAATTCAAAAACGATCCAAACAACGTGAAACCTTCGCGTGGTGTCATAATATGTGACATATTTAGAAGGAAAAATATCAAACTTGGTATATTGATTATGTCTCAAAAAAACCTTCACAAAATGACCTATCTCGTTCGAGGTTTCTTGGCTTTCGGGTCAAATAACCAATATTATGGCTAGAATGAAGGCATAGTTTATGATAATGTGTCCATGTTGTGTATAAGTGTGCATCATGGGATGGCGAACAATGTTTCAGGAGGAAGTTTTCCTTTTCGTCGCACCAAAAAGCCGTTTTTCATTTCTGAGTGCAAAAAACGGACGGTTTTATGAAGCAACCACCAAATGGCTAATTCAAAATACTACGGTCACATTTTTCAAAAATACTAGACCACCTTACATGGATAATGTCATAACAGGGGGATCTCAAACATTTCCGTCTATCCCTGGTGAAAAAGACAAATTCCTGCCGAATCAGTAGGAAGTGGGTCAGATATGAACTACAGATACATAATCGGATGCTCATGATTTTTTACAAAAATAATTTTTAGATTTAAAATGTGTTGTTTCATCATAGATTCACTTCAAGTTTAGCGAGTCTCAGCCCCGAGCTAAGAATCTTCATGCCCACCATTCGACAAAGTTTAACGATAGTTTAAAACGGGCATTATAAATTCAAAAACGATCCAAACAACATGAAACCTTTGCGTAGTGTCATATTATGTGACATGGTTAGAATGAAAAATATCAAACTTGGTATATTGATTATGTCTCAAAAAAAACCTTCACAAAATGACGTATATCGTTCGAGGTTTCTTGGCATTCGGGTCAAATGACCAATGTTATGGCTAGAATGAAGGCATAGTTTGTGATAATGTGTCCATATTGTGCATAAGTATGCATCATGGGATGACGAACAATGTTTCAGGAGGAAGTTTTCCTTTTCGTCGCACTAAAAAGCCGTTTTCCATTTTTCGAGTGCAAAAAACGGACGGTTTTATAAAGCAACCACCAAATAGCTAATTCAAAATACCACCGTCACATTTTTCAAAAAATACTAGACCACCTTACATGGATAATGTAATAACATGGGGATCTCAAATATTTCCGTCTATCCCTAGTGAAAAAGACAAATTCCTGCCGAATCGGCAAGAAGTGGGTCAGATATGAACTACAGGTACATGATCGGATTCTCATGATTTTTTACAAAAATCTTTTTTGGTTCAAAATATGTTGTTTCATCATAGATCCACTTCAAGTTTAGCGAGTCTTGGCTCTGAGCTAATAGTCTTTATGCGTGTCGTTTTAAACGCGCAAATGAAATTATGATAAGAATCACGGCATATTTTGTGATAAGTTGATATTGATATCATATTTGGATTCCTCTCATTTTTGTAATTAATTTAGACATATTATTTGCCGAATTCCGATTTACAGATTTAAAGATATTAATTATTCCATATTAAATAAAAATACAAAAAAAATAAAATCTTTATATTTTTATTTAAATTCAATAATATTTTTACTTATTTATTGTTGTTTACTTAAATAATTGCTTATAATTTCAAAAAATACAACCATGTGACATGATGATATAAGAGTTAATAGGAATGATATCATAGTATTGACAACAATGTATAAATTGCTTTGCGGGAAGAGATTCTGAAAAAACGAGGAAGTTAAGCGTGCTAGAGCCAGAGTAGTGCTAGGATGGGTGACCGAACGGGAACTTTGACTAAGACTGCAATTTAATCAATTATTAACTATAAATAGTGTTAAAATGAGAGATTAAGGAGTCAAACAATTCAAAGATTAAAAAAATATAAAAATTAAAAAAATATATTAGGCTATGCCGACGGCCTGGCTGTCGGCGTAGCTCCATTCCTGTGCCGACGGCCGCCGTCGGCGTAGCTCCAGGCTGGACCGTTATCGAAGACGGTCGTTGACTGACATGCGGGGCCCACTGAAAGACGCTATGCCGAGGGGGGATGGCTGTGCCTATGGCCACGGAGCTGTGCCGACGAGGACGTACGCTGAGGGGGCTATGCCGACGGCAGCCGGCTGTCGGTGTAGCGAATCTTTCCTGTAGTGCCTCCCTGCATGCCCAAGCCGTTGGCCTCCACTCCATCAAGGGGAACGTACCAGTCGAGCTGGCCCTCGATACCGGCATTCATCGCCAATGGCGCACCTTCTTCCGCTCCGCCCTCCGCAAGCACGCGCAGCTCGACCACGTCGACGCGCCCGCTGCGATCCATCCAACTCCGAAGTGGTCCTTGTTGGATTGCCAGGGTGGTCTCGTGGCTCTAGGATCCGTCTCCCTCGGCCTCCTCGACACCGTCATAATGCCGGGCGAATATCCTCTTACCATTGATCTGTGGACAAGCATCAATAGCCACTTCAACGAGCACAAGATCAATCGCCAACTCCACCTCTCCACCGAGCTCGGCGAGATCCATATGGGCGAACTTTCCATGACCAAGTACCTGAAGAAGATCAAGGCCCTGGACGATGGTCTAGAAGATCTCGGAGCACCGGAAGAAGATGCCAAGCTGGTGATCCACTGCCTCAACGGCCTCTCTTCTGGATCCATCTAACCGGGCAGCCCAGTAGGCCATGGACCGTGCTACCAACTGGGGGTCACCTGGGTTATCCGGATTAGAGACATGCAATGGTGCTACCCATTTAGCATATCCCCAACAATAGCTTTGGTAAATCCCTTGGCGTCTTGTAGTGAAGCTTTCTTTTGACTGGTTCTGATACCAGATGTGGAAGGTGGACGAGTGATTTCAGGAAGAGCCACATTGGGAAGCGGCAAAAGGGCATCAGGAAGCTTCTCTCAACCCGCTTTCGCTCGGCATCGCTCGCACATTCATTTTGCAAGCCTTATTCTCGCCAGCGCTTCTCAATATTGACTCGTTTGTTTCAGCTTGTGATTCTAGAACCAAAAATCTCAAGTGGAAGCTGAAACAAACGGAGCCTTGGACTTTTGTTACTCCTTAAACATTTTTTTTGTGTGTGCAGTTGTCCAGGTTCAGTTTCACATAGGTTCATTTTTTTTGTGTGTCATCAGGATTGGCATGCATAACGTTTTTTTAATGGATAAGGGCCCGAAGGCCAAGAAAACTTCATTGATCAAGCGGTGGGTATATAATCACATCAAAGCCCTAGAAAACCGTGGATAGCACATAAGGCTACAACTTTTGAATACAAATCCCTGAGAATAAAGAGGAAAAAACAAACGAATACCTAGCCGCATGTTCTTTGTAACTTCACTAATATAGTGGTCTATAACTTATATTACCATATATTATTACAAGGCTATATATTATTAGGTAAAATTATGTTCTACTGAAAATAATATGAAATTATGTTGCACCAATGGCCGAAGCACCCGTGGAAAATATTTATATGTTGTATCACCAATGTTGTTGCGCCAGGGGGCCAGGGTAGTACCACAAAGGCTAAATGCCAATCACTTGGTCATCGTATCGTACTGAAAGCTGCGCGGGATATGATCTGATCTTGGGTATCAGTGGCTAATACAGCTCGCGATTAGTTTACAATGTAAAATCCTTGTGCGAGATCAAGGTGAGGTTGAGATTGTGATCCGGCTGGCGAAAAGCGTGGACTAAATTTAATAGTATATGCTTAGCGCTATTGCTTAATTAATATAGTCAATGCGTGTATAACAATGTATGGATCCAGCCTGCAGCCTGCAGCTGAGCTATTTCTTCCACAATATATATATACTTAGGCACCGGATGCAAAAGAGCAAAGCCACGCCAAGCCTCATCATAGAGATTGTGAGGTAAAGAAAGATGGGTTCATCATCTTCGATGGCCAGTACCACTAGGACGATGCTCATCGGCGCGGCGCTTCTGGTGCTGCTGGTGGCGGCGGCGCCGTGGTCGGTGGAGGCGGGGTTTTTCGACCAGATGCTGGCGTTCGGCGCTGGCCTCGGCGACAAGTTTCGGTCTGCCATTAGACCGGAAGACCTGTTAGCTTTCTGTGTACGGGAGGCGAGCTGGAGTGGTTCCGCGGCCCCTCTGCAGTCTTATGGCGTGGAGTGTTGCGGCGTTGAGGACAAGGTCCGCCAGAAACACCCAGGGGTGAACCTCACACAGTTCTTTGCAGCTTGTCCCCACCCCAAGAAGGGCTAGGGGCCAGCATGCATGCTGCTCCATACATTTTTTTTTGCATTCCTTGCTATGTCAGGGCTTCGATTTTATTTGGTTTGGCGATTGTTTCCCTTCTTGTCATTAAATTGTTGTTTGGAATAGATAAACCTTTTATGCCCTTCAATTTACAATCAAGTCAGGCCAACGGTTAATTAAGTGACGTGCATCTTTGATAGAAACCAGCTCAGGCGATTGGAGTCCGGATCTAGTATGAAGCCGGTGGTAGTTTGTCTCTTGTTTAGCATTAGTTTCCTACTTAGCATTCTTGTTGCCATATTTTTGGCGACTTTGCACATATTTTGCCTTTTGAATCGGCAAAGTTAAGGACGGTCAGACAGACATAGCTCAGCCAATAGTCGTCGGAAACCCTGACGGTGTCCATCCCGAGGAACCAGGGCTTCTGGTGTAAAGTGCACCGATTGTCTTGCGATGTACCTTGCATCATCCATACTCCTGTGGATAACCCAAGTATCAGTTAGGTCTAGTCGGCAAACACTTTGACTGACTCCCAATTTCCAGTGTGAGGCTAAACGTAAGCGCAACACATACATAGTGGGTGCCCGTGATTGGCTCACCAAAGAGTTGCATGCGCAATCGTGGCTGGCTAGGTATTCCGTGACGAATTTCTCAGAACAGATGTTTTTCACGTGTTAATATAATTGCACATTTTTCCGATTAAACTTGGTTACATTTTACAATGTTTTACTCTATGGAAAACCTGTACATCAGGAATGGAGGTAGGATCCATCCATGGGCGTCCCATCGGATGTCAACCCGGTGATTCTCGATCATGTAGAGATAATGAATCAATCACATTTTGAGGTCGTGGTGTGAATGAAGCCATAACACACGATCGAGTGACGGGCAAAAGATCACACATGGAGTACTATAATGTGCATCAGATTCGTCTGGCCAGCCACAACCAGCTAACTATGAGAAAAGCCAAATTTAGGAAAAAAGAAGAAAAGAAACGCCACCATATATAGAAATAGGGATAGAGGATAGTAATAAGTTGTGGCTCAGATATCATATTCCTAGTCTCGTCTCTGGCTTTTCTTGCCCATCCTACCCCTGCTCAGATCAAAACGAATCGAATCAAATCAAATAATATTTTGTTGAAGTCAAATATGTATTCACGAGATCTCGTCTCAAAGTCAAACATCCATGTGCACCTGCCCTTGCAGGACGGCATATGGTGCATGCTGCAGCCACGACTCATCCCTCTATGCTAGCTTGCTCTTAACACAATAGTTTTTTTCTTGCGGGTACTCTTAACACAATAGTTAGGAACGTGCAGCTAGATTTAATAGGAACGTGCAGCTAGATTTACTAAATCAACTGATCAAGGATTGTCAGTGATGGTGAATTTAGTCATGTACCATACATGAGCCTTAACACACGATTTCTGCCCATGACGACCTCTGGCGATCAAGTATCCGAAGGCCTATATATCTAGAAGCTCTCGACCGACCTAACCTCAACTGACCTGACCTGTGGTGCTGCAATACGAATCTCTAGAGACCCTGAAGACCAGACGTACATGCAAGGGAGATCAAAGATCAGAATTATGTGCAAGACAATATGAAGACCTAACGTGACTAACGACTCGGCTACCATCGACGCCTATAAGTACTCTAAAAAATTCACTCCAAAAGGACATGCCATAATCAAGTCTTTGTCATTAGCCTTAGTCATAGACCTCGATTTATCTCTCTCGTTGTGTGTCATTATAAACTCACCGAGATCATCTTTTAGATAGATTGTACGATTTCTTAATCACCTTATAAATAAAGTCTGAGGAATCCCCCCATTACACACATATCTTCGTCTTTGAGATCCAAATCTTTTGACCCGAGCCGATTTCCAACAAATAAAATCTCTTCCGTTCCTCGAAAGTAAGACTGTGTATAGATTGTGAAAACTATCCATCGTCACAAGTATCCTCATGTGAATTTCTAAATCTCATCAGAATGATCTAGCACACTTGTATTTTTCCATTATATACATAAATTCTAAAGGGGGCACAAACTATCCTTCCTTTATCTCTGGGGTACAAGGTAGAATATAGTTCTAACATTCACATTTTGTACACATAATAATTGATATATATTTTTTTGTTTCATGAGAAAAAATACAGATATGCTTTTATGTATTGTTTGCAATAAATAATAGACATGTTTAGTTATTAGGGATATAAATGTGGTTGCAATAAATAATAAACATATTAGCTTATTGGTGATAAAACTATTGTTTGTGCGAACACACATATTATTTGGTGGCTAGGATTGTGGTTGAACCCCCAACATACAAAGGATGAAGTCCTTGGTTGGTTTGCTTGCTAGCAACGGGCTAGTGGTGTCTTTGTTCAGACTTGGAGCACGGCGTTGCTGGTGTTTAGTGGGAATTACGTAAATTTCTGCATGTAATGGTGGCGTTGTTCAGATAAGGAAGGAGGGTACAATAGAAGTGCATAAATTTAGCATGTAATTTTTGAAAGGTTTCCAATGAAACATTACTCCTAACAAGCAGGTCCGCTTCCCCTTCTGTTTTATTTCTTTTAGTTCATTAATGTGTGATCTTAATTATTATAGTTTTCCATTGCACTTGAAAAGACTTATCGTAAAATAATGTTAGTAAACAGAAAATGCAATTTGAGTGACTTTTTGTACATTTAAACATTATTCCCTAATAAAAATTCGTCTAGTTTGTGTCTATTGTCATGTTTTTCATCAATAACTTTCATTAAATTGAGTAATCGTAGACTTAAGACGAATACAAACATTGTTTGGGAGTGGATATACAAATGAACTATCTGAGTTTTTGTCATCATATACACCAATTAGGTTTCTTAATATAATATGATTTCACCTACTGATTTCTTATATTCTTAGTTTTATAATATCTTATGTGTTAGTAAATAGAAAATTCTAGGTTGTATTGTTATCAATTGTAAAGAACAAGGTTCGATAGAATAGAGTGTTGGGCCATCCTGCAGTCTATGACGTGTAATTGGGGTATGCTTTTTTGCTATATATCCATTTATTTTCAAGGTGGAATGTGACTTCTTGATTGGCCAATTATTGCACATACTCTTTAGTATAGGGGCAGATATGTATCTTGATTCACCGGAAAGATGTTTGAATTGAGGATAATTCATCATCTAGTTAATGGTGGACTTTCTATCATCTAGGTAATTCATCATCTAGTTAATGGTGCACCAATCAAATCAGAAAGGGTGCATACAAAAATAATTCAGCTGAACATGGACTGAATTCATTTGGTGGAAAGGGAATTGGTCCAGCAATTCAGCCTACTATCCAAAAAAAAAAATTGGTGTCCGTCGATCCACATGCATATGCTTGACAATCAAGAGAGAAAAGAACTACCACTCTATTCTGTATGAAAAACCACCCGTAAAGGGAGACCTCTCTCCCGTTCTCGCTCTCCCTCCCCCCTTGAGAGTCTCCTGGCCGTCCCCGGCCCTTCTCCCCCTCGTCTCCGGCGACTCCGCTGGCCGGAGGGGATGGGGGAGAGGACGCCAGCCTTCTGTAGTTAGGTTTTTTAGTTTTGTGTTGCCCTATGTGGCGTATGGCGCTGATGCCGGGAGTGAGGCGGCGGATCTCGGCCAGATCTGGCGCTGCCCTGCTCTTCTTTGCCTCTTGGTGCTCCGGCGGTCGGAGTTGGAAGGGAGGCGGTGGAGGAGAAAGGATAACTCCATAAATAAGGCTTTCTATTGCAGATTTGGCTGTCAATCTTGGCGATGGAGGGATTCTTCTGATGCTCGTCGTGGTGGCGAGCTTGGAGGTGTTCCCCTGCATCTCGAGGTCCGGCGGCTGCATCTGCAGTAGGGGAGGGCAACTGCTTCTCCTTGGAGGTTCCCAACGGCGACGAGCTCGTCGGCGTTCATCATGGTCGAAAGGCGACCCCTCCTCCCTCAAGCAGCGACGACGAATCTTGTTCGCTGTCTTCAGGTGCATACTAACCTCCAGGCCTGTGTGCCATTTAGGAGGCCCTCTGGCATCGATGTAGCTTGCTCCCGCCTCCATGCCCCAAGTGGTTTCGTCCCCGGTGACATCGAGGTCGGCTGCATCGAGTCTTTGCGCGGCGGAGTTGGAGCTGGACCTGATTGCTTTTCTTGTGTTCCATCTGAGGTCCTAGGTGCAAAGTGTAAGGGTTGGTCTGTAATCTTTTATTCTTTGAGTCCCTTTTTGTAAGATGTAACTCCTCCGACGGAAATGATTGAAGCTCTAGGTCCTTCGGGACCTACCCCTGTTCAAAAAAAAATCAAGAGAGAAAAGACCTGATTATAGGACAACACAACGCACATGTTGTGGGGCCTAGAGAAGGAATACGTGGCAACATCATCCAGCCAAACTACATGTCTCCCGCGCATGCATGTACTAGTACCGCCACATCTCCGCTAGAGTGAGACTCCAAGAACCAAACGACCTAAAAAATCCTCACACGGAGAGAACCATGGGAAACGAGCCAAACTCTGGCCTGGCCGATCAAAAGCATCCTAATTATTGCCTATTCTAGGCTGAACCGCCAGAAATCTAGATTTCGATAAGACACAACAGCCAGCCCGACTACATGTCTCCCGCGCATGCATAGTCCAATTCTCACACGGAGAGAACCGGGGGAATTGTCACGCATGCATAGTCCAATTCCGTCTGAGACACAACAGCCAGCCCAAAGAATTGTCACACGGAGAGAACCGCGGGAAACGGGCCAAACTCTAGCCTGGTCTCAGACGAACCGATCAAAAGCAGCCTAATTATCGCCTATTCCAGGCTGAACCGCGAGATAGGAGGCAAACAGGCATTAGTCAAATTGATCAGAATTAATCAATTTGATGAATTTCCTAGTAGCTAGTCGCTCATGCGTGTCTCTCTATTTAACTTGCCTTGTTGGCAATGACGTCCTACTGTATCTGAAGTACCCTAGCTAGTATGCACGAGGAAGGAGGAAGGAGCACGTTGAGCGAGCAGAATAACACCCTCCTATGCCGCAACCATGCGCACCTAAACGTGGCATTCCATCGAACTCCTTTGGGGCTATGTTGGAGTAGCAGCTGGAGGTAGGCACAAGAAGAAGTGCTTCTTTTTTCAGTTAGCTAGCCTAGATTGTTTATTATGTGTAGCCATCTTAGGTGGGAAGGCTCATTAGACATGCTCTGAGAACGGACGCATGATCAAGATGTCTACACATGTGGGAGAACTTATGCCAAGACCTCAAGCATTCACCAAGACCTCGCACCTCAAGACCAAGAAGAAGTCATCGAGCACATAATGCGGAGATTGAGCACGAGTTACAGAAACTCAGCTGGAAGGAAGGTCGTCTTACTAAATCAACTGATCAAGGATTGTCAGTGATGGGTCGTCTTACTAAATCTTAGATATCATCCTAAGTGATGATATGATGGAGCAATAGAACTTAGGGTTCTAATTACAATAATGATGAACAATTAGGGATTAATAACCCATGACATCAGTGATTCTAGCGCCGTATATTACGCGTTAACCATGAGATTTGGAATAGGACGGAGAAGTCAGTTGTATCCTTTTCCTCTTGTATGGAGGCAAGACGACCTTAACATGACGTTGTGATTCCTTGTGCGGATCCAACATATGGGTGGACACCCTTACGCCCCATACTTTTGGTGTCTAGATTATCTATGAATAGTGTTTAGGGATATAGTACATATAAATGGTACTATTCCGGGCATCACTAGGTCATAGAGTCTTCGGGAACTCATCAGGGTTTTAGCCTGCCCGAAAGGGGGCTTAACGGAGGTGAGCCAGCCTCGAAGGATCGTGCAGACATATGAGGTCGCGGAGAGGGCAGTGATTGGCTTGGACCAACTACTGGACCCTACATCATGGAATTTTGGACGGGAAAGTACGCCCGGTTGTGCAACAAGGAGTTGATCTCTCATGGGAAAAGTAACGCACCTCTGCAGAGTGTAAGAATGGTAACTTGTTACTCCCTGTTTCGGGAAGGAGCTACGAAGGCGGCTGGAAAGGAACTCCATAAAAGTTCTGGTTAACTTGTGAAGGCTGATGGTCATAGATTTTATAATAAAATCAACCTTTGAAGAAAGATTTATGAAAATTGCATAGTGCCAAAGACTGATAGTCCGAGGTGGTAGATAGAGCATCAAACTTCCTACCTTGCATATAATAAATTTGCTGGGTAACGCTGTTACTCATCCTTTCCTTTGAATCCTTGCTTAGACTCTGAGAATCCCAAAGATACTCCAATGTATGCATCTGAGAGTCAAGAGGAGGTCTTCTACGAAGAGCTCAACCTGTATGGAACCGTAGAAGGGGAGGACTACGACATCGTCTACGGAGGAGAGTTCCAAGAGTCTGAATAATTACTATAGTTCTAGTAGCCACTTGAGCTGCAACATGAACAATATATAGAAATAAGTTGTTGAGCTCATTTTGGAGTTTAAATTTTAAATTTGAAACTTCCACTGAAACACTTATATTTTGGTTTGTAAGTTGAATCTTTTGGAAGCTTTGAACTTCCGGTATTGTAATAATAATAACTTGTATATGTTTGTAATATGAACCCGCAATGTTTCTGTTGTACCACTTTGAGAGATGTGATATTTACGGAACGGTGTTCTGTGGATGTCATGTCAACGACTATAGTGTACTACACGTGCAGTGGTATGCTGGGTCACCGCACCAGTGGTGCAGCATCCCGGTCCCTACATATTTGAGCTAGAATTAGCAACCACAAAGGTATAGGTTTGCGGTAACAACTGGTTTGGCAAATAACTTATCAGGGTCCCTGAGTAGAAGTTCAAAGGGAATTCGTCCTTCGATGGGAAGATTGGTTGCGTCCCTGGCCTAGTTGGCTGTGGTGGTAGCATATCCCGCACTCTAGTGGCATAAAACCTCTCGGCCGCCTACAAGATAGTTGTGTGATGAGGCGTTGTAGAAATAAAGGTTCAAACTAGGAAAAATGGACTTTTCATCTTTTGCAATAATAAAGGTTGAAACTTACAACATCGCGACACTCTGTCCACTAATCGTAGGCCGCTCGGGTCTGGATCCACGTCTCAAACGTCACCAAATGTTGCTCATGAGCGGCCTTGTAGGCTGCATCCATAGCAGGCTACAATTTTAACAATAATAAATCTCGTTAAATTAGCCAGTCAAGAACAAATGTCGTAAGGATGATGGAAATAAGAAAAACTTACATCGTCGTTCGCTCGGGAAGGCCGTCGAGGAGAAGGGATAGCGGGGTCGTCGGTGGTGAGGGAATCACTAATCCGCGTGAGGCTCAAAACAGGAGTTCGCGGGATCACCCTATCGAGAACCTTAAAACGGCTGTGCTCCAGGCCGCGCCCCGCCACGACCACCGCTCTCTCGGAGGTCTCCTTGAGTCTAGTGGCTTCCACCTCCGGATGAAAACCACTGAACGCCGAGAGGTAGTTACCACCATCCTCCTTGGCAGTGTCGTAGAACTCGGGAAGCGAGAGTTGAGGCTAACACAGATCGGGTTTTCTTCTACTTCATCCTATCCCATACTTTAATGTCGGAAACAGGCCTCCCTAGATGTGCCTCCAGCATCGTTAAAGAAATGTTATACGCATCAAGTAGGAACATGACGAGAAATAAATGACATATTATGTTTGAAATGACATTCTATACGTTTGAAATCATATACGTAGTAACCGCAGATACATTACAGAAGTCATGTTCAACAATAATTGCTGTATAAATAGTATTTTTTTCCTCCAAAGCTTTTCAAGATAGCACGTAAGGGAATTATTCAAGCATCGCCTTTTTTATATTTCGATAAAATTCGCTTTATTACTCATAAGATTGTATGGCGTGGATAGGAAGTGCATAAACTAAGTTCGTGGGATGATGCGAGCCCGGAGGCGGTGCTTCATGACGATGAAGCTAGCTTGCTCCTCGGTCATGTCGACGACAGAAGCGTCTTCTTCTTGCGCTGGCGGCAGCCACTGGAACTCCCTCACAAGGGTGCCCACCAAGCACTCCGCATGCTGCATGGCGACCATGTACCCCGGGCACATCCTGCGGCCAGCCCCAAATGGCGCCATCTTGATCTCCCTACTCCCCGTGATGTCCATGTCCATGTCAGCGCCGCCGTCTAGGAACCTTTCTGGTCGGAACTCCCGCGCCTCCGTCCACATGGTCTCCTCGAGCCCCAGGTCGGCTACAAAGAAGTTGATCACGGCGCCCTTGGGCACCCTATATCCACCGACCTCCCCGTCACTCTGCGCGCCGTGCGGGAGTATTAGGTGCGCCCCAGGGTGCAGCCGCAGGCTCTCCAGTATGACGGCCCTCAGGTATGGCAGGTCGTCTTCGCCTTCCCTCACGCCCCTCACCTCCTCATACACCTTGTCTTGAGCCTCCGGGTGGCTCACCAGCTCCGCCATGATCCACTCCATCATGCTCACCGACGCGTCCATGGTCACGATCATGAACTCGGAGCAGAGGGAGACCATTTCGGCGTCCGTCAATGAACGGCCGCCTTCGTCGGCCACCCGCAGCTCCAGGAGCGAGTCGGCGTAGCAGCACGGCGCGTCGTCATCCGCGCCGCGGTGCGCGCGGATCAGCGGGAGCAGCACCTCGCTCTGCCTCTCCCGCAGCGCCACGTATCGCGCCCACCTCTTCCGCATGGTGAGCGCCGGGAAGACTGAGAAGACCGGGAACTCGGCCATGGCCTGGAAGATCTCCTGGTTCATAGCCTGCATCTCGTCGAGCGCCTCCCGTGGAAGCCTGGCGCCGATGCTCATCTCCACGATCAGCTCGAACAAGCAGCGCGCCAGCAAGGGCCTCACCGTGATGATGGCATCGGCGTCATTGCCACGGATCGAGGCAACCATGGCGTCGCACGCGCGCTGCCTCGCCGGCGCGAAGAGCCGGATGCGGGATGGATGCAGCACCTGCATGGTGAGGTTGCGGCGGACGAGACGCCAATATGCCCCGTAGGGTGATACGCCGATACCTCGGGGGAAAAATAGCTTCATGATCGCGTTGGGCGGCGGTCGGTCGTCGAAGTTGCCGCCTCCCTTGATGAGGAAGCTTTGCGTGAGGTCGTGGTCGGCGACAAAAACGAAGTGGCGGCGGAGGAGCCAGATGGAGATAATGGGGCCGTAGCGACCATGCAACCCGCGAAGCATGGATCCAATGTCTGGGACTGGCCGCCAGGGCAGCAGGAACTTGGCTATGAAGAAGAGGGCTGGTGGACCAGGTGGGAGCTTATTATTGCGTCCATGGCGGCTGATGAGCATAAAGATGAGAGGGAGGGAGAAGGGGACACAGAACAGGATGGTGAGCCACTCCATTTGTTGTCTGTCAGTCGTA
This sequence comes from Avena sativa, assembly GCA_916181665.1. NCBI lineage: Eukaryota > Viridiplantae > Streptophyta > Magnoliopsida > Poales > Poaceae > Avena > Avena sativa. The sequence goes on along the minus strand of OV702300.1, from coordinate 13,649,132 downwards.
GCTATTGCAGGTCGTGTGATGATCATCTTCTTCAGAGACTGTCTACATATATACGACTAGGTGCAGCGTGGGCTGGTTGTGGAAGACCTTTAGAGAATGTTTGGGAAGGTAGCGTGGCACAATCGGCTTTGATTTTCAATATCTTACCTTGCATTTTTTGAATAGTATAAAGTATTTTGATAGGTTAAAGTATCATATATAAAAGAAGCATGCCACCTAACTTGTCTAAAATGGCAAGGTTTGGTAGGATATCGATCACAGCCACCACTTACTAGTGGCTTAGTGGATAATAATAATAATACAAACTACTCATTACCACTACTAGTATGAGATCTTTTTGCATGATTGAACTGCCATATGATGTATCATGACATACCACTGCTGGCAAGCGTCAGTTGTGTCGTCGTCGGTAGCTATCAGCTTCGTGGCTTCAGATTCCTATATATATACAAGAACACCAACAGGATTTGTCTCAGCATTTGTTCAAAATGATCAGCACCCGAGTAACAGTTGAATAAGGAGTAACAGTATGTTAGCCTCACCTGCATACGCATACAATTGGCTACTGTTATTTACACTGGTTTTTCCAGAAAAATAATACTCCCAACATTCCAAATTATAAGATGTTTTGTTCTTTTTATGAAACGTATGTGTCTAGACACATTTTAGTGTAGAAGTTTGGAGCAAAATAATTGAAGTTACACACTAAAAGACGTCTAGATACATATATTTTAGAAAAAGACTAAAACATCTTATATTTTAAACAAGGGAGTACGAACGAACTTTTTGGGTTCCAAAACAGAGGTTTCGGCTCTCAGCAAGAACGTAAGAGCAACTTCCGCACTTAGTTATCTTTTAAAAAAAATCCTTGAGTCAAGTATGTCTTAGGGTTTCCTTCCCCCTCTTGTTAGGGTTTGCTCTCCTCTCGCCAAGGTGATCGGTGTTGAGTACTCCTGCTGCAGCCTTGAACCCTCCCCTATCTGCCGATCACGACTAGGTCATTTGTCGCCCTTGTCTCCTTGGTGTGGGGTGTAGGGGAGTTCTCTCGGGCGGCCGCCTCCTGGCCGCTTAAGTTTCTAGGGTTTGATGGCATATGATGCATCTAGATCGGGCGTGGTAAAGTATGATCTGGATTGGATGACGAAGAGACTTGGATTGACCGAGGAGGATCTTGATGGTGTTGTCTTTGAAGATGAAGAGAAGCCGCCGGCGGAGCAACTAGATGGCTGGCGATCGCTAGAGTTTTAACTGATCGATAATTTAGAGACTTCTGGTTCTTCAAAATCATGAGGAACGCTTGGAATCTTGCACAAGATGTGATGTTCCGAGCTTTTGATTATAGTAGATACACTATGCAATTTTCTTGTCTCGGAGATTGGGATAAAGTTATGGAGGGTGGTCCGTGGACTTTCACAGGACACCTAGTTCTAATAGCGGAGTAATATTCTCCTCGAACATGCTAGCCACGTGAAGTGTCCTCGGCATCGGTTGGCTCTTTGTCTTTGGTGTGCTCAACGACATCACAGGGATCAAGCACGCCGACCTTTCTCATCACCCCATGTTTCTCTTTGTCCAGGTTGCAACAAGCGGCTTGCCCCGGCTCATCCTTGCGCCATCTTTGTTTGGAACATCGTCGAGGTCACGTCTCCTCTCGTTCGATTAACAATGACGGCGGTGCATCCCAATTATGCGGAGAAGGCGAAGCCCTCCAAATCGCCATATTATTACCTGAATGTTGAGACCCAAACTGTAGGGTTTCGTAGCATGGAAAACAAAATTTTTCTATCGCATACAAACAAACAAGCCAAGATCTATCTACTAGATTGTAGCAACGAGTCGATGGAATAACTTACCCTCGAAGATTCCAAAGCGTTTAACGAGAGCGGATTCTCGTGGGTGATGTAGTCGTACTCTTCCCGATCTCAAGATCGTGTAGACGATCCTTCCGGCGCTGCGTTCCGGCAGCGCTCCCGCAGTCGGTCACACGTTCGGTACTCGACGAAGACCTTCCTCTCCCTTGTTCCAGCAGGCAGCGGAGGTTGTAGCACTCTCCTCGCGATTCCGGCAGCACAACGGCGTGGTACCGGAAGTAGAGGGGAGATCCCGCAGGGATTCGCCTTAAGCCGGAGCGAGTATGGTGGAGTATGAGAGAGGGCTATTAGTGGTCTAGGGATTAGACACACCAATTAGAAGGCTCTAAACCGAAGGCTAGGGCAATTAGAAGCTCTAAACCAAAACGGCTCTAAACCGGAGATTAGAGGATAGGAACTTGTGTGTCTAGAGGAGGAGGCCCTGCCCCTCCTTTTATGGGTGGAGGGTGCGGCCAAGGGGAGGGGAGTCCCTCCCCAAGTCGGCCTTGGTTGGCGCGCCGGCTTGGGGAGGAGACTCCTCCCCCAAGTCGGTTCCCAACTCCTCTTGCTTGTTTCCCACAGTTTCTTGTTTTAGCCGTTTGACTTTCAAACTGGACATTTGACTTTTCTGTTTTAGGATTCAATTTAATCCTTTATTTGGGACAGCAAGAACACTTGGTACATGATGCAATCATTCCAATATGTAATGACACATTCATGTATCCCTCCCCCCTCCCGGAGTGCCGGACATTCCGGAACCTTCTAGAACATTCACCGGAATCATTTCCGAACTCCGAAACGGGACTTTTCTTATATGAATCTTATTCTCCGGACCATTCCGGATCACCTCATGATATCCCGAATCCCATCCGAGACTCCGAACAACATTCGGTCTCTTTCTCATAATTCCATAACTACTCAAAACAACGTCGAATCCTTAAGTGTGTCTCCCTACGGTTCGTGAATTATGCGGACATGATCGAGACACTTCTCCGAACAATAACCAATAGAGGAATCTGGAAATTCATATGGCTCCCACATATTTCTACGATTACTTTGCGATCGAATGAACCACTTACATACGATACCAATTTCCCTTTGTCTCACGATATGTTACTTATCCGAGGTTATGATCGTCGGTATCTCTGCATACCTAGTTCAACCTCGTTACTGATAAGTACTCTTTTCTCGTTCCCGTGATATGTGATCCCTTGTGAGCCAGTCACATGCTTGCAAGCTAATTGGATGACATTTCACCGAGAGGGCCCAGAGAATATCTATCCGTCATATGGATGGACAAATCCCACTCTTGATCCATGTGTCTCAACCAATACTTTCCGAACACTCAATGCCACCTTTATAGCCACCCAGTTACGGTGTGGCATTTGATGTCATCAAAGCATCCATCCGGTAAAGGTGATATGCATGATCTCATGGTCGAAGGAATTAGGTTACTATGTATCAGAAAGCATATAGCAATTGAACTATTGAAATGACTTGATCTTTATGCTACGCTTATCTATAGGAGTATGTCCACCATATCATTCTCCTAACGATATGATCTTGTTGTTGATAACATCTCAATGTTCATGATAGGGAAACCACAATCATTTATCAACCAACAAGCTAGTGAAGTATAGAGGCTATACTAGGGACTTCAAATTAAGTTTACAAATCACACAAGTATTAATGTTTCCTTGTTAATACTATTATAGCATGAATGTAAACATTTATCATAAACACAAAGATATAATAATAACTACATTTATTATTGCCTCTAGGGCATATCTCCAACAGTCTCCCACTTGCACTAGAGTCATCTAATCTAGATTACATGGTAATATACCGAACACCCATGGCAGTTTGGTGTTGGTCATGTTTTGCCCTCGGGAGAGGTTTAGTCAACGGATCCGCCACATTCAGATCTGTGTGTACTTTGCAAATCTTTATATCCCCATCCTGGATATGTTCTCGAATAGCATGAAAACGTAGCTTGATATGCTTCAGCTTCTTGTGTGACCTTGGTTCTTGCGCATTGGCTATGGCGCCCATGTTATGACAGTAGATAGACATTGGGTCCAGCGCACTAGGAACCACACCCAGCTCTGTAATGAACTCTTTCATCCATATCGCTTCTTGTGAAGCCTCCGAAGCAGCCATGTATTCCGATTCAGTTGAAGATCTCGCCACAACGCTTTGCTTTGCACTCCTCCAGCTAACTGCTGCACCATTCAAAATAAATACGTATCCAGATTGTGATTTAGAATCATCCGGATCGGTGTTCCAACTAGCATCGGTGTAACCATTAACAACGAGCTGTTCATCACCTCCATAAGAAAGAACCATATCCTTAGTTCTTCTTAAGTACTTAAGGATGTTTTTGACTGCTGTCCAATGATCCACTCCTGGATCACTTTGATATCTGCTAGTTAAACTAACAACATATGCGATGTTGGGTCTAGTACATAGCATGGCATACATTAGAGATCCTATGGCTGACGCATAGGGAGTCTTACTCATCCTTTCTCTATCTTCTGCCGATGTCGGACTTTGAGTTTTACTCAAGATCGTATTGGGCAACATGGGCAAGAACCCTTTCTTGCTATCTTCCATTCCAAACCTCTTTAGAACTTTGTCCAAATATGTACTCTGTGACAATGATATTTGGCGTTTCGATCTATCTCTGTAAATCTTTATGCCTAATATGTAAGCTGCTTCGCCAAGATCCTTCATTGAAAAACTATTATTCAAATATTCCTTGACACTATTAAGAAGGTCTACATAATTCCCAATCAATAATATGTCATCCACATATAGTATTAAGAATTCTACAGAGCTCCCACTCACTTTCTTGTAAATACAAGCTTCTCCGTAAGTTTGTATAAAACCAAAACTTTTGATTACCTTATCAAAACGTTGATTCCAACTTCGGGATGCTTGCTTCAATCCATAGATGGACCGTTGAAGTTTGCATACCTTGTTAGCATCTTTAGGATCGACAAAACCTTTGGGTTGCATCATATACAACTCTTCATCAATGTCTCCATTGAGGAATGCTGTTTTGACATCCATCTGCCATATCTCATAATCATAATATGCAGCGATTGCTAACATAATCCTCACAGACTTTAGCTTCGCTACTGGTGAGAAAGTCTCATCGTAGTCAACTCCTTGAATTTGTCGAAACCCTTTTGCGACAAGTCGAGCTTTATAGACAGTAACATTACCATCAGCATCTGTTTTCTTCTTGAAAATCCATTTGTTCTCGACAGCCTTTCGGCCATCCGGTAAGTCCACCAAAGTCCATACTTGGTTTTCGTACATGGATCCAATCTCGGATTTCATGGCTTCTTGCCATTTATTGGAATCTGGGCTCATCATCGCTTCCTCATATGTCTCGGGGTCATCGGTGTTGACCACCAACATGACACTCATAACGGGATCATACCAATCTGGAGTGGTACGAGTTCTCGTCGACCTCCGAGGCTCTGTAGCAACTTCAACCAAAGTTTCATGATCACCATCATTAGCTCCCTCTCTTATTGGTGCAGGCACCACAGGAACTTCTTCCGGTGCTGCGCTACTCGCAATTTCGAGAGAAGGTTCGACAACCTCGTCGAGTTCTACTTTCCTTCCAGTCACTTCTTTCGAGAGAAATTCCTTCTCTAGAAAGGATCCATTCTTGGCAACGAAGGTTTTGCCTTCGGATCTATGATAGAAGGTATACCCAATAGTTTCCTTTGGGTATCCTATGAAGACGCATTTTTCCGCTTTGGGTTCTAGCTTGTCCGGCTGTAACTTCTTTACATAGGCTTCGCATCCCCAAACTTTAAGGAACGACAATTTAGGTTTCTTTCCAAACCATAATTCATACGGTGTCGTTTCAACGGATTTAGACGGTGCCCTGTTTAAAGTGAATGCGGCTGTTTCTAATGCATAACCCCAAAATGATAGCGGTAAATCTGTAAGTGACATCATAGAACGAACCATATCTAAGAGAGTTCGATTACGACGTTCGGACACACCATTACGCTGTGGTGTTTCCGACGGGGTCAATTGTGAAAGTATTCCGCATTTCTTCAAATGCTCGCCAAACTCGTAACTTAGATATTCACCTCCACGATCAGAACGTAGAAATTTAATCTTCTTGTTACGTTGATTCTCTACCTCACTTTGAAACTCCTTAAACTTCTCGAAAGTTTCGGACTTATGTTTCATGAAATAGATATACCCATATCTACTCAAGTCATCCGTGAAGGTAAGAACATAACGATAACCACCGCGCGATGCTACATTCATTGGACCACACACATCGGTATGTATGATTTCCAATAAGTCCGTAGCTCGCTCCATCATCCCAGAAAATGGAGTCTTAGTCATTTTTTCCATCAGACATGCTTCGCATCTTTCAAGTGATTCAAAATCAAGTGATTCAAGAAGTCCATCGGAATGGAGTTTCTTCATACGCTTCACTCCAATGTGACCAAGACGACAGTGCCACATATAGGTCGAATTATCGCTCGATTTCAAACGTTTAGCCTCAATGTTGTTGATATGTGTATTTCCACTATCGAGATTCAATAAAAATAGACCATCTATCAAAGGTGCATGTGCATAAAACATATTACTCATATAAATCGAACAACCATTATTCTTGGACTTAAACAAGTAACCGTCTCGCAATAAACAAGATCCCGATATAATGTTCATGCTCAACGCAGGCACCAAATAACAATTATTTAAGTATAAAACTAATCCCGATGGTAGATGAAGGGGTAGCGTGCCGGCCGCGATCACATCAACCTTTGATCCGTTTCCCACGCGCATCGTCACCTCGTTCTTCGCTAGCTTCCGTTTATTCTGCAGCACCTGTTTCGAGTTACAAATATGAGCAACCGAACCAGTATCAAATACCCAGGCACTACTACGAGTACTAGTGAGATACACATCAATAACATGTATATCAGATATACCTTTCTTCTTGATGTTGCCGTTCTTCAAATCCGCCAAGTACTTTGGGCAATTCCGCTTCCAGTGACCTTCTCCCTTGCAGTAAAAGCACTCAGTATCAGGCTTAGGTCCAGCCTTGGTCTTCTTCGCCGGCGTAGTAACTTTCTTACCACCCTTCTTGAAGTGTCCCTTTTGCTTAGACTTGCCTTTCTTGAATTTGGTGGTCTAATTGACCAACAACACTTGGTGCTCTTTCTTGATCTCCACTTCTGCAGATTTTAACATGGCAAAGAGTTCTGGCAACGTCTTGTTCATGTTCTGCATGTTGTAGTTCATCACAAAGTTCTTGTAACTTGGTGGTAGTGATTGGAGGACACGGTAAATCCCCAAAGCATTAGGAATCACTATACCCAACCTTTGAAGTTTGTTTGCGTGCCCAGACATCTTAAGCACATGCTCACTGACGGAGCTGCCCTCTTCCATCTTGCAGTTAAAGAACTTCGCATGAGTCTCAAAAATCAATTTGAGATCCTCGACAATATCATATGGGTCTGAATCCTCAAACCTTTTCTGAAGCTCCGATTCCAAACCATACAAGATAGCACACTGAACTATGGAGTACTGATTCTTCCGAGCGAGGTAAACATTCTTTACTTCATCGGGAGCATCAGCTGCAGGTGGGTCACCCAGCGGTGCATCCAGCACATAGGTCAAATTACCAGCTGTGAGGACAATCCTCAAATTGCGGAACCAATCCGCGAAGTTGCTTCCATTGTTTTTCAACTTTTCTTTCTCTAGGAACGCATTAAAATTGATGGTAGGGGCTGCCATTGATCTACAACATATTTGCAATAGTTTAGACTAAGTTTATGACAAATTGAGTTCAAATTAATAATAAAATTAAACTAGGTGAACTCCCACTCAAAACAACATGCCTCACATTGTTTTAGTGATCACACGAACCAAATCCACTACATCAACACCGATCATCACGAGAGTTGACATAGTTTCAATGGCGAACAATCGACATGTTCATCATATCTACTATATGATTCATGCTTTACCTTTCGGTGATCCGTGTTCCGAGACCATGTCTGTACATGCTAGGCTCGTCAAGATCAAACCTTAGTTTCCGCATGAGCAAATCTGGCTTGCTCACGTTGTATACACTTGCAGAATCTAACACACCCGATCATCACGTGGTGCTTCGAAACAACAAGCTTTAGCAACGGTGCTAACTAAGGGTGAACACTTTATGACTTGAAATTGATGTGCATGAGGGATCATCTTATAATGCTACCGTCGTCTACTAAGCAATACAAGATGCATAAAGGATTAACATCACATGCAATTCAATATATATGTGATATGATATGGCCTTTCTTCTTTGTGCTTCCGATCTCCATCTTCAAGCACGAACATGATCTCCATCATCACCGGCATTGCATCAAGGTCAATGACGCTTCTCCATGGTTGTCGTCCACCGGCTTCAACTATTACAACTACTTTGAATAGACACGCGGGTCTTAACATAAATTAAAGACAACCATATGGCTCCTGCCGGTTGCCAACTTACAATAAGGAACATTGCATACATCAAATATAATCACAATCATGGCCATATCACATCACTGCACACCCCTGCAAAACAAAGTTAGACGCCTCTACTTTCTTTGCATATTTTACGTGGTTTGGGGCTTTCAATAAGTGTCGTTCTAACTTACGAACAAGAACCACAACATTGATACTAGCATTGTTGATCACCCGTTGTAAATTGGATCTTAACTATGCTAGGAGAAACAGGCACCCGCAAAGCCACTTATGCAATACAAGTTGCATGTCAATCGTGGAGCAAGTCTCATGAACGATGTCATGTAAGGTTAGCCCGGGCCGCTTCATCCCAACATACCGCAAGATGCAAAGTACACAAGAAGCAATCGACAATAAAAGCATCAACGCCCACAATGACCATTGTGTTCTACTCGTGCAACAGATCTACATATAGACACGGCTCTGATACCACTGTAGGGTTTCGTAGCATGGAAAACAAAATTTTTCTATCGCATACAAACAAACAAGCCAAGATCTATCTACTAGATTGTAGCAACGAGTCGATGGAATAACTTACCCTCGAAGATTCCAAAGCGTTTACCGAGAGCGGATTCTCGTGGGTGATGTAGTCGTACTCTTCCTGATCTCAAGATCGTGTAGACGATCCTTCCGGCGCTGCGTTCCGGCAGCGCTCCCGCAGTCGGTCACACGTTCGGTACTCGACGAAGACCTTCCTCTCCCTTGTTCCAGCAGGCAGCGGAGGTTGTAGCACTCTCCTCGCGATTCCGGCAGCACAACGGCGTGGTACCGGAAGTAGAGGGGAGATCCCGCAGGGCTTCGCCTTAAGCCGGAGCGAGTATGGTGGAGTATGAGAGAGGGCTATTAGTGGTCTAGGGATTAGACACACCAATTAGAAGGCTCTAAACCGAAGGCTAGGGCAATTAGAAGCTCTAAACCAAAACGGCTCTAAACCGGAGATTAGAGGATAGGAACTTGTGTGTCTAGAGGAGGAGGCCCTGCCCCTCCTTTTATGGGTGGAGGGTGCGGCCAAGGGGAGGGGAGTCCCTCCCCAAGTCGGCCTTGGTTGGCGCGCCGGCTTGGGGAGGAGACTCCTCCCCCAAGTCGGTTCCCAACTCCTCTTGCTTGTTTCCCACAGTTTCTTGTTTTAGCCGTTTGACTTTCAAACTGGACATTTGACTTTTCTGTTTTAGGATTCAATTTAATCCTTTATTTGGGACAGCAAGAACACTTGGTACATGATGCAATCATTCCAATATGTAATGACACATTCATGTACCCCTCCCCCCTCCCGGAGTGCCGGACATTCCGGAACCTTCTAGAACATTCACCGGAATCATTTCCGAACTCCGAAACGGGACTTTCCTTATATGAATCTTATTCTCCGGACCATTCCGGATCACCTCATGATATCCCGGATCCCATCCGAGACTCCGAACAACATTCGGTCTCTTTCTCATAATTCCATAACTACTCAAAACAACGTCGAATCCTTAAGTGTGTCTCCCTACGGTTCGTGAATTATGCGGACATGATCGAGACACTTCTCCGAACAATAACCAATAGAGGAATCTGGAAATTCATATGGCTCCCACATATTTCTACGATTACTTTGCGATCGAATGAACCACTTACATACGATACCAATTTCCCTTTGTCTCACGATATGTTACTTATCCGAGGTTATGATCGTCGGTATCTCTGCATACCTAGTTCAACCTCGTTACTGATAAGTACTCTTTTCTCGTTCCCGTGATATGTGATCCCTTGTGAGCCAGTCACATGCTTGCAAGCTAATTGGATGACATTTCACCGAGAGGGCCCAGAGAATATCTATCCGTCATATGGATGGACAAATCCCACTCTTGATCCATGTGTCTCAACCAATACTTTCCGAACACTCAATGCCACCTTTATAGCCACCCAGTTACGGTGTGGCATTTGATGTCATCAAAGCATCCATCCGGTAAAGGTGATATGCATGATCTCATGGTCGAAGGAATTAGGTTACTATGTATCAGAAAGCATATAGCAATTGAACTATTGAAATGACTTGATCTTTATGCTACGCTTATCTATAGGAGTATGTCCACCATATCATTCTCCTAACGATATGATCTTGTTGTTGATAACATCTCAATGTTCATGATAGGGAAACCACAATCATTTATCAACCAACAAGCTAGTGAAGTATAGAGGCTATACTAGGGACTTCAAATTAAGTTTACAAATCACACAAGTATTAATGTTTCCTTGTTAATACTATTATAGCATGAATGTAAACATTTATCATAAACACAAAGATATAATAATAACTACATTTATTATTGCCTCTAGGGCATATCTCCAACACAAACGTCATGAGGATTGGCTAGAGAAAATAATAAGCTAGGTTATCTTCTTCGAAAAGAAAAAAATAAGAACGGGGGTGGTCTAGGTTATCATCTCATAGGTATGGGCATGGCTCACACAGTGAGCGTCACGGGAGGATTAACAGAAAAAACGCCCCCGGGTTGCTCGCGCGGGCGAACCCCACTCTCCAAAAAGACCCTCCCATCCCTACTGGCCGCCTTTGCCGCCGGCGGTGGTGGCGGCGCCCTGGCTTGCGAAGGCAGTGGGGAAAGATGGGCGCACCTCTCTCCCATGGCTTCCCACGGAGAGGCGGTGAGGCGGTGAGGCCGGGGGGCACACGACTTGGCGTGCCGTCTACAAGGGCGCGACAGCGGGATGGCCTGGAGGTGGGGAGGCGGGGCATGGTGGCGACGGATGCCCTCCTTGTAACATTATCCACTGAAGTGCTACCCCTTGAGGTGCTCGCGGGCGACATGGCCGGGGACACCCTCGATCTCCGGCCTAGATCCGGCAGGTCTGGTGGCCGATGAAGGCCGCTGGTGTGGGGGCTTTCGGCCTGGCTTTGAATAAAGGGGCTCTCTCACGCCAACACCAAGATCTTCCTGTTGCAGGACTTCATCGATTCCGTAAGATTTCACTGGTGAACTCTAATGGACGACATACCTGAGTTCACCGGATTCGATGGATTTCGGTCGTGCGCAAACATGTTTCTATCTGACCTTTTGGTTTCAAAGGTAGTGATGCGAAGCTTTGTAGTCTGTTGCCATTAAGTTCATGCCTTCAGTACCATGGTAAAGTCAGTCATGGAGAATTACATGAAAGCCGAGGTCTTGAGACTGGTAATGGTGGTTTGAATCCTGGTGGCGATGAGGTTTTGGCTTGGTGATCTGGGTCTTGGAGCAACAACATTGGAAAGTGGGGGCGACAGTATAGGAGAATTCCAGAGTTCAAGCTTGCAGGGTGAAAATTTAAGGTCTGGCCTTAATTGGCTGTTCCTAGAAATGGCCTTGTTGAAGGCATTGTTTTGTGAGTGCGGACTTTCTCTGGGGTGAAAACCTATGATCGATGATTAGGGCGATGTCGGCATTGTACATTATTTCCTTCTTGGATATGTTGCTTTTGGAGAGGATGGATTACTCGTGCTTTCTTGGTGTTGTTTGGTCACTGTGTGATGCATAGATCATTGTAGTGGGACTTTTCTTTTTCTGTAATTCTTCTTTCTTTTTTAGCTGTGTGTATCCGTAATGCCAATAGGATAATACATTGTTCCAGAGACTGGGTGTAATTGGTATCTCGCGATATTAATGTATGCTCCTTTCTACAAAAAGAAGATCTTAACATGATTAATATCTGTGTAAAGAGAAAATGTGCACATCACTCACTAAGCATCTATCTCTTGTTCGCAAAAGAGTGGGAAATAGACAGAAGAAATTAATTCTATCTAGTCCAAGGTTTGGAATGCATCATCGTTTCAATGGCAAGAGAAGTACCCATCGGCATTTGGCGCTTCCCTTCATATTAGGTGTGGCTTGTCTTGCATTGCAGGAACTGAGCCAATGTGCATGTCATTTAGTGGCACTGAGGCAGGCTCTTCCCCCACCACATTTTCGTCACTCACACGGTCTTGGACCTCGTCGGCATCATTATTGTTGGCTTCATGGATGGATTGTTCATGTGGGTCTTGATTGTCACCCATGCCATCTTGCAACGGACGAGAATCCTCATCGACATTGCTATGGCCGACACTTTCCACATTAGAAATACTAGATCCAGTGGATTTGGCATAAAACACCCTCACAATGCTTATCAACAACATGAGAGTTGAAATAGATCCCGTGATGACAAAGAGACCAGAGAAGCTGTGAAAAGTGAGAGGCCCGGAATCAGTGTCAGGGACCGTTCCATCACCTACTGGGGATGAAGATGTTCCAAACCATTTCACTTCGATTTGTGATCCCTCATCCACTCTTGCTAGGTTCAGGATGGCAATCGAAACATTATGAACGAACGGAGAACCGAGTTGAAATGCCTGCAGATTAGATATGGTGTTAGAAACTCAACTTTGTCCCCTGAATCCAACATACCGCAAAAGAAGAAAGCATGATAATACCAATGCATAGGTCTAAGTAGCTTACAAAACCAAATCCAGGAGTCTTGTATATGTTCCCGAGCATTCTAAAATCATTTTTGTACCGACGATCGGAGAGAAAAGAAGTTAAGTAGGGGATCTCATCGATGATGGCTGACACTCCTCCATTGCTTGATCCCAGCCTCAAAGCTTGATCATATTCCTCTTTCGTGGTGTAGGTCCTTAACCTATTTTCACTGATCTTCTGATTCATCAAGAAGGACCGTACAAATGAACCATCTGGGTATCCTATAAAGTCGCCACGACGCTGGAGCTGGTCTAGATCTTTGACCCAAGGTCGAAGCCTTTTTGCCGTCAGCATGGATGACAAACTTGCAGTGTAGCTTTGTACAAGAATCAACACTAAAAAGCACCATACCACCACAACAATTTTTGATAATGGGCTTCTAATGCTATGACCTGTGAATGAAGCAACCCAGAGGTGATGTTATTTTAGAGGAAACGATACTGACGAGGCATCAAATATCTTTCAGGAGTGTAGGTTCAAAGCGATGACCATGTGAAAACGTCAAAGTCGAGAAAATGTAGTAGAGGGAAGTGCTGCACTGTCTTAAAATTGGTCCTTGGTACTCTTTATTTCTGGGTCTTTCAATGATGCACAGAACAAAGCCAGTATATACAAAGAAGACCAGGGTTGCAAACCAGAGATCCCCACTTAGTGGTTTTGCAAATGTCCAAAGGATGGTATATGGATCATCATTGGCAAGAACAAGCATAGACACGCCAGACTGTGTGTATGGAACCGTAAAGTCCGTGCCATTGACCCGTTCTACGGTTACAGTCAGGTCGCCTACTGCAGCATCATATACCTGTTTATTATCCCCAAGTAAATAAATCAGCAGAGCTTAAATTGTTATACATGAAAACCTTTAAAAGGATGAGATAAAAAACCTCACCCCTAATGATACGTTGCCTGCTAGCTCATCATAGGTACCATGAAAAATAGTATAGTCGTAGCATGGAGTAGGTTGTAATGTCCTCATCGCAGCCTCGAAGATATCAATGCTGTATCCAGTGATGTTTTTCGGATCGGTAGCATCCACAAATTCTTTAAAACCATATTTCAGTGGTACACCAATCTTCAGATGTGGACCTTGGCAATTCTCGCCTGTTGTTTGTCCTTTATCGAGTTTTAAGCCGTTTGTTTTCTGGGTCTTGAGATTACTAGGAAAGGTTATACTGTCACTTCCAAGTGTAAATCCAAACTCCAGATGGCCTCGAGAATCTTCCAGCCAGAAGGTACACGATGTTGGAAAAGTGCTGGAGAAGGAGATGAGCGGGATATAGTGGTTGTAGCGCGGCAAGTGCAAGAGGTGTTCCTCTTTGGTCCGTGTCTGAGGGCCCCATATGACAGCCTGTACTAGGGCATTCCTGATCAGATCGTCCGCTGCAAAAAGCTCATAGGAACACAGAATTAGCCAACAATTTGGGCTACATGCTTGCTGGTGCAGATGAACTCATATCGGCCTAATCTGATGCACATACCTAAATCTGAAACTAATTGCTAGGGGAGAAAACTTGTCCTTAGTGGATGCAGCCCCCCTACCATCCAGCTCATATGAATGTTTTTTCACTGTTTTGTTCCTCCGAGAGGGATATTTTGGAAAATAGATGCCAAATTCATTTACTTTCCCAAACTAGTTTGCCGTGCTTCAGACAATGCCAGACTAAAACTTTCTTATCAAATTGCCACCACACACCAAAGATGAGATTGGGAGTAATAATCTACCTAGAAATGCCAGACTAAAAATTTCTTATCACTTTGCTTAAATTTGTCAAACAGGCTGTTAGCCACTACAAGAGTTCACGCTTGACAGCTTGAGTAGTTTTTTTAGGTGAACTTGAGTAGTTTTTCTAATAGTAGTAGCAGGAAACAAGGTCGACGCCATGTTCCACGTCCCAGATCAAGAGTCGGGATGAAAAGTTGGTCGACCTGAGTCGGTAGCCGGGCCGCGTTCCAGATCGGTGAACCGAAGAAGGAAGGTGAGATATGGATGGTCAATGGACATGGAAGTGGGATCAGGCTGACCTGGTGGCCCCATATGATTTATCACTTTTTAATTTTTTATTGTTTGCTGCAGGATCTTTGGCTCAATGCCATGAGTAATTAATAGAAAATATCTTAGCAAAAATGGTATTTAGCGAACCACAAATTGTCTTATCAACTCGGGTCATCGACCCAAAGTTAAGTGGATCGTGACCGGGGTACAAAATTGACATCCCGGAGCTATATACTCCTGGTCGTCCCTTATTCGTTGGAAAGATGACCCTTGACCCTCGACCCCATTCCGTAACCCAAATGACCCGAATTTCGGGCAACTATTGGTTCTCTCATTGCATGGTGAGAAATACGCTGGTGATGATTAAAATGAGCCTGTTAAAGTTGTATGCATAGTACTAGCCCCTAAAAAAAGTCGAGGTTTAGTTACCAGCATGTTCCGCCATGGCGAGATCACCGTGGGAGTCCATCACGCGCAGCTCCACCCGCTTGGCGTAGCTTGGGTGCTCGAGGACGAAGTCGTGCAATGCGTTGGAAACGCAGGCGCGTCTCTTCCTCCCCACGTCGCTACTCAGGTCCAGCACCACGCCCACCCGCACTGGCACCGACGATGCCGCCTGCGCCGCCCCTGTGGTGGGCGACGGCCCGGCGCCGGTGCTCCAAAGCATGACAATATAAGACAGGAAGACAAGCGAGCGCCTTATTGGGAATTCCATGGCGTGTAACTAAAGTTCGATACGTAAGAACTGTCGCAGACACATGTACTACATATACACACTGCCGATATAATTCATGCTCCGACGTTGCGAGCTAGCTAGGGAGAGACAGGGATGGTTCGTGGATATCACCTCGAAACCTCCGACTGCTAGCTAGCCCAACGGTCTCTGCACAAGCAGTGACGGAAAGTTATTTGTTTCCTGCTACTGTATATTTTTTTTTTCAAAACGGGGAGCCAAGACCCGGTCTCTCCATTAGGTGCACAAGACTTCTTTTTATTGCAGCGTTCGAAACAATAATCAAAGAATTATACAATCATGGATTCGTGAGGCTTGAAACATGTATCAACCATATAGAAAAATAAAAAGCACCATGCTATCTATTTTGGAGTCTATTAGTGTGACGCCACCCAGTAGTCAGAAAATAACATCGGTTGTAGCCAGAATCCATACGCTCCCGCGTATCCACCGTAAGAAAACAGGACCATAGTTGTATTTAATGCGCCGATAAACAAATAACTTTCAAAAAACTAGTACCCGGTTGTTTATGGACCCACACAAAGCAGATACACACAATGCGTAGTCCAACTTTATTCTGCCGATCTACCCAATTTAGCTAATATCCAAACATATTTGTGATATTGGATGGTTGAGGTATATTGGAAGTGAAGAAAATAATTTGCCAGATAATGTGCACGAATGGACATGATAGAAAAAAATGCTCAATGGATTCCATTGAGTCACAAAAGCAACAACGCTGGCGGCAATTCCACTGACGCTTGGCCATTCCACCGGTGGAGTTGTGTAATGTGGCGGACATAAATAACACGAAGGTCAGATGAAATGTCGCAGACAGAAAATTGACATGCAATCGAGATGACAAATGTGAGATGGAAATTGACATGCAACCTATTTATGGAAATGGTTTTTTCTATATGTACCTAAATTTATCATATATACAAAAATGCGAAAAAACAAGTATGTCCATCACTTTTTTCTTGTCTTCATTTGTGTCCCTCATGAGATGAAAACCGTAGAGATCGCGAGGGTGCGCCTGACTCTTCCAACAAGCGCGCTTAGAAGTAATTTCGGTTTCGTCGCCCCTCGACGTGCAGCCAAGAGAGAGAGAGCGCCGCACGAGTCATTCTACCGCCCGTGCGCTGGTAAGTATTTGGGAATTTTATAATATAAAAATTGCGAAAAAAACAAGTATGTCCATCACTTTTTTCTTGTCTCTTCATTATATTTGTGTCCCACATGAGATGAAAACCGTAGAAGATGACATAATCTTTGTATATTAGCTGATTAATAACAAAGGCATATATTATGTACTACTAGTAAATAAACTGATGGATGGATTCAAGAAAGAAACCCCGTTCGGATTGAATCAACCTATCTATATCTATGAGCCAATGCTCCTCCGGATCACCGCCAAGCCACTCCATCACAAGCATGACAAACATGAACAGAAGACAGTAGGCGAGGAGTAAAGCCAGCAACGCAACGACGATCACCATGACTTCCAGAGCTGCTGTCATCGATGCCGGATGGGAGTTTCGGTGGTACTACACCGCGTACCGGAAGACGACGAGCAGCGCGGCGCCGGCGATGAGCAGCAGGCACGTGTGCATGCGCCGGCAGAACTCGGTAGGCTCCGTCTTCGCCAGGATCTCGCTGCCATCCACGTTGGGAACGTCGGTGCCGGACATAGCAGCTGCGATCGATCGGTCCTCCTCGTCCATCGATGCCGTTGTCACGCTGGCGGGGCGGACTCTTTTTGCTAGTTCCAGCATGTATCAGGTCAATGTGCTGCCTGGCTCCAGCGAATAAGAATCCCACTCGTAATCGTATATATCTCTTA
Organism: Avena sativa; assembly: GCA_916181665.1. NCBI lineage: Eukaryota > Viridiplantae > Streptophyta > Magnoliopsida > Poales > Poaceae > Avena > Avena sativa. Next base: position 13,631,686 of record OV702300.1, on the reverse strand, counting down.
GTTGATCGACCAGAGCACGTTGCGTGGAAAAAATAAAACGAGACCTGCATTTAAACGAAGGATGTGCATGGAAACTTTGGTTCCATCAAGTTCAATTAGGCTAAGATCAACCTCGGAAAAAAATTAAATCAGACTAGCCTCACAGGAAGAAGAAAAAACGGAAACGTGGACAAGGCAGCTTAATTAGTCCAATATCTGTTACGTCTCAACTCTCAATGCTGCATGAAGAGAATTCAAACGACGATTCAAACAAGGATTCAAAATAGGATTCAAACGAGGATATTCAAAAGAGAATTCAAACTTACTAACCAGGTTGATTCGAAATATTGATTTAAAGTAAATGCAAACATGGTTTTAATAGGGTTCAAATTAAACGAGTACTTAAATTGCAACTTAAGTAAACCAGAAATTAAAATCGTTGTAGCTTTCCGAGCTGCGCCGTCATAGAGACGGAGCCAGAAACTGAGCTCAAGGGGGGCAAGACATGTGTGTGATCTCAATGAGGGAGCTAAGCTAGCTAAATTAGCTTAAACAAGTAACTGCCATGGCTAAATTTCTAATGAAAATCACAAGCATAGGGAGGGCGTAGTCCCTGCTCGCCCCCTTGCCTCCATCCCTGTGAGCCAAAGTACTCGCCGAGCACCCTATCCAGCAAGTAGTCGATGTCTCCGGTGAGGTATACCACGGCGGAGGAACATGGTGCTAAGGCAAAGGAAGACGACCCAGGAACAGAAGATAGCCCGACGAAACATAATTCGGCAGCAACTTCTACTCGAGGTGCTTGGTAAGCCTCGTATGCCCAACACTCCTCGACACGACGCGTACATTGGATTCAGAGCGTCACAATGTAGGCCTCATCGAGGCGCTCACGGTCCTCCCTATCCTCCCGCATGTCGTGTGTGGATGCCACTCGGTGCCCTATGTGGTCCAAATATGCATGGCACCGTCCAATAGTAGTAAGCACATCGGCCCGATATCGGACACGTGGAGGCGAACATTCTACTGGGTAAATGGCTTTTTAAGGTACTTAATGAGCATGGTGTTTGGCAAACTCTTCTATAGATGAAATTTGTTGGCTCGAAAGTGTTATATCAAGTTCTCTAGAAGCATGGAGACTTGAATTTCTGGGTCGGGCTAATGATAACCAAGAAACAGTTCTTTGACTGGCACATTTTTTATCAAAGATGGTTCAAACATTTTGTCCTGGGAGGATATATGGCTTGGAAATGCCACGCTCTGAAAACAATATCCATCTCTTTACAACATTTTTTGTCACAAAGGGGATACCATAGCTATGGTACTGGCATCTTCTCCCCCGAATGTGAGGCATTGAGGGGGACAACAACTTCACGGTGGTGTCAACTGATGACTAGCTCATTTGAGCCACAATCAGTTTTATATCCCTGTCTTCCTGCTTATGGTTGAGGCAACAATGGGGACCATAAATTGCACCTTGGCATCCCATAAAAAAAGCATTGTAAATCATTCACAAAAGAATGCTGGGAATTACAAAAGCAGAGTACTTGTATCAGAGTGGTTGATCTTCCAAAACAAGTATCTCCAGGTTCAGATGCTTAGCAGCATGTCATGCTGATATAAGACAAGGAATTCGATAAACTTGAAGAAGTGAGCCTAACTCACTTGGTTTGGGAAGTCGATGTACAATCTAGACACCTAGCTTCAAGTCCTCACGGACACAGATTTGGGTTCTTATTATTTCAAAAGTGAATTCACTCTAGGGTTTCCCCTACCACATTCCTTTCAATAAACAATTCGACATAAATTGTAGATATTTCACTCAGTATCATAATTTATATATGATGCTAAATATCAACATGTCCAATGTAAAAGTAGGGTAAGCATGAACTCATTAGACATTTGCATGTTATTGTTGTTAATCTTCATCACAAAACATTACGTATGCAAATAGCTTCGATTCAGGTTTCAAAACTACCACAACAGAAGCGCACTGGCACACAATTTGTACTCAACTACATCGTCAAATCATCGCATCATAATCATCCAGCGCACCAACATACTCCATAACCTTCTTCTTGATCCTCGAGGTATCCACCCAAGTGATAAAGTCTTCCATGTTCCTGGTTACAAGAAATGCAGGACCTGTGACGCACTACAGGAAAACGATTTTTTACTGGGTATTAAAAATACACAGCAAAGGCCAAAATACACTCGGCAAACATTTGCCGTGTATTTACACTCGGTAAAGAGTTCACAGCGTACACCCCGCCGGTAAACACGACTTTGCCGAGTGTTTAACTCCCGGATACTCGGCAAACATTTGCCGAGTGTCTATCAGCCGCACACTCAGTAAAATAATGCGTTCACGGCGCGTCAGCTGAAGACGCCGTCAAGCCTTTGCCGAGTGTACTGCCTGACATACACGGCAAATTACGCACTCTTTACCGAGTGTTTTTCCTGGGATACACGGCAAATACTTACTCTTTGCCGAGTGTACTGCCTGTCATACACGGCAAATTATGCACTCTTTGCCGAGTGTTTTCCCTGGGATACACGGCAAATACGTACTCTTTGCCGAGTGTCTCTTTTGGTAATACACGGCATAGACTTACTCTTTGCCGAGTGTACTGCCTGACATACACGGCAAATTACGCACTCTTTGCCGAGTGTTTTTCCTGGGATACACGGCAAAGTCCACAAAAATTTGGCAGGTTTATGCTGTTTTTTATTGTACCCTGCATTTCAAAACAAATCTGGACAAACATAATTCAAGTGCACTAGTAAATCAAACATATATCACAGAAGACATATATCACAGCAAGAACATATTCACATAATAGGTTCACAAGTGCACTAGTACATCAAACATGCATACAAAGTTCACAAGTTTAACAAACACTTGAATTCAAGTTCACATATCCATCAACACAACTAAGTGGCACACAAGTCCTCTAGCATGTGGTACATATCTCCATCAACGGCGACCATGTTCCAGCACAACATAGGCTTCCTTGATGTAATCCTACAAAGTGCAAAACACACAAGCATGAGTAAAAATGATGCAATCTTACAAAGTTCAAACTAGGTATATATATAGCTATATGGTAAGATGATTCTAACAAACATATTTACATGATACTAATAAGGTAAATTTAGCACTAGCATAATTGTAATTTATTATCTATGTAGCTATATGGTAAGAATATTGACATGATTCTAACAAGGTATAGTTTTGCACAAGCAAATTAAAATTTGTTATCTATGTAGCTATATGGACTTAGTATGTATATGGTAAGATGATTCTCCGAAGAATATTGACATTTGATTCTAACAAGGGTATATTTGGAACAACCATAAAACTTGGTATCTATGTAGCTATATGGTAATGACTTGGTATAATTTGACACAAGATGTATACAAACAAGAAATTGACGAAGAGTGTGGGAACTCACAAAGTTGCCTCCTAATGTTCAGGTTGTCTAGAGTCGGCATGGGCACGCTCGTAGTGGCAGGAGTCACAGGGCTTTCACGCTGCTTCCAAGAACTTGTTGGTCTTTTCCTTCCATTCTGTGGTCATTTTCGCCTGACTGAGTCGGCCATTGTACATCCAGGCACGACGATTCTCCATCCTCTACGAAGTACCAAAACAAGCATATAATGCATTTAATTTACAAATTTTTAGTCCATTTAATTCGAGCAAAATCATGTTTTACGGCATGCATCCACCTATATATCTCTCTAATAGGTAAAGGACCTAATCCCACCTGAAGATGTGTAGATTGGATATGTTCTCCATGCTATACCGTGAACCAAGACAGAATTTCGGCAGCACCTCCCCGCTGTTCTCCCGATACACGTTTCGGCAAAAAAGCCGAGAGGATGTGCATCCGGAGAACAACGGGGAGGCGCCACCAAAATCCGGTCTCGGAGCAGAGCAAAGCATGGAAAACATACCCAATCTACACATCCTCGGGTTGTCCAAAAACGTGGACAATCCGAAAGAGTTACGGCTATAAATATGCAATTTAATGCATATTTATTTGCGTAACCCTTTTGAACGGGAGACGCCTAGGTATCGTGACTGACTTGGTTATCTAGACCAGAAATAAACCTACCCACATTAAGTACAAGAGACGTGAATGAATTTTACCCTTGAAGCGTGATCTAATCGTCGAGAAATATCCGAGATGCTCCTTGAAGAAGCCCTGCGACTCCGGTCCTGGTGTCAAACTCGAAGCATTGCCTCGACGAAGCAGAGCTGCGTTTTGAAATCAGAAATTTAAACACCCATGATTTTTTTGTTAAGGTAAATGCAATGCTATTGTACATATGTTAATACAAGGGTACACACATGCATGAGCTTATAACGACTGAAGTGAGACTGGGTGCTGCATTACTGCCCCTATCTAGCAGTTTCTACTACTCTAGCTGATCTTCTCTGTGAATTAAATGAGACACACAGTTCTTCTTGTCTATACTTTGCTGGAGTTTTTTTTATTAGTTAGGTTAGGAAGAGAAGTTTCAGCCCTGATATTGTTTTATGACTAGCTATTCGTGATGCTTAATTATACTAGAGCATAAGTGTTCTGAGATGCAATTTAACACGCAAAATCATGTTCTGAGCTTCATCCTAATATCACTATTATCGCATGAACTTGATATGTTATATATGCTTAGGAACTATGCTCAGTCTTCAGTCTTTTCCACATTGTTGTTTGTTTCATAGTGTTTTCCTGATGCAGGTCCAACCATTCTGTTCTTCCAAGAAAACGCCGGCAGTATCCTGAATTTCTTCTCACAGACATGAAAATGAGTGATTATACCTAATTGATGAATCGTGTTCTCAAGTTTTTTATTCTGTTAAAAACCTTTACTCCTTACAGACATTGCACATCGTTTGGAATGTGTCCGACTAATGATTCAGCGGCTGCAGTGCAATGTGTTTATGCTTTCTTACAGAGGGTATGATTATATACTGCATAAACCAGTCCTCTTATCCTTCTTATTTAATTCTTCTTGTTTCCTTTATTCTTTAAAATTTTCCTTTATTCTAGTTCAAACAAATTTGCATGAATTATTCAATAGACAAAATCTGGAAACTCACCCGAGCGGTGGAGCTCCTGATTCTCTTCCTGATGATGGCCCTTGGTGGTGTAGCTCCTGGTCCAGCGGGGAGTTGGCGGTACGGGCAGAGGAGAGGTCGACGCCGGAGCAGGGGCCAGGGCCGGCCGGAGTAGAGGCCCGAGCGGGCGTCCCCAGCTGCGGGGCGGTGGGCCGAGCAGGGAGGTGGCGGGTGCTTACCCGGGAGCCATTGGAGGCGGCGGTCCGGAGCAGCGCGGCGGCGGCGGTCACGAGCAGCACGGCGTCGGCGGTCCCGAGCAGCGCAGCGGCGGCAGTCCGGAGTAGGGAGCGGCGGCGGCGCGCAGGGGGAGAGGATGGGCGACAGAGGGAGAGTGCGTGTTGTTTTTGGATTTTTTTTTTACCAGTGTATGGCTGCGATTTGGACTTGACCGTGTATTCTCGATCTAGGTCATTTTCCTTTCTTTGCCGTGTATTCATGTCCAAGACACACGGCAAACACATGGTCCGTACCACCAAAACAGCCCGATTTAAATACTGTACAATTTATTTACTTTCTTCCGTCCATATTATTTGAATTGGATTTGTCAAAATTTAGATGAACCTATGTATTAAATAGTGTTTATATTCTTCAAATCTAGACAAATTTGAGTCAACTAATCTAGGTCGGAGGGAGTATCAAACTGTAGGCATTCTTGTCATCAAAGTTTATGATATTTTTCAAGGGTATATATAGTAATCAATTTTTTTATCAAGGGTACAATATATAATACTCATGATTTTTTCATTTTCCATTTTTCATTTTTCCTGCCGAATCGGCATGATGTGGGTCCGATTTAAACTACGGGTAGAGCGCATGTATGCGAGGGAGGACACATGCAAGCACCCGGAGACTAGTAGGTTTTGTATGTTTCAACATAGCACGACACTTTTATGCATTTTCTAGGGCCACATGTAGGTCTTTGAGGTATTCCGATGCCCTGGAACGCGGCTTGCTACGGAACCCTGATCTGCGGGCCTCGAATCGTCTACCCCCTAGACATTCTTCTGATGGGGTAGCCCGGCATAGCTCTCTCTTGTTTTGTGTTTGTTTAGGTCATAGGATGATGTGAAACCATGTTGGTTCACAAGGTGAGGCAGTATCCTACCCGGTTTCACCAGAACAGGCCCTTGAGGTATTCTGATGCCCCGGAGCGCGGTTTGCTGCGGAACCCTGATGTGCGGGCCTCGGATCGTCTACCCCCTAGACATTCTTATGATGGGGGTAGCCTGGCATAGATCCCTCTTGTTTTGTGTTTGTTTAGGTCATAGGATGACGTAAAACCATGTTGGTTCACAAGGTGGGGCACTATCCTACCCAGTTTCACAGGAACGGGGAGTTTCCCCTTTATACAAGTCTAGAACCTTCGCTTCTAGGTTAGAGCGCATGCATGCGAGGGGAGACACGTGCAAGCACCCTGAGACTAGTAGGTTTTGTATGTTTCAACATAGCACCACACTCTCATGCATGTGCTAGGGCCACATGCAGGTCCTTGAGGTATTCCGATGCTCTGGAGCGCGGTTTGCTGTGGAACCCTGATCTGCGGGCCTCGGATCGTCTACCCCCCTAGACATTCTTCTGATGGGGGTAGCCCGGCATAACTCTCTCTTGTTTTGTGTTTTTTTAGGTCATAGGATAATGTAAAACCATGTTGGTTCACAAGGTGGGGCACTATCCTACCCGGTTTCATCGGAACAGGGACTTTCCCCCTTATACAATTTCAGAACCTTCGCTTCTAGGTTAGAGCGCATGCATGCGAGGGAGGACACATGCAAGCACACCCGGAGACTAGTAGGTTTTGTATGTTTCAACATAGCACCACACTCTCATGCATGTGCTAGGGCCACATGCATGTCCTTGAGGTATTCCGATGCCCCGGAGCGCGGTTTGTTGTGGAACCCTGATCTGCGGGCCTCGGATCGACTTCCCCCCTAGACATTCTTCTGATGGGGGTAGCCCGGCATAACTCTCTCTTGTTTTGTGTTTGTTTAGGTCATAGGATAATATAAAACCATGTTGGTTCACAAGGTGGGGCACTATCCTACCCGGTTTCACCGGAACAGGGACTTTCCCCCTTATACAAGTTCAGAACCTTCGTTTCTAGGTTAGAGCGCATACATGCGAGGGAGGACACATGCAAGCACACCCGGAGACTAGTAGGTTCTGTATGTTTCAACATAGCACCACACTCTCATGCATGTGCTAGGGCCACATGCAGGTCCTTGAGGTATTCCAATGCCCTGGAGCGCGGTTTGCTGTGGAACCCTGATCTGCGGGCCTCGGATCGTCTACCCCCCTAGACATTCTTCTGATGGGGGTAGCCCGGCATAACTCTCTCTTGTTTTGTGTTTCTTTAGGTCATAGGATAATGTAAAACCATGTTGGTTCACAAGGTGGGGCACTATCCTACCCGGTTTCATCGGAACAGGGACTTTCCCCCTTATACAAGTTCAGAACCTTCGCTTCTAGGTTAGAGCGCATGCATGCGAGGGAGGACACATGCAAGCACACCCGGAGACTAGTAGGTTTTGTATGTTTCAACATAGAACCACACTCTCATGCATGTGCTAGGGCCACATGCAGGTCCTTGAGGTATTCCGATGCCCCGGAGCGCGGTTTGCTGTGGAACCCTGATCTGCGGGCCTCGGATCGACTTCCCCCCTAGACATTCTTCTGATGGGGGTAGCCCGGCATAACTCTCTCTTGTTTTGTGTTTGTTTAGGTCATAGGATAATGTAAAACCATGTTGGTTCACAAGGTGGGGCACTATCCTACCCGGTTTCACCGGAACAGGGACTTCCCCCCTTATACAAGTTCAGAACCTTCGTTTCTAGGTTAGAGCGCATACATGCGAGGGAGGACACATGCAAGCACACCCGGAGACTAGTAGGTTTTGTATGTTTCAACATAGCACCACACTCTCATGCATGTGCTAGGGCCACATGCAGGTCCTTGAGGTATTCCGATGCCCCGGAGCGCGGTTTGCTGTGGAACCCTGATCTGCGGGCCTCGGATCGTCGACCCCCCTAGACATTCTTCTGATGGGGGTAGCCCGGCATAACTCTCTCTTGTTTTGTGTTTGTTTAGGTCATAGGATAATGTAAAACCATGTTGGTTCACAAGGTGGGGCACTATCCTACCCGGTTTCATCGGAATAGGGACTTTCCCCCTTATACAAGTTCAGAACCTTCGCTTCTAGGTTAGAGCGCATACATGCGAGGGAGAACACATGCAAGCACACCCGGAGACTAGTAGGTTTTGTATGTTTAAACATATCACCACACTCTCATGCATGTGCTAGGGCCACATGCAGGTCCTTGAGGTATTCCGATGCCCCGGAGCGCGGTTTGCTGTGGAACCCTGATCTACGGGCCTCGGATCGTCTACCCCCCTAGACATTCTTCTGATGGGGGTAGCCCGGCATAACTCTCTCTTGTTTTGTCTTTTTTTAGGTCATAGGATAATGTAAAACCATGTTGGTTCGCAAGGTGGGGCACTATCCTACCCGGTTTCATCGGAACAAGGACTTTCCCCCTTATACAAGTTCAGAACCTTCGCTTCTAGGTTAGAGCGCATGCATGCGAGGGGGGGACACATGCAAGCACACCCGGAGACTAGTAGCTTTTGTATGTTTCAACATAGCACCACACACTCATGCATGTGCTAGGGCCACATGCAGGTCCTTGAGGTATTCCGATGCCCCGGAGCGCGGTTTGCTGCGGAACCCTGATCTGCGGGCCTCGGATCGTCTACCCCCCTAGACATTCTTCTGATGGGGGTAGCCCGGCATAACTCTCTCTTGTTTTGTGTTTGTTTAGGTCATAGGATAATGTAAAACCATGTTGGTTCACAAGGTGGGGCACTATCCTACCCGGTTTCATCGGAATAGGGACTTTCCCCCTTATACAAGTTCAGAACCTTCGCTTCTAGGTTAGAGCGCATGCATGCGAGGGAGGACACATGCAAGCACACCCGGAGACTAGTAGGTTTTGTATGTTTCAACATAGCACCACACTCTCATGCATCTGCTAGGGCCACATGCAGGTCCTTGAGGTATTCCGATGCCCCGGAGCGCGGTTTGCTGTGGAACCCTGATCTGCGGGCCTCGGATCGTCGACCCCCCTAGACATTCTTCTGATGGGGGTAGCCCGGCATAACTCTCTCTTGTTTTGTATTTGTTTAGGTCATAGGATAATGTAAAACCATGTTGGTTCGCAAGGTGGGGCACTATCCTACCCGGTTTCATCGGAACAAGGACTTTCCCCCTTATACAAGTTCAGAACCTTCGCTTCTAGGTTAGAGCGCATGCATGCGAGGGGGGGACACATGCAAGCACACCCGGAGACTAGTAGCTTTTGTATGTTTCAACATAGCACCACACTCTCATGCATGTGCTAGGGCCACATGCAGGTCCTTGAGGTATTCCGATGCCCCGGAGCGCGGTTTGCTGCGGAACCCTGATCTGCGGGCCTCAGATCGTCTACCCCCCTAGACATTCTTCTGATGGGGGTAGCCCGGCATAACTCTCTCTTGTTTTGTGTTTGTTTAGGTCATAGGATAATGTAAAACCATGTTGGTTCACAAGGTGGGGCACTATCCTACCCGGTTTCATCGGAACACGGACTTTCCCCCTTATACAAGTTCAGAACCTTCGCTTCTAGGTTAGAGCGCATGCATGCGAGGGAGGACACATGCAAGCACACCCGGAGACTAGTAGGTTTTGTATGTTTCAACATAGCACCACACTCTCATGCATCTGCTAGGGCCACATGCAGGTCCTTGAGGTATTCCGATGCCCCGGAGCGCGGTTTGCTGTGGAACCCTGATCTGCGGGCCTCGGATCGTCTACCCCCCTAGACATTCTTCTGATGGGGGTAGCCCGGCATAACTCTCTCTTGTTTTGTATTTGTTTAGGTCATAGGATAATGTAAAACCATGTTGGTTCGCAAGGTGGGGCACTATCCTACCCGGTTTCATCGGAACAAGGACTTTCCCCCTTATACATGTTCAGAACCTTCGCTTCTAGGTTAGAGCGCATGCATGCGAGGGGGGGACACATGCAAGCACACCCGGAGACTAGTAGGTTTTGTATGTTTCAACATAGCACCACACTCTCATGCATGTGCTAGGGCCACATGCAGGTCCTTGAGGTATTCCGATGCCCCGGAGCGCGGTTTGCTGCCGAACCCTGATTTGCGGGCCTCGGATCGTCTACCCCCCTAGACATTCTTCTGATGGGGGTAGCCCGGCATAACTCTCTCTTGTTTTGTGTTTGTTTAGGTCATAGGATAATGTAAAACCATGTTGGTTCACAAGGTGGGGCACTATCCTACCCGGTTTCATCGGAACAAGGACTTTCCCCCTTATACAAGTTCAGAACCTTCGCTTCTAGGTTAGAGCGCATGCATGCGAGGGAGGACACATGCAAGCACACCCGGAGACTAGTAGGTTTTGTATGTTTCAAAATAGCACCACACTCTCATGCATGTGCTAGGGCCACATGCAGGTCCTTGAGGTATTCCGATGCCCCGGAGCGCGGTTTGCTGTGGAACCCTGATCTGCGGGCCTCGGATCGTCTACCCCCCTAGACATTCTTCTGATGGGGGTAGCCCGGCATAACTCTCTCTTGTTTTGTATTTGTTTAGGTCATAGGATAATGTAAAACCATGTTGGTTCGCAAGGTGGGGCACTATCCTACCCGGTTTCATCGGAACAAGGACTTTCCCCCTTATACAAGTTCAGAACCTTCGCTTCTAGGTTAGAGCGCATGCATGCGAGGGGGGGACACATGCAAGCACACCCGGAGACTAGTAGGTTTTGTATGTTTCAACATAGCACCACACTCTCATGCATGTGCTAGGGCCACATGCAGGTCCTTGAGGTATTCCGATGCCCCGGAGCGCGGTTTGCTGCGGAACCCTGATTTGCGGGCCTCGGATCGTCTACCCCCCTAGACATTCTTCTGATGGGGGTAGCCCGGCATAACTCTCTCTTGTTTTGTGTTTGTTTAGGTCATAGGATAATGTAAAACCATGTTGGTTCACAAGGTGGGGCACTATCCTACCCGGTTTCATCGGAACAAGGACTTTCCCCCTTATACAAGTTCAGAACCTTCGCTTCTAGGTTAGAGCGCATGCATGCGAGGGAGGACACATGCAAGCACACCCGGAGACTAGTAGGTTTTGTATGTTTCAACATAGCACCACACTCTCATGCATCTGCTAGGGCCACATGCAGGTCCTTGAGGTATTCCGATGCCCCGGAGCGCGGTTTGCTGTGGAACCCTGATCTGCGGGCCTCGGATCGTCTACCCCCCTAGACATTCTTCTGATGGGGGTAGCCCGGCATAACTCTCTCTTGTTTTGTATTTGTTTAGGTCATAGGATAATGTAAAACCATGTTGGTTCGCAAGGTGGGGCACTATCCTACCCGGTTTCATCGGAACAAGGACTTTCCCCCTTATACAAGTTCAGAACCTTCGCTTCTAGGTTAGAGCGCATGCATGCGAGGGGGGGACACATGCAAGCACACCCGGAGACTAGTAGGTTTTGTATGTTTCAACATAGCACCACACTCTCATGCATGTGCTAGGGCCACATGCAGGTCCTTGAGGTATTCCGATGCCCGGGAGCGCGGTTTGCTGCGGAACCCTGATTTGCGGGCCTCGGATCGTCTACCCCCCTAGACATTCTTCTGATGGGGGTAGCCCGGCATAACTCTCTCTTGTTTTGTGTTTGTTTAGGTCATAGGATAATGTAAAACCATGTTGGTTCACAAGGTGGGGCACTATCCTACCCGGTTTCACCGGAACAGGGACTTTCCCCCTTATACAAGTTCAGAACCTTCGTTTCTAGGTTAGAGCGCATACATGCGAGGGAGGACACATGCAAGCACACCCGGAGACTAGTAGGTTTTGTATGTTTCAACATAGCACCACACTCTCATGCATGTGCTAGGGCCACATGCAGGTCCTTGAGGTATTCCGATGCCCCGGAGCGCGGTTTGCTGTGGAACCCTGATCTGCGGGCCTCGGATCGTCGACCCCCCTAGACATTCTTCTGATGGGGGTAGCCCGGCATAACTCTCTCTTGTTTTGTGTTTGTTTAGGTCATAGGATAATGTAAAACCATGTTGGTTCACAAGGTGGGGCACTATCCTACCCGGTTTCATCGGAACAGGGACTTTCCCCCTTATACAAGTTCAGAACCTTCGCTTCTAGGTTAGAGCGCATACATGCGAGGGAGAACACATGCAAGCACACCCGGAGACTAGTAGGTTTTGTATGTTTAAACATATCACCACACTCTCATGCATGTGCTAGGGCCACATGCAGGTCCTTGAGGTATTCCGATGCCCCGGAGCGCGGTTTGCTGTGGAACCCTGATCTACGGGCCTCGGATCGTCTACCCCCCTAGACATTCTTCTGATAGGGGTAGCCCGGCATAACTCTCTCTTGTTTTGTCTTTTTTTAGGTCATAGGATAATGTAAAACCATGTTGGTTCGCAAGGTGGGGCACTATCCTACCCGGTTTCATCGGAACAAGGACTTTCCCCCTTATACAAGTTCAGAACCTTCGCTTCTAGGTTAGAGCGCATGCATGCGAGGGGGGGACACATGCAAGCACACCCGGAGACTAGTAGGTTTTGTATGTTTCAACATAGCACCACACACTCATGCATGTGCTAGGGCCACATGCAGGTCCTTGAGGTATTCCGATGCCCCGGAGCGCGGTTTGCTGCGGAACCCTGATCTGCGGGCCTCAGATCGTCTACCCCCCTAGACATTCTTCTGATGGGGGTAGCCCGGCATAACTCTCTCTTGTTTTGTGTTTGTTTAGGTCATAGGATAATGTAAAACCATGTTGGTTCACAAGGTGGGGCACTATCCTACCCGGTTTCATCGGAACAGGGACTTTCCCCCTTATACAAGTTCAGAACCTTCGCTTCTAGGTTAGAGCGCATACATGCGAGGGAGAACACATGCAAGCACACCCGGAGACTAGTAGGTTTTGTATGTTTAAACATATCACCACACTCTCATGCATGTGCTAGGGCCACATGCAGGTCCTTGAGGTATTCCGATGCCCCGGAGCGCGGTTTGCTGTGGAACCCTGATCTACGGGCCTCGGATCGTCTACCCCCCTAGACATTCTTCTGATAGGGGTAGCCCGGCATAACTCTCTCTTGTTTTGTCTTTTTTTAGGTCATAGGATAATGTAAAACCATGTTGGTTCGCAAGGTGGGGCACTATCCTACCCGGTTTCATCGGAACAAGGACTTTCCCCCTTATACAAGTTCAGAACCTTCGCTTCTAGGTTAGAGCGCATGCATGCGAGGGGGGGACACATGCAAGCACACCCGGAGACTAGTAGGTTTTGTATGTTTCAACATAGCACCACACTCTCATGCATGTGCTAGGGCCACATGCAGGTCCTTGAGGTATTCCGATGCCCCGGAGCGCGGTTTGCTGCGGAACCCTGATCTGCGGGCCTCAGATCGTCTACCCCCCTAGACATTCTTCTGATGGGGGTAGCCCGGCATAACTCTCTCTTGTTTTGTGTTTGTTTAGGTCATAGGATAATGTAAAACCATGTTGGTTCACAAGGTGGGGCACTATCCTACCCGGTTTCATCGGAACACGGACTTTCCCCCTTATACAAGTTCAGAACCTTCGCTTCTAGGTTAGAGCGCATGCATGCGAGGGAGGACACATGCAAGCACACCCGGAGACTAGTAGGTTTTGTATGTTTCAACATAGCACCACACTCTCATGCATCTGCTAGGGCCACATGCAGGTCCTTGAGGTATTCCGATGCCCCGGAGCGCGGTTTGCTGTGGAACCCTGATCTGCGGGCCTCGGATCGTCTACCCCCCTAGACATTCTTCTGATGGGGGTAGCCCGGCATAACTCTCTCTTGTTTTGTATTTGTTTAGGTCATAGGATAATGTAAAACCATGTTGGTTCGCAAGGTGGGGCACTATCCTACCCGGTTTCATCGGAACAAGGACTTTCCCCCTTATACATGTTCAGAACCTTCGCTTCTAGGTTAGAGCGCATGCATGCGAGGGGGGGACACATGCAAGCACACCCGGAGACTAGTAGGTTTTGTATGTTTCAACATAGCACCACACTCTCATGCATGTGCTAGGGCCACATGCAGGTCCTTGAGGTATTCCGATGCCCCGGAGCGCGGTTTGCTGCGGAACCCTGATTTGCGGGCCTCGGATCGTCTACCCCCCTAGACATTCTTCTGATGGGGGTAGCCCGGCATAACTCTCTCTTGTTTTGTATTTGTTTAGGTCATAGGATAATGTAAAACCATGTTGGTTCACAAGGTGGGGCACTATCCTACCCGGTTTCATCGGAACAAGGACTTTCCCCCTTATACAAGTTCAGAACCTTCGCTTCTAGGTTAGAGCGCATGCATGCGAGGGAGGACACATGCAAGCACACCCGGAGACTAGTAGGTTTTTTATGTTTCAACATAGCACCACACTCTCATGCATCTGCTAGGGCCACATGCAGGTCCTTGAGGTATTCCGATGCCCCGGAGCGCGGTTTGCTGTGGAACCCTGATCTGCGGGCCTCGGATCGTCTACCCCCCTAGACATTCTTCTGATGGGGGTAGCCCGGCATAACTCTCTCTTGTTTTGTATTTGTTTAGGTCATAGGATAATGTAAAACCATGTTGGTTCGCAAGGTGGGGCACTATCCTACCCGGTTTCATCGGAACAAGGACTTTCCCCCTTATACAAGTTCAGAACCTTCGCTTCTAGGTTAGAGCGCATGCATGCGAGGGGGGGACACATGCAAGCACACCCGGAGACTAGTAGGTTTTGTATGTTTCAACATAGCACCACACTCTCATGCATGTGCTAGGGCCACATGCAGGTCCTTGAGGTATTCCGATGCCCCGGAGCGCGGTTTGCTGCGGAACCCTGATTTGCGGGCCTCGGATCGTCTACCCCCCTAGACATTCTTCTGATGGGGGTAGCCCGGCATAACTCTCTCTTGTTTTGTGTTTGTTTAGGTCATAGGATAATGTAAAACCATGTTGGTTCACAAGGTGGGGCACTATCCTACCCGGTTTCACCGGAACAGGGACTTTCCCCCTTATACAAGTTCAGAACCTTCGTTTCTAGGTTAGAGCGCATACATGCGAGGGAGGACACATGCAAGCACACCCGGAGACTAGTAGGTTTTGTATGTTTCAACATAGCACCACACTCTCATGCATGTGCTAGGGCCACATGCAGGTCCTTGAGGTATTCCGATGCCCCGGAGCGCGGTTTGCTGTGGAACCCTGATCTGCGGGCCTCGGATCGTCGACCCCCCTAGACATTCTTCTGATGGGGGTAGCCCGGCATAACTCTCTCTTGTTTTGTGTTTGTTTAGGTCATAGGATAATGTAAAACCATGTTGGTTCACAAGGTGGGGCACTATCCTACCCGGTTTCATCGGAACAGGGACTTTCCCCCTTATACAAGTTCAGAACCTTCGCTTCTAGGTTAGAGCGCATACATGCGAGGGAGAACACATGCAAGCACACCCGGAGACTAGTAGGTTTTGTATGTTTAAACATATCACCACACTCTCATGCATGTGCTAGGGCCACATGCAGGTCCTTGAGGTATTCCGATGCCCCGGAGCGCGGTTTGCTGTGGAACCCTGATCTACGGGCCTCGGATCGTCTACCCCCCTAGACATTCTTCTGATAGGGGTAGCCCGGCATAACTCTCTCTTGTTTTGTCTTTTTTTAGGTCATAGGATAATGTAAAACCATGTTGGTTCGCAAGGTGGGGCACTATCCTACCCGGTTTCATCGGAACAAGGACTTTCCCCCTTATACAAGTTCAGAACCTTCGCTTCTAGGTTAGAGCGCGTGCATGCGAGGGGGGGACACATGCAAGCACACCCGGAGACTAGTAGGTTTTGTATGTTTCAACATAGCACCACACTCTCATGCATGTGCTAGGGCCACATGCAGGTCCTTGAGGTATTCCGATGCCCCGGAGCGCGGTTTGCTGCGGAACCCTGATCTGCGGGCCTCAGATCGTCTACCCCCCTAGACATTCTTCTGATGGGGGTAGCCCGGCATAACTCTCTCTTGTTTTGTGTTTGTTTAGGTCATAGGATAATGTAAAACCATGTTGGTTCACAAGGTGGGGCACTATCCTACCCGGTTTCATCGGAACACGGACTTTCCCCCTTATACAAGTTCAGAACCTTCGCTTCTAGGTTAGAGCGCATGCATGCGAGGGAGGACACATGCAAGCACACCCGGAGACTAGTAGGTTTTGTATGTTTCAACATAGCACCACACTCTCATGCATCTGCTAGGGCCACATGCAGGTCCTTGAGGTATTCCGATGCCCCGGAGCGCGGTTTGCTGTGGAACCCTGATCTGCGGGCCTCGGATCGTCTACCCCCCTAGACATTCTTCTGATGGGGGTAGCCCGGCATAACTCTCTCTTGTTTTGTATTTGTTTAGGTCATAGGATAATGTAAAACCATGTTGGTTCGCAAGGTGGGGCACTATCCTACCCGGTTTCATCGGAACAAGGACTTTCCCCCTTATACATGTTCAGAACCTTCGCTTCTAGGTTAGAGCGCATGCATGCGAGGGGGGGACACATGCAAGCACACCCGGAGACTAGTAGGTTTTGTATGTTTCAACATAGCACCACACTCTCATGCATGTGCTAGGGCCACATGCAGGTCCTTGAGGTATTCCGATGCCCCGGAGCGCGGTTTGCTGCGGAACCCTGATTTGCGGGCCTCGGATCGTCTACCCCCCTAGACATTCTTCTGATGGGGGTAGCCCGGCATAACTCTCTCTTGTTTTGTATTTGTTTAGGTCATAGGATAATGTAAAACCATGTTGGTTCACAAGGTGGGGCACTATCCTACCCGGTTTCATCGGAACAAGGACTTTCCCCCTTATACAAGTTCAGAACCTTCGCTTCTAGGTTAGAGCGCATGCATGCGAGGGAGGACACATGCAAGCACACCCGGAGACTAGTAGGTTTTGTATGTTTCAACATAGCACCACACTCTCATGCATCTGCTAGGGCCACATGCAGGTCCTTGAGGTATTCCGATGCCCCGGAGCGCGGTTTGCTGTGGAACCCTGATCTGCGGGCCTCGGATCGTCTACCCCCCTAGACATTCTTCTGATGGGGGTAGCCCGGCATAACTCTCTCTTGTTTTGTATTTGTTTAGGTCATAGGATAATGTAAAACCATGTTGGTTCGCAAGGTGGGGCACTATCCTACCCGGTTTCATCGGAACAAGGACTTTCCCCCTTATACAAGTTCAGAACCTTCGCTTCTAGGTTAGAGCGCATGCATGCGAGGGGGGGACACATGCAAGCACACCCGGAGACTAGTAGGTTTTGTATGTTTCAACATAGCACCACACTCTCATGCATGTGCTAGGGCCACATGCAGGTCCTTGAGGTATTCCGATGCCCCGGAGCGCGGTTTGCTGCGGAACCCTGATTTGCGGGCCTCGGATCGTCTACCCCCCTAGACATTCTTCTGATGGGGGTAGCCCGGCATAACTCTCTCTTGTTTTGTGTTTGTTTAGGTCATAGGATAATGTAAAACCATGTTGGTTCACAAGGTGGGGCACAATCCTACCCGGTTTCATCGGAACAAGGACTTTCCCCCTTATACAAGTTCAGAACCTTCGCTTCTAGGTTAGAGCGCATGCATGCGAGGGAGGACACATGCAAGCACACCCGGAGACTAGTAGGTTTTGTATGTTTCAACATAGCACCACACTCTCATGCATCTGCTAGGGCCACATGCAGGTCCTTGAGGTATTCCGATGCCCCGGAGCACGGTTTGCTGTGGAATCCTGATCTGCAGGCCTAGTTTGAAACGGGCATAAGAAATTCAAACCATGTGAAACCTTCAAGTTTAGCGAGGCTTGAGCCTAGCTAATTTCAACATAGACCCACCTCAGCCCAAATCCCATTTTGTTACTACTTTACCGTGTACCTGACGTAAACACTCGGCAAAAGCTAAGATACACAGCAAATTACCTCTTTACCGAGTGTTGTAAACTAACACACGGCAAATTACCTCTTTACCGAGTGTTGTAGACTAACACACAGCAAAGTGGGGTGTTTCAAACGCTATATTTTTTGGCGCGCGCGGTGGAAGAAATTTGGCGCGTACTTTTACTGTGTATACTTTTGCCGACACTCGGTAAACTGTAACGCCGTAAGCTGCGCCGTCAACCGCGGGCGTGGAATACACGTGGCAGGACGGTTTGCCGTGTATCCATCTTTTGCCGAGTGTTTGTACGAACGTTACCGTGTATGTGCTTCTTTACCGGGTGTTTTCTCTGTGCATACACGGCAAAGAGGTGTCTTTGCTGTGAATGACCTTTTTGCCGAGTGTCATCTGTACGATACACGGTAACGAGATGTTTGCCGAGTGTCCGGGAATTAAACACTCGGCAAAGTAAAAAATACCCAACAAAATTTCGATTTCCGGTAGTGACGGTTTCTGGGCCTACACGCACATGCCCTTGTTCAATGAAGGTGACAGCCTCTTTGAGGTGTTCAACAAACTTGAGCTTCACCAAAACTGTTGCAAGTCTACGCCTAAAACAGTTTAGCAAACAGTATGGTAAGCGGAAAACAATATATTATGTTGCATCCTACAACATCGATACTATGGCTATTAAGTGACTTTTGAGACTACGTATTTCTAAAAAATAGCTGGCAAATATAATGCACCATTTGATGAATCCAATAGTGATTGAAGATAAAATTGTGGCTCTAACAAGGGAGAGATAGAGACCTGCAGAAGGCGGTCGCTGAAAGATTCTCGCATATGAACAAGCTCTTTTTTGTTGGAATTACACCCATATTGTACCTGAAATTAGAGAAAAATTCTCTCGACTTCACAAATGAGTAGGCAAGTACATTTATCAAGGAAAAACTGGAAGCATAAAGCAAGAATTGCATGATTCGGTCCAGTGGAAATAGCTTGAGATGTTTATAAATAAGATGGCCCACTGAAGCATCATGATATATAGAATCAGTGGGAGAGTATCAATAGTGGGGAACCATAACAAAAGCAATTGATTGTGATGTTGAACGAACTAATTATTAGAGTACACACTTAGATATTAGTAGAATCAGAAAATATGATCATTATTTTAAAATAACTGCAGGAGTACTGATATATTTGTCCAATGATTTAGAGACAGTATAGTGGACCAAAGATCTGACCGGAAAACAATGATTGCCGAAGAAGCCTGATTTGAGTTATATGCTACTTAGTCTGGATCAAAAGGTAGTGCTTGCATAAATCCTGTCCAAAGTAGTCAAGTAATAATAACATAGGTCTAAAGTATAATTAATTAATTTGATACATAGACAATGAGATAGAGGCTAAAGCCACGATTCATACATATATCTCTAACTCTCTAACAATCCAGTTGTTCAATCCCATATAAACTTGGAGGATAGAGCATCAGAATTCACATGAGTAAATGGAAAGAAAACGGTAGGAAGACCTGCGGCGACTTACAGCTTGTCCATGAGCATGTCTGTCATCTCTATCCTGAAAGGATCCCTCGGATCCATTTGCTTTATAATGTTCATGAGCTTCTGCGCCATACAACAGATCCCATTGTACCTGCCGGGGCACAACAATATCAAAATCGGTCCATGTCTCATAGGAAGGGGAGTTAATAGGACATGACGTTTGTACTTCTTGTAATCGTCCCTCTAGACGAGGCTGTAGCGCTGCCTAACGGCGGCGTCGCGGTGGCCGCCCACCGGCGGGTAGTTGATGATGTTGGTATTCTTCAGCAGCTTCTTCTCGTGGAACTTGAGCTTCCTCATCCTCCTCCCGCACGCTGAGGCTGCGAGCAAGGCGAGTTTGTCGAGCGCGGCAGGTGGCGGCGCCGCCGGTGGATTCGCGTGGTTGGATCCTCCGGTATGGGCTGTTTGGTCTGGAAGACGGTTCGCCGTTCCAAGGTAGATATTCACACATTCGATTTTTTTTAATCCCTGCAAGAAAAAAAAGGCATTCAATTTTTTTTGGACCGGAACACTCGGAGGAGAATGCTATTTCGATACTATATATTCTCTGTTCCATGGTAGGAAGCATTACTCCTATTTTCATTCCAAATTCTTTTCTAAATTGACTTCAACATTTTTTTTGTTCTATCAACATTTGTTTATTCTTTGCTTTCCCTCGTGCAAGAATTCTTGATTCTGCCGATTTACCTCCTCTAGTTGGATTAAAAGGCTTAGGTACTATTGTAAAGTTTGCAGGACATTATTCATGTAGCGTGTTTGGCAAACTGCGCGAGAATTTTGTTGCTGCCTGGCAAGTTCCCCAGTTTGGGGTAGACGGAGGCCATGTCAAGGCCTTCCTCCGTCAGGTTCGAAGGATGACGGGCATCTCATTGCAGCCGCAGAGTAGCTATCTTGGAGAACGGCGGCATGAGGACACTATCATCAGCCTAGCATGCACGAAGAATGTCGTACAGAATAGATGTGTGCTGAACAATAGGATTTAGATATATTTCTCCAATTATCCTTAGGATCAGTGGAGAATTACATAGGTTTTTCCACTTATCCATAGGATTAGTTTCAATTTTATTTTATTTTGGAGTTGCAAGGAAGGCGTTTTTAAATAAGGAGTCTGCTAGAGATGCTATGGTGTTTTCATCTAACCTTTTGGCCAACACACCAACTCCTCATGAAACCATATATTTCAATCAGTGTATTGGCAATAAAAACCCATTGTAATATGATTTTATATAGGCTAAAAAACATCTACTCCCTCCGGTCCATATTAATTGTCACTAAAATGGATGTATCTAGACATGTTTTCGTACTAGATACGTAATGACAAGTAATATGGATCAGAGGGAGTAGATAATTTCCGCCATGTAATATGAAATGCAATGTACATAACTATTGTACCACCGATTGCTAATATTTTCTGTAAATCAAATTTTAGTTCTCGAGATAAATGTTTGTACTTTCTAGATGAATGTCTAAACCTTGTGACATCATAGATAAAACACAACTCCAGTGGATATCATAATTACGTAAACAAAGGAGTAATAACCATATATCCCGTGACATCATTGTTATAAAAAACACTAAGGGATATAAATTGAGTGGAACTAAATAGTAATAAGGATACAAACATTAATCATGACCCAATAGATAGTTATCTGGTCGATACATTTATTACATAATGAGGTGAACACTTCTGGCCTTGCACCCTAGGGTTCTCCAAAGCCTTATCTGTTACATAGTTTAAAGTAAAAACATAAATATGAAAATGGAACCTTTGGGTAGCAAATCACATATGATTTCTACTAGCAACACAGTTGCAGGATTATTACAATATATAATGGTCCACTAGATGTAATCCACTAATTACAGTTGTTACTCATTTAGGCAAGGAATGTTGCAACAACATCAGATGTCCCCTTAGAGTCGGCAATGCTAGCATAGAGCGAAGTCATACTCAATTTGTCACTCGTACTAGTAGATTCTCCAGATACATCCAAATTCTTTTCAATGATTTTCCAGTTGATATTGTTGAATTTACCTTTGTAGCCACATTCCGCATATATATGCCCCATTAAAAAACAAAAATGAAATTTTGTAATAAATGATAACAAAAGATAGAAATTTCAACGGAAATTTGATGGAAAAAATATTTACCACATTTTTATTTCAAACAGTTTTTATAACAATATCTATGATTAGCTTATTTCGTCAATTTTTTTGTCTTGTTCATGTTGTTGTTCCTATTCTTTACATTTTACTTTTTATTACTACCTTTTATTTTTTCTAAGAATTGTGTTTTTGGAAATGTGTAATGATAAGGATTTTTCTGAAAGATGGAGTTTGTATGATCATGTACTTACCCTCCTTCCAGTAGCCTCGGTATCTGCAAAAGCAAGAAGCCATGCACATTCAAGACCATATTTGTTCCTGGCGGAGTACACCACAGCGGCCTTGACACCTTTAGGGTACGTGTCTGCCATCGAGAAATCATCCGAGGTGCTAATAATGATTGGGAACTCTTTGACAAAGTATCCTGCCACTAGTGCAGAGCCCCCCCTTTAACTCCGGTTGGGAGGGCCCTCTAACAGCGGTTCCCCAACCGCTGTTGAGGGTTCGGTGTTAGAGGGGGGGCCCCTTTAACACCGGTTCTTATACGAACCGGTGTTAAAGGGTGACGCACGTGGGGCTGCCGCAGGCCTCAGGCCGCCCCCCCCTTTAACACCGGTTCGTATCTGGAACCGGTGTTAAAGGTTCTTCTGCCGCGGCAGAGATTTAGGCCGTTTTCCTGCCGCGGCAGAACTCTGCCGCGGCAGGAAAACGGCCTAAATCTCTGCCGCGGCAGACTTCTGCCTCTGCCCCGTTCTGGGCGTATTTCTGCGGGAGGGGGGGGGGGAGCGAGAGGAAATCGATCGGGAGCGGTATACTTATAAATCGTCATCGGTACATACGAGTACATGAATAATTAAGCAACTATTATTATACACAAACATCGTCATCGGCACATACATCGTCATCAGCACATACATTGTCATCGTTCATTTTGGTGGATATCTAAAGAGGTCTCCGCCAGGCGTGACGACCTCATCAAGTATGAACCCCGCCAATTCCTCTTGAATGGCTCGTATGCGTTCAAATGGTAGGAGTTGGTCCAGCATCCGTTCGATCTGAATATATATGAAGAATGGGCCGTCAATATATATATAAGAATAAAACTCAACACAATTGATGGTAATAAAATAATGTTGTGGACTTTGTTTACTTACTCTAAGTTGTTCTAGTGCGGCTTGGCCTGTCGCACATATCGTGTTGCGAATGAATTCGCAAACATAGTACCCACATAAGTTATTGCCGTGTCCCTGATGCGCGCACTTTACGAGAATAGAGAGTTCAATCAAAATAATAATCAATAAAGCATGATATAATGGAATTGGAAGCTAGCTAGTATTACTTACATTTTGGTCTACAAATTTTAGTTCTTCTGACCATTCACCCACGGCCCTGCCCGTGAACATTTTCCAAACCCTGTCCGACAAAGAAAATGGATAAAGGAGTAATTAATTACTTATTGTCACGAAAGTTGCCGATCTAGTGCGATAATATGATTGAAATTACCTCTGGAGCATTTCTCTAAAGTCTGCCCATAGCTCTTTTTCTTTTCTAACGAGTCCATGACAAGGACTTTTCCTGAGTCGGGTTGAATGACTAGCAGAATAAAGTGGAACCTACGCACGCATAACTCATCATCAGTTACACTTAACATCGAGTAAGCCGAAACAGAATGTGTACAAGAGAGAGGGTAACAGTACTCACGAGAAGTTGTAAGGCAATAGTATTTCCCTTTTGGTTTGTTGTCTCAGTAAAGACTTTAGCAAGTAATCTTCTGTTTGCCCGGGTTTGTCTCTTACCACTTCTTCATGAAATCTATTTGGGTCAACGAACCCAATGTCAAAAGGGCCTCCTTTCATGCATTCCATAACCTTTTTCCTGCATAATAGTATATACATATATGGTGAGCATATATATATACATGCAATTAATATAGCAATCACAAGATGGTCAGGGCTCCTCGAAATAGGCTTGCGCCCCGCTATATTAATACAGCAATCACAAGATACAACGACAATGTTGGAGGAACAGAAAAGGGGAAGGTGAAATAAGTTATGGGTCCCAAATTGTCTAAAGGAATCAGCGTGGAGCGCCTGCAATCGGCCGTCCCGATCCGTTCTTCCTCGTCACCGACGCCGTTCGCCATCGCCATTACCTCCGTTCCCAAGCTCCCCCGTCCTTGTCGATGTCACTCACGCGTCAAGGGTGAGCTCACGGTCCTCTAGGACCTCTCCAATCCTCCCATCTCTCTCTGGTTCGAGCTCGCGCCGAGAGCCACCCTGCCAGCTCCCTATAGTTGCCCCGTGCCGGCGAGCCCGCGGCCTCCCTCCGCTCTGGCCGTCCGCCTCGCCTCTGCTTCTGTCTACCTCTGCCGTCGCCACTCGATGAGCTCGCTGGGCCGAGCGCCGCGCCCTTGCCTCGCCCTCCGGCCGCTCGTCCTCAGCGCCCCAACCTCCGCCGCCGGGGCCCTCCCCACACCTCCTTCTGCGACGCCTGGCCGCCACCGGGGCCGACGGCGCCGCCTCCGCACTTCCCCGACGCCAAGCCCGAGCCCGACCACGGCCTCGCCACGCCAACCTTGCGCCCTCGCCAACTGCGAGTCCACGGCTCCGGCCGTCCCGTGCGCCCCCGTCGGTCTTGCCCTCCAGCGCCACCGCCCGGCTCGCCCTCTGCGAGGTCGACCCGACACCGCCTACGGTCGCCGCTGCGCCCGCGTCGTCTGTCCTCCGTCGGCCTCCTCCCTGGTACCCGCCGCAGCGACCTTCGGCCACCGTCGTGTGGAGACATAGAGGGAGGGGAAGGATGCGGGGAAGAGAGGGTCGGGGGCGGCGGACCTCGAGCTCCGAAGCGGCGGCGGCGAGACGGCGGGTCGGGGGCGGCGGACCTCGAGCTCCGAAGCGGCGGCGGCGAGACGGCGGGTCGGGGGCGGCGAGACGGAGGACCTCGATCGATCTGGGAAGAAAGGAAGGGGAAGGGGAAGGTGAAATAAATACACACCCCCCCTTTAACACCGGTTCGTGGCTGGAACCGGTGTTAAAGGGGAGGGGCGTTTCCCGCGCGCATTTATTACCCCCCCTTTAACACCGGTTCGTGGCTGGAACCGGTGTTAAAGGGGTGGGTGGGTGCGCGCGGGAAACGAAATAAATGCCCCCCCTTTAACACCGGTTCCTGTCTGGAACCGGTGTTAAAGGGGGGGGGGGGGCATTTATTTCATGCATTAAAGGGGCTTTTTTAATTCAAAAAATATGATATGAATTTAGAAAATTCATATCTTTTTCATTTCAACTCAAAAAAATATGAATAATATATCATAATTTTCAGAAAAATAATATCTATCCATTCATGTAAATGATTTTATATTTACTTTACATGAAATTTTTTAAAATAATTAAAACACTTATTTCATGCATTAAAGGGGCTTTTTTAATTCAAAAAATATGATATGAATTTAGAAAATTCATATCTTTTTCATTTCAACTCAGAAAAATATGAATAATGTATCATAATTTTCAGAAAAATAATATCTATCCATTCATGTAAATGATTTTATATTTACTTTACATGAAATTTTTTAAAATAATTAAAACACTTATTTCATGCATTAAAGGGGCTTTTTTAATTCAAAAAATATGATATGAATTTAGAAAATTCATATCTTTTTCATTTCAACTCAGAAAAATATGAATAATATATCATAATTTGGTGGTTGCTTCATAAAACCGTCCGTTTTTTATGCTCGGAAAATGGAAAATGCCTTTTTGGTGCGATAAAAAGGAAAACTCCTCTTGCAAACTATGCCTTGATTCTAGCCATAACATTGGTCATTTGACCCGAATGAGATAGGTCATTTTGAGACAGTTACATAAAGCCGAACTGGAACTGAAAATTAAGATACATAAAAGAACTGAAAATTAAGATACATAAAAGAACTGAAAATTAAGATACATGGCCAGATTAAGTAACAATCGGCCGAACTGGAACTGAAAATTAAGATACATAAAAGAACTGAAAATTAAGATACATGGACAGATTAAGTAACAATCGTCCGAACTTGTTTCGGAATGTTGGAGTGATTCAGTCATGCTCCTGCCTACACCTGTAATACTCGCCACTGTAGTCGTCGTACTCGCCGCCGCCGTCATCGCTGTCGTCGTCGGGGTCACCGTAATTGAACCTCTGGAGAGTACGCGTGGGCTGGACTTGAGGGTAGCGCGTGGGCTGGACTTGAGGGTAGCGCAGACGGGGGTTAGAGTCGGCGGCAGTGTCATAGGCCATGACGCTCTGGAGAGTCCGACCGCGCCACCATAGCCGACGGCCGGCCTCGTTGAAGTTAGGAGGAGGTGGGCCGTCCTCCTCGTGCCTGGCGAGCGCCCTCTCATGCC
This sequence comes from Avena sativa, assembly GCA_916181665.1. Lineage (NCBI taxonomy): Eukaryota > Viridiplantae > Streptophyta > Magnoliopsida > Poales > Poaceae > Avena > Avena sativa. Next base: position 13,605,539 of record OV702300.1, on the reverse strand, counting down.
GATCCACGAAGAAGGCTTCCCAAGTAGGGAAATAGTCGGGATGCCATCTGGGATTCCTCCGCTGCTCCGGCGTGAGCTCGAAGTAGTAGTGGTTCGTGATGGCCATCCGGCGCGCCACACCTAGAGGGACAGGAGGAACCGGCACACCTCCGACGCTCAGCATCCAGCCGACGGGGACACAGTAGCCCGGCGGGCAGGGGTAGTTCGAGGCGCAAAGCGCCTCCGCCTCCCTGGGGGTTAGTGCTACGGTGGAAGCCATGGGAAAGAGTGATGAAGTTGCAGATATGAGTCTAGAGATGTGCAATGACAATGGAGGCCAAACCCTACATATATATATATAGTGAACTAGCGGGAAGAACTGGAGGGAAGAACTGGCGGGAAGAAAAATGGCGGGAAGAACTGGCGGGAAGAAAAATGGCGGGAAGAAAAATGGCGGGAAAAAATGGCGGGATGAACCTTTAGTCCCGGTTGGAGACACCAACCGGGACTAAAGATGAACCTTTAGTCCCGGTTGGAGACACCAACCGGGACAAAACACGAGTCAGCACTAATAATAGGGGTGAGTGCATGTCGACATTATGTCGTGCGGCGTGTACCTTGTCCCGGATGGTGTCAGCAACCGGGACTAAAGATGAACCTTTAGTCCCGGTTGGAGACACCAACCGGGACTAATAATAGGGGTGAGTGTCGACATTATTTTGTAAGTGTCAACACTATGTCGAGCTGCTTGTACTATAAATAGGCATCCTTGTGAGTCCAGTCCTCCAGCCAGTTTGAGACAGGGACACCACTACGGCCAGTTTCAGGGAGATGCCGACGGAGCCCAGTCCTCCGGCATCTCCGAGAAACTGGTCATAGAGGCACTCCCTAATATGTGAAATTAGTTAGCTCCCTGGTGTATTGATCTAGTTAGAGAAGTTACAAAGCTGCAAGATGGTTTTCGAGAGCAGGGACACCACTACGGCCAGTTTCAGGGAGATGCCGACGGAGCCTAGTCCTCCGGCATCTCCAAGAAACTGGTCATAGAGGCACTCCCTAATATGTGACTGCGCGCGTTTGGAGATCAGATCTTAATGGTAAGTACGAATCGGGACAACTTCTTCTCATAGTCCCGGTCCATCCACAAAACATGACTAACACTCAAGACATGTATTAATATTAAAAACATGAACTAGAGTTACATAATATGAGCATGAACTTCTTGGCATATGCCCTTCCTTATGATCGCTTCAGACGTAACCATGGAGCATCTTCTTTACTTAACGGAATGCTTGGGTCAGTTTTCACTGTGAAGGGCGGAATTTCATCAAACTTATTATAATCTTCTGACATGTCTGTCTTGTCCTCGATTCCCACGATGTTTCTTTTCCCTGAAAGAACTATGTGACGCTTTGGCTCATCATATGATGTACTCGTTTGCATATTTTTTCTTTTTTTTGGTCCGGAGGACATGTCCTTCACATAGAAAACCTGAGCCACATCATTGGCTAGGACGAATGGTTCGTCTAAGTTCTTCATAAGATTGTTGAGATCCACCGTTGTCATTCCGTACTTCTTGTCTACCTCAACCCCTCCTCCTGTTAGCTTGACCCATTTGCATCGAAACAAGGGGACCTTAAAATTAGGTCCATAGTCAAGTTCCCATATCTCCTCTATGAACCCATAATACGTGGTCTTTTGCCCATTGTCTTCTGCTGCATCGAAGCGGACACCACTGTTTTGGTTGGTGCTCTTTTTATCTTGGCCTATCGTGTAAAATGTATTCCCATTTATCTCGTACCCTTGGAAAGTACATACAGTCGAAGACGGTGTCCTGGCCAACAAGTACAGCTGATCCCCAACAGTGGTGTTATTCGTGAGAAGTCTTTGCAGCCAGCCGCCAAAACTCGCCATGTGTTCACTTATAATCCATTCATCAGACTGCCCCGGGTGTTTGAGGCGTATTAAATTCTTGTGTTCATTGATATACGGGGCAACCAAGATAGATCTTTGTAAAACCGTGTAGTGTGCTTGATTGAGAGAATGCCCGTCCCTACATATCATTGCTTTACATCCTAGGGTGCCTTTTCCACGCAGTCTCCCCTCATGTCGTGATTCTGGAACACCAATCGCCTTAAGGTCAGGAATAAAATCAACACAGAACTCAATGACCTCCTCTGTTACATAGCCCTTGGAGATGCTTCCTTCTGGCCTAGCACGGTTATGAACATATTTCTTTAAGACTCCCATGTACCTCTCAAAGGGGAACATATTGTGTAGAAATACAGGACCGAGAATGGCAATCTCTTCTACTAGGTGAACCAGGAGATGCGTCATAATATTGAAGAAGGATGGTGGGAACAGCAACTCAAAGCTGACAAGACATTGGGCCACATCTGTTTGTAACCCTGGTAGGCTTTCTGGATCGATTACCTTCTGAGATATTGCATTGAGGAATGCACATAGCTTCACAATGGGTACTCGAACATTTTCAGGTAGAAGCCCCCTCAATGCAATCGGAAGCAATTGTGTCATAATCACGTGGCAGTCATGAGACTTCAGGTTTTGGAATTTTTTCTCTGCCATATTTATTATTCCCTTTATATTCGACGAGAAGCCAGACGGGACCTTGATACTGCTCAGACATTCAAAAAAGATTTCCTTCTCTGCTTTGGTAAGAGCGTAGCTGGCAGGAGTTAAGTGGCATCGTTTACCCTTCTCGTTCTCAAGATGCATAGGCTCTTCAGGGGCCTTCAGACGTTGCTGGTCCTATCGTGCTTCCGGTGTATCTTTTGTCTTCCCATACACTCCTAGAAAGCCTAGCAGGTTCACGCAAACATTCTTCGTCACGTGCATCACGTCGATTGAAGAGCGGACCTCTAAGACTTTCCAATAGGGTAGGTCCCAAAATATAGATTGCTTCTTCCACATGGGCGCGTGTCCGGCATCGTCATTCGGAACAGATAGACTGCCAGGAACTTTTCCAAAGATTACTTCTAGGTCCTTGACCATACCAAATACCTCCTCACCGGTACGGAGGACAGGCTTCCTCCGGGGTTCTGCCAGACGTTTGAAATGCTTGCCTTTCTTTCTTACTGGATGCAGGTTCGGAAGAAATCGGCGATACCCTAGGTACACAACCTTCTTACATTTATCCAAATATACACTTTCAGTATCATCTAAACAGTGTGTGCATGCATTGTATCCCTTGTTTGTCTGCCCTGAAATGTTACTAAGAGCAGGCCAATCATTGATGGTTACGAAAAGCAATGCTCGTAGGTCAAATGGCTCCCCTTTGTGCTCATCCCACATATGTACACCTGGTTTGGCCCACAGCTGTAAAAGTTCTTCAACTAATGGCCTTAGGTACACATCAATGTCGTTGCCGGGTTGCCTCGGGCCTTGGATGAGCACTGGCATCATAATGAACTTCCTCTTCATACACAACCAAGGAGGAAGGTTATAGATACATAGGGTCATAGGCCAGGTGCTGTGACTGCAGCTCTGCTCACCAAAAGGATTCATGCCGTCTGTACTTAGACCAAACCTTAAGTTCCTTGCGTCACGTGCAAAGTCCGGGTACTCTCGCTCGACTTTTCTCCACTGTGACCCATCAGCGGGGTGTCTCAACATCGCGTCTTTCTTACGGTCTTCCATGTGCCATCGCAACAACTTGGCATGCTCTTTATTTCTGAAGAGACGTTTTAACCGTGGTATTATAGGAGCATACCACATAACCTTGGCGGGAACCTTCTTCCTAGGGGCCTCGCCCTCAACATCGCCAGGATCGTCTCGTCTGATCTTATACCGCAGTGCAGTGCATACCGGGCATGCATCCAAATTCTCGTACTTCTCACCGCGGTAGAGGATGAAGTCATTAATGCAGGCATGTATCTTCTGCACGTCTAATCCTAGAGGGCAGACAACCTTCTTTGGTTGGTATGTACTGTCAGGCAACTCATTATTTCTTGGAAGAAGATTCTTCATTTTTACCAACAACTTTGAAAATGCGCTGTCAGTCACACCATTCTCTGCCTTCCATTGCAGCAAATCCAGTGTGGCACCTAGCTTTTTGTGGCCATCTTCGCAAGTTGGATACAACAATGTTTTGTGATCCTTTAACATCTGCTCCAGCTTCTCCTTCTCCTTTTCAGTTTCACATTCTTCCTTTGCATCAGTAATGGCCCGACCAAGATCGTCATCAGCGGGCCCATCTGCTCCCTCTTGATCTTCATTATCTACCTCCGTTGCATTATCATCATATTCAGGATACATATTATGATAGTTTTCATCATCCTCTTCTTCTTCGTTGTCTTCCATCACAACCCCTTTTTCTCCGTGCTTGGTCCAACAATTATAGCTGGGCATGAAACCCGATCGAAGCAGGTGGGCGTGAATGGTTCTGGTATTTGAGTAGTCTTTCTTGTTCTGACAGTGAACACACGGACAGCACATAAAACCATTGTGACCACGGTTTGCATTAGCCACAACGATGAAATTTTGGAGGCCCGTAATGTACTCGGAAGTGCGGCGGTCACCGTACATCCATTGCCGATTCATCTGCATTAATATGTAGTATATTTTGAGCTCTCGGGCATTTCACCGAACACCTCTTGTGCATATGAAAAAAACACAAACTAGCACTCTTCACACCCTCTTGCTAGGCTCCAAAATGTGAAAGAATGGAAGAGTAGGGTGTGTGTGGGCTGGGGTGGTGTCTTATATAGCCCCCCCCTTTAACACCGGTTCGTGCCACGAACCGGTGTTAAGGGGGGGGGGGGTGCGCGGGCCACTGGTGCAGGGACCTTTAACACCGGTTCGTGCCACGAACCGGTGTTAAAGGGGGGGCTCCTTTAATGCCGCAGAGGCCACGCTGGTACGGCCCCCCCTTTAACACCGGTTCGTAGAAGAACCGGTGTTAAAGCCCATTTTCGGGATCAACAAAAGCCCTCGTTTCCACTAGTGTGCATATACTTTGCTATCCATAATACTCATAGTTCCCTTTGTTTCATTCTTAAAAGTACCTTCTACCATGACAATTTGTCAGCTGCCTCATTGTCAAGGTGCTCTTTTTGAACAACCAGGGCTTTAGATTTCCTAAACAGTTCTTGAGCCTTCAAGGAACGATCAACTTGCACATCAATGGCATATTTCTTCTCACTCTGGAATGATGCCATTTTCTTTCCTTAATACCTAAACATGCAAATATTAAGTCAAGTATAGATAAATTTTTTTATCGTAATAGTTTTTGGAAGGCATAAAAAATTTAAAGTGCAATCGAGAAAAAATTGTAAGTATAAATAAATCTGTACATTGGGGATTCCTTTTCTAGTTTTTTACAAACCACAGATGCATATATTCTTACACCACCATGCTAATTCATGGACTAATTATCGTATTTCAAAAAATATTTTATGAGCAATCAATCATTACAAAGCAACTAAAACATAACTTATATGATTATATAAATAAGTACTAAATTTGTTTTAGAGACATATCACTAGTGGAAACTAGGTCTTTTGTTGATCCCGAAAAAGGGCTTTAACACCGGTTCTTCTACGAACCGGTGTTAAAGGGGGGGCCGTACCTGCGTGGCCCCTGCGGCAAAAAAGGAGCCCCCCTTTAACACCGGTTCATGCCACGAACCGGTGTTAAAGGTCCCTGCAGCAGTGGCCCGCGCACCCCCCCTTTAACACCGGTTTGTGGCATGAACCGGTGTTAAAGGAGGGGGGGGGGCTATATAAGACACCACACACACCCCACTCTTCCATTCTTTCAGATTTTGGAGCCTAGCAAGAGGGTGTGAAGAGTGCTAGTTTGTGTTTTTTTCATATGCACAAGAGGTGTTCGGTGAAATGCCCGAGAGCTCAAAATAAGTTTTCTTGTTGCTCTTTCCGTCTCGGTCGAGGTCGGCAACTATAGTTTCATGTGTCATTGATGTACTATATATATAAATGGTCATCTCCCTATTATTTTTTGATATATACTACATATTAATGCAGATGAACCGGCAATGGATGTACGGTGACCGCCGCACTTCCGAGTACATTACAGGCCTCCAAAATTTCATCGTTGTGGCTAATGCAAACCGTGGTCACAATGGTTTTATGTGTTGTCCGTGTGTTCACTGTCAGAACAAGAAAGACTACTCAAATACCAGAACCATTCACGCCCACCTGCTTCGATCCGGTTTCATGCCCAGCTATAATTGTTGGACCAAGCACGGAGAAAAAGGGGTTGTGATGGAAGACAACGAAGAAGAAGAGGATGATGACTACTATCATAATATGTATCCTGAATATGATGATAATGCAACGGGGGTAGATAATGAAGATCAAGAGGGAGCAGATGGGCCCGCTGATGACGATCTTGGTCAGGCCATTACTAATGCAAAGGAAGAATGTGAAACTGAAAAGGAGAAGGAGAAGCTGGAGCAGATGTTAAAGGATCACAAAACATTGTTGTATCCAACTTGCAAAGATGGCCACAAAAAGCTAGGTGCCACACTGGATTTGCTGCAATGGAAGGCAGAGAATGGTGTGACTGACAGCGCATTTTCAAAGTTGTTGGTAAAAATGAAGAATCTTCTTCCAAGAAATAATGAGTTGCCCGACAGTACATACCAAGCAAAGAAGGTTGTCTGCCCTCTAGGATTAGACGTGCAGAAGATACATGCCTGCATTAATGACTGCATCCTCTACCGCGGTGAGAAGTACGAGAATTTGGATGCATGCCCGGTATGCACTGCACTGCGGTATAAGATCAGACGAGACGATCCTGGCGATGTTGAGGGCGAGGCCCCTAGGAAGAAGGTTCCCGCCAAGGTTATGTGGTATGCTCCTATAATACCACGGTTAAAACGTCTCTTCAGAAATAAAGAGCATGACAAGTTGTTGCGCTGGCACATGGAAGACCGTAAGAAAGACGCGATGTTGAGAAACCCCGCTGATGGGGCACAGTGCAGAAAAGTCGAGCGAGAGTACCCGGACTTCGCACGTGACGCAAGGAACTTAAGGTTTGGTCTAAGTACAGACGACCTGAATCCTTTTGGTGAGTAGAACTGCAGTCACAGCACCTGGCCTGTGACCCTATGTATCTATAACCTTCCTCCTTGGTTGTGTATGAAGAGGAAGTTCATTATGATGCCAGTGCTCATCCAAGGCCCGGGGCAACCCGGCAACGACATTGATGTGTACCTAAGATCATTAGTTGAAGAACTTTTACAACTGTGGGCCAAACCAGGTGTACGTATGTGGGATGAGCACAAAGGGGAGCCATTTGACCTACGAGCATTGCTTTTCGTAACCATTAATGATTGGCCTGCTCTTAGTAACATTTCAGGGCAGACAAACAAGGGATACAATGCATGCACACACTGTTTAGATGATACTGAAAGTGTATATTTGGATAAATGTAAGAAGGTTGTGTACCTAGGGTATCTCCGATTTCTTCCAAACCTGCATCCAGTAAGAAAGAAAGGCAAGCATTTCAAACGTCTGGCAGAACCCCGGAGGAAGCCTGTCCTCCGTACCAGTGAGGAGGTATTTGGTATGGTCAAGGACCTAGAAGTAATCTTTGGAAAAGGTCCTGGCAGTCTATCTGTTCCGAATGACGATGCCGGACATGCGCCCATGTGGAAGAAGCAATCTATATTTTGGGACCTACCCTATTGGAAAGTCTTAGAGGTCCGCTCTTCAATCGACGTGATGCACGTGACGAAGAATGTTTGCGTGAACCTGCTAGGCTTTCTAGGAGTGTATGGGAAGACAAAAGATACACCGGAAGCACGATAGGACCAGCAACGTCTGAAGGCCCCTGAAGAGCCTATGCATTCTGAGAACGAGAAGGGTAAATGATGCCACTTAACTCCTGCCAGCTACGCTCTTACCAAAGCAGAGAAGGAAATCTTTTTTGAATGTCTGAGCAGTATCAAGGTCCCGTCTGGCTTCTCGTCGAATATAAAGGGAATAATAAATATGGCAGAGATAAAATTCCAAAACCTGAAGTCTCATGACTGCCACGTGATTATGACACAATTGCTTCCAATTGCATTGAGGGGGCTTCTACCTGAAAATGTTCGAGTACCCATTGTGAAGCTATGTGCATTCCTCAATGCAATATCTCAGAAGGTAATCGATCCAGAAAGCCTACCAGGGTTACAAACAGATGTGGCCCAATGTCTTGTCAGCTTTGAGTTGGTATTCCCACCATCCTTCTTCAATATTATGACGCATCTCCTAGTTCACCTAGTAGAAGAGATTGCCATTCTCGGTCATGTATTTCTACACAATATGTTCCCCTTTGAGAGGTACATGGGAGTCTTAAAGAAATATGTTCATAATCGTGCTAGGCCAGAAGGAAGCATCTCCAAGGGCTATGTAACAGAGGAGGTCATTGAGTTCTGTGTTGATTTTATTCCTGACCTTAAGGCGATTGGTGTTCCAGAATCACGACATGAGGGGAGACTGCGTGGAAAAGGCACCCTAGGATGTAAAGCAATGATATGTAGGGACGGGCATTCTCTCAATTAATCACACTACACGGTTTTACAAAGATCTATCTTGGTTGCCCCGTATATCAATGAACACAAGAATTTAATACGCCTCAAACACCCGGGGCAGTCTGATGAATGGATTATAAGTGAACACATGGCGAGTTTTGGCGGCTGGCTGCAAAGACTTCTCACGAATAACACCACTGTTGGGGATCAGCTGTACTTGTTGGCCAGGACACCATCTTCGACTGTATGTACTTTCCAAGGGTACGAGATAAATGGGAATACATTTTACACGATAGGCCAAGATAAAAAGAGCACCAACCAAAACAGTGGTGTCCGCTTCGATGCAGCAGAAGACAATGGGCAAAAGACCACGTATTATGGGTTCATAGAGGAGATATGGGAACTTGACTATGGACCTAATTTTAAGGTCCCCTTGTTTCGATGCAAATGGGTCAAGCTAACAGGAGGAGGGGTTGAGGTAGACAAGAAGTACGGAATGACAACGGTGGATCTCAACAATCTTATGAAGGTAGACAAGAACATAGACGAACCATTCGTCCTAGCCAATGATGTGGCTCGGGTTTTCTATGTGAAGGACATGTCCTCCAGACCAAAAAAAAAGAAAAAATATGCAAACGAATACATCATATGATGAGCCAAAGCGTCACATAGTTCTTTCAGGGAAAAGAAACATCGTGGGAATCGAGGACAAGACAGACATGTTAGAAGATTATAATAAGTTTGATGAAATTCCGCCCTTCACAGTGAAAACTGACCCAAGCATTCCGTTAAGTAAAGAAGATGCTCCATGGTTACGTCTGAAGCGATCATAAGAAAGGACATATGCCAAGAAGTTCATGCTCATATTATGTAACTCTAGTTCATGTTTTTAATATTAATACATGTCTTGAGTGTTAGTCATGTTTTGTGGATGGACCGGGACTATGATAAGAATTTGTCCCGATTCGTACTTACCATTAAGATCTGATCTCCAAACGCGCGCGGTCACATATTAGGGAGTGCCTCTATGACCAGTTTCTTGGAGATGCCGGAGGACTAGGCTCCATCGGCATCTCCCTAAAACTGGCCGTAGTGGTGTCCCTGCTCTCGAAAACCATCTTGCAGCTTTGTAACTTCTCTAACTAGATCAATACACCTGGGAGCTAACTAATTTCACATATTAGGGAGTGCCTCTATGACCAGTTTCTCGGAGATGCCGGAGGACTGGGCTCCGTCGGCATCTCCCTGAAACTGGCCGTAGTGGTGTCCCTGCTCTCGAACGGAGGTAAGGCATAGCCTCAAACTGGCTGGAGGACTGGACTCACAAGGATGCCTATTTATAGTACAAGCCGCACGACATAGTGTCGACACTTACGAAATAATGTCGACACTCACCCCTATTATTAGTGCTGACTCGTGTTTTGTCCCGGTTGGTGTCTCCAACCGGGACTAAAGGTTCATCCCGCCATTTTTTCCCGCCATTTTTCTTCCCGCCATTTTTCTTCCCGCCAGTTCTTCTTCCCGCCATTTTTCTTCCCGCCAGTTCTTCCCTCCAGTTCTTCCCGCTAGTTCACTATATATATATGTAGGGTTGGCCTCCATTGTCATTGCACATCTCTAGACTCATATCTGCAACCTCATCACTCTTTCCCATGGCTTCCACCGTAGCACTAACCCCCAGGGAGGCGGAGGCGCTTTGTGCCTCGAACTACCCCTGCCCGCCGGGCTACTGTGTCCCCGTCGGCTGGATGCTGAGCGTAGGAGGCGTGCCGGTTCCTCCTGTCCCTCTAGGTGTGGTGCGCCGGATGGCCATCACGAACCACTACTACTTCGAGCTCACGCCGGAGCAGCGGAGGAATCCCAGATGGCATCCCGACTATTTCCCTACTTGGGAAGTCTTCTTCGTGGATCGGCGTGAGAGGGCGCTCGCCAGGCACGAGGAGGACGGCCCACCTCCTCCTAACTTCAATGAGGCCGGCCGTCGGCTATGGTGGCGCGGTCGGACTCTTCAGAGCGTCATGGCCTATGACACTGCCGCCGACTCTAACCCCCGTCTGCGCTACCCTCAAGTCCAGCCCACGCGCTACCCTCAAGTCCAGCCCACGCGTACTCTCCAGAGGTTCAATTACGGTGACCCCGACGACGATAGCGATGACGGCGGCGGCGAGTACGACGACTACAGTGGCGATTATTACAGGTGTAGGCAGGAGAATGACTGAATCACTCCAACATTCCGAAACAAGTTCGGCCGATTGTTACTTAATCTGGCCATGTATCTTAATTTTCAGTTCTTTTATGTATCTTAATTTTCAGTTCCAGTTCGGCTTTATGTAACTTACTATTAGTTGCATTCTCATTCGAGGTTGACAATATGCTATTTTATCAAAAAAACAATGCAAGTTGAGCGACGCTTGGCCCCGAGCTAAGAATCATCATGCCCATTGTTCGACAAAGTTTGTCGATAGTTTAAAACGGGGATAAAAAAATAAAAAAAGATCGAAACAGTGCGAAACCTTCGCGTGGTGTTATATTATGTGACATAGTTAGAAGGAAAAATCTGAAACTTGGTATATTGATTATGTCTCGAAAAAACCTTCACAAAATGACCTATCTCATTCGAGGTTTCTTGGCTTTCGGGTCCAATGGCCAATGTTATGGCTAGAATCAAGGCATAGTTTGTGATAATATGGCCATATTGTGCATACATGTGCATCATGGCATGGCAAACAATGTTGCAAGAGGAAGTTTTCCTTTTTATCGCACCAAAAAGGCATTTTCCATTTTCCGAGCATAAAAAACGGACGGTTTTGTGAAGCAACCACCAAATGGCTAATTCAAAAAACCACCAACACATTTTACAAAAATACTAGACCACCTTATATGCACAATGTACCAACAGGGGGATCTGAAACCTTTCCGTCCACCTCTGGTGAAAAAGACAAATTCCTACCAAATCGGCAGGAAGTGGGTCAGATATGAACTACAGGTACATGATACGATGCTCATGATTTTTTACAAAAATAATTTTTAGGTTCACAATATGCTATTTTATCAAAAAAAACAATGCGTTGAGCGAGGCTTGGTGAGATTCAAGTGTATACAAAAGATGCGACATTTAAATATCCAATCAATTCAAAAATGTTAATACAAAATATGCGGCATTAAAATATGATTTGATCTAATAAAATAGGGTTAGATTTATTTTTAGATGCTTAATATTTCTTATGTTCAAATTTTTAGGATTTAACAATTTATTTTTGTTTGAATTGAATAATCAAAATATATATGTAAGTGTTTTAATTATTTTGAAAAATTTCATGTAAAGTAAATATAAAATGATTTACATGAATGGATAGATATTATTTTTCTGAAAATTATGATATATTATTCATATTTTTCTGAGTTGAAATGAAAAAGATATGAATTTTCTAAATTCATATCATATTTTTTGAATTAAAATTGCCCCTTTAATGCATGAAATAAATGCCCCCCTTTAACACCGGTTCCAGACACGAACCGGTGTTAAAGGGGGGGGGGGCGCATTTATTTTGTTTCCCGCGCGCACACACCCCCCCTTTAACACCGGTTCGTGGCTGGAACCGGTGTTAAAGGGGGGGGGGTAATAAATGCGCCCGCGAAACTGAATCCCCCCCTTTAACACCGGTTCCAGCCACGAACCGGTGTTAAAGGGGGGGGGGTATTAAATTCACCTTCCCCTTCCTTTCTTCCCCCTAGAGCCAGATCAAACCGCCACCGCCATCGCGCGCGCGCCATCGGAGCAGAGAGAAGCGCCACCACCGCCACCGCCCATCGGAGCAGAGAGAAGCCACCGCCGGCCGCCACCGCCCTTGGAGTGAGGGAGGAATTGTCCGTGGGCGCCCTGAATCGACAACGCCGGCGTCCCCACCTCTCTGTCCGCCGCTCACCATCGATAACGCCGGCTTCCACGACCTTCCCTGGCCTCGTCGACCCACCATCGGCTTCCTGGTGAGCTTCTGGTGCTCAGGCACATCTTCGTCTATATCGCCTCCGCATCGTGTAACCGCCGCCGACCGCCGCAGTTCCTCCTTGTTCTCTGTTCTCCGGCGACCAAAAAGGGGATGCGCAACACTAGTAGGTCCGCCTCGACCTCCTCTTTCCAACCAGCCCAACCACAAGTCCCCGCGTGTAGCAGATCGACGGGAGCAAGATCGACCTGAGAGGAGCTCCATTGCTAACGTCAGCGTGATGCAATATTCGTTTTCTTTTTCTTTTATTATTTCTGTAATTATTTCAGTGAAGAAAATACCTGACATGTGGGCCCTATCTGTAAGCGATAAAAACATTTCCATAAATGTTTTCTAATTAAGAAAATTGTTTATGTAAATTCCAAAAATGCAAATGGTTTTATAATATTCCAAAAAATAATTTAAAATGAAATAATTTAAAATGCAATTATTTTATAATGCATCCTCGCCGTCGGAGCCGCCGCCCTCACCCTCGGAGCCGCCGCCCTCGCCCTCGCCGTCGGAGCCGCCGTCCACGCCTCTGCGTCCGGCAGTCGTCGGCGGCACAATGTGAACAATGTGTCAAAGCTGGTGGCACTCACCCGAACAATGTGAACAATGTGCAATGCGGCAGCCTTCCACGCCTCTGCGTCCGACAGTCGTCCTCTGTGAACAATGTGGGGAATATGTGTGATGTATAAAAGATGTAGTCGTGTATTCATATTTGAGTAAAGTTTCTGATGTTGTAACATCGATAATATTGTTTACTTAGTGTTGGAGGGAAACTCGAAACTAAGATGGCATGTAATTATGGAGGGAGTAGTAGTATAGATAGAGTAGTAGTATAAATTGTACTACATGCATAGATTAAAACTTGTATACAAATTGGACCTCTGACTCATCCTGATTAGGGTTTCGACCCCTCGGAACTCGTTTAAAATGATCAAGCATCCTTAGGGTTTTAATTTCATTTGTGTATTTATTTGTGTATTTTTGTATGAATAATATGTATATTTGTGTATGAATCCAAGTCCACTTGAATGTTTACACTCTTACTCTAGATAATATTATTTTTTTAGAAACTATGGATCCACTTAGTAGAAACCTTGAAGAAGAAGAAATAATGGAGAACATTATTGATGAGGACACCTCACAATATCTGAACTTGGAGGGACATGATGACTGACAGCTCAAGTACTAGTCATGGAGAAGATGAAGACTCCGGTGAACGCAATTTAATGGTTACAAAGTCCGGCGAGGTATATGCATTGATTAAGCCTCTGCTGACTTCCACCAACAATCTTCTTCTACATGTATTAATTAACGCTTCTTTCTTCTTTTAGCCCTCTGGATCGACCAGCCAGCAACCATCTTCTTCTACGAAAAAGAGCAAGCGAGGCGCAAGCCAGCGGTTGAAAGATCGTGCAAAGTTCACGATCGAAGCAATCCGTGTTGATGGCAAGCCGATGGAGCCCAAGAAGGCCGTAGACAAATTTTTACGTCAGGCTGGAGTTCTTGTTAGGGACCAAATCCCAATCATAATTGAAAATTGGAATAAGCCAAAGAAGGGCGACGGTACCTTTGTCGATGACAGATCCAAAGAAACGCTTTGGAATTCGTTGTTGGTAAATTTCACCCTTCCTCCAGAGGAGGATGAAAACAACCCGGTTATAAAGGAAAAGGTCAAAGAGTGGACTCTAAAGAAGATGGCTGACGCTTTCCGCAACTGGAAGACAAAATTGAACAAATTTGTCAAATCTGGCGAGACTCCAAATTTCGAAGACGCATATTATTCGAAGATAAGACCTCACTAGCCCGAATTTGAGACATATAAAAAAAGTGCTATAGCTAAAAAGAGGTCAGAAACCAATATGCTTAATGCCCTGAAGAAGGAATATCACCAGAGGACGGGGTCAGGTGGCCACATATCTCAGAGGCCTAAGTGGGAGGAAGCTGAGAAGGCCCTGCGCGAGAGAGGGATCACACCCTAGACAAATGGGTGGGACCTACGTGCAAAGACTTGGTTCTACGGAATCGGGGCAAGGATGGACCCAGAAACAGGATTGTGTATCTTCCCAACCCTCCTTGACAAACCCGTCACTGAACTCATCACGGCATACGAGGAAACATCCGCCAGGATCTTCCATCCCAACAGAGAGAATGACCAGCTCACACGCGCCATCGGTAAAAAAGAACACCCTGGACAAGCACGAGGAACAGGGGGTATGAGGTGGAAGGATGGGTTTGCCGACTGGAGCGACTCTTACAGATGGCGCGGCAGAAAAGAAAAAGAGCGTACAGAGCGGATGACACAGATAGAACATGCACTTGCGGCGCTGCAGGCGCAAGTGAATGCACAACAGAGCCATCAAGCTACCGGCCCATCTCAGCGGCACGAAGAGCCTGCATTGGAAGCTGCCGGCGGCCCAGACTCTGCGCGGAAAAGCAGTGTGGCTTCCACGGAGAACGTGCAGCCCACGCTTGAAATGGCGGGTCCTCGATACCCCTTGGATGAGATCACAGAGAGAGAACACGCTGAGCTGCATGTGAGATTAATGGGCTTATCCATTAAGGTGGCTGTCGGCTATGCCTTACCTCCTGTAGCTGG
Organism: Avena sativa; assembly: GCA_916181665.1. Lineage (NCBI taxonomy): Eukaryota > Viridiplantae > Streptophyta > Magnoliopsida > Poales > Poaceae > Avena > Avena sativa. The sequence continues at coordinate 13,590,466 of OV702300.1, read as the reverse complement.
TGGAACTTACCACTGCCGACCAATTCCAGATGGCTATGCTATTGTCGGGGTGGATGAGGTTGGGAAGGAATATGAGGAAGCACAACTTGACCATGCTACAGGTGAAGGGGAAACTCAACTCAAATTTGCAGTGAAAACAACCATTCTTTGGAAGAAGGAACACATTGTGCTTCCAAATTGGAGGTCACTGGCACCCCCGCCGTCTCCGCAGCGTCAGCAGTCTGAGCCGCTTCAGCTATCTCCTGCGCGGCAGCCATCTCCGGAGCTTCAGCCATCTCCTGCGCGGCAGCCATCTCCGGCCCGTCATCCTTCTCCGGTGCTTCAGCCATCTCCTGCGCGGCAGCCATCTCCGGCCCGTCAGCCATCTCCGGTGCTTCAGCCATCTCCTCAGCGTAAGCGGAAGAGCACTGCCACGAAGAGCATCAGTAGCACTGCCACAAAGAAATCCGCAGGAAACCGTACGCCAAAGAGTTCAAAAAACTACGTCCCGCAGCCTTCCGCCAAGCCATTGCCGGTTTTACTGTGGAATCGCAGCGACGAGGAGACCAATAGGATCTCGGAAGAACAGGTCAAGAAATTCTTTGCACCTAGACGGGCCGAGCCAAAGGAGAAAATAGATCCGGCGGTGGTGGAGAAGTTTTACAATAATCTTTTGAAACCTGAAACCCCACTTGTGCCGGACTACGAGCGCCAGATTTTGAAGGCGGATGCAAGGCGCCGTAGGGAGACTGAAAGTAGCAGTCGTGAGGCACCCCAGAAAATAGTTCCCATGCTCGGAGAGCAGGAAAACCAATCATGCGCCCCGCTCCAAATGTTTGACACACGGGAAGCTCCTCCCGTAAATGATTACGAGGCAGAGCTACAAAGAAAGGCCAATGAGATGGGGATGACTTATATTGCATACTTGAACGTCATGGGAGACAACTTGCCCAAATGCGATGCCAACCCCATACAACCATGGAAGTATGGGAAGAATCTCGTCAAGAAAGAGGAGCTCAAGAATCTACCAACAAAGATGCGAAATTTGCACAAGTGGTACCTTCATTTCTGCAAGACGAGAAAGGTAGAATGGATCACGTCGCATATAAGAGATGAGATTTTCTTCTACGGAGACGACGCGATCGACTTCAACATTCAAGACTTGCATTTTCTATTCAATCAGAAGGAACTCGACAAAGCTGCCATCAGCCTTTATTGTGTGTAAGTACTATTTCTGTAATTTATATCTCATCTCATTCACTTCATTAATTGCATGTATATATATATGCTCACCAGATATGTATATACTATTATGCAGGAAAAAGGTTATGGAATGCAGGAAAGGAGGCCCTTTTGACATTGGGTTCGTTGACCCAAATAGAGTTCATGAAGAAGTGGTAGAAACCAAACCCGGGGAAACAGAAGATTACTTGCTAACGTCTTTACTGAGACAACAAACCAAAAGGGAAATACTATTGCCTTACAACTTCTCGTGAGTACTGTTACCCTCTCTCTTGTACACATTCTATTTCAGCTTACTCGATGTTAAGTGTAACTGATGATGAGTTATGCGTGCGTAGGTTCCACTTTATTCTGGTAGTCATTCAATCCGACTCAGGAATAGTCCTTGTCATGGACTCGTTACGAAAAGAAAAAGAGATATGGGCAAACTTTAGAGAGATGCTCCAGAGGTAATTTCAATCATATTATCGCACTAGATCGGCAACTTTCGTGACAACAAGTAATTAATTACTCCTTTATCCATTTTCTTTGCCGGACAGGGTTTGGAAAAGGTTCACGGGCAGGGCCGTGGGTGAATGGTCAGAAGAACTAAAATTTGTAGACCAAAATGTAAGTAATACTAGCTAGCTTCCAATTCCATTATATCATGCTTTATTGATTATTATTTTGATTGAACTCTCTATTCTCGTAAAGTGCGCGCATCAGGGACACGGCAATAACTTATGTGGGTACTATGTTTGCGAGTTCATTCGCAACACGATATGTGCGACGGGCCAAGCCACACTAGAACAACTTCGAGTAAGTAAACAAAGTCCACAACATTATTTTATTACCATCAATTGTGTTGAGTTTTATTCTTATATATATATATTGACGGCCCATTCTTCATATATATTCAGATGGAACGGATGCGGGACCAACTCCTACCATTTGAACGCATACGAGCCATTCAAGAGGAATTGGCGGGGTTCATACTTGATGAGGTCGTCACGCCTGGCGGAGAACTCTTTAGATATCCACCAAAATGAACGATGACGATGTATGTGCCGATGACGATGTATGTGCCGATGACGATGTTTGTGTATAATAATAGTTGATTAATTATTCATGTACTCGTATGTACCGATGACGATTATGTGTATACCGCTCCCGATCGATTCCCCCTCGCTCCCCCTCCCGCAGAAATACGCCCAGAACGGGGCAGAGGCAGAAGTCTACCGTGGCAGAGATTTAGGCCGTTTTCCTGCCGCGGCAGGAAAACGACCTAAATCTCTGCCGCGGCAGAAGAACCTTTAACACCGGTTCCAGCCCCGAACCGGTGTTAAAGGGGGGGGGGGCTGACGGCTGCGGCAGCCCCACGTGCGCCACCCTTTAACACCGGTTCGTATAAGAACCGGTGTTAAAGGGGCCCCCCCTCTAACACCGAACCCTCAACAGCGGTAGAGGAACCACTGTTAGAGGGCCCTCCCAACCGGAGTTAAAGGGAGGGCTCTGCAATAGTGTATAGTAGTATAACGAAAGAAGCTTAATCATGAGGGAATCTATGATTGAGTGTCAACACCCGGATTTTTAATCCCAGATGGCTGTTATACCGTACATCGCAATCCCAGGATTACCATTTTTATGAGACATAACAGATTGGTACCATAGTTCATCATCCATTACGAATCATAATATTCTTACAAACAGTTGATCTCGTGATCAAGTCTGATTACAATCAACGCAACATAATAATAATAAGGGTAGCGTGGTAAGGGCTCCATCTTCAGGGTCATAGGCAATACTGACGATGGGAGATGATCCTAGTTATCGTAAGCGTCCTGCTGTCCTTCTTCCTCGTAGTATCCTTTATAGTCTGGCCGTGGGAATAGCCAGGGACAAAGCCATGAGTACTTCAAAGTACTCGCAAACTTTCACTAAAGCAGTAAGACCATTCTATGGGATTCTTAAGCTCTAGGTTTGTTTGCCATAAGCCAATTTTATTTCAACCTGTGTCTAAAAGTAAAAGCCTAACTTTAGTTGTCTAGGTTTCTTAGAGGGAACCTAATTTCTTCTCCACAACTTGTGGGGTCAAATCAAGGTCATTTTCAAGTCACAGGTCATTTGGAAAACATCTGACAACAGAACAATATGGCCATCCAACTGTCCATAGCCGCGGACGCGGCTATTCAAATAGTTTGATACTCTGCAGAGGTGGTAAACTTTCACCACGACATTCGATGCATCTGTCAGGAAAAATCCAGAATCATCATACTTAGTATGCGGATAATCAATCTTAACCTTTCAATTACACAACATAGTATAGGCACATCCCCTATGAGTTTGGCCTCTCAACCATGACCATCTGTCATTTTGGGCATTGCATAGGTGGACAGTCACATTCACAAGGTAGCCTCAGCTCACCTCCTTCCGCGAGGGAACCCATACTAAGACATATAAACTTCCAGTCAAGCCCTACCAAAATTCGGGTATTGTGGTTGTACGGTAAATATTGGAATGGTATCGCATCCGAACCCAACTATCAGTTTTTATCAAAATTCAAGTCACCTCCTTTCATTCACCATCATCTTCAAGTCATTGTGTCCATAACACATGTCAAAGAATTTCAATAGAATGACTCATCATTCCAAGGTTTTCATAATCATTTGTTCCCATCTAGTGATCAAGTTTAGTTTAGCACTAGCATCTATCAAGTGGGGGCGCGTGTCACTAGTTGTAGGGTACTACGCTGGTGTATCTATCTTCATCAAGATCCAAGCTCTTGATGACACTTTCTTCATCATCCACTAATCATCCAATTAATTAGCTACGAAACAACTTTGCGAAAGATAAAGCTTGCAAGTAAAACTGGGATTTGGTATACTAAAAAGGGTATCACAAAGGTCTGTATAATAAGGCTTGCATGGTCTAGCATGCTTAGTATAGCTTGCAAGTGAGACTTGCATGGTTTATCTTAGCTTGCCTTGTTTGGTAAGGTGGTCAAACTTCTCTTCTTCTTCTTCGTAGAATTCCTCCTCGTCGTAGCCCGGATTGATACTAGCATCTATAAATAAATACGAGGTACATAATCACCAAAAAATACTTATCTACTTCTATTTATCACACAAGGGTCACACTAGATGATCTAACATCATCTCCATCATTACAAGAAAGGGTGATAAGATTTTACTTATCTTATTTATAGGAAAGTAATTTCTACTCATTGAAAAGTTGCTTAGGATTTAATATTCTCCAATTTAAGAATATAGGATCAAATTGAAACATGTCATCACCATATATTCTAATACTTGAGAATGTGATTTGAAAAGGTTGACCAAATTTATAAAGTTTAACTCTATTATTTAATAATTTTTAGGTGGTAGAAATGACTAGAAAGTCATTCTTTTAGTTTTGGTCCAGGACTACTATATGTAAGTATGTATATTTTTACATATTCAGAAAGGTCTTGTTAAATGTGATTTTTGAGAGTTGTAATCAACTCAAAATCACGTAGGGTTGATTTTATAAAAATGTTTGAAGTTGCAAAAGCTACTGGCTTGTTATTTTTACTGAGGGTGATCCATAGTTTCAAATTGTTTGAGTCCAACAGGAGTGATTAGACATTTTCATCTACTTTCAAATAAAATTGGATTCATTCAATTTGGTGCAGTGAATCTCTCTGAATTGGTTTTTAAAGTTCACTACTGAGAAGGTTTTTGAATAAAAAGGAAAAGACTAAGTTTGAACTACTGGGCTCGCGCGGGAAAAATTACTGGGCTGGCCCAACTGCACAGCGTGCGTGCAGCGGGCTCACTCAGGCTGGTCCCACGCGTCAGCGGGTCATCTAACATGAAGCAGTATCGATCAATATTAGCCCTACGATTACAACACGATGCTTCGACGAGATTGTAACCGCCCTAGCGGGACGGCGGGGGTGGCTGTGGGCTTATCAAGGCTCCAGCTACGGTCGGTGGTGCAGGCGAACGAGCTTGTCGACGACGGCGAATCGAATGGCGGTCACGACAGCTCCTGGGGTGGCTCCAATCGACGACGCCTTTCCCTCACTGCAGCGCCGGACTCCGATCAAATTCCGGCGACAGGGTGCTCGCCTTGCTCTGGGAACAGTTCAGGGGTGTTTCTAAGTGAGAGAGGAGTATAATGGTGTGAAGATTGGGGCTGGGGGTGGTATCTATTTATACCCCTGAGGGTGAGGCAGTGCGGGATGGTCAGGGCTCGTCGGCGACATTGCTACAAGTCGACCTAGGCATGGAGAAGGGCATGGGTTGCCGCGGTTGGATGTGGTGATCGTCATGCGAGTGGTGGCTTGACAAACGGCTGTCTCTGTTGGTCGGGCGACGTTGGCGCTCTGTATGGGTGGTACGTCGGAAACGTATCTATACTTTTTGATGCTCCATCCTTGTTTAGTATCTACTTTGCTTTGCTTTGTCTACACTTTGAGGTGTTTTTATATCTTTTATGGAACTAACCTATTAACAAGTTGCCACAGTGCCAGTTTCCTGTTTTTTTTTCGGTTTTTGGTTCCAAAAAGGCAGAAAATCAATATTCTCGGAATTGGACTGGACAAATGCCGAAGTCAATATTTTATCGTGGGGGACACGAAGCCCGAAGACGAGACGGAGGGGCGCCACAGGGCAGCCAGAACCCCTAGGCGCGGGTGGGCCCACCCTGCGCCTAGGCAGGGTGTGCCCTCCTGGCTTGCCCCTACGTCTATAAGAAACCCCCGATGCAGAAACCCTAGGACCCAATAAAAAATCCACGAAACCTTTTGTAGCCGCCGCCACCATCGTCCCTAGATCGGGGGGCGATCTGAAGTTCTTCCCGGCACCCTGCCAGAGGGGAGATCATCCCGGAGGCCTTCTTCTTCATTATGCTAGCCTACGGTATGAAGCGTGAGTAGTTCCACCTTGGACTACGGGTCCATGTAGTAGCTAGATGGTTGTATATCCTCCTTGTGATTTCATGTATAGATCTTGTAAGCTCCATTCATGATCAAGATCTAATCTATTTGTAATCATGCATGTTGTGTTTGTGGGGATCTGATGGATATTGAGATTACTATGTCAGATTGAATAATTGTTTTGTCTATTTGATTCTATCATGTCTGTGTTGTTTGTGATCTTGCATGCTCTCCGTTGTTAGTAGCTATCTTGGCCAAGTAGTTGCTAGTGACTCCAAGAGGGGGTATGTATGCTCGATAGTGGGTTCATGCCTCTAGTTTCCAAGAGAAGTGATAGAAATCTCTTCGGTTGTAGATGTGCTGTTGCCACAAGGGAGAAAACAACGGTCCCTTGTTCATGGAACAAGTGGATTGTTTACCTTACACACTTTGCTTAAAGCAGTTGTCTGTTGCTTGCAACTTAATACTAGAGGGGGTTCGGATGATAAACTGAAGGTGGACTTCTAGTAATAGATGCAATTGGATGGCTGTCTATTTATATTGTTGTATTGCCCAATCGAATCTCATAGGATCTTTTTGTCTACTATTGCATTGTTATGCCTTGCTCAGTTCGTGTCAATTGCCCTGCTGTAATTTGTTTACCCTTCATGCCATGTTGTTTATCTAAGGAGAGCACCTCTAGTGAACTATGGACCCCGGTCCAATCTTTACCATTGATACATCTTCCACTGTTACTGTTTACTTTGTGCAAACCATGATCACCTTCCACACCATACAGTTAATCCTTTGTTACTGCAACCGGTGAGATTGACAACCTCACTGTTAGTTGGGGCAAAGTGTTGAGTTTGTGTTATGCAGGTCTCCATGTTGCTTACAGCACCTTTGGGATGTTTCCTTCCTCCTCCTGGTTCGATAACCTCAGTTTCTTACTGAGGGAAACTTGCCTGTTGTACTGCATCATACCTTCCGCTTGGGGTCTCCCAACGAAGTGCTGCTGCACTCATCAATGCTTTTTTCCGCCATTGCCGAGGAGGCCAAGGACGTCTTCACAAGTGGAGTCCTCCTCAACCTTTCTCTTTACTTTGTTTTTAGTTTGCTTAGTTTCTTTTGTTTGGTTTGTTTGCCTCTTTTTATCAAAAACTCCAAAAAAAAGTTTAGTTTGGTTTGCTTTCTCTTTTCCAAAACACAAAAAAATTATTTCCTACTCTAGTTGACACCTTGTTATAGCTCACCATGTTGCTCCCCAAGTTCACCCTGAAGGACCTTTCTATAGGTAGTGGTTCCAAAATTGGGAAAGACAATATTGAATAATTCTTTAATCATGTTAGCAAGCATGAGGTTATTGAGGATAAATCTATAGCAGAACTTGCTCCTAATTATGAAACTGATTTAGCTTCTTTAGTTCATATGTTGGAGGCTAGGTTTGTTAGCCTTAACCCCATGATGCAAATTTTGTTCCAAAAACTAAAAGAAGAAAAGAATGCTGAAAAGAGAGAGTTTATTCTTGAAACTTTACTCAAAGAGTTCCATGATGTTTCTAAGGAAGACAAAAAGGTCTTTGAGCATTTTAATATGCTAGGCTCATGTGTAGATGTTGCGGGTACTTCAGATAAAACCAAGCCTAGAGATTAATTTAAGATACCCATACCCTTTAAGCTTGATGGGATGTATGATGCCTTTGAAAAGAATTTTGATTGGATTTTTCCTGAAAATCCTTTTGATGAAAGTAGTAAACCAAAGAGAAATGAGAAGGGATCCTCCAAGACTCATTTGGACGAGATACCTCTCATAGTTGAAGACTTTGCAAGTATTGATCTCAATTCCTCATTTGAAAATACTTGATTTCTTGCTTCTTGTGCCTAATATAAGGCGTTAAATAAAAGTACTTGTTGGGAGATAATCCAAGAGTTTCCTTGAGTCTTGGAAGTTATTAATTCAGTAATGACCTCTCCTTATATTTTTTTGTTTGCTTTTTGTGCCAAGAATGACCTCTAATGAGAGGGAAGTAAGCTTTGGGGAGTTGTTGTCCCGAAATAGATTTCTGTCCTCCACCATAAAAATTCTTGAGGAGTCTCTGTAAATCAGTTTGATCTAAAAATTTATGAATAAATCCCCCAGTATGTTAGATAACTTTAGTTAGGTCAACACTTTTTGATTTGAGTAATAGAAGATTTTTAAAAAAATCGGTTTCTACCTGCTGGTTTATTTTGACAGATTTCTACCATTATTTGCATTTGCTTCTTATTGATTCCTTTTTGAGTTCTCTTTTGGGTAAATTGAGCTTTTTGAAGGAGTTGCTACAGTAGCTTGTGTTTTTAGTGAAAAGTTTTGCTGTTCCAAAGCTAAACCCAAAGGTCTATTATCTTTTGAATACACTAATGTTGCTAATGAAGATCGTGTGAAGTTTTGTATGAAGGAAAAATTTCAGGTGTAGAGAGAGAATGATGTAATGAGATGAAGAATGGACAAAAGCTCAAGCTTGGGGATGCCACCCTGGTGTCACCCCAAGAAATATCCAAGAGGTACAAGCGTCAAAGCTTGGAGATGCCCAATGCATCCCCTTCTTCATCAATAAAAAGCTCAGGTCTGTCTAGACACTTCGTTTTTATTGTTTCATACACTGTTGTGTTGTTCTTGGAGTGTCTTAGTTTTAGTTTGGTTTGCTTAGTTTGTTTAGTTTGCTTGAATAAAGTAGTTTGGACCCCTGTTCTTGCTGTGTTGTTTCAAATAAGTTGCTTTGTATTGGAAAGGAGTAGAAAGTTCTTGCTTGATAGTGCAAGAGGAGATTGCATTGACTGTGACTTAGACTTTAGCATGACATGCTAGGGTGTTGTTTTGACCTTATTCTTAGTGATTATTGTTGTAGCATGTCTTGTTCCAAACAATTGGGATTGGTTAGTGTGCCTTGAAAGAATCATGCATTGTTTTAGCATACAAAAGCATAGTATCGTGGTATTCTTTTGATGCTTTGTTTGGGTTGACTTGGCACATGCTCACACCATGTTATGAATATGAACAAGTCAACATAGCCTCTATTATCATTTATTCCTTGCTCTATGCTTTGATTAGTAATGTTTTATCGCTCTGCATGATTATGGCCATTATTGCTCTCTTAGTTGGTTGCTCCCAGTCTTTTGCTATCCTCCACTTGTATGAGTAAGTTCTACTCATGATTCCAACTCCCAAGAAACCAAGTTATTCCAAAGTGTCCACTATAAACTCCTATGCATGGTGTGTTACACCATTCCAAGTATATTCTTGTTTTCAACTATCTTCCAATTAAAGACTATTTTATTATGTGAAAACTTAGTGATTAAAGCCCTCACAAACTCGATGGCACACTTTATTATTTGCCCCTAATAAACTTGAACCATTGTGACAACTTTGTTCTATATGCTTGCACTTATAAGTTGGAATTAGCAGTACCGTGCTGTCACGGGGAACGTTTTCAACATTGCACTTGTACCTTGTTGTACTCAGTTGAAATCATGTTCTTTTGTCTATGGATTTCACCGGTGTGAAATAAATAGGGAACTTGTAAGTCCATGGAGTTTGTATTCTGTGTTAGAGAACTTGTAAGCCATGCCTAATCATGGTGGAAACTTGCAGCATCACCATAATGAGCATTCTATGAATCATCGTCAATAAAAACTATGCACATAGTAAATAAAATGATCGCTGAGATGCTTATTGTCTGCTTGCCTTGTCATTTTGGTTATGGGATAGCTCCTGTACCATGTGCAAGGGGTACCCCGTTGGCGGGTCTCTATGATATGCATGTACTTACTATGACAAGAACTTACAGGTGACTGAAGTTGAGTAGCATGAGTTGTGTCCCTCGTATTCAAGGGACTTGAGATTGCCAACTTATACTTTGTCAAGCATATACTCCATTGTTTGTTCACTTTAACCTTAATCACTTCAGGATGCTTATGATAGGGGAAATCAGGGCTTAAAGCTAACAAGTACCATAATTTTTGGAAGCTCTTTTTGAAACTTGAAATCCCTGCTTCCCTTTATGAAGGGCGTTTCTTCCACTATTTTGTTGAGTCTCCACCTTCTACCTTTAGGCACCATTAAGAGAGCATAGTTGTCATTCTTAGTTCTATGTGCAGTGTCCCAAAACTTATTTATTGATCCATATTGTGATATTGTTTGTTCTTGTGCTACTTGTATCTAGTCACTCTTATGAACTTTGAAGGTGTCCTATGCATCTATTTGCTACTCTATAAGGGACAAGCTGAATGCCACTATGCCATGTTTTCTGTATGTGAAACAAACAAATGTTTTTCAATGCATGTTATTCATGATCTTTGTTTGTAGCCTTTCATGTTGCATGAATAGTTAATATGTCCTATTGCTAGAACTCCATCTTTCATGCACATGTTTAGAGTTATTTGATCCTAGCTTTCAACGCTTGCAAATGCACTACTAGAGAAAAGGCTATAGGAGACATGCTTATAGGAGGCACATTTAGACCATATGAGCCTCCTATAAAATAGGCGAGGCGCACTCCTTCTCCATGCGCCTCTAGTATAAAAATTGGCGAGGCACATATGATAAGAATGCGCCTCCTATAATCCCTGTATGGACGAAATCAAGCAGCCCAAGATTATGCGAGGCGCATTCTAGTCATATGCGCCTCCTATATATCAGATATGCGAGGCGCATATGGGAAAAATGCGCCTCGCATAATCTATGTGGGCCCGCGTGTTGGTAGGTGCTCGAATATGCGAGGCACAGATGGTCATATGCGCCTCCTATAACTGATAATATGTGAGGCGCATACGGTCATATGTGCCTCAAGTAACTCCTGCGGGCCCGGGTGGAGGTAGGTGGCCGCATAGGCGAGGCGCATATTGCTATATGTGCCTCCTATAGTTTGAATTATAGGAGGCACATATTGTGCAATATGCGCCTCCTATAACCTGGCACCACCTTTTTCGAGCTTTTTGCACATGGAGCCAACTACCACCCCACTCACTTGTCTCACTTCTTCCTCCTCCACCAAGACAAATCTGGTCGCCCCCTTCCTCCTCCCCACCTCATTTCCCCCATTGATTCACCATAGAAGCTAGCTCAACCTCCATTGGTTGACACTCATATGTAAGTGAAGTCTCTTGCTCCTCTAGAGTGCGCCTCAAGTAACTCATGCGGGCCCGGGTGGAGATAGGTGGCCGCATAGGCGAGGCGCATATGGTCATATGCGTCTCCTATAGTTCGAAGTATAGGAGGCACATATGGAGAAATATGTGCCTCCTATAGTTTGAAGTATAGGAGGCACATATGGAGCAATATGCGCCTTCTATAATCTGGCCGGATTCAAATTCGAAACAACCACCTACCTCATCTATATAACACCTACCACCTCTCCTCCTTCTCCTTCTCCTTCTCCTCCACCTCTCCTCCTTCTCCTTCTCCTCCTTCTCCTTCTCCTCCATCTCTCCTTCTTCTCCCCTTCTCCTCCTCCTTCTCCTTCTCCACTCTCCTCCTCCTCCACTCTCCTCCTCCTCCTCTTCCTCCGGTGACCTTCTCCTCCTCCTCCGGCCACCTCCTCCTCCTCCGGCGACCACTCTGGCCATGGCCTCCACAACCATACCGACCATCTCCTCCTCCACCTCCGGCGACGACCTCCGGTGGCCTCATCCTCCTCCACCATCTCCGGTGATCCCCATGGACATGGCCTCTCGCACACGCCTGCGGTGGTAGGTTGTGTCCATGGGCATGGTCTCTGACGAGATCCGACGAAATTTTGGCCAGATCTAGATCTAGATCTAGATCTGGCCACCTTTTTTTTGAAATTCAAAAATAATATACGAGGCGCATTCGAATCAATATGTGCCTCGCATATGCACAATATAGGAGGCACATATGTGAAGTATAGGAGGCTCATATCATATGAGCCTCGCATAAAAAATAGGCGTGGCTCAAAGCTAGAGGCGCATACGATATGCGACTCACATATGCCTTTAGGTGCGCCTCGCATAAGGTGTTCTCTAGTACTGATGGTTTGATATTGGTTTTGATGGTGCATGTCACCTCAAAAATTATTCTTTTATCACTTAGCTACTCGAGGATGAGCAGGAGTTAAGCTTGGGGATGCTGGATACGTCGGAAACGTATCTATAATTATTGATGATCCATGCTTGTTTAGTATCTACTTTTCTTTGATTTGTCTACACTTTGAGGTGTTTTTATATCTTTTCTGGAACTAAACTATTAAAAATTTGCCATAGTGCCAGCTACCTGTTTTCTTCTGTTTTTGGTTCCAGAAAGGCAGAAAATCAATATTCTCGGAATTGGACGGGACAAAAGCCGAAGTTAATATTTTACCGTGGGGGACACGAAGCGAGAAGACGAGACAGAGGGGCGCCACAGGGCAGCCAGACCCCCCTAGGCGCGGGTTGGCCCACCCCACTCCTGGGCAGGGTGTGGCCCCCCTGGTGGCCCACCTGGCTCGCCCCTTCGCCTATAAGAATCCCACGTTTCAGAAACCCTAGGAGCCGGTCAAAACTCCACGAAATCTTCTGTAGCCGCCGCCACCATCGTCCCTAGATCGGGGGGATCTGAAGTTCTTCCCGGCACCCTGCCGGAGGGAAGATCATCCCGGAGGCCTCCTTCTTCATCATGCCAGCCTCCGGTATGAAGCGTGAGTAGTTCCACCTTGGACTACGGGTCCATGTAGTAGCTAGATGGTTGTATCTCCTTCTTGTGCTTTCATGTATAGATCTTGTGAGCTCCGTTCATGATGCATGTTGTGTTTGCGGGGATCCGATGGATATTGAGATTACTATGTCAGATTGATTAATGGTTTTGTCTATTTGATTCTATCATGTCTGTGTTGTTTGTGACCTTGCATGCTCTCCGTTGTTAGTAGCTATCTTGGCCAAGTAGTTGCTAGTGACTCCAAGACTAGGTATTTATGCTCGATATTGGGTTCATGCCTCTAGTTTCCAAGGGAAGTGACAGAAATCTCTTCGGTTGTAGATGTGTTGTTGCCACTATGTTAAAGACTTATGACCAAAAATCGTCTTTTTCGTATTTTATGGTCATTTTCATGAGTTATTGCCCACAGTTTTTGGGTACCAGGCGGATTTGCATGCCTCGTAAGAACTCTGACATGTTTGAGAGATATGACCAGAAACTCATAGTTTTCACGTTTTATGACTGTTTTCATGAGCTATTGCCCATAGTTTTTGGGTTCCAGGGCGATTTACAGCGACCTTGAGACCCGATACATGTTTGAGAGATATGACCAAAAACTCGTCGTTTTCGTGTTTATGGCCATTTTTAGGAGTTATTTTCCACAGTTTTTTGGTTCCAGTTGGATTTGCAAGGGCTATAAGACCCGCTACATGTTTGAGATTTATTACTAAAAATCGTCTTTTTCGTGTTTTATGGCCGTTTTCATGAGTTATTTCCCATAGGTTTTGGGTTCCAAGTGGATTTGCATGCCTCGTAAGAACCCTTACATGTTTGGGAGATATGACTGATACGTCGGAAACGTATCTATAATTTTTGATGCTCCATTCTTGTTTAGTATCTACTTTGCTTTGCTTTGTCTACACTTTGAGGTACTTTTTACATGTTTTCTGGTACTAACCTTTTAACAAGTTGCCACAGTGCCAGTTGCCTGTTTTCTACTGTTTTTGGTTTCAGAAAATCTAGTAAAGAAATATTTTCGGAATTAGATGGGACAAACGTCAAAGTCAATTACTTTTCGTGGGGAACAGGAAGTACATAGGGGAGACGAAGAAGTGGGCCAGGGCAGCGAAACCTGAAGGGTTCGCAACATAGAAAACAAAAATTTTCCTACGATGGGAACATCTAAGTACCAAGATCTATCTACTAGATACAAGCAATGGGTGGATATACATACATAGAATACATACCCTTGAAGACCGAATAGCGTTAACGATGTTATACTCGTGGATGATGTCGACGAACGCTTGCCGATCTCAAGATCGTGATGAAGTCCATCTGGTCCAGCCGGTCCAGCACCATCAAGTCCAACACCGCAAAGCAGTGGTGCATAAGTGATCGCAGACACGTACGGGTACCCCGACAAACTCCGCGCCCTCGCTCCAGCGAATCAGCGGAAGCAACAAATCCTTCTAGAAAAATACACCGGGAACATGTATCTCGCTGATCTGAGACCATGGGGAAATTCTAAAGGGGGGAGAGAGATCCTTCGCGAGGAGGTGTGAGTGACAAGTGATAGGAGGGGGTCCTTTTATAGGGGAGGGGGGCAGCCCAAGGGGGCATCGCCGCTGGCCAAGGAGGGTGCCCCCACCTCTCCCTCATTCATGTGGTGGAAGCTCCACTCACATAAAAACATCTCCACTCACAATTCCACTCACATGCATTTAAATAAAACTCTTTTATTTATTTATTCAGAATTTTGTGAATTACTTTAATTAACAAACATTCACATAAAACCCCTTGCTAGTATTCCATTTCACATGCAGAACCAGTTTCAGCAATTCCAACTGAAACAGTTCCGGTGTCTAGTGAAATTAATTCATGCGCTTTCCTTTTATTTTTCTGACATATCATTTGCTCCGAATGGTGTCAGTATCCATGAAGTGTGTCACCCTACGGTTCGCGAATAATGCAAACATGATCGAGACCCCTCTTCGATCAATAATCAACAGCGGGACCTGGAGATCCGTACTGACTCCCACACATTCAACGATGACTTCTGTGATCGTGTGAACCTTTTATGCTAGTATATTAATCCCTTTGATTCATGATATATTACATGTCCGATATTCGATCATCGGTATCTACATACCTAGTTTGATCTCGTTACCGACATGCACTCTTTTCTCGTTCCCGTGATATAACATTCTAGTGATCAAATCACTTGCTTGCAAGCTAATCAATGTGATATCACCGAGAGGGCCCAGAGCATATCTATCCGTCATCGGGATGAACAAATTCCACTCTCGATCCATGAGCCTCAACATAACACTTTAGTAGTTTTGAAGCCATCTTTATAATCACCCAGTTACGGTGTGGCGTTTGATGTCAACAAGAAACTCTTCCGGTGTTAGTGATTGACATGATCTCATTGTCTAAGGATTAGGATCACTTCGTAAGTAGTTATAGCAATATAAAATCAATGACTTTGATCATAATGCTATACTTCGGATGAATGTTCATCACATCATTACACTAATGTTGTGATCTCGTTATTAACAACATCCAATGCCCATGATCAGGAAACCTTTGATCATCATGTTAATCAACGAGCTAGTTTATAAGAGAGGCATAACTAGGAACTTCCTTTTTGTTTATTATACACATGTATTAACGTTTCTGTATTAATGCAATTATAGAATGCAAAATAAACATTCATCATAAACAAGGAATACGATAATAACCATTTTATTATTGCCTCTCGGGCATATTCCCTTCAAAACCCCCTAGGCGCGGGTGGGCCCTGCCCCGCGCCTGGGTAGGGTTTGGCCTCTCTGGCCTCCTCCTCGGCCTCCCCCTTCGTCTATAAAAAGCCCCCGATGCAGAAAACCTAAGTACCCGATCAAATCTCCACGAAACCTTCTGTAGCCGCCGCCACCATAGTCCCTAGATCGAGGGGGATCTGAAGTTCTTCCCATTACCCTGACAGAGGGGGGATCATCCCGGAGGCCTTCTTTCCGGTATGATGCGTGAGTAGTTCCACCTTGGACTATGGGTCCATGTAGTAGCTATATTTTTGTATCTCCTCCTTTGTGCTTTCATGTATAGATCTTGTGAACTCCGGTCATAATCAAGATATAATCTATTTGTAATCATGCATGTTGTGTTTACGGGGATCCAATGGATATTGAGATTATTATGTTGGTTTGATTAATGGTTTTATCTTTATGATTCTATCATGTCTGTGTTGTTTGTGATCTTGCATGCTCTTCGTTGCTAGTGGTTATCTTGCCAAGTAGTTGCTAGTGACTCCAAGAGGGAGTATTTATGCTCGATAGTGGGTTCATGCCTCTAGTTTCCAAGGGAAGTGACAGAAAACTCTTCGGTTGTAGATGTGATGTTGCTACTAGGGAGACAACAACGGTCTCTTATTCATGGAACATGTGGACTGTTTACCTTACACACTTTTCTTGAAGTAGTTGTATATTGCTTGCAACCTAATACTGGAGGGGGTCCGGATGATAACCTGAAGGTGGACTTCTAGTCATAGATGCAGTTGGATTACGGTCTATGTATATTGCTGTATTGCCCAATCAACTTCATAGGATCTTTCTGGCTAGTAATTGCATTGTTATGCCTTGCTCAGTTCATGTCAATTGCCTCGCTGTAATTTGTTTACCCTTCATGCCATGTTGTTTATCTAAGGAGAGCACCTCTAGTGAACTATGGACCCCGGTCCAATCTTTACCATTGATACATATTCCATTGTTACTTGTCTACTTGCTGCAAACCATTACCTTCCACACCATACCTTTAATCCTTTGTTACAGAAAACTGGTGAGCTTGACAACCTCACTGATTCATTGGGGCAAAGTCTTGAGTTTGTGTTGTGTAGGTCTCCATGTTGCTTGCAACACTTGTGTGACGTTTCCTTCCTCCTTCTGGTTCGATAATCTCGGTCTCTACTGAGGGAAAACTTGCTGCTGTGCTCATCATACCTTGCTCTTGGGGTTCCCAACAAATTCCTCTCTAACAGGCAACAATGACCAGAAACTCGTCGTTTTGGCGTTTTATGTCTGTTTTGATGAGTTATGCCCACAGTTTTGGGATTCTAGGGCGATTTACAACGACCTTACGACCCAATACATGCTTGAGAGTTATGACCAAAAACTCATCGTTTTCGTGTTTATGGCCATTTTCATGAGTTATTGCCTACAATTTTTGGGTTCTAGTTGGATTTTCAAGGCATGTAAGACCCATTACATGTTTGAGATATTTGACTAAAAAAATTGTAGTTTTCCCATTTTATGGCCGTTTTCATGAGCTATTTCCCACTGTTTTGGGGTTCCAGGGGGATTTACATCGACCTTGACACCCAATACATGTTTGAGAGATATGACCAAAAACTCGTCGTTTCCGTGTTTATGGCCATTTTTGTGAGTGATTGCCCATAGTTTTTGGGTTCCAGTTGGATTTGCAAGGCCTGTAAGACCCGTTACTTGTTTGAGATATATGACCAAAAAATCATAGTTTTCGTGTTTTATGGGCATTTTAATGACCTATTACCCACTGTTTAGGGGTTCTAGGGCTATTTACAATGACCTTAAGACTGATACATGTTGCAAGGATATGACCCAAAACTCGCAGTTTTCATGTTTTATGGTTGTTTTCATGAGCTATTGCCCACAGTTTTATGGTTCTAGGGTGATTTACAGCAACCTTAAGACCCGATACATGTTAAAGACTTATGACCAAAAATCGTCTTTTTCCTAATTTCAAGTCATTTTCATGAGTTATTGCCCACAATTTTTGGGTTCCAGGT
Source organism: Avena sativa (assembly GCA_916181665.1). Classification (NCBI taxonomy): domain Eukaryota; kingdom Viridiplantae; phylum Streptophyta; class Magnoliopsida; order Poales; family Poaceae; genus Avena; species Avena sativa. The sequence goes on along the minus strand of OV702300.1, from coordinate 13,572,884 downwards.
GGATTTGCAGGCCTCGTAAGAACCCTAACATGTTTAAGAGATATGACCAGAAACTCGCCGTTTTCGCGTTTTATGGCTGTTTTCATGAGCTATTTCCCATAGTTTTAGTCTTCCAGGGCGATTTACAACGACCTCATGACCCGATAGATGCTTGAGAGTTATGACCCAAAACTCGTCGTTTTCGTGTTTATGGCCATTTTCATGAGTTATTATCCTTAGGTTTTGGGTTCCAGTTGGATTTGCAAGGCCTGTAAGACCCATTACATGTTTGAGAAACATGACTAAACAATCGTAGTTTTCGTGTTTTATGGCCGTTTTAATGAGCAATTGCCCACTGTTTGGGGGTTCTAGGGCGATTTACAACGACATTAAGACCTGATACATGTTGGAAATATATGACCCAAAACTCATAGTTTTCATGTTTTATGGCTGTTTTCATGAGCTATTGCCCATAGTTTTATGGTTCTAGGGCGATTTACAGCATCCTTAAGACCCGATACATGTTAAAGACTTATGACCAAATATCGTCTTTTTCCTATTTTCTGGTCATTTTCATGAGCTATTGCCCACAGTTTTTGGGCTCTTCGCGTATTTGCATGCCTCGTAAGAACCCTTACATGTTCGAGAGATATGACCATAAACTCGCCGTTTTCGTGTTTTATGGCTATTTTCATGAGCTATTTCCCATAGTTTTAGGCTTCCAGGGCGATTTACAACGACCTCACGACCCGATACATGCTTGAGAGTTATGACCCAAAACTCGTCGTTTTCGTGTTTATGGCTATTTTCATGAGTTATTATCCACAGGTTTTGGGGTCCAGTTGGATTCGCAAGGCCTGTAAGACCCATTACATGTTTGAGATATATGACTAACTAATCGTAATTTTCGTGTTTTATGGCCGTTTTAATGAGCAATTGCCCATAGTTTAGGAGTTCTAGGGCGATTTACAAAGACCTTAAGACCTGATAGATGTTGCAAATATATGACCCAAAACTCAGAGTTTTCGTGTTTTATGGTTGTTTTCATGAGCTATTGCCCACAGTTTTATGGTTCTAGGGTGATTTACAGCAACCTTACGACCCGATACATGTTAAATACTTATGACCAAAAATCGTCTTTTTCCTGTTTTCAAGTCATTTTGATGAGCTATTGCCCACAGTTTTTGGGTTCCTCGCGTATTTGCATGACTCGTAAGAACCCTTACATGTTCGAGAGATATGACCATAAACTCGCCGTTTTTGTGTTTTATGGCTGTTTTCATGAGCTATTCCCCATAATTTTAGGCTTCCAGGGCGATTTACAACGAACTCTCGACCCGATACATGCTTGAGAGTTTTGACCCAAAACTCGTCATTTTCGTGTTTATGGCTATTTTCATGAGTTATTATCCACAGGTTTTGGGTTCTAGTTGGATTCGCAAGGCCTGTAAGACCCATTACGTGTTTAAGATATATGACTAACTAATCGTAATTTTCATGTTTTATGGCCGTTTTAATGAGAAATTGCCCACTATTTAGGAGTTCTAGGGCAATTTACAAAGACCTTAAGACCTGATAGATGTTGCAAATCTATGACCCAAAACTCGCAGTTTTCGTGTTTTATGGCTGTTTTCATGAGCTATTGCCCATAGTTTTATGATTCTAGGGCGATTTACAGCAACCTTAAGACCCGATACATGTTAAAGACTTATGACCAAAAATCGTCTTTTCGTTATTTACATCGACCTTGACACCCGATACATGTTTGAGACATATGACCAAAAGCTCGTCGTTTTCGTGTTTATGGCCATTTTAGGAGTTATTTTCCACAGTTTTGGGGTTCCATTTGGATTTGCAAGGGCTATAAGACCCGCTACATGTTTGAGATATATGACTAAAAAATCGTAGTTTTCGTGTTTTATGGCCGTTTTAATGAGCTATTGCCCACTATTTAGGTGTTCTAGGGCGATTTACAACGACCTTAAGACCTGATACAAGTTGGAAAGATATGACCCAAAACTCGCAGTTTTCATGTTGTATGGCTGTTTTCATGAGCTATTGCCCACAGTTTTATGGTTCTAGGGCGATTTACAACAACCTTAAGACCCGATACATGTTAGAGACTTATGACCAAAAAATCATCTTTTTCGTGTTTTACGTCATTTTCATGAGTTATTGCCCATAGGTTTTGGGTTCAAGGCAGATTTGCATGCCTCGTAAGAACCCTTGCATATTTGGGAGATATGACCCAGAACTCGCTGTTTTCACGTTTTATGGCTGTTTTCATGAGCTATTGCCCATAGTTTTATGGTTCTAGGGCCATTTACAGCAACCTTAAGGCTCGATACATGTTGACCAAAAATCGTCGTTTTCATGTTTATGGCCATTTTTATGAGTTATTGCCCATAGTTTTTGGGTTCCAGGCGGATTTGCACGCCTCATAAGAACCCTTACATGTTTGAGAGATATGACCAGAAACTCATCGTTTTCACGTTTCATGACCCTTTCATGAGCTATTGCCCACAGTTTTTGGGTTCCAAGGCGATTTACATCAACCTTGACAGCCGATACATGTTTGAGAGTGTAACACCCTCAGAATCGGACCTATGCAAGTTTCAGCGATTTCTGCCAAAACCCGCATAGAAATGATTCAAAGGTGCCCACCAGGCACTTTCGTGCGGGTGGAAAACGAAGTAATAACATTACACAACAGTCCTCGACGGGGCCCACAGAACAGATATATATAACAGCGACTCAAAGAGTCAAGAATACAGATATACAATACAAAGATCCAAATCACCTGTAAAACGATACAGCGTCCGACTACGGACAAGATGCAAATGGGGCTAAGAGCCCTGAAGAATAACCGATGGCGTCCATAACCCTGCCCAGGCCAAGCCGGAAGGGTAACCCTGCTAACGACGTCGATCTCAAAACCTGCTTAAACAAAAAGGGGTGCCGACAAAGGGCAAAGGAAAAAGAGGAGCGTCAGTACTGAGGCCAGTACACGGCGAGACTAGAATTCGGCGGTCCTCGCCTACATAGGTATGGTGGACTGAAGCGGCAGCGGCAGCATGCACTGAACAACCTATAGAGACTCGATACAACTGGCGGTTATCAGAGAGGGATAAGAATGACCTATCCGGATCCAACCTGAAGCTAACACCAAACAAACCCATCCTGGTGTTTCCCCCTCGAGACCAAACGAGGAAGTCAACCGAGGAACTCACACAGTTGGCAGTCTTATTTATTCGGTTATTGTTGCAGCAATTACTAGTCAGATTTGGATAATCATCCTGATAAAATAAGCAGTGGACATTTTCTTAGTTAACCATTCCGTTGTAGTTGCGGCACTTACTAGTCAGATACAATTAGCATGAGATAACCCAAAACCCAGCAGTTGTTGGTACTTTTATTTAGCCATTCCGTTGTAGTTGCAGTACTTACTAGTCAGATACAATGGTCGCAAGCGACATCTCAAACAAGCAATGGTGGGCAGTATTATTTAGTCATTCCATTATAGTGAAGCTGATTACTAGTCATTATAAAGTCAAATTTATAGCAATAAACTTTAGTTATGCTTGTCTATGGTCGAGATACTGTGCTCCAAGTCGTCCATAACCGCGGACACGGCTTTCAGAAAGTTTTACCCGGCCGGGGTGCACCAATAGCAACACACACTCGATCAACCTCGGAAAAACCAAATCAAAACCCAACGAGGCTTTCACGACAAAGCAATCACAGGATTCAGAAATATTTCAGGGGGCCACCCCATTGAGTAGACCCGCAACGAAGTAAGCTAGCTCCGAGACGGACTCAAGGTCTGCGACAATGGCTGTAAACGACTGGGAACCCCAAACGGGGCTTGTCGATACCGCGAAAACATTCCGCTTACCTAAACAGTACAGTGTGCTATCCATCGCACAATCGTAAATAAAGCAGTAAAGCATGGCATAAGTACAGGATCGTAAATAAAACCTCAAACTAGTTTGTGGCCCCAAGAAATAAGACTGAATCAAGCTCTGGCTAAGGGGGGTCCCATATACCTCCCGGATGTGGATAGCGCGATAAATCAAGGAACATGTATCAAGTACTCGGGGTCCTACGGGACACAAGTGGGCGTTCGGAAACCAAATATTATCTATCACCCACCGATGCCTCTACTTACTTCAATTTTAGTTGTTAAACAGGAGTTAAAGTAAGTGATAAGTAAAGCTATGATCATCTCCAACATCAACATGCGGCAATACATCAACAACTGTGGCACTTGACGACACGCAGCGGCACTTGAGCAAGCGACTACGACGCGCAAGTCCAACTATCTACCAAACAACAGGGAATAGGATGTGTCCAAGGCAATATAGGGCTGCACGGCATATCACAGGTACGGAAACTAAAGCATCGCATCACAGATAGCAATAGATCAACAGGAGGGACTAAATACTATAAAAGTAAGATAGGTAGAAAGGGGGAGATGCTCGCCTGAAAACATTGCCGAAGGGTTCATCCGAAGATCGGGTCGACACTCGCATCAACTCAACGGCCTTATCCGCGAAGAAGCAAAACACTAGAATAAACACCGGATGCAATATTTAATCCAACGGCAGAAGATCGGCATGGTGCATGGTTGATGTGTGACATGGCAAAGATGCGATGCGATTAGGTCATATTAGGCGGAACCGGGGTCCCGACAATTAATTATTAGGTTCAAGTTGTTTAGACCCCCCGCAATTAAATGTTGTTTAAACAAGGCAAACGATGACACCGGTTCGCTACGCAAATTTAAATGAGGCCAATACAAGGCTAGATTTGCCCGCATATGGGCCCCATATTTAATTATTAGGTGAATCGGCATAAGGCCCCCAAACCACATGAATGTATGCATGCAAGACAATTATTATGCGACAAGTTATATTATGTTATAAAAATAGGGTATCGAGGAAAAGGGTCACACATTAGGGTCTCGATGGTCTTGGTTCCGGGGTTCGGAGTTCGGGCTCGGGATCCAGGGTCCGACGGGTTCGGTCTTGACGGAAGCGTTCTCGGATTCCGGGAAGGACTTGGTTCGGTGTCGTTCTTGTCGCATGCAGATCTTGTCGGGTCCTCAAGTCGGGTCGGTCTTGGCGTCCGGGGTGAAGCACTTGGCGTTCTGCGTCGGTGTCCTTACCGTCCGGGTTCTCGAGCATCGCATCCGGAAGGAGTACTTGTCGCACATCTGGTCTTCGGATCCCGCTCCGGGTTCGGTCTTCGGGGTTCCGACCATCGGATCCGTGAAGAAGAACTCAGGGCCTTTGGTCCGGGAACGAGGTCTTCGTATTCTATGACGAAGTTCTTGCGGGTTCGCGGCCTCGGACAAGGCTCCGTGTAGTAGATCTTGGCGCTTCGAGGGTGTCGAGTCCAAGGGTCTTGTGCAACTTGTCGGGGGCGTCCTTGTAAGAAGATCTTGCAATTCCGAGAGACACCAAACTGGTACATGGCGGACGATGGAAACACTATTGCGAGACGAACATAACTACAAGGGCTCTTTAGCAGCAAAGCGGTGCCTGACAGCAACACAAGAACATCCAAAACACACACGGTTGGGGCCCACGGTCACTGCAGGAGGAACACCCGCGGTTGGACTGCAAGGACGTCGGGGCCAGGCGCGGCGCAAGGAGGCTGGCAGCGGCGGCGGAGGTCGACGCCGGGGAGGAGGACTGGCGGCGCGGCCCACGGCGGGAAGGCGGCGCTCCGGCGCTGGCGAGCTCGAGGCCGAGCGGCTGGGAAGGCGACGAGGGCGGATCGACGACGTGCAGGAGCACGTGCGGGCGGCGGGCGCCGGCCAGGGGTGGAGCGACGCGGTGGCGGACAGGGCGTGCGGCCAGCGGCTGCGGAGGCCGGAGATCGCGGTCGTGGCGGCGGCGCAGAGCGGCTCGGGCGGCCGCGGGCGCGGGGCGAGCCGGCGAGGAGCTCCGGGGCGGCGCTCGGCGGCGAGGGGCTGCACGCGGTGCGGGGGTTCGGGGAAGGCGTGGCCGGAGGCGGGGGGTCCGGCGGAGCAGAGTGGTGGCGAGGCGGGGCTCGGCCTGCGGCTCGCCGGGACGGGGAGGGAGAGGAACGAGGGTGGCGTCTGGCGGCTGTGGACGCGGAGGAGACGGGCGGAGGTGCGCGGAAGCGGCCGCACTCGGGGCGGGGAGAGAGGGCGCGACGGCGGCGCAGAGAAGAGAGGCGGGCACGATCGCGAGCGGCAGGTGAGGGGCGGGCTTGGCCAGGGAGACCGAGAGGAGGGAGGGAAGGCGACGGCGTGGGGCGCTGCGGGAGGGAGAGGTTGCGGTTGGAGGAAGGGGATGGGAGCGAGCGGTGGGTGGTGGGGTCGGGTGGGTCCCGCGGGGTGGGATGAGGCAGTGGGGCCGGGGGTGGGTGACTGCGTGCGTGGGGCCCGCGGCGGGAGCGTGTGGAGGGGGGAAGGCGTGTGGAGGGCGCGTGGGAGGCGTGTGGAGGCGCGTGTGGAGGGACGCGGGGTCAGGGGGTGGGTCCCAGGGGCAGAGGCAGGTGGGAGGAAGGGAAGTGGGCCGCGCGGGGCCAGGGGAGGGGAGAGGCTGCTGCGCTGGCGTGCGTGGGTTCCTGTCGGGTGGGACCGGCTGGTGAGGTGGAGGGGAGAGAGAGAGAGGGAGGGGCTGTGAGGGATTGGGGTGGGTTTAGTCTAGGTGGCACAAGGGGATTGGGTGAGGGCGAGAGAGGGTGAGGTGGCAGCGTGCTATAGGGTGGGGTGATGTGGAGGCTGGGTTGGGGTAGATAGTTTGGTGAACTTAGGAATTAGGGGGCTGGTTAGGTGGTCCGATTTAAATCCTGGGGGTGGTCGTTCGGGTCGCTTTGGCCCGTTCGACTGCCCCCACAAAAACAATTAAATGTTTTATTTAATTCCAACAAGCCTTTTGCGAACTACTAGCAGACAAAGTAAAATATTCCGGCGACCCGGTTTTGATATTTGAATAAAGATGGGGCGTTTTAGAAAACAAAACGGGCTTGCGAAAATAGTTTTATGCGAACAATGCATGATGATGACGATGCAATGCACAAATTCAACGCGATTTTCTAGTAGTGGTTTTGCGGGATGCCACAATTCGACACCACTAACAATGGATCTCGCCCTCGAGATCCGCCTCATGGTACCGAAAGGAAAGGTCGGCGATCTGCGTCTTCTCGCTTCGTATAGATCCTCGCGACACCACTAACAAGAGGTCGTTGTCCGTGATCGTCGGGAGAACACTCCGGAAACAAAAGGTCGAAGGTAGAGGTATCAACAAATAAAGCCACCTCTAGCTTCGGTGAAAAGAGGGAACCGATGCATCCTCATCCACTTTAATGTACAAAAGCGAATAGAAGGGGTAGTCGGCATGGGGGCCAATCCATCACGCACCCAAACTATTACTCTGCACAATCAGTGGAAAAGAGTGCAACCATTCTCGGAAACAGACTGAAGATCTCGACAAGCGAGGTTCGGAACAAAGGAGTGATGCAGACTCTGCATCGGATCTGACTTAGATGATGTCGTCGCGTCAGAACACCGGAAGGCACAAACAAGGAACAAAGAATGGTACGGCAGTAGACGGACTCCTCAGGCAGCTTGAACACCGGTTGGTAGAACACCGTTATCAGAGGAGGAAGCGAAACCCTGAAGGTACGACGAAAACCCAACCACGAGAATTCCTGGACTCGAAGAAAGAGATGAGAGCGGATTCAAAACACGTAGGGGTAAGAGGAGAACAGCAGAGGGGTAAGGAGTAAAATCAGACCTAATCAGAACTATCCAACCGATTTTGCAAAAATAGTTTTGACACTTATACTTCGGCCGTTAGCTAGGTTATCCTACAGGCTGGACTTGTGGGGTATCGCAACTGCTGGGCTCTGATACCACTCTGTAACACCCTCAGAATCGGACCTATGCAAGTTTCAGCGATTTCCGCCAAAACCCGCATAGAAACGATTCAAAGGTGCCCACCAGGCACTTTCGTGCGGGTGGAAAACGAAGTAATAACATTACACAACAGTCCTCGACGGGGCCCACAGAACAGATATATATAACAACGACTCAAAGAGTCAAGAATACAGATATACAATACAAAGATCCAAATCACCTGTAAAACGATACAACGTCCGACTACGGACAAGATGCAAATGGGGCTAAGAGCCCTGAAGAATAACCGATGGCGTCCATAACCCTGCCCAGGCCAAGCCGGAAGGGTAACCCTGCTAACGACGTCGATCTCAAAACCTGCTTAAACAAAAAGGGGTGCCGACAAAGGGCAAAGGAAAAAGAGGAGCGTCAGTACTGAGGCCAGTACACGGCGAGACTAGAATTCGGCGGTCCTCGCCTACATAGGTATGGTGGACTGAAGCGGCAGCGGCAGCATGCACTGAACAACCTATAGAGACTCGATACAACTGGCGGTTATCAGAGAGGGATAAGAATGACCTATCCGGATCCAACCTGAAGCTAACACCAAACAAACCCATCCTGGTGTTTCCCCCTCGAGACCAAACGAGGAAGTCAACCGAGGAACTCACACAGTTGGCAGTCTTATTTATTCGGTTATTGTTGCAGCAATTACTAGTCAGATTTGGATAATCATCCTGATAAAATAAGCAGTGGACATTTTCTTAGTTAACCATTCCGTTGTAGTTGCGGCACTTACTAGTCAGATACAATTAGCATGAGATAACCCAAAACCCAGCAGTTGTTGGTACTTTTATTTAGCCATTCCGTTGTAGTTGCAGTACTTACTAGTCAGATACAATGGTCGCAAGCGACATCTCAAACAAGCAATGGTGGGCAGTATTATTTAGTCATTCCATTATAGTGAAGCTGATTACTAGTCATTATAAAGTCAAATTTATAGCAATAAACTTTAGTTATGCTTGTCTATGGTCGAGATACTGTGCTCCAAGTCGTCCATAACCGCGGACACGGCTTTCAGAAAGTTTTACCCGGCCGGGGTGCACCAATAGCAACACACACTCGATCAACCTCGGAAAAACCAAATCAAAACCCAACGAGGCTTTCACGACAAAGCAATCGCAGGATTCAGAAATATTTCAGGGGGCCACCCCATTGAGTAGACCCGCAACAAAGTAAGCTAGCTCCGAGACGGACTCAAGGTCTGCGACAATGGCTGTAAACGACTGGGAACCCCAAACGGGGCTTGTCGATACCGCGAAAACATTCCGCTTACCTAAACAGTACAGTGTGCTATCCATCGCACAATCGTAAATAAAGCAGTAAAGCATGGCATAAGTACAGGATCGTAAATAAAACCTCAAACTAGTTTGTGGCCCCAAGAAATAAGACTGAATCAAGCTCTGGCTAAGGGGGGTCCCATATACCTCCCGGATGTGGATAGCGCGATAAATCAAGGAACATGTATCAAGTACTCGGGGTCCTACGGGACACAAGTGGGCGTTCGGAAACCAAATATTATCTATCACCCACCGATGCCTCTACTTACTTCAATTTTAGTTGTTAAACAGGAGTTAAAGTAAGTGATAAGTAAAGCTATGATCATCTCCAACATCAACATGCGGCAATACATCAACAACTGTGGCACTTGACGACACGCAGCGGCACTTGAGCAAGCGACTACGACGCGCAAGTCCAACTATCTACCAAACAACAGGGAATAGGATGTGTCCAAGGCAATATAGGGCTGCACGGCATATCACAGGTACGGAAACTAAAGCATCGCATCACAGATAGCAATAGATCAACAGGAGGGAATAAATACTATAAAAGTAAGATAGGTAGAAAGGGGGAGATGCTTGCCTGAAAACATTGCCGAAGGGTTCATCCGAAGATCGGGTCGACACTCGCATCAACTCAACGGCCTTATCCGCGAAGAAGCAAAACACTAGAATAAACACCGGATGCAATATTTAATCCAACGGCAGAAGATCGGCATGGTGCATGGTTGATGTGTGACATGGCAAAGATGCGATGCGATTAGGTCATATTAGGCGGAACCGGGGTCCCGACAATTAATTATTAGGTTCAAGTTGTTTAGACCCCCCGCAATTAAATGTTGTTTAAACAAGGCAAACGATGACACCGGTTCGCTACACAAATTTAAATGAGGCCAATACAAGGCTAGATTTGCCCGCATATGGGCCCCATATTTAATTATTAGGTGAATCGGCATAAGGCCCCCAAACCACATGAATGTATGCATGCAAGACAATTATTATGCGACAAGTTATATTATGTTATAAAAATAGGGTATCGAGGAAAAGGGTCACACATTAGGGTCTCGACGGTCTTGGTTCCGGGGTTCGAGGTTCGGGCTCGGGATCCAGGGTCCGACGGGTTCGGTCTTGACGGAAGCGTTCTCGGATTCCGGGAAGGACTTGGTTCGGTGTCGTTCTTGTCGCATGCAGATCTTGTCGGGTCCTCAAGTCGGGTCGGTCTTGGCGTCCGGGGTGAAGCACTTGGCGTTCTGCGTAGGTGTCCTTACCGTCCGGGTTCTCGAGCATCGCATCCGGAAGGAGTACTTGTCGCACATCTGGTCTTCGGATCCCGCTCCGGGTTCGGTCTTCGGGGTTCCGACCATCGGATCCGTGAAGAAGAACTCAGGGCCTTCGGTCCGGGAACGAGGTCTTCGTATTCTATGACGAAGTTCTTGCGGGTTCGCGGCCTCGGACAAGGCTCCGTGTAGTAGATCTTGGCGCTTCGAGGGTGTCGAGTCCAAGGGTCTTGTGCAACTTGTCGGGGGCGTCCTTGTAAGAAGATCTTGCGATTCCGAGAGACACCAAACTGGTACATGGCGGACGATGGAAACACTGTTGCGAGACGAACATAACTACAAGGGCTCTTTAGCAGCAAAGCGGTGCCTGACAGCAACACAAGAACATCCAAAACACACACGGTTGGGGCCCACGGTCACTGCAGGAGGAACAACCGCGGTTGGACTGCAAGGACGTCGGGGCCAGGCGCGGCGCAAGGAGGCTGGCAGCGGCGGCGGAGGTCGACGCCGGGGAGGAGGACTGGCGGCACGGCCCACGGCGGGAAGGCGGCGCTCCGGCGCTGGCGAGCTCGAGGCCGAGCGGCTGGGAAGGCGACGAGGGCGGATCGACGACGTGCAGGAGCACGTGCGGGCGGCGGGCGCCGGCCAGGGGTGGAGCGTCACGGTGGCGGACAGGGCGTGCGGCCAGCGGCTGCGGAGGCCGGAGATCGCGGTCGTGGCGGCGGCGCAGGGCGGCTCGGGCGGCCGCGGGCGCGGGGCGAGCCGGCGAGGAGCTCCGGGGCGGCGCTCGGCAGCGAGGGGCTGCACGCGGTGCGGGGGTTCGGGGAAGGCGTGGCCGGAGGCGGGGGGTCCGACGGAGCAGAGTGGTGGCGAGGCGGGGCGCGGCCTGCGGCTCGCCGGGACGGGGAGGGAGAGGAACGAGGGTGGCGTCTGGCGGCGGTGGACGCGGAGGAGACGGGCGGAGGTGCGCGGAAGCGGCCGCACTCGGGGCGGGGCGAGAGGGCGCGACGGCGGCGCAGAGAAGAGAGGCGGGCACGGTCGCGAGCGGCAGGTGAGGGGCGGGCTTGGCCAGGGAGACCGAGAGGAAGGAGGGAAGGCGACGGCGTGGGGCGCTGCGGGAGGGAGAGGTTGCGGTTGGAGGAAGGGGATGGGAGCGAGCGGTGGGTGGTGGGGTCGGGTGGGTCCCGCGGGGTGGGATGAGGCAGTGGGGCCGGGGGTGGGTGACTGCGTGCGTGGGGCCCGCGGCGGGAGCGTGTGGAGGGGGGACGGCGTGTGGAGGGCGCGTGGGAGGCGTGTGGAGGCGCGTGTGGAGGGACGCGGGGTCAGGGGGTGGGTCCCAGGGGCAGAGGCAGGTGGGAGGAAGGGAAGTGGGCCGCGCGGGGCCAGGGGAGGGGAGAGGCTGCTGCGCTGGCGTGCGTGGGTGCCTGTCGGGTGGGACCGGCTGGTGAGGTGGAGGGGAGAGAGAGAGAGGGAGGGGCTGTGAGGGATTGGGGTGGGTTTAGTCTAGGTGGCACAAGGGGATTGGGTGAGGGCGAGAGAGGGTGAGGTGGCAGCGTGCTATAGGGTGGGGTGATGTGGAGGCTGGGTTGGGGTAGATAGTTTGGTGAACTTAGGAATTAGGGGGCTGGTTAGGTGGTCCGATTTAAATCCTGGGGGTGGTCGTTCGGGTCGCTTCGGCCCGTTCGACTGCCCCCACAAAAACAATTAAATGTTTTATTTAATTCCAACAAGCCTTTTGCGAACTACTAGCAGACAAAGTAAAATATTCCGGCGACCCGGTTTTGATATTTGAATAAAGATGGGGCGTTTTAGAAAACAAAACGGGCTTGCGAAAATAGTTTTATGCGAACAATGCATGATGATGACGATGCAATGCACAAATTCAACGCGATTTTCTAGTAGTGGTTTTGCGGGATGCCACAGAGAGATATGACCAAAAGCTCGTCGTTTTCGTGTTTATGTCCATTTTAGGAGTTATTTTCCACAATTTTTGGGTTCCATTTGGATTTGCAAGGGCTATAAGACCCGTTACATGTTTGAGATATATGACTAAAAAATCGTAGTTTTCGTGTTTTATGGGCGTTTTAATGACCTATTACCCACTGTTTAGGGGTTCTAGGGAGATTTACAATGACCTTAAGACCTGATACGTGTTGCAAGGATATGACCCAAAACTAGCAGTTTTCGCGTTTTATGGTTGTTTTCATGAGCTATTGCCCACAGATTTATGTTTCTAGGGCGATTTACAGCAACCTTAAGACCCGATACATGTTAAAGACTTATGACCAAAAATCGTCTTTTTCATGTTTATGGCCATTTTCACGAGTTATTTTCTGGTCATTTTCATGAGTTATTGTCCATAGTTTTTGGGTTCCAGTTTGCAAGCCTCGTAAGAACCCTTACATGTTTGAGAGATATGACCAGAAACTCATCGTTTTCATTTTTTATGACCGTTTTCATGAGCTATTGCCCACAATTTTTGGGTTCCCGGGCGATTTACATCGACCTTGACACCCGATACATGTTTGAGAGATATGACCAAAAGCTCGTCGTTTTCGTGTTTATGGCCATTTTAGGAGTTATTTTCTACAATTTTTGGGTTCCATTTGGGTTTGCAAGGGCTATAAGACCCATTACATGTTTGAGATATATGACTAAAAAATCGTAGTTTTCGTGTTTTATGGCCGTTTTAATGAGCTATTGCCCACTATTTAGGGGTTCTAGGGCGATTTACAACGACCTTAAGACCTGACACATGTTGCAAAGATATGACCCAAAACTCGCAGTTTTCGTGTTGTATGGCTGTTTTCATGATCTATTGCCCAAAGTTTTATGGTTCTAGGGCGATTTACAGCAACCTTAAGACCCGATACATGTTAGAGACTTATGACCAAAAAATCATCTTTTTCATGTTTTACGGTCATTTTCATGAGTTATTTCCCATTGGTTTTGCGTTCCAGGCGGATTTGCATGCCTCATAAGAACCCTTACATGTTTGGGAGATATGACCAGAAACTCGTCGTTTTGGCGTTTTATGACCGTTTTCATGAGTTATGCCCACAATTTTGGGATTCTAGGGCGATTTACAATGACCTTACGACCCGATACAAGCTTGAGAGTTATGACCAAAAACTCGTCGTTTTCATGTTTATGGCCATTTTCATAAGTTATTGCCCACAGTTTTTGGAAGTTATTAATGAGAGGGAAGTAAGCTTTGAGGAGTTGCTGTCCCGAAATAGATTTCTGTCCTGCACCATAAAAATTCTTGAGGAGTCTTTGTAAGTCAGTTTGATCTAAAATTTACGAATAATTCCCCAGTATGTTAGATAACTTTCATTAGGTCAACACTTTTTGATTTGAGTAATAGAAGATTTTTTAAAAAATCGGTTTCTACCTGCTGGTTTATTTTGACAGATTTCTACCATTATTTGCATTTGCTTCTTATTGATTCCTTTTTGAGTTCTCTTTTGGGTAAATTGAGCTTTTTGAAGGAGTTGCTACATTAGCTTGTGTTTTTAGTCAAAAGTTTTGCTGTTCCAAAGCTAAACCCAAAGGTCTATTATCTTTTGAATACACTAATGTTGCTAATGAAGATCGTGTGAAGTTTTGTATGAAGGAAAAATTTCAGGTGTAGAGAGAGAATAATGTAATGAGATGAAGAATGGACAAAAGCTCAAGCTTGGGGATGCCACCCTGGTGTCACCCCAAGAAATATCCAAGAGGTACAAGCGTCAAAGCTTGGAGATGCCCAATGCATCCCCTTCTTCATCAATAAAAAGCTCAGGTCTATCTAGACACTTCGTTTTTATTGTTTCATGCACTGTTGTGTTGTTCTTGGAGTGTCTTAGTTTTAGTTTGGTTTGCTTAGTTTGTTTAGTTTGCTTGAATAAAGTAGTTTGGACCCCTGTTCTTGCTGTGTTGTTTCAAATAAGTTGCTTTGTGTTGGAAAGGAGTAGAAAGTTCTTGCTTGATAGTGCAAGAGGAGCTTGCATTGACTGTGACTTAGACTTTAGCATGACATGCTAGGGTGTTGTTTTGACCTTATTCTTAGTGATTATTGTTGTAGCATGTCTTGTTCCAAACAATTGGGATTGGTTAGTGTGCTTTGAAAGAATCATGCGTTGTTTTAGCATACAAAAGCATAGTATTGTGGTATTCTTTTGATGCTTTGTTTGGGTTGACTTGGCACATGCTCACACCATGTTATGACTATGAACAAGTCAACATAGCCTCTATGATCATTTATTCCTTGACTTGTAGTACCACTCTATGCTTTGATTAGTAATGTTTTATCGCTCTGCATGATTATGGCCATTATTGCTCTCTTAGTTGGTTGCTCCCAGTCTTTTGCTAGCCTCCACATATATGAGTAAGCTCTACTCATGCTTCCAACTTCCATGTAACCAAGTTGTTCCACAGTGTCTACTATAAACTCCTATGCATGGTGTGTTACACCATTCCAAGTATATTCTTGTTTTCAGCTATCTTCGAATTTAAAAGTATTTTGTTATGTGAAAACTTAGTGATTAAAGCCCTCACAAACTTGATGACACACTTTATATTCTTTGCCCCTAATAAACTTGAACCATTGTGTCATATATGTTGTATATGCTTGCACTTATACGTTGGAATTAGCAGAACCATGTTGTCATGGGGAACATTTCACTTGTACTTTGTACACTTTTGATATCATGCTCTTTTGTCTATGAATGTCACCGGTGTGAAATAAAGAGGGAGCTTGTATGTCCATGGAGTTATGTATTTTGTGTTAGAGAAATGCCTGGGCCGCTAGCCTAAGCCATGCCTAATCATGGTGGAAACTTGCAGCATCACCATAATGAGCATTCTATGAAGCATCTTCAATAAAAACTATGCACATAGTAAATAAAATGATCGGTGAGATGCTTATTGTCTGCTTGCCTTGTCATTTTGGTTATGGGATAGCTCCTGTACCATGTGCAAGGGGTACCCCGTTGGCGGGTCTCTATGATATATGCATGTACTTACTATGACAAGAACTTACAGGTGACTGAAGTTGAGTAGCATGAGGTGTGTCGCTCGTATTCAAGGGACTTGAGATTGCCAACTTATACTTTGTCAAGCATATACTCCATAGTTTGTTCACTTTAACCTTAATCACTTCAGGATGCTTATATAGGGGCAATCAGGGCTTAAAGCTAACAAGTACCATAATTTTTAGAAGCTCTTTTTGAAACTTGAAATCCCTGCTTCCCTTTATGAAGGGCGTTTCTTCCACTATTTTATTGAGTCTCCACCTTCTACCTTTAGACACCATTAAGAGAGCATAGTTGTCATTCTTAGTTATCCACCGTTATTGGCACCAAAAACTCGTCGTTTTCATGTTTATGGCCATTTTCACGAGTTATTGGCCACAGTTTTTGGGTTCCAGTTGGGTTTTCAAGGCCTGTAAGACCCGTTACATGTTTGAGATATTTGACTAAAAAATTGTAGTTTTCCCGTTTTATGACCGTTTTCATGAGCTATTTCCTACTGTTTTGGCGTTCCAGGCCGATTTACATCGACATTGAGACCCGATAAATGTTTGAGAGATATGACCAAAAACTCGTCGTTTCCGTGTTTATGGCCATATTTATGAGTGATTGCCCATAGTTTTTGGGTTCTAGTTGGATTTGCAAGGCCTTTAAGACCCGTTACATGTTTGAGGTATATGACTAAGTAATCGTACTTTTCATGATTTATGGCCATTTCAATGAGTAATTGCCCACAGTTTAGGGGTTCTAGGGCGATTTGCAACGACCTTAAGACCTGATACATGTTGCAAGGATATGACCCAAAACTCGCAGTTTTCGCATTTTATGGTTGTTTTCATAAGCTATTGCCCATAGTATATAGTTCTAGGGCGATTTACAACAACCTTAAGACCCGATACATGTTGAAGACTTATGACTAAAAATCGTCTTTTTCCCATTTTGTGGTCATTTTCATGAGTTATTGCCCACAGTTTTTGGGTTCTAGGCGGATTTGCATGCCTCGTAAGAACCCTTCCATGCTTGAGAGATATGACTAGAAACTCGCCGTTTTCGACTTTTGTGGCCGTTTTCATGAGCTATTGCCCATAGTTTTAGGCTTCCAGGGCGATTTACATCGACCTTGAGACCTGATACATGTTTGAGAGATATGACCAAAAACTCGTCGTTTTCGTGTTTATGACCATGTTTATGAGTGATTGTACACAGTTTTTTGGTTCTAGTTGGATTTGCAAGGCCTGTAAGACCCATTACATGTTTAAGATATATGACTAAATAATCGTAGTTTTCGTGTTTTATGGCCGTTTTAATGAGCAATTGCCCACTGTTTAGGGTTCTAGGGCAATTTACAACGACCTAAAGACCTGATACATGTTGCAAAGTTATGACCCAAAACTCGCAGTTTTCGCGTTTTATGGCTATTTTTATGAGCTTTTGCCAATAGTTTTATGGTTCTAGGGCGATTTACAGCAACCTTAAGACCTGATACATGTTAAAGACTTACGAGAAAAAATCGTCTTTTTCCTATTTTCTGGTCATTTTCATGAGCTATTGCCCAAAGTTTTTGGTTTCCTGGCGGATTTGCATGCCTTGTAAGAACCCTTACATGTTCGAGAGATATGACCAGATACTCGCCGTTTTGGCGTTTTATGGCTGTTTTCATGAGCTATTGCCCATAGTTTCAGGCTTCCAGGGCGATTTCAAACAACCTCATGAGCCGATACATCCTTGAGAGTTATGACCCAAAACTCGTCGTTTTCGTGTTTATGTCCATTTTCATGAGTTATTAACCACAGGTTTTGGGTTCCAGTTGGATTTGCAAGGCCTGTAAGACCCATTACATGTTTGAGATACATGACTAACTAATCTTAGTTTTCTTGTTTTATGGCCGTTTTAATGAGCAATTACCCACTATTTAGGGGTTCTAGGGAGATTTACAACGACCTTAAGACCTGATACATGTTGCAAATATATGACCCAAAATCGCAGTTTTCGTGTTTTATGGCTGTTTACATGAGCTATTGCCCATTGTTTTATGATTCTAGGGCGATTGACAACAACCTTAAGACCCGATACATGTTAAAGACTTATGACCAAAAATCGTCTTTTTAGTTTTTTATAGTCATTTTCATGAGTTATTGTCCATAGTTTTTGGGTTCCAGGCGGATTTGCATGCCTCGTAAGAACCCTAACATGTTTGAGAGATATGACCAGAAACTCACCGTTTTCATTTTTTATGACTGTTTTCATGAGCTATTAACCACAGTTTTTGGGTTCCAGGGCGATTTACATCGACCTTGACACCCGATACATGTTTGAGAGATATGACCAATTCTCGTCGTTTTCGTGTTTATGGCCATTTTAGGAGTTATTTTCCATTGTTTTTGGGTTCCATTTGGATTTGCAAGGGCTATAAGACCCATTACATGTTTGAGATATATGCCTAAAAAATCGTAGTTTTCGTGTTTTATGGCCGTTTTAATGAGCTATTGCCCACTATTTAGGGGTTCTAGGGCAATTTACAACGACCTTAAGACCTGATACATGTTGGAAAGATATGACCCAAAACTCGCAGTTTTCGTGTTGTATGGCTGTTTTCATGAGCTATTGCCCACAGTTTTATGGTTCTAGGGCGATTTACAACAACCTTAAGACCCGATACATGTTAGAGACTTATGACCAAAAAATCATCTTTTTCGTGTTTTCGGTCATTTTCATGAGTTATTGCCCATAGGTTTTGGGTTCTAGGCAGATTTGCATGCCTCGTAAGAACCCTTGCATGTTTGGGAGATATGACCAGAAACTCGTCGTTTTGGCGTTTTATGACCGTTTTCATGAGTTATGCCCACAATTTTGGGATTCTAGGGTGATTTACGACGACCTTATGACCCGATACATGCTTGAGAGTTATGTCCCAAAACTCGTCGTTTTCATGTTTATGGCCATTTTCGTGAGTTATTGCCCATAGTTTTTGGGTTCCAGGCGAATTTTCATGCCTCGTAAGAACCCTTACATGTTTGAGAGATATGACTAGAAACTCATCGTTTTTACGTTTTATGACCGTTTTCATGAGCTATTGCCCACAGTTTTTGGGTTCCAAGGCGATTTACATTAACCTTGACACCCGATACATGTTTGAGAGATATGACCAAAAGCTCGTCGTTTTCGAGTTTATGGCCATTTTAGGAGTTATTTTCCCACAGTTTTTGGGTTCCATTTGGCTTTGAAAGGGCTATAAGACCCGTTACATGTTTGAGATATATGACTAAAAAATCGTAGTTTTCGTGTTTTATGGCCGTTTTAATGAGCTATTGCCCACTATTTAGGGGTTCTAGGGCGATTTACAACGACCTTAATACCCGATACATGTTGGAAAGATATGACCCAAAACTCGCAGTTTTCGCGTTGTATGGCTGTTTTCATGAGCTATTGCCCACACTTTTATGGTTCTAGGACGATTTACAGCAACGTTAAGAGCCGATACATGTTAGAGACTTATGACCAAAAAATCAACTTTTTCATGTTTTACGTTTATTTTCATGAGTTATTGCCCATAGGTTTTGGGTTCCATGCCGATTTGCATGCCTTGTAAGAAACCTTACATGTTTTGGAGATATGACCAGAAACACGTCGTTTTGGCGTTTTATGACCGTTTTCTTGAGTTATGCCCACAGTTTTGGGATTCTAGGGCGATTTACAACGACCTTACGACCCGATTCATGCTGAGAGTTATGACCAAAAACTCGTCGTTTCCGTGTTTATGGCCATTTTTATGAGTGATTGCCCATAGTTTTTGGTTCTAGTTGGATTTGCAAGGCCTGTAAGACCTGTTACATGTTTGAGGTATATGACTAAATAATCGTACATTTCATGATTTATGGCCGTTTTAATGAGCAATTGCCCACAGTTTAGGGGTTCTAGGGTGATTTACAACGACCTTAGGACCTGATACATGTTGCAAGGATATGACCCAAACCTCGTAGTTTTCGCATTTTATGGCTGTTTTCACGAGCTATAGCCACAGTATATGGTTCTAGGGCGATTTACAGCAACCTTAAGACCAGATACATGTTAAAGACTTATGACCAAAAATCGTCTTTTTCCCATTTTATGGTCATTTTCTTGAGTTATTGCCCATAGTTTTTGGGTTCCAAGAGGATTTGCATGCCTCGTAAGAACCCTTCCATGCTTGAGAGATATGACTAGAAACTCACCGTTTTCCTCTTTTATGGCCGTTTTCATGAGCTATTGCCCATAGTTTAGGCTTGCAGGGCAATTTACATCGACCTTGAGACCTGATACATGTTTGAAAGATATGACCAAACACTCGTCGTTTCGTGTTTATGTCCATTTTCATGAGTTATTAACCACAGGTTTTGGGTTCTAGTTGGATTTGCAAGGCCTGTAAGACCCATTACATGTTTGAGATACATGACTAACTAATCGTAGTTTTCTTGTTTATGGCCGTTTTAATGAGCAATTACCCACTATTTAGGGGTTCTAGGGAGATTTACAACGACCTTAAGACCTGATACATGTTGCAAATATATGACCCAAAACTCGTAGTTTTCGTGTTTTATGGCTGTTTACATGAGCTATTGCCCATTGTCTTATGATTCTAGGGCGATTGACAACAACCTTAAGACCCGATACATGTTAAAGACTTATGACAAAAAATCGTCTTTTTCCTATTTTCTGGTCATTTTCATGAGCTATTGCCCAAAGTTTTTTGGGTTCCAGGCGGATTTGCATGCCTCGTAAGAACCCGTAACATGTTTGAGAGATATGAACAGAAACTCATCGTTTTCACGTTTTATGACCGTTTTCATGAGCTATTGCCCACTGTTTTTGGGTTCTAGGGCGATTAACATCGACCTTGACACCCGATACAAGTTTGAGACATATGACCAAAAGCTCGTCGTTTTCGTATTTATGGCCATTTTAGGAGTTATTTTACATAGTTTTGGGTTCCATTTAGATTTGCAAGGGTTATAAGACCCGTTACATGTTTGAGATATATGACTAAAAAATCATAGTTTTCGTGTTTTATGGCCATTTTAATGAGCTATTGCCCACTACTTAGGGGTTCTAGGGCGATTTACAACGACATTAAGACCTGATACATGTTGGAAAGATATGACCCAAAACTCGCAGTTTTCGTGTTGTATGGCTGTTTTCATGAGCTATTGCCCACAATTTTATGGTTCTAGGGCGATTTACAGCAACCATAAGACCCGATACATGTTAGAGACTTATGACCAAAAAATTATCTTTTTCGTGTTTTATAGTCATTTTCATGAGTTATTGCCCACAGTTTTTGGGTTCCAGACGGATTTGCATGCCTCGTAAGAACCCGTAACATGTTTGAGAGATATGAACCGAAACTCATCGTTTTCACGTTTTATGACCGTTTTCATGAGCTATTGCCCATAGTTTTTGGGTTCCAGGGCGATTTACATCGACCTTGACACCCGATACATGTTTGAGACATATGACCAAAGTTCGTCGTTTTCGTGTTTATGGCCATTTTAGGAGTTATTTTCCATAGTTTTGGGGGTTCCATTTAGATTTGCAAGGGCTATAAGACCCGTTACATGTTTGAGATATATGACTAAAAAATCATAGTTTTCGTGTTTTATGGCCATCTTAATGAGCTATTGCCCACTATTTAGGGGTTCTAGGGCGATTTACAACGACCTTAAGACCTGATACATGTTGGAAAGATATGACCCAAAACTCGAAGTTTTCGTGTTGTATGGCTATTTTCATGAGCTATTGCCCACAGTTTTATGGTTCTAGGGCGATTTACAGCAACCTTAAGACCCGATACAAGTTAGAGACTTATGACCAAAAAATCATCTTTTTTGTGTTTTACGGTCATTTTCATGAGTTATTGCCCATAGGATTTAGGTTCTAGGCAGATTTGCATGCCTCGTAATAACCCATGCATGTTTGGGAGATATGACCAGAAACTCGCCGTTTTGGCGTTTTATGGCCATTTTCATGAGCTATTTCCTACTGTTTTGGCGTTCCAGGCTGATTTACATCACATTGAAACCTGATAAATGTTTGAGAGATCTGACCAAAAACTCGTCGTTTCCGTGTTTATGGCCATTTTTATGAGTGATTGCCCATAGTTTTGGGTTCTAGTTGGATTTGCAAGGCCTGTAAGACCCGTTACATGTTTGAGGTATATGACTAAATAATCGCATTTTTCATGATTTATGGCCGTTTTTAATGAGCAATTTCCCACAGTTTAGGGGTTCTAGGGCGATTTACAACGACCTTAAGACTTGATACATGTTGCTAGGATATGACCCAAAACTCGCAGTTTTCGCATTTTATGGCTATTTTCATGAGCTATAGACCATAGTATATGGTTCTAGGGCGATTTACAACAACCTTAAGACCCGATACATGTTAAAGACTTATGACCAAAAATCGTCTTTTTCCCATTTTATGGTTATTTTCATGAGTTATTGCCCACAGTTTTTGGGTTCTAGGCGGACCCTTCCATGCTTGAGAGATATGACTAGAAACTCACTGTTTTCGTCTTTTATGGCCATTTTCATGAGCTATTGCCCATTGTTTTAGGCTTCCAGGGCGATTTACATTGACCTTGAGACCTGATACATGTTTGAGAGATATGACCAAAAACTCGTCGTTGTCGTGTTTATGACCATTTTTTTAGTGATTGCCATAGTTTTTGGGTTCTAGTTGGATTTGCAAGGCCTGTAAGACCCGTTACATATTTGAGATATATGACTAAAAAATCATAGTTTTCGTGTTTTATGGCCGTTTTAATGAGCTATTGCCCACTATTTAGGGGTTCTAGGGCGATTTACAACAACCTTAAGACTTGATACATGTTGGAAAGATATGACCCAAAACTCGCAGTTTTCGCGTTGTATGGCTGTTTTCATGAGCTATTGCCCACACTTCTATGGTTCTAGGGCGATTTACAGCAACTTTAAGACCCGATATATGTTAGAGACTTATGACCAAAAATAAACTTTTTCGTGTTTTACGGTCATTTTCATCAGTTATTGCCCATAGGTTTTGGGTTCCATGCCGATTTGCATGCCTCGTAAGATCCCTTAGATGTTTCGGAGATATGACTAGAAACTCGTTGTTTTGGCGTTTTATGACCGTTTTCATGAGTTATGCCCACAGTTTTGGGATTCTATGGCGATTTACAACGACCTTACGACCCGATACATGCTTGAGAGTTATAACCAAAAACTCGTCGTTTTCATGAGTTATTGCCCACCGTTTTTGGGTTCCAGTTGGATTTCAAGGCCTGTAAGACCCGTTACATGTTTGAGATATTTGACTAAAAATTGAAGTTTTCCTGTTTTATGGCCGTTGTCATGAGCTATTTCCCACTGTTTTGGCGTTCCATGGCGATTTACATCGACATTGAGACCCGATACATGTTTGACAGATATGACCAAAAACTCGTCATTTCCATGTTTATGGACATTTTTATGAGTGATTGCCCATAGTTTTTGGGTTCTAGTTGGATTTTCAAGGAATGTAAGACCTGTTACATGTTTGAGATATATGACTAAAAAATCATAGTTTTCGTGTTTTATGGGCGTTTTATTGACCTATTACCCACTATTTGGGGGGTCTAGGGCGATTTACAACGACCTTAAGACCTGATACATGTTGGAAGGATATGACCAAAACTCGCAGTTTTCGCGTTTTGTGGCTGTTTTCATGAGCTATTTCCCACAGTTTAATGGTTCTAGGGCGATTTACAGAAACCTTAAGACCCGATACATGTTAAAGACTTATGACCAAAATCGTCTTTTTCCCCTTTTCTGGTCATTTTCATGAGTTATTGCCCACAGTTTTTGGGTTCTAGGCGGATTTGCATGCCTCGTAAGACCCCTTCCATGTTTGAGAGATATGACCAGAAACTCGCAGTTTTCGTGTTTTATGGTTGTTTTCATGAGCTATTCCCATAGTTTCAGGCTTCTAGGGCAATTTACAACGACCTCACGACCCGATACATGCTTGAGAGTTATGACCCAAAACTCGTCGTTTTGGTCTTTATGGCCATTTTCATGAGTTATTATCCACAGGTTTAGGATTCAAGTTGGATTTGCAAGGCCTGTAAGACCCATTACATGTTTGAGGTATATGACTAATAATCATAGTTTTCGTGATTTATGGAGGTTTTAATGCGGAATTGCCCACTATTTAGGGGTTCTAGGGCGATTTACAACGACCTTAAGACCTGATACATGTTGCAAGGATATGACCCAAAACTTGCAGTTTTCGCGTTTTGTGGCTGTTTTCATGAGCTATTTCCCACAGTTTAATGGTTCTAGGGCGATTTACAGCAACCTTAAGACCCGATACATGTTAAAGACTTATGACCAAAAATCGTCTATTTCGTATTTATGGTCATTTTCATGAGTTATTGCCCATAGTTTTGGGGTTCCAGGTGGATTTGCAATCCTCGTAAGAACCCTGACATGTTTGAGAGATATGACCAGAAACTCATCGTTTTCGTGTTTTATGGCTGTTTTCATGAGCTATTGCCCATAGTTTTTGGGTTCCAGGGCGATTTACATCAACCTTGAGACCTGATGCATGTTTGGGAGATATGACCAGAAACTCGTCGTTTTCGTGTTTATGGCCATTTTTATGAGTGATTGCCCACAGTTTTTGGGTTCCAGTTGGATTTCCATGGGCTATAAGATCCGTTAGATGTTTGAGATATATGACTAAAATCGTAGTTTTCGTGTTTTATGGGCGTTTTAATGACCCATTACCCACTATTTAGGGGTTCTAGAAAGATTTACAACGACCTTAAGACCTGATACATGTTGCAAATATATGACCCAAAACTCGCAGTTTTCGTGTTTTATGGCTGTTTTCATGAGCTATTGCCCATAGTTTTATGTTTCTAGGGCGATTTACAGCAACCTTAAGACCCGATACATGTTAAAGACTTATGACCAAAAAAATCGTCCTTTTCCTATTTTCTGGTCATTTTCATGAGTTATTGCCCACAGTTTTTGGGTTCCAGTTTGCAAGCCTCGTAAGAACCCTTACATGTTTGAGAGATATAGATTGACTAGAAACTCATCGTTTTCATTTTTTATGACCGTTTTCATGAGCTATTGCCCACAATTTTTGGGTTCCCAGGGCAATTTACATCGACCTTGACACCCGATACATGTTGAGAGATATGACCAAAAGCTCGGTCGTTTTCGTGTTTATGGCCATTTTAGGAGTTATTTTCCACAGTTTTTGGGTTCCATTTGGATTTGCAAGGATATAAGACCCGTTACATGTTTGATATATTTGACTAAAAATTGTAGTTTTCTTGTTTTATGGCCGTTGTCATGAGGTATTTCCCACTATTTTGGCGTTCCCAGGCTATTTACATCGACATTGAGACCCGATACAAGTTTGACAGATATGAGCAAAAACTCGTCATTTCCGTGTTTATGACCATTTTTATGAGTGATTGCCCACAGTTTTTGGGTTCCAGTTGGATTTGCAAGGCCTGTAAGACCCATTACATGTTTAAGATATATGACTAAATAATCGTAGTTTTTGTGTTTTATGGCCGTTTTAATGAGCAATTGCCCACTGTTTAGGTTCTAGGGCCGATTTATATACGACCTTAAGACCAGATACATGTTGCAAAGTTATGACCCAAAACTCGCAGTTTTCGCGTTTTATGGCTATTTTTATGAGCTATTGCCCACAGTTTTATGGTTCTAGGGCGATTTACAGCAACCTTAAGACCCGATACATGTTAAAGACTTATGACCAAAAATAGTCTTTTTCCTATTTTCTGGTCATTTTCATGAGCTATTGCGCAAAGTTTTGGGTTCCAGTTTGCAAGCCTCGTAAGAACCCTTACATGTTTGAGAGATATGACCAGAAACTCATCGTTTTCATTTTTATGACCGTTTTCATGAGCTATTGCCCATAATTTTTGGGTTCTAGGGCGATTTACATCGACCTTGACACCCGATACATGTTTGAGAGATATGACCAAAAGCTCGTCGTTTTCGTGTTTATGGCCATTTTAGGAGTTATTTTCCACAGTTTTTTGGGTTCCATTTGGATTTGCAAGGGCTATAAGACCCGTTACATGTTTGAGATATATGACTAAAAAAATCGTAGTTTTCGTGTTTTATGGCCGTTTTAATGAGCTATTGCCCACTATTTAGGGGTTCTAGGGAGATTTACAACGACCTTAAGACCTGATACATGTTGGAAAGATATGACCCAAACTCGCAGTTTTCGCGTTTATGGCTATTTTTATGAGCTATTGCCCACAGTTTTATGGTTCTAGGGCGATTTACAGCAACCTTAAGACCCGATACATGTTAAAGACTTATGACCAAAAATCGTCTTTTTCCTATTTTCTGGGTCATTTTCATGAGCTATTGCGCAAAGTTTTTGGGTTCCTGGCGGATTTGCATGCCTCGTAAGAACCCTTACATGTTCGAGAGATATGAGCAGAAACTCTCCGTTTTCGCGTTTTATGGCTGTATTCGTGAGCTATTGCCCATAGTTTTAGGCTGCCAGGGCGATTTAAAACGACCTCACGACCCGATACATGCTTGAGAGTTATGACCCAAAACTCGTCGTTTTCCTGTTTATGGCCATTTTCATGAGTTATTATCCACACGTTTTGGGTTCCAGTTGGATTCGCAAGGCCTGTAAGACCCATTACATGTTTGAGATATATGACTAACTAATCGTAGTTTTCTTGTTTATGGCCGTTTAATGAGCAATAACCCACTATTTAGGGGTTCTAGAAAGATTTACAACGACCTTAAGACCTGATACTGTTGCAATATATGACCCAAAACTCGCCAGTTTTCGTGTTTTATGGCTGTTTTCATGAGCTATTGCCCATAGTTTTATGATTCTAGGGCGATTTACAACAACCTTAAAACCCAATACATGTTAAAGACTATGACCAAAAATCGTCTTTTTCATTTTTTATAGTCATTTGCATGAGTTATTGCCCACAGTTTTTGGGTTCCAGGCGGATTTGCATGCCTCGTAAGAACCCTCCATGCTTGAGAGATATGACTAGAACTCGCCGTTTTCGTATTTTATGGCCGTTTTCATGAGCTATTGCCCATAGTTTTAGGCTTCCAGGGTGATTTATATCGACCTTGAGACCTGATATATGTTTGAGAGATATGACCAAAAACTCATCGTTTTCATGTTTATGACCATTTTTATGAGTGATTGCCCACAGTTTTTGGGTTCCAATTGGATTTGCAAGGCATGTAAGACCCATTACATGTTCCAGATATATGACTAAATAATCATAGTTTCGTGTTTTATGGCCGTTTAATGAGCAATTGCCCACTGTTTAGGGGTTCTAGGGCGATTTACAACGACCTTAAGACCTGATACATGTTGCAAAGTTATGACCAAAAACTCGCAGTTTTCGCGTTTTATGGCTATTTTTATGAGCTATTACCCATAGTTTTATGATTCTAGGGCGATTTACAGCAACCTTAAGACCGATACATGTCAAAGACTTATGACCAAAAATCGTCTTTTTCCTATTTTCTGGTCATTTTCATGAGCTATTGCGCAAAGGTTTTGGGTTGCTGGCGGATTTGCATGCCTCGTAAGAACCCTTACATGTTCGAGAGATATGACCAGAGGACTCGCCATTTTCGCGTTTTATGGCTGTTTTCATGAGCTATTGCCCATAGTTTTAGGCTTCTAGGGCGATTTAAAACGACCTCACGACCCAATACATGCTTGAGAGTTATGACCCAAAACTCGTCGTTTTCGTGTTTATGGCCATTTTCATGAGTTATTATCCACACGTTTTGGGTTTCAGTTGGATATGCAAGGCCTGTAAGACCCATTACATGTTGAGATATATGACTAACTAAACGTAGTTTCCTTGTTTTATGGCCGTTTTAATGAGCAATTACCCACTATTTAGGGGTTCTAGAAGAATTACAACGACCTTAAGACCTGATACATGTTGCAAATATATGACCCAAAACTCGCAGTTTTCGTGTTTTATGGCTGTTTTCATGAGCTATTGCCCATAGTTTTATGATTCTAGGGCGATTTACAACAACCTTAAGATCCAATACATGTTAAAGACTTATGACCAAAAATCGTCTTTTTCGTTTTTTATAGTCATTTTCATGAGTTATTGCCCACAGTTTTTGGGTTCCAAGCGGATTTCCATGCCTTGTTAGAACCCTAACATGTGTGAGATATGACCAGAAACTCACCGTTTTCATTTTTATGACTGTTTTCATGAGCTATTAACCACAGTTTTTGGGTTCCAGGGCGATTTAGATGGACCTTGACACCAGAATACATGTTTGAGACATATGACCAAAAGCTCGTGTTTTCGTGTTTATGGCCATTTTAGGAGTTATTTTTTCACAGTTTTGGGGTTCCATTTAGATTTGCAAGGTCTATAAGACCCGTTACATGTTTGAGATATATGACTAGAAAATCATATTTTTCGTGTTTTATGGCCAATTTAATGAGCTATTGCCCACTATTTAGGGGTTCTAGGGCGATTTAC
Organism: Avena sativa; assembly: GCA_916181665.1. Classification (NCBI taxonomy): domain Eukaryota; kingdom Viridiplantae; phylum Streptophyta; class Magnoliopsida; order Poales; family Poaceae; genus Avena; species Avena sativa. The sequence goes on along the minus strand of OV702300.1, from coordinate 13,544,847 downwards.
AACGACCTTAATACCTGATACATGTTGGAAAGATATGACCCCAAACTCGCAGTTTTCGTGTTGTATGGCTGTTTTCATGAGCTAATGCCCACAGTTTATGGTTCTAGGGCGATTTACCAACAACCTTAAGACCCGATACATGTTAGAGACTTATGACCAAAAAATCATCATATTCATGTTTTACGGTCATTTTCATTAGTTATTGCCCATAGGTTTTGGGTTCTAGGAAGATTTTGCATGCCTTGTAAGAACCCTTGCATGTTTGGGAGATATGACCAGAAACTCGTCGTTTTGGCGTTTTATGACCGTTTTCATGAGTTCGGCCCACAGTTTTGGGATTTTAGGGCGATTTACGATGACCTTATGACCCGATACATGCTTGAGAGTTATGTCCAAAAAATCGTCGTTTTCATGTTTATGGCCATTTTCATGAGTTATTGCCCACAGTTTTGGGGTTCCAGGCGGATTTGCATGCCTCGTAAGAAACCTAACATGTTTGAGAGATATGACCAGAAACTCACCGTTTTCATTTTTTATGACTGTTTTCATGAGCTATTGCCCACAGTTTTTGGGTTCCAGGGCGATTTACATCGACCTTGACACCCGATACCTGTTTGAGACATATGACCAAAAGCTCATTGTTTTCGTGTTTATGGCCATTTTAGGAGATATTTTCCACAGTTTTTGGGTTCCATTTGATTTGTAAGGGCTATAAGATCCGTTACATGTTTGAGATATAGACTTAAAAATCGTAGTTTTCGTGATTTATGGCCGTTTTATGACCCATCGCCGTCGATCCTGGCGGGGGCCGGGCGCTTCCTCCTGGGGGCGCGTTCTCGCAAATTGCGCGCTCGGCTATGCGGGCCGGGGTCGTTTTCGTCGTCGAAGTTTAGGGCACGCCCTTGAACGGTGGGGTTCAAACGTGACCTGATCCGCTGCTGGTGGTAGCGCGACAGCTCCTGCGCCGTTACCTGCTCGAGGCGAAATTTTTCGCGCTCGGCCTGCTCCTTGCGCACCGCCTCCGCCAGTTTCAGGCGGAGTTCCTCGACCTCCGTCGTCGTGGCGTTAGGAGGGATTGGGGTGGAGAAAGGATCCTCCGGCGGATCGGTGCCGGTGGCCATGTAAGCCGCGGCGTGGCGACTGGTTCCATCGCGGGGGTCGGCGGAGTTCTCTGACCCGGAATCGAATTCGAAGATCCCGAGGATGGAGGGGTCCTCGAAGTCTCCCGCGTTGGAGACCTGGGCGATGGAGCCCACGGACGAGGCCGCGATGATGGATCCGGCGAGTGACGCCGGGGTCGCCGAGTCGGCGTCGTCGGTGAGGGCAGCATCTTCTGCGGCCGCTGAATTCCGGCCACGTTGCTATGGGCCGAGTTGTACTCGGAGGCGAGGCGGTGGATCATGCGGACCTGGCTCTCGGAGAGCCGATCGCGTGGCGGCGACTCGCGGATGCAAGCCGAGTCCTCCGAGACGATGACGTCGGTGAGGCCGACGAAGAGGCTGATCGTGCCGACTGGCAGGATCACGCTGTGCGTGACGGGTCGCGCCGCCGGGACGTAGCTGCTCGGCAAGATCTGGAGCATCTCGCCGATCGCTATCATGCGGCCGGTGGCGACCGTCTCGTTGATGGGCAGATTGGATCTCGCCGCAGAACACCGGCCAGACCGGCCAGGCCCCACGGTGGGCGCCACTGTCGTGGGAATGGTCACGGCAGATGCTGCAATCGGCAGCGAGTAGTAGAACGAGGGGCAAGGGCGGCCAGCCATCTGCGGTGCGAGATGAGGGCAAAGACGCAGGGTTTTACCCAGGTTCGGCCTCCCGGAGGGTAAAGACCTACTCCTGCTAGATTGTATTATGGAGGTGTTACAATGGGCGAGCTCGGCGGCTAGGCGGCGAGTCGCTTGGGTGTATGAGGGAACGTCTCTCTACTCGCCCCATAGGGAGGTTTATATAGGCTCACCTCCCCTAGGGTTTACATATCTCAACCGATTCGGTTACAGATTCAGTAGTCGTTTAACCTAGCCCGACTGGGCCTATCTACTCGCCTGGGCCTTCAGCTTCCAGTCGCTCGGTACCTTGCTGGGCTTCAATCCACTCGCCGTTCTGCAGGCCCACTCGCCAGCTCACGGGCCAGTCGGAAGCGCCCTGCCGGGTATACCCCAGTAGGCATATCCCCATCAGGGTTCTAGGGCGATTTACAACGACCTTAAGACCTGATACATGTTGGAAAGGTATGACCCAAAAACTCGCAGTTTTCGCATTGTATGGCTGTTTTCATGAGCTATTGCCCACAGTTTTATGGTTCTAGGGCGATTTCCAGCAACCATAAGACCCGATACATGTTAGAGACTTATGACCAAAAAATCATCTTTTTCGTGTTTTACGGTCATTTTCATGAGTTATTGCCCATAGGTTTTGGGTTCCAGGCGGATTTGCATGCCTCGTAAGAACCCTTACATGTTTGGGAGATATGACCAAAAACTCGTCGTTTTGGCGTTTTATGACCGTTTTCATTTGTTATGCCCACAGTTTTGGGATTCTAGGGCGATTTACAACGACCTTACGACCCGATACATGCTTGAGAGTTATGACCAAAAACTCGTCGTTTTCATGTTTATGGCCATTTTCATGAGTTATTGCCCACCGTTTTTGGGTTCCAGTTGGATTTTCAAGGCCTGTAAGACCCATTACATGTTTGAGATATTTGACTAAAAAATTGTAGTTTTCCCGTTTGATGGCCGTTTTCATGAGCTATTTCCTACTGTTTTGGCGTTCCAGGCTGATTTACATCGACATTGAGACCCAATAAATGTTTGAGAGATATGAACAAAAACTCGTCGTTTCCGTGTTTATGGCCATTTTTGTGAGGGATTGCCCATAGTTTTTGGTTTCTAGTTGGATTTGCAAGGCCTGTAAGACCCGTTACATGTTTGAGGTATATTACTAAATAATCGTACTTTTCATGATTTATGGCCGTTTTAATGAGCAATTGCCCACAGTTTAGGGGTTCTAGGGCGATTTACAATGACCTTAAGACCTGATACATGTTGCAAGGATATGACCCAAAACTCGCAGTTTTCCCATTTTATGGCTGTTTTCATGAGTTATTGCCCACAGTATATGGTTCTAGGGCGATTTACAGCAACCTTAAGACCCGATACATGTTAAAAGACTTATGACCAAAAATCGTCTTTTTCCCATTTTATGGTCATTTTCATGAGTTATTGCCCACAGTTTTTGGGTTCCATGCGGATTTGCATGCCTCGTAAGAACCCTTCCATGCTTGAGAGATATGACTAGAAACTCGCAGTTTTCGTCTTTTATGGTCGTTTTCATGAGCTATTGCCCATAGTTTTAGGCTTCCAGGGCGATTTACATCGACCTTTAGACGTGATACATGTTTGAGAGATATGACCAAAAACTCGTCGTTTTCGTGTTTATGACCATTTTTATGAGTGATTGCCCACAGTTTTTGGGTTCCAGTTGGATTTGCAAGGCCTGTAAGACCCATCACATGTTTAAGATATATGACTAAATAATCGTAGTTTTCGTGTTTTATGGCCATTTTAATGAGCTATTGCCCACTATTTAGGGGTTCTAGGGCTATTTACAACGACCTTAAGACCTGATACATGTTGGAAAGATATGACCCAAAACTCGCAGTTTTCGTGTTTTATGGCCGTTTTAATGAGCTATTGCCCACAGTTTTATGGTTCTAGGGAGATTTACAGCAACCATAAGACCCGATACATGTTAGAGACTTATGACCAAAAAATCATCTTTTTCGTGTTTTACGGTCATTTTCATGAGTTATTGCCCACAGTTTTTGTGTTCCAGGCGGATTTGCATGCCTTGTAAGAACCCTAACATGTTTGAGAGATATAACCAGAAACTCACCGTTTTCATTTTTTTATGACTGTTTTCATGAGCTATTAACCACAGTTTTTGGGTTCCAGGGCGATTTACATCGACCTTGACACCCGATACCTGTTTGAGACATATGACCAAAAGCTCGTCGTTTTCGTGTTTATGGCCATTTTAGGAGATATTTTCCACAGTTTTTGGGTTCCATTTGGATTTGCAAGGGCTATAAGACCCGTTACATGTTTGAGATATATGACTAAAAATCATAGTTTTCGTGTTTTATGGTCGTTTTAATGAGCTATTGCCCACTATTTAGGGGTCCTAGGGCGATTTACAACGACCTTAAGACCTGATACATGTTGGAAAGATATGACCCAAAAACTCGCAGTTTTCGCGTTGTATCGCTGTTTTCATGAGCTATTGCCCACAGTTTTATGGTTCTAGGGCGATTTCCAGCAACCATAAGACCCGATACATGTTAGAGACTTATGACCAAAAAATCATCTTTTTCGTGTTTTACGGTCATTTTCATGAGTTATTGCCCACAGTTTTTGTGTTCCAGGCGGATTTGCATGCCTTGTAAGAACCCTAACATGTTTGGGAGATATGACCAAAAACTCGTCGTTTTGGCGTTTTATGACCGTTTTCATTTGTTATGCCCACAGTTTTGGGATTCTAGGGCGATTTACAACGACCTTACGACCCAATACATGCTTGAGAGTTATGACCAAAAACTCGTCGTTTTCATGTTTATGGCCATTTTCATGAGTTATAGCCCACCGTTTTTGGGTTCCAGTTGGATTTTCAAGGCCTGTAAGACCCGTTACATGTTTGAGATATTTGACTAAAAAATTGTAGTTTTCCCGTTTTATGGCCGTTTTCATGAGCTATTTCCTACTGTTTTGGCGTTCCAGGATGATTTACATCGACATTGAGACCCAATAAATGTTTGAGAGATATGACCAAAAACACGTCGTTTCCGTGTTTATGGCCATTTTTATGAGTGATTGCGCATAGTTTTTGGGTTCTAGTTGGATTTGCAAGGCCTGTAAGACCCGTTACATGTTTGAGGTATATGACTAAATAATCGTACTTTTCATGATTTATGGCCGTTTTAATGAGCAATTGCCCAAAGTTTAGGGGTTCTAGGGCGATTTACAATGACCTTAAGACCTAATACATGTTGCAAGGATATGACCCAAAACTCGCAGTTTTCCCATTTTATGGCTGTTTTCATGAGCTATTGCCCACAATATATGGTTCTAGGGCGATTTACAACAACCTTCAGACCCGATACATGTTAAAGACTTATGACCAAAAATCGTCCTTTTCCCATTTTATGGTCATTTTCATGAGTTATTGCCCACAGTTTTTGGGTTCCATGCGGATTTGCATGCCTCGTAAGAACCCTTCCATGCTTGAGAGATATGACTAGAAACTCACCATTTTCGTCTTTTATGGTCGTTTTCATGAGCTATTGCCCATAGTTTTAGGCTTCCGGGGCGATTTACATCGACCTTGAGACATGATACATGTTTGAGAGATATGACACAAAACTCGTCGTTTTCGTGTTGATGACCATTTTTATGAGTGATTGCCCACAGTTTTTGGGTTCCAGTTGGATTTGCAAGGCCTGTAAGACCCATTACATGTTTAAGATATATGACTAAATAATCGTAGTTTTCGTGTTTTATGGCCATTTTAATGAGCTATTGCCCACTATTTAGGGGTTCTAGGGCGATTTACAATGACCTTAAGACCTGATACATGTTGGAAAGATATGACCCAAAACTCGCAGTTTTCGTGTTTTATGGCCGTTTTAATGAGCTATTGCCCACAGTTTTATGGTTCTAGGGAGATTTACAGCAACCATAAGACCCGATACATGTTAGAGACTTATGACCAAAAAATCATCTTTTTCGTGTTTTACGGTCATTTTCATGAGTTATTGCCCACAGTTTTTGTGTTCCAGGCGGATTTGCATGCCTTGTAAGAACCCTAACATGTTTGAGAGATATAACCAGAAACTCACCGTTTTCATTTTTTTATGACTGTTTCATGAGGTATTGCCCACAGTTTTTGGGTTCCAGGGCGATTTACATCGACCTTGACACCCAATACCTGTTTGAGACATATGACCAAAAGCTCATCGTTTTCGTGTTTATGGCCATTTTAGGAGATATTTTCCATAGTTTTTGGGTTCCATTTGGATTTGCAAGGGCTATAAGACCCGTTACATGTTTGAGATATATGACTAAAAATCATAGTTTTCGTGTTTTATGGTCGTTTTAATGAGCTATTGCCCACTATTTAGGGGTCCTAGGGCGATTTACAACGACCTTAAGACCTGATACATGTTGGAAAGATATGACCCAAAAACTCGCAGTTTTCGCGTTGTATCGCTGTTTTCATGAGCTATTGCCCACAGTTTTATGGTTCTAGGGCGATTTCCAGCAACCATAAGACCCGATACATGTTAGAGACTTATGACCAAAAAATCATCTTTTTCGTGTTTTACGGTCATTTTCATGAGTTATTGCCCATAGGTTTTGGGTTCCAGGCGGATTTGCATGCCTCGTAAGAACCCTTACATGTTTGGGAGATATGACCAAAAACTCGTCGTTTTGGCGTTTTATGACCGTTTTCATTTGTTATGCCCACAGTTTTGGGATTCTAGGGCGATGTACAACGACCTTACGACCCGATACATGCTTGAGAGTTATGACCAAAAACTCGTCGTTTTCATGTTTATGGCCATTTTCATGAGTTATAGCCCACCGTTTTTGGGTTCCAGTTGGATTTTCAAGGCCTGTAAGACCCGTTACATGTTTGAGATATTTGACTAAAAAATTGTAATTTTCCCGTTTTATGGCCGTTTTCATGAGCTATTTCCTACTGTTTTGGCGTTCCAGGCTGATTTACATCGACATTGATACCCAATAAATGTTTGAGAGATATGACCAAAAACTCGTCGTTTCCGTGTTTATGGCCATTTTTATGAGTGATTGCGCATAGTTTTTGGGTTCTAGTTGGATTTGCAAGGCCTGTAAGACCCGTTACATGTTTGAGGTATATGACTAAATAATCGTACTTTTCATGATTTATGGCCGTTTTAATGAGCAATTGCCCACAGTTTAGGGGTTCTAGGGCGATTTACAATGACCTTCAGACCTAATACATGTTGCAAGGATATGACCCAAAACTCACAGTTTTCCCATTTTATGGCTGTTTTCATGAGCTATTGCCCACAGTATATGGTTCTAGGGCGATTTACAACAACCTTCAGACCCGATACATGTTAAAGCTTATGACCAAAAATCGTCTTTTTCCCATTTTATGGTCATTTTCATGAGTTATTGCCCACAGTTTTTGGGTTCCATGCGGATTTGCATGCCTCGTAAGAACCCTTCCATGCTTGAGAGATATGACTAGAAACTCACCGCTTTCGTCTTTTATGGTCGTTTTCATGAGCTATTGCCCATAGTTTTAGGCTTCCAGGGCGATTTACATCGACCTTGATACGTGATACATGTTTGAGAGATATGACCAAAAACTCGTCGTTTTCGTGTTTATGACCATTTTTATGAGTGATTGCCCACAGTTTTTGGGTTCCAGTTGGATTTGCAAGTCCTGTAAGATATATGACTAAATAATCGTAGTTTTCGTGTTTTATGGCCATTTTAATGAGCTATTGCCCACTATTTAGGGGTTCTAGGGCGATTTACAACGACCTTAAGACCTGATACATGTTGGAAAGATATGACCCAAAACTCGCAGTTTTCGTGTTGTATGGCTGTTTTCATGAGCTATTGCCCACAGTTTTATGGTTCTAGGGCAATTTACAACAACCTTAAGACCCGATACATGTTAGAGACTTATGACCAAAAAATCATCTTTTTCGTGTTTTACAGTCATTTTCATGAGTTATTCCCCATAGGTTTTGGGTTCTAGGCAGATTTGCATGCCTCGTAAGAACCCTTGCATGTTTGGGAGATATGTCCAGAAACTCGTCATTTTGGCGTGTTATGACCATTTTCATGAGTTAGGCCCACAGTTTGGGGATTCTAGGGCGATTTACGACGATCTTATGACCCGATACATGCTTGAGAGTTATGTCCAAAAACTCGTCGTTTTCATGTTTATGGCCATTTTCATGAGTTATTGCCCACAGTTTTTGGGTTCCAGGCGGATTTGCATGCCTCGTAAGAACCCTTACATGTATTAGAGATATGACTAGAAACTCATCGTTTTCATGTTTTATGACCGTTTTCATGAGCTATTGCCCATAGTTTTTGGGTTCCAAGGCGATTTACATCAACCTTAACACCCGATACATGTTTGAGAGATATGACCAAAAGCTCGTCGTTTTCAAGTTTATGGCCATTTTAGGAGTTATTTTCCACAGTTTTTGGGTTCCACTTGGCTTTGGAAGGGCTATAAGACCCATTACATGTATGAGATATATGACTAAAAATCATAGTTTTCGTGTTTTATGGCCGTTTTAATGAGCTATTGCCCACTATTTAGGGGTTCTAGGGCGATTTACAACGACCTTAAGACCTGATACATGTTGGAAAGATATGACCCAAAAACTCGCAGTTTTCGCGTTGTATGGCTGTTTTAATGAGCTATTGCCCACAGTTTTATGGTTCTAGGGCGATTTCCAGCAACCATAAGACCCGATACATGTTAGAGACTTATGACCAAAAAATCATCTTTTTTGTGTTTTACGGTCATTTTCATGAGTTATTGCCCATAGGTTTTGGGTTCCAGGCGGATTTGCATGCCTCGTAAGAACCCTTACATGTTTGGGAGATATGACCAGAAACTCGTCGTTTTGGTGTTTTATGACCGTTTTCATTTGTTATGCCCATAGTTTTGGGATTCTAGGACGATTTACAACGACCTTACGACCCGATACATGCTTGAGAGTTATGACCAAAAACTCGTCGTTTTCATGTTTATGGCCATTTTCATGAGTTATTGCCCACCGTTTTTGGGTTCCAGTTGGATTTTCAAGGCCTGTAAGACTCGTTACATGTTTGAGATATTCGACTAAAAAATTGTAGTTTTCCCGTTTTATGGCCGTTTTCATGAGCTATTTCCTACTGTTTTGGCGTTCCAGGCTGATTTACATCGACATTGAGACCCAATAAATGTTTGAGAGATATGACCAAAAACTCGTCGTTTCCGTGTTTATGGCCATTTTTATGAGTGATTGCCCATAGTTTTTGGGTTCTAGCTGGATTTGCAAGGCCTGTAAGACCCGTTACATGTTTGAGGTATATGACTAAATAATCGTACTTTTCATGATTTATGGCCGTTTTAATGAGCAATTGCCCACTATTTAGGGGTTCTAGGGCGATTTACAACGACCTTAAGAACTGATACACGTTGCAAGGATATGACCCAAAACTCACAGTTTTTCGCGTTGTATGGCTGTTTTCATGAGCTATTGCCCACAGTTTTCTGGTTCTAGAGAGATTTACAGCAACATTAAGACCCGACACATGTTAAAGACTTATGACAAAAATCGTCTTTTTCCTATTTTATGGTCATTTTCATGAGTTATTGCCCACAGTTTTTGGGTTCCAGGAGGATTTGCATCGCTCATAAGAACCCTTCCATGTTTCAGAGATATGACCAGAAACTCGCCATTTTCATGTTTTATGGCCATTTTCATGTGCTATTGCCCTAGTTTGAGGCTTTCAGGGAGATTTACATCGACATTGAGACCCGATACATGTTTGACAGATATGACCAAAAACTCGTCATTTCCGTGTTTATGGCCATTTTTATGAGTGATTGCCCATAGTTTTTGGGTTCTAGTTGGATTTTCAAGGCATGTAAGACCCATTACATGTTTGAGATATATGACTAAAAAATCATAGTTTTCATGTTTTATGGGCGCTTTAATGACCTATTACCCATTGTTTGGGGGTTCTAGGGCGATTTACAACGACCTTAAGACCTGATACATGTTGCAAGGATATGACCAAAAACTCGCAGTTCTCGCGTTTTGTGGCTGTTTTCATGAGCTATTGCCCATAGTTTAGTTGTTCTAGGGCGATTTACAGCAACCTTAATACCCGATAAATGTTAAAGACTTATGACCAAAAATCGTCTTTTTCCCATTTTCTGGTCATTTTCATGAGTTATTGCCCAAAGTTTTTGGGTTCCAGGCGGATTTGCATGCCTCGTAAGAACCCTTCCATGTTTGAGAGATATGACCAAAAACTCGCCATTTTCGTGTTTTATGGTTGTTTTCATGAGCTATTCCCATAGTTTTAGGATTCAGGGAGATTTACAACGACCTCACGACCCGATACATGCTTGAGAGTTATAACCCAAAACTCATCGTTTTTGTCTTTATGGCCATTTTCATGAGTTATTATCCATAGGTTTAGGGTTCAAGTTTGATTTGCATGGCCTGTAAGACCCTGTTGCCTACCAAAACCCACCGGCGAGCAGCGACGGGCAACACGAAGAGCCGGGAGGCTCCCAGAACTGCTGGTGGGCCCTGGTCCCTCGGGCAACGGCCCGCAAAACCCCGGCACACGTCCTGGCTTGGTTCGAGGGCGTGCCACCTGACCTATACCTGGTCAGGAAGGTGAAGGATTGCTTCGATTGGTTTCCTGCACGGTAAACAAGTATACGTAAAATTCGAGCCGTGATCGGCTCCCAGGTTTCCCTGTGAATCGGCTCTTAGAACCGATCAACCCATAGTTCCGCATTAGATCTATGATAACATGGGGTTTTGCTTCATCAATACAAATCAAATCGATCTATGACAGTTTATCGTTTTCACTATATGACTGGAACATCCTACACGTAATTGAGCCTGGTAGACACGAAAGATGATGGAAGACTAACCCTAGAGAAGGCCTAAAAACCGACGTAAAGTCAATTCCCGGAACACCTCCTCTTGGATTAGCAAACCATATCTTACATATTACTAGATCGTTCAATCCGTTTGCAAGGCCTGATCATGTAGATGTCAAACTAAACCTTGGAGAACAAGGCACAACTATAACAAATCAATTCGATTTAAATAAAGATCAAGCAAGATGCCACCCTTGCACCCGGGAAAAGGTGCAAAGGCGGCGAGATAGCTAGAGGCAGCATGACTAAACAATCATAACAAAGAAGTACCGATGCTAGCCTACACAAATCTATGATAATAGTATTACTCGCCATCAACAAGGCTTCAGTACGAGTAACACCAGATAACGCATAAGTAGATACTGCCTAGATCGCAAGATGCGACCTAGGCAGCATGGCACTTACCCGAGAAAAACCCTAGAAACAAGGGGTGGCGATGCGCCGAGATTGTGTTTGTTGTGAACGTGATTGTCCTCCTTTTCTCGATAACCTTAGGTACATATTTATAGTCCGGAGACTTTCTGTCTTTGGAATAACTCTACAACTCTATCTCTTACCTAAATCTAAACGGAATCTATTACAATATAAGATACACGGGCAATTTAGCCCAAATCAACACACGAGGCCGATTCAACAACACGTTGCATATACGTATCTTCTAAGCCCATCTTGATCACGGCCCAATTCCTCCTTTGGACAAAATATGGCGATAACACATGCCCCCCTGGTTTTGGCAATAATAATTCCAAAACCACTCTGTTCTCTCCTTTTTTTTTTGTATCGGGTTGCGCGTTGACAGAATGCGTTGCAGAACAGGATCGTCACGCCACCCCCTCATCATGATGCCTTGTCTTCTCCACTTCCCCGCAGCGCATGATTTGACAACTTCGGCAGTGCATTCTAGGAAACCGCTATAGCATTGAACCGCTTCATACTATTCCCCTTATTTAAATTCACCTAAGCAGTTCGCAGTCCCCATCTTCCTCAAGTAGCCACAAAAAAACCCTTCCTCCTCCTCCGCCGAAAAAACCCTCTTTCTCCGCCATGGCCTCCTCCGCTTCATCTGGCCTGTCCTCCCAAGCCTCCAACTCAATGAGCGACCGAGAGCCGACGCCAGAACACCCGCCGATGGCGGCGTACCACACTCTCGCCCCACAATGGTGGGACGAGAGGGATTGGGACTTCGCCGCTTGGTCGGAGGACGACGCGTCCTTGACTGACGGCGAGGAGGACCTGCAGTTCCTCGCCGATGGGGAACTAGAGGCGGACAGCACGGACGACGCCATGTCCTGGGATGGCGTCGACTCCTCCGACGAGGAGGAGGAAGAGGAGGACACCTCCTCCGAGGAGTACCAGCCGGTGAAGTACGTCCGCGCCGGGTCCAGCGAGGACACCGAAGACGATGACGAGGACGAGGAGGCCCCCGCGGGCATCTGGATCAGCAGCAGCGAAGACGACGCCGGCAGCAGTGCTGAGGACAGCGAACAGGACGGCGGCGACGACAGCGACGACGACCTCGGCCTCTAGATTAGGAACCAGTAATAGTAGTAGTAGTAGTAGCAAGCTCCCTTTTGTAATCAATCAGCCTTTTGTAAGCAATCAGCTTTTGAATGAATGAATGAAGAAAACCTGTTTCTCCAAGATTGCTTTTTTTTCGTCCCAATTTTGCCGATAGCCAAAATAGGTCGATGCTCCAGAAGCCCATAACGCTGTATCGGCTTTTACCATACTGCACTCATTCCGTTAACTAAGTCAAAGCTCAAAGAGCCGATGGACATCGGCTTTCCCAAAAAACGTTGACAAGGTCAAAACTTGGTCGCATATTTAGGCAAACCTAAGCGGTTGCTTTCCAGTTTCAAACGGTAACCTGCGACCTTCTTTGATGCTCTGACCATCCCCATTCCAAATGACCTCACCTTCGCTTCATCAACTGATGGCTTCGAGGACTGGTGGTCGATGTGGAAAACCCACGCTTTCAGGAAAGCTCTGGGACCGTTGCTGAAACACCTTGATGCCGATTATGACATCCCCGTGGAACAGGTACCACTACTTATAAATCTTCTTAATGCAGCTCATAAATGACTCTTTTACTAACCCAATTTCTCCCTTTGCAGCAACAAGATGGCCCTGAACCTACACACAGTGATGGCTCCCCTTTTGAGTTCTTTCCGCCAGCTCCTGTGGTTCTTTTCTGCAAAAACTCGCCGCCTTTGAAAAGGGTCATAATGCAGAAACAGCCGATAACACCTCAATCGGCTTCTAAGAAGCAAGGAACTTCAACATCAGTTGCCCCTCGAGTTCCCACTAAGATAAGAACGATGACGAGGAATGTAGCTGCCAGGAAGACCTTGAGACACCGGAGCCCTTCTCCAGAAAGCTTTTGCAGGCTTCCGTCGAAGAAACATCCCACGAGGACACATAACCCAATGAGGGAGAATCGAGCCCAACGGATTCTGAGAGGACCATCACCCCGAGCCAGCCAGATGTGCCACCATCGGCTTCCAGGAAAAGGTCGGTTCCTGAACCTGCTGCCCCCCGAGCACCAGTCGAGGCCAGGCCAGCTGTGGGTCCCTAGAGAGCTCATAAAGGACCACAAGCTTCTTCATCGAGCCAAGAGGTTCCGAAAAATCATCATCCTTTATGCTCTTGCCCCTTACTCCCTTCTGTCTGCCGATTCATCATCATTTACATCGGTTAATCACCTTTCATGCAGACAACTGAGGCTTCTAGTGGGAAGGTAGGGGCCGCGCCGACGCCTTTAGCCAAACCAGACCTGGCAATCCCCGAAAATGCAGATGAAATGGCTACCACTTTGGCAACGCCCCCAGCAACCACACACAAACCGATCGCCTCGCCGTCTGCTATCCCCTCGGTCTTAGGAGAGGTATGTTAACTTCTGTCGGCTTTATTCTTCCCTGTTGGACGCACACTGACGCCTTTTAGGGCTGCCAGGGTTGTGACATTTCAGGCTTGCTGACCTTTGATCCTGACTCCATCGATCCAACTCCCTCCGTCGCCACCGATGAACCACACACCAGGGCTGTTCTACCTCAATTCCAACGACTTAGAGCCTTACTGTCTTCCCCGATCGAAGAGCTGACCGAGGGTTCTGAAGAGGTGAAGGGCGTTCTTGCTGAAATCAAGGACCAACTCCTAGTAGCATTGCAGGTGAAGCTTTGGCCCGTCGTAACTCTGTCCTTCTACGGGTCAAGGGTGAAGCTAGCTCGTGAAAGGATCAACCTGCGCCGTGACCAACTCCTGCTGAAGGCGAATATTGCCGATAGATGTCAGCAGCTCAATGAGAAAAAGGCGTCCCTTGATGCCAAAACTGACACCTCTGTCAGTACCACCGAGCTCGCATTTTTGAAAAAGGAGCTGGAAGATCTTGAAGAAAAGGTCCAGGTGACAAAACAACTCATTTGTGACAAGGAAGCCTCCATCGCCCGCTCCCAAGATGAAGCAGAGAGCCTCAAAGCCGAACTGAAGACCGATCTGGCAGAAATACGTGCCCTGAACAAGCAGTTAGTGACGGGCAAGGATGAAGATGACGAAGCCGAGATCGCCGAGGTGTACCGTGTCCGTGCTGACGCCCTCCAAGCCTTCGAGGCATTTCTTCAGTAGCTCGTTTATGTAAACTGGCATCTGCTTGTAACAGTTTTGAACCTCTAAAGTCGATGACTGTGCATCGGCTGTATACTTCTATTGGCCGATTTCATGTATCGGCCCCCATATCTCACTGTCCATCATCCCATGTGCTTGGGAAATATATAATAATAAAAATTTTTTTATTGGCCGATTTCGTGTATCGGCTCCCATATCTCACTGTCCATCATCCCACATGCTTGGGAAATATTTCTTGAGATGCTGACCGTTGACAGCCACTGGGAATTTCACGCCATCCAGCTCCTCCAGCATGTACGCGTTCCCTCTTAAAACTTGATCGACCCTGTATGGCCCGTGCCAATTTGGAGACCATTTACCATATGCTGCATCCTTAGTCCCTAATGGCAACACCGCTTCCCATACCAGATCGCCAACGTGGAACTCCTTAGGCCTCACCTTCTTGTTGTATGCACGAGCTACTTTGGCCTTGTTCTCTTTGATTTTCTCAAGCGACCACAGCCTAAGCTCAGTCAAATCTTCAACGCTGTCACTCATCAAGGCTGCATATTCTTCAGTCGTTAGATCGTTCTGAAAAGTGACACGTCTCGATCCAGCCGTAATTTCCCAAGGCAATACGGCTTCTTGTCCATAGACTAGATGGTACGGCGAGGTTTTTATCGCTCCATGACATGACATGCGGTAATCCCATAAAGCCTCTGACAAAACCTCGTGCCAACGCCTAGGGTGCTCATCGATTTTCCTCTTGATCAGCTTGATAAGGCTCTGGTTGGACGCTTCAGCTTGCCCATTTGCTTGAGCATAGTACAGAGATGATCGAATCAGCTTGATCCCTGTGTCCTCACAGAACTTTCTGAACTCGTGAGAAGTGAAGACCGAACCTCCATCGGTCGTGATAGTCTGGGGAATCCCAAACCTATGAATGACGTGTTCTTTCACAAAATCGACGACATCCTTTGAACTTACTGACTTCATAGGGACGGCTTCCACCCACTTGGTGAAATAATCCGTGATGGCCAAAATCCACATGTGGCCTTTGCTTGATGGAGGATTGATCTTGCCGATCATATCCATGCCCCAACCTAGGAATGGCCAAGGCTTGATGATGGGGTTCATTGCTGACGCGGGTACCATCTGAATTTTTCCAAATCTCTGACATGCTTGACACCCTTTGTAGTACTTAAAACAGTCCTCGAGCATGGTAGGCCAATAAAACCCTGATCGCCTGATCAACCACTTCATCTTGTGAGCCGATTGGTGAGTTCCACAAGCGCCTTCGTGTACCTCGTGTAGGAGCCGATTGGCCTCAGCTGTCCCCAGACATTTGAGCAATAACCCCTCTAGAGTCCTGTAAAACATGTCGTCCCCAATGAGCACATACTTCATGGCTTTGTATCTTATCCGTTTAGGTGCCCCCCGAGCCGAATCCTTCAAGTAATTGAAGATATCGGCTCTCCAGTCGTCTGCGTCCAGGAATTGCACCTGAACATCGGCTCCCTCTGCCACGTCCTTGTAGCCTGAAGCCATTTGTGCAAGATCATTGGCCTCGGTATTCTGCGATCGTGGGATCCAGGTGAAGTTTATGTATCGGAACTGTGCCATCAGCTCACGGCATTGCATCCATAATGGGAAGAGCGACTCGCTCTCACACTTGTATTCCTCCGTGAGTTGAGAAATCACCAGCTTGGAGTCTCCAAAAATTTCCACTGCTTCCGCTCCAGCTTCGATGAGCAACTCCATTCCCTTGCGTATCGCCTCATACTCAGCGACGTTGTTGGTGCGAGGGGTTGATAACCTAATAGAGAAGGAAAATGTTGCCCCCCGGGGTGACACGAGTAGCATGCCGATGCCGCACCCATCGTCACAAACCGATCCGTCGAAGAACATAGCCCACGCTCGTATAGACAGTGCTGCTATATTGGTGTTGATCCTTTCAGCGATAAGGTCGGCCAATGCCTGCCCCTTAACTGCTTTCGCGGGTTGATACCGGATGTCAAACTCCGATAATGCAAACATCCATTTGCCCAGTCGGCCTTTCAACATAGGAGCCGACAGCATGTGCTTTATAACGTCTGATTTGCAGACGATGACAATCTCTGCTGATAGCAAAATGTGGCGCAGCTTGGTGCAGGTGAAAAACAGGCAGAGGCACAACTTGTCGATCTCAGAGTACCTTGTCTCTGCATCCAGCATCCTTCTGCTGATGTAAAATACCACTCGCTCCAGCCCGTCATAAACTTGCACCACCACTGAGGCGATGGACGTGTCCGCTACTGACAAGTAAATGTAGAATGGCCTGTCCGGCTGGGGCGGGACTAAAACCGGCGGCTTCGTTAAATATTCTTTGATTTCGTCGAAGGCTCGTTGTTGTTCTGTTCCCCAGCGGAACTCCTCGTCTGATTTAATTTTTACCAGTCCCATGAACGGCTCTATCCTTCCTGACAGATTGGAGATGAATCTTCTGACGAAGTTGATCTTGCCGATGAGAGACTGTAGCTCTTTCTTCGTGGTAGGTGGCTTCATTGTGCGCACGGCCTCTTGACTTTTCAGGCCGATCTCAATCCCGCGTTCATGGACCAAGAAACCCAAGAACTGACCGGCCGTTACACCGAAGGCACACTTCTTTGGGTTCATCCGTAGGCCGAATTTTCTTGTTCGGTCCAGGACGCGTTGTAGATCGCCCAAGTGTCCTTCTACTGAGGCAGACTTGACCACTACGTCATCGATATAAATTTCCACCAACTTGCCGATCAGATCATGGAAAATGTAGTTCATGGCTCTTTGGTACGTGGCACCGGCATTCTTCAGTCCGAATGTCATGACAACGTATTCAAACAACCCCACCGAGCCTGGTACTCTGAACGCAGTCTTGTGTATGTCTTCTGGAGCCATAAAAATTTGGTTGTAACCGGCATTGCCATCCATGAAGCTCAAGATCTTATGGCCAGCCGCTGCGTTGATTAACGTCTCCGCCACCGGCATTGGATACTCATCCTTTGGGGTAGCTCTATTGAGGTCCCGAAAATCTATGGCGACACGCCAACGGCCATCCTTTTTCTCTACAGGCACAATACTAGAAATCCACTCAGCATACCTGCATGGCCTGATTAAATTGGCTGTCAACATTTTCTCGACCTCCTTCTTGACTTCTTCTAGAATTTCGGCCTTCATCTGTCGTGCCCGCTGCTGGAATAGCCGAAACCCTTTTTTAAGTGGGAGCCGATGCTCAATGATGCTCCTGTCTAACCCAGGCATCTCTGTATAGTCCCAGGCGAAGCAGTCTGGATATTTTTTCAACAGGGCTATCATCGGACCCCGCAGACTCGGATCCAACTTTTTGCTGATAAATGTTGGTCGTGGCTTATCCCCAGGACCAATGTCGATTTCTTCTAGTTCATCAGCAGATGTAAATCCATACCCTAGCTTTCCGTCACCTGTCAAATCGATGCTAAGCACAGGGCAAACAGTAGGTGAGGTTAACAAAAATAACTTGGGCCGATTGCCTGAATCGCCCCCCTTTTTCACTGTATTAGTCAAGGACGGTTTACACCTTATGGTTTTACAATGGCTGGGAATCTCCCTGCTACGACTGCATGATCTGCTCGTCGTAAGATTGCTGCTTTTTGTTTTTTGTGGCCGATCGCAGGGATCGGCCGTACCACGTACCGTCGTGGACTTTGCTACTCTGTCAGGCCGGTGGATAAGACCAGCCTCACCCCGTTTTTTGTAGCCTCAATGCGTTCATAGCCGTCTAGACTGATTCCAGAGATCGGCTCTTGGTCTTCTGCTTCCCAGACGTTCATGCCAGCAATGGAGCCCTCGATGGAATCGTCTGCATGAATGACCTCCACCTCATCTCCATCCCACTGTATTAGGCACTGGTGCATCGTGGATGGGATGCAGCAGTTAGCATGAATCCAATCTCTCCCTAACAAGACAGCGTAGGTGCTTTTGCTGTCCACGACGAAGAATGACGTAGGGATGGTTTTTCTGCCCACGGTCAGGTCCACGTTCAATACGCCTTGCGTTTCTGAAGTCTGGCCGTTGAAGTCGCTTAAAGTGACGTTGGTCTTGATCAGATCTGCAGTGGAGCGTCCCAAACGCCGTAGCATGGAGTATGGCATTATGTTGACTGCCGCTCCGGTGTCCACTAACATCTTGATGACAGGTTGCCCATTGATGTAACCTCGTAGGTACAGGGCTTTCAGATGTTTGTAACCCTTCTCACGTGGCTTCTCAAAGATAACTGGCCGTGGGCCGCAGTCGAACTATGCCACTGGTAGCTCGTTGGTTCTTGGCGCGCAGAACTCTGACGGAAGTATGAATACCATGTTTGTGCCAGCCGATGTCTTTGCATCGGCTTTTACCGGTTTGGGGCGCCACTCTTTCTTTTTCGGGTGATCTTCCGTTTTCAAGTCCTGCCTAATTTTAACGGCCAGATCGGGCCGTGCTTTCTTTAGAGCGTGGAGATACTGCGCTTCGGCTTCCTCCAAGTTACGCAGCCACTGCACTCTACGCTTTTGGGTGTGTCTGAGTCCGTCGGGACACCACCTTGGACGGTGATACCTGTCTTTCTCTTTGTCATCCATTGGCTCCTTGAGACCTTGTGCTCGAGACGACTCCCTGCGTCGGCTCTGAGGTGGGAGAGGCCCTAGGCGCTTAAACACTGACACTGGCTCCGTGTCCTCCTTCTGCTGTCCGCATTCCGGGCAGTTATCGATCGTAGGCAATCGGCTCATTCCCGCGTCCCAGCAATACTTGAAGAACGGACAATCCCAATGTTTGTCTGCGCCTTCCTTTTCTTTTGACGGTCCCCTAGCGAGGTGCTCATATCCTTCATCTTCTCCGTCGCGCCGGCGACGTTGATCATACTAACGCTCATACTTGTTAAGGAGATGCGTGGAATGTGGTTTCTGATATCGCACACTTTTCACTTGTTCCTCAGTTAAGTACCGCATGTTGTCGTAGCTGGGCCGGTCGCGTGGACCAGCCTCCTCTCTTACTCTGCCGTGAGAGCGACCGCCTTCCTCCCGGTATGTGCCATGGTGGTACCCTGGTCCTGCCATGTTGACATCGAACGAGAAATCCAACTGGCGCCTCGTGGAGTGGCTGTGTTCTACCATGTTGACGCCGGGGAATGGGTTGGTGTCTACTTTCATGGCGAATTGCCCCAGGATGAGACGGCCCTGCTCTATTGCCGTTTGGATCTGGCGACGTAGCTCTTTGCAGTCATTGGTGCTGTGGGTGAACGAGTGATGCCACTTTCAGTATGGTCTTCCGTTCATCTCTTGAGCCGTAGGGATCTTGTGGCCTTCGGGTAACTTCAGCTGCTTTTCTTTCAGCAGTAAATCGAATATTTGCTCAGCTTTGCTCACATCGAAGTCGAACCCTTTTGCAGGCCCTTGCTGTTTTACCCATTTGCAGGTTACGGGATCTGCCCCCCGAGCCCATTCAGCCACGGCCACCTCCTGGTCTTGCGTGGGGTCTTCTTCTTCTATATCGACCAGGCCTATCGGACGTTTGAACTTGTCCTGGTACAACTCAGGGTGGCGCTGCTCATACATCGTCAGCTTCTGGGCCATGTGCGCCAACGAGTTGTACTCTACTTGGAAAGCCAGATCTTTGATGGGAGCTGCGAGACCCAACGCTGCCAGCTCGACTGCTTCCTTCTCAGTTAACCGAGCTGAGTAACATCGGTTCTTGACAGTCCTGAAGCATTGGATGTACTCGGCTACCGTTTCTCCTCGCTTTTGCCGCACCTGTGCCAGGTCTGCAATGCCAGCCTCGGTGGCTTCTGAATGGTACTGAATGTGGAACTGCTCTTCCAGTTGCTTCCAGGTCTGGATCGAATCAGGTGGTAGCGAGGTGTACCACCCAAAAGCTGGTCCTGTCAAAGATTGCGCAAAGAACCTTACGCGCAACTGATCTGATGCTGATATCATGCCTAACTGTGCCAGGTATCGGCTCACGTGCTCGATCGAGCTCGACCCTTCTGACCCGCTAAATCTCGAGAACTCAGGGAGCCGATACTTGGGTGGCAGCGGGATCAGTTCAAACTCGTTGGGGTACGGCTTTGAATAGCCGATTTTCCTTCTCTTCGGCACGAAGCCGAACTGGTCTCTCAAGATGGTACGGATTTGTTCCGTTGTTTGGGCTGCAGGGGCTAGATTCTCATGACTCGTTCCAGTGGCATACTTGGCTAGCCACGCCTGTTTGTCGGCGTCCATCCCAGAGATTCCTGCTCCAGAAACACCTGCTCCCGAAGCCCCTGCTCCAGAAACTCCTGCCCCAGCAATCCCTGCGGTTGCAATCTGGTTCGTGCGCGTCAAGCTGTTGCAGTCTGGCACGTAGGTGCACATGTATCCATGTGGGATTTCTTTAGGTGGTTCACACAGGAATTGGCAATCGCCAGGGTCGCCTCCGACCTTGTAGACGACGTACACCGGTGCCCCTGGTGGCACTGGAGCTGCAAGTGTGAATGGCAGCGGTGGCCTGGCCTGGAGCGGTCTTTCTCCCTGGTGAGTCCCCAGAGTAGGCCCCGACGGAGAGTACTGATGTTTCATGATCTCCTGAACTACGCGAACTGCGATCCGCTCGAAAGCGTTTACCAAGCTCTCAGAATGGCGGTGAAGAGAATGAGCCACCATGTAGTTGACTTCCTGGCGCAGAGCTCTGGTGCGCTCCTCTGAAGGAACAGACAGATCCACCTCATCAAGAGCACCCTCGGGTGAGAACCCTTTCCACCTGATGCCATGCTTACGAGTCCTCTCAAAAGAGCCGATGAGATCGGCTTCGAAGAGAGCTTTGACGTCATCATACTTCGCCTTGTGCTCCTCAGGCAGCTCATCGTACGTGACCGGTCTGTTGTCCATCGCAGCGTCGGATGTTGATGTAGACGTTGTTAAGTGTCCCACCGGGCGTGCCAGAATGTGTTGCCTACCAAAACCCACCGGCGAGCAGCAACGGGCAACACGAAGAGCCGGGAGGCTCCCAGAACTGCTGGTGGGCCCTGGTCCCTCGGGCAACGGCCCGGAAAACTCCGGCACACGTCCTGGCTTGGTTCGAGGGCGTGCCACCTGACCTATACCTGGTCAGGAAGGTGAAGGATTGCTTCGATTGGTTTCCTGCACGGTAAACAAGTATACGTAAAATTCGAGCCGTGATCGGCTCCCAGGTTTCCCTGTGAATCGGCTCTTAGAACCGATCAACCCATAGTTCCGCATTAGATCTATGATAACATGGGGTTTTGCTTCATCAATACAAATCAAATCGATCTATGACAGTTTATCGTTTTCACTATATGACTGGAACATCCTACACGTAATTGAGCCTGGTATACACGAAAGATGATGGAAGACTAACCCTAGAGAAGGCCTAAAAACCGACGTAAAGTCAATTCCCGGAACACCTCCTCTTGGATTAGCAAACCATATCTTACATATTACTGGATCGTTCAATCCGTTTGCAAGGCCTGATCATGTAGATGTCAAACTAAACCTTGGAGAACAAGGCACAACTATAACAAATCAATTCGATTTAAATAAAGATCAAGCAAGATGCCACCCTTGCACCCGGGAAAAGGTGCAAAGGCGGCGAGATAGCTAGAGGCAGCATGACTAAACAATCATAACAAAGAAGTACCGATGCTAGCCTACACAAATCTATGATAATAGTATTACTCGCCATCAACAAGGCTTCAGTACGAGTAACACCAGATAACGCATAAGTAGATACTGCCTAGATCGCAAGATGCGACCTAGGCAGCATGGCACTTACCCGAGAAAAACCCTAGAAACAAGGGGTGGCGATGCGCCGAGATTGTGTTTGTTGTGAACGTGATTGTCCTCCTTTTCTCGATAACCTTAGGTACATATTTATAGTCCGGAGACTTTCTGTCTTTGGAATAACTCTACAACTCTATCTCTTACCTAAATCTAAACGGAATCTATTACAATATAAGATACACGGGCAATTAAGCCCAAATCAACACACGAGGCCGATTCAAAAACACGTTACATATACGTATCTTCTAAGCCCATCTTGATCACGGCCCAATTCCTCCTTTGGCCAAAATATGGCGATAACAGACCCATTACATGTTTGAGGTATATGACTAAATAATCATAGTTTTCGTTATTTATGGATGTTTTAATGAGCAATTGCCCACTATTTAGGGGTTCTAGGGAGATTTTCAACGACCTTAAGATCTGAAACATGTTGCAAAGATATGACCCAGAACTCGCAGTTTTCAAGTTTTATGGCTGTTTTCATGAGCTATTGCCCATAGTTTTATGGTTCTAGGGCGATTTACAGCAACTTAAGACTCGATACATGTTAAAGACTTAGGACCAAAAATTGTCTATTTCGTATTTTATGGTCATTTTCATGAGTTATTGCCCATAGTTTTGGGGTTCCAGGTGGATTTGCATTCCTCGTAAGAACCCTGACATGTTTGAGAGATATGACCAGAAACTCATCGTTTTCGTGTTTTATGGCTGTTTTCATGAGCTATTTCCTACTGTTTCGGCGTTCCAGGGTGATTTACATCGACATCCAGACCTGATACATGTTTGAGAGATATGACCAAAAACTCGTTGTTTCCGTTTTTATGGCCATTTTTATGAGTGATTGCCCATAGTTTTTGGGTTCTAGTTGGATTTGCAAGGCCTGTAAGACCCGTTACATGTTTGAGGTATATGACTAAACAATCGTACTTTTCGTGATTTATGGCCGTTTTAATGAGCAATTGCCCATGGTTTAGAGGTTCTAGGGTGATTTACAACGACCTTAAGACCTGATACATGTTGCAAGGATATGACCCAAAACTCGCAGTTTTCGCATTTTATGGCTGTTTTCATGAGGTATTGCCCACATCATATGGTTCTAAGGCGATTTACAGCAACCTTAAGACCCGATACATGTTAAAGACTTATGACCAAAAATCGTCTTTTCCCATTTTATGGTCATTTTCATGAGTTATTGCCCACAGTTTTTGGGTTCCAGGCGGATTTCCATGCCTCGTAAGAACCCTTCCATGTTTGAGAGATATGACTAGAAACTCGCCGTTTTCGTGTTTATGGCCGTTTTCATGAGCTAATGCCCATAGTTTTAGGCTTCCAGGGCGATTTACATCGACCTGGAGACCTGATACATGTTTGAGATATATGACCAAAAACTCGTCGTTTTCGTGTTTATGGCCATTTTTATGAGTGATTTCCCATAGTTTTTGGGTTCCAGTTCGATTTGCAAGGCCTGTAAGACCCATTACATGTTTAAGATATATGACTAAATAATCGTAGTTTTCGTGTTTTATGGCCGTTTTAATGAGCAATTGCCCACTGTTTAGGGGTTCTAGGGCGATTTACAACGACCTTAAGACCTGATACATGTTGCAAAGTTATGACCCAAAACTCACAGTTTTCGCGTTTTATGCCTGTTTTTATGAGCTATTGCCCACAGTTTTATGGTTCTAGGGCGATTTACAGCAACCTTCAGACCCGATACATGTTAAAGACTTATAACCAAAAATCGTCCTTTTCGTTTTTTATGGTCATTTTCATGAGTTATTGCCCACCGTTTTTGGGTTCCAGGCGGATTTGCATGCCTCGTAAGAACCCTAACATGTTTGAGAGATATGACCAGAAACTCACCTTTTTATTTTTTATGACTGTTTTCATGAGCTATTGCCCACAGTTTTTGGGTTCCAGGGTGTAACATCCCAAAAATACTAAGCTTGGATCATCAAACTCAAATCATCAAATTTCGGGTTAACAAAAACTTTGCTAAATAAAATTATGGAAGCATGCATGTGAGTATGCATTTCATTTTGAATTCTTTTGAACCAACTTGTTTGTGTGTTCCATTGCTTGTAAATGGATGCTTAGGTGAAATAAACATCATCTAAACATTTCCCACACTTCTCCTAAAGACAAGTAAATCAAAACAAATAAAATAAGGGAATGGTCATTTTGACCAATTTAACTCCCATGCCTACTTTGGCTGTCCCAAACTTTCAGAACCTAACAGAAACTTTTCTGGATCTTTGCACCTCTTGAATTTACTCATAACAAAGTATCAAGGACCACTTTGTGATCATCCATAAACTTTCAAATGCATAGTTTAAATGACATTTCAAAATTGAATCTTTCTCATATGGGAAGATCCCACTTTCTCAAAAACCACTCAAACAAGCTCAACTTTCAAAACCCAAGCATCTGCAGAGTCCCTAGCATCAACCTAGCACACCCACCAAAAACCTTTTCAAAATTCAAAACTTGATTTCTTGCGGCCATTTCATCAAACACTTGGCAGACACAAATCAAACAAAATCAAAACACTATAGTGTGTAGTGTTTTGAGCCTAACTGGTTCCCTATCTAGCTCACAACCATCTCCGTAGATCATCTAGCAAGATTAACCAAGCACTAGCACCACTGTGAGCTTGCCAATATCATCAATGGTGAACAACCAAGTGCATCCTTGCCACCCCAGTGTAGACAGCAAGCTAGGAAGGAAACTAGCCATGCCAACCTTGTCTGGGAGATCACCCATGCCTCACCGCCCCCTCTCGACCAGCCCTGCCTCGAAGACACCGACCAGAGCACCCAGGAACGCCGCGCCCGTGCCTCTGCCAACCGTGCCGAGCATGCGCTAGAGCGCCACCCTCGACCGAAGCCCACAGACTGCGCGCCGCCCTCGCGCGTTCAAGACCAAACCGCACCGCCCCTACACGCGCATTTAAGCCGTAGAGCATCGCCATGAGACCACCAAGCGGTCGCCTCCGCCGGCCATGCCTCTAGCAGCCCGTAGCCATGTCGCCACTGTCGCCTGCCCATCCCGTTCGGTCTCGCCGTCGAGCCTATAAAAGGAGGACTCCCCCGCTCGAATTCTTCACACCATTCCACTCCGCTCTCACCCAGAACCACCCCACCTCAGTCCCGGAGCAAGGCGAGCAGCACATTGCCGGAATTGTGCCGGAGCAGGCCGCCTCTAGAGAAGAAGGGCGCCGTCGATTTCGTCCACCCTAGGAGCTGCCGCGACCACCCCTGAGTCCGCCGTCATCGACTTCGTCGTTCGCCCGCCTCGCCGACCCTCGACTGAACCCCGGTGAGCCCCCAACGACCCCCACTAGCCGCGCTAGGTTTCTGTCCCGCCGGCGTTGCCCAACGTTGACGATGACTCTCAGCCGTTGGATTAGAACCCGATCTAACCACAATAGCTTTTGAGTTGATTCCAACTCTCAAAAATCACATTTAACCATACCTTTCAGAATATATAAAAATATATAGGTTTACTTACAGAAATAATGCTCAAGTAATAAAAGAATGCCACATAGGCATTTCTAAACACATTATTTAATTAAAATAAAAGGGTAAAACCTTATTAAATTGTGACACAACTTTAAATCACATTCCCATGGACTAAAATATGTGGTGATGGCATGTGTCAACATGATCCCATGTTTGGTTTGGAGAATATTAAACCTTAAGTAGTTTTTCAATGAGTAGAAATTACTTTTCTAAAAATAAAAGGAATTAAACCAAACCTAAATCTTGTAATGTTAGTGATGATGCTAGATCATCTATAGGACCCTTTTGTGTGATGATTGCAAGTAGTTAAGTATTGCATGGTGATTGTGTATATCGTATTTATTTATAGATGCTAGTACCGACCAAGGATACGAGGAAGAAGGAGGATTCTACGAAGAAGAAGCCGAGGAGAATTTCAACCACTGCTCCGAACAAGGCAAGCTAACACTTGCAAGATACTCTACTTTAGCAAGCCTAATACTACTAGTGAATGTGCAAGATAACCCTTGCAAGATATTATACGGATAAAAGCAAACCCTTACTTGTTACCATGCCTAACCTATGCCTTAAGCATATGTGATATTAACCACTTGATACCCCAATCCTAGTGTTATTTGCAAGCTTCTACTTTATTTCTTCATCAAAGATTTAACTTAGAGTTGACTTAAGTGACTTGTAGATTTTAGAAAGTGTAGCTGAAGGTTGCATAAAGAGCATAAAATTTGGCCTAAGCTAGAAACCTTGATATCATCCCAATATATAAGGTTGTACTTAGTTGAAACTCCACTAGTTTACCACCACTTGTAGATGCTAGTGCTAGGCCTATAACTTGATCAACTTTAGATGGGAATACTTGGTGAAAATGGTTATGAAAACCTTAGAATGATGGATCATTCTACTGAGATGTTTTGACATGTGTTTCCGAACACCAGATGACTTTAGTGATGAAAATGTTGAGGCATGAGCCTTAGCCCTTTATAAAACTGATGGTTGTCTGGATGCGATACCATTCCAATTTTATCGTAGAACCACAATACCCGAAGATTGGGTAGGTCTTGACTGGAAACTTATATACCTTAGTATTAGTTCCCTCACGGCCAAGGTCTGAGCTGAGGATACCTTGTGAAGATTGTCCACCTGTGCAGTACCCAAGATGACAGTTGGTCATGGTTGGGAGGCCAAACTCACTAGAGAGGTGCTTATACTAGGCCGTGTAATTAAAAGGTTAGGATTGATTATCCGCATACTGAGTATGGTGAATTCAGGATTTGTTCCTGACGAATGTATAGAATGTTGTGGTGAAAGTGTACAATCTCTGCAGAGTGTCAAACTATTCGAATAGCCGCGTCCGCGGTTATGGACAATTGGAGTGGCCATACTGTTCCCCCGTCAGATGTTTTCAAAATGACTTGTGAAATGATTTGAGACTTTGACTTGACCACAATAGAGTTGTGACATGAGTTACAATATCCCACTTAGGAGTTATAAAATTGTGACTAGCTTCTCTGGTTTCTGAACTTAGTAGTGATAAATCTGGCTTTTTGCAAAACAACCCGAGAGCCTAGTGTCCTATTATCAAAAACCGCTTTCACTTGTGAGTATTAGTTTGCGAGTACTTAAAGAGTACTCATGGCTTTGTCCCTGGCTATTCCCGTGGCCAGACTATGAAGAGGAGTACCTGGAGGATGGACCTCAGGAAGGTTACGATAACTAGGATCATCTTCCATCGTCAGCACTGGCTCTGACCCCGAAGATGGAGCTTCGCCTACGCTACCGTTATTATTACGAATTCCGCTGCTTGAAGTTGTATTAAGAATTGGATCATGAGATCCCTATTTGTGTAAGACCTTATATATGGTTTGTAATGGATGATGTATAGTGGTATCCAATTCTGTTATGTCTCGCAAAAATGGTAATCCTGGGATTGTGATGTATGGCATAACAGGCATCTGGGATTAAAAGTCCGGGTGTTGACACAGGGAGATTTACATCAACCTTGAGACCTGATACATTTTTGAGAGATATGACCAAAAACTCGTCGTTTTCGTGTTTATGGCCATTTTTATGAGTGATTGCCAACAGTTTTTGGGTTCCAGTTGGATTTGCATGGCCTGTAAGACCCGTTACATGTTTGAGAAATATGACTAAAAAATCGTAGTTTTCGTGTTTTATGGCCGTTTTAATGAGCTATTGCCCACTATTTAGGGGTTCTAGGGCGATTTAAAATGACCTTAAGACTTGATACATGTTGGAAAGATATGACCAAAAACTCACAGTTTTCGCATTGTATGGATGTTTTCATGAGCTATTGCCCATAGTTTTATGGTTCTAGGGCGATTTACAGCAACCATAAGACCCGATACATGTTAGAGACTTATGACCAAAAAATCATCTTTTTCGTGTTTTACGGTCATTTTCATGAGTTATTGCCCATAGGTTTTGGGTTCCAAGCGCATTTGCATGCCTCGTAAGAACCCTTACATGTTTCGGAGATATGACCAGAAACTCGTCGTTTTGGCGTTTTATGACCGTTTTCATTTGTTATGCCGACAGTTTTGGGATTCTAGGGCGATTTACAACAACCTTACGACCCGATACATGCTTGAGAGTTATGACCAAAAACTCGTCGTTTTCATGTTTATGGCTATTTTCACGAGTTATTGCCCACAGTTTTTGGGTTCCAGTTGGATTTTCAAGGCCTGTAAGACCCGTTACATGTTTGAGATATTTGACTAAAAAATTGTAATTTTCCCGTTTTATGGCCGTTTTCATAAGCTATTTCTCACTGTTTTGGCGTTCCAGGGAGATTTACATCCACATTGAGACCCGATACATGTTTGAGAGATATGACCAAAAACTAGTCGTTTCCGTGTTTATGGCCATTTTTATGAGTGATTGCCCATAGTTTTTGGGTTCTAGTTGGATTTGCAAGGCCTATAAGACCCGTTACATGTTTGAGGTATATGACTAAATAATCGTAGTTTTCGTGATTTATGGCCGTTTTAATGAGCAATTGCCCACTGTTTAGGGGTTCTAGGGCGATTTACAACGACCTTAAGACCTGATACACGTTGCAAGGATATGACCCAAAACTCGCAGTTTTCGCGTTGTATGGCTATTTTCATGAGCTATTGCCCACAAGTTTTCTGGTTCTAGAAAGATTTACAACAACCTTAAGACCCGATACATGTTAAAGACTTATGACCAAAAATCATCTTTTTCCTATTTTATGGTCATGTTCATCAGTTATTGCCCACAGTTTTTGGGTTCCAGGCGGATTTGCATGCCTCATAAGAAATCTTCCATGTTTCAGAGATATGACCAGAAACTCGCCATTTTCATGTTTTATGGCCATTTTCATGTGCTATTCCCCTAGTTTTAGGCTTTCAGGGCGATTTACATCGACATTGAGACACGATACATGTTTGACAGATATGACCAAAAACTCGTCATTTCCATGTTTGCTGCCATTCTTATGAGTGATTGCCCATAGTTTTTGGGTTCTAGTTGGATTTTCAAGGCATGTAAGACCCGTTACATGTTTGAGATATATGACTAAAAAATCATAGTTTTCGTGTTTTATGGGCATTTTAATGACCTATTACCCACTGTTAGGGGGTTCTACGGCGATTTACAACGACCTTAAGACCTGATACATGTTGCAAGGATATGACCCAAAACTCACAATTTTCGCGTTTTGTGGCTATTTTCATGAGCTATTGCCCATAGTTTAGTTGTTCTAGGGCGATTTACAGCAACCTTAATACCCGATAAATGTTAAAGACTTATGACCAAAAATCGTCTTTTTCCCATTTTCTGGTCATTTTCATGAGTTATTGCCCACAGTTTTTGGGCTCCAGGCGGATTTGCATGCCTCGTAAGAACCCTTCCATATTAGAGAGATATGACCAGAAACTCGCCGTTTTCGTGTTTTATGGTTGTTTTCATGAGCTATTCCCATAGTTTTAGGCTTCCAGGGCGATTTACAACGACCTCACGACCCGATACATGCTTGAGAGTAATGACCCAAAAACTCGTCGTTTTTGTCTTTATGTCCATTTTCATGAGTTATTATCCACAGGTTTAGGGTTCCAGTTGGATTTGCAAGGCCTGTAAGACCCATTACATGTTTGAGGTATATTACTAAATAATCATAGTTGTCGTGATTTATGGATGTTTTAATGAGCAATTGCCCACTATTTAGGGGTTCTAGGGCGATTTTCAACGACCTTAAGATTTGAAACATGTTGCAAATATATGACCCAGAACTCGCAGTTTTCACGTTTTATGGCTGTTTTCATGAGCTATTATCCATAGTTTTATGGTTCTAGGGTGATTTACAGCAACCTTAAGACTCGATACATGTTAAAGACTTATGACCAAAAATCGTCTATTTCGCATTTTATGGTCATTTTCATGAGTTATTACCCATAGTTTTGGGGTTCCAGGTGGATTTGCATTCCTCGTAAGAACTCTGACATGTTTGAGAGATATGACCAGAAACTCATCGTTTTCGCGTTTTATGGCTGTTTTCATGAGCTATTGCCCATAGTTTTTGGGTTCAGGGCGATTTACATCAA
The DNA here is from genome assembly GCA_916181665.1 of Avena sativa. Lineage (NCBI taxonomy): Eukaryota > Viridiplantae > Streptophyta > Magnoliopsida > Poales > Poaceae > Avena > Avena sativa. Next base: position 13,514,593 of record OV702300.1, on the reverse strand, counting down.
CCTTGAGACCTGATACATGTTTGAGAGATATGACCAAAAACTTGTCGTTTTCGTGTTTATGGCCATTTTTATGAGTGATTGCCCACAGTTTTTGGGTTCCAGTTGGATTTGCATGGCCTGTAAGACCCGTTACATGTTTGAGATATATGACTAAAAAATCGTAGTTTTCGTGTTGTATGGGTGCTTTAATGACCTATTACCCACTTTTTAGGGGTTCTAGGGAGATTTACAATGACCTTAAGAACTTATACATGTTGCAAGGATATGACCCAAAAATCGTAGTTTTCGCGTTTTATGGTTGTTTTCATGAGCTATTGCCCACCGTTTTATGTTTCTAGGGCGATTTGCAGCAACCTTAAGACCTGATACATGTTAAAGACTTATCACCAAAAATCGTCTTTTTCCTATTTTCTGGTCATTTTCATGAGTTATTGCCCACAGATTTTGGGTTCCAGGCGGATTTGGATGCCTCGTAAGAACCCTTACATGTTTGGGAGATATGACCAGAAAATCGTCGTTTTGGCGTTTTATGACCGTTTTCATGAGTTATGCCCACAATTTTGGGATTCTAGGGCGATTTACAACGACCTTACGACCCGATACATGCTTGAGAGTTATGACCAAAAACTCGTCGTTTTCATGTTTATGGCCATTTTTACGAGTTATTGGCCACAGTTTTTGGGTTCAAGTTGGATTTTCAAGGCCTGTAAGACCCATTACATGTTTGAGATATTTGATTAAAAACTTGTAGTTTTCCCGTTTTATGGCCATTTTCATGAGCTATTTCCTACTGTTTTGGCGTTCCAGGGTGATTTACATCGACATTGAGACCCGATAAATGTTTGAGAGATATGACCAAAAACTCATCGTTTCCATGTTTATGGCCATTTTTATGAGTGATTGCCCATAGTTTTTGGGTTCTAGTTGGATTTGCAAGGCCTGTAAGACCCGTTACATGTTTGAGATATATGACTAAAAAATCATAGTTTTCGTGTTTTATGGGCATTTTAATGACCTATTACCCACTGTTAGGGGGTTCTACGGCGATTTACAACGACCTTAAGACCTGATACATGTTGCAAGGATATGACCCAAAACTCACAGTTTTCGCGTTTTGTGGCTGTTTTCATGAGCTATTGCCCATAGTTTAGTTGTTCTAGGGCGATTTACAGCAACCTTAATACCCGATAAATGTTAAAGACTTATGACCAAAAATCGTCTTTTTCCCATTTTCTGGTCATTTTCATGAGTTATTGCCCACAGTTTTTGGGTTCCAGGCGGATTTGCATGCCTCGTAAGAACCCTTCCATATTTGAGAGATATGACCAGAAACTCGCCGTTTTCGTGTTTTATGGTTGTTTTCATGAGCTATTCCCATAGTTTTAGGCTTCCAGGGCGATTTACAACGACCTCACGACCCGATACATGCTTGAGAGTAATGACCCCAAAACTCGTCGTTTTTGTCTTTATGTCCATTTTCATGAGTTATTATCCACAGGTTTAGGGTTCCAGTTGGATTTGCAAGGCCTGTAAGACCCATTACATGTTTGAGGTATATTACTAAATAATCATAGTTGTCGTGATTTATGGATGTTTTAATGAGCAATTGCCCACTATTTAGGGGTTCTAGGGCGATTTTCAACGACCTTAAGATCTGAAACATGTTGCAAATATATGACCCAGAACTCGCAGTTTTCACGTTTTATGGCTGTTTTCATGAGCTATTATCCATAGTTTTATGGTTCTAGGGTGATTTACAGCAACCTTAAGACTCGATACATGTTAAAGACTTATGACCAAAAATCGTCTATTTCGTATTTTATGGTCATTTTCATGAGTTATTACCCATAGTTTTGGGGTTCCAGGTGGATTTGCATTCCTCGTAAGAACTCTGACATGTTTGAGAGATATGACCAGAAATTCATCGTTTTCGCGTTTTATGGCTGTTTTCATGAGCTATTGCCCATAGTTTTTGGGTTCAGCGCGATTTACATCAACCTTGAGACCTGATACATGTTTGAGAGATATGACCAAAAACTTGTCGTTTTCGTGTTTATGGCCATTTTTATGAGTGATTGCCCACAGTTTTTGGGTTCCAGTTGGATTTGCATGGCCTGTAAGACCCGTTACATGTTTGAGATATATGACTAAAAAATCGTAGTTTTCGTGTTTTATGGGTGCTTTAATGACCTATTACCCACTTTTTAGGGGTTCTAGGGAGATTTACAATGACCTTAAGAACTTATACATGTTGCAAGGATATGACCCAAAAATCGTAGTTTTCGCGTTTTATGGTTGTTTTCATGAGCTATTGCCCACCGTTTTATGTTTCTAGGGCGATTTGCAGCAACCTTAAGACCTGATACATGTTAAAGACTTATCACCAAAAATCGTCTTTTTCCTATTTTCTGGTCATTTTCATGAGTTATTGCCCACAGATTTTGGGTTCCAGGCGGATTTGCATGCCTCGTAAGAACCCTTACATGTTTGGGAGATATGACCAGAAAATCGTCGTTTTGGCGTTTTATGACCGTTTTCATGAGTTATGCCCACAATTTTGGGATTCTAGGGCGATTTACAACGACCTTACGACCCGATACATGCTTGAGAGTTATGACCAAAAACTCGTCGTTTTCATGTTTATGGCCATTTTTACGAGTTATTGGCCACAGTTTTTTGGTTCCAGTTGGATTTTCAAGGCCTGTAAGACCCATTACATGTTTGAGATATTTGATTAAAAACTTGTAGTTTTCCCGTTTTATGGCCATTTTCATGAGCTATTTCCTACTGTTTTGGCGTTCCAGGGTGATTTACATCGACATTGAGACCCGATAAATGTTTGAGAGATATGACCAAAAACTCATCATTTCCATGTTTATGGCCATTTTTATGAGTGATTGCCCATAGTTTTTGGGTTCTAGTTGGATTTGCAAGGCCTGTAAGACCCGTTACATGTTTGAGGTATATGACTAAATAATCGTACTTTTCGTGATTTATGGCCGTTTTAATGAGCAATTGCCCACGGTTTAGGGGTTCTAGGGCGATTTACAACGACCTTAAGACCTGATACATGTTGCAAGGATATGACCCAAAACTCGCAGTTTTCGCATTTTATGGCTGTTTTCATGAGATATTGCCCACAGTATATGGTTCTAGGGCGATTTACAGCAACCTTAAGCCCGATACATGTTAAAGAATTATGAACAAAGATCGTCTTTTTCCTATTTTCTGGTCATTTCCACGAACTATTGCCCAAAGTTTTTGGGTTCCTGGCGGATTTGCATGCCTCGTAAGAACCCTTACATGTTCGAGAGATATGACTAGAAACTCGCATTTCGTGTTTTATGGCTGTTTTCATGAGCTATTGCCCATAGTTTTATGATTCTAGGGCGATTTACAACAACCTTAAGACCCGATACATGTTAAAGACTTATGACCAAAAATCGTCTTTTCGTTTTTTATGGTCATTTTCATGAGTTATTGCCCACAGTTTTTGGGTTCCACGCGGATTTGCATGCCTCGTAAGAACCCTAACATGTTTGAGAGATATGACTAGAAACTCACCGTTTTCATTTTTTATGACTGTTTTCATGAGCTATTGTCCATAGTTTTTGGGTTCCAGGGCTATTTACATCGACCTTGACACCCGATACATGTTTGAAATATATGACCAAAATCTCGTCGTTTTCGTGTTTATGGCCATTTTAGGAGATATTTTCCACAGTTTTTGGGTTACATTTGGATTAGTAAGGGCTATAAGACCTGTTACATGTTTGAGATATATGACTAAAAAATCATAGTTTTCGTGTTTTATGGCCATTTTAATGAGCTATTGCCCACTATTTAGGGGTTCTAGGGCGATTTACAACGACCTTAAGACCTGATACATGTTGGAAAGATATGACCCAAAACTCGCAGTTTTCGCATTGTATGGCTGTTTTCATGAGCTAATGCCCAAAGTTTTATGGTTCTAGGGCGATTTACAGCAACCATAAGACCCGATACATGTTAGAGACTTATGACCAAAAAATCATCTTTTTCGTGTTTTACGGTCATTTTCATGAGTTATTGCCCATAGGTTTTGGGTTCCAGTCGGATTTGCATGCCACGTAAGAACCCTTACATGTTTGGGAGATATGACCAGAAACTCGTTGTTTTGGCGTTTTATGACCGTTTTCATTTGTTATGCCCACAGTTTTGGGATTCTAGGGCGATTTACAATGACCTTACGACCCGATACATGCTTGAGAGTTATGACCAAAAACTCGTCGTTTTCATGTTTATGGCCATTTTCACGAGTTATTGGCCACAGTTTTTGGGTTCCAGTTGGATTTTCAAGGCCTGTAAGACCCGTTACATGTTTGAGATATTTGATTAAAAAATTGTAGTTTTCCCGTTTTATTGCCATTTTCATGAGCTATTTCCTACTGTTTTGGCGTTCTAGGGTGATTTACATCGACATTGAGACCCGATAAATGTTTGAGAGATTTGACCAAAAACTCATCGTTTTCGTGTTTATGGACATTTTTATGAGTGATTGCCCATAGTTTTTGGGCTCTAGTTGGATTTGCAAGGCCTATAAGACCCGTTACATGTTTGAGGTATATGACTAAATAATCGTACTTTTCGTGATTTATGGCCGTTTTAATGAGCAATTGCCCACAGTTTAGGGGTTCTAGGACGATTTACAACGACCTTAAGACCTGATACATGTTGCAAGGATATGACCCAAAACTCGCAGTTTTCGCATTTTATGGATGTTTTCATGAGATATTGCCCACAGTATATGGATCTAGGGCGATTTACAGCAACCTTAAGACCCGATACATGTTAAAGACTTATGACCAAAAATCGTCTTTTTCCCATTTTATGGTCATTTTCATGAGTTATTGCCCATAGTTTTTGGGTTCCAGGCGGATTTGCATGCCTCGTAAGAACCCTTCCATGTTTGAGAGATATGACTAGAAACTCGCCGTTTTTGTGTTTTATGGCCGTTTTCATGAGCTATTCCCCATAGTTTTAGGCTTCCAGGGCGATTTACATCGACCTGGAGACCTGATATATGTTTGAGAGATATGACCAAAAACTCGTCGTTTTCATGTTTATGGCCATTTTTATGAGTGATTTCCCATAGTTTTTGGGTTACAGTTGTATTTGCATGGCCTGTAAGACCCATTACATGTTTAAGATATATGACTAAATAATCGTAGTTTTCGTGTTTTATGGCCGTTTTAATGAGCAATTGCCCACAGTTTAGGGGTTCTAGGGCGATTTACAATGACCTTAAGACCTAATACATGTTGCAAGGATATGACCCAAAACTCGCAGTTTTCGCATTTTATGGCTGTTTTCATGAGATATTACCCACAGTATATGGTTCTAGGGTGATTTACAGCAACCTTAAGACCCGATACATGTTAAAGAATTATGACCAAAAATCGTCTTTTTCCTATTTTCTGGTCATTTCCACGAGCTACTGCCCAAAGTTTTTGGGTTCCTGGCGGATTTGCATGCCTCGTAAGAACCCTTACATGTTCGAGAGATATGACTAGAAACTCGCCGTTTTCGCGTTTTATGGCTGTTTTCATGAGCTATTGCCCATAGTTTTAGGCTTCCAGGGCGATTTAAAACGACCTCATGACCCGATACATGCTTGAGAGTTATGACCCAAAACTCGTCGTTTTCGTGTTTATGGCCATTTTCATGAGTTATTGTCCACAGGTTTTTGGTTCCAGTTGGATTTGCAAGGCCTGTAAGACCAATTACATGTTTGATATATATGACTAACTAATCGTAGTTATCTTGTTTTATGGCCATTTTAATGAGCAATTACCCACTATTTGGGGGTTCTAGGGACATTTACAACGACCTTAAGACCTGATACATGTTGCAAATATATGACCCAAAACTCGCAGTTTTCGCGTTTTATGGCTGTTTTCATGAGCTATTGCCCATAGTTTTATGATTCTAGGGCGATTTACAACAACCTTAAGACCCGATACATGTTAAAGACTTATGACCAAAAATCGTCCTTTTCGTTTTTTATAGTCATTTTCATGAGTTATTGCCCACCGTTTTTGGGTTCCACGTGGATTTGCATGCCTCGTAAGAACCCTAACATGTTTGAGAGATATGACCAGAAACTCACCGTTTTCATTTTTTATGACTGTTTTCATGAGCTATTGTCCATAGTTTTTGGGTTCCAGGGCTATTTATATCGACCTTGACACCCAATACATGTTTGAGATATATGACCAAAATCTCACTCTTTCCATTCGGATTTTTAAGGGCTATAAGACCTGTTACATGTTTGAGATATATGACTAAAAAATCATAGTTTTCGTGTTTTATGGCCATTTTAATGAGCTATTGCCCACTATTTAGGGGTTCTAGGGCGATTTACAACGACCTTAAGACCTGATACATGTTGGAAAGATATGACCCAAAACTCGCAGTTTTCGCATTGTATGGCTGTTTTCATGAGCTAATGCCCACAGTTTTATGGTTCTAGGGCGATTTATAGCAAGCATAAGACCCGATACATGTTAGAGTCTTATGACCGAAAAAATCATCTTTTTCGTGTTTTACGGTCATTTTCATGAGTTATTGCCCATAGGTTTTGGGTTCCAGGTGGATTTGCATGCCACGTAAGAACCCTTACATGTTTGGGAGATATGACCAGAAACTCGTTGTTTTGGCGTTTTATGACCGTTTTCATTTGTTATGCCCACAGTTTTGGGATTCTAGGGCGATTTACAATGACCTTACGACCCGATACATGCTTGAGAGTTATGACCAAAAACTCGTCGTTTTCATGTTTATGGCCATTTTCACGAGTTATTGCCCACAATTTTTGGGTTCCAGTTGGATTTTCAAGGACTGTAAGACCCATTACATGTTTGAGATATTTGACTAAAAAATTGTAGTTTTCCCGTTTTATGGCCGTTTTCATGAGCTATTTCCCACTGTTTTGGCGTTCCAGGGAGATTTACATCGACATTGAGACCCGATACATGTTTGAGAGATATGACCAAAAATTCGTCGTTTCCGTGTTTATGGCCATTTTTATGAGTGATTGCCCATAGTTTTTGGGTTCTAGTTGGATTTGCAAGGCCTATAAGACCCGTTACATGTTTGAGGTACATGACTAAATAATCGTAGTTTTCGTGATTTATGGCCGTTTTAATGAGCAATTGCCCACTGTTTAGGGGTTCTAGGGCGATTTACAACGACCTTAAGACCTGATACACGTTGCATGGATATGACCCAGAACTCGCAGTTTTCGCGTTGTATGGCTGTTTTCATGAGCTATTGCCCACAGTTTTATGGTTCTAGAAAGATTTACAGCAACCTTAAGACCCGATACATTTTAAAGACTTATGACCAAAAATCGTCTTTTTCCTATTTTATGGTCATATTCATTAGTTATTGCCCACAGTTTTTGGGTTCCAGGCGGATTTGCATGCCTCGTAAGAACCCTTCCATGTTTGAGAGATATGACCAGAAAACTTGCCATTTTCATGTTTTATGGCCGTTTTCATGTGCTATTGCCCATAGTTTTAGGCTTCCAGGGCGATTTACATCGACATTGAGACCCGATACATGTTTGACAAATATGACCAAAAACTCGTCATTTCCGTGTTTATGGCCATTTTTATGAGTGATTGCCCATAGTTTTTGGGTTCTAGTTGGTTTTTCAAGGCATGTAAGACCCCTTACATGTTTGAGATATATGACTAAAAAATCTTAGTTTTCGTGTTTTATGGGCGTTTTAATGACCTATTACCCACTGTTTGGGGTTTCTAGGGCGATTTAAAACGACCTTAAGACCTGATACATGTTGCAAGGATATGACCCAAAACTCGCAGTTTTTGCGTTTTGTGGCTTTTTTCATGAGCTATTGCCCACAGTTTAATGGTTCTAGGGCGATTTACAGCAACCTCAAGACCCGATACATGTTAAAGACTTATGACCAAAAATCATCTTTTTCCCATTTTCTGGTCATTTTCATGAGTTATTGCCCATAGTTTTTGGGTTCCAGGCGGATTTGCATGCCGCGTAAGAACCCTTCCATGTTTGAGAGATATGACCAGAAACTCGCCGTTTTCGTGTTTTATGGTTATTTTCATGAGCTATTCCCATAGTATTAGGCTTCTAGGGCGATTTACAACGACCTCACGGCCCGATACATGCTTGAGAGTTATGACCCAAAACTCGTCGTTTTTGTCTTTATCGCCATTTTCATGTTATTATCCACAGGTTTAGGCTTCAAGTTGGATTTGCAAGGCCTGTAAGACCCATTACATGTTTGAGGTATATGAATAAATAATCATAGTTTTCGTGATTTATGGATGTTTTAATGAGCAATTGCCCACTATTTAGAGGTTCTAGGGCGATTTTCAACGACCTTAACATCTGAAACATGTTGCAAAGATATGACCCACAACTCGCAGTTTTCATGTTTTATGGCTGTTTTCATGAGCTATTGCCCATAGTTTTATGGTTCTAGGGCGATTTACAGCAACCTTAAGACTCGATATATGTTAAAGACTTATGACCAAAAATCGTCTATTTCATATTTTATGGTCATTTTCATGAGTTATTTCCCATAGTTTTGGGGTTCCAGGTGGATTTGCATTCCTCGTAAGAACCCTGACATGTTTGAGAGATATGACCAGAAACTCATCGTTTTCGCGTTTTATGGCTGTTTTCATGAGCTATTGCCCATAGTTTTTGGGTTCCAGAGCGATTTACATCAACCTTGAGACCTGATACATGTTTGAGAGATATGACCAAAAACTCATCGTTTTCGTGTTTATGGCCATTTTTATGAGTGATTGCCCACAGTTTTTGGGTTCCAGTTGGATTTGCATGGCCTGTAAGACCTGTTACATGTTTGAGATATATGACTAAAAAATCGTAGTTTTCGTGTTTTATGGGCGTTTTAATGACCTATTACCCACTGTTTAGGGGTTCTAGGGCGATTTACAATGACCTTAAGACCTGATACATGTTACAAGGATATGACCCAAAACTCGCAGTTTTCGCGTTTTATGGTTGTTTTCATGAGCTATTGCCCACCGTTCTATGTTTCTAGGGCGATTTACAGCAACCTTAAGACTTGATACATGTTAAAGACTTATGACCAAAAATCGTCTTTTTCCTATTTTCTGGTCATTTTCATGATTTATTGCCCACAGTTTTTGGGTTCTAGGCGGATTTGCATGCCTCGTAAGAACCCTTACATATTTGAGAGATATGACCAGAAACTAATCGTTTTCATTTTTTATGACCGTTTTCATGAGCTATTGCCCACAATTTTTGGGATCGAGGGCGATTTACATCGACCTTGACACCCAATACATGTTTGAGAGATATGACCAAAAGCTCATCGGTTTTGTGTTTATGGCCATTTTAGTAGTTATTTTCCATAGTTTTTTTTTCCATTTGGATTTGCAAGGGCTATAAGACCCATTACATGTTTGAGATCTATGACTAAAAAATCGTAGTGCTCGTGTTTTATGGCCGTTTTAATGAGCTATTGCCCACTATTTAGGGGTTCTAGGGCAATTTACAACGACCTTAAGACCTGAGACATGTTGGAAAGATATGACCCAAAACTCACAGTTTTCGCGTTGTATGACTATTTTCATGAGCTATTGCCCACAGTTTTATGGTTCTAGGGCGATTTACAGCAACCTTAAGACCCGATACATGTTAGAGACTTATGTCTAAAAAATAATCTTTTTCGTGTTTTACGGTCATTTTCATGAGTTATTGCCCATAGGTTTTGGGTTCTAGGCGGATTTGCATGCCTCGTAAGAACCCTTACATGTTTGGGAGATATGACCAGAAACTCGTTGTTTTGGCGTTTTATGACCGTTTTCATGAGTTATGCCCACAGTTTTGGGATTCTAGGGCGATTTACAACGACCTTACGACCCGATACAAGTTTATGGCCATTTTCACGAGTTATTGGCCACAGTTTTTGGGTTCCAGTTGGATTTTCAAGGCCTGTAAGACCCGTTACATGTTTGAGATATTTGACTAAAAAATTGTAGTTTTCCCGTTTTATGGCCATTTTCATGAGCTATTTCCTACTCTTTTGGCGTTCCAGGGTGATTTACATCGACATTGAGACCCGATAAATTTTTGAGAGATATGACCAAAAACTCATCGTTTCCGTGTTTATGGCCATTTTTATGAGTGATTGCCCATAGTTTTTGGGTTCTAGTTGGATTTGCAAGGCCTGTAAGACCCGATACATGTTTGAGGTAAATGACTAAATAATCGTACTTTTCGTGATTTATGGCCGTTTTAATGAGCAATTGCCCACAGTTTAGGGGTTCTAGGGAGATTTACAACGACCTTAAGACCTGATACATGTTGCAAGGATATGAGCCAAAACTCACAGTTTTCGCGTTTATGGCTGTTTTTATGAGCTATTCCCATAGTATATGGTTCTAGGGCGATTTACAGCAATCTTAAGAACCGATACATGTTAAAGGCTTATGACCAAAAATCGTCCTTTTCCCATTTTATGGTCATTTTCATAAGTTATTGCCCACAGTTTTTGGGTTCCAGGCGGATTATCATGCCTCGTAAGAACCCTTCCATGTTTGAGAGATATGACCAGAAACTCGCCGTTTTCGTGTTTTATGGCCGTTTTCATGAGCTATTGCCCGTAGTTTTACGCTGCCAGGGCGATTTACATCGACCTTGAGACCTGATACATGTTTGAGAGATATGACCAAAAACTCGTCCTTTTCGTGTTTATGGCCATTTTTATGAGTGATTGCCCACAGTTTTTGGGTTCCAGTTGGATTTGCAAGGCCTATAACACCCATTACATGTTTAAGATATATGACTAAATAATCATAGTTTTCGTGTTTATGGCCGTTTTAATGAGCAATTGTCCACTTTTTAGGGGTTCTAGGGCGATTTACAACGACCTTAAGACCTGATACATGTTGCAAAATTATGACCCAAAACTCACAGTTTTCGCGTTTATGGCTGTTTTTATGAGCTATTGCCCACAGTTTTATGGTTCTAGGGCAATTTACAGCAACCTTAAGACCCGATACATGTTAAAGACTTATGACCAAAAATCGTCTTTTTCCTATTTTCTGGTCATTTTCATGAGCTATTGCCCAAAGTTTTTCGGTTCCTGGCGGATTTGCATGCCTCGTAAGAACCCTTACATGTTCGAGAGATATGACCAAAAACTCGTTTTTGCGTTTTATGGCTGTTTTCATGAGCTATTGCCCATAGTTTTAGGCTTCCAGGGCGATTTAAAACGACCTTACGACCCGATAGATGATTGAGAGTTATGACCCAAAACTCGTCGTTTTCTTGTTTATGGACATTTTCATGAGTTATTATCCACAGGTTTTGGGTTCCAGTTGGATTTGCAAGGCCTGTAAGACCCATTACATGTTTGAGATATATGACTAACTAATCGTAGTTTTCTTGTTTTATGGCCGTTTTAATGAGCAATTACCCACTATTTAGGGGTTCTAGGGAGATTTACAACGACCTTAAGACCTGATACATGTTGCAAATATATGACCCAAAACTCGCAGTTTTCGTGTTTTATGGCTGTTTTCATGAGCTATTGCCCATAGTTTTATGATTCTAGGGAGATTTACAACAACCTTAAGACCTGATACATCTTAAAGACTTATGACCAAAAATCATCTTTTTCGTTTTTTATGGTCATTTTCATGAGTTATTGCCCACAATTTTTGGGTTCCAGGCGGATTTGCATGCCTCGTAAGAACCCTAACATGTTTGAGAGATATGACTAGAAACTCATCGTTTTCATTTTTTATGACTGTTTTCATGAGCTATTGCCCACAGTTTTTGGGTTCCAGGGCGATTTACATCGACCTTGACACCCAATATATGTTTGAGAGATATGACCAAAAGCTCATCGTTTTCGTGTTTGTGGCCATTTTAGGAGTTACTTTTGTAGGGTTTGCAGCATAGAAAACAAAAAATTTCCTACGATGGGAACTATGTACCAAGATCTATCTACTAGATACAAACAACGTGCGGATGTATATCCGTAGAGAACATACCCTTGAAGACCGACAAAGCTTAATGAGTTCGACTCGTGGTTGATGTAGACGATCTCTTGTCGATCTCAAGATCGAGAGGAAGCCCTAGTGCCACAAATCAGCAGTGCATCCGTGCTCGCACACACGTCCGAGGCACCGAGCAACCTCCGCCTCCTCGCTCCAGCGATGCAGCGGAAGCACAACTCTTTCTTGCCGAATAGCCACCGGGAACTTGTATCTCGCTAGTCCGAGACCATGGGGGATAAATTCTAGAGGGGGAGAGAGATCCTTCACGAGTAGGTGTGAGTGAGAAGTGAGGAGAGGGGTGCCTTTTATAGGATAGGGGGGAACCCCAAGGGGGTGGCCGGCGCATGGGGCTTCCCCCTTGCCCTCCCCTCATCATGTGGGTGGACACTCCACTCACAAAAGTCCATTCAAATGCCTCGACTCAAAATCCCACTCAAACTTGCTATTAAATTTCCACCAAATTTAATGCAAACTCTCATTAAATAAAACTCTTTTATTTATTCATAATTTTGTCCATTACTTTAATTACAAACATTCACATATAACCCCTTGCTAGAATTCTATTTCACATGCATAACCTCTTTATGCAATTTCACCCAAAAACCTGTTTCGGTATCTAGTGAAATAAATTCCTGCGCTTGTTTATTCTTTCGGCATAAAACTTTTGCTCCAATTGGATGTCGGTGTCTCTTAAGTGTGTCACCCTACGGTTTGTGAATAATGCAGACATTATCGAGACCCCTCTCGGATCAATAATCAGAAGCGGGATCTGGAGACCCATACTAACTCCCACACATTCAACAATGACTTTCTTGTGATCGTTAGAACCTTTTATGCTCGTATCTTAATCCCTTTGTTTCGCGATATATTACATGTTTGAGATTCGATCATCGGTATCTCCATACCTAGTTTGATCTCGTTACGGACATGCACTCTTTTCTCGTTCCCCTAATATAACATTCTAGTGAGAAAATCACTTGCTTGGAAGCTAACCAATGTGATATCATCGAGAGGGCCCAGAATATATGTATACGTCATCAGGATGAACAAATTCCACTCTTGATCCATGGGCCTCAACATAACACTTTATTAGTCCTGAACCCATCTTTATAATCACCCTGTTATGGTGTTAGTGATTAACATGATCTCATGGTCTAAGGATTAGGATCACTTCGTAAGTTGTTATAGCAATATAAACTCAATGACTTTGATCGTAATGCTATACTTCGGATGAATGTTCATCACACCATTACACTTATTTTGTGATCGTGTTACTAACAACATCCAATGTCTATGATCAGGAAACCTTGATCATCTTGTTAATCAACGAGCTAGTTTATGAGAGAGGCATAACTAGGAACATTCTGTTTGTTTATTAAACACACATGTATTGTAAGGGTCCCAACCTTTAATAAGGTAGAGTCCCCTGTGTTTACAATGCTAGTCCCTGGATCAATAGCTAGCATCCACAGTTAAGATGTAATATCAAGAAACAAAGGTCATAATACAACTTCATAACCAGGAATAACATAATTTTATTACATCTTACATAGTTCATTTGGCTATTACATTACATTGCAGCAGAATATATTCCACCCTTGTTTTCTATTAGCTAAGCTAAGCTTGACAGTAGTAGGAATCTTAACTTAGGAAAATTTTACTAAGGTTTCATCTACTAGGTTTTCCTATAGCAAGGTGTATACTTAGCAAAATTCCATGCAAGTTTTTACTTAGAAAAATCACTAATGCATAGTGAAAGTAATGGGATAAAAAGTATGAAGCATCACTTGCCTTTTTGGTAGAGGATATAAGTTCACTCCTTGTCCTTGCAACAATCACACTCTGCAAGTCACTACAGTTCAATCAAGCAAGGCACAATCTCAATCTACCAATCAAGCAAAACATCACATAAAATAACAAAGTCAAGGTAATGCATGCAAACATGCCAAGCTTTGTTTTATTTGAAAAAGTGGTTCCTAATGGGTCATAAACATTTGAAAACACCTAATGGTCATTTTGTAAAGTGGCAAAGTCATTTGCCAAAGATTTCACTTCATAAACCATTTCAAAACAAGGTATCATTTTATGTGGTGTAGAAATATTTTTTACTAAGGCATTAATCTATAGGGTTCACAAAATATGTTTTCAAACCATAAAAATTGGTGTTTAGGGTCAGAGAGTTTAAAACAAAACATTTCCCAAAAGTTTTCTTCCAAAACCATTTTTAATAAATAAACTATATTTTTATTTGACTAGAAATGGTTTTAAATCAAGGAATCATTATTTTGTTTCACCAAATATATTTTTGAAACCACAAAGTGTTTCCTATGGTCAGTAGGTTCAAAATACACCATTTGTAAAAGATTTTATCCCCAAAATCATTTTTGAACAATTTTTACAATCTAAACAAGCATACAAAAGTTTCTGCAAAAACAACCATTCTACCAGAAGCTTTTTACTAAACAAAAGGCATGGTTGGCTAGGGCTTGTTCCACTGATTCCATTGATATAAAGTTTGCAAATTTTGGACGTGTAGAACTAAAGTTATGCAATTTACAAATTTGATCATCTAATAGATCAAATTCTGTTTTTAAAACAAACACTGGACACGTGGGCTGTTCTGATTCGTCGAAAACGGTTCGTGCGGATCGACTAACACAGACCGTAGGATTTAAGTGAAATCATACGGCTCAGAAGCGTGCGTACCCATTCGCTTACTTTCTATCCTAATCGTTAGATTCAAATCCAACGGTCCCAACTACTCTGACCAATATTCAGGGGCGCTGGCGGAGGCGCTCTGGCGGCAGCGCTCAGGCGAGGTCGTCGCCGGTGATACAGGATGCAAGGGAGAGGAGGAGAAGGCTCACCGTGTTCGCCGAAGCTTGGGGAAGCTCAAGGAGGTACTGGCTGGCGAAGGGGCGCACGGAGGTGAGAGTAATGGCTCGCCGGAGTTGCTCCTGGCGTCGGGTGCATTCAGGCGTCGCTGGGGATGTTGCTACAGAGCACGGGTGAGGGAACAGAGGTTGCGGTTAGCTTCGTACGCGGTTCACTGACAAGCGAGCATCAATGAGAGGAAAGGGGGTGGTTAGATTCTACCTGGAGGTCTCGTCGGAATAGAAAACAGACGGTGGCGGCGCTTGGAGTCGTCGCTGTCGAGGTTCAGGGGCGCGCGCGAGCGAGCTGCAGATGCAGAAAGATGCGCCAGGTCCTGGGAAACTTGTGAGTGTGATCGAGGAGGCGAGGGGCGGTGAATGCTGGCCGGAATCGTCGCCGGAGCGTCGTCGGACAGAGGGTGGTGTGGCGAGGAATTGGGCGGCCTGGGGGCGTGTTGAGGTGGGGCGACTAAGGGGAAGTGGAGAGGAGGGGCAGACGCTTTAACGTGCGTGGTCAAGGGGCCGATTAATGGCGTGGTTAACGCGTATTACGCCGGAATTTATTCGCCTGCAACGGCCGGCGGGGAGAGGGGCGCAGTCCGCGGGTGGGGAAGAAGGGGACGTGGCTGTGGGGTCCTCTGGCAGCGAGAGAGAAGGAAAGGGAACGGGGTCCACCGGTCATTCACTGCACGGGTCATCTGGTGAGTGAGAGAAAAACGCTTCGGGGGAGAGAGTGAGGTGGGCTAACTGGGCCAGGACTGGGCTAGGTTAGATGGGTTGGGTCCTTCCCTTTTTTTGATATGAATGATTTTTCTTTTTCTGTTTTGATTTTCTGTTTTTAGATTCAAACAACAATTCAAACATTCAACTGAATTCAAACTTTTGCCAAACTATGCATTGATTTCAATTCTGTTAATCCACACAAAACAAAGTCCAGAATTGAATAAAACTTTTATTCTTTTAGGATCCATTTATTAATCAAATAAAATGGACAAAAGTTAATAAATCAAATGGGTTTTAATTTATTTATAATCTCCATTTGAAAATATTTTAAAAAACCAAATCAGTAGGTTTTATTTAGAAATAAAGAATACTTGGAAAACTTGTTTAAAATAAAATAACATTTTTATTTTAGGGTCCATTAAAATAAAATGGACCTTAGTTATTAAATCAAATAGGATTTGTTTTATTAAAATATTTATTTTGAAAACTAAAATAACACCAAAACACTTCAGTAGGTTTTATTTTGAGAATATAAAATACTTGGAAAACATATTTAAAATAAATAAATAAGTTTTAGTGTTTATTTAAAATGGGAAAAGCCTTTATTTTTAATAAAACTGGATATTAAATCCTTATTATTTTATTTAAATAAACCTTTACTATTTTTGTCAAATAGAAATATTTTATTTCAAAGGTTTGGCCAAGTTTTAATTTGGCTTATAAAATATTCCTTATTTAAATTTCTTCCTTTTCATTTGAAGGTCAAATCTTTTTATTAAAAGATCCAAAATAGTATTTCCAAATATTTTTAGCTTGTATTGTTTATTTAACTTTTTAAATCCCTTTTGGATTTTATTTGATCCAAATGGGTTTTGAAAGTTTCCAATTGGATTCCAAAAGTTTCTTCTCACCCTGAAAATCAATAAAGTTTTATTTTATTCATTTATTTTTCACATTACAAGATTTGGAAAATCTTGGGATGTGACATGTATGAACGTTTCCGTATTAATATAATTATAGCATGAAAAATAAACATCTATCATAGACTTTGAATACACATAATAAACACTTTATTATTGCCTCTCAGGGCATATTCCCTTCAGTCTCCCACTTGCACTAGAGACAATAATCTAGTTACATCGTGATGAATCTAACACCCATTGAGTACTAGTGTTGATCATGTTTTGCTCTAGGGAGCGTTTTAGTCAACAGATATGCTACATTGAGATCCGTGTGTACTTTACAGATCTTTATATCTCCATCCTTGACATTCTCGCGGATGGAGTGAAACCGGCGTTTAATATGCTTGGAATGCTTGTGATACCTTGGCTCTTTGGCATTCGCAATGGCAGCATTGTTGTCACAATAGATTACCATTGGGTCCAACGCGTTTGCAACCACTCCTAGTTCGGATATGAAATCCTTCATCCAAACCGCTTCCTGAGCCGCTTCCGAAGCAGCAACATATTCGGCCTCCGTTATTGATCCCGCCACCACAGGTTGTTTGGATCTCCTCCAACTAACCTCTCAGCCATTCATGAGAAATACGTATCCGGATTGAGACTTAGAGTCATCCGGATCGGTGTCAAAGCTTGCGTTAACATAACACTTAGCGACGAGCTCTTCTTCACCTCCGTATACAAGAAACATATCCTTAGTTCTTCGTAAGTACTTAAGGATATTCTTGAACGATATCCAGTGTTCCGAACCTGGATCCAATTGGTACCTACAAGTCAAGCTAATAGCATGTGCCACATCCGGTCTTGTACATAGCATGGCGTACATTATAGAGCCTATGGCTGAAGCATAGGGGACTTTGTCCATTATCTTTATTTCTTCCGCCGTAGCCGGACTTTGAGTCTTACTCAATGTCTTGCCTTGCAACATAGGTAAGAAACCCTTCTTACTTCCGTCCATTTTAAACTTCTTTAAAATCTTATCAAGGTATGTACTTTGCGATAGCCCTATTAGGAGTCTAGATCTATCTCTATAGATCGTTATGCCTAATATGTATGATGCTTCACCTAGGTCCTTCATTGAAAATTTGATGTTTAGATAACTTTTAACACTGTTTAAAAGATCTATATCATTTCCGATCAATAATATGTCATCCACATATAATATTAGAAATGCCACATTGCTCCCACTCACTTTCTTGTAAATACAAGCTGCTCCATAAGTTTGGACAAATCCAAACTCTTTGATCACCTCATCAAAGCGGAGATTCCAACTTCGTGATGCTTGCTTCAATCCATAGATGGATCGTTGAAGCTTGCACACCTTGTTAGCATCCTTAGGATCAAAAAAAATCCTTTGGTTGTATCATACACGACTCTTCTTCAATATTACCATTGAGAAACACGGTTTTGACATCCATCTGCCATATCTCATAATCGAAATATGCAGCAATTGCTAACATAAACCTAACTGACTTTAGCATCGCTACGGGAGAGAATGTCTCATCATAGTCAACTCCTTGAATTTGTCGAAAACCCTTTACGACAAGTTGAGCTTTATAGACGGTCACATTACCATCAGCATCAGTTTTCCTTTTGAAAATCCATTTGTTCTCCACGGCCTTTCTGTCGTGAGGTAAGTCCACCAAGTTCCAAACATGATTTTCATACATGGACTCCATCTCGGATTTCATGGCTTCTAACCATTTGTTGGAATCTGGCCTCATCATCACTTCTTCATACGTCGCAGGGTCATCATTTTCATCAACCATGAAATTCATGACAGGATTTCCATATAGCTCGGGAGCTGCACGCGTCCTGCTAGACCTGCGAGGTTCGGTAGTATTCTCTTTCGGAGTTTCATGATCATTATCATTAGTTCCCTCTTCAACTGGTGAAGCCAACTCCGGAACTACTTCCGGCGCTGCGCTACTCGCCATACTTTGAAGAGAAGGTTCAATAACCTCTTCGAGTTCTACATTCCGACTACTCACACCTTTCACGAGAAACTCTTTCTCTAGAAAGGATCCATTCTTGGCAACAAAAACCTTGCCCTAGGATCTGTGATAGAAGGAATACCCAATAGTTTCCTTAGGGTATCCTATGAAGACTCATTTTTCCGCTTTGGGTTCGAGTTTATCCGGTTGAAGTTTCTTCACATAAACATCGCATCCCCAAACTTTAAGAAATGACAGCTTAGGTTTGTTTCCAAACCACAATTCATACGGTGTCTTTTCAACGGACTTAGATGGTGCCCGATTTAAAGTGAATGTAGTAGTTTCTAGTGCATAACCCCAAAATGATAACGGAAAGTCCGTCAGAGAAATCATAGATCGAACCATATCCAATAAAGTACGATTACGACGTTCTGACACACCATTTCTCTGTGGTGTTCCGGCAGGTGTGAGTTGTGAAACAATTCCACACTCTTTCTTGTGAGTGCTAAACTTGTAACTTAGATACTCACCTCCACGGTCGGACCGTAGAAATTTGATCTTTATATTATGATGATTTTCCACTTCATTCTGAAATTCCTTGAACTTTTCAAAGGTTTCAGACTTATGTTTCAATCAAGTAGATACAACCGTATCTACTCAAATCATCCGTGAAAGTAATAAAACAACGATATCCACCTCGCGCCGGCACACTAATTGGACCACATACATCAGAATGTATGATTTCCAATAAAGTTGTCGCCCGTTCCATTGAACCGGAAAACGGCGTTCTAGTCATCTTGCCCATAAGGCATGGCTAACATGTATCAAATGATTCAAAATCAAGTGATTCCTAAAGTCCATCCGAATGGAGCTTCTTCATGCGTTTAACGCTAATATGACCTAGACGACAGTGCCACATATATGCGGATATATCTTCATTAAGTTTAATCCTTTTAGCATCAACATTATGAATATGTGCAACATTATCATCGAGATCTAATAGAAATAAACCATTCATCATTGGTGCATGACCATAAAATATTTCATTCATATAAATAGAACAACCATTGTTCTCGGATTTAAATGAATAACTACTTCGCATCAAACACGATCCAGATACAATGTTCATGCTCAGTACAGGAACCAGATAACAATTATTCAAGTTTATAACTAATCCCGACGGCAAATAGAGAGGTAGCGTTCCGACGGCGATCACATCAACGCTTGATCCATTGCCGACACGCATCTTGACCTCACCCCTTGCTAGCGGTCGCTTGTTCCGCAGCCCCTGATTCGAGTTACAAATATTAGCAACTGAACCGGTATCAAATACCCAGGTGCTACTGTGAGCACTATTCAAGTACACATCAATAACATGTATATCATATATACCTTTGTTTGCCTTGGCGGCGTTCTTGTCTGCCAAATACTTGTGGCAGTTGCGCTTCCAGTGGCCAGTCCCTTTACAATAGTAACACTCAGTATCAGACTTAGGTCCAACTCGGGGTTTCTTTTCAGGCACGGCAACCGGCTTGCCGCCCTTACTTTCCTTCTGTTTTCCCTTCTTGTATTTCTTGAAACCAGTGTTATTATTGATCATCAACACTTGATGTTCCTTTTTGATCTCCACTTCTGCAGTTTTAAGCATTGACACAAGCTCGAGGAGAGACTTCTTCACGCCTTGCATATTATAGTTCATCACAAAGCTCTTATAGCTAGGTGGCAGAGACTGCAGAACACGTTGGATGCCTAAGTCAGTGGGAATCGATATTCCCAAGGACACAAGCTTATCGGTGTAACCAGATATCTTGAGTACATGCTCACTAACGGAGTTGTGCTCTTCCATCATGCAGCTAAAGAACTTTTCCGAAGCATTGTAGCTCTCTACAGCAACATGTGTGTCGAAAATCATTTTCAACTCACCCATTTTATCAAATGCATTGTCGTTTTCCAAACGCTTTCGAAGTTCTGGCTCTAGCCCATACAATATGCCACAATAAACTAAGTTTTGGTCCTCCTGACGAGTCTGATAGACATTCTTCTCCTCGTTAGGGGCATCCTCAAAAGGTGGGGGGCCTAGCAGCGCTTCCAGCACATATTTCTTTTGTGCAGTAGAGAGGAGAATCCTCAAATTCATGGCCCATTTGGTAAAGTTGCTACCGTTCATTGCAAGTTCCTCTTTCTCCATGAACACATTGAAATTAAAGCAGGTGGTGCTATCTACAAAAGAATTTGTAAAGTTTATACTAAGTTTATGATAGATTGAGTTCAACTACTCCATATTACGAATGAACTCCCACTCAAAAACGACATCCCTCGTGTCATTTTGGTGATTACATGAACCAAATCCACTATACCAAGTCTGATCATCACGTGAGTCAGTATAGCTTCAAAGGCGAGCATGAAATGGGCATCATATCTACTATATGACTCATGCTTAACCTTTTGGTCCGTGTTCCGAGGCCATGTCTGTACATGCTAGGCTTGCCAAGTAAGAACCTTAGTATTCGCGTGTGTAACTGTCTTACACCCGAAATATGGTCGTGGATCCAAGAACACCCTTGGAGCAACGAAAACATAATCGGTGCATTCGGCGAAGAGATAGTGAAATACAAGTGGTAACGGTGCTAGAAAAGAGCTTCTGATGGGGAGGAAAAGACTAAAGGAAAAAAGATGGAAGCAAGCAAACATGCAACAAATCAAGTTGTAAACAGTGTTTCAATGTTTAGAAACAAGACATAGGGATCATACTTTCACTAGTGAACACTCTCAATAAATATATCCTGTTCATGATGCTACCCTGAACTACTCTCCGGTTGGACACTCTAATCCATGGTAGGGCTATAACAGCACACCTCAAAGTCCGCCTTCCCCATTTAGATAACCCCACACTATCACCTTGAGCACTAGATGGTTCCAACAAACACCACAATTTCATAGAGACATCCAACTCCAAATATAACTCGTGATAAGTATTTATGTATTCTCTAGCCTAAGTGCCACCACGGTGCGCACGCTGTCACTTTCACACAAGTGGGGAGAGCAGAGATCTATTGAAGCACTTGAGTATTTATGTAAACTATAGCCTAAGTGCCTAGGGAGGTTGGGAAAGAGGATTCTCCTCCTCTGCCATTTCTCCTCGAGTTTAAAATCGCGTAAATTCGCGTGATTAAAGGACCGATTCTCCACCCCGACCACGCCTTCTTAATCTCCTCTCCCTCCTCTCCGTTTCCCCTCAAACCCCACACCCTGAGAGCCCCAGCCTGCCCGTATTCGAGCTCGCACCACCGCCGTTCCCGACGAACTCTGACAACAATTCCGGTGAACAACGACTGCCCCTAGCCCTCTTATCTCGCCTATCACCTTCGCCATACTTAGACGCACCTATTAGACCCCTCTGTCCATTTTTATCGCGCCCATGTCGTCGCCAAGGTCGCCACCGGTGCCGCTCCTGCTGTCCACGTTCGCCGATGAAATCCCGGTGAGACACGGATCCCCTCCATTCTATTTTTCCACCAAGGTCTCCTACAGGACCTAGCGCATCTCCCTGACACCATATTTCACTTGATCGAGCCCTAGACGCTCCGCTTCGTCTCCGTCAGCACAAACTCTGACAAGGAAGCGGAAGCGAACCGGAGCTCCTTGGCCTCGTCCGTGACCACCTTGAGCACCACCTCGTCGCCACGACCTCAGTAAGCCTCTGTGCCCCCCTTTGACCCTGGCCTCGCCGGAGCGTTGCCATCAAACGCGTCGCCTCCGCAGATGCCATTTGCGCCGCTCAGTTTTGGTCAGAGCCTCGTGATCCGCTGGATCTAGATCCGGTGGCTGCGATTAGAAGTTTAGGTGAAAGGGTACGGGATGATCTGTGCCGCAAGTTTCACTTAGATCTAACAGACTGCATTGCTCGATCCAACCGAAATGGTATAGGGCAATCAGAACACACCACGTGTCTGTGAATTTTATTTAAAATCCAGAATTTGATCTAATAGATGTTTAAACTTGTAAAATCAATAACTTTTGATCTGTAATTCCAACAATTACAAATTAGATGTCTATGGATTCAGAAAAATGTGTAATTTGCAGCTATGGTCTTACTTTGGTTATTTGCTTCTGAAAAATGAGAGTTTTATGCAGATACTTGTTTAGGGCTATTTCGAGTATAAAAATTGTTCTAAAAATTATTTTTGAGTAAATCATTTTGGAAATGGTTTAGTTTTGAACCCTCTAACCATAAACACTAACACTTGAAATTAAAAATATATTTTGTTGACACTATAAATTATTCCTTTGAATAAAAGCTTTTCTAACCAAAGGAAAATGATTTAAATGACTTATTTTCACTAACTTGGTTTCAAATGAAATTCCACTTTTATAAAAGACCAGTAAGTGTTTTGAAATGTTTAGAACCTTGTTAGAAACAATTTTTCAATAAAATAACATTTTGCATGCTTGCATGCATTTTTTATTTTTCTTGTTTTGTTTGTTATTTGTTTGTGTGCTAGTTATGAATGTGTGATTTGCTTGATTGTGATGTAGTGAATTTTGAGGAGTGTGACAATTGCAAGATCAAGGAGAGTACCTAGTTTTTCTACTAAAAAGGCAAGTGATACTTTGGTCATCAAAAGTCCTATCTTTTCAATATTGCATTAGTGATATTTTTGTAGTATGCATGATAGTATTATTTTGTATAATGCTATGCTATGGTAGATCCTATAGAATATATCTTTGTAGAAATTTTCCTAAGTTAAGATACATGTTATGCTAGTATGCTTAGACTAGCTAATACAATTCAAGGGTGGAAATTCATGTTATGATATTATGGAAAGGTTATGCCTATGTGTTTTTGACTAAGAAAACAACTTGTTAATGAAACACCTGGGTGGAATGGGAAGTATGGTTTGTATTGAGTGGTTACACAAGGCCCATGTCTATGGTTTACCTTATGTATCACACTTGTGTATGGCCACCCAGGAACATAGAGATTTGAGATGTTTAGTGTTGATAAGCTTCCAGTGCAACCACAAGGCATATGGGATCTGCCTTGACCAACTAAGTTGCAAGAACTGAGCCAGATGGACAGAAGGTGGTAGTGATGATAGGATGGATGTCTGAGGGATTGCTTCTAAAAAGTCTCGTATGGATGCATGTCGAGTCTTGTGGGGAAAGTGCACCACCTCTCGAGAGGGTAAAACCTAAGTACTTAGTCGTGTCCCTGGTAATGGACATTTTGAGCATCAAAGACATTGAAAGGATCAAGAATCTCCTCATCCCAATTTCTCTAAGTTAAAACTTGTTGGGTGAACAAGGGTAGCACCTGGTGTGTATCCAGTGTGCCATGTTTGGTGAAGTGTTTTTGAAAAAGAGAAAAACTATTTTCCAAAGGATAGGGAAAACTTATTTTATGCAAAGTCCAGCTCCTCTTAGCCATATATTCATGTAGATGTTAGATTCTCCATATCAATATGATATCACTTGCCAATACAATTCAAATGTATTGACCCTTGTGGATGTAACTTATCATGTTGCAGGTTTATTTGATGTTAGTGAAGTGTGTTGAGTAGGGATTACAAGTCTACAACCAACATGTTTGCCTGTGGCATATGAAGATGAAGGACTCCATGGTTTACAGTTATATCTGCTGCTTTGTAATAAGATATCCATATGAGTTATGTAAGTTGTAATGAACTATTTTATACTCCAACACAGGAAATGTTTTGACCTAAATATTCTTTAAAAAATATTTTGGCTCATGGCAGCCCAACTTTGCAGACATGACCGAAGGATAGAAACATGTGCCTCTGCTTCGTGTACCCCCTCGTTCGACCTTGCTCGCCCAAGGAGTGTGTGCGCCGCAAGGCCTATCTACTTGCCTTGCCGTCGTAGGTCTCTAACCTTGCCTACCTCCGCCTCTGCTCCTTTTGGCCTAGACGTGTCGCCAGCCCCTGTCCTATCCGGTCGCCGCCTAGGACTACCCTCGACCCCGATATAGTTTTACAATTGTTTATAACTGATTTCATTTTTTTAGAAATAGAAGATGAATAGTTATTTTCTCGCTCGAATCAGCAAAACCTCAACCCAAGAAGCTACTCAAACCGAAGCAAATGCAAATATCAACTATGAAGGGAGAACTGGATGAATTATAGCATGGTGTGCTATATCGAGCGGGATGTATTTCAACATATCAATGATGATAATGTTTATATCATTTTGAAGCATACATGTCACGTAGAGGAATTTTACCTCACAGTTTTCGTAAGTTCTCATATTTGTGTCATTGAATAAAAAATTCATTTCATGTTTGTATCTTTTCTTATGAAATATTCTTGCTTTCTTGAAGGTGTTGCATTCCCTATACTGTTGATGATGTTATCGGAGGCTTGGATGAAGTAAACCAGTGGTTTTGGCATGGGTATGCCCTACGGGTGCCAAATGTTAGCCCACCCATTCCGACTCAGTAGAGGCCCATGAGACGAAGTACCCCTGATGACGAAGCCTAGGAGGATTTCGGGTAGTGAAAACCCAAGAAGGATTCAACTCCTTGAAGAACATGGCTAGCTTTAGATAGAAATTCAAAGGAAAAACCCTAACTTGTAACCGACTCAACCTATCCCCGGGACCTAGCCTATCTATATAAAGGCCAGGAGGGCACGGACAGGAGGAAGCTACACAACCCTAGCCTACACACCACCATATCTCATCTACGCACCCCCTGAAACCTTTGGCTTCGCCATTAATCAAGAGTAGACAAGCTGAAGTAGGGTTTTCCCTCTAGGGGGCCTAAACCTGGGTAAATCCTTTGTCCCGCGTTGCTTGTTTGCTAGATGTTCCACGATCTCCAGCGTCGCCTCCTTATCCAAAATACAAGCACATAACAATGCAATTGACGAGTCGAACCCTCGTCAATTGGCGCCTCTGTGGGAACTGGGAATGATGATGTTGCGATCGTGACGGACCCATCAACTGCGATCTTTGATTCTTCTGCATCGGAGAGCCACCTTCGCTTCGGCACCATCGAATTCACCGTCCACTCACAGGCGACCTTCCAGGACTTCGATTCTGTAGGAGATAGAGTTGATATGATGCTTGGGAGCCTATTCTTCCAGGTTGGCCAGGTTGGCACGCTTCACCTTCCAGAGCGGGTAGCGCCTCCGGTGATTGCTCCTGCTTCATGGGTGCCGCCAATCGGTGTGCTCAGCGCGCCCTCGCTAGCATACGATTCGGATGGCAGCAATAGCTGCAACTCTAATCAATGTGACCCACCTAAAGAGAAAGGAACCCACAGTTCCGGATCCGAAAGTTGTGGGAGAAACAATCTCCATCATCGCTTCATGTGTGCGGTCGTCATTAATGGCCACGACACTCAGGACAATGTTGGCAACAGGACTGATCCGCAGGCCCCTGATGCCGCAAACGAAGGGCACCCTCCAAACCTCAATGCCAGCAGTTCCTAGCTATGGAATCCAAACAGAAACAGCCCTCCTAAGGCCACCAACGGTGGCGATCCAACTCGTAAGCAGATCCATCTCAACGAGGCTCAGTGGGAAAGAGTTCAGGAAGCCATACGAGGCAACAACCCGCATCCAATCGATGCGTGTTGCGACATGCTGATGGGATACCATAGGCTCCTCATAAAGGAGCACAACCGACTAGTTGCGTAGCACAAGAAGCTTGAGCACCGACGGCAAGAAGTCGATGAGTAAGCGCCCAACGGGCGGCAGTTTCCTCCTATGGTGGGTCCTCCTCAAAGGACAATGGCAGCCACACCGCCCCCAAAAGCCGCTCTCGACTGGAGCGCATGGGCACAGACACAAGGCGCGAGGCCACCAAGGCACTCGATTTGTCATTCATGTCAATCGACTCGCAGGGCAACACACTAGTGCAGAACACTACCTCTAACACGGTTCATAACACCCTCTAACAGCGGTTGTAGAACCGCTGTTGAGGGTTCGGTGTTAGAGGCCTCCCCCTTTAACACCGGTTCTTATACGAACCGGTGTTAAAGGGTGGCGCACGTGGGGCTGCTGCAGCGCTCACCACCACCCCCCTTTAACACCGGTTCGTAACACAGCCCCATGTGCGCCACCCTTTAACACCGGTTCGTATAAGAACCGGTGTTAAAGGTTATGTGCCGCGGCAGGAAAAAGAGATAAATATCTGCCGCGGCAGGAAAACGGCCTAAATCTCTGCCGTGGTAGGAAAACGGCCTAAATCTCTGCCACGGTAGAGTTCTGCCGCCGCCCCGTTCTGGGCATATTTATGCGGCGCGGCGAGGACGGGGAGGGAGAATCGATCGGGAGCGGTATATACACATACATCATCGTCGGTACATACGAGTACATGAATAATTAAGCAACTATTATTATACACAAACATCGTCATTGTGTCGTATTCTCCGTAAACGTTGAAGCATCAAGCTAAGTACAAGACAAACACGTTCAAGCATATATACAACATTCATTTTTTTGAATATCTAAAGAGTTCTCCGCCAGGCGTGACGACCTCATCAAGTATGAATCCCGCCAATTCCTCTTGAATGGCTCGTATGCAGTCAAATGGTAGGAGTTGGTCCCACATCCGTTCGATCTAAATATATATGAAGAATGGGGTCAATATATATATAAGAATAAAACTCAACACAATTGATGGTAATAAAATAATGTTGTGTACTTTGTTTACTTACTCTAAGTTGTTCTAGTGCGGCTTGGCCCGTTGCACATATCGTGTTGTGAATGAACTCGCAAACATAGTATCCACATAAGTTATTGCCGGGTTCCTGATGCGCGCACTTTACGAGAATAGAGAGTTCAATCAAAATAATAATCAGTAAAGCATGATATAATGGAATTGGAAGAAGAATCAAAGAGATACGCAGACCTAGCTAGCTAGTATTACTTACATTTTGGTCTACAAATTTTAGTTCTTCTGACCATTAACCCACGAACCTGCCCATGAACCTTTTCCAAACCCTGTCCGGCAAATAAAATGGATAAAGGAGTAATTAATTACTTGTTGTCACAAAAGTTGCCAATCTAGCGCGATAATATGATTGAAATTACCTCTGGAGCATCTCTCTAAAGTCCGCCCATAGCTCTTTTTATTTTCGTAACGAGTCCATGACAAGGAATTTTCCTGAGTCAGGTTGAATGACTAGCAGAATAAAGTGGAATCTACGCACGCATAACTCATCATCAGTTACACTTAACATCGAGTAAGCCGAAACAGAATGTGTACAAGAGAGGGTAACAGTACTCACGAGAAGTTGTAAGGCAATAGTATTTCCCTTTTGGTTTGCTGTCTCAGTAAAGACCTTAGCAATAAATCTTCTGTTTGCCCGGGTTTGCGTCTTACCACTTCTTCATGAACTCTATTTGGGTCAACGAACCCAATGTCAAAAGGGCCTCCTTTCATGCATTCCATAACATTTTTCCTGCATAATAGTATATACATATATGGTGAGCATATATATATACATGCAATTAATGAATTGAATGAGATGAGATAGAAATTACATAAATAGTACTTACACACAATAAAGGCTAATGGCAGTTTTTTCGAGTTCCTTCTGATTGAATAGAAAATGCAAGTTTTGAATGTTGAAGTCGATCTCGTCGTCTCTACACAAGAAAATCTGATCTCTTATATGCGCCGTGATCCATTCTTCCTTTCTCGTCTTGCAGAAATCAAGGTACCACTTGTGCAATCTTTGCATCTTTGTTGGTAGATTCTTGAGCTCCTCTTGCTTGACAAGATTCTTCCCATACTTCCATGGCTGTATGGGGTTGACATCGCCTGTGGGCAAGTTGTCTCCCATGATGTTCAAGTATGCAATGTAAGTCATCCCCATCTCATTGGCCTTTCTTTGTAGCTTTGCCTCGTAATCACTTACAAGAGGAGCGTTCCATGTGTCGAACACTTGGAGCGGGGCGCATGATTGCTTTTCCTGCTCTCCAAGCATGGGAAATGTTTTCTGGGGTGCCGCACGACTGCTACTTTCAGTCTCCCTCCGCCTTGCATCCCCCTTCAAAATCTGGCGCTCGTAGTCCGGCATAGTAGGGTTTCAGGTTTCAAAAGATTATTGTAAAACTTCTCCACCACCGCCGGATCTATTTTCTCCTTTGGCTCGGCCCGTCTAGGTGCAAAGAATTTCTTGACCTCTTCTTCCAAGATCCTATTGGTCTCCTCGTCGCTGCGATTCCACGGTAAAACCGTCAATGGCTTGGCGGAAGGCTGCGGGACGTAGTTTCTTGAACTTTTTGGCGTACGGTTTCCTGCGGATTTCTTCGTGGCAGTGCTAGTGATGCTCTTCGTGGCAGTGCTCTTCCGCTTACGCTGAGGAGATGGCTGAACGCCGGAGATGGCTGACGCGCAGGAGATGGCTGGCGCGCCGCAGATGGCTGCCGCGCAGGAGATGGCTGAAGCGCCAGAGACGACAGGGGAGTATTCTGATGACTTGGAGATGGTTGAGGCGGCTCAGACTGCTGATGCTGCGGAGACGGCGGGGGTGCCAGTGGCCTCCAATTTGGAAGCACGATGTGTTCCTTCTTCCAAAGAATGGTTGTTTTCACTGCAAATTTGAGTTGATTTTCCCCTTCACCTGTAGCATGGTCAAGCTGTGCTTCCTCATATTCCTTCACAACCTCATCCACCCCGACAATAGCATATCCATCTGGAATCGCTCGGCAGTGGTAAGTTCCACCAGCTACAGGAGGTAAGGCATAGCCGACAGCCACCTTCATGGATAAGCCCATTAATCTCACATGCAGCTCAGCGTGTTCGCTCTCCGTGATCTCATCCACGGGGTAATGGACCCGCCATTTCAAGCGTGGGCTGCACGTTCTCCATGGAAGCCACGCTGCTTTTCCGCGCAGAGTCCGGGCCGCCGGCAGCTTCCAATGCAGGCTCTTCGTGCCGCTGAGATGGGCCGGTAGCTTGCTGGCTCTTTTGTGCATTCACTTGTGCCTGCAGTGCCACAAGTGCATGTTCTATCTGTGTCATCCGCTTTGTACGCTCTTTTTCTTTTGTGTAGCCCCACTCGGCCAACTCATCCTTCCACGTCATACCCCCTATGCCTCGTGCATGTCTAGGGTGTTCTTTTTTACTGATGGCGCGTGTGAGGTGGTCATTCTCTCTGTCGGGATGGAAGGTCCTGGCAGCTGTTTCCTCGTATGCCGTGATGAGTTCAGTGACGGGTTTGGCAAGGAGGGTTGGGAAGATACACAATCCTGTTTCTAGGTCCAACCTTGCCCCGATTCCGTAGAACCAAGTCTTTGCACGTAGGTCCCACCCATGTGTCTGGGGTGTGATCCCTCTGTCGCGCAGGGCCTTCTCATCTTCCTCCCACTTAGGCCTCTGAGATATGTAGCCACCTGACCCCGTCCTCTGGTGATATTCCTTCTTCTGGGCATTTAGCGTATTGGTTTCTGACCTCTTTGTAGCTATAGCACCTTCCTTGTATGCCACAAATTCGGGCCAGTGAGGTCTTATCTTCGCATAATATGCGTCTTCGAAATCTGGAGCCTCGCGAGCTTTGACAAATTTGTTCAATTTTGTCTTCCAGTTGCGGAAAGCATCAGCCATCTTCTTTAGAGTCCAATCTTTGACCTTTTCCTTTATAACCGGTTTGTTTTCATCCTCCTCTGGCGGAAGGGTGAAATTTACCAACAGCGAATTCCAAAGCGTTTCTTTGGATCTTTCATCGACAAAGGTACCATCGCCCTTCTTTGGCTTATTCCAATTTTCAATTATGATTGGGATTTGGTCTCTAACAAGAACTCCAGCCTGACGTAGAATTTGTCTGCGGCCTTCTTGGGCTCCATCGTCATGCCATCAACACGGACTGCTTCGATTGTGAACTTTGCATGATCTTTCAACCGATGGCTCGCGCCTCACTTGCTCTTGTTCGTAGAAGAAGATTGTTGTTGGCTGGTCGATCCAGAGGGCTAAAAGAAGAAAGAAGCGTTAATTAATACATGTACATATATACAAATCAATCGGTGGAAGTCAGCAGAGGATTAATCCATGCATATACCTCGACGGACTTTGTAATCACTAAAGTGCGTTCACCGGAGTCGTCATCTTCTCCATGACTACTTGAGCTGTCATCATGTCCCTCCAAGTTCAGATATTGTGAGGTGTCCTCGTGGATGATGTTCTCCATTATTTCTTCATCTTCAAGGTTTCTACTGAGTGGATCCATAGTCTCAAACAATAATATTATCTACTTGGATTCAAGTGGACTTGGATTCATACACAAATATACATATTATTCATACAAAAATACACAAATAAATACACAAATGAAATTAAAACCCTAAGGATGCTTGATCATTTTAAGCAAGTTCCGAGGGGTCCAAACCCTAATTTAGAGAAATCCCGGATGCAGATGAAAGGGTTCATTATGTTCTAGGGTGCGCGAGGTAGCGGGTTCGCCTCAGCGTGATGCGGCCTACCTAAAACAGGCAGCGCCACTACCTAGGGGTCACTGGAGCGACGTTAACGACGACGGCCAGCGGCGGCGCTTGCAGAGCAGCGACGTGACAAACCTAGACGAATACTAACTATAAAATACACTAAATAACCCTAAACTAAATACATTAAACTACACTAAGTAAATAACCCTAAACTAAATAACCCTAAACTAAATAAATAACCCTAAACAAAATAACCCTAAACTAAATAAACCCTAAACTAATAACCCTAAACTAAATAAACCCTAAACTAATACTAACACTAAACTACTAATAATACACTAAACTACACACTTATAAAATACTAATAACTAATTAACTACTAATAAACCCTAAACTAATTAACTACTAATAGTCTCACCGGTGGCAAACTCTCGTCGGCCGG
Organism: Avena sativa; assembly: GCA_916181665.1. Classification (NCBI taxonomy): domain Eukaryota; kingdom Viridiplantae; phylum Streptophyta; class Magnoliopsida; order Poales; family Poaceae; genus Avena; species Avena sativa. The sequence goes on along the minus strand of OV702300.1, from coordinate 13,483,166 downwards.
CGGGGTCGGCGGGGAGTGGCGGCACCGGGCGTGGACGGCGGGGTCGGCGGAGAGTGGTGGCGCGCGGTGCCAGAGGCTCCGCGAGTTGCTGGCAGAGGCGCCGGCTCCCAAGAGTTGCTGGCGGCGGCTCCGCGATTGGACGGGGGGGTGGCGGACGATGAAGGCATGGTCGGGCAGCCTGGCGGCTCCTCTGCTCTGCTCCACTGCGCTCGATCAAATTCTGGCTGGGGGGAAGAGGAAGAGGAAGGCGCGTGCCTTTATACCACCCTCCCCCCCTTTAACACCGGTTCAAGCCACGAACCGGTGTTAAAGGGGGGAATTCGTTTCGCGCCCGCACCCCCCCTTTAACACCGGTTCCAGCCACGAACCGGTGTTAAAGGGGGGGGGTGTGGCTGGAACCGGTGTTAAAGGGGGCATTTATTTCGTGCATTAAAGGGGTGGGGGCATTTTTTAATTCAAAAAATAGGATAGAATTTAGAAAATTCATATCTTTTTCATTTCAACTCAGAAAAATATGAATAATATGTCATAATTTTCAGAAAAATAATATCTATCCATTCATATAAAAACATTTTATATTTACTTTAGATGAAAATTTTCAAAATGATTAAAACACTTACATATAAATTTTCATTATTCAATTCAACCAAAAATAAAATAGTCAAACCCTAAAACTTTGAACATAAGAATAATTAAGCATCTAAAAAGGAATCTAACCCTATTTTATTAGAGCAAATCATATTTTATTTTGTATTAACATTTTTGAATTGTTTGGATATTTAAATGTCGCATCTTTTGTATACTTTGGAATCTGACAAAACCTCGCTCAACTTGCATTGTATTTTTGATAAAATAGCATATTTTGAACCTAAAAATGATTTTTGTAAAAAATCATGAGCATCGTATCATGTACCTGTAGTTCATATCTGACCCACTTCCTACCGATTCGGTAGGAATTTGTCTTTTTCACCAAAGGTGGACGGAAAGGTTTCAGATACCCCTCTTGGTACATTGTCCATATAAGGTGGTCTAGTATTTTTGTAAAATGTGGTGGTAGTTTTTTGAATTAGCCATTTGGTGGTTGCTGCACAAAACCGTCCGTTTTTTATGCTCAGAAAATGGAAAATGCCTTTTTGGTGCGACAAAAAGGAAAACTTCCTCTTGCAACATTTTTTTCCATGCCATGATGCACATGTATGCACAATATGGCCACATTATCACAAACTATACCTTGATTCTAGCCATAACATTGGTCATTTGACCCGAAAGCCAAGAAACCACGAATGAGATAGGTCGTTTTGTGAAGGTTTTTTTGAGACATAATCAATATACCAAGTTTGATATTTTTCCTTCTAACTATGTAAAATAATATAACACCAAGCGAAGGTTTCGCATTGTTTCGATCGTTTTTTAATTTTTATCCCTGTTTTAAACTATCGTCAAACTTTGTCGAACAACGGGCATGAAGATTCTTAGCTCGGGGCCAAGCCTGGCTCAAATTGCATTGGATTTTTGATAAATAAGCATATTGTGAACCTAAAAATGATTTTTGTAAAAAATCATGAGCATCGTATCATGTACCTGTATTTCATATCTGACCCACTTCATACCGATTCGGCAGGAATTTGTCTTTTTCACCAGAGGTGGACGGAAAGGTTTCAGATCCCCCTGTTGGTACATTGTCCATATAAGGTGGTCTAGTATTTTTGTAAAATGTGGTGGTAGTTTTTTGAATTAGCATTTTGGTGGTTGCCTCACAAAACCGTCCGTTTTTATGCTCGAAAAATGGAAAATGCCTTTTTGGTGCGACAAAAAGAAAAACTTCCTCTTGCAACATTGTTTGCCATCCCAAGTTTGATATTTTGATTATGATAGAACTGGAATTAAAGTACAGAATGCAACTAACAGTAAGTTACATAAAGCACGACTGAAAATTAAGATACATAAAAGAACTGAAAATTAAGATATATGGCCAGATTAAGTCACAATGGGCCGAACTTGTTTCGGAATGTTGGAGTGATTCAGTCATGCTCCTACCTAAACCTGTAATACTCGCCACTGTATTCTTCATACTCGCCGCCGCCGTCGTCGTTGTCGTCGTCGGGGTCGCCGTAATTGAATCTTGAAGGCTGAGTACGCGTGGGCTAGACTTGAGGGTAGCGCATACGGGGGTTAGAGTCGGCGGCAGTGTCGTAGGCCATGACGCTCTGGAGAGTCCGACTGCGCCACCATAGCCGACGGCCGGCCTCGTTGAAGTTTGAAGGAGGTGGGCCGTCCTCCTCATGCCTGGCGAGCGCCCTCTCACGCCGATCCCCGAAGAAGGCTTCCCAAGTACGGAAATAGTCGGGATGCCATCTGGGATTTCTCCGCTGCTCCGGCGTGAGATCGAAGTAGTAGTGGTTCGTGATGGCCATACGACGCGCCACACCTAGAGGGACAGGAGGAACCGGCACGCCTCCGGCGCTCAGCATCTAGCCGACGGGGACATAGTAGCCCGGCGGGCAGGGGTAGTTCGAGGCGCAAAGCGCCTCCGCCTCCCTGGGGGTTAGTGCTATGGTGGAAGCCATGGGAAAGAGTGATGAGGTTGCATATATGAGTCTAGAGATGGCTGGAGGGAAGAACTAGCGGGAAGAACTGGCGGGAAAAAAATGGAGGGAAGAAAAATGGCAGGAAAAATGGCGGGAAGAAAAATGTCTCATTTAATACATATACTGTTAACAGAAGAAATATGACATTGATTTCCATGGAGATACATATGTGTGCCAAAAAATGGCTCAATTAATACATATAGTCAATCTTATGATCGCGTCGGCCGTAACCATGGAGTATCAGCACCGTTTAACAGGATGGTTGGGTCAGTCTTCACTCTGAAGGGCGGAATTTCATCAAACTTATTATAATCTTTTGACATGTCTGTCTTGTCCTCCACTCCCATGATGTTTCTTTTCCCTGAAAAAACTATGTGACGCTTTGGCTCATCGTGTGATGTATCTGTTTGCTTATTTTTTCTTTTTTGGTTTGGTAGACATGTCCTTCACATAGAAAACCTGAGCCACATCATTGGCTAAGACGAATGGTTCGTCTAAGTTCTTGTCTACCTTCATAAGATTGTTGAGATCCACTGTTGTCATTTCGTACTTCTTGTCTACCTCAACCCCTCCTCCTGTTAGCTTGACCCATTTGCATCGAAACAAGGGGACCTTAAAATTAGGTCCATAGTCAAGTTCCCATATATCCTCTATGAACCCATAATACATGGTCTTTTGCCCATTGTCTTCTGCTGCATCGAAGCGGACACCACTGTTTTGGTTGGTGTTCTTTTTATCTTGGCCTATCGTGTAAAATGTATTCCCATTTATCTCGTACCCTTGGAAAGTACATACAGTCGAAGATGGTGTCCTGGCCAACAAGTACAGCTGATCCCCAATAGTGGTGTTATTCGTGAGAACTCTTTTCAGCCAGCCGCCAAAACTCGCCATGTGTTCGCTTATAATCCATTCATCAGACTGTCCCGAGTGTTTGAGGCATATTAAATTCTTGTGTTCATTTATATACAGGGCAAACAAGATAGATCTTTGTAAAACCGTGTAGTGTGCTTCATTGAGAGAATGCCCTTCCCTACATATCATTGCTTTACATCCTAGGGTGCCTTTTCCATGCAGTCTCCCCTCATGTCGTGATTCTGGAACACCAATCGCCTTAAGGTCAGGAATAAAATCAACACAGAACTCAATGACCTCCTCTGTTACGTTGCCCTTGGAGATGCTTCCTTCTGGCCTAGCACGGTTATGAGCATATTTCTTTAAGACTCCCATGTACCTCTCAAAGGGGAACATATTATGTAGAAATACAGGACCGAGAATGGCAATCTCTTCTACTAGGTGAACAAGGAGATGCGTCATAATATTGAAGAAGGATGGTGGGAACACCAACTTAAAGCTGACAAGACATTGGGCCACATCTGTCTGTAACCCCGGTAGGCTTTCTGGATCGATTACCTTCTGAGATATTGCATTGAGGAATGCACATAGCTTCACAATGGGTACTCGAACATTTTCAGGTAGAAGCCCCCTCAATGCAATCGGAAGCAATTTTGTCATAATCATGTGGCAGTCCTGAGACTTCAGGTTTTGGAATTTTTTCTCTGCCATATTTATTATTCCCTTTATATTCGACGAGAAGCCAGACGGGACCTTGATACTGCTCATGAAGGGAATATGCCCGAGAGGCAATAATAAAGTGGTTATTATCGTATTCCTTATTTATGATACATGTTTATTTTACATGCTATAATTGTATTAATACGGAAACGTTAATACATGTGTGTTTAATAAACAAAAAGGAAGTTCCTAGTTATGCCTCTCTTATAAACTAGCTCGTTGATTAACATGATGATCAAAGTTTCCTGATCATGGACATTGGATGTTGTTAATAACGAGGTCACAACATTAGTGTAATGATGTGATGAACATTCATCCGAAGTATAGCATTACGATCAAAGTCATTGAGTTTATATTGCTATAACAACTTACGAAGTGATCCTAATCCTTAGACCATGAGATCATGTCAATCACTAACACCGGAAGAGTTTCTCGATGACATCAAACGTCACACCGTAACTGGGTGATTATAAAGATGGCTTCAGAACTACTAAAGTGTTATGTTGAGACCCATGGATCGAGAGTGGAATTTGTTCATCCCGATGACGGATAGATATGCTCTGGGCCCTCTCGGTGATATCACATTCATTAGCTTGCAAGCAAGTGATTTGATCACTAGAATGTTATATCACGGGAACGAGAAAAGAGTGCATGTCGGTAACGAGATCAAACTAGGTATGGAGATACCGATGATCGAATCTCGGACATGTAATATATCGTGAAACAAAGGGATTAAGATACTAGCGTAAAAGGTTCACACGATCACAGAAGTCATCGTTGAATGTGTGGGAGTCAGTACGGATCTCCAGGTCCTGCTGCTGATTATTGATCGGAGAGGGGTCTCGATCATGTCTGCATTATTCTCTAACCATAGGGTGACACACTTAAGGGATACCGACACCATTCGAAGCAAATGATATGCCATAAAAAGAAAAGGAAAGCGCATGAATTTATTTCACTAGACACCGAAACTGTTTCGGTTGAAATTGCTGAAACTGGTTCTGCATGTGAAATGGAATACTAGCAAGGGGTTTTATGTGAATGTTTGTTAATTAAAGTAATTAACAAAATTCTGAATAAATAAATAAAAGAGTTTTATTTGAATGAGAGATTGCATTAAATTTGGTGGAAATTTAATGCATGTGAGTGGATTTTTGAGTGGAGGCTTTTTAATGGGAGTGGAGGCTTTTCGTTTTGAGTGGGAGCTCCACCCACATGAATGTGGAAGAGATGGGGGCAGCCCCCATGGCTGGGCGCCATGCCCCTTGGGTGCCCCCCTCTCCCCTATAAAAGGCCCCCCTCTCCTCCTCTCAAAGCACACCTCCTCGCGAAGGATCTCTCTCCCCCCTTTAGAATTTCCCCATGGTCTCGGATCAGCGAGATAATGTTCCCGATGGCTTTTTCTGGAAGGATTTGTTGCTTCCGCTGCTTCGCTGGAGCGAGGGCGCGGTGGTTGTCGTGGTACCCGTACGTGTGTGCGATCACGGATGCACCACTGCTTTGAGGTGCTGAACTTGATCGTGCTGGACCGGCTGGACCAGATGGACTTCATCACGATCATGAGATCGGCAAGCGTTCGTCTACATCATCCACGAGTACAACCTCATTAACTCTATTCGGTCTTCGAGGGTATATATTCTATGGATGTATATCCACCCGTTGCTTGTATCTAGTAGATAGATCTTGGTACATAGATGTTCCCATCGTAGGAAATTTGTTGTTTTCTATGCTGCGAACCCTACAGCTCAGGCATTCAAAAAAGATTTTCTTCTCTGCTTTGGTAAGAGCGTAGCTGGCAGGAGTTAAGTGGCATCGTTTACCCTTCTCGTTCTCAGGATGCATAGGCTCTTCAGGGTCTTTCAGACGTTGCTGGTCCTGCCGTGCTTCCGGTGTATCTTTTGTCTTCCCATACACACCTAGGAAGCCTAGCAGGTTCACGCAAACATTCTTTGTCACATGCATCACGTCGATTGAAGAGCGGACCTCTAAGACATTCCAATAGGGTAGGTCCCAAAATATAGATTGCTTCTTCCACATGGGCGCGTGTCCGGCATCGTCATTCGGAACAGATAGACAGCCAGGACCTTTTCCAAAGATTACTTCTAGTTCCTTGACCATACCAAATACCTCCTCACCGGTACGGAGGACAGGCTTCATCCGGGGTTCTGCCAGACGTTTGAAATGCTTGCCTTTCTTTCTTCCTGGATGCAGGTTCGGAAGAAATCGACGATACCCTAGGTACACAACCTTCTTACATTTATCCAAATATACACTTTCATTCTCATCTAAACAGTTTGTGCATGCATTGTATCCCTTGTTTGTCTGCCCTGAAATGTTACTAAGAGCAGGCCAATCATTGATGGTTACGAAAAGCAATGCTCGTAGGTCAAATGGCTCCCCTTTTTGCTCATCCCACATATGTACACCTGGTTTGGCCCACAGCTGTAAAAGTTCTTCAACTAATGGCCTTAGGTACACATCAATGTCGTTGCCGGGTTGCCTCGGGCCTTGGATGAGCATTGGCATCATAATGAACTTCCTCTTCATGCACAACCAAGGACGAAGGTTATAGATACATAGAGTCACAGGCCAGGTGCTATGACTGTAGCTCTGCTCACCAAAAGGATTCATGCCATCTGTACTTAGACCAAACCTTAAGTTCCTTGCGTCACGTGCGAACTCCGGGTACTCTCGCTCGACTTTTCTCCATTGTGACCCATCAGCGGGGTGTCTCAACATCGCGTCTTTCTTATGGTCTTCCATGTGCCATCGCAACAACTTGGCATGCTCTTTATTTCTGAAGAGATGTTTTAACCGTGGTATTATAGGAGCATACCACATAACCTTGGTAGGAACCTTCTTCCTAGGGGCCTCGCCCTCAACATCGCCAGGATCGTCTCGTCTGATCTTATACCGCAGTGCAGTGCATACCGGGCATGCATCCAAATTCTCGTACTTCTCACCGCGGTAGAGGATGCAGTCATTAATGCAGGCATGTATCTTCTGCACGTCTAATCCTAGAGGGCAGACAACCTTCTTTGCTTGGTATGTACTGTTGGGCAACTCATTATTTCTTGGAAGAAAATTCTTCATTTTTACCAACAACTTTAAAAAGGTGCTGTCAGTCACACCGTTCTCTGCCTTTCATTGCAGCAAATCCAGTGTGGTACCTAGCTTTTTGTGGCCATCTTCGCAAGTTGGGTACAACAATGTTTTGTGATCCTTTAACATCTGCTCCAGCTTCTCCTTGTCCTTTTCAGTTTCACATTCTTCCTTTGCATCAGTAATGGCCCGACCAAGATCATCATCAGCGGGCCCATCTGCTGCCTCTTGATCTTCATTATCTACCCCCGTTGCAGTATCATCATATTCAGGATACATATTATGATAGTTGTCATCATCCTCTTCGTCTTCGTTGTCTTCCATCACAACCCCTTTCTCTCCATGCTTGGTCCAACAATTATAGCGGGGCATGAAACCGGATCGAAGCAGGTGGGCGTGAATGGTTTTGGTATTTGAGTAGTCTTTCTTGTTCTGACAATGAACACACGGATAGCACATAAAACCATTGTGACCATGGTTTGCATTAGCCACAACGATGAAATTTTGGAGGCTCGTAATGTACTCGGAAGTGCGTCGGTCACCGTACATCCATTGCCGGTTCATCTGCATTAATATATAGTATATATCAAAAATTAATAGGGAGATGACCATTTATATATAGTACATCAATGACACATGAAAGGATAGTTGCCGACCTCGACCGAGAAGGAAAGAGCAACGAGAAAACTTGTTTTGAGCTCTCGGGCATTTCACCGAACACCTCTTGTGCATAGGAAAAAAACACAAACTAGCACACCTCTCACCCTCTTGCTAGGCTCCAAAATGAGAGAGTGAAAAAATGGAAGAGAGGGGTGTGGGCTGCGCTGTGTTATATAGCCCCACCCTTTAACATCGGTTCAAGCCACGAACCAGTGTTAAAGGGGGGGCTGCGCAGGCCACTGGTGCAGGGCCTTTAACACCGGTTCGTTCCACGAACCGGTGTTAAAGAGGGGCTCCTTTTTGCTGCACGGGCCACGCTGGTACGAGCACCCCCTTTAACACCGGTTCGTAGAAGAACCGGTGTTAAAGCCCATTTCCAGGCTCAACCAAAGGCCTCGTTTCCACTAGTGACATGATGCCTAAGACACTGCAAGCCACGGTCATAGCATCTACTATGTCCGCAATCACGGGCCTCGGGCTTGTCGGAGCCGCATTAACCGGAGAGGCAACTCCGGAGCCGAAGAAAGTTGTGGCGTAATTCACAAGAAACTGCACACCCTCATCTTACGAGGAGGACCACGACCTATCGCGATGACGTTGCAGCCCACGACGGAGGAGCCAGAAATACGACGCACGTGATGAGCTCATGCATCGCAAGATCGACAAATTATGGACCAAACGTGCGTGCTCCACGGAGTCGAAAGATGAAGATATGGAGCTCTGCGGCGCCAGCTGCTTCAGCCGGGCCATACGGCGGAGGAGCCAACACATTTTGAGGAGGATCAAGGTGAAGTCATTGCCCCACCCTACACGCTTCGATCAACACGCATACGTGGTCGTCATCGAGACCCCTTAGCATCGTACCGTTGAGTCCCGCCATCCAACACCGATTGAACCCTCCGAAATATCTATCGTGTGTAGCACCTACCCAACCAGGCATGACTGAGCGTAGAACCTAGGGGTAGGAATGACTTGGAATCTCTACCGAAAACCCTATGCAAGACTAAGATGCTCCACCTTCTTCCCCTTCGACCAGGAGTTTCTCCAAGAAAATGCCCCACAAAAGATAACTATGTCGAGCGTTGTCATCATCCGATCTGGGATGCCAAGATCTAGGGTTTCCCCCCCCGAACATCCTAATCAAGGATGTAAGAGATGCATAAACGAAGCCTTCGACAAGGTAATGGTGCGCAAGTCGCCTCCACATTCTCCATCACCGAGGTAGGCTTGGTTTTGATTGGCAATCGCGCATCTCCACTACCTGGTCCGCGATGCAACCACCAATATAGCGCGCATGCACGGCAAAACATGACACGGCTAGACCCAAAAAGAGGCCCTAGCAACCTCGCCTCCACACAGACCATGGCCGCCAAGACGTCCTTGAAGCATGTGCCCCATGTGGCCCTTGGCACCCGTAGGATGGGGTGCTCTCCATCAAGATGGACGCTCCACATTCCGACCACGGGTGAGGAGGCCAGAGGAGCCCCCCTCGCTACGGGCGCTGGCCGGGGATGGGGACTGGTGTGGTTGCACGGGCTAGGGTTCCCGTGTCCCCCCTCGGCAGCAAACCGGGGGGGGGGGGTAGTAGTATGTGTACTATACTTCTGTATTACATGAAATATTTTCATGTGTGTTATGTTATAATTTGTGGCAAAACAAAAGAGTCACAAGACAGTCAACTGGTTTGTTTATATATATTGTTGCAACTCGCTGTGCGGGTTCGGCGACAAGTATAGTTAAATCTGTGGAGAACATTGCGGTACTTGTATTAGAGGGCACTCACAGTTACAAACTTGGATGAATGGTACTGGAGTACATCCTTTTATTTATTTATTTATTTATTTATTGTTACACACACAGTACATGCTAGAGTAGGTCGGTGCATGTACGTGATCAGATCCTCCCGTCCTGCTTATTCATCACACACACACATATACTTATAGTTCATGGAGGATGGTATCGTTAGGTGATGGTGATTCAGCCGGTGCGCTCGCCGACGTAGGTGCCGAAGGCGGAGACGTAGTCCCGGGTGGAGCGGCCGAAGAAGGCCAGTGCGGCGCCGATGCCCTCCTGCAGAGGCACGCTGAACGACCTGTACTCACCACCAGGAATACCGTAAGGTCCATACTGCCGTCCCTTAGTGGTGGAGAAGGTGAGCGAGGTCACGCCGTAGTCGTCTGTGGTGCCAGTGACGCAGTTCAGGACCTCTCCCTGTGTCATATTAAACTGCACACCACCAGCCATGCATATAATGTATCATTATATCGTCTACAGCTAGCTAGCAGTATAGATCGGGTTGAGATGAAGGGATCATTCATGAGTCAAAGAACCTGATTCGGCACTCCCTTGTTTGAGCCGCAGGTGGAGACTTTGATGGTCATCCCAATCTGGTTGATGTACACGAAGGAAAAGCCATTGATACGGTCGCCGCTATAGATGCTGACGCTCACCAGCTTCCTCGGCGTGTCGTCCCTCAGGTTGATGTCCTTGGTCAGGCCCTGGGGATGACCCCATGCGCCTATCTTCACCACCTCCTTTTCCCCTGTCACGTACACGCCGAGCGCGGCGAGGCTGTTGCTGCCGGAGATGCCGAAGAAGCTGATCACCTTGCCACCATTGTTCTCGTTCAGAGGCACGCTGATCTCGTTCAGAGGCACGCTGAACGTTCTTCCCAATTTGCAACCAAACTCGTACTGCATCTCCTTACTGGTGACTATCTTGAGCGAGGTCACGCCCTCGCTGTCCGTGGTACCACTGATGTGGTTCACGTGATCGAACATCGGTATGTCAATCTGGTTGCACCAAGATCATGGAGATCAAGGGAAAAAATCAATGAAATTTCAGTCAAATTCGCAAATATACCGATCGAGTATATATATATATATATATATATATATATATATATATATATTTAGGTGTGACCCAAAATATATTTTTATTTTGTTTCAAAACTAAAAACCTTGATGGAGATACGACGACGACTTTATAATCTATACACTCACCTTCTCCACCAATCCTACGCAAGTGTTGGAGCCCCACGGGCCGACGGAGATGGGCGTCCAGCTGTTCTGATCGACGTACACGAAGGAGAAGGCGTAGATACGGCCTCCACCAGGGGCACTGTTGTGACGAACAGTAATGCTCTCGAGGCGTGCGGGAATGCTTCCTTCGCTGATGTCCTTAGGTTTCCCCCTTCTTGATCCCCATGGCCCAACCTTCACGATTGCCGGCCCGCGCTACATCACAATTTATTTGTCAACACCTTCCGTTTCACGCAAATACTCCCTCCGTCTTAGAATAGATGTCTTTGGTTTTTCAAATTTTAGATGAATCTATATACTAAATAGTATTTAAATTTATCTAAATTTGAACAAATTTAAGACATTTATTTTGGGACGGAGGGAGTACATAAATACATGTATGTATACTTGTGGCGTTTGACAGCCTACTTATACATATGTTCTGGTGGTGCACATATATTGTACTAGTAGCTAGTATAGGTTCCTTACCTCCATTTCCCAAGGACGAGCTAGTACTTCAACTGAAACCGAACTAACTTCGCAACTGTGTTTGTCCCGGTCTGATGTATCAATGCAACTTCCATGGACTCATATATAGTTCATGCAAGACCGGGTATTTATAGAACGCGCGTGTCAGGTGGTGCGCATAAGCGAACCACTTGTCCCCAAATTGATGCCTGATAGAGATGCGCACAGATATGGAAATTAAAGGGGACAACTTGTCCCATTGATAATGCAGCAGAAATCGAATGGCATAAAGGAATGGTGAAGCCACAAAACAAAAACAAAAAATCTATATATGGACATGGTGGGACTAATGTTTCTACAACTAAATTGTTGGGACTATTAGCCAAGAGTTTACTGTAAGCTAATTAATCCCTGAATATTCATGAAATACATGTTCAGAGCAGCAAGACTGAAGTAATGAGGGTGGGGCGCTGCTGAAGGAAATTGGATATGGGATTTGGTAGTTTAGGACTTAGGAAATGGACCTTTTTTTTGCCAGGTGTCGGATCAGGGAATTTGTCAAGAGAATTGGGTCGTATGACATATGCTACCCCATTGTCGTATAGGATCCCAGAAAATACATGAATTATCTGCTCAACCAGCTACTATAATAACCGAAAACATAAAAGTGGTAACGCCTTTGCGCATACCCATGATTTTGTCGCTAGCTATCTTAAAATGCTAATGACTTATATGTTCAATCCGGCTACCAATAAAACCTTGAGTTTCCACATAGGTAAAATGATACTCCCTCGGGTTTAGTTTAAGGCTCGTCATAGTGGGAGTATCATATACCTGCATATAATACTTGTGTATGATACTTCATATGTAATGCATAGTATCATATAGTAGTAGTATTGTTGCCTTTTAGTAAATTATTTATAGAATCTCAATGCAAATTAGTGTACAAAATCTATTCATCATTAAATAATCAATTTTTACATGTAATGATACGGTATCATAATATGATACTAGAATCACTTCTCTCTCTTCATTATTGGCATGCTACATCATCTTTTTGTCAACTTGGCTTGCATCATACTACTCATGATACTAGCACTAGTTCACGAAAATTTTGACCATGATTTTTGTGAACCAAATATTTGATATGTGTTCAAAAATAATTGCATTGCAAACTAAACTTATGATGTACGTAAAGGATAACTTATTGTATGTTCTCGTCAATTTATAAGGATATTACATGTCTTCTTTGTATCAACAAATCCAAATGAAAATCTATCACACTTTATTATAGTAATATTTTCCGTGGGTGCGTGCTGTTCTCATACAATACAAACACACACAAAGTCACTTTATATACTTTAGGAAGTCAGTCATGAAGAATAAATTCACTTTAGGTGAGTATACATTGTGCTAGATGTGATAGCTACGAATTTATTTTTCTCAGACGAATATTCCTCATAGCTTCTTAGTATCAGCCGGAAGAATATATGCCTTCTTATGATAAGGAACAATTCGGTTGTAAGCACCGAGTTCACAAGTGTGACAAGAGGATCTTTATATAACTTGAAATTTTCCATATATATCAAAATATTTATCTATTATTATTATGTTCTTAAACAAAAATTTCTATTTAAAAAACTATGACGCAGCTTTGTCTAGAAATGCATGTATCTAGACTCGTTCTATTGTCTAGTTACATGCATGTCTAGGAAAAAATACATTACTTATTTTGGGACAGGGGTAACAGAAAACTTGTGAATTGATATAGAGCATATATTGTTTGTACTTACAAAATACCCCCTTTTGTTTCACAATATAAGAAGTTTTAGCAAGTTGTTTGCTTATATTGTGGAACAGAGGGAGTACTAGACAAGCATGCGAGCTTCACCTCACTGCCTGCATGGCGTCTTCACACGGTGTGGACGTTGAAGTACACTCGCGTGCACATTGACATGTGATGCCGACGATGTAATTTGCATGTGATTTAATTAACTGACATTGTCCATGGTGGCACTCCAGCCCTTCGCTTGCATCCCAGTTTTCTTGATCAACTAATGCTCACATATGCTCTCACAAATATTGATACTCTGACGGTCATTCTGCTAAATAAACATAGAAGACATATGATACAAACTTAATCTAATTCACATTTAATTTTGAATATATCGTACACCAAAACAACCCGGGGCAAACGATTTGCTTCAAATACTCCTGGAGAACACGTGACATTTTTAAGTTTTATCACATGCTGTAGCATATCCCTATCAAGTATCAATCTTATGTCAATAAACACTAACATATATAGCATATAGAATTTTACTTCGATCTTTCCTCTATAATATGCTGGTTCAGGTTAATTTGATCACAAGAAGATAAAAAATAGTTGGAGACATAGGGAACACTCATCAATCCACACAAGGGAAAGATTCTTGCTAAATAAAGAAAATGTTCTTCACAAGGGAGCAAGATTACGGGGTAAACAAGCAAGCAGAAATTGCACTTCATGTTCTTAATGAAAAGCGTCATTTTCATAAAGTAAAAAAGGCAAACACTTTAAAAAAGATAAGAAAAGAATAAGTGAATCAATAATTATGAAATGCATTACATGCCAGAAATCATTATTGTGACAACCATATTACAAACCAAGTACCCTGTGGTTTTCCATCTAGTGTGATCTGTAAATTTGTTTTTAAATCATACAGAACCCGGAGGAAGAAAAATACGATGGATAAAATTATTTAATTATTGATCATGATGGTAGATAAGGCACCAGCATTCAAGAACTCACCAGCTGAAAAGGGGTCCAGCAGAGGCAGGATCGTCGACAGGGCTTGGGGTGGGGGCCGGGTGGGTGGCACTCGGCGATGCGTTGAGGATCAGAAATGGTGGCGGAGCATTGGGGCGTACTATCTCTGATCCTGCCGCTGCTACTTCTGTGGCGGTCGTCTTATAGTGCTACCTCACGTGTCCATCGAGAGTCGGAGCTGACTAGTTTGCAAGCGTAGCTGCAAACCATGCAAACTAGATGGTAGTTCATGTGTATGTTGAAGAGTAAGTTTTTTAAGATTTTAATTCTAGGATAGATAATATATAGCTACAGTAATCTCATATATTTGTCAATTGTGATTATATTCAGAGTTATACTGGTAGTATTATTATCGTTTGTGTCGTTTGAAATTTAGTGTCACTTTAGAAAATTCCACAAAATGTTTAAAAAGGGAAGCATTTGTAAAGTTTCCTACAAAGTTCAAAAATATGAGTTTTTTTAAAACAATCTTCTAAATCATAAAATTTTGTGGAACTTACAAAAAATGCATTAAATGAAGTGTGAATTGAAGACATTTTGCTCTAACCGACCTAATTAGAGCTTTTAGGGGCACATCGAACAAGTGCCCCTATCAAAGTGCCCTAAACGCTCTACCATGGGCTAGTGCTTTGGCTACTCATCTCTCCAAATGTTTTCTCTAGACGCACGTCTATTGTCCCTACCTTCCGCATCTGAACAACGCCACCATGACAAGGGGAAATTTAGGCAATTCCAACTAAAGAACGACAACGCCGTACTCCAAGTTTGCATAGAGACACCAATAGCCCACAGCAATCGACCAAGGCAAGGAGGGACTTCATCCTTTTTAGGTTGGGGTTCAACCACCATCCTAGCTTCCCAACCAAAGTTTTTATTTGCACAAACAATATGTATATCACTAATAACCTAATATGTTTATTATTTATTGCAAACAATTTTTCTGTCCCTAATAATGGAATATTTCTATCATTTATTGCAAACAATACAAAAGCATATGTGCATTTTTATCATAGAACAAAAAATAGGTATCATTTATGTTTACATCATGTGAATGTTAGAACCACATTCTCCATTGTAGCAGAGATAAAGGAAGGATAATTTGTGCCCCTTTAGAATCTAATGTATATAGTGGAAAACAACAAAGAAAAGCATTCTGTAGAACATATTCTACCATGGAATCGAATGAAAAGATAAAAATAATTATACGACAGAGATGTACATCTGGAAACCGAATTAAAGGATGTGTGAACATTTGCTAAATCTGCACAAGTGTGCAAGTTCATTATGATTAGATATAGAAACTCACATGGGGATACCTAGACAACCAATAAAATATATTCTAGAATGTGAAGAATGGTTAATTAATACGTATGACCCACTAGAACGCATTAGCTCTTTTATCATCACTAGTAGAAATGGAGAAATAGAAACTTTGTCTGGGATTGGTCTGGTCTAAACTCTAAAGAACGAGCTATCTCGAATTGTCAACCCCTTAGATGGTTTGTCAATAAAATCGCCATCGAAAAATCATCCGACTCCGAAAAATAAACTTTTAGTGTTGGATGAAATAGAAAATGTATCCAATAATATAATAATCGAATCGGTAAAAATCTTTCTCATTGCATTAAATGGATTTTTTTATTCTGTCAGAATGCGTGGCTAAAGAGATGGATACAAAAATAAACCGACTCTAGAAATATAGATTTTGAGGCAACTTCATAATAAAAATGACCAAGGGTTTGGTTCAAGGGAATTTGTGAAACCCTATGTTGGAGCCAAGTGTTGTTCATAACACATATTTATCTAAATAGTCATCCCAAACTCAAGCATATCCTAGTTGTGGGGAGAGATTTATTCCTTCCAACAACCCAAGTTCAAGTCCTCTCACTCGCAGTTTCGGTGTTGCACGTGGTTGCCAAACAATGAATTTTTAGTAATCAATATATAGCGTGTTGACCCTAAAGAGTATATGTGTAAAATATATTTTTATTTAAATAAATGGTAAGGAGTTAATGGTTTAACACTGAGATAAGAAACAAACATAGATAAATTATTAGCATGCAACTAGCAAAGGATTTTATGAAACAAAACTTACCACATTGACAATCCACCATGACATGGAAAACATTACACAATTCCTAGTGAACACCGCAATCACCATGCTCAAAGGTTGAACTGATACACCACTAGCATATCACCTTCGATTGAAGCAACCAAGTAATTAATCCCGGTATGCTGGGGGTTCAACCATGGTCTACACTTCAAAAACAATCCCAATAGTCGGAAGTTTTTTGGAAATCATAAGACAAAGTACCAGCAAAACAATATATCTTGTGGATGAGCTTTCTTAGGGACAAATTGGCACGGTAAATAATTATGCATGATGGCAAACTTGATACAACGGATTCTTCTGCGGTAGTAGGTGGCTGACAAGTATGGTCCTATGTAGTGCCTTGGTAGATGGAATTGACACATTAACAATTGCACCATACATTGCAAGTGACACTAAAAGTTGGTAAACATTAGAGAATGGTCAAGCCTATTTTACTGGCTTGTGAGCAACGTCTCACTGACTAGTGAAGCCCGCCACTGCTGAGCCTAGCATGACCCTTTATACACAATGAAATTGCACACAACACCAATAGTTGTAGATTTTGTTCCACAAAATCACAACCACAATTTGTTTTTGTACAAAACACCAACTTTTGGGGTTATTATTTCTAAAAAACACCAAGCCAGTCCTTAGCCACTTTAAAAAAGGACTTAACCAGATGTGCCCAATTGCAAGAGAACCATCAGACAACCCACTCCTCAACGTATGAGCCCATATGTGTAAGAAAATTACCTATGGTTGGTGTTATGTGCTATTTTCTCTTTATATATGTTGACGTCCGTCATGGCCCCTAGCATGATCCCACAAAAAAACTCTAACACCCACTTCAAGCATCATTTCACATATAATACAAGGAATCATCAGTCCCCAATCATGACTTCTTACTCTGTACGGCGGCGCCGCACTCCCCAGTAGTTATCTCGCAAGCCAAACCTTACATTTTAATATCTTCATTTGAAAAATATCCTAAATCTTAGAAACTCCCATCTTGGCTACTATTCACCCTCCCCACTATGGTCATGGAGAGGAGATGATGCCGAACCTAATGACATGCAAGTTGGGTACTATCTCCCAATTGGGCGCATCTGCCACATTCAAGACCTCCACCTGCTTTTCCGAGCCTAACGCATGTTCTTCATCTCATCTTAAGACCGTTATTCATCTTGTTCTCCATTTAATTAATTTGATCGATTTGTTATCTCTATCAGATCAATGGTGATGTTGTCAACATAAAGTGTTGGAGATATGCCCTAGAGGCAATAATAAATATAGTTATTATTATATCTTTGTGTTTATGATAAATGTTTACATTCATGCTATAATAGTATTAACCAGGAAACATTAATACTTGTATGATTTGTAAACTAAATTAGAGTCCCTAGTAAAGCCTCTTCATAATACTAGCTTGTTGGTTAATAGATGATTGTGGTTTCCCTATCATGAACATTGAGATGTTGTTAACAACAAGATCATATCATTAGGAGAATGGTATGATGGACATACTCCTATAGATAAGCGTAGCATAAAGATCAAGTCATTTTAATAGTTCAATTGCTATAAGCTTTCTGATACATAGTAACCTAATTCCTTCGACCATGAGATCATGCTAATCACCATCACCGGAAGGATGCTTTGATGACATCAAACACCTTACCGTAACTGGGTGGCTATAAAGGTGGCATTGAGTGTTCAGAAAGTATGGGTTGAGGAACATGGATCAAGAGTGGGATTTGTCCATCCATATGACGGATAGATATACTCTGGGCCCTCTCGGTGGAATGTCATCCAATTGTCTTGCAAGCATGTGACTGGCTCACAAGGGATCACATACCACGGGAACGAGAAAAGGATACTTATAAATAACGAGGTTGAACTAGGTATGCAGAGATACCGACGATCAAAACCTCGGATAAGTAAACTATCGTGAGACAAAAGGAAATTGGTATCGTATGTAAGTGGTTCATTCGATCGCAAAGTAATCGTAGCAATATGTGGGAGCCATATGAATTTCCAGATTCCTCAATTGGTTATTGATCGGAGAAGTGTCTCGATCATGTCCGCATAATTCGCGAACTGTAGGGAGACACACTTAAGGATTCGATGTTGTTGAGTAGTTATGGAATGATGAGTAAGAGACCGAATGTTGTTCGGAGTCTCGGATGGGATCCGGGATATCACGAGGAGATCCGGAATGGTCCGGAGAATAAGATTCATATAAGGAAAGTCCTGTTTCGGAGTTGGGGAATGATTCCGGTGTTTTTACCGGGAATGTTCTAGAATGGTCCGGAGAATAAGATTCATATAAGGAAAGTCCTGTTTCGGAGTTGGGGAATGATTCCGGTGTTTTTACCGGGAATGTTCTAGAATGGTCCGGAAGGTCCGGCACTCCGGAGGGGAAGGGTACATGAATGTGTCATGACAATGTGGAATGGTTGCATCATGTACTAGGTATCATGGCTGGGCAAAATAAAGGGAGAAATCAAATCCTAGTTTGAAAGTCAAAAACCAATTTGAAAAAGTCAAACGGCAATTTTGCCTGGTGGAGGGAGAGTAGGAAACTTACTTGGGGAGGAAGTCTCCTCCCTCCACCCGCCGGCCAAGGAGGCCGACTTGGGGGAGGACTCCCTCCTCCCAAGCCGCGCCCTCCCACCTATAAAAGGAGGGGCAGGGCTGCCCCTCTCCCTCACACCCAACACACCTCAAAACCCTAATCCTAGCCGCTGGCCTCCTGCAAGTCGCCGCCGCCCCTAGGGTTTCTCCTAGCCGCCGACTTGGGGCTTCCCCAAGCCCTAGCCGCCGGCCAAGCTCCGCCCCTTGGTGCCTTCTAAACCCTAGATCGCCAAGGCCTCTCTCATAGTCCACCATACTCGCTCCGGCTTAAGGCGAAGCCCTGCGAGATCTCCCCTCTACTTCCGGTACCACGCCGTCGTGCTGCTGGAATTGCGAGGAGAGTGCTACAACCTCCGCTGCATGCTGGAACAAGGGAGAGGAAGATCTTCATCGAGTACCGAACGTGTGACCGACTGCGGAAGCGCTGCCGGAACGCAGCACCGGAAGGATCATCTACGCGATCTTGAGATCGGCAAGAATACGGCTACATCATCCACGAGAATCTGCTCTCGTTAACCGCTTTGGAATCTTCGAGGGTGAGTTCTTCTATCGACTCGTTGCTACAATCTATATGTATCGAGCTAGAGAACATGGGTGAATACATGAAGAGGTGCCGCTGGGTATTTATAGCATTAGAACTAATGGTTAAAATAGAATAGTCCTTTATCCCTTGATCATAACATAATTTGTTATCCCGTCGTCTAAAAAGGTAAATTCCCTAGCCACCCAGCTCGGTATTTATAGAAACGTGGCAGCAACGGAAATGAAAATATTTTAGAAATGATGATTCCTTATCCCCTCATTGGACCAAAAAACTTCAATGTCTAGACTAATTACCAAGGAGTGCTAGCAGAAACCTCCATGTTTATTTCAGTGCCCTCATATGGCTATAGCATGTTTTGGCTATGAAGTACAGTAACAATACAAACTCGATTTAGAATACCCATCACTTAAGTATAAAACTAGTTGCTAAACATGGACATGCTCATTAATTGACTAGTGGATATTTTACCATTATCATCATTATTTGTGTCTCCATGTATGGCAACAACCCATGATCACGATATTGAAACTAGGACAGCCATGAGTCGATCCACATGTTTGGCTAACTTACCAAGGCAAGCAGTGGAAGAGGCAAGAATAAGTATGTGCTTTTCGCAGTCGCCTAGGACGGCCTCCTCCACTTGATTCTCAACCGAGCGGTCCAATCCCTCCACCGTTTCCTAGACGACGCCTTCCTAAACCACTAGGTGCACTAGTTGCAGGACCTCCACGACTGAGCCACATGTGTACAGGATACAAGCGCGTGAATCAGCACCGCTCTTCCGTCGCTGCACATTGCTACACATTGTTAATCATATGTTGTCTTTGGAACTCAGATTCTAAATTAATGGTCTATTTTTTCAAAAATTAAAGGTTTATTTAAAAGAAAAGTTTTTTTTTAGTTAACAGGTCCGCAAAAAAAAAAAAAAAAAAAAACAGGTCCGCGAAAGATAGTGTGATGTTTTCATCTAGCCTTTTGTCCAACACGCCGACTCCTCAAGAAACCATATATCTCAGCTCCCTAGCGTGGATTAGAGAATTAAGGAATCACACGACTAGCTAGTACGTACATCTTATTCTATTAATTAAAATAAAACATTTATGGCCACATGTGTGCAAACATTGGGGTGGTTTTATGTGTTCACTAAATAGAGAGCGATGTGAAGTGAGCCAACTTTGATGTTTATCATTTATTGCAAAGAAGACAGGGCTTCTAGCTCCCATGCGACGTCTTTACGTGGAATTGGAAGGAACATGATATTGTTGCAAAGAATAGCTCGCATGCAATACTTCTGAAGCGACAAATAGCTCATCCCCGATCTAAGGATCTTCATCCCCTCGATTTAGAAAGTTCGACGATAATTTGAAACAGGCATAAAAAATTCAAAAACGATCGAAACAATGCAAAACCTTCGCGTGGTGTCATATTATGTGACATAGTTGCATGGAAAAATACCAAACTTGGTATATTGATTGTGTGTCAAAAAAACTTCAAAAAATGACCTATCTCAATCGAGGTTTTCTGAATTTCAGGTCCAATGACCAATGTTATTGCTAGAATCGCGGTATAGTTTGAGATAATGTGCCCATATTATGCACGCAAGTGTATTATGGGATGGTGAACAATATTGCAGGAGGAAGTTTTCCTTTTCGTCGCACCAAAAAGCCATTTTTTATTTTCCGAGTGCAAAAAATGGGGTGTTTTGTGAAGCAACTACCAAATGTAAGTTTCAAAATGATAATACCACATTTTTCAAAAATACTAGACCATATTGAATGGAAAATTTCTCAACCTTGGTATATCAAACCTTTCCGTCCACCCCTCGTGAAAAAGACAAAATTTCGCTGAATCGGTAGGAAATGAGTTAGATTTGAACTACAGGTACATGATATGATGCCCATGATTTTTTGCAAAAATCATTTTTAGATTCACAATATGCTATTTCATCAGAGATCTAATTCACGTTTAGTGAGGCTCATCCCCGATCTAAGGATCTTCATCCCCTCGATTTAGAAAGTTTGACGATAATTTGAAACAGACATAAAAAATTCAAAAACGATCGAAACAATGAAAAACCTTCACATGGTGTCATATTATGTGACATAGTTGCATGGAAAAATACCAAACTTGGTATATTGATTGTGTCTCAAAAAAAACCTTGACAAAATGACCTATCTCAATCGAGGTTTTCTGGATTTCAGGTCAAATGACCAATGTTATTGCTAGAATCGCGATATATTTTGTGATATGTGCCCATATTCTGCACACATGTATATCATGGGATGACGAACAATGTTGCAAGAGGAAGTTTTCCTTTTCGTCGCACCAAAAAACCATTTTTCATTTTCCGAGTGCAAAAAAGGGGTGTTTTGTGAAGCAACCACCAAATGAAAGTTTCAAAATGATACTACCTCATTCTTCAAAAGTACTAGACCGCTTTGAATGGACAATTTCCCAACCGGGGTATCTCAAACCTTTCCGTCCACCCCTCATGAAAAAGATAAATTCCTGCCTAATCGATAGGAAGTGAGTTATATTTGAACTATAGGTACATAATATGATGCTCATGATTTTTTGTAAAAATCATTTTTAGATTCATAATATCCTATTTCATAAGAGATCTAATGCAAGGTTTCCTTTTTGTCGCACCAAAAAGCCAATTTCTATTTTCCGATTGCCAAAAACGGGGTTTTTCATGAATCCTGACATAGTTTCGGTTGGTCTAATATTAAAAAGTTACGATATATAATTAAATAAATGATAGGGATGACATATTTGGATTCCTCTCTTTTTTCTGATCGATTTGGATATATTATTTGTCGAATTATGATTTATGGATTTGTAGATATGAATTATTCAATTTTAATTAAAAAAAGGCAAAATAAATAAAAATTATTTTATTTTTATTTGAATTTAAGATTATTATTACTTATTCATTGTTTTTTACTCAAATAATTATATGGAATGTAAAAAAATAAAGACGTCTAACATTATAGTCTAATGGTTAATAGGATTGATATGATAATATTCACAACAAGTTCTAATTTCTTTGTCGGAAGCTCATGTGGAAGAAATAGAGAAGTTAAGCATGCTGAGGCTGGAGTAGTATTAGGATGGGTGACCGATTGGGAAGTTTGATTAATTATGTAATTTGACTTAAAACTAAGTGTACTTAGAATAATTTAAAACAATTCAAAAATGTGAAAACAAAACTGAAAAAAATTGAAACAAAAAATTTGAATTTTTTTTGGAAAAATCTAGGCCGACAGCAAAGCCGTCAGCATACCCAAACGGCCGTTAGTCATTTAGGTGGGACCCATATGGTCTACTCCGACGGCAATATGCCTACGGCTTTTCTACGCCGACGGGAAATAGGGCTACGCCTATGGGCCTATATGTCGACGGCCATACGCCAACGGGGTTTAGGGACTAGGCCGACGGACCTGGCCGTCGGTGTATTATGCTTCTCCTGTAGTGTATCGTGCCAACGTATAGTGGCTGCAGGAGAAAAGGTCTCCGTAATGTTTATCCCTGAACCGGGAGTGGACGGATATTGTTTTTGGCTTATATGTCACATTGTTCTTCTCTCCTTCCACTTCGGCTTCATCTTCAAAGTCGGATTTTTGCACCTATGTTCGCCACCGACGTAAACAACACCTCTTATTCATCTTTATTTTATTTTTTCAAGCCACCATTCCTTTATGATATCCGATTTATTCTCCATTATTCACGAGACATGGTGTCCACTTTAATTTCGGTATCGGTTCCCATCGCTATGAGGTACCAAATGCGCAGAGAAGTGATTCGCTTCTTGGGCCACGGATGGATCACATAAACCTATGCGAGCACACATAGAGAAAAAAATTCCCCAAGGACATTTGTCGTGCGCCTTCCTTTATTTTCTTCTCAAATCCCACGATGCATTTGGTTAAATTCTATGATAAGTCCTCTCTGGTTCCTATAAATGTCCAAGCAAATCATGCCAGTCACCTTGCCTCCTCATTTGGTTGTAAATTGGAAAGCTTACCATTCACATACTTGGGTCTACCTCTTGGTACTACTAGGCCATTTGCGGATGATTTGATGCCACTAGTATCCAAATTTGATAAGAAGTTGTCTGGGTTGTCTTCTCTTATGTCATATACTAGGAGACTAACATTACCGAACTTCGTTCTAAATTATATGCCTATCCATGAAATGTGTTCTTTCAAAGTCCCCATATCTATTTTTATTCATTTGGAGAAAGGAGGTAGGCAGTTCCTATGGGATGGAAAGGTCATAAACAAGTAAGGAAAATGTCTGGCCAAATGGGACATGGTATGCAGACCAAAGGAACAAGGTGGATTGGGGTGTTCTGAATCTCAGAGTCCAAAATCAGGCACTATTGATAAAAAATATTCACAAGTTCTACAATAGACTGGACATTCCTTGGGTGAACCTCATATGGCAAGCTTATTATCATGGCAACTCAGCCCCTCATGCTTTGAACCAAATTGGATCATTTTGGTGGAGGGATTGTATGATCACTGTTGACACATACAGAGGAATGGCCCACTACAATATTGGAAATGGTAAAACTACGCTCCCATGGAAAATTTTATTGAATAATGTTTGTGTGGAGGACAAATATCCTCATTTGTTTTCCTTCTGGAACAAATAAAAACATAACTATGGAAAAGGCTATAACTGCTGCTGGTAATAATTTGATGATCTATTCCAACTCCCACTCTCCATTGTTGCTCATGAAGAGTTTAACTCTATGCTAGAGGAGGTAATGAACATAAACCCCACTACTGATCATGACTCGTGGAGTTTCCCATGGGTTGACTATTTCAGCACCATGAGAGTATATAGAGCTTTGATTGGGAGTCATCCAACACCCAAATCCATACTGTATATATGGAAAACATGTAACCTTCCAAGACACAAGTTCTTTGCCTGGCTACTACTAAATGGAAAACGAAACACAAAGGAGTTGATGAAAAGAAAAAACATTTTTCTTGAATTTCAATATTGCATATTATGTTACACATGCCCACAGGAAACACTGCATCATCTCTTCTTTGAATGTAGTTTCAGCCAAAGCTTCTGGTGGGCCTTGTGTATGGAATGAAATACTGATATGGACATCCACCAAATGATTCAAGATGCAAGCAATAGATACAATACCAAATTTCATATGGAAATCCTCGTCACTGGATGTTGGAGAATCTGGGACCAAAGAAATAGTTACATTTTTAGAGATGTAATCCCTTCCAGTCTTCCACGTCTAGATGTCTAGCTTTTTTTAAAGGAGCCTTTTCTCTTATAATGCATAGGGCTAAGCCTAGTCTAAAGGATGGGATGCAGGAATGGCTAGACACTTTGTAAACTGTAAGACTAAGACTTACTATTTACTCCTCACTTTGTACAGCTCTAAATTTTTTATAAAATGACACTGTAGGGGACTCTCTTAGTGTTTTTGTCAACAACAAAAATATCACGATGCAGGGCATATGGAGAACCAAACCCGTGTTAACTATAAGACCCAAACCTGCGCTCCTAATCCTACTCGGAGACTACTCCCAAATAAGAGTTGGTAAATATACAATTACCAAACCTGCTAGACCAACTCCTTCTCTATTTCCTCCGTTTCATAAATCATAATATAAGACTTTTTTGCAAAGAAACAAATACATGGTTTTCTAGATTCTAACTGGACTACCAGCTGAGCATGGCATGCAAACTGATTATTTCTTGATAACCTAAATCAACTACTCACATGCACGCAAGTCAACTACTCATGCACGTCTACTGCCAATAATAGCACTTACCTAATTAGACTCAAACACAAACTCAGCGCTAACTGAACTACAATAGGTCAAAGTTATTTCTAACATGGCTTCTAATCAGCGGGGGGATTGCGTCACGACACTCAACCGAGACTGAACGGTCTCGCACTGGTCGCAACCCCTTTAGTCCCGGTTGGTATTCGACTCGGGACTAGAGTTGGTCATGCCTCGTGCGGGGTCCAAGCCGTTGGAACCGGAACTAATGCTCACGTTAATCCCGGGCCCAAACACGGACGGGACTAAAGCTTCAGACGGAAGATCTTTTTTCTACTAGTGGTGTCACACACAGATTTAAGGAAACATCCACATGTATATTACATGCACACCAGGATCAAGTCTCGTGCATCTAACGACATCGTAGTGAAATATCATTGTAAAATCACGAGTACAACTGTATTATTTATTATGTCAATGACCCATAGGTCTAAAAGAAAAGTGCAATTATCCAAGTATTATTCTTCAAGCAGAGCGGATCTTTCGGAAGCAGCCCACATGGACATCAAACGGAGGCACACGAGCCAAGGCTTTAGGCGTCATCCTCATAGTACTCCACCCAGTATTCTCTGTCTTCTGCTCCAAGGTAGCAGCAGAAACGCCCAAAGAGGAAGAAAAGAGGGAAGGCGAGTACAATAGGAATATTGTACTCAGCAGGCCGGGAATTAACAATGCTTATGTCTGGCTTTGGACAAGGAAGGCTGACTCGGATTCATTTGCAGAAGATCAACTAATTTTTTATTTAAATCAACATATTTAACTAAATGGTGTCCAGAGTTTACATGGGGACACCTATGCCAATCCAGCTCTATTTAACCACCCAAACCCAACCATCCATCCGAACCAAAGCACCATTCTAATCATGAAGAGGGCCACACCGATCTTGACCGTGAGCACGGCTGATATATTAATT
Organism: Avena sativa; assembly: GCA_916181665.1. Lineage (NCBI taxonomy): Eukaryota > Viridiplantae > Streptophyta > Magnoliopsida > Poales > Poaceae > Avena > Avena sativa. The sequence continues at coordinate 13,456,942 of OV702300.1, read as the reverse complement.
TTATACTCTGCAGAGGTTTGCACACGTTACCCACGCGCCGGGATTCCCAGAGGGGTCACGCTGCAAGGCTTTTCGCAACTTTCCCTAACATGCAAAAGCCCGCTCATGACAGATGCAATATCTATACCACTGAATGACGAAGGCATGCTGGGTTCCGTTATCTACTTCGCCAGGTCTAGAGCCAAAATAGACCCCCTATTGTTGCGCTTGTTTCCACGGCTTTGGTGCTCTAGGAACTGGTTTCCTAGGGCTAGAGACATGCTAAACCACCTGCTAACCCATCCCATACTGCAGTGCCCACCTTAACTGTCCACAAACCCATCCCAGTCAAAGACCCCACCATTCAAGCCACGCACCCAGCCCACATTGCAGTACCCTCCAAACCAACCACCTGCTCCAGATCCTATGCCATGTTGGTACAAACCATAACCCATTACTCATAAAGTTGCATAAACGTAAGTGAATATTATTATGAAAATTAATTATTGCCAAACCCAAGAGACTACATTCCTAAGCATAATCTACCCACCAACCCATTCGACTCTAGGGCCATACAAGGAAATGATCGGGAATAATCTAGTATACAAACCTCTATACCAGGATTCAATTTCGACATGGCATGCAATTTTAGTAAAATAAGTAAATCAATGGAAACAATAGGTACAGCATGTTCAAGAAAACACTTGGCCTCAGCAACAAGTGAACCGACAATCTCAAACTCCTGGTCTTGTAGATTCTCAGCCAGATCCTCCTCTATTTCCTCCAAGCAATCAACCACACGTACAATACATGCATACAAACATAGAATAAATAAATAAACAACAATACACGAGACATAAGTAATGAATTAATGGTAAATAAAACAACAATATACCCAACTAAAGTATTTTCCAGATATCTTTCAAACGTGTTCTATCGCGCTTTAAACACAAGTCGTTTTCAAACAAAAGCACCAGTGCAGCCAGCATGAATGCATCAAATAATTTTATGACCCTATGGTTTATTTTAAGTTGTTCAATAAAATATAAATTTTATTTTGGCAAAAAGGTTAACACCCTATTTAAATTCTAGAAAATTTTAATAATTTTGGAAATTAAAAATTAGGGTGTTACAGACCGGTACCAAGATATGCACAATAAACACGCCAAATTCCATGATGATATGATAATATGCTCAAAAGAAGACATTTGAGACGATGGAACAATCCATTGGGTTTGGTGAAACCCACAAGAACAAGATGCCAACTATAAAGGATAGAAGGATAAGATTCCCCGTTATCCTGGACCGAGGGGTGAAGCTACAAAAAAAAGATGGGGATGCATCACTTTACCACAAATATAGTGATAGTTTTCAACAACTCTTGTCTATACACTTATCCAACAGGTGGATTTCACCATCATTAATAGTTCAATATAAGTGATACCGATCTACAACATGCACGAAGTAGCGATAAAAGTGCTCCTAAACTGAAGAAATCCATTAATATAAATTAATGTAAGGGATTATCACATCTTTGGTTGACTGGTGTTATGCAAATTTCTCTATCACTTTTTCTAGGCATTATTGGATTCATAACTGTCTTATGGCTAAAAAGAATAAAATGGAAAAAACTTCATATGACTTTTGCAACATTTGATTTCTACACCTAGAATATTAAATATATATGTTCATGCAAATATTATTTAGCTGAACAAATTTGACTAATATCTGAAAAAAAAAGGCGTTGCAAAAAAGGACAAAATGACAAAAAACTGCATGTTATTTCTAGAACAATTGATTTTTTTATCTAGAATTTTGAATTTATTTGTGCAAAAGATTTTTTTTATTTTCCTGGTACCTTACAGATTCGACTTATTTCTAGTGATTGATTAGGAAAAAGTCTGTTAGTGTAATGCAGTGAAGAAGCAGAAGGCAAAAATCCATTAGCAAAAGAGAGTCATCTTAGATTAAAAAAGAAATGAAAGTAATTATACAGTATCTTTGTTTATGTGTAATGGGAATATAAGGAAAAAATTTGAGTGGTTGAAAAAATAGGAGCCATCCATCAGTAGGAATCTAACGGTGGAAAAATATGAGGTACCCATGTCAAGGTACCAAGAAGTAGCGAACTGGTAGAACCGGTACCAAATATATATGGAACTAGTACTCAATTTAATTAGTTAATTTAATTACTATTAAATTACTAGTACACAATTAAATTAGTTAAATTATTAGTAAATTAGATTGAAACTCTCAAATCAACGGTCATGATAAATTAGGAGTAAAGTTCTAAAACTCCTCGGAAAAAAACTTCCCTTCCATGCTATCGGTTAAATCACTTCCATCCTACTTCCATCTAGATGTGTTAAATAACTTGTGAAAGAACCCAATTACCCTTATATTCCCATTATTAGACATTGCTGACCATCAGCTGCATATAATAGTATGTCTCTGTCTGCTCTCTTTATTGTACTATACCATGAGACAAAGCTGACATAGATCTAGTTGGAAGGGAAGCCTTCATCTGTTTGGTTTTCGGGGATCAATTCTTGATGTATCTTAGTGACCTTCATTTGTTTGATTAAATATGGTGATCTTATGTAACCAAGTCTGACAAACACAATTCCATTAGACGAATCGTATTGAATTCCTTCCGTCCAGACTCAAGCTAAATGAGTTTTGTACATTGGTGTACTTACTGTTGGTATCAGTCTGTTGTTTTCGCTTTCCAAGAAACTACTTTGACTAAATATATATTTAAAAATATTAGTATTTATGGTACATAATTCGTATTATTGGAAAGATCTTTCAATCTAGTTTTTTAATAAATTTATTTGAAGATACAAATATTACACGTATTTTCTACAAATCGAGTCAAACTTGTGGCACACACACCAACAGCAACAGTTTTTGTGAGACGGAGGGAGTAGATTTTACATACTGACTGGCTGCAGCAGCCACCGAGCTCATGTCCACTATAGGCACATGGTCGTAGCTAACTGCCTTGCCATGCCAGGCAGTGCGCCAATGTAGTCCGTTAGGCTATTTTAATTTGCTGCTTTGCCTACAAGATTGCAATCGATCTATACCTCGTAGCATAGCCACTAGTCAGATTCATGGCTGAGGCATGGGGTGCATGAGTTTGAGATGGGGAGGGTACGGTAGTGAATTTTGTCCACTCATAACTGATAAAAATTAGTTTTGACATGGGTCCCCAAGCCAAAGTAGCTCCACCCCTGACTAGAAGAATGTTAGGCACTAGGTTTTAGTAATAGTTGTGTCTAAACATCATAGTCATCTTTTAAAATATTTTTTTCTTTTCTAATTTCAAAAATCTAAAAGAATTCAAAACGACCGGAGGAGGTGGAAATCGAACTTGAAATTTTGTGGCGATCATTTTGATAGGTTATACGTTGTTTCAACATCGTATGCAGAAATGACAGCCATTTGAAGTTTTCATGACGGGTTTTTGCAAAAAAAGTCGAAATTTGTGTTTGTTAATTTTTAACACAACTATATCACTTAATATAAGTACAGTTCAAAGTATTTGTTTTTTTGAAGATTTTATAATTTTCTATGATTTTTTGAACACAAAAAAGGCGATTCAGGAGGGGGAGTAGACAGCCGTCAAGTGCAAAAGAAATTCAAAAAATTTAAAAGTCTAAAACTGCACCGCTGCGACTCAGGGCAGTGCAGCTCTTCGAGCCAAGGCAGGACAAGGCACTGCACTGCGTCGCCTAGTGCATCGCTACAACTCGCGCCGTGCACAGCCCAAAAGAACAGCGCTCTGCATTGCAACCAAGGCAGTGCAAGGTGCAAAGCAGCACAGTGCAAAATGTCTATCCGGGTAAAACAGGACCTTTTGTCCCAGTTAGAGATACCAATCGGGACTAAAGGTCTATCTTTAGTTCGGATTGGATACATAGACCATAACTAAAGGGCTCGCACTGGCCGCAGCATGCCACAACCCCTTTAGTCTCGGTTGGTATCTCCAATCGGAACTAAAGGTCGCGTTTGACCCAGGACTAAAGTTGATCGTGGCCCGTGCGGAGTCCTAGCCATTGAAACCGGGACTAATGCTTTAGTCCCTGACCCAAACATGATAGGGACTGAAGTTCTGAATAACTCGGGACGGAAGGCCTATTTTCTACTAGTGTTAGTTCGGGTTGGAACACCAACCGGGACTCAACGGGTTAGCACCGGCCGCAGTCTGATGCAACCCATTTAAAGGTCCAGTTTGATCCGGGACTAAAGATGGCCGTGCCCCATACAGCGTACTAGCTGGTGGAACCGGGACTAATGCTCACGTTAGTCCCGGGACCCAACATGGCCGGGAACTAAAGATGGCAGTGCCCCATGGGGCGTCCTAGCTGTTGGAACTAGGACTAAAGCTCACGTTAGTTTCGGATCCAAACACGGCCGGGACTAAGGCTCAGTACGGAAGACCTTTTTTCTACTAGTGGTGTCACACCCAGATTTAAGGAAACATCCATAAGTATATTACATGCACGCCAGGATCAAGTCTCGTGCATCTAACGACATCGTAGTGAAATATCATTGTCAAATCCGAGTACAAGTGTATTATTTATTACATCAATGACCCATAGGTCTAAAAGGAAAGTACAATTATCCAACCATTATTTTTCAAGCAGAACGGATCTTCCGGGAGCAACACCAGCCAAGTCTTTGGGCGTCATACTCATAGTGCTCCACCCAGTTTTCTCCGTCTTCTGCTCCAAGGTAGCAGCGGCAACGCCCAAAGGGGAAGAAAAGAGGCAAGGTGTCTGGCTTTGGACTCGGGTTCATTTGCAGAAAATCAACTAATTTTTTATTTAAAGCAACCTATTTATCTAAATAGGGTCCAGAGTTTACTTGGGGACACCTATGCCAATCCATCTCTATTCAACCACCCAAACCCAGCCATCCAACCGAACACAACCACCATTCTAATCATTAATAGGGCGACGCTTCTCTTGACCGTGAGCACGGCTGTTTGCACACTTTACCCACGCGTCGGCATTCCCAGAGGAGTCACGCTGCAAGGCTTTTCGCAACTTTCCCCAACCTGCAAAGCCCGCTAAAGACAGATGCAATATATTTAACACCGAATGACAAAGGCATGCTGGGTTCCGTTATCTACTTCACCAGGTCCAGAGCCATAATAGACCCCATGGTTGCGCATGTTTCCACGGCTTTGCTGCTCCACAAACCGGTTTCCTAGGACTAGAGAGAGGCTAAATCATCCGCTAACCCAGCCCATATTGTAGTGCCCACCTTAACTATCCGCAAACCTATCACAGTCAAATACCCCACCATTCAAGACACGCACCCATCCCACATTGCAGTACCCTCCAAACCAACCACCTGCTCCAGATCCTAGGCTATGTGGCTACGAATCATAACCCATGACTCATAATGTTGCATAAACATTGGTCCATATTATTATCAAAATTAATTATTCCCAAACCCAAGTGACTGTAGGGCTAATAAGCATAATCCACCCACCAACCTATTCTACTCTATGGCCCTGCAAGGAAATGATTAGGAACAATCTATTATACAAACCTATACCAGGATTCAATTTCGTCATGGCATGCAATTTTAGTAAAATAAGTAAATACAAGGAAACAATAGGTACAGCATGTTCAAGAAAACACTTGCCTTCAGCAGCAAGTGAACCGACAATCCCAAACTCCTGGTCTTGTAGATTCCCAGCAGGCTCCTCCTCTATTTCTGCCAAGCAGCAACCACACGAGCAATACATGCATACAAATATAGAATAAATAAATAAATAAACAACAATACACCAAATAACAGTAAAGAATTAATGGGAAATAAAAAAACAACACACCCAACTAAAGGATTTTCCAAATATTTTTCAAACAGGTTCTATCGTGCTTTAAACACAAGTCGTTTTTTAAAAAAGCACCAATGCAGCCAGTATGAATGCAGCAAATAATTTTGTGACCCTATGGTTTATTTAAGTTGTTCAATAAAATATAAATTTTATTTTGGAAAAATGTTAACACCCTATTTATATTCCATAAAATTTTAATAATTTTGGAAATTAAAAATTACGGTGTTACAGAGCGATACCAAATATTGCAAAGGGCCCATCGAAAGAAAAATCTCAAAGAGCTGCACAATAATCACACCAAATTCCATGATGATATGATAATATGCTCAGAAGGAAACATTTGAGACGATGGAACAAGCCATTGGGTTTGGTGAAACCCACAAGAACAAGATGCCATAAATAAAGGATAGAAGGATAAGATTCCCCGTTATCCTGGACTGAGTGGTGATGCTACAAAAAAAAGATGGGGATGCATCACTTTACCACAAATATAGTGATAATTTTCAACCACCCTTGTCTATACACTTATCCAACAGGTGGCTTTCACCATCAGTAATAGTTCAATATAAGTGATATTGATCTACAACGTGCACGAAGTAGCGATAAAAGTGCTCCAAAACTTAAGAAACCCACTAATATAAATTAATGTAAGGGATTATCACATCTTTGGTTGACTGGTGTTATGCAAATTTCTGTATCACTTTTTCTAGCCATTATTGGATTCAGAACTGTCTTATGGCTAAAAAGAATATAATGGAAAAAACTTCACATGACTTTTGCAACATTTGATTTCTACACCTAAAATATTAAATATATATGTGCATGCAAATATTGTTTAGGGAATAGAACAAATTTGACTAATCTCTGAAAAAAGAGGCGGTGCAAAAAGAAGACAAAATGACAAAAAAAAATACATGTTATTTCTAGAACAATTGATTCTTTACCTAGAATTATGAATTTATTTGTGCAAAGAAATTTATTTGGTTGGTACTTTACATATTCGACTGATGTCTAAATAAAAATCTGGTGATTGATGAGGAACAAGTCTGTTAGTGTAATGCAATGAAGAAGCAAAAGGCAAAAATCCATTAGCAAAAGAGAGTCATTTTAGATTAAAAAAAATGAAAATAAAGGATAAAATTCTTTATACAATATCTTTGTTTATGTGCAATGGGAATATAAGGAAAATTTTAGGGTGGTCGAAAAAATAGGAGCCGTCCATCAGTGGAAAAATACGAGGTACCCATGTCAAGGTACCAAGAAGTAGCGAACTGGTAGGACCGGTACCAAATATATATGGAACCAGTACTCAATTTAATTAGTTAATTAAATTATTAGTAAATTACCAGTACTCAATTTAATTATTAAATTATTAGTAAATTATTTGATTGAAACACTCAAATCAACAGTCACAAAAAATTAGGAGTGAAGTTCCTAAAACTACTAAAACAGCTCGGAAAATAAACTTCCCTGCCATGCTATCGGTTAAATCACTTCCACCTAGATGTGTTAAATGACTTGTGAAAGAACCCAATTACCCTTATGTTCCCATTCTTAGACATTGCTGACCATCAGATGCACATAATAGTATGTCTCTCTCTACTCTCTTTATTGTACTATACCACGAGACAAAGCCGACATAGATCTAGTGTGTAAGGGAAGCCTTCATTTGTTTGGTTTTGGGGGATCATTTCTTGATGTATCTTATTGACCTTCAATTGTTTGATTAAATATGGCGATCCAATGTAACCAAGCTAACTGACTTTTTTACATTGGTGTACTTGCTGTTGGTATCTACTCCCTCCATCACAGAAAGACTGTCGTTTTCGCTTTCTGAGAAACAACTTTGACTAAATATATATTTAAAAATATTAATATTTATGATACATAATTAGTATCATTTGAAAGATCTTTGAATCTAGTTTTTATTAAATTTATTGGAGATACAAATATTACATATATTTTATATAAATCAAGTCAAACGCGTGGCACACACACCAATAGCAACTGTCTTTTTGGGGCGGAGGGAGTAGATTTTACATACTGACTGGCTGCCGCAGCCACCGAGCTCATGTCCACTATAGCACACGGCCATAGCTAACTGCCTTGCCATGCCAGGCAGTGCGCCAGTGTAGTCCGTTAGGCCAATTTAATTTGTTGCTTTGCCTGCAAGATTGCGACCGATCTATACCTCATACCATAGGCTAGTAGTCAGGTTTATGGCTAGGCATGGGGTGTATGAGTTTGAGATGGGGAGGGTACGACAGTGAATTTTGTCCATGCATAACTGATGAAAATTAGTTTTGACATGGATCCCTAGCCAAAGTAGCTCCAACCCTGCCTAGAAGAATGTTAGGAACTGGCTTTAGTAATAGTTGTGTTGAAACATCATTGTCAGCTTTAGAATCTATTGTATACAGAACGATTCTATGTTAGGCTATATAAGGGAGATGGGCTCACCCAAAGCAAAGCAGAGCATATAAAGCACAAGCATTCCATTCACACAAGAGGCAAGGAACTCTCTGCACTCTAGAAGAAACTCTTCATCCCTAAGGTACTACCAAGCTGTGTACTCGTCTACCGTATCCTATGCTTATTATAGTAGACTTTTCCCTTTATCTTCGAAAAATTTTTTGCTTCTTCGAATTTTCACTCTATCTATCTCTCTATACCCTTTTGTCTAGCCTAATTTGAACCTTTCCTTTGGGATCAGAGCTTTGTTTATCTATGGAATTTCTAATGCGTTAAAAGGTTGTTACGATTGCAAGGTTCTAAGTATGAAGAAGGGAAAGTCCTAACTACGTACATGAAGAAGAACGAGGTAGTGAAGAGCGTTATCTAGGACCACATTTAGTGAAATTTAAGTGTACCAATTTAAGCGCCAATTTTTGGATACAGAAGATTAAACTACCTTTAGCTGGCACTAGTTTGCGAAAAAAGAATAAGAAATACTACACTGGATAAGCATCTTATAGGTATATCAGAAAACATAAAATATTTTTATCATTTAAATGATTTAACATATATGCTAATATCACCTGTTCTATCAATTGAATCAAAAGGCCTTTTTATAAAAAAGATTAATTGAAAGATTCTCTCTACTAAACTATAAATAAGAGATCCCCCGAAAAGTAATAAGTGATAAAATAATAAATACCATATTAAAAATAAATTGTAGTACCTAAAGAAGAAATCTAACAAAATAAACCAAATCAAATCAAACAAAGGATATTACATCTAGTATTAAGATTGGAAAAACAAAATGATCAATTTTTGAACGATTTAAAATATTAAAACCAACGGCCAATGAGGGACACATATATGTTTAATGAGTAATATTGAATATATAATATTACTAGAGTCGAAAAACATAGAATAATTGCAATATTGAAAATATCATTATTACTTTTTTATTGACGAAATAGATATAATTTTGCTTATTTAGTACAATTGTCTTCAATTACATACTATCATTGTTCACTACATACGAATGGGACAACCATATATACCCGTAGACTATTTTTAGTGAGGATTACTTCAGGAACATAAATAAAAAATACTTCCCTTGCTATAATTCTATTTTATTTCTCAATAATTTTAAATTTTATTCTATATATAACCACATCTGTATTGTGTCAAAGTATCTTATAATTAAATAATTTTAATTTGTGGCAAATTTTCTTTTCAAATTTTACCCTTACCTAACTTCATCCGGCAAGATTAATTAAAAATTATACCAAAAATCATGCAGCAACATGCATGGCATTCACCTACTATAAAATATTGCTAGAGCGGAAAACCTCAGAAATTATGAAAAAGAATGTCCAGTAGAAGTCGTAAATCATGACCTCGTAATTAAACAATTATATTAGTATATGAAAAATATAATACTATACATACATAAAATAAAAGTTTTATATTATTTGAAGTACAACAAAATTTAGTAGAGCTAAAAACAAACTTTGATAAGGAAATGTCAACTATAATTAGAACAAGTAAAAGAAATCTATAAATAATAATTAATAAACCAACTACATCAACAAGGTCAGGAACAAAAGATAAGTCAACAACATAATTTTCCTGTAGAACAGTGCAACTTTATGGTTCTAGCTACCGGACACTATATTATTTTATGTTTGGGGGAAGACATCACCAAAGAGTGGTCATTTGCTAATAGACAATGGGTACATCTCTGGTGAAAATGGCACAAGTGTTGAAAATGATGAAAATTTGTCAAAAGATGTACTTTAATGTTTCAGAAACAATGCAAACTTGGCACATCCATATTTCTTCCGTAGATGTATTTTGCCAAAAGAAATTGGTATTCAAAAGCTTTGTAAATTAATTGATACAAACATACTTTTGTTGGATCCAACTGCAATAGATGACAAAAATTGTCATCTAGTGTAAATACATCTAAAAGTTGTTAATTTTGTATAAATTAATCCAGAATGATTTTGAATCTCAAGTTTTGCCACAAAGTATATATATCTATGGATGTGTAGAAAGTTTTAATTTTTTAAATTTCGAAGTACATTTTTGATGAATTTTCAATATTTTCAACATTTGTGCTATTTTCACCATAGATGCAGTCGGTGGACACTAGTATTACTAAAATAAGATATTTTGCAGTGTAGCAAAGAGAACAGCTAAAATTAGCCATGATGTCCATCGATTAGGGATGAAAACAATTGGAAAAATGCTCTTGGAATAGAATAATGAAGAATGTATAGAAATAATAACAACTCAATCAACAAAAAAGAATATATATGCATATAGGTTTAACAACAATAATAATTGAAGCCTTATAGGAGAAACATGGACAGGAACATTTCTAATAGTATTTATTTATTCATGGAATGATATGTTATTTCCATCAGTAGTAGCAGGAATGGAAATGGATATGAGTAAAAATCTAGGAGAATTTTTTTGTGAACTTAGTGTTTCGAAATCATTAAAATACATAGATAAAATAAGGATAGGAATACAAAGAAAAGGATATGTACCATATGATAAAAGAACAAATATATAAAAAAATTATCAACATATTCGGGATCAAAACATGAAATAAGAATAGAGGCTATAGAGGAGCTAGAACGATACAAGCCATAGAATGGAAGCAAATGAGTTAAGGGGAAAGTTGTGATTTAACAACATTCATAAAAGAAGGGAAATTTTTTCTAATGGTTGAAAAAAATAGGAGCTGGCCATCGATACGATTCCAACAGTAGAAAAATAGGAGGCACCCACACCAATGTACTGTGAAATACCAAAATTGTGGGACCTGTACCAAATACATGCTGGACCAATACTGAATTTAAATAATTAATTGAATCAATAATAAATTTTTTAGAATTATTAGATCAACGGTCACAAAAAATTAGGGGGGTAAAGTACCTCAAAGTATCACTGGTGCCTTCCAACCACATAAAGAACTCAAAAGAAGGACATAGTTGAACATGAAACAATTGAAAGATATATCAACTTACAATTTTATATCAATTTGTCAATACAGTCTTTTTCTATCAGGCATATTTGCTTTATTTTTCAAATTAGAGGCTTATTTCCTATTGGTGCAAACGGAAAATCAAACTCCACAAAATAAAGGGCACCTTAATTCACCCGACCATATCACTCAAGCCACAAGTGGCCACTTTAGAATGTGTAGTGTAGCCTACCTGGCGCTAGGTAAAACTTTGGATGTTACGACGTTTCTTCCGATCCATATAGTGGTATGCTTCAGCCAGTCCGAATCCAAGGTTAGGTTGATGGATTCGATCAAGTCATTCGTGATGAAACAACAGGGTTGGTGAGAATCAGGGATGGAAGCACACGAAAGGGATAACTCAAGCTGGTTATAATGTTGGGTTTATTAGATCGTGTATTCTTGTCCTACAACATTTATTATTAGCTCGTCAACTCAACTGGGAGGAAATCATTGTGGTGATCTCATCAGCTGACTTGTTTTTCTAATTATTTATTAATATTTTTTTTGTGACCAGTTAGTGAAGCAAGGAAATGGCATCAAGCCAGTGTGAAAGGATTGAGGAAATCGCGGTGCAACTCAGTTTTCAGGAGACCGAAACTTTAGGTGAGATCCTGAAACAAGCTGAGTGCTCCTTGGAGTCTCAGCAACTTATGAATGAATGTCATGCCGTGGTTGCCCAAAATGATGGCCTTACCCAGCCCAAGTTTGCCGGGCCACAGTTTGCCGGGCCACAATTTGCCGGGCTTAAAGTTACCGTAGTAGGAGGTGTTTTGAGGAATCAAGGAAAGGAGCCCAAGCATATTATGTATAGCAAGAAATATTCAGGGCACATTGTCAAGGGCTTCCCTAGCACTCTCGGCACTGGTGCTTTTGCCATGTCAGCCATGTCTGATAAGGGTGTGAAGGCTGCTGTGGTGTATTCCGGCAAGAACAAAACTGGTGTTGAATGTGGATGGCTCCTTGCTTTCACTGACACCAAGGCTACGGGTCAGAGGGTAAGTTCACAATCATCCACAATTTCAACTGTCCCAAAATTGTTCCCACATGTTTTATTCTCCAGAAAGGAAGCTTCTAGTACTGCCGTAAAAAGAAAGAGTGAATGGACAGCCACATGAATTAATAACAAAAATGGACAGAATGAGCTTACCCTAGTAGATGAGGTAATAACAAATTGAGGTCAGGCTAAGAAATAATGGGAATGGTTTTCTTTTTAGAAGATCGTATTGGTTGTTCTCTCATTTTCAAAAATTAAAATTGTTTTCTTAAAACAGCCATATAACTGCACCATTTTCCCGCTTGTTATAATTAATAATGAATATTTTCGTTTGCATGTAGATTTATGCAGAGTGTGGCCGTAAGATTAAGTTCAATAATATCAACTGGGACAAGGTTGAACAGAACTTGAATAAGGCTGGAATATGTGCTAAAGTCATTGACAAGGAGACTGGAACCTCAGTGATTGCTACGATTGGTGGCCCCCGTGGGAAGTCTGCCATCGCCGCAGCCTTATGTGGTTAAACTGGGTTGATACAATAAAGCATTAGATCCCGCGGATCGTTATCTGGTTTGATACAATAAGGCACAAGATCCTGCGGAACCTTATCTATTGTGCCATCTGCTCTACGTATGTGTGGATTTTACTTTTGAGTTTGTCTTGTTATCATCCAAGGGCATTCACTTGCTGTCAAGTTGGAACATGCAGGCTTCTATCGGCCGGTCTTGCATGTTTCTTCTTTGTGTAATATTACATGTACACCAAATAAATAAAATTGCCCTTCTCCACATACATGTTGTCTCCGTTCCAAGAAAAAAAGAAATTATATGATTACACGAGTGTTAATAAATAACTTCATATTGCGTTGATAGCACATTTATACTTCAAAAAAGCAGGAAGAGTCTCTGATGACACTCTAATGGCAGTCATCATAGTGGAAAATTTGTCTTACATTTCATCCGTCAGTAAGAGTCTGTGATGACACAGTATATTGGCAGTTGTCTTCTAGCACTACGTAGGATGGCAGACCATTTTAAAACAGAATCAACTTCTATCAAGTGAGAGGGCAGCCATTTTACAAATCAAACCTATTCCTTTTTTCCAAAGAACTAGGATGATAATATTTTGGAGCTATCTACTCAGATGCCTGTAGAGAAAAAAACAATATGCATACTCCCATAGCTAAAATGCTCTAAAAAGAAAAGATAGGTGTCAAGGAATACAACCCTGAAGTTTTCAACATCTACTTTATTGCTTATCATGACACGAAGGTCTCCCAGGGGGATGTTGAAGTTTTCTACACCTTCTTTATTGCTTGTCATGACACGAAGGTCTCCAGGGGGGACTTCGAAGCTCGAAGTTGTAGGAAAAAGTAAGCGAAGGAGAAGAGGGAGGCACAAGAGCTGCGAAGTCCACAAAGCTCAAATGGAGGTCGATGAAGCCCTCGATTCCCCAATCATCGCAGAGCAGACTACCGTGAAGTGAAGCGCAAGGAAGGAACTTCGAAGGTGCGAACCCTCTACCTTCAGAAGAGATGGAACTATGCCGGAGGATCTAGACAATAATTGAGATCCTATTAAACCAGCAGTGAAGGGCCCCTATCATTGTTGGTTCAAACCACTATCCGACAATGTAGGTCATTGCCGGGTCGAGCCACCACCTGGCAATAACATATGACTCGTCAATGCCAGGCCGAGCCACAACCTGGCAGGGACAAGACAATGTCGGGTACTGGCTTCACCCAGCAATGACCAACAACATGGCATTGCCAACGTTTTCCCCAACCTGGCAATGATTTGTGTATGGTATAAAACCCCATGCACCTCCTTCCTCCTCCAGTCATCCCGAGCTAAACCTGCCTTCTCTCCATTGTTGCAGTTATTTTTCACCAAAACAATCATGTAGGGGCTTATTTTTTTAAGGAGAGATGATCTACTTGCTTCAAGCATATTTTATTGGTTAGATTGGTCTTGATTCTCATTCTTGTTCTTTCTCTATTTTAGGAAGCAATTTCGTAGATTTTTTCATTGAAGGCGAAGGAATTTTGGTGAAACCATAACATATATGTCCTTTGAGGTTGGTAGCTATCAACCTATTGAAATTGTAGCTAGTTTTCATGGGCAGATTTTTGCACTTTGTAATCTACCAGATAAATCTACAAGCGTACGGATACCGATATACCTTTCACACACGAGTTCATTGCTTTAGATTCTCTAGTAAAATGACGGCTCTAGTTAATTCTGTCGTTTTTTTTTTCATTTTTAGTGAGCATACATGTTCATTAGGACTACCAAATTTTGAATTATATATACGACACCAGTAATTGAAGTTAATGTGATGTTTTAATTGAGTCTTTATGTAACATCCCCGCTGGGCCACAGGTGAGCCAGGCCACATATCTTAGGACCGTAGCTACTAAACGGTGTAGCTTTGGGGTACTGTAACTATCGGTATTGTAGCTTGTGGAGCACTGTATCTCCAGGAGTCTTGTATGGTGAATCAGATGAGAGTCGGACCGAGTTAAAATCCAGGCCAAGGATGCGTGGTAACCCTCGATTAACCATTTTGTACGAAGCGAGGATGAAAGCGCAAGCGGGTTGCTACGCAGGCAGGGCCCACCCCTCAGTAGAGTGGGCATGGGCCGGGGCCGGGGCCGTGCGCCGGGTCTGGACATTACATTGGTATCAGATCTAGCTCTCATGATTTGGCGGGCACATTTGGGTCAGGGGCACGGGCACGCAGCGGGTCATGGTGCGAATGCTCGCGGGCCCGGTGAGGTCATGGTATGGCACATGCGGCCGGTACTGGACGCACAAAAATGGCACATGCGCTGGCACTAGACATATGGAGGTGGCCAAGAAAGGACATCCTGGTCAGTGTCCCTTGGTTGGGTAAGCCGGCCTAGCACTCGACGGGGACGTCTAGCACTCAAGAAGGGGGTGACTATAGCATCCCCGCTGGGCCAAGTTGGGCCATGCCAGATATCTGAGTACTATAGTCGTTGAATAGTGTATCTTTGGTGGTACTATAGCTTCATGAAGAACTGTGCCTCCAAGAGTTAACTGTTTTGTGCGAAAAATGACGTGTATTAACCCTCGGTTAACTGTTTTGTGCGAAAAATGAGGATGGGAGACCATTTTAAAAGATAATCAACTTCTATCAAGTGAGAGGTGATATGTTGCAAACGTATCTATATTTTTTTATGCTCCCAGCTTGTTTTGCACCAATTATCTTATGTTTTTGTCTACACTTTGTGGCATTTTTATGAATTTTCTGAAACTAACATATTAACAAGTGCCACAGAGCCAGTTTCCTGTTTTCTGTTGTTTTTTGTTTCAGAAAAACTAGTAAAAAAATTCTCGGAATTGGACGAAACAAAAGCCAAAGTTCCTATTTTTTCGACACGACACAGAGTCCTATCAAGATCATCTTATTGTAATGCTACATGTTGTGTTTGCGGGGATTCGATGAATAGTGAGTATTATGTCAGATTGATTATTGTTCTATCATGTCTATGTTATTTGTGATCTTGCATGCTCTCGGTTGCTAGTAGTTACTCTAAACAAGTATTTGCTTGTGACTCCAAGAGGGAGTATTTATGCTCGATATAGGTTCATGTCTCTAGTAATCTGGGAGAGTGACCGAAACTTCTAAGGATAGATGCATCTATATATTTTCATCATCTATCATATTTTGGTTGTTTTTTACAAGGAAGGTGTTTATAATTAAGGAGTCCCTTAGAGAAGCACTGATGTATTCTTCTAGCCTTTTGGCCAACATGACCAACCCTTAAGAAACCATATATTACAACCGGTGTATTGGGATAAAGACCCGTTGTAATATTAGTTTGTACACGCTGTCAAAAATCTAGATAATTTCTTGCCTGAAATACAAGATGCAATGTACATAGCTATTGTACCACCGATTGCAAAATATTATTCTCTCAATCAAATTTTACTTCTGGAGATAAATGTTTGTACTTTCTAGATGAACGTCTAAACCTTGTGTATTGGTCGTCTATACTGGTGTACTGATTTTACTGCGAGTTTCTCAATCTTGTGACACCATTGATAAAACACAACGCCATTGGATATCATATTTAATTAAACTAAAGAGTAATCAAATGTTTCGAATCTATATAGAAGAGAGAGCCCATACATCCATGTGACATCATTGTTAAAACACAACACCAAGGGATATAAATTGAATGGAACTAAATAGTAATCAGGATACAAACATTAATCATAGGACCCAATAGATAATTATCTGGTGGATATAATTATTCCATAATGAGGCGCAAGACTTCTGGCCTTACACCCTAGGGTACTCCAAACCCTTATTTATTACATAGTTTAAAGTAAAAATACATAAATATGAAATGGAACCTTTGGGTAGCGAATCACATATGATTGCTACTAGCAACACAGTTGCAGGATTATTACATAGTTTAAAGTAAAAATACATAAATATGAAAATGGAACCTTTGGGTAGCGAATCACATATGATTGCTACTAGCAATAGAGTTGCAGGATTATTACAATATATAACGGTCCACCAGTTGTAATCCATTAATTGTTGTTGTAGCTCATTTAGCCAAGAAATATTGCACCAGCAGCAGATTTCCCATTAGAGCTAGAAATGCTAGCATAGAGCGAGGTCATAGTCAATATGTCACGTGGATTAGTAGATTCTCCGGATTCATCCAAATTCTTTTCAATGTTTTCCCAGTTGATGTTGTCGAATTTACCTTTACGGCCACATTCCGCGTATATCTGCCCCATTTAAAAAAAGATGAAATTTTATAATAAATGATAACAAATGTTAGAGTTTTGAATGGAACTTTGATGGAAAAAATTATTTGCCATATTTTTATTTCAAGCACTTTTTATAAGAATGTCTATGATAACCTTATTTCTTCAAGTTCTTTTCTCTTGTTTTAGTTGTTGTTCCTACTCTTTCCATTTTACTTTTTACTACTTTTAATTTTCAAATATGCAATGAAAAGTATTTTTTTCGAAAGATGGAGTGTGTATGATCGTGTACTTACCCTCCTTCCAGTAGCCTTAGTATCTGCAAAAGCAAGAAGCCATGCACATTCAACACCAAATCTGTTCTCAGCGGAATACACCACAGCAGCCTTGACACCTTTGGTGAAAATGTTTGCCATGAAGAAATCACTGGAGGTGCTAATAGTGTTGGGGAACTGTTTGACAAAGTATCCTGCAAATACTTTGCTATCCATAATACTCAGGGTTCCCTTTGTTTCATTCTTAAAAACACCTACTACCATGACAATTTGCAGTTTGTTAGCTGCGTCATTGTCAAGGCGCTCTTTTTCAACAACCAGGGCTTTAGATTTCTTAAACAGTTCATCATCCTTCAAGGAACGATCAGTTTGCACATCAACAGCATATTTCTTCTCACACTGGAATGATGCCATTTTCTTGCCTTAATACCTAAGCATGCAAATATTAAGTCAAGTATAGATAATTTTTTGATCGCAATAGTTTTTGGAAGACACAAAAAATTTAAATTGCAATGACATAAAATTATTGGAAATATAAATAAACTTGTACGTTGGGGCTTCCGTTTCTAGTTATTACAAACCACGGATGCATATATTTTTATGCCACCAGGCTAATTAATGGACTAATTATCGTATTCAAACAAAAGTCAGCGGGGAAATATTTTATGAGGAATCAGTCATTACAAAGCAACTACTCCTAAAATAACTTATATGATTATATAAATAATAACTATATTAGTTTTAGAGACATATACTACTATAAGCTAAGAAGCATAATCATGAGGAAATCTGTGGTTGAGTACCTGTATCGAGCTCGAGAATCTGGTGACTTAGATCAAGGTAGGAGATATTGCATCTATCAGTGCAATGGATGAGTACATGAAGAGGTACCCGTTGGTATTTATAGGATTGGAAGAAATGGTTAAAATAGAATAATACTTTATCCCCACATCCCAACCGAATATCTTATCACATTGCCTCAAAAGTAAATTCCCAACCCACCCAGCTAGGTATCTTCTACTATATCCGCACTACTAGAATTCGCTATAATTATATGCAGCCACGTTGCCCAAAAAAGCTATCGAAGGCCCTGAACTGGCGCGGTCGTACACGATTACGCGTCACGGAAGAACTCGACGATCAGGTGTTCATCGGTTCCTAGCAAGCCTAGTAGGAAACTCAAGTGTGCGTCCAGCAAGTGATCAGGGCGACAGCAAGCACTTGAGGCGCGCGGTCCTACATGCTATAACTATCTCCATTGTTTGTTGAAGAGTAAGTTATTTTCTGGGTTGTACTCCTGCTATAGTAATCTGATACATCTATCAATTGTGATTATTTTCTGGGTTGTACTGATTTTATTACTATGGTTTGTTTCATTTGAAATTTCACTTTTGCTTCGGTGTCCCCCCCCCCCCCCCCCCCCCCCTCCTCTTCAATTTTTTACAAACAAAACTTCAGACCGATTTGTTTTGAAGACTCTACGGACCAACCCGAACCCCGTATGGTCCTCTTAGATGTATGCTCACCTACACGTATACTCACATGCTTGCGGGAGACCGAAACCGGGAGGTATATAGCAGCAGCAATAAAAATTCAAAACTTGGCATGTAAAGACTTAGATCGCGATAACGGGAGGTGGAATCAGCTGGTGAGAACGTGGAGTATACCCAGCTCGATTGAGTACATATGTATGTATGTATACATGACCTGGATATGGGTTTCGACGGGCTCAAAAGAAAACAGACCCATACACACTTAAGTTTGAGTAGGGGGGGGGGGACACTGAAGCACTTGAAATTAAATGGCACTTTAGCAAATGCCCCAAAAATTTTAAAAATGAGAAGCATTTGTAAAAGTGCCTAAAAGTTCAAACATCTTGGGGCACTTTCAATAAAAAGCCTCAAAATCATAAAATTTTGTGGATGAAACATACACTGAATGAAGTGGGAATTTAGGGCATTTTTCTCTCACTGCATCTAATTGGAACTTTTATGGCACACCATAGCCTAGTGCCCCTATCAAAGTGCCCTGAAAGCTCTACCATGGCCTAGTGCTTCTTCTCTGCGGCTACTCATCTCTCAAACCGTTTACTCCAGACGCACTTCTATTGTCCCCATCTTCCGCATCTGAACAACGCCACCATGACATGGGGAAATTTATGCAATTCCTACTGAACACCACGTAAACGGCATGCTCCGAGTTTGAGAAGAGACACCACTAGCCCATCGCCACCGACGGAAGCGACAAGGGACATCATCCTTTGTAGGTTGGGGGTTCAACCACCATCCTAGCCACCCAACCAATGTTTGTGTTCACACAAACAATATTTCTATCACTAATAACCTAATATGTTTATAATTTATTGCAAACAACAGTTATCCCTAATAGCCAAATATGTTTATTATTTATTGCAAAACACACGAATATCATATGTGCATTTTTTCTCATGAAATAAAAGAAGTAGATACCATATATGTTTACATCATGTGAATGTTAGAACCATATTCTCCCTTGTACCCAGATATAAAGGAAGTATAATTTGAGCCCCTTTAGAATCTTCTGTATATAGTGGAAAACTACAAAGAAAAGCATTCTGCACATTTTTCCATGGAATCAAATGAAAACAGAAAATTATTTATACGATAGAGATGAAACAGTGCTAGGTCCACTAGTATGACCCACTGGTACACATTGGCTCTTCTATCATCACTAGTAGAACCGGAGAATTAGAAACCGTGTCTGGGTCCGGTCCGCTGGTCTAAAAAAAGAGCTATCTCCAAATTTTATCCCCTTAGGCGGTTTATCAATAAAAACACCGCCAAAAAATCAACCGACTCCAAATAATGTACTTCTATAGTAGGCTGAAAATAGAAAATGTATCCAATAATAGTCGAGTTGGGTAAAAAATCATTCTGACTGCATTAAATGGATTATTCGATTCAGTAAGAATACTATATGTGGCTAAAGAGGCGGATACAAAAATAAACTAACACTCTAGAAATATATTTTGAGGCAACTAGCTTCTTAATAAAACTGACCGAGTGCATGGTTCAAGAGAATTCGTCAAACCCTATATTGGATCCAATTGTTGTTCAAACGTGATGGTTTGAGATTTGACGTTGTTCTCCTTGCTGAAGCTGATGGTCAGGGCTAATGGGATCACTCCCTGGATGAGAGTGCGATGAAATGGACCATGGAATGTGCATGCCGGCGAGTGTGCGGTGGCACATGAGTTGATTCCACTCCTGCCGTCTATGAGGGTTACATCTTATCGCAAAGTGATAATTTAATTCAAAAGTACTTTTTAAGATAAAATCTTTAGCGGAAACATGCCAAAATATTCAATTAGTTCTTCTTAAGAAACTTTCTCTTAAAATGTCGTTTTTAATTGTTATAATAGCCAATCCACCAATTCTTTGTTGTGTCATTGTCAAACCCAAGTACGACTTCAACAACTTTAGCTTAGAAAAACTTCTCTCCGCCGGTGCAACGGTCACTGAAATATCGACATGCCCCAAATTCTGTAGGCAATGGTTGCATTAGAAAAAACAATTCATTCACTTCAAGAAGTGCAAAATATCGAACATGCCCTAAATTTTCCTTTGGAATTAAAGCTTCAAGTAACTTTAGCTCTCCTCTTGATGAATCGGTGACCAAGGACTCTCGTTGGGCCTCCAACTCGAATTGATACAGCTAGATAATAGGGGAAAAGGAATTGAAAGAAGCAGATCATTGGAGCAGAATCGAGACATGAGAAATTGAGAAGAAAACACCAAATAAAAAGAAAGTGGATTGAGAGGTGCGGACGTTACATTTATTCATTGCATAAATGGATATTTTCTGAAAAAACTTGATGGAAGTAAATCCACGAAGGAGCTGCCATTGGAGCTATGGAAGAAATGTGTTAGCTGGATGAGAAAGAAAAGGAAGGCGTGCGTGAGTATTAATTCTGGAGAAATTCCTAAACGGTGAAATGATTTAATAGATTTATTAGACCAAACTAGAACTATCATTAGTAGTATTAATAATAGTTTAACATAAAAATTAGGGGCCCTTCTATTTTGGTCGAACCTCCTGTACATGCGTGGGATACGGGCCTGGTTGGTTTCGGGCGGTCTGCCCCTTCCACCAACCGATCATGGAGGAAGGGAGGAGGTGTGATGGTCCTGCGATAACCATATTCACTTCCCTTATTTCACCGCCATCGAGTACCTCGTCCACCGTCATTGGGAGGCACGGGATGGAAGGAGGTTCCCCGATCATGTTGTCGGAGCGTCCTTCTTGTAGAAGACGGCATTTGTCGACATGTTGCTTCACCTCGATGACGTGGCGAGGACACATGTCCCATGCCAGGCAAGAGAGCTTCTCTTATGAGCGCAGAGTTTCGGTCCGGCCATTGAGGGGCGGGGAAAACCCTTGGGTCACCCGCAGTAGATGCCACAGGAGGAGCCACGGGGCCTGACGGCATGTTGGCGGGCTTCATGGTGAATCGTTGGCATAGGCCAACCCGCCGGTTAGCCCCTTCCTTGACGACCCAGGGTGACGAGTCAACTTTCTTCAAGCGGGGTGGATGTCTCCCTGCCCGGCGAAGGCCTCGCCTTGGGTTGCTTCAAGCATAACTTGCAAGTGCACCCTTGGTGCACACCGTCTCTCGTGTAATGGTGTTCTATCATGGAGAGGTAGCTCTTGACCCGGCGATGGTGCAGGCGCATGTTCTGGTTCCGATTCGGGGACCTTAGAACTGTCCCCTTCTGGAATGGACAAGAGTTGGTGGCTATCCCTGGAGGGCATCCTCCTCCAGGATCAACTTAGCCGCCACCTTCAGCACCCTTGGCCCTTCCAGCTCCGGAGGCTCTTCCGTGGTAGGCACCCATCTACTGGCATGGACACCACCCACCTAGCCGATGATGAATTCTAGGCTGCCGAACTAGAATGTCTCGAAAGTGCCCCCCAATGCGAGCGCAGGCGAATGGCGAGAGCTCTGCACCCTCCACCGTTGATAATTGGTATTGGATTTCTGATCATTTGTCAACAACTAGACTAATATTTATTTTCCTTTTCCATTTTTTAAACAGTTAATATTTTTCTCTATTTCCAATAAAAGAGAAGTCCAAAAGGCATAGTCAATTTTGGTATTTCTTCCATTCTCTACTTTTATTTCCGTTACTTGCTAGTATTTAATTTTGTTGCTTCCATACTAAATTTTAATAATTTTTTAAAAAAATTAAAGTAATATTATATTTGTCAAAAGGAATTATAAACAAATAAAAAGTTTTCATTTCTGAGAGTGCCAATGAGCTATATGAAATATTTTTATTCATACATGAACATACTTCATACATGGTGATGTTGACAATTTTTTTAAAAAAAATCATGTAAGACGTTTTTTTGCTTGTTGAAAAAAAAAGGAGGTAGAAGTTGCCTGGACGTACTATTGACACCAAGCAAGTTGTTTTATACATGGTGGAATATATTTCAAGAAAAATGCAGTCTACACAATATTTATAGTTGTAAACATTTGTTTCTAACACACAAGAATTAGCATACATCAAGAAAATGCAGTCAAAACAATAGATGGCATATGCTTGCCCTGCAAAGCGGAGTAGGTAACATAACCGAACTGTGCCCAGCAAAGAGCAGCTAAATGAACATGACAAAACCAGACGTCCAAAATAAACTAGTGCATTTATTACTGGTTTATACATGTACATAGACACAATGTTCTCAATCCACAGATACAACAGGGTATCTGACAAATGAATCCTTACAACAAATATATACTCCTTTTATTTACAGGTACTAGAAAAGGTGCTCCTGGTCCTCGTCGGCGCTTGCTTGCGAGGCTCGCCAGTTCAGCAAATTCAACTGAAGACGAACAACATAAACAACAAATTAGGGGGAAAGGGAGAAGATCATCTGTACATCTGGCAAACAGAACTGGCAAGAGGCGACAAATATGAGCACTGAACCTTCATGTTTTCTGTGGAGCGGCTGGGTAACCTCATCCTATGTTATTACAGACGAGACGACAAAGAAACTAGTTCTGGATAAAATTGTTTCGGGCATCCAATGGCGGGCCCTTGTATGTTAGTTTTATCAGCTTATGACAGATCAAAAGATCCACGGCCTTCTAGGATGGCGTAAAGCAGCTTCTTGTGCATAATTTCCTGCAAAAAACGCCCAAACAAGCCAGTTAATGCAATGCATCACAATGCATTAAACAAAAAGGTACAGGGGGATGGATCCATACTTTTGTGGAATACGGGGGTAGTTTAAGATAATTAGCACACGTCATGACACTGGGCAAATCGTCATCTGCAGCATCTGTGATCCCGGTTGTATTTGAGGTACTGACCCCGCTCGAGGGGTGCTGACAATTGAAAGAGACACCAAGTTAAGAAAAGAACATGGCAAACGTAATAGTAACTAAGGCATATACATGTTACAATAATAGATGTAAAGAAAAGTACCTTTCGAACTATAGTAAGCTTGGGGCTAAGGGCAGCTAAACCACCAGTTGGAAGCCGAGACGCACCAGTTACAAACTGGCAGAATGCATGCTGCTGATCAGGAGTAAATTCTGCCATGATCTCAAGCAGCTGCAAACAAGCAGAGAATCAAGAAAATATCAAGTTTCTTTATGGTCAGATTCAGATAATAAGATCGACTTACAGATTAAAAGCGATGCACTTACATTTACAATTGCTGGACTTTTAGCAGTATACCCATGATCAAACTTTATGTTATCCACCAGCGATTCCGGCTGCAGAAATGACGGCTAAATTCAGTACAAAATCAACAAAATAAAACTAAATCAAGAGAGATGAGGCATTACCTCCCAAATTTCTTGACGACCACATATTAGATAGTCAAGCTCTTGAGGTGAAAATATTTGGAGGGATGATATATCAAAGACCTAAAACAGATTTACAGAAGACACGTTGAGCCAAAATAAGCTGAGTTTCCAGACATCCATAAAATATTAGGAGTTGACAAGAGAGCAAAATGAGGTCGTACCTGGCTAAAACCTGATCTGAACGCTTCAACCTGCTTCATTATCCCTGAATTCACTGTCGCATCCACTACCGAAGCAACATAATCTTCCAGGTTGTGGATATTAACCTACAGGAGACAATGCCACTATTTATTACCCCCAATAAGAAGAGAGCAAATATAAAAACAAAATCATAGAGAAAGACACATTACTTACAGTTGTGTTTTGCTCGCCTTCTTTAAGAACATAATCAGGAAACCCTGGGAGAGTAAAATTCAAACACAGGTCTTCGATACGAGCACCACGGAAACGCAAGTCTTCAACTTCTACCTGATCCTTGCCAGAAGTGGATTCGAGGAACCTCTTACGCTCAACAAGAATTTGTAGTTCTTGCAGTGTCTTTCCAAGCTCGGCATCAAACGAGATGATGTCGAACAAATCAAGCTCCTAATCATGGTCAAAAAAAAATCAAGCTCCTAATTAATAGAAAGTATTTCTACATTAAATGTGGAAAGTGGAAGAAAAAATAATGATTAACAAAATCAAGTAGAACAAACCTAACAAAATGAAAACAAGAATAGTGTTTCCCGAATAAGAGGATCTGTACTTACTTGTCCGAGTACGAGCTTATAAAATGCTGTTGACAAAGGCAAATCCAAAAGCCTTCCATCTTGCAAGACTTTCGCCACGACTCGACCGACCAACCGGAAATACTCGATGACTTTGAATAATCTGCTACCCTCTGAGGCATCAACATTAGATGGCCAAGGTCGAGGAAATAATCCAAGAGGAGCTTGTATCAGATGCTGGCTATCATCAGATAAACCTGAGCTGAGTTCTTTTGCAGGCAAATCATCATCAGAAGAATCCACATGGATCACACCATTTCTATCAATTTCCATTTCTGAATCATAAGGCGAACTAGATCTCCATAATCCCAACCGAGCACTTTGTAGTTCACGGCCCAAGAGAGTATAAAACTCCAAAGTAGGACCCAGCCCTGTCCCAACCTCACCAAAGTACTCCACCTCAAGAACAGCTCTCTGACTAGAGAACATCTCCATAACTTTTGCAGCAGAATCCAGAATACGATTACGGGAAACACGGACTTTCTGACGTTGTAACCTGCCAAACCGAACCTCTCTTTCGCTACCAGAGTTTTGATTATCACCCTGCTGTTGCTGAAGCCGATTCAACGCCCGGGACAACCCAAAAGCTGTGGAGTGGAAGTACTGCCTCCTCGTCTCGAAGGGAAACAGAAAGGGGCAGGCCCTCGCCATCTGATAACACCATGAAGGTAAGCTGCCGCTACAGAGCGCAAGAACATCCTGCATCTGCCGCGCAAGCTTTGGTGTCAACTTGCTATTGACAAATTCTTCGGAGGGTACCTTGGTTCCAGTTTCATATAGCTCATCCAGGGTAGCGATCTTCCCCTCGGCAAACTCATCGGATGCTACCAGCGCTCTTAAACGAGGGGATAACTGATTCAGCCCCTCTAGTACACGTAAGAGAGCTAGAATGTTGTAAGTCGAGTTTGTTTTCTCTAACTCACATGGAAGTTCTCCTTGTAAAATGCTATCAAGAAGAGAAACCTTGTGTGCTTCAGAAATAGATCTGCAAGATTCTGATTTTGGGTGCAATGAGGTGGAACCACCTTGGGGTCCCTTCTCAGCCTGGCTATCAGCCTTCTGGTACGTTATTGTAAAAACGTCACCCCAGAAGCGGTTTCCATCATTCGGTAAGTCAGATCCGTTAAACCTTTCTTCATCATCCTCATCGAGCATCAGTTGACGCTGGATGGCTTGATATACAGTCAAATTCTTGCTAAGCTGCTTGCCACCAGCCATAAATATCAGTTTGTTGTGCTCGTTTATGCTACCTCCAAGTGACAAGCCACGCCGGTCACGACTACCTCTAACACTACGACCACCAGCAGAAGTAAGCCCAGCCATTGTCGCAGCAACAAACGACATTGCACCTTGTGATCCAAAGGCACCTGCACTTCGAAATTCAGCAGCATTTGCTCCCCTGCTGATAATGTTTCTAGCACTGGAACCAGATGATGGCTGCGCCTGGCTATCACTTGCTGAACCAACATTAGAGCCATCAGCATCACCCAATTTCACATCATGCACCCCATCTTCAACACAAATAGGAAGAGACCCTTCTTGGAGAACCTGAGAATTTTGAAAAAATATTTATTTAGGGGTAGAAGAAGTAAACTATCTCAGGCTGTCCCAACTAAGAACTTTATGTGCCAAGGATGGGCTAATATTGAACTCAACAAACTAGAGTTACTATATAGGGTTAATTAGATAGATGTCACTACAATTTCTAGCTATTTGAGAAACGTCATTGCAACTTTGAACTTTTGAAAAACGCCACTATAATTCTCTATACATTCCATAGACGCCATTATGCCTATTTTTAACACACGTACAACACGATATACACTCATATTATTGTTGTGCATACATATACAAGGTGGGCCTCACCAGATTTAACTTTTGTTGCCGATTCATTTTTGTGTAATAATGGTTTTGTTATTTTATAATATTATATTTGTAATAAATCAATACACACGTGTTGTATTTATGCTCTTAGAGAATAAAATATAATGGCCGCGTGTATGAAGTACTCTTTTCGCTTCATATTTTTTGAACTCAAGTTTCACTAATTTAACGTACACTATTTAGTTAGTAAAACAAATTTTAGCTTTCATGGTGCTTACAGATAGAGATACATATAACTCGTTGTAAATTATGGCTTCAATACTGTTTTCTATGACACGGAGGAAGCATAAATTCAGCAGTCATCTAAAGCAATACACATGGCCTAAGCTGATTCTAGTGGGGGCTACCGAATATACGTATGCACGATGGAAATACAAGTGTATATTGTGGGGAAGGTGTGTTAAAATGGCCATAATGGCGTATATGGAATGTATGTATAATTGTAGTGGCATTTTTCAAAAGGTGAAAGTTGTAGTGGCGTTTCTCAAATAGCCTAGAATTGGAGTGGCGTCTATCCAATTAACCCTACTATATAAGCCACCCCCACTGCCATTAGCTTCTCTGTGCATGAACGGACTACATATAAAAGTCAAGCAGGACATGGTTGTCGAGCACAAACTCGCATTAGGTGCAAGCGAAGGTGTAAAATAGGCAGACTAGGTGTCTAGACTATCTCGTGTACAACTACGTAAAAGGTCCACAAACGAAATTGAAGAAACAAATTTAAAACCATTACCTCATGATCATCATCTTCATCCTCAGAAATGTCATCATCATCGTCAATCATTAAAGCATCATCAATCTCAATATGAGATGTGTCCAGCTCCTCATCCTTCACATAACAGAATAGAAATGTATTACTTGGCAAAAGGTTCCAGTGCAAGTACAACTCCAAATATTATCCTCGAAATTATTATAACTGACCACTTGGTTGACAATACAACGGCATAATCACACATCATGGCAAATTATATAACACAAGATGGTCCCACTGCATGGCACCATTGCTCGTAAACTAAACCACAACCAGGTTGGTAAAACATTATCTTCTAACTACTGTAGTTTTCTATGCCAATTGAGAGCTATAACTCAGATATAAAAGGTGGGGAGGTGCATCTTTTCTTTTGTAGAAACCTCCCTTTGGTGCCCTCAGTGGGAATAAAAAAAATTGTACACGTCACGATATCCAAAGATAGGTATGTTCAGATATGACTTCCGCAAAATATCTATACTTTCATATTCATTTTTTTGAACTAGTTTGTCGCTTGAGTCACAGGCATAGAGGAGAAGTGTACTAGCCGCTGCATGTCTCTTCTGGCTGGGTTGAGGTGAACCTGGGATTGAACATCACTACCCAAAGAACATGCATGCAGATATCTGGTAACAAGCCAAGGGTAAGTGTAATTGTACAGGTACTTTCTTACACAAAACTGTCTCAAATCATGATCCCTCTTTTCTTAAGATGACTTGCATAGTTAGTAAACAGATACAGCTCGTGTCAGATACAACGACAAGATGTCCTAAACAAAAACGAACACTCAGTAACAGCTTAGTCCTATAATTCCCTTACTATATCACTAACTTCCACAGTTTATGTAAAAACAGAACAACAAGATTTAAGTAAGTTTCTCTTAGCTTGTCTATCCTCCATGTTTTTTCATGCTCCCCCAACAATAGCAACTACAGTTCTTTGTTCATACCTCTAAGCTGGGACTTGAGGATGGCCAACAAATACCTAATGATTAAGGTTCACTTTCCTATTAACAGAATGTTTTCATTCTAGTGCGAACTAGTAGCTAATCGCAATCATACTTACAATTTTTAGTTTGCTACCAACCAAAATAATCCCAGGAATTTTTCGAATAGTTCAAAGCTCCTGTTCAAACACATCTACATGACAAGAAACAAAGGGAGGTTATCTTTTATTTATAATTTACTAGTACTTTTTTTATGGGTAATGATTTACTACTATTCACTTGGCCTTTCTCATTTTTAATGTTAAAACTTAGATGACATATGCACTTGAATCTTGCACAGAACTACATTGAAATGCAATTACACCCTGAAGTCTCGTATCCATGTAGAGTGCAAAGAAAACTATACCTCGGAACTACTGTCACCCTGTGTTTGCTTCATGTCCAAATCTTTCTCTGAAGCAGCTTTTCTGCGGGTAGAATTCCTTGTGTTGGGGCCCTTAGGTTCAGCTGAGCTTGGTTTTACAACAGCTTTGCCTTTTCCCTTAGCAGCACTAGTGCTTTCCTCCAGAGGCTCTTTATTAGCTGTACCACTACTTGCAGCAGATGACTTTGATCTTGTCGTCGGACGCCGGACAGACTGAGCTGATGCAGGTGTTGATGCACCAGCAGTAGCTCCGGGTGCACCAGATTCAGAATTATTTGCACACACGACTACAGTTTTTGAAGCAGCCTCACTCCGCTGAACTCTGGGCCATAGGAAATCTTCAACAGCTGCTAGACTTGCAAAGGGATCAATAAGTACAATATTTGATGAATAATCCCGAAGTGATTTTTCGCCTTGAGCTCGACACAAACGCAACTTGAAGGGTTGAGCCAGAGCACCAAGACCCGAGGTTAGACGGGATCCTCCGGTACCAATTCTGCTAGACTGGCTGAGAACCACAGGGAAACGTTCCAATGAACACAAAGCACTTTGCAGTTTCTGGACCAAAAGTGCCATTTGAGTTTCACTCCTTCCATGGTCAACAGAAAGGGCAACAGATATGAACGACTTGTATCGCCTAAGCGCCTGCTGGCGAAGATTTGGCAGGTTAGCTTCAGATACTCTTTCTTTCCCAAATGTCCCACATGAAAGATAGTCTAGAAATGCTGCAACAACTCCGCTCCTAATGAACTCAAATGTGGAAACACCATTAGCTTTGCTTAGCTCAGCAAGCATTTCAGCTACTATCAAGTCTAATTGTTCCTCCACATCATGTGAGATGTCAAAATGGCAAGAACTAAAGGCTTTTGACTTCCCTTTGGCTTTTGTTACGACATTTTCATTTGCAGTATTTAACTTTGCAGAGAGTGTTCTTAGTTTAAGAAGGTCATCAGTGACTCCAGCATCGCTTGAACCGTGGTCAGAAGGGAAGTATTTATCTTTGAATGCCTTTGCACGATCGCTAACTTCAAAACGGAGACTGGTGACTGGAACTTCTGTAGAGCATGGTGATGCACTGGCTGCGTTTGATACATCTAACAAACTGTTTTCTGTCGGTGCAGCACTGCCTCGCCGGCGTTGTCGTCTGGGGCGTGAGGACATAACGGAATCACTATCCTTATCCTGTGGTGGTACTTGAGGAGGCACTGTATTCGAGGATTCTGGACATATAAGTGCCTCCACAGCATGAACAACACCTTCCCTCACAAATAACTTGGAAAATGTCTCCGGAAGTTTCTCCATCATAATTTCTGCTATCTGAAGAGCAGGGATCAACACTTGCGGATCTTTCCAAGCTAGAATGCCTGCTAGAAAGCTGCCAGGAAAATTTGTGTATCTCAGCAAGGATCAGAAAAGAAGCACTGTCTACTAGTCGGTACAATAATTGACAGCCTTCGGTGACTAAAACCGTCCTACTTCAGAAATGAATCACACATCGAAGTAGAGACTTGTATTAGTACCTGGATATGTTTGTCGTTCCCAGGAGAGCCTGGATCATTTCAGCAGAGCTATAGCACATTAATTTCCCAATGATAGATAAGCACTTATGACGTATTGGTGCATTTACGCTTGAACCGTACACCTGTAAGATAGCAGGTGTTGTTAAGTACGAGAACTAAGTCAAATAAATTGTAATTACTCGTCAACAAGAAATAAAAATGAGCACAAACCTGCGTCATTACGGGCAATAAGTCCATACCAAACTGTTGTAGAAGTTCAGGGTGCTCGCGTAATAGACTCTCATGGCCTGACCTTTCATTTTCTGTTGAACCAGCCCCATCTTGTTTGGTTGAGGCAGGTTTCCTCGTAGAAGAGCCTTTAGCAAATACACGACAGTGTGTTGGTAAAGAAATTATCCCCACAGGCAAATGCGGGAGCAAATCATCAGCAAGGCTCACGATCTCAAACATCTGCAGGGTTGAAGGTAAATGTATGAACACCATCCCCGCAAGAAAACATGCATAAATCACCCTTATCCTCCGGGCCAAAGACATGTACCACTTTTTAATAAATGCTTTAACAGCTAACCAAGAGAAGATGTAGCTGCACACAACATTGTACATTTAATTATACGGAGCAAATGTCGCTTTCTTTTGAACCTCTACCTAACATGGTAACACAGGTTACATGATTTATGTGTGCATTATGTTCACTGCCGTGTGCCTCCTTAGAACATCACAAAGGACTTGATGCAGGATGCCTAAATCAAGGATGGTTAACTAAACTGATAGTCATCGATGCTCCTAAACATGGCTTTTCTGCCTGGCTCTAAATATGTTTTCTATTGGATGCCAATCTGCATGTTCATCGTCAAAACAACTGTGGACTAGATTACTACATAAGCACTTTTCTTCAGTCAAGAAAATTATGCATGTGGCTGGTTCATGACATGTATAATGGCAGTCGTCAAGTATACACTTTCTTTAGTAAGTTGTGTAAGTTATGGATGGAGTAAAAAGGCAGTTCCAGTACACGATCAGTTAAACTCAGGTTTCAATTATAATACATACAAATTGGATCATCGAAGATGGTAAAAACTAGTCATAAGGTGTAATCACCTGATCAGCAGGCCTTGACAAAGCTGGGGCGACAGATGTTCCAGCAACCAAACCAGACCCCGAAAGGATATCTTTAATAGTGCCACTAATACCAAGCAACAGGAGTGTTTTGGCTGCCAGCAGGGACCCACTTGCACATGTCGAGAGAAGACGGATTAAACCCTGAAATGATGCCCAATCCATATTTAGCACGAATCTTACAAGAAAGGCAGAAGTAAACAGTTTAGAAGTATTAAAAAAAACTGTGTATACCGTATATGTCGATGTACTCAATGATGTTTGGCCTGGGGAGTTGCTGATGGACACCAAGCTAGCGGCTTGTGCAACCAACCCATGATTGCACAGCTCATCCAGTTTGTCTGGATAGTTAGCAAAAGCCTCTGCGATGCGCGTTAAACAGACAGAAGCATGCTCTAGTACCTGGAAAGCGCATAAAGAGAGAGTTAAAACAGATATATCCCCTGGCAGGAGTGTAATTCAGTAGTAGAAAAATTATACGCCAGAGGTTCGGTCTTGAAAGGCACCTTAGAGTCGTGGTGGTGCAGGAGATTAGTGAGCAACGGCACAGCTTCCATGACAAACTCGGACGCATCAGATGGCAGCTTCCTGCAAATATTGGCAGCAGTAGACAATGCTACCCTCTAGAAGGAAAAATTAATTAAGTAGAAGCACACACAATCCAGCCGAGGAGCATGCAGTGTATACTGACGACTTGAGAGAAACTTAGTGCTGAATTCAAAAAAAAAATACCTGAACACCAGTGGAGAAGAAATCAAGATACGACAGGACAGCCATGAGTGCGCCGGCTCTCAAACAGGCGGTAGGATGCTCCAGAGAAATCTTCCTAAGAGCTTGCAGGGACTGGTTACATGACCAAAACAGAAAAGGCATAAGCAACATTTTAATGATTTCACACTAGACTAGAGGGCATGCCAGTGCTCAACAGCTAAATCAGATCGAGCTTCAATGCAAAATGTTTAGCATATAGTACCTGCTCGGCAAGGTCCATGTACTCGATGGTGAGCAGCCGGGCGCAGAAGCATGGTATGGCCCCATAGTGCACTACAGAGGAGCATGCGGACGGTAGCACATCCACGAGGTTGGCGAGCGCACGCGCGGCAAGCAGCATGACATCAGGGCTGGCGCCACCCCCGGCGTCCTCGTCCTCCTCGCGTCCCAGCAGGCCGACGAGGAGCGGCACGAAGGCGTCGACGGGGAAGGTGGCTAGGGAGTCTTCGGTTCCGATGGAGAGCATCTCGCAGAGCTGCATGAGGCAGGAGAGCTGGAGGGAGGAGTTAGAGGAGTCCTGCAGGCCGGCGAGGATCCGCTTGAGCTGGGCGGAGGTGCCGGAGGACGAGGCGGCTGCGGCCGCGGCGGAGCCCGGCAGGAGGTCGTCGAGGCCGGCCCCGAGCCGGCGGAGCAGGCCCTGGAGGGCCGTGCTCGCGGAGGTGAAGGAGGGCGGGAAGGGCGCCGGGAGGGCGTCGGAGTCGTCGTCGGAGACGTCGTGGTGGTGGAGGGTGGAGGGGTTGGGGTTGGAGGCGGAGGCAGGGTCCGTCGGGTCCTTGCCCTTGTCGGCGGCTGCCGCGGCGGCGCGGGCACGGCGGCGGGAGGACGGGGACGGGTCCATCGCTGTCGCTGCGGCAGAGGAGGTGGAGCGGCGGGTGCGGGGAGCGGAGAGGGCGGGGCGAGCGCGCTTGGATGCCGAGGCCGACGACGACGAGGAGGCGGCGGCGCGCTTGCGGCTGCGTGTTTCCATACAAGCGGAGGGCGCGCGCGGGGGGGCTCGCTGCCGTGCCTAGACGGCCGGCGGCAGCGGGCGCATCGGCGGATCTGCGCCTATCACTTGGGGGTAGCGGTGGCGGATCGCCGGCGCCGGAGGAATCTCGGATAATCGGAATCCCTAATGGCGTTGGGGATTTGGGGATTTTTGTTGGGAAGGAGGGCTAACCCACCAGTGAAGAAGAAGAAGAAGAAGGCCAGTGATGATGACGACTTTCGGACCGGTTCTCCCTCCTCACTCTCTTGTTGCCTTTTTTTCCTTTTTTTTATTTTGCTACTACATGTATTTTTCGGACCGTCGACCGGTAGTATTAGTAATAACTTCATTTATTTTTCAGTTATATATACTTCCTCTATTTTAAAATATATTTTCTTTGTCCTAAAATAGATGTCTCAAGTTTGTCAAAATTTGGATGAATCTATATACTAAATAGTGTTTAGATTCATCCAAATTTTGATAAATTTAAGACATCTATTTTAGGACGGAGGGAGTAATATATTTTAGGTTTGTGAAAAAAATATATCTAGACTTCTTTTAGTGTGCAGATTCATTCTATATCTAAGTGAATCTACATACTTAAAAAAAGTCTACATACATTTACTTTATAAAGCTAAAACATCTTATATTTTGAAACGGAGTGAGTACAAAAGTATATTTTCTTCTAATTATCTTTTGAAATTATTGAGTAAAATTCATCTAGACCAAAATTACCATGTATACACGCTCAGACGCTACGGGTCGGCTCCATGTTGTATTTGCGAAGAACATCATGTTATCATTAAGTAAGAGGAACACAGTAGAAGGGACACACAAACATGGCTTCTCTACAAACAAGTCTCAAAGAGTGTAATCCTAGTGCCATAGCGAAGAAACACTAAAAAGAAATAAAATCACAAAGAGATCCTTGGGATCTTCTACGATGGCAGAATACACTGGCCGAGAGGGCTGGAGGTGCATCCTCATGCACAAAAATTAGTCCTTTGGCATATTGCCGGTGTGGAACGTTGGCCTGCGAATGCCCTGATACACCATTGGACCCGTTTTCCTCCGTCAAAGTGAAGTTGCGGACCGAGGGGATTAGGGGATGGCTTTGCAAAGTCAAAGTGACGAGGGGATGAAGGTGATGACTTTGCGATTTGGGATTGGACCCTCTGACAACATGGACCACCAAGATTGTATGGTAAGATTTGCCCATTGAGAAGGATGAATGCATGGAGACCCATCCAAGCTTTTATGTATCTCGAAATTCAAATTCTATAGCAGCAATGGACAAAAGGGAGGAGATAGATTTCGTTGTTTGCTTGCAAAGAGAGCACAATTTGTAATTTGGCCAACCTCTCTTCTCTGAATGTTCCGCTGTCCACAACCTATTTTGAGTTGCAAGCTATGATTTTTTTGTTTTGGGAGCTTCACAAGCTTTCCAAATCATATTTTTCATGTTGGGAGGTGATGAAACCTAAGAATTGCACCTCATGTTGGATGCCACCGAGTTCTGTCCATCATATGTGGCCTTCGAACATATATTGTCTTGCAAGTTTGTATCTAGTTGCACATGTCAAAGTAGGTCCCAAAGCTCCAAATATTGAGTGAGATGTTGAACTGAAAATTCATGTCGAAGTAGGTCCCAAAGTTTGCATCTAGTTGCACATGGCCAAGCTTTAACAACCGCACCCAAGAAAAATCATGGGAGGCATGGGAAACTTTCCACTTTTTCTTTTTGAGATGTCAAAGAGCAAGGATGCAATTTCCTTGGATTTTCTTCCATTTAACCAAGGAGCGTGCCAAATTGGAGTCTTATTCCCATTACCAAGCATGATCGTGGTGGCGTCGTAAATATGTCCATGTCCTCCTCGAAGTAAGAATTCTTGGAGCCAACCCAAAATTTTTTGGGGCCCTTCCATTCGATCCAAGGCCATCGCAAGCGGAGAGCCATTGCAAATGTTTCCAAGTTTAGAACTCGAGGAACCCCAAGATCTTTGGGGCAACATACTGTCTCCCAATTCACCTTGCATTTACTATCGGTCGTTGAGTCCTTTGCCAACCAAAGGAAAACCCTTTGCAATTTATTAATATATTTTATGGTCCCTGGAGGGATGGAGAGGGAAGTCAAATGATAAATGGCTTGGGAAGGAATGATTGATATGACAAGGGAGGCTCTACCGGCCGTGGTGACATACTTACTGTTCTAAGTTGATAACTTTCTGGTACATTTATCTTTAAGATGTTGGAAGTCCGTGCTTGGGAGGTTCTGAAAGAACATTTCATAATCCCTAGTGTTTTGTGTGTTAGATAACAATATCAAGGATTATTTAACATGTGTTGAAGTGTTGCAGTTCTGTACACTGAGAAGGGAAGGAAACTGCTTTCTGGGGGCCGGATAATCCGCCACAACCCTCTTTCAAGAGTGCGCAACCCCCAGAGAGGGGGCGGAGTTTGTGGCCGGATTTTCCGGGCCGGCCGGATAGTCCACCCCTTGGGGGCGGATAGTCCGCCCCTCAAGGATTTCCTTCAAGCCAAGGCCTGCGTCGCTCTCTATATGGGGGCAGAGTTTCCCTCGGACTTTCCGGTCCTTTGGGCGGACTTTCTCCCAAGGGCGGATACTCCGCCCCTGGTGGGGCGGATGGAAATTTCTTCAAAGTCAAGGCTGCGTCGCTCTCTATATAGGGGGCGGAGTTTTCCCCGGAGTTTTTGTCCTGGGGGGAGGATTTTCTCCCCAGGGAGGATAGTCCGCCCTAAAGGGGGGCGGATAATCCGCCCCCAAACTTCTCCAACGGCTTGTTCTGGGCAGGGGTATTTAAGCTTGTCTTCCCCCTCTGTCCAGAACTCTTGGTTGATTCGAAAAAGACAAGATCTGATCCGCAACCTTCATCCAAGAGAGCTCCACCTAGATCCACCCAAAGGCCCCGTCCCCTGGGGAATCGAAGGAGGAGAACTCGATCTTCATCACCAGCAATCAAGCGCTTCATCTCCTCTCCATTCATTTGGAGAATCACCGATCTAGTATTTCTTACAAATACCTAGATCCTAGTTTTGTTTATATTGATAAACCTTGTTCTTGTGGCAGCTTGTTGTCATCCCGGGAGCCCCCAATTTGGTTGTGGGTGTGTGCCCCGATAGCATTGTAAAAGGCACCGGTTCCCGCCTCGAAGGGATCCAATAGTGGAGAAGGTGGATCAGGCCTCTCGTAGCGAGATCCATCGGAGAATAGGGTGAGGCCTATTGTGGCGTGGTGGTCTTAGAACCGCCCACCCCTCCAACGCAGATGTACTTCCCTTAACAAGGAAGGAACTGTGGTAAAACAAATCCCTGTGTCTCTGCGTGCTCCACTACGGTTCCTTCGCTCCTCTCTTTACGTGCTTAGTAGTTAGGGTTACATATAGGGAAATTCTCGTAGTTGCATATCTAGAGAATTTACCTTGTGTCAAGCCTAAAATTGAAAAAGTATTAAAAATTGGTTAGCACCTATTCACACCCCCCCCCCTCTAGGTGCCCATACGATCCATTTCAATTGGTATCAGAGCCCCGGCTCTTATTTCGGGCTTAACCGCCTAAGAGAAGTATGGGTTCCAAGGTAGATGGGAGTGATGCTCCGGATGTAGTCACCATGAACGATCTCAAGACATAGGAAACAACCTTGGTGAGTTCAATGGAGGCTAAGATGGAAGATATGCGTCAATTGATAATGCGTCTCTCCACATCCACAGCATCACCTCCATCTAACTCTGAGGCTACCACTCCGCAATCCAAGGAAACGGGTAAAATCGATTCCAAAGAGAACGAAGTGGTTGGTGATGACACTAGCAAGAGCTCCTCCTCGAAAAAGGATAGTGGTAAGGATGGATACAATAAGGTTTCTCATGTGTATTCTCCTAATCCACCTATCCCTCACCCACATATACATAATAGGGGTGATTCACTCAAACTTTCTGCATCTACTTTTACTCAATGGCAATTTTTTATGAAGTCTCATGTGTGCAATTCCTCCATTGAGTTGTGGAAAATCATAGAAAGAGGTCTTCATGTTGGTGACATGGTTATATCCCACGGGTACATGATCTCAGCATACCTGGTCCACTCCAAGGAAGGCCCACGGTAACTATACGCCATCCCATGAAGATTTTCGGGTGGCCAAGGCCCATGACGCTTTCGGATCCTTGGAGAGCAA
This sequence comes from Avena sativa, assembly GCA_916181665.1. Lineage (NCBI taxonomy): Eukaryota > Viridiplantae > Streptophyta > Magnoliopsida > Poales > Poaceae > Avena > Avena sativa. Next base: position 13,419,407 of record OV702300.1, on the reverse strand, counting down.
GACTAGAGTAGATAGGAAATTCAAAGGGGTAAAACCCTAGAACCTGTAACCGACTAGGTCTATGCCCGGGACCTGCCTAAGTCTATATAAAGGCTAGGAGGGCACGACCTAGATCTCCTGACTCATACTTTCGCATACACACCTCCACACCAGATTGCATCTGCGCACCCCTGTAACCTTCGGTTCCGCCGTAATCAAGAGCAGACAAGCAGGAGTAGGGTTTTCCCTCCGGGGGCCTGAACCTGGGTAAACCTTGTGTCCCCGTGTTGCTTGTTTGCTAACCGTTCCGCGATCTCCAGCATCCCCATCTTCTCCAAAACCCAAGTCCATAACAATGGGCATTGATGAGATCAAACCTCGTCAATTGGCGCCGTCTGTGGGAACTGGGGACGCTGATTGTGCGATCGTGACGGTCCCAACCCGATCGATCTACAACTCTGCGGCGACGGAGAGTCACCTCCTCTTCGGCGCTTTCGACTTCACCGCCCACTCACCGGCCACCATGAAGGACTTCGAGACCGTAGGCGACGGACTTGAAATCCTGTTCGGAAGCTTCTGCTTCCAGGTGGGGCAAACTGACACCCTCCGCCTCCCTAAGCGGGTGCCCCTACCATCAATCAGGCCCGCTTCATGGACCCCACACCCTGTGCTACGCACAACATCATCAACAGATGATTCCTACGACAGCAGCAGCTGCAACTCTGACCTGTGCGATCCTCCATCGGATGAAGGGACCTACGTTTCCGGATCCGAAAGCTGTGGCAGCAGAATACCAATCTACGAGCGCCACCAATGCGCCGTAGTCATCCAGGGCGACGTGGATCAGCAAACACCCAACCCGCCGCCCAACCCGACACCTAACCCGCCAGATCGAAACGGCGAAAATAGAAGAAGCCAGTCCCCCCACCCGAAGGGGAAAACAACGGCCATGTCATCCGCCTTAGCAAAGAAGGATGGGCCCAGGCACGCGCCGCCGTGGCAGGCGACATAATCCTGCCTGCAGACTCCTCACGAGATCTGATGATGGCCTACCATCTGCTCCTGATCGAGGAGCACAAGAAGCAGGTCAAGATGCAGGAGGTGCTTGACAAAAGCAAGCAAGCAGCCTCAGAGTCCAGCGCGCGACGAGTCGCGCTCTCCGCCATGGGCATCGGCTCCAGCTCGAACGGCAACCACGGCAACAAGCACCGCTCCCGAACGGAGAATATGGACCCCAAGGAGCGCCGTGAGGTGACCCGAACACTCAACGCATCCTTCATGGAGATGGATGCCGATAGCAACATCATCCCGAAGACACCGGAAGTTGCGATCATAGCAGCAACTACGTACCTCGCGGCTCACCCACCTCCGGAGGGGGACCCGAAGAGAGCCATGCACAATTCCGCACTCACCGGACTCGGACTCGTTGGAGCTGCGCTCCATCAAGAAACTCCTACGGAGCCGAAAAAGAAAGCTACGGTCAGGTTCAACCGCAGCCCCACTCCTTCATCCGAAGAAGAGGACCATGACCTTTCTCGAAGGCACAAAAGCTCGCGTCATCGCAGCCGCGATTACGACACCAGAGACGCGCTAACACAGCGCAAAATCGACAAAGCGCGAGCTAAGCGCGCATATTCGTCTGAATCCGAGATGGACGAAGACGAAGGAGAACTCTGCGGAGCCCGGTGCTTCAGCAGATCTGTCCGATGGACACGGATGCCGCGGAATTTCAAACTTCCTTCGGATACTCTGAAGTTCGATGGCACACAAGACCCAAAAGCATGGCTCAGCGACCACCTGTCATCTGTCAAATTGCACGGCGGAAACAAGGAAACCGCCATGCAATGCCTTCAGCTGCAGCTAACAGGTGCAGCCCGGATCTGGCTTAGCAGCCTATCTTCAGGGTCCATCCGAAGTTGGGAGGAGCTAGCTTACAGCTTCATCCGAAACTTCAAAGGCACCAGCAAGAGGCCCGCCTCAATCGAGGAGTTGCGGGCCTGCACTCAACGAACGGGCGAATACATTCGCTCATACATACTACGCTGGTCCAACACCAAGAACTCCGCAGCGCACATCTCCGAAGAGAGGGCCATCGACACCTTCAAAGACGGCGTCAAGCGCCAGGACTTCAAGGAGGAACTTGGGCGCGTCAAGCCCAAGACACTTGACCACCTCATGGACATCACCAACAGGTGGGATGACGGCGAAGATTCCGTCCACCGGGCACACTCGGAGGAAGAGGATGACTACGGCCGACGACGAGAGCACCATAGCAAGAGGAGATCGCGCGTCTACGACGATCGCGATGGACCCGACATGGTCGCGGCCGGCTACGCCGATCGCCGCAACGACGCCAACCGCAACGGCGGAGGATACCGCGGAGGAAACTTCCGCGATGGAGGACGCCCAACACAGTTGTGGCAGTACCGCGACCGCGATAACGGACCCTCAGCATATGAAAAACTTTCGGGTCCATGCACCATCCAATTCTACATCGATAAGCAAGATGGCAAGAAGAAGGCAAGCCACATGCTCAAGAACTGCCGCGAGTTCCAGAAACTCAGCGAAAGCATGGTCCAGATGAGGCAGCAAGCTCCACTTCCTGGATTCGGAAACGCACCCGCGCCAGGTGAGATAGCGCATGGAGCTCCTCCATCGCCACTTGTAGGAGGCCCGAACCAACCAGTGTCACCAGCACAGAACAACGCTGGGAACGGGTATCCCCCGCCGAAAGGAGCACTGATGATCCAGAAGGGGCGCCCCACGAATAGGGTGCAGAAGAAAATCACCCGTCAGATCAACCTGGCCGTGGCAACTCCACCCGCCATCCCTGAGTACCTCAGCATCTTAGCAAGAAGAGAAGTTGTCGATAGCCAACTCAACGCTACAGCTCTACACATGATACAGCTTGGTGTGGGTGACAAAGGCATGCCACACATTCAACATCTTAGCACAACTAAGAAAGCTTGGGATGCCCTCACCGAGCTCTTCATCGGAAATGAAAGTATGAGAAGAAATAGATATTATGCTTTGAGCAACGAAGCTGAAGGATTCTATATGTTGGATGGAGAACACCATGAGGACATGTATAGGAGGCTCAAGGCAATAGCCACAACTTTCAGAAACCACGGTGCATCTCATGTTGATGATGCATGGATCAAGCGCAAGTACGTCAGTGCTCTTATGCCATTTGAGCCCATAGATTTGAAAAGTCTCCAAGGTAGGCATGACTATCACCTCATGACATCCAATGAGGTAATGCAAGAAATGGTCGCTTTCAAAGTGGCTGCCAAGAATGCCGAAGATGCTTGTGCTCGAGCTATGGGGATGCAAAAGGGGGTCAACATGGCCTTGAAGACTAGTGTGATTGATCATGATGAATATGCCATAGAAGGTCTGGACTGTCCCGAGGATATAAAAAGTATCCACGGACAATACTTGGCTCTTTATGCTAGAAACTTTTGGAAAGATCCAGCCAAGGCTAAAGCTTAACTAGAACGCAAGAGTGGAGCCTATGGAAGAAAAGAAAATGGTCCCAAGCTGAGAACATGTTTCAACTCTGGTGACCGCCTGCACTTTGTAGCTGAGTGTCCATATCAAAGTAGGGAAGATAATGGAGGAAGACTTATTTTCAAGGACAAGTCAAAGGCTCCACGCAAGAAACAGTTTGTAAATAAGAATGCTCCCTTCAAGAAGCAACCAAAGATTGTTCTAGTGGCTCAAGAAGAATATTCATCGGGAAGTGAAGATGAGGACGAGGACGATAGCTCTCAAGAGGTGGCTGCTATAGCCACCACATCTACATCAACATCTCTCTTTGACTCTCCGAACGAAAATATCATCAACAAGAATGCTACTTGCCTCATGGCAAGAAGCTCCGAGGTAACGACTTCTAACTCTTCTTTTTCTAAGGCTATGATTGACATGGATGATCCTACTAGTCTTAAGGTTAAAGAAGAGATTATTGCTTTGGATTACTTCTACACTAACTTGCAAGGTGAGCACAAAGTTCGTTTTGAAGCTCTTATGGATCAGCTGGCCCAAAACGAAGCTCTTCTCGAAGAAAAGGGCATAATTGAAAGGGAGGATGCAATGGAAATTGCATCCTTAAAAATGCTCTTGAGGAAGAAGAAGAAGCTCGGGTCTCTCTTGAAGAGAGGCTTGAGTCCATTGAAGAGTCACATGAAGAAATTGTGGCTAAACTTGTTAAGGAACGTGACAATGCAATCACCAAAGCAAAGAAGTTAAAGAAGGAAAATATTGACTTTGGGGCTGCTCATGATAGACTCTCCGAGGAATTGGAGAAACTTGACAATGCTCACAAGGCGTTGAAAAACGATTTCTCCATTCTCAATGAGTCACATGATCAGCTTCAAAGTCGATTGGACAAATATGATGTTCCTAGATCATCCAACTCAACATATAGTCACAAGGAAAATGCTAGTGTGGAAAAAGAAGTGGTCAAGGACATCACTCCCAAGGATAAGTGTGTGCTTGATGAAGTTCTTGGCAAGCAAAGGTCAAATCATGGTAAAGAGGGACTTGGGTATGTCACCAAGTCCAAGAAAAAGAAGAACAAGACCAAGAATGTGCAATCAAAGACAAGCACCGTGTTGCCTGCCAAAACCCACCGGCGAGCAGCGACGGGCAACACGGAGAGCCGGGAGGCTCCCAGGACTGCTGGTGGGCCCTGGTCCCTCGGGCAACGGCCCGCAAAACTCCGGCACACGTCCTGGCTGGTTCGAGGGCGTGCCACCTGACCTATACCTGATCAGGAAGGTGAAAGATTGCTTCGATTGGTTTCCTGCATGGCAAACAAACATACGTAAAATTCAAGCCGTGACCGGCCTTCAGGTTTCCCTGTGAATCGGCTCTTGGAGCCGATTATCCCATGGTTCTGCATTAGATCTATGATAACATGGGGTTTTGCTTCATCAATACAAGTCAAATCGATCTACGACAGTTTAACGTTTTCACCATATAATTGGAACGTCCTACACGTAGTTGAGCCTGGTAGATACAAAAGATGATAGAAAACAAACCCTAGAGAAGGCCTAAAAACCAACGTAAAGTCAATTCCCGGAACAACTCCTCTCGGATTGGCAAACCATATCTTACATATTACTGGATCGTTCAACCCGTTTGTAAGGCCTGATCATATGGATATCAAACTAAACCTTGGAGAACAAGGCACAACTATAACAGATCAAATCGACTTAAATAAAGATCAAGCAAGATGCCACCCTTACACCCGGGAAAAGGTGCAAAGGCGGCGAGATAACTAGAGGTAGCATAACCAAACGATCATAGCCAAAAGGTACCGATGCTAGCCTAAACAAATCTATGATAATAGTGCTACTCGCCATCAACAAGGCTTCAGTACGAGTAACACCAAATAACGCATAAGTAGATACCGCCTAGATCGCAAGATGCGATCTAGGCAGCATGACACTTACCCGAAAGAAACCCTAGAAACAAGGGGTGGCGATGCGCCGAGATTGTGTTTGTTGTGAACGTGATCGTCCTCCTTTTCTCAATAACATTAGGTACATATTTATAGTCCGGAGACTTCCTATCTTTGGAATAAACCTAGCAATCCTATCTCTTTACTTAAACTGAAACGTAACCTACTACAACATAAGATACACGGGCAATGTAGCCCAATTCCACGCACAAGGCCGCTTCAACAACACGTTGCATATATGTATCTTCCAAGCCCAACTTGATTACGGCCCATCTCCTCCTTTGGCCAAAATATGGCGATAACACATGCCCCCCTGGTTTTGGCAATAATAATTCCAAAACCACTCTGCTGATGTTTTTCCTCCTCTTTTTTTTTGTATCGGGTTACGCGTTGCAGAGCAGAATCGTCACGCCACCCCCTCATCATGATGCCCTGTCTTCTCAACTCCTCCGCAGTGTACGATTTGACCGTTTTGGCACCACATTATGGAAACTGCTATGGAATTGAACCGTCTTCCACTATTCCCCTTATTTAAATTCATCTAAGCAGTTTGCAGCCCCATCTTCTTCCATCAGCCAAAAAACCCTCTTCCTCCGCCGAGAAAACCCTCTTTCTCCGCCATGGCCTCCTCTTCTTCATCTGGCCTGTCCTCCCAAGCCTCCAACACAATGAGCGACCGGGAGCCGACGCCAGAGCACCCGCCGACGGCGGCGTACAACGCTCTCGCCCCACAATGGTGGGACGAGAGGGATTGGGATTTCGCCACCTGGTCCGAGGACGACGAGTCCTTGACCGATGGCGAGGAGGGCCTGCAGTTCCTTGCCGATGGGGAACTGGAGGCGGACAGCACCGACGACGCCATGTCCTGGGACGACGTCGAATCCTCCGACGAGGAGGAGGAGTCGGAGGAGGACACCTCCTCCGATGAGTATCCACCGGTGAAGCGCTTCCGCGCCGGGTCCAGCGAGGACACCGAAGACGACGACGAGGACGAGGAGGCCCCCGCTGGCATCTTCAGCAGCAGCAGCGAAGACGACGCCGGCAGCAGCGCTGATGACAGCGAACAAGGCGACGGCGAAGACAGCGGCGACGACCTCGGCCTCTAGATTAGGAACTAGTAGTAGCAGTAGTAGATTTCCTTTCGTAAGCAATCAGATCCACCGTAAATAATCGTCTTTTGAATGAATGAAGATTGCTTTTCCAACTCGAAGATTGCTTTTTTCGACCCCAATTTTGCCGATAGTCAAAATAGGTCGATGCTCCAGAAGCCGATAATACTGTATCGGCTTTCACCACACTGCACTCATACAGCCAACCAAGTCAAAGCTCAAAGAGCCGATGACAACACATCGGCTTTCCCAAAAACGTTGACAAGGTCAAAACTTGGTCGCATACTTAGACAAATCTGAGCGGCCACTTTCCAGTTTCAAACGGTAAACTGCGACCTTCTTCAAAAAAGGGCGACCCAGATCTCCAACTGCCCACTGACCAGATCGAGCTCACAGCGACAAGAACTCTCGATCCCCAACTGCATAGATCCATCTCCGCCAGCAAACTAGATGGCGGAATCGTCCAACCCCAACCCAGAGGTCTCCGGTCTGAAGGTACGTCTACTCCTCGCAGTCTGAACGCGATGCTAGAATTAATGGCGAACACCTGAATTAATGCCTTATTCCACCATTAAATTTTTTAGGTTTCAGACATCCTGCTGCCGCATCCTTCTCTCCCAAATTCTCTCTGTCTTGGCCCTCGCACAGAATCTAGTCCTGCCCATCTGATCTCTTGCGAAGCAAATAGAATCCCCTTCGTAAGCCAAGTCCTAGATTTAAACTCTTGGGCCGACTGCTTGCGAGCCTGGCCTAATCCCCCTGAACATTGGGTCTCTTGGTTCAGCAGGGTAGCTAGAGCTTACCAATCCCAATGGGAAACCACGGGAATAGCCGATGCCTTGCACTTGTCATTGTCTCCCCTTGAGAAACATGAGAATCTTCTAAAGACCATCGGCTACTTCTGGTCTGACGCTCTGAACTGCTTCATGTTCGGTCATGGCCCCATGTCACCAACCCTGTTAGACGTGGTGATGATTACTGGTCTGGATGTTACATCACCCAGCCCTTCTGCTTTTAAACTGACCAAAGTCCCCTACAAACTGTCTTCTAAAACAGACTGCACGAACTGGGGTGCCTACCTCCAACGCCATATGAAAACAAAGGGCCCTGTCACAGAGAAAGAACACACAGCCTTTCTCAACTTCTGGCTGGAACATTTCATATTCTGTGGCCCTTCCCTGGCTCCAACCAAGAATTATCTCTCCTTAGCCCACGAACTGGCCAAAGGCACTCAACTTGGCATCGGCAAACTGTTCCTTGGAGAAGTCTATCGATATCTCCAGTTGATGTCTGTCAAGCTGTTCTCTGGCATAGCAGTCAAAACAGGTGGTCCTTGGTGGTTTATTCAGCTATGGGCTCAGCTGTATTTTCAAAACCACGTCCCAAACTTCCCCCTTTTGGCGAGTTGCACCTTTCCAGATGTCAAAGGGAGGCAGATCCGATGCACCAGCTATGGCCAAGCTTTGTATAGACTGCCAGGTAGTAAACTGACCCCTCAGGAAGCATCTAAATGGTTCAGCATTTTCTTTCAAGGCCTGGACAATCCTATCTTTTTTCCCTATATGGAAGAATCGGAACACTTCGAAAATCCAATCTCCTTCAGGCTAGACAATTTTGCCGATGACACCAGCACTCGGCAGCTCTTTTCCACTGTGATCCGTCCCTGTTTCCTTCCAGTTGGCATGAGTACATCCAACAGAATAATCAAGCCTGGGTATGAATTCTACCAGCCAGTCGTAGTGGCTCGGCAATTTGGCCTTGGGCAAGTACCTCCCCATTTCTTTCTCCACCACCTGACAGAGAGCAGAGCCGACCTGCCTGATCCTCTCACCAGCCAAAGGTGTTATTCCTTTTTTGATGCTCTGACCATCCCTATTCCCAATGACCTCACCTTCGCCTCATCAACTGATGGCTTTGAAGACTGGTGGTCGATGTGGAAGACTCATGCCTTCAAGAGAGCTCTGGGACCGTTGCTGAAGCAGCTCGACGCTGACTATGACATCCCCGTGGAACAGGTACCACTACTTGTAAATTTTCTTGATGCAGCTCACAAATGATTCTTCTACTAACCCACTCTTTCTTTTTGCAGCAACAAGATGGCCCTGAACCTACGTACAGTGATGGCTCCCCCTTCGAGTTCTTTCCGCCAGCTCCTGTGGTTCTTTTCTGCAAAAACTCGCCACCTTTGAAAAAGGTCATGATGCAGAACCAGCCGATCACACCACAATCGGCTTCCAAGAACCAAGCAACTCCTAAGTCAGCTGCCCCTCGAGTTCCAACTAAGACAAGAACGATGGTGAGGAAGGTAGCTGCCAGGAAGACCTTGAGGCGCCGGAGCCCTTCTCCAGAAAGCTCGCATGTAGGCTGATCCATGTCTTGGTCGATCTTTCTCATTCTTCCATTCTTGCAGACATGCTCGTGCTTACTGGTTTTCCTTTTTTACAGGCTTCCGTCGAAGACACCTCTAGCGAGGACACTCAGACCAATCGAGGAGAACTAGGCCCCACAGATTCTGAGAGGACCATCACACCGAGCCAGCCAGATTCACCACCATCGGCTTCCAGGAAAAGGTCGGTTCCTGAACCTACTGCCCCCCGAGCACCAGTCGAGGCGGGGCCAGCTGTGGGTCCCAAGAGAGCTCGCAAAGGGTTGCAAGCTTCTTCGTCGAGTCAGGAGGTTTCGAAAATCATCACCCTTCATGCTCTTACCACTTACTTCTTTTTATCTGCCGATTCATCATCACTTACATCGGCTAAACACCTTCAATGGAGACGACTGACGTTTCTAGTGGGAAAGCTGGGGCAGTGCCGATGCCTACCGCAGGGCCGGATCCAGGAATCCCCGAAGGTGCAGATGAAACGGCTACCACTTTGGCCAAGCCCCCAGCAACCACACACAAACCGATCGTCTCCTCATCTGCTATCCCCTCGATCTTAGGAGAGGTATGTTAGCTTTTTTCGGCTCATCCTTACACGTTGGACGCGTACTGATACTTTTTTCGGGCTGCCAGAGTTGTGATATTTCAGGCTTGCTGACGTTCGACCCTGAATCCATCGAACCAACTCCCTCTGTTGCCGATGATGAACCACGAGCCAGGGCTGTTCCACCTCAATTCCAGCGTCTTAAAACCCTGCTGTCCTCCCCGATCGAAGAGTTGATCGAGGGTTCTGAGGAGGTGAAGAGCGTTCTTGCTGAAATAAAAGACCAACTCCCAGTAGCATTGCAGGTGAAGCTTTGGCCAGTTGTAACTCTGTCTTTCTTCGGGTCAAGGGTGAAGTTAGCTCGTGAGAGGATCAGTTTGCGCCACGCCCAACTTCCACTGAAGGCCAATATTGCAGACAGATGTCAGCAGCTCAACGAGAAAAAGGCGTCTCTGGATGCCAAAACTGACACCTCTGTCAGTACCGCCGAGCTCGCATCCTTGAAAAAGGAGTTGTAAGATCTTGAAGAGAAGGTCCGGGCGACTAAACAGCTCATTCGTGACAAGGAAGAATCCATCGCCCGCTCCCAAGACGAAGCAGAAAGCCTCAAAGCTCAACTGAAGACCGATCTGGCAGAAATACGTGCCCTGAACAAGCAGCTAGTGACGGGCAAGGACGAAGATGACGAAGCCGAGATCGCCGAGGTGGATCGTGTCCGTGCTGACGCCCTCCACGCCTTCGAGGCATTTCTTCAGTAGCTCGTTTATGTAAAATGGCATCCGCTTGTAGCAGTTTGAACCTCTAGAGTCGATGGCTGCGCATCGGCTGTATGTTTTTTTTATTGGCCGATTTCATGTATCGGCCCCCATATTTCAGTGTCCATCATCCCACATGCTTGGGAAATATTTCTTGAGGTGTTGCCCGTTGACAGCCACTGGGAATTTTACTCCATCCAGTTCCTCAAGCATGTACGCGTTTCCCCTTAAAACTTGATCGACCCTGTATGGCCCGTGCCAATTTGGAGATCATTTACCATATGCTGCATCCTTAGTTCCCAATGGCAATACAGCTTCCCATACCAGATCGCCAACGTGGAACTCCTTCGGTCTCACCTTCTTATTATATGTGCGAGCTACCTTGGCCTTGTTCTCTTTGATTTTCTCAAGCGACCACAACCTTAGCTCAGTTAAATCCTCAACACTGTCACTCATCAGGGTCGTATATTCTTCAGTCGTTAGATCGTTCTGAAAGGTGACACGCCTCGATCCAGCCGTAATTTCCCAGGGCAATACGGCTTCTTGTCCATAGACTAGATGGTATGGCGAGGTTTTTATCGCTCCATGACATGACATGCGATAAGCCCATAAAGCCTCTGACAAAACCTCGTGCCAACGCCTAGGGTGCTCATCGATCTTCCTCTTGATCAGCTTGATAAGGCTCTGGTTGGACGCTTCAGCTTGCCCATTTGCTTGAGCATAGTACGGAGATGATCGGATCAGCTTAATTCCCGTGTCCTCACAGAACTCTCTAAACTCGTGAGAAGTGAAGACCGAACCTCCATCGGTCGTGATTGTTTGGGGGATCCCGAATCTATGAATAACATGTTCTTTCACAAAATCGATAACATCCTTTGAGCTCACTGATTTCATAGGGACGGCTTCAACCCATTTAGTGAAATAATCCGTAATGGCCAAAATCCACATGTGTCCTTTACTTGATGGAGGATTGATCTTGCCAATCATATCCATGCCCCAACCTCGGAATGGCCAAGGTTTGATGATGGGGTTCATTGCTGACGCGGGCACCATCTGAATTTTTCCAAATTTCTGACATGCTTGACACCCTTTGTAGTACTTAAAACAGTCCTCAAGCATGGTGGGCCAATAAAACCCTGATCGACTGATCAACCATTTCATCTTGTGAGCCGATTGGTGAGTTCCACAGGCGCCTTCGTGTACCTCGTGCAGGAGCCGATTGGCCTCGGTTGGCCCTAGACATTTGAGCAACAACCCTTCCAGGGTCCTGTAGAACATGTCGTCCCCGATAAGCATGTACTTCATGGCCTTGTACCTTATCCGTTTAGGTGCCCCCCGAGCCAAATCCTTCAAGTAATTGAAGATATCGACTCTCCAGTCGTCTGCTTCCAGGAACTGTACCTGAACATCGGTTCCCTCTGCTACGTCCTTGTAGCCTGAAGCCATTTGTGCGAGATCATTTGCCTCTGTATTCTGCGATCGCGGGATCCAGTTAAAGTTTATGTACCGGAACCGTGCCATGAGCTCACGGCATTGCAACCATAATGGGAAGAGCGACTCGCTCTCACACTTGTATTCCTCCGTGAGGTGGGAAATCACCAATTTGGAGTCTCCAAAAATTTCCACTGCCTCTGCCCCAGCTTCTATGAGCAATTCCATTCCCTTGCGTATCGCCTCATACTCGGCGACGTTGTTGGTGCACGGGGTGGCTAGCCTGATGGAGAAGGAATATGTTGCCCCCCGGGGCGACACGAGTAGAATGCCAATGCCGCAACCATCATCACAAACCGATCCATCGAAAAACACAGCCCACGCTCGTATAGACAGTGCTGCTATATCAGTGTTGATCCTTTCAGCAATAAGGTCGGCTAATGCCTGACCCTTAACCGCTTTCGCAGGTTGGTACCGGATGTCAAATTCCGATAATGCAAACATCCATTTGCCGAGTCGGCCTTTCAACATGGGAGCCGACAGCATGTGCTTTATGACATCTGATTTGCATATAATGATAATCTCTGCCGAGAGCAAGATGTGGCGCAGCTTGGTGCAGGTGAAAAACAGGCAGAGGCACAACTTATCGATCTCAGGGTACCTTGTCTCTGCGTCGAGCATCCTTCTGCTGATGTAAAACACAACTCGCTCCAGACCATCATAAACCTGCACCACCACCACGGCGATGGACGTGTCAGCTACTGATAAGTAAATGTAGAACGGCCTATCCGTCTGGGGCGGAACCAATACTGGCGGCTTCGTTAGATATTCTTTGATTTCGTCGAAGGCTCGTTGTTGCTCTGTCCCCCAGCGGAATTCTTCATCAGATTTAATTTTCACCAGTCCCATGAACGGCTCTATTCTTCCTGACAGATTGGAGATGAATCTTCTGACGAAGTTGATTTTGCCGATGAGAGACTGTAGTTCTTTCTTCGTGGTAGGTGGCTTCATTGTTCGCACTGCCTCCTGACTTTTCAGGCCGATCTCAATTCCTCGTTCATGGACCAAGAAACCCAAGAACTGACCGGCCGTCACACCGAAGGCACACTTCTTTGGATTCATCCGTAGCCCGAATTTTCTTGTTCGGTCCAGGACGTGTCGCAGATCGTCCAAGTGTCCTTGTACTGAAGCTGACTTGACCACCACGTCATCGATATAAATTTCCACCAGCTTGCCGATCAGATCATGGAAGATGTAATTCATGGCTCTTTGGTATGTGGCGCCGGCGTTCTTCAGTCCAAACGTCATGACTACATATTCAAACAACCCCACCGAACCTGGGACTCTGAATGCAGTCTTGTGTATATCTTCCGGAGCCATAAAAATTTGGTTGTAACCGGCATTGCCATCCATGAAGCTCAAGATTTTATGACCAGCAGCTGCGTTGATTAACGTCTCTGCTACCGGCATCGGATATTCATCCTTCGGAGTAGCTCTATTGAGATCCCGAAAATCTATGGCAACACGCCAGCGGCCATCCTTTTTCTCTACAGGTACGATACTAGAAATCCACTCAGCATACCTGCATGGCCTGATTAAATTGGCTGTCAACATTTTCTCGATCTCCTTCTTGACTTCTTTCAAAATTTCGGCCTTCATCTGTCGTGCTCGCTGCTGGAATGGCCGAAATCCTTTTTTAAGCGGGAGTCGATGCTCAATGATGCTCCTGTCTAGCCCGGGCATCTCTGTATAATCCCAGGCAAAGCAATCTGGATATTCTTTCAACAAAGCTATCATCGGACCCCGCAGATTCGGATCTAACTTCTTGCTGATAAATGTTGGTCTTGGCTTATCCCCAGGACCGATGTCAATCTCCTCTAGCTCATCAGCGGATGTAAACCCATACCCTAGCTTTCCGTCACCTGTTAAATCGATGCTAAACACGGGGCAAACAGTTGGTGAGGATAACAAAGATAGTTTGGGCCGATTGCCGGAATCGGCCCCCTTTTTCATTGCATTAGTCAAGGAAGGTTTACAACTTATCTGTTCTCCACAATGGCAGGGAACCTCCCTGCTACGACTGCATGGCCTGCTTGTCGTAATACTGCTGCTCCTTATTTTTTGTGGCCGAACGTAGGGATCGGCCTTACCACGTACGATCGTGGACTTTGCTACTCTGTCAGGCCAGTGGATAAGACCAGCCTCACCCCGTTTTTTGTAGCTTCAATGCGCTCACAACCGTCTAGACTGACTCCAGAGATCGGCTCTTGGTCTCCTGCCTCCCAGATGTTCATGCCAGCTATGGAGATCTCGACCGAATCGTCTGCCTGAATGACCTCCACTTCATCTCCATCCCACTGTATCAGGCACTGGTGCATCGTGGATGGAATGCAGCAGTTGGCGTGAATCCAATCCCTGCCTAGCAAGATAGCGTAGGTGCTTTTGCTGTCAACGATGAAGAATGACGTAGGGATGGTTTTTCTGCCCACGGTCAAGTCCACATTCAGAACGCCTTGCGTCTCTGAAGTTTGGCCGTTGAAGTCGCTTAACGTTACGTTGGTTTTGATCAGATCTGCAGTGGAGCGTCCCAAACGCCGTAGCATGGAGTATGGCATTATATTGACTGCCGCTCCGGTGTCAACCAACATCTTGCGGACAGGCTGCCCATTGATATAACCTCGCAGGTACAGAGATTTCAGATGTTTATAGCCCTTCTCTTGTGGCTTTTCAAAGATAACCGGTCGTGGGCCGCAGTCAAACTGTGCCACTGGTAGTTCTTTGGCTCTTGGAGCGCAGAACTCTGACGGAAGTGTAAACACCATGTTTGTGCCAGCCGATGTCTTCGCATCGGCTTTTACTGGTTTGGGGCGCCATTCTTTTCTTTTCGGACGAGCCTCCGTCTCCAAGGTTTGCTGCACTTTCACGGCCAGATCGGGCCGTGCCTTCCTTAAAGCGTGGAGGTACTGCGCTTCGGCTTCCTCCAAGTTACGCAGCCGCTGAACTCGACGCTTTTGGGTGTGCCTGAGTCCATCGGGGCACCACCTTGGCCGGTGATATCTATCTTCTTCTTTTCCATCCATTGGCTCCTCGAAGTCTTTCGCTCGAGGAGGGAGAGGCCCTAGGCGCTTGAACACTGAGACTGGACCTGTGTCATCCTTCTGCTGTCCACATTCTGGGCAGTTGTCGATTGTAGGCAATCGGCTCATTCCTGCGTCCCAGCAATACTTGAAGAAAGGACAATCCCAATGTTTATCTACGCCTTCTTTTTCCTTCGGCTTTTTACTAGCGAGGTGCTCATATCCTTCATCATCTCTCTCGTGCCGGCGACGTCGGTCATACTGATGCTCATACTTGTTAAGGAGATGTGTGGAGTGTGGCTTCTGATATCGCACGCTTCTCACTTGCTCCTCGGTCAAATACCGCCTGTCATCATAACGGGGCCGGTCACGTGGACCGGCCTCCTCTCTTTCTCTGCCCCGAGAGCGACCGTCTTCCTCCTTATATGCGCCACGGTGGTACACAGGTCCTGCCATATTAACATCGAACGAGAAATCCAACTGACGCCTCATGGATTGGCTGTGTTCTACCATGTTGACGCCGGGAAATGGGTTTGTGTCTACTTTCATGGCAAACTGCCCAAGGATCAGACGGCCTTGTTCTATCGCCGTTTGGATCTGGCGACGTAGCTCTTTGCAGTCATTGGTGGTGTGGGTGAACGAGTGATGCCACTTGCAGTAAGGTCTCCCGTTCATCTCTTGAGCCGTAGGGATTTTGTGGCCTTCGGGTAACTTCAGCTGCTTTTCTTTCAGCAGTAAATCGAATATCTGCTCAGCTTTGCTCACGTCGAAGTCGAACCCTTTTGCAGGCCCTTGCTGTTTTACCCATTTGCAGGACACATGATCTGCCCCCCGAGCCCATTCAGCCACGGCTACCTCCTGGTCTTGTGTGGGATCCTCTTCTTCTGTATCGACCAGGCTTATCGGACGTTTGAACTTGTCTTGGTACAACTCAGGGTGGCGCTATTCATACATTGTCAGCTTCTGGGCCATGTGCGCCAATGAATTGTACTCTACTTGGAAAGCCAGATCCTTGATAGGTGCTGAGAGACCCAACACTGCCAGCTCGACCGCTTCTTTCTCAGTTAAACGAGCCGAATAACATCGGTTCTTGACAGTCCTGAAACGTTGAATGTATTCAGCTACCGTTTCTCCCCGCTTTTGCCGCACCTGCGCCAGATCTGCAATGCCAGCCTCGGTAGATTCCGAATGATACTGAATGTGGAACTGTTCTTCCAGTTGCTTCCAGGTCTGGATCGAATCCGGTGGCAACGAGGTGTACCACCCAAAAGCTGGTCCTGTCAGAGATTGCGCAAAGAACCTTACGCGTAACTGATCTGATGCTGAAATCATGCCTAACTGTGCCAGGTATCGGCTCACATGCTCGATCGAGCTCGACCCTTCCGATCCGCTAAACCTTGAGAACTCAGGGAGCCGATACTTGGGTGGCAGCGGAATTAGATCAAACTCGTTGGGGTACGGCTTGGAGTAGCCGATTGTCCTTCTCTTCGGCACGAAGCCGAACTGGTCTCTCAAGATGGTGCGGATTTGCTCCACCGTTTGAGCTGCAGGGGCTAAATTCTCAGAACTCCCTCCGGTGGCGTACTTGGCTAGCCATGCCTGTTTATCAGCGTCCATCCCAGACATCCCTGCTCCGGAAATACCTGCTCCCGAAGCCCCTGCTCCAGAAACTCCTGTTCCAGAAATCCCTGCAGTTGCCACCTGGTTCGTGCGCGTCAGGTTATTGCAGTCCGGCACGTAGGTGCACACATATCCATGTGGGATCTCTTTAGGTGGTTCAAACAGGAATTGGTAATCGCCAGGGTCACCTCCAACCTTGTAGACGACGTACGCCGGTGCCCCTGGCGGCTCCGGAGCTGCAAGCGTGAATGGCAGCTGTGGCCTAGTTTGGAGTGGCCTTTCTCCCTGGTGAGTCCCTAGAGTAGGCCCCGACGGAGAGTACTGATGTTTCATGATCTCCTGAACTACACGAACCGCGACACGCTCGAAAGCGTTCACTAGGCTCTCAGAATGGCGATGAAGAGAATGAGCCACCATGTAATTGACTTCCTGTCGCAGAGCTCTGGTGCGCTCCTCTGAAGGAACAGACAGATCCACCTCATCAAGAGCGCCTTCAGGTGAAAATCCTTTCCACCTGATACCATGTTTACGAGTCCTCTCGAAAGAGCCGATGAGATCGGCTTCGAAGAGAGCTTTGATATCATCATACTTCGCCTTGTGCTCCTCAGGCAGATCGTCGTACGTGACCGGTCTGTTCTCCATCGCAGCGTCGGATGTTGATGTAGACGTTGTTGAAAGTCCCACCGGGCGTGCCAGAATGTGTTGCCTGCCAAAACCCACCGGCGAGCAGCGACGGGCAACACGAAGAGCCGGGAGGCTCCCAGGACTGCTGGTGGGCCCTGGTCCCTCGGGCAACGGCCCGCAAAACTCCGGCACACGTCCTGGCTGGTTCGAGGGCGTGCCACCTGACCTATACCTGATCAGGAAGGTGAAAGATTGCTTCGATTGGTTTCCTGCATGGCAAACAAACATACGTAAAATTCAAGCTGTGACCGGCCTTCAGGTTTCCCTGTGAATCGGCTCTTGGAGCCGATTATCCCATGGTTCTGCATTAGATCTATGATAACATGGGGTTTTGCTTCATCAATACAAGTCAAATCAATCTACGACAGTTTAACGTTTTCACCATATAATTGGAACGTCCTACACGTAGTTGAGCCTGGTAAATACAAAAGATGATAGAAAACAAACCCTAGAGAAGGCCTAAAAACCAACGTAAAGTCAATTCCCGGAACAACTCCTCTCGGATTGGCAAACCATATCTTACATATTACTGGATCGTTCAACCCGTTTGTAAGGCCTGATCATATGGATATCAAACTAAACCTTGGAGAACAAGGCACAACTATAACAGATCAAATCGAGTTAAATAAAGATCAAGCAAGATGCCACCCTTACACCCGGGAAAAGGTGCAAAGGCGGCGAGATAACTAGAGGTAGCATAACCAAACGATCATAGCCAAAAGGTACCGATGCTAGCCTAAACAAATCTATGATAATAGTGCTACTCGCCATCAACAAGGCTTCAGTACGAGTAACACCAAATAACGCATAAGTAGATACCGCCTAGATCGCAAGATGCGATCTAGGCAGCATGACACTTACCCGAAAGAAACCCTAGAAACAAGGGGTGGCGATGCGCCGAGATTGTGTTTGTTGTGAACGTGATCGTCCTCCTTTTCTCAATAACATTAGGTACATATTTATAGTCCGGAGACTTCCTATCTTTGGAATAAACCTAGCAATCCTATCTCTTTACTTAAACTGAAACGTAACCTACTACAACATAAGATACACGGGCAATGTAGCCCAATTCCACGCACAAGGCCGCTTCAACAACACGTTGCATATATGTATATTCCAAGCCCAACTTGATTACGGCCCATCTCCTCCTTTGGCCAAAATATGGCGATAACACACCGCTGATAAGAATGTCACATAAGACAAGACTAACAATATTGGTTTTGCAGGGTCTCACAATCCAAGTTATAAACTCTTTTGTGATGATTATGGCGATGTTTATGCTTATTATGTCGGTCCCTTTGATGAATATATTGCTTGGTCTATTTGGGTCCCAAAGACCCTTGTTACTAACATGAAAGGACCCATTGAAAAATGGGTACCTAAAACCAAGAAGTAATTCTCTTGCAGGGCTATGCTTCCGGTGGGTCGAAATGGGTGCTGGATAGTGGATGCACTAGTCATATGACCGGAAGCAAGGAGATCATCACGGAGATGCGTCCAAATCATGATAATATCACAGTCACCTATGGTGATAAGTCTAAATCTCAGGTATTGGGTCTTGGCAAGGTTGTGGTTGCCCACGATATCTCTCTCGTGGACATCATGCTTTTTGAGACCCTCGGTTACAACCTTCTTTCTGTTCGTGCCCTTGGCAAGATGGGTTTTGCTGTTTTTATCGATGATGATTTGGTGGTACTCTTGTGGAGCAAGTCTCTAAAGGTCGCTTTCGTTGGATACGTCGAAAATGACCTGTATGTGGTGGAATTTTCGGGGAAAACCACTTCGGGTCTAATGTGTCTATTCAGAAAGGCCGGCGTGGGCTGGCTATGGCATCACCGTTTAGCCCATGTCAACATGAGAACTTTGCAAAGTATCCACAAGGGTGGCCACATCCTTGGACTAAAAGACAATGTCTCCTTTGCCAACGACCGTGTTTGCAGGGCTTGTGTTGAAGGCAAAATGCATGACTCTCCCCACAAGAGGAAGACTATTGTGTCTTCAAAGAGGATCTTGGAATTACTTCATGTGGATTTATTTGGTCCTCCTTCTCATGCAAGTCTTGGTGGGAAGAAATATTGCTTGGTCATTGTTGATGATTACTCAAGATATACATGGGTCTATTTCTTCAAAATAAAGAGTGAGACTCAACAAACAGTCATTGACTTTGCCAATGAAGTTCAACGTCAACACAATGTCCCTATCTTTGCAATAAGAAGTGACAACGGCTCCGAATTCAAGAACTACACTTTGGATGAGTTTCTAAGCGAAGAGAGGATTAGACATCAATATTCCGCTGTGTACACCCCTCAACAAAATGGTGTAGCCGAGAGGAAGAAGCGGACTTTGATGGATATGGCAAGATCAATGTTGGCTGAATTCAAGTCTCCTTACAATTTTTGGGCTGAAGCCATATCCACTGCTTGTCATTCATCAAACCGGCTCTACCTCCGAAAGATTTTGGACAAGACTACATATGAAATACTTACCAGTAACAGCCCAACATCTCATACTTCAGGGTATTCGGGTGTAAGTGTTTCTTTTTTATTAAAGGTGTCCGCTTGTCTAAATTTGAGTCCAAGGCTTTAGAAGGTATTTTTGTTGGTTATGGTGCCGAATCCCACACTTACAGAGTCTACAACAAGCTCACTGGGATTGTTGTAGAATCTTGTAGTGTGGAGTTCGATGAAAATAACGGCTCCTTTGTAGGGCAAGTTGATGCTTGTGATGCGAATGTTGAAATACCCCAAGATGCCATAAGAAGAATGGGCGTGGGATTTTTCCGCCCCATTGAGGAACCCCTTGTGGCGGATCGGGAAGGACAATGCTCCACTCAAGTGGAGCCCTCATCTACACAAGATCAACAAGCTCCTACTGTTGGAAAAAACTCTGCACCAACACCGCAACCTGCTGAAGATCATCAGTCTCTTGGACAAGATGGTAGTCCTAGGCCAGACTATCCGCCCCTGGCACTCCAAATTGTTCCAGGGGATCCGAAGAAGAAGACAACATCCATGAATCTCCCAGGCCAGATTCTTCGGCCCCCGAGGGCGGATTATCCGGCTCTGGTTCTCCAAGTCCTATCAGGCTTTCTCAAGAAGAAGGCACTGGTGCTTCATATCCTAGGCCGAATAGTCCGGCCCCTCCAAGGGGCGGATTATACGGCCCTGAAGAACAAACTCTGCAACAACCTCCTGGTGTTAACTCAGATTAAGATCAAGGGCAAGGCAATGGTCAAGACAAGGATACAAATACTGAATCAACTCCTTCTAGAAACAATAAGGACATTGAGGCTCGTCGCAAGGCTCGTGCTTATCGGAACCTTGAACTAAGGGGTCACACTCTTGACAAGGTTGTTGGTGATCTACGAAGAAGGGTGTCTACTAGAAGAGAACTTGCAAGCTTCTGTGATCATCAAGCTCACATTTCCATGGTTGAAACCGAAGAAAGTATCTGATGCTCTTGAAGATCCCGATTGGGTGGTTGCAATGCATGAAGAATTAAATAACTTTGAACGCAACAAAGTCTGGAAGCTCGTAGAGAAACCCAAGGATTGCCGCAATGTTATCAGCACCAAGTGGATCTTCAAGAACAAACAAGATGAAAATGGCATTATTGTGAGGAATAAAGCAAGACTTGTGGCTCAAGGATTCTCTCAAGTGGAAGGAATTGATTTTGGCGAGACTTATGCTCCTATGGCTCGTCTTGAGTCCATTCGTATCCTTCTTGCCTATGCAGCCTATCATAACTTTAAATTATAGCAAATGGATGTTAAGAGTGCGTTTCTTAATGGTCCTCTACATGAGTTAGTATACGTCAAGCAGCCCAAGGGTTTCGAGGAACCCAAATTTCCGAACCATGTCTACAAACTCGATAAGGCGCTCTATGGCCTTAAACAAGCCCCACGTGCGTGGTATGAGCACCTTAAAGAGCTTTTGTTAGACCGTGGATTCGAAGTTGGGCAAATCGATCCCACTCTTTTTACTAAGAAGGTTAATGAGGAGCTTTTTGTATGCCAACTTTATGTAGATGACATTATTTTTTGCTCTACTAACCAAGCTTTTAACGATGAATTTTTAAAGCTTATGACTAACAGGTTTGAGATGTCAATGTGGGTGAATTGAGGTTCTTTCTTGGATTCGAGATCAAACAACCTAGAGAGGAAACCTTTATTAATCAAGCTAAGTACATCCAAGACATGCTCAAAAGGTTCAAGATGACGGATCTCAATGGCGTTGCTACTCCAATGCAAACAAAGTGTCATCTTGAGCTCAATCCCAAGGGTAAAGATGTGGACCAAAAGGTATACCGATCCATGATCGGCTCTCTCCTTTACCTTTGCGCATCTAGGCCCGATATAGTGTTAAGTGTAGGAGTGTGTGCAAGGTACCAAGCCGCTCCTAAAGAAAGCCACTTAGTGGCGGTCAAACGAATCTTCAGATATTTGGTTCATTCCCCGAATTTTGGGTTATGGTATCCCAAGGGTTCAAGTTTCTCTCTATATGGTTACACTGATTCAGATTGGGCTGGTGACAAAGATGATAGAAAATCAACTTCTGGTGCATGTCAATTCTTGGGCAGGTCTCTAGTGTGTTGGTCTTCAAAGAAACAAAATTGTATTTCACTCTCAACCGCCGAAGCTGAATATGTTGCTGCTGCTAGTGCTTGTACTCAGTTATTATGGATGAGGCAAACTTTAAAGGAATACGGTGTCAATTGTGACAAAGTGTCTCTATTATGTGACAATGAAAGTGCTATCAAAATTGCTTACAATCCCGTGCAGCATACAAGAACAAAACATATTGAGATTCGCAACCACTTCATTCGGGATCTTGTTGCTCGTGGCGATATTGCCCTATCCTTTGTGAGCACGAAGAACCAACTTGCTGATATTTTCACGAAGCCCCTTGATGAAGCACGATTTTTTTATTTGAGGAATGAGCTAAATATCATAGATTCAAGGAGCTTGGCTTGACTACCCTTGCACACTCACTTGCTCTTATTCATGTATTTGGTTTAGATGCGGGCATAGACATAGGGGGAGTGTGGTCCTAATTGGTTGGGATAATCCTCCCCCCATAATGCCGAAAGCAAGAAAAATCATTTCCCTTAATATCATTTTGTGATATGTGGGTCATCGATGAGCATTGGTTTTGAACTCAAGATACATCTTCGCGGTGTCATGCCATGCGCTCCAACATGGTGGCTTCGGCCACCGCCCTCTTCCTTGAGAAGAGTTGGTTTCTAATGGCTCTCTTTGGATGTTCTTGCATATTTCTTGTTCTTATGGAAAAGACACCCAACTCTAGCTTTTGTTCGATTTGTTCTTGCAAATTTGGGTGTGTAGTACCATCGCTCTTCTTCCTTTTTGGCGTTTCGATGCCAAAGGGGGAGAAGTAGTTCTATTAGGTCACCGGATTTCCATGGGTCGGGCGCAAGCACTTGCTTTTCTTGTAAGACTCTGTCATGACTTATTATGTATCGTCCTATGGAATTCTGGATTTATATTGTGGACCTACTATCATGGAATTCTGGATTTATCTATGGAGTCTGGCATTCTAGTTGATGACATATGGAATAATGGGATTATCTTATGTATGCATCAATCTTGTGGGATGTGCTTGGAGCCGGACAATCTCATTAGTTTATTTGGAAATATTCACATCCCGGTGGTATGATCTTGTTTACTAACCCATCTTGTTTTAATTGTTCTTGCTATGAAAGTTGTGTTTTATCTAGTGTGTGCATGTGTGTTTCAAAGGCAAATATTAAATATGCACACATCTAGGGGGAGCCTCTTTCATTTATTTTAACGGTGTCGTTGGTAGTTGTTTGCAAATCCTAGTATTGTCATCTAACACCAAAAAGGGGGAGACTGAAAGAACATTTCATAATCCCTAGTGTTTTGTGTGTTAGATAACAATATCAAGGATTATTTAACGTGTGTTAAAGTGCTGCAGTTCTGTACACTGAGAAGGGAAGGAAACTGCTTTCTAGGGGGCGGATAATCCGCCCCAACCCTCTTTCAAGAGTGCGCAACCCCCAGAGAGGGGGCGGAGTTTGTGGCCAGATTTTCCGGGTCGGCCGGATAGTTCGCCCCTCAAGGATTTCCTTCAAGCCAAGGCCTGCGTCGTTCTCTGTATGGGGGGCGGAGTTTCCCTCAGACTTTCCGGTCCTTGGGCGGACTTTCTCCCAAGGGCGGATAGTCCGCCCCTGGTGGGGGCGGATAATCCGCCCCTCTGGAAATTTCTTCAAAGTCAAGGCTGCGTCGCTCTCTGTATAGGGGGCGGAGTTTTCCCCGGAGTTTGCGTCCTGGGGGGCGTATTTTCTCCCCATGGCGGATAGTCCGCCCCAAAGGGGGGCGGATAATCCTCCCCCAAACTTCTCCAACGGCTTGTTCTGGGCAGGTGGTATTTAAGCTTGTCTTCCCCCTCTGTCCAGAACTCTTGGTTGATTCGAAAAAGACAAGATCTGATCCGCAACCTTCATCCAAGAGAGCTCCACCTAGATCCACCCAAAGGCCCCGTCCCTTGGGGAATCGAAGGAGGAGAACTCTATCTTCATCACCAGCAATCAAGCGCTTCATCTCCTCTCCATTCATTTGGAGAATCACCGATCTAGTATTTATTGCAAATACCTAGATCCTTGTCTTGTTTATATTGATAAACCTTGTTCTTGTGGCAGCTTGTTGTCATCTTGGGAGCCCCCAATTCGGTTGTGGGTGTGTGCCCCGATAGCATTGTAAAAGGCACCGGTTCCCGCCTCAAAGGGATCCAATAGTGGAGAAGGTGGATCAGGCCTCTCGTGGCGAGATCCATCGGAGAATAGGGTGAGGCCTATTGTGGCGTGGTGGTCTTAGAACCGCCCACCCCTTCAACGCAGATGTACTTCCCTTAACAAGGAAGGAACTGCGGTAAAAAAAATCCCTGTATCTCCACGTGCTCCACTACGGTTCCTTCGCTCCTCTCTTTACGTGCTTAGTAGTTAGGGTTAAATATAGGGAAATTCTCGTAGTTGCATATCTAGAGAATTTACCTTGTGTCAAGCCTAAAATTGAAAAATTATTAAAAATTGGTTAGCACCTATTCACCCCCCCTCTAGGTGCCCATACGATCCATTTCAGATTCCCCGCCTAAAGCAGAAGCCCAAGGTACCGCAATGGGAAAAAGGCTCTGGTTGCCAGAATGCCATCAAGGATTTGATTCTTGGGTGAGTGAGAATCGCAGGGAGAAACAATGTCCTGAATAGTTAGCCTGGTGTTTGGATGTTGGAGTGAAGTGATGTTTCGTTGCTGACTTTGTTCGCGAAGGGCATGTTTGCTTGCTCGACTTATTATTTCTCCTTTTTGCTACTTGGCTCGTCAGATGTGCGGCGAGATTTGGCTTGGACCAATATTGGCATCTTGATTGGTTGCCCACGAAGTGGTAGATGAAAAAAAAAGGCCCTAGCATTTGGTTACGCTGGGCAATGGAGTGTTTTATGTTAATTAACATGTCTTTTTCTTAATCCCTTCTAATCTACCTAATTGTGCCTCCGTTTGAGATAATGTCTACATAAAAAAGATGCTCCTCGATGTTATGGATCTATTCCCACAAACAATTTGTAATTTCGCTGAGTGTTTAAAACTCTATGTCATGTTCCTTTTTGATATTTTTTGGACATTTGTTTTCCAAATTCATCGCACATAGTCGACTATTTAAAATTTACTCTGAGGTGAAGTTTCAATTTCATCGTTTTCCACGACTTTTATGTTGTAAGTTTTATGTTTTGATATTCGTATATGAGCAGATCTACATCAACGTATTAGTGTATTAGGACAGGTTAGATCTTCTTATTTATGAATGTCAAAACAAAAATTGTACAACACGAAAGTTGTGTGGAACGGTAAGACAAAACTACACCCGGAAGAAAATTTCAAACGGTCACGTGTACGACAAATTTGAGAAAAATCGTGAGTAATACGTATAAGCATGAACAAAAAACAAAACCCTAAAAAGTTGACGAAACTAGGAACTAGTCGGGAGAATGGTATCACAACAACATTGATACACATCTTTTTCATGTGCAACCTATTTTAAATAGATACATCGTTCTGTAGATTAAATTATCATATTAAGTAAGCAAGGTTACATATCTTGGTTGCACCAAGGAGCTAGTTTGCATCGCCAGGGGCTGTCCCAGTGAAAACTCTCAATTCGTACCAACGAGCTAACTTTTAGACTGCTTTAAAACTCGTGTCACGCAAGAAACGCATGCAACCCAGTAAGACAAACATAATTATTTCTTTCCCTCAGATACGAGAAATGCCTCCGTGTGAAGCAAATATGCCCAAAGTTACGCAAGCTTGTTGTAAAAATGCTGGTAAAGTTAAGGTATGCTTTCATGTACGCTCCAAAAAAAAAAATGCTCCCTCAAAAAAAAATGCGGGTAGGAAGTGACTGAAAAAAAGGTTGTTTGTCTGGGTCGAGCTTTCAGAGGCCAGAAACTGTTGCAGCGGCCCAACACATTCACCAGCGGATGGCGATTCTCAAAAAAAAAAAAAAAACACTTGGCTCCGATGGGACTTTGAACTGCCCTTTTAAAACGAATGATGATTGGCTCTGAACTGGCGTTTCCCACATGACAGGTTTAGCAAATTTGGGGTTCTACAGGAGTCGTCGTGCAAAAGCAAATTTGTCGTGGGAGATAGATATTGACAAGCAGACGCACCAACACTGTCACCGTCTGTCTGTCTATCACAAGCCAATCTTTCTCTTCCTAAAACAAAACAAAAAAGGAGACTACCGACGAATATCTATTAAGGAGTACCCGGCTACGGTGATCAGTAATGCTTCGTCGCCGGGCGGGCTTTCAGGAGCCGGATGAGCTTCTCCGATCTCCCAGCTGCAGCCTCGCCTGACGACGACCTAACAGCGCCCCCATCCTGCATCCATTACCAACAAGTTTTTACAAAGGTTAGGGTCTAAATCCAAACACTTTCAACACGAGTGGATCACCCAACAAAACGGACGTACCGCCGCCGCCCTCTTCGTGTCCGTGACAGCGTCGATGTGAGGGCCGGTGAAGTCCTTCAGCATCATGGCCGACATCGGCAGCAGCCTCCTGTTCACACCATAGCACGGACCCAAAGGTTGTGTAAAAAAGCTGATTCCTTCAGACAAGTGATTCCCTTTTGTAGTAAGCACACTCACCTTGCGGGTTTCTTTGTCTTCTGGCTTGGCTTGGAAGCACAGAGGCCCTCCTCCTTTTTATCATCTGTAGCAATTCCTCCTTCTGCCTGACGGTTCTCTTTCGTATCTGCAGCAATTCCTTCTGCCGGACAGTTCTCTTTTACATCTGCAGTCGCTTCTGCGGCCTGACGGTAGCCCTTGGTTGGGGCCTTTGGTATAAGCAAAGAACACAGGATCAGGGGATGCAACAGTACAACAGAAAACATGTGCTGTACATGATCGAGCACATGTTTCTTCTTTTGGCATCGTAGCATTACAAACCCACTACTTTTGAGAATCTGTCTGCGACATCTAGGTTCCGCACTATATTTGGTAACAAGGCAACAATCGAGCAAGTACCGTCGCTCAAGTCCAGAGACCAAGTTAAGCAGAACTTACTGTCGAAGCCTTCTTCTGGGGAGATGCGTGATCGTTCGCTTTGTCTGGACGTTGGCCATCTACTGCAGAAATAATGTGCTTAGTTCGATTAGGTAACTGATAATCTCATTCAACAAAGAAAACATGACCAGCTCCGTAGCTGCAAACTATAAGGGTTTTGATTTATGGACAATAAGATGCAATGGCCTACCATTATCATGTTCTGCAATGGTCTTCTCTACGGTAGGTTCACACCTTCCCGACACAGACTCCAGTTCTTCAGGATTCTTGTCACCAGCACCCTAGGCAAAAGGAAACATACAGCCGATATGTCAGTTTCCTTTGAACTCTTCCAGGTCCTAGCAGAAACAGCACCCTAAACCGAAGATGGAAACTTCCAAATCATAAATGGTAAAGTGCCTCCATTGAGCTCCAAAGGTAGAGAAAATGGAAGTATTAAATGATTCTGTACCATCCCCTGCTGCTCTACAAGAGCCTGACTGGAGCTCACGGCTTCTGTGTCAGAGCTCGCTTCCTGAGAGGAACTTGGGCAATCATGATGCTTCACTTCTGTTCAAAGAGTGGGTAAAATCTTAACTAATATGCAGCATTAACAGCAACCAAAAACAGACATAAGAAATAAGTTTCAACCTTTTATGTCGACATAATGTTGGACATCCTCCACTTCTATATTGCTGCTTAACTCTTCTTCACTTTGTTCCATGGGAGCTTTCTTGCCACAGCCATGTGGGGACAGGCTGGCACGTTCACTCTTTGTACATGGAAGTGTATGAAGCTCTGCAGAAATGATACTTGTATTTCAGTTATCGTCTAGCAGTTTAGGAGCTGTCACGCAAAGCGGAGATCCAGTTTGCACACCATCCTACGTATGATTCCTAATCCCATGGATTTTACCGTGTTAAATTATTCAGCAAGAAGAAAAACAAAGGGATAGAACCAACCTGTCAAGCTTTGATCAGACGGATAATCCAAATGACTGGTTCCATGTGTTACACCACCGTCATGTGCAAATGTTTGCTCAGAGAAACTCTCAGAATTATCAAATTCCTTATCATCCACGTGTACCATTATCTGAAATAAGGGAAGATTAAGTTGCATTGCCTGTATGTAATACTTTTACTTATGGTCCAGCTAACATCCCTGGAATTTCTTGGGACAAGAGCTACGCTTAATGCAACACGAAACAACTCTCCAAAGTGAAAGAAAAATGTTCACCTCAATATTTTCCTTTTCCACATTGCACTCGGGGCCAAAAGCATCAGCAGTACATGATTCGTCTGTCTAGAAAATAGAATTCCATTGTATATGAGTGACTTTGCTCGATACTGGGTTGCATCACAATGGTGAACCATGTGGGCTTTTCCCACAACAGAGTGCAGAAAGTCAAAGGATAAGTATCAAACCTTCAGGTGTCTCAAGTTCAACTCTTGTTCATCTACCGAATTAGTAACAGAGATATCACAATCAACGGACTTCCCTGTTACAAAAAAAAAATGGATTCAGGACCAAAAAAAACTACTTGATGATATTGATCAGGATGTGTTTACTGGAAACATACAAACCTTCCATTTCACAATTAGCTGAAGATCTTTCACAATCATAAGATGGGAATAATTCTTCTAAGACCTCTTCCACTACGAACTCAGTGCCCAACTGTATAACAAACAAAAGCATATATTACTATGATTGGAAGAGCAGAAAATACCCACCCTATATACCTCCAGTTTCGAAGTCATTCATCACGAAAATATAAGGGACTATACGAATCAAAGTATCCTTAACTTACATTGAAATCATCTGCTGTAACGTCACTAGATCCCAGGTGAGTTTGATTTGATTGAGAAGCCGAGCTTAGAGCAGCATGACCAAGGGATACAGCGTCATTTCGCTCAACAGGGGTATATTCAGCAACTGGAAACTTCTCGTGTGAGCAAGACTTCAAGTTATTCAACTCCTTTTTCAGCTCTATAATTTGGATGTCCTTCTCACTGATCAATTCTCTCAAGCTTTTAGCAGTGCTCTCAGATTCCTATTATAAAATACATGGATTAAGACTAAATAGAAAAGAAAAAAAAATGAAGAAATTGCCGATTACTTAACAGCTATAAAAAACACAAAACATCCATAATTACTAGATTTATAGTAATGAGTTGTACTAGAACTGCATTGCATTTGTTCGTTGACTGTATTAGCCGTCCAGAGAGATTATCATACTGAAGAGGTGAATATTCAACCAAATAAACAAACATAAGAAACAAAAAATTGGTGCAGACTACCAAAAGTTTTTGTTTTGAATAAGCCCATAATGCCCTGAATAGGTTCTTCATTATTTCTTCACTTCGGGATACTCTTCGCAGCTCTGAATTGAGAAAGTCATCTGTAGACATAAATGAAAAGAAATAGTGTTAGATGCATGTTGCAATATGAGCTTTAATTAATATACCGAAGCCATGTTCAGGTATATTGCACAAACAATGTGGTTTGCAACCAAGGTACGATTCAAGAACCAGGATCAGAATCAAGACATAAAATCCAACATTATCATCAGTTTTGTGATCTTTGTCAATAACTGTATGAGATACTGAAATAAATCAAATATTGGTGAGGATAAAGAGAACCTCTTTCAGAAAGTTTAGTATCATCAGATTTATCAACGCTGTCCTTTCCTTCAGCCTGCAGAAAATAACACAGATGCTATGGTTCATTCAAAATTTCCAACTCAGATCTGAAATGTCTGTACTGCAGTCCAGAGATCATACATAAGAAATATTTGTTGTAAACTAGAACATGATGGAATATGTGACATAAGGGCATTCAAAAACATATTTGGTGTTTTTGAGTCTTTATTTAGTATAGGTTTCAAAACTGAACACTAAGAGTTGGCACATTAGTTATTCAAGATGTAAGACTCCATTCTAAAATCAGAGCAGTTCTTTGTATCATATGGACGAAATTATTGGTTAACAGGGAAAATAACCATTTAGTTCATAGAAGGGCTAGGCCAAGAAATGTACAGGTTTATCCAAAACCAAACTGTGAGATCAACATACACCACAACCAAACATCTTAAGATTGCAGTAATTATTGGAAGCTCTGAACAGTAAAGAAGTAAAATGGGCAGAAAGCACTAGAAAATTAAACAGCAATTTATACCGTAAGAACTTCAGGCTTCTGAACCTTTCTCTTTTTTTTGTTCTCTTGGCAAATAAGGGAACCGCTGCTTCTCTTTTGGGGAGCCAAGTCCGAAGAATCATCAAGGTTGGTGTATCTGAAAAGATTTAAAAAAAGAATAATAAATGGCATGTATGTATTCATGTTTTCTGGCCAATGCGACAGAATAACATATCATAAACTTAGCCAACATTAAGTACTTTGATTTTTTTTCTTAAGAGCAAGCACATTCTTGAAAAGCATCAGAAGACATGATACTTAAGAACATCAAAAGGCAGGGAGAAGAAAAGTGTGTTGTGCAAATAATAAGTACCTTATTTTCATGTAGGGAGATGCTTGTCTAAGCAAATATGATGTATCCGAGTAATCATCATCTCCTGGTTTCACGTTTAAAATCTGAGAAACAATAGAAATGATAATTAAAAGAGCGCACTAATATGCACTGTGTAGACCTCAGAGTAATAGTACAAGTGACACACTCTTTCAGCATAAAAGGATAGATTGCAAAAGACTCGCAAAATTGTCCCCTTGGTTGAAAGAGTTTAACATATTCAGTCATCCTTTGCAATAACCAATAAAGATGCACATCAACCTCACTAAAGTTAAACTTTGGGACATTATGACGAATGCAAACAAAGTAATGCCTGGGAATTGCCTGAATCAAAACTAGCCCTAACACAGATATCCATGCAACCATCATTTCTATCTGGTGCATGACGAGTGCTCACATGAAACTCATACTTGTGAGTTCCTCTAGTCCTGCCAAATTTTTGAAGCAAATTTTTAAACTTTCAGTCGTGATAAAATAAAGTGCATCCAAGAGAAAATTTCAGCTAGTAAACCATGCCATTTCAGGAGTTGTTGGTATGAAAAGCAGAGCATTTCAGGTCGGAGTGGCTTACCAGAGTCATTTTTTTCCTTCCTTCCAAATAGTCTCTCAAGTACCTTGTCAACTATCAAAATATAAGATAGTAAGGAGAATTTAAAATAAAATTGTGTTTTACTAACATGAATGAATTGGATATTAATATTTAAACTTAGAAAAATGATTGCATACATTGTTTAATTAGTACAAATTGGAGCAACCAGTGTTTATTAGCATGCTAGAAGTGTATACATGGAATTCAAGGTGCACAAGTTATAATATAGTTGGGAACAAAGACAACTCATGAGTTATCAACACATCAAATTTATTGAGTTGCTAGGCTTATTTACTTATTAGATCAATACTTGTTGACTGTTCGTTCCATAAACGAGAAAAATGGAAAATTACGAACTTGTGATGGGCATTATTTGGAGTAGCCCCGCAAAAAATACGAACAGGGAAAAAAATTCAAGAAATTCATTGCCTTGGAAAGGTAGAGTTAAGGTTTACAATCCTCCTAGGATGATATACAGTCAGCAATATACCATTGAGTTCTTGAAATGTTTTTCCAAGGTTTTCTTCTGATTTTTCTGGTGATCTAACAAAGCCTGCAGATACCATAGTTGAAAAAGGCAATCATTAGCAGGTAAGTATAACTCAATAAAAAAATGCAAAAAAGCAAGGTATTTGCAGGCAGCATTTTCTGTGAAAAAAAGAGCTTCAAAATACAAGGCAATTGGAAGTACCCTCAAGCAGTTTCCAAAAACCATTGAGGTGTTGTTGATAAAGTTACTCTCTAACAACCTTGAACCCTGGAGGTGAAAGATTAAAATTAATACACAGGTATACAGCAAGGATCATATCCAGTACAAGAAAATGTATTATGACATGGTTTCATGATCACTGTTATGTATTAGAAACAATGGTAGATAAACCGACCATATTTCCAGTGCTTTTTTTTCGCTCCGCGCCGGCAAGGTCTGCTATGGTCAGAACAGAACCAGCAAGAGGGTGCTCACTTTGTAGGTCATTGTTTTTATGGATAGCACGTAGGGTGATGATACACTGTGATCGGCTGCAAAAGAGTATTTAGTTAACCTTAACATGATCATATGGAACTGCAACTAAAGATTGAAGAGAAAAACAAAAGGCACAGAGATTTAGAAAGGAAACATAATGAAACAATAATGCCCATCATTCAGGACAACGTGTTATTTGTTATTAATGATCAGGTTACCAAATTCATATGGAAAACATGCCTTGATTCGCTGTTAGCGTTTGTTGCAGCTGTGCTACGCTTAAGCATACCACGTGAAACTAAGCTCTCAGCATCCATGGAATTTGAAATATCCACCTGCAAAGCAGCGAAAAAACTTATTGCATGCTACTAAGATTATTAGCATTGATATGCAATGCAAGTCAGATGGAATGTGCCATTGCAAGACCCAATCTATCAGGTCTGAAATCAAGCTTAGTTACAGCAAAAAGTGCAAATCCCTTACATGACTGGGAATAGCCATCTCACCCATCTTAATTCTGACCATGGACTTGAAATTATCAGGAAATAATTACCACGACATTTGAACAAACATCAGAGTAAACCTATATATGTCTCTAACAAGCGTTTTCAAATTCCAAAGTGGTTATTTTGAAGATACCTCTTTAAGTCCTTTAATTATAGCTGACTGCTGGAGGACAAGATCGGCTGCATCAGACAGTAGGTCGACAATACGTTCTGCTTTTCCTTCACAGAGTATCTCAAACATTGACAGGCAAAACGATCTGGAAGTATGGAATTGAACTTGTTAAGATATAGTAGTAGTTGAGATGAAATTTAAAAACTTCTACCACAGCTACGGAATCTAACGGGGTACTTGCATTTGCAGATCATGATAGATATTTGAGAAAGGATGGGCAAGGGTACCATATATGATCCTGAACTGTAAAGCTTCTTATAAGTTTCAGAATTCAGAGATTTGCATGTGTAAATAACTTTTTGAACCATTTGTATATTCAAGATGGATCTCTTTTTCTCAATCCTAGCACAGACCCACTATTAGCATTTGCAGCCTACACAAGAGCAGGGTGTACTAGTGTGGTGGTAAAAATGCCAAAAACAGGTGTACCTTGTCGGTTCAGTGCCACCGTCGCTTTCATCAGTCGAACTGAAGATCTTCTGCAGAGTGAGTGGTACAATACCGGGATTTCTCGCAGTGCCAAAGACCGTGTGCGTCTTTCCAGAACCAGTCGGACCCATCGCGACCAGAAGGCCACTCTTCCCTCCCAAAAAGTCATCCACTATTGGGCTCATCACTTGAGTGAAGATATCGTGCTGCATGGAATTGGAGGAAATAAATAGCGTTTCAACAGATGCATACGCAGAGAGCGAACCACAAATCATGGCCTGTTTAACAAAGATGCCTGTTCTGCAACCGATACCACTAAGGCAATGCTGCGTGGAACGTAGGCAAGCTCAAAATGCAGATCGAAATGC
Source organism: Avena sativa (assembly GCA_916181665.1). NCBI lineage: Eukaryota > Viridiplantae > Streptophyta > Magnoliopsida > Poales > Poaceae > Avena > Avena sativa. Next base: position 13,386,232 of record OV702300.1, on the reverse strand, counting down.
ACAACCTGTTGTAAGTGGGGATCATCGATTCATCAGAGGAAGGGGATAATCTCAGTTATACCTGCGAGGCCTCGGGCGGCAGGACAGCGGAGAAACCGTCGAAGACCTCGACGCGGCCACGCTTGTGGTCGACCAGCTTGGACTGGGGGACGGCGAGCGCGACGGAGCTGGGGCCCGTTGCGACGAGGCAGACCCCGTCCCCTGCCCCTGCCTGCCTGGGCGGCGGCCTCCTGGTCTGCTGCTGCTGCTCCTTGGCCTTGGGGCGGCCGCCTCGCTCCCGCTCTGGGACCGGGAGGGGCCGGATGCGGAGGTACACCTTGAGGTGCGAGGAGGAGGAGGAGGAGGAGGAGAGCGCGGTAGTTCTGGCGGAGGCGGCGGCGGCGGCTGTCACGGGAGTAGGAGGCGGAGGGGGGATAGGGGAAATGCCGGCGTCAGCGGCGGGGGGAGTGGGAGGAGGAGGGGGGAGAGGGGACGAAACGGCGGCGGCGGCGGCGGAGGTGGATGCGGCTTCTTCGTCGAGCAGGCGGGATAGTGGCGGGGGTTTGGGCTTGCGGGAGGAGCGGGCAGGAGTCGGGGTCGGGGTCGGGGTCGGGGGCGGCCTGCCGCGGCGGGGAGGGTTCCGGCGGACGGTGGTCGGAGGCGGCGGAGAGGCAGCCATGATCGGAATGGGAGTCGATTTCCCTCCGCAGCTTTTCGAAACTTTTCGAAGGCTCAGTACCGGCTGCGCTAGAAATCGTGAACTTATCAGACGCGTTAGAAATGGGACAGCGCTACGCGTCCCCGGTGGATGGACCGTCCGATCGGGTTCAATGGAGGGCCATTTTTTTTTTTCGTTCCTTTATTTCATTTTTGCTATATACAATCCCGCTTTTACAAACACCAAGTATATGCAAAAATTATGCCATAATTTGATTTTGCCCCACTGTACTAATATAACCACAATGTACAACTATTGAGGAAAACAGCATAAGCAAGCCCAAAATAAAAAAAGAGAGAAAGAAAAGAGAAACTAAAGCCAACACTAGCAGCAGATCGACAAAACAAGGATAACCAGCGATCGATGCGCCCTCTGCTCCTAGACTTTGAACCGCCGTGTACCAAGCAACACATTAAACAGTGAACACGACGATAACGACACAGCTGCCTGAACATGTCCTAGGGTTTTCCTTGGCACGCCAAGGTGAGTGGGGGAAAGGGTACCTCTGACGCCCTTCAGGAAGGAATGGAGGCACCCGAATCACGGAACCCTAGTTCCCACTACTCTGATAAAGGAAGGAAGAAGTTATTTTAGATTTTCCCGAGGGTTTGACATAAACCTTAGAGTCACCCTTGTGGGGAAAACACCCTTGATACATCACCTTTTGCTTAGAGTCCCAACAATTTGGTATCCTAGTAAATCTGGTGCCATCATGTGTACATGACACCACCCGATGGTTTTGTCAATCCTAGCGACACTGGAAAGGTGTGCAAGCTTCAAAGGTCGATATATGGCCCGAATCAAGCATCAAGGAGTTGGAAGAAATGTTTTGATGAAGTATTCCAATGGTTTGACTTCATCCAGAACTATGAAGAAGCATGCGTTTACTAGAAGGAAAGTGGGAGTGCAAAGACATTTTTGGTCTTATATATGGATGACATATTATTGATTGGAAATGGTATTGAATTTCTTAACACGATAAATGAGTCATTGAAGAACAATTTCTCCACTGACAACACTAGCAACCACACCGTCTCGTCAGCTTCTCCGGCCAATAAAATCCTAACCCCGTGGGATGTTACACCATGACCGTAATGGCACCTACTTATCGTAGTTCGAAAATGGAGACGTTTAATATGGTTTCTGGTTCGACTAATATGTTTAGTTCATGTTGAATAACTTAACATTTCAAGTTTGTGTAATGAACTATGTTGAACTTTATGTGCAAGTTTCCTATGTTGGGTTCGTTAATTGCTTGATGAATGGTGTGTGTAAAGTAATGTAAAATTGTTTTGTACCTTTCCAGTTTTCTTGCATGGTTTAGAATCTAGACGAGAGAAGTAGAAGATACAAATATGGCAATTTTTCTAATTCATATTACTAATTGGTTAAGGTAATACAATATCAACTCAAAAAGAGGCCAAATGAGGAGAAACTCGTTTGGGTGTTTGAATGTACAAAATATCTGAATCAGTGTGAAGACAATTTTAGTGGCATTGGATTGTCATATTTATCCTGTCATTTTATAACATCTTTTATTATCAGAAAAATCATATTTGGGGATGATCAAATAATATAACGATGTGACAATTCATAAGATACAAATGAACTTTCACTCGTCAACACATTATTATAAGAAATAAATACTTTATAATGGCCAATGTGAGAGGACTCGACCTTGGGTTTGTACGAAGAATTTAACCCCTCCCTACCACTAGGTTATGATTGACTTGCAATGAATATTTAGCTAAATATATTATGGACACCATTTGGTGCTAATATGGGGTTTGCCGAATATTTTGAACCATGCCCTCGGTCGTTTTTATTAACTAGCCTCCTCCAAGAAAAATAACTACAGTGGGTTTACCTTATTCCATGTATTTAGAAAAAAAGAATCTAGTATATTTGAAATTGCTCATCAAGCATGTAATTTTGAGCAATGACAATATAAAGAAGTTCCACAAAAGAAGGCCTCCAGATGGCCTTGCAAGAAAAATAAGTATATAGTCGGTGTTTTATTCCGCCTCTTTATTTTCTACCGGCGGAACCAATATTCCAACCTACTTGAATAATACATCTAATGCACTCTGCCTGAAATTTTATCCGACTCCACCATTATTGCAGACATTTTGAAGTTCCAGACGACCATAAGATTACATTTATTCGAGTCAGTTTATCTTCTGGAGACGTTTTTATAGGTAAATCGTATGAGGGGGCAACATTTGGGGACGACCCAACTTTTTAGGCCAAAACCGACTCCATGCACAATCTCTAATTCTGTGATTTCTAGTACTGATAATAGAAGTCAATCTATACTAGTGGATTATACTTATTAATACATTCTTCACACTGGTAGAGAACGCCCCATGCGTCCCGGTTGGTAAGGGCCATTAGTCCCGGTTGCCCAACCGGGACGGGGCAGGCAGGACTAAAGCTCTAACCTTTAGTCCCGGTTGCCCCACCAACCGGGACAAATGGGGGCACACGTGGCGGCATCAGAGCGCGAGGGGGGCACCCTGCTGATTCATGCCATCCGTACTTAGACCAAACCATAAGTTCCTTGCGTCACCTGCAAAGTCTGGGAAGTCTCTCTCGATTTTTCTCCACTGTGACCCATCAGCAGGGTGTCTCAACTCCTCGTCTTTCTTACGGTCTTCTTTGTGCCATCGCAACAACCTGGCATGCTCTTTGTTTCTGAACATGCGTTTCAACCTTGGTATTATAGGAGCATACCACATAACCTTAGCAGGAACCCTCTTCCGGAGGGGCTCTCCCTCAACATCACCAGGGTCATCTCGTCTGATCTTATACCGCAACGCGTTGCATACCGGGCATTTATCTAAATTCTCATACTCCTTACCGCGGTAGAGGATGCAGTCATTAATGCATGCATGTATCTTTTGCACATCTAATCCCAGAGGACAGAGAGTCTTCTTTGCTTCGTAGGTACTCTCGGGAAGTTCGTTATGTTTTGGAAACTTCGGCTTCATTATTTTCAGCATCTTTTCAAATGAGGAGTCAGTTAGACCACACTCTGCCTTCCATCGCAACAATTCCAGTGTGGTACCGAGCTTTGTGCTGCCATCTTCACAATTTGGGTACAACAATTTCTTGTGATCTTCTAACATGCCCTCTAACTTCAACTTCTCATTTTCTGTTTCACAGTCTCGCTTTGCATCAGAAATGACCCTACCAAGTTCATCAGCCGGCTCATCTGATGCCCGTTCTTCACCTTTTTCCTCTCCATTGTCTTCCATAGCAGTATCACCGTATTCAGGAAACATATGATGATAGTTGTTATCATCATCTTCTTCTTCACCATCTTCCATCATAACCCCTCTTTCCCCGTGCTTGGTCCAGCAATTATAGTTGGGCATGAAACCTTTCATAATCAGGTGGCCGCGAATGATTTTCGAGGAAGAGTACTCCTTATTGTTCCGACATTGAACACATGGACAACGTATAAATCCATTCTCTTTGTTTGCCGTAGCCACATCGATAAATTTATCCACGCCTTTGATATACCCGGCTACCCGCCGGTCACCGTACATCCATTCCCGACCGTTCATCTGCATCATATAAGTAAGTTTATCAAAAAACAGGACATCATAAATAGTGAAATAACCAATTCACACCGACACATGAATTGTATCAATGACCTAGAAAAGATAGGATTGCTAACCTCGATCGAGGGAAATAAAGAGGAGAAAGCTCAAGTGCGTCTCGGACACCTTCTATATTTTTGTTCTATGAGAAATTCAACTGGATTTTTCACTCAAACATTTCAACAAACACCTTCAATGCATGCATGAGAAAAAACTAGCACACACCCTCACACCTTACACCATTCGAAAAAACAGAGTGGAGGCAGAAGGGGCTGGGGCGTTGCATTTATAGAGGGCACGGGGTATTTAGTCCCGGTTGGAGCCAGCAACCGGGACTAAAGGTGCGTGCCACGCCACGTGGCTGTGGCCAAACCTTTAGTCCCGGTTGGTGGCTCCAACCGGGATGCATGCCCCCTTACCAACCGGGACCCATGCCCCCTGGCCCCGTGCCCGCTCCAACCGGGACGCGTGCCAGCATTAGTCCCGGTTGGTGGCGCAACCGGGACTAATGCTCCCAGGGGTGGCGAACGGATGGCCCTTTTTCCTCTAGTGTCACATTTTATAAATTTTATTTCCTGTCAAAGTATCCTTGCGTGAGTTTCTAAATCTCAACACAATGAGATTGCACACTTGTGCAGTTTTACCAAATGTCCACAACTCATTTACCTTTACTCCAAATAAATATATACTATTCGTATAAATTATGTTTCTATTTTCATTGGATCACATGGAAGAATACATTCTCCATAATGCTTGTCTTTGTAGTTCGCCACTGAATATATAAGATTCTAAAGGTGCAAAAAGTCATTAGTCCTTTATCTCTGGGTACAAGAGGGAATATGGTTCTAACATTCACATGATGTCTCCTTTTTTTGCTGCACTAGTTGAATGTCCATGCGTTGCTATGGTTTTTAAATTTTTTATTTCATCAGTATGTCGCACATGACGTAAAATGCTCGTATGTAGCAATCCAGAATACAAGTTGTATTCAAAGACTCTTCATAAAAAGTGACCAAGTTAAAAATTCTCAAACATGGAAGTAGAAAAGCAACTTAAAAATATACTAAAAACATACTCATCTAGTCATTTTGATGTTGTTTTTGAGATGTGCATCTAAGAAATACAAGTTTGCCACCTCCATAACCATAAACTGGAACGTAAACAAGCATGTACTAAAACTGTGTCCATTCACTTCACCTTTGGCTGTATTTTTCTAGTTTTGACACCAATAAATATTTTATTTCTAAGTTTATATAGATACTGACTAATTAGCCACATTAGAAAGAATATCAGTAATCCCAATCTTTGGTATAGTACAATGTACAAAAACCACACATAAGCAGAGACAAAATATGGATTGAAGTTGTAAAATTAGACTACGACTTTAGTGACTTTAGCAAACCTGGAAACAACAATTACATCTTAGAATTTGCAAGAGATACCATGGAAGATGTCTCAAGGTAAGCACATGTACTCAATTTTCTGTAGAAGTAAATTTGTAAGCATGCAGGAATGCACATAAGCAGACCATCGGCACTGCATTACTTGTTAAGGATTCTCTAAATAGAATTACTTTCTTTATGAGAATAATTGTGCAAATAAAGCTATTTGGTTGCTTCACAAAAAGAATATATTAGAGAGTAAAGCACATGGGAGTCCATATACCAAATTAATGGATTTCAGAACTAAACGTGTAATCTCCTTCGTAAACACACATGCCTATATAACTATTAAGGAATGTACAAATTTATGGATTTAAGTTTTTCTTTGACACAAATTTTCAATACTCAATTAATCCTTTTACAATGCCAATCAACTCTTGTAATTTTCAATTGCAACCCTTACATTGCAATGCTACAACCAGAATTTCAGAAGATTAACCATACCAATTTAAACCTCTTCATGTTTGATAACGTGCATTCAGCACACGAAAATACTCGTAAAGGAAGTACATGTGAATGGTAAATAATGTGATAGCTAAACATATGGAAGTGAAGGAACATACTTATTTTCCTTAAGAAAGATCCTTGTCGGTGGATATGATCTGGGATTGAGGTACATGCGGAAGTCTTAACGAGGGAGAAGTGGTCCACTGCCCGAGCAACACACCTTCCTATGGCCGAACACAGGTAAACAGAAGATTGTTCTCAATAAAACCAATGCTAAACATAAATCTTAAATCATAACGTCATGTTTAAATTCCTCTTCCAGGCGTATGAGTAATCCATGGTGATGTACCCTTTTATAGGACACCAAACATTAACCTTGGTTATGTCAATGTGTTCCTGAAATTGAAAACGGATTGACAAGTACCTGCAGTGGGAATTGCTTGTGAAAAGATGCACCTTAGAATAGTTCTTCGTGTAATGCTTGAACACATTTTGCAAAAATATGCACAGAACCGTCAACATATGCATGCATGTTACGCATTGTAATGTAAAAAAGGAAGATAGTGCTGCAATAGTATTGCACCAGGGATAACCACCGAAAACCACAACAAAAACAGAAGTAATTAAGAAGTTTGGAACACATTATGACCCAAATAAAAGTTCATATTTCAGCTCCATAAAGTGAACATCAAGAAATTAACTCTTATTAATTCAAGAATTGCATGGTAACTGCAACTATCATGTGAGAACCTGAAGAGAGTTCCTATAACATTGGCTTGTTCTGGGAGAATAAAAAGATACTCCCTCCAATCCATATTACTTGTCACTAGATGTATCTAGACATGTTTTAGTGTTAGATACATCCATTCCAACGACAAGTAATATGGATCGGAGGGAGTAGTGTCTTTTGGTAGGCAAACTGAAGCACCTTTCTTAACATTGTTCAGAGTGTAGAATTCAGACAAGAATACCAGATTGTTCAGAGTGTAGAATTCAGACAAGAATACCAGTTGAAAAGAAAACAAATACTCATGTGTATCCGCCAACCACACACCATGATGTCACTGCTTTTTTTGTGAGTTCGGCCAATGAGATTAACCAAGAAATATATGATGGGGTAATAGAAAATTTAGTGATGTCACCCACAATAAGCTACTGCTCGGTTGTCATCATGAATCTGGTTATGTATTTGGCATAAAATAATCTAAAAGGGAATGGGATAACATTGACAACATTTCGCCGAATCTAAATTTGGCAACGGATGTTATAGAAGTTAATGATCAACAAGAACAAAATCAGGAAAGCTACAGATTGATGTGGAGGAGATCTATACCTACAACGGAGAGGAGTATCCACCTAGTCGGGCTCTTACTTGAAACCCATCGGCTGAGCAGAATCCATAATCTCTAAACAAATGTGTTAAATTGCACTCAACCCAAGCCAACAACATGCAGAGTCTGGATAATACATATACAAAAATATATGCACAACATTGGTGGCTCGCACTTATTCTCTTAAAGACCTCGCACCCGCCACAATACATATACAAAATATATGCACAACATTGGTTAATAAAGAGTCCATATTATGCAAAACAAAAATCTACATTGGGACAAGACGCAAAGAGACAAAGAGACATGATTCACGAGTTGCTAAAGCTATGGACGTAAGGTCATGTGGGGCAAACTAAGCATGCATGAATAAATCAAAAGTATTCTCATCTAAACCTGCTTATCGTCAGTAATTATGAGCAGAGACATGGACAAACAACCGTAAGTAAGAGTAACTAAAATACAGTCAATGCCGATGGCTATGAAATATGCTACAGAGGATACTAAAAAAGTAAAGCATAAAAATTCGCGTATACTTCTTTTTCTGTTTCCAACTAAAATCGAGCCATACGTTTGAGCATAGTCAATCTAGGAACATTACTTCTGGTTATTGTGAAAATACAACAAAAGTTTTGGTACGGAGAACAATATAATGTCCAAAAAAACACAATTTTTCACACTCCTAGAATCATATCATGATTTTAGTTTTCATTTTGCTAATCTTTACTAAAAGTAATATCCACTACCATGTAGTTAAGATAGCATAAAGCATATTGAAATAAGCATATAACGAGAGGAGAGAAACAAGACTTCTCTGACCTTGATGCAACAGCGAAGGATTCCCCAAAAAACACAATTGTAGGACCTTCCTTGTACATGTCAAGAAAGACATATTAAGATGGATCAAAGAAATCTCAGAGTCACCTTTAGATTATTCATCGTTGAAATGTTTTCATGAATCATAGCTAGGTACCTGGAATTACAAGTAAATGTGGCAGGAATATAGTACGATGTGGTGTATCCAATGGAGACGCACAACTCCAGTCAAGGAAATTGAAAGAAATATAAACACCATTAGTCCCTTCTTTTTATGGCACCGGCAAGGCAGCAACAATAGTACGGTACAAAAAAGAAAATAAAATTGCAGTATCCTGATTCAGAAAGTATTGAGTTGATATGTTGTTCACCTTGTTGTGCTTCTAATTTGTAAATATGTTCTGTTAATGAAAGAAAAAGACAACTATTATGTATTTTCTTACAAAAAGAGAGGAGAAATTGGACATCATGGCACCATGCCACTACAAAAAAATTGAACATTAAAAAATATCACTGACTATGCATAGGACATAGTGTGGCATGATTCAAAATATCCCCTTACAGAAACACTGACCCATATATCAATATTGCATTACAATTTTAGTGTCCTCGACCAATAACTAATCAATGAGACTCTGATAGTAGAAACGTTAACATAAGTTGATTCATTCTAATTTCTAAACTAAAAAGAGCCAAAATGCATACAGATGCAACACAAACTCGATGTAAACCTTGAGCACCAAGAAGTTTTCAAAGAATGACTGGTCCAAACGAATTTAATGCCAAGACGTTTTTCATATGGGGCAACATTCAAACCGACAATTGTGAATCTTAGTACGCAATGGTAGATGGTAACATAAGAGACAGAGAAAGACCAACAAAAGGTTGTTCAGCTCATGTTTAGTATCAACAACAGATATAGGCAGGCTTGGCATTAAAGGACATAACTCAAAGGACCAAAGCTCTAAACTAATAACACACTAATATATGTGGTACTCTGTTGATTGAAATAAACAAGCGTGACTGGTAACTAAATTGTTTGAGTGATTAGGACCATAAAGAATGTGGCCCTATATGTATCTGTAAAGAGTACTATTTAACCAAGTCTTTGTTGTGTGGAAAAGTTCACGAAGTACTAAATTCAGTGAGAAGCCCAACAGGCAACAACAAACCTGTTCTAGTCCTAAATTCAGAAATACCTTCATTGCTTGTTCTACATGATCATCGCCCTATACTGATAATAGATACTGAACTTGAGGCGTAATGGATATACGGATTTCTATTACCTATTGACCCCACTCAAGGTTGCAGACGCTGGACTACGCCGCACACCTTGCAAGCGCCTCCACAATGCTAGGGTGTTCCTCGGAAACCACTACCTCGACATGTGAGGTCAATCAATCAAACCCAAATAGCATGCAATAGCGTGAGTTGAGGACGTTGGACTCCGCCACTACCTTGCAAGCGCCTTCACGATGCTAAGATATTTCCCTTCTGGAACCACCGCCTCCACCTGCAAGATCGATCAATCATACCCAAATAGCATGTATTAGCAGCATGGAGAACATATCGAGGAGTGAAGCATACTAATGCTTTAGCAGCAGAAGGGGTGATGGCAGCATTGACAAAGGTTCTATGGTCCGTCAGGCGGTAGGAGATGGTCCGGTCACCAGATTCGACAGAAGCGAGAGGAGAGGAAGTGGAGATCTTTGAGGGCTCGGTGTGTTTTGTACATGCCAAGGTTCAAACCAGCATGATCAGTAGTCCCCACATGCCGAGCTGACGAGCGGCTCCACAACTCCACATGCACGGAGCTGGCCGGTGGTTCCACATTTTGGGAGCTGCAACGGCTTCCATCGGACGAGAGACGGCTGGGGGATTGGGGAGGCGGTTCCCGCAGATAGGGAAGCAGCACGGCGGGTAACTGTGAAGCCGAGGGTCGGAGCTGCAGGTGGCGGTGTGGTGGTAGCTTGGATTGACGGCGCGACAACAGATGGAGGAGGCATTATTTCCTCCATGTGGATTGACAGGATAAGACAAACGGGTTGAGGGGCATTCTCGGGGTGTTTCCCGCGTGCAGGATGCAAGGAGCACTATTTTTTGCCTTTTTCTTAATGTGAGGGAGACTTTAACTCTCCTGCTTGACTTATATAATGTAATAGTGAAACATGTAATCGCATAACACTGGAATACTGAGATAAACATTTTTCCTGTTTGATAACATTGACACGACTACTTTGTCAGGATATAAGTTTGCAATTCAAGAACCAAGAGACCAATACTTGCAAAATGTTTACGCATGAACTGGAAAAATGCCTAGAAAAGTATATAGATATTAAAAATACTTTGTAGGAATTTAAAATACCGTGTACATGGGTGGCAACCAAGATCTCACTTAGACTTTACTTCACACAATTCCGCTAAAAAATACAATCAGAAGAAACAATAAACATCGACCACCCTAACCTATTGTGTTGAACAGATGTAGCAATTTGCACAAGATTTAACATCAACCCACATAGTTTGAGAAAAGCAACCCAGATCTCACTTGGGCTTTATGTTAAAGAATCTAACAAGATTACCCGCAAAAAAAAAGAATCTAACAAGATTGATGAGTTCTCCCATTCCAGCAGGCTAAATGAGAGAATGAGTGGTGGAGCCGTCAGCGGGTCAAGGTTAGAAATGATGCCAGAAGTGGCGAAATGTATCCATCCTGCGACAGCGAGCTCGAGCAGAATGAGGGCAGGGGCAACATCAGCGGTGGCAAGGCTAATGCGGTATCACGACGGAGAGACCTATAGCACATATCTATAACAATTAACCATTCATCAATTATACGAACATTGACAAACTGACGTAACATTGGTACAGGCTACAAATTTCAAAAGACATATTTATGACTTGTATCATATTAAATATAAGTGCTGGTAGAAAAGTTTTGCCTACACACCTTAAAACTACCAGGTCCTTTTGGCAAAAGAAACCAGTACCGTTGTGACGGCCAGCTTCAACCGAGCGGCCTTCCAGTGTCCGTCCTAGAGATACTATCGGTTAGATGGAATCAGAAATTTAATATTCCCTCCAATCCAAATTAATCGATTCTGATTTGTGTAGATTCGAATGTATTTAGCCATCTTTTAGTGCTAGATACATCTAAATCTAGACAAACTTGAATCAATTAATTTGGATCGGAGGAAATAAGGAAACTGATTGCAAAACAGAACTGCTAGTACCTTTTATCCCTAACTAGGAAACGTGCCCGTGCGTTGCAACGGGAGAGAAAAATTATGAACACAGAAAACAAAATCATCCTTTTTCAGTTTTGCTTGCTCCTTGCTTGTACACGGCTTTGAAGCCATGCCACCACTACAATTTAGGAAAATTTCATTCATGGTTCAATCTATGATGATTATTGTAATCTTCCCTCTTACCTTAAAGTTATAAAAATTCCGATAACAGAAGCATTGCATAGAGAACAATAGATTAAAAACCAAGGCATCAAACAAACCTAAGCTAACACTAAAACTTCAAGATATTTTCCAGGCCGGGTTGAACGCCATGGAGAGTACTTGGCGACGACATGACTATGACGGGTAGCTGATGGCATCCACGACACGGGATGCACTCAAGGAGTTCAGGATTTTCTTAAATGACAAACTTAACTATAAACAATGTTTCATATGTGACTATTTACCATATTTAAGTCGTGCCACGATTTCATCTCATTTAAGAAAATCTTATCCCATTTTTAGTTTTCCCTATTTCTGTGCCACATGGGACACCATCTCTGCTTCCATTTTTGAAAAGAAATTCTGGAGTAAGTAATGATTTCAGGTGATAGGTTGATTCAGTGCCTGAAGTGTTCATGCACTGGTGTAAAAATGTTTCTCCCTCGTTAAAACAATTAAACAATTACTTTCTCTTTTAATCCATCAAAACTATACTGCATTAAAGTGTGCGAAAATAAAATGAAATACCAAGAGGAGGCAGCTCAATGTCATACTGAGGAAACTACAAAGATAATTGTAGAAATAAGGGAACAAAGAAACATGAAGCCCCAAGTTCTTAAAATTGAAATAAATACACAATAGCTTTACCCTTTTGGTAGAGTACTACATCTTCGTGACGAAAAAGGCTACACATCTTCATATGAAAAGAGAATTTCAAAACCCTATCTTCCTAAAAGTAAGGTCTGAAGCCTGATGAAGAATTTATGCAGTACCAATTAAGTAATTTATATTGTTGTAGAGATATATTAGTATCTTTTCATACGGTTGTATAAAATCAGCAGTTAGTCAATTACACATGCATAACTACATATATGAAAGCGAAGCCTTACAGTGCGCTATGAGGATGTCCACATCATGCTGGTTACAGTTACTACCTATCTACAGTATCTTTCCTTTTATTTGTGGCCAATTTATCTACTGCCTAGGCCATCGGGTGGAGGCCGTGACTGACCGCCGCCACCACAGGCGCACCATGAGGTCTTCCTGCAACCCGAATTGTACGGTGGCAGCGACGTGGTGTTCCTGGACATGATGGAGCCCAAGGGGGCGCCCTTGGTGGAGGTCAGCCTCGGTGCCTGCAAGGTTGAGCCCAGGCTGGCGGTGGCGTGTCCAGGTTCGGCGGCATCGGTGTCGAAGAGGAGGTGGGTGGAGGCCATGGCCGACCGCCACCACCACAGGCGCATCAACGACCGCCGCCACCATTCTTTGTGCCCAAATTCAGAAAGGTAGCTCCGACTTGTTTTTAGGAATGTCCAAAAAAACATAAGCTAGATATCTCAAATCATGTCAATTCTTGGTGTAAATTAATTTGGATTTTGGCTAGATGGAAAGGACGTCCATCCAGGGGGACACGGTCTGCAGGAGGAGATAGAGTAGCATAAGATGCAGACACCATGCCGCCGCTGAGTGTTTTTGAGGAGCTGAACTCAGAACGAGATGCTGGCTAGGAACCAAATTCGAGCGGGCGTTAAGGAGGGCGACACATGCGTGAAGATCGGGCAAACTGCTCTCTCCCCAGCCCGTTTCGGCAAGCGACCCGGTGAGGCATCTCTCGTGTGACATGCATATCCAACGAAAACTCTACTTTTTTTATCGATCCTAGCAATTGTTTTCCTTTTTTCTCTACCTAGGTTTTGCCGTCTGGCATGCTGCATCAATTCCCCGTGTGGTTTTGAATTATTCATCAATTCTATAAGTGGTGGCCAATTTGGAAGTGCTTTGACCAGAACATACCTAGAGCTTCTCAATTAAGCACAGGTATGCAGTCTAGCTGTTGCAGATGTTTGATGCAAGTTTGCGAACTAATTTACATCATATTGTGATTGCTGTAGCAATTCATTCTTATCAAGTTTTCGATTTCTCGGACGAGACAAGTTAGTGCGCTATTTTAAATCATGTTGTGGTTGCTGTAGCGGTTCATTTTTCTCAGGTTTTTAATTTCTTGGAAGAGTCCGCTGATAAGTCGCTACAAATTGTATGGGAGCTTTTGAAACGTCACATCTAATGGTGGCGCTCTTGCTATCAACTTGAGACGGGTCTTAGATAACTGGGGTATGTTGCTAATGTATGATCAGCGCTTTTAGTTTTAATATTTATACATTGTCTAATTTCAAATAAAGATTTGCATTTTACCGAGAAGGTTTATACGAGATATCATATTCTACAACTTCAAGCTATGGGAACCTGAACATTGATGTACTCTATAAATTGAGTAAAAATGCAATAGAAGCTAATGACGGTTTCAGTTTTAACCGAACATGGCTGATACAAAATGACAACACGGCAAGGAAAAAATTCATCACTACCTTCAGTGTGACACTTCTTTTCCTGTTTTTTTTATGTTGTGGAGAGTGGAACTTCTTTTCCTTGCCATTGTACATTATAATTCCTCTTTCGGTCATCTTATTTCACTAAGCTCAAGCATAGCAACAACAGACTTCATACTGGATCAGATTCCTACTCTGTTAGATCCATTTAATCATGGTCAGTCACGTGATTAATCATGGTTAGTTTGCTTACTTAGTATGAAAATTTAGTGGAATAAAAAATATAAACCAGGCACACAGAAAATAGGTTTAGAACTTGTAACATCACAAGGTAGCTATAGAATGACAATAACAAAAAGCTAACCAAAGAAAATCGTCATGGTCAGATAGGAATTGCAAATAAAAGAAGATTGCTCACTGTAGGTCACTTGTACTGGAGTGCACAATCAAAAAAATGCATTCTCCTTTCATGCCATCCATTGTGATTCTAGAACAGGCCTGCAAGTGAAATAAACCGCTAAAAGCTCCCAAGTATTGACACTATTTTAATATCTTAGACACTTGCAGGATAAACTTTTAATAATTGTCCACGCAATCTTGGCTGATCATATTTGGCAGCTCCCTCAGATATTTTGGATTCAACATTTGCAAGATGTGATCCCCTACTGCTGTAACTTAGGCAGCTGTATTTGACTTATTCTCAAAGAGATCAGGTATTCAGGTATACTTGCGTGCTGCTCCTACTTACTCCTTGTTTAGGTCAAACAGGAAATGAAAAATATAAATATATACACCAAACTAAAAACTGGAATATTGTATGAGCTAAAAAGCCATGCCATTCTGAACATAACATAGGATATGCGTGTATTTTCGCGACCTACATGGTGGATAGCTATGTTACCGCCGGTTATGGTGGTTTTTCTATCTTCCTGAACAAATTTTATTAGACAAAATATAAAACATGTTGCTTGCTAGTAACATGTTGATATTTAGTATGATGATAAGTGGAAGTTTAACAAAGACATGTTTAAAGGACTGGACGTGGCTTTAAAAAGTTGATCAAGAGTGCACAACAGAGGACTCAAAGCAGCATCCAGATTCAACTTATATCTATCACAAATTGTCCAGCACATACCTCATGTAGCAATCTCTAGTTGAGCCGAACAATGGGGAAACCAGAACTTAGCCAGCCGCCGTCTTACACTCCTCTCCACACGGAGGTCCAAAGCCTCCAGTTCCATCATGCAGATCAGGGCGAAGTCACCCGAATGTGCGAAGAGGAAGACGTAGCCGATGCCAACAAAATCGTGGATGCAGACCAAGGCATGGCTGGAGACCAGCTCAAGGTTGGAACGACCTCACCAAACATTTATGCTGCCAGGGCCGCGGGAACACACGTGTTGGCGATTTCCGTGGAAGCCAGAGGAGACCGCGACAACGTCATTGTCACCCACCTCCCGACGGGTGCAGATCGAGGACGACCTCGACACTACTCGGAGCACACAACATGCCCGGACCAGCGCGGCGGACAATGAAGAACACCAGTAGGAAAACTCGATTCCGACCTTGAAATAGGGCCCATGTGTGGTGCCTCGACGACGGTGGTGCTGGGGAACGGGCAGAGGCTGTGGTGGTGTTGGGGATAGGGGGCGGTGGTGGAGATGGGGATCGAGGTGGGAGGTAGAGACTGGGATCGAGGAGGGCGGCGGTGGAGATGGGGATTGGGAGTGGGCGGCGGTGGAGATGGGGATTGGGAGTGGGCGGCGGTGGTGGTGATGGGGAGGAGAGGATGCGGTCGCGCTGGGCGGGCCTCAGGCATTGAAAACGTTTCGTGAGAGTGGTCTGCGGGGTTGAAAACGCCCGATGTTGACGAAGCTAACGACGTATCGGCGACGACGGAACTCGACTTTCTTTTTAGGTAGTAGAGATATTCTCAATACAAAATCCACTCAATAGAAGGAGAAATTAAGCACCGAGGCGAAATGCTAAATATATGAGGCTTCTTGACGCTTTGTTGCCGACTCGAGTCCTTCAGGTCCTGAGCTTCCCCTTGCGCTCCGGGCTCTGCAACAAAGATTACTCGAGTGCCATGAAAAGCAATTGATTCCTTACCTAGCTAGGTTAATGTTTAATCTGTAAACATGCATACAAGCCATCATCCGATTGGTGTATGCATCTCAAGCCTCGACGCTCACGCGCACATGGCTGGTTACACGCTTTGCTCCCCACCGCAGGCTGCATCGCCTCTGGCATCAAGGGAAGAGCTTGTGTTGCGGTGGTGCAGCGACGACGGAGGGGGAGGCGCGAGCAGCTCCGGTGGAGGGGCGCCTTGCCGCCTTGGGGAAGGAATGGCAGTCGGTGGAAAGAGTGCCGTCGGCCGGAGGTTGCGTCATCGTTTCAACTCGTGGGTGGGGGATTATGTTGGGAGCATCCTTTCCGTGCGAGGATTGGAATGTTTGGCATGCTTTTTTTTTATTTGTGGCCCGGTTTTCTAGCGATTTTTTTTTGCGCCGAACATGTGCGAGCCTGCGAGGAGGCGGGTATGCCGTACAGGACCTGGCCATCTGGTTTTTTCAGCTAGCGGGGAATTTGCGGGGTGGGTACCACGTACCACCGTATTGTCGTCTTTGCCTTTAAGGAATAGTAAAGATAACGAAAATGCACGTATGCTTGTTGTGTTGTTTGCAATAAATGACAAGACTAGATTATCAGGGTTAGAAATGTTGTTTGAAATAAATTACATTATTATGGCTAGAATTTTATTTGTGCGAACACAAACTGAGGTTTGGTGGCTAGCACTACAACACACATGCCGGCGCTGATGGTTATAAATGTATAGACACACTTAATCCTCACACTCGCGCTTAGACTACAAATTTCCAATACATTAAAATACTCCCTCTATTCCAAAATAGATGTCTCAGATTTGTTAAAATTTTGATGAATCTAAGACATCCAAATTTTGACAAATCTAAGACATCTATTTTAGGACTTTTCTATGCAAGATCTGATTCCTCCTCTATTCATTACGTGAATAGGAGTCCCATGGTAGTGCACGTGAGTACTTGAGTTAGTTCGAAACACTAATCGGTTTGCATGCGCTGGTAGTCAAGTTCGGGTTGTACTAGGCAGTCATATACGTGAGTAGGAGGCATGTTAATGATTTTGTGCATCCTTAGTTGGTGCAGAGGCCAAGGAAGTAAAATTTTCCCTCAATTTTTAACGCGACCTAGTGCCAGAAGTGCTAGGGAGCAGAGGTTGCAGTGGTGTATTCACTGGGGCAGCTTCGGTTAGGTGGTTGCGTGCGGTCGTCAGGGCGGCGCCCCAGGCTAGGAGGTAGTAGCACTCTTCCTAGGGTCACCTTTGCGTTGTGTATGATGTGGTAAAGGTGGTGAATTGTTGGTCTAGGATCCCTCCTAGATCCATCATCGTCTACGGTGGTGCGATTAGGGGTGGCACATAGCCGATCTGTGCGAATAAAGGTGGTTGTCCGTGTTGATCTTCGGGCACTAAGTCTCCGATCTTATTCATGTCGACCTCCTTCATTTGGCCGCCGACAAGTTCCGATCTTCCTCTCAGAGATCTCCAGTAATTGGTGTCTGGAGCTACTAGATATCTAGATCCGAACCGATCTGGTCATGCGCGCGCTTATCTTCAGCCAATTTGGCTTCATGAGGGTGTGGCACGAAGCTTCTCTTTCTTGTTAATGGCATGGTAGATATCTAATTATAGATTTTAATGATATTGATGGAGGTGGAGAAAGTCATAGTGACTGTGCTGGGGTTTTTTAAGTTATGGAAAAGAGGTGTCTTGTTTGCGATGAACACTATGCTACACATGTTCTTCCTATGTGTCAAGTGTTTTGTGACTACCAACAACGGTCTTGGCAAGAGGAGTTGGCAACACAAGTGGACTACATTTTTGTTGGTGCTACTTGAGTACCGAGTCGCTATTTTCTGGGTGCAAACCGCCCTAGGTTTGACCTTTAGTGGTTGTACCCAAGATTGTTGAAGGAATTTTTTTAAGAACTCAGAATTTCCTCTTGGTGAAAACCCAAGATCTGTGATCGGGGGATGACAAAGCTTGTGCATTGTTTATTTCTTGGAGGCATTTCTTTTGGATAATTCCTTTTGTAGTCCGGGTGTTGTTTATGGTGCTCGTTAGAGTCTTGCTGTTGCGAGTGTTTCATCACCGTGATGGGGTCTTTGTTTTCTATTTCTCCTCTTTTTTTGCAAGTTTATGTGGGTCCTTGATGTTTGTGGACATCTTGTTGGTTCAGATAATTAATATATTCCCTTTATCAAACTAAAGAGTTAGGACTATCGCCGGCCAAGATTTTACCGTAAGCTAATTAAATCCAGATTGTTTTTAGGAGGGAGACCGATGACATGAGGGTGGGCACTGGAGAAGGGAATGGGATTTGGGTGTTCCAAACTAGGGAGAAGAGTTTGTTAGCCAGGCGTCAGACAAGGGAGTTGGTCCATCAATTTTGGTCATATGCTTCGAGGGTCATATAAGATTTTCTTCTATCCCAAAATATACATGAATTATCTGTTTGACCTAGATACCCTAACAACCATGAATTCTAACATCTGACGAAAATATAAAAGTGGTAATGGCCATACGCCAATCAGCCAAAATTTTACCATCAACTATAGAACATAAATGATTTACCTGTTCGACCTAGCTAATAAAACAACCAAGAATTTTTATATTGGAAAAAAGTTATTGTACCTATATGATCACCTATTTGATTGTTCCATCAAATTAAATGTCAATTTATAAGAATATAACATGTCTTAATTCTTCGTATCAAGTACATGTGGCAGGAACGAACAACTCCAAATTTAAGGCTATCATACTTTGTTAATGTAATATTTGCCGTGAGTGCGTGCTGTGGTCATAGAATACAACCACACACAAAGTTTAACTTTATATACTTTACAAAGTCAGCAGTGAAGCATAAATTCTCCTCTGCTGAGAATGCATGGTGCTGGATGCGATAGTATGAATATATTATTTCAGAGGAATATTCATGATATTTTCTTAGTATCAAGTCAGGGAAATCATCCCTTCCTATTACTAGGAACAATCCGGTTGTAAGGACAAAGACCACTAAGTATGAAAATAGTATCTTTATCTAACTTAAAATTATCCTTATATATCAACACATTTATTATAATATGGCCATAATATAGTTTATAATTAATCTAGTAGAATTTCAGTGTGGGCATTTAATAAAAGTTAATGGTTGACTAAAATTCAATTGGATTTAGAATCCCACCTATTTTATTCAACAATGAAATGATGAAGCTATAAAAGTGATGATCAGCAAGAACCACTTGGTTTATTCACACATATACTTTGGCAAAGCGCTGAGTGTCCCCCATGGGATAATTCCCCACCGACTCCTCTCAAGATGCGACACATGTCCTATTGACTTCGTCATCTGACCCCAATCCTGCAATTGTTGCACTGAAGTACAATACCACCTGCCCCGTTCAAGAAAGAAACCTCTACGTGTAGCACAAACTCATGACCTTGATGACATCATCGGCTTGTAGCGCCCCTTAATGACAAAAAGTCCATCAAGACCTCACCAGCAGCACCGACATCAGCACCTCAAGAACTGCTAGTAGCACTGCCGTAGACCGGTGGAAGCACCTCCACAGACATATGATAGCATGGTGCCATCCCTTAGTGGCACCTCTGCAGCACCTCCAGACAATACATCAATACAATCTACTTCTAACGCATCAAACCTTTGTCCATGCGTCTGTTTCTACAATGACTAGTATAAAATTAAAAACCAGCAACAACCACTTGGATCATCAGACAAATACTTTGGGAAATGATGAGCGTCCCCCATCGGATAAATTTTTCCCGATGCCCAGTGACATGTGTCCTATTGGCTTCGTCGCGAGAAGGGTGAGAGGCATCTACAACATGAAGTCGTCGACTAGGAGGAGGAAGTAGTTCGTTTCGCTTTATTGGGAATACTAGAAGTGTACACCAGTTAAAAATAGATCACCACAACAACCCATACAACCGATCATAGGTTCTTGCGGAGCATTCCGTGGAGCGCATGGTACCTGCACATTGGGCTGTCATTGCACATGACCATTGGGGTCCCTTCATGTTGGATTGATCGAGCGCAACACTTATGACTGGAAGCCAATGGCTGCAATTAGCTTAATGAAGGATCTAGTCAAGATACTAATCTATAGTATTTTACTCACCTTGTCTATTTCAGATCTAGTCATGTCCTGTTTCTTCATCCATTGTCAGACACAAGCGTGGAAGTGAACCACTGTTTCTGCATTGAGTATGTATTTTTTCAGGTAAATGAGGAAGATTTAACATGAGATAAAAGATACCAGATTTTTTTTTCAAATAGTGGAACATTATTTAACTATATATATATCACCCAGAACTTCACGATGTGGTATGTAACTGTAAATGCCTAATATGGCCAGAACAATCCACACATCACATAAATTCGAAAATTGACAGAGCGCATAAATCTTCAAAAATTATGGGTAGATTCTCTGGTTTTGTATGTAAAGAGGAGGTATGTCTTTTCTCTTTCTTACAGTTTCACTGATTCTACGCAGCTCTCTCTATGGTTGCAGTTTCACAGTGTTATACTACATCCAAGTATCCGCCAATGGGATGTTGTATGACATTGAAGTATCTGAACACACAAGCATCTTGTGTGTACTCTACTCTGGTCCGCTATATCAAACTCAAACTTGTTTCCCTTACGCACATGTTGCTGCGACATATGAGGGTGGTGAGATATCACATCTACACATCCTGCCAGCAGACGGAGACACATGCTTCGGCGTTCTAGCCAGCGGGACTTCGCTCTTCCTGTCATTCGAACCATCTACGAAACCAATGTAAGAAACACATTGTAATTGCCCGATGGTTTTTATTCCCCACTTAACAGGTCCATTGCCTACCCAACTTTATGTCAATTAATTATTTCACACTGTAACACACATGCCAGAAAGTGGAAGTGGTCATAGATATATTTTGAATAAATTGTTCCATGCGCCTAAATTGCTAGCATGTAGTAACCTTGAAATGCTTCTACAATGGCGTCATAGATTAGGCAGAACATCAATCTATTAAGTTGTTATCTCTATTGCTTAGCTTGTTTCCGCTCAGTGTTGGACCTGTGGATTCAATTGCTTCAAGATGGATGGTATCGTCTTCTACCGATTCAGATTGATTCACAAAAATCTAGGCATGTTACTGACAATTGTCAATGCTAACTTTGACCACCCAGAAGCAATTACCTACATCGAGCCAAAACAACCAGTAGAATTAGGTATGGTCAAAAACAATTAAGTGCATTAAGGCCGGGAAACATTGGAGCATGCGGAAAGGGGAGTCTGGTCTGATGCAAGATGAAGAAGGTTGGGACTATAGAAATCTAGCCAGATTAAACGATCTCAGAGCTAGGTAGCTACGGTAAAGGAGTGGAAGATTAATTATGATTCAAAATAGGAGATTGATTGTACACTTAAGTGGATAATGTAAATTGTTGTCTTTAAACCTTCTAATGCTATAAATATATATGCACATGCAGACTTTAATTGCTATTAGCTTTTTGAGGTGACGTGGCTGTATATAATTGCAAAACAATTCCAGTAGTGGTGATATAGCATATACCCAACTGGGTGGGTTGGGAATTTACCTTTTGGGATGATGCGATAAGAATTCTGTTGGGATGAGGGGATAAAGTATTATTCTATTTTAACCATTTCTACTAATGCTATAAATATCGACGGGTACCTCTTCATGTAATCACCCATTGCACTGATAGATGCAAAATATCTCCTACCGCTTGGTCTCAGTCACCGCCTACTCTAGCTCGATTCAGGTAGTTGGTTTCTTGTTACTCAATTATGGATTTTCTCATTATTAAGCTTGTTCGGTTATAGTGGTATAAGTATCTACAAAAAAATGAGTACTTACTAGTCACTTTCCCGTGCACTTGCATGGGCTAGCACTTTTAAATATTGCTTGCATGCAAAGGTTCATGGATGAGAAATGTTAGACAACATTAATTATTAGTGTCGATCCTTGATAGATGTGTATCTAATTTTTTTATTTATTTTAGACATAGATCCATAGGAGTTGTATTCCTTCTATGTATTTTTTGTCGGGTTGTATGCGTTAAAATTAAGCATGTTAATTGTTGTTTCGCAATGTTGGATACATATTGTTTTACGATATAGTGGCCAGCATTTTTTGGTTTTGTTAACTATGGGAGAATATGAGTGTACAATTATTAAAGGAATTATGTACTCAATGATTTCTTAATAGGAACATAACTTTTAGAGATAAACTAGTGTCACTCTTTTATTTTCTTCATGGAGTAGACCATAGTTATTCAACACCTCTTTCTCTGTGATGGTTCATACAAAAAAATAGAAATGTTTTCAAGAATGTTATCCAAAAATTTTTTTACCATCCAAATTCAAGAAGAACTATAAAAATTTATACATTCATGGTATGTAAACAAGAAAATGAATCCCCAAAAGTCATGTTTATTTATACGTAGAATAATTTTATGTCTATTAGACTTTGAACTTTTTGTCTCATTCAAATACTATTACAATCTTAAAGTCATCTATACTTGACTTAATATCTGTATGTTTAGGTTTTAAAGCAAGAATATGGCATCATTCCAGTGTGAGAAGAAATATGCTAATGATGTGCAAGTTGATCGTTCCATGAAGGCTAAGGAGCTGTTTAAGAAATCTAAAGCCATAGTTGTTGAAAAAGAACGCCTTGACAATGACGCAGCTACCAAAATGCAAATTATCATTGTAGAAGGTACTTTGAAGAATCAAACAAAGGGACCCCTGAGTATTATGGATAGCAAAGTATTCGCAGGAAACTTTGTCAAGGAGTTCCCAAACACTATTACCACGTCCGATGATTTCGCCATGGCAAACATGTACCCTAAAGGTGTGAAGGCTGCTATGGTGTACTCTGGCACAAATAGAATTGGTTTTGAATGTGGATGGCTCCTTGCTTTTGCAGACACTGAGGCTACTGGAAGGAGGGTAAGTACACAAACATAGACACTCCATCTTTCAAAATAATTGTTTTCATTATGCATTCCAGAAAAACACAATTTTTAGAAGAAAAAATGAGCAAAATGGAAAGAGAAGGAACAACCACTAGAACAGAGAAAAACAATTGAGAAAATAAGCTTATCTTAGATATGGTAATAAAATGTGGTAAAGATTTTTTTCCGTCAAATTTCAATTCAAAACTTTAACATTTGTTATTATTATTAATTATTTTGATCTTTGCTTTTAAATGGGGCAGGTATATGCGGAATGTGGCCGCAAAGATAAATTCGACAACATCGATTGGGAAAACATTGAAAAGAATTTGGATGAATCTGGAGAAACTGCTAACCCATGTGACCCGTTCACTATGACCTCAGTCTATGCTAGCATTACCAACTCTAGCGGGAATTCTGCTGTTGATGCAACATTCCTTGGCTAAACAAGCTACACCGATAATTAATGGATTAAGTCTGATGGACTATGATATATTGTAATAATCTTGCAACTATGTTGCCAGTAACCATCATGTGTGATGTGCTACCCACAACTTTGATTTTCATGTCTTTCCTTTAGACTATGTAATAAATAAGGCTTGGAGCACCCTAAGCGTGCAAGGTGAGAAGTGTTGCTCCTAATTATGTAATAAATATATCCATTGGATCATATAATTAATGTTTGTATCTTTATTTTTGTTTAGTTCCATTCAATTTTATCTAGTATAGAACAAGCCTTCTAAATGGTGGAAATGGCCCACGCTACTTTTCAAACCGTCACTATCCGTGTTGTGTGGTGTGCCTGTACTGCACACACAGTTTATTTAACCGTGTGTGGGAAAGGTAATATGGTTTCTTGTGTCCATCCGTCTGCAAATTTGTAGTGCCTTCACGCACGTTTTTTTCCATACAATCCCCCAGGAAGAGGGATCGGGTTCCATTATCATCAGACAACGGAACAACAACCACGCACAACGACGTAGTACTGACCCACCTAGGGGGTCAAAAAGGAAAATCAAGAGGTTCAACTTACACACTGAACAAACTAAACAGAAATAAAGAAGGAGGCTGGAGACGCAAGAACACCGCCCTCAGGCTAGTGGGGAACCGTCCATAGCAAAACACAACCAAAGGGAATTAACATACTGGATGCCAACACCATCTTCTCGCAGCCCAGTCCCTTTTTCTCAAGTTCTCCTTCTTTTCTCCCTTCCCCTTTACAGCTCCGGAGCTTCATGAACACGATCTCCAGGAATTGCAGGCAGCCCCAGAAAAGGAACAGGAGCCACATCCATAGCTGCCGCATCGGCCAACGCATTCTGTTGAAGAGTATCCGCTCCAGCTTGCAGCACCGCCCGATCATTCTCCTCATGCAACCCTGCCCAATAACGAATGAACACACAAGCATATATGACCAAATCAACAGGCGAGTTAATGAGTTTTTTTTTCAAAACAAGCCCTATTCCTGAGCTTCCAAATAGCCCAGCATATTGCCGCTACCACCGTAATCTACACATTCCTACTAACCCCCACATTTTGAGAAGCCCACCAAAAATATTGGGAAAAAGATCCAGGTCTATTCGCAACACCAACAGCTCTGGCAACCACCCCCCAAACATATTTAGCAGCCACACACGAAAAGAACAAGTGTCCAGTGCTCTCATCCTTATTACAAAACCTGCAAGTAAAATCTCCAACCCAATTCTTCCTTCTCATGTTGTCTTTGGTGAGAATAGCATTGTGCCAGATAAGCCACAACCAAATCTTAATCTTCAGGGGAATTTTTTGCTTTCCACAGGTGTTTAAAACTTCTATCAATCCCAACATTCGACAGGCGAGTGTACATTGACTTAACAGAAAACTTGCCAGATTTATTCCACATCCACACTGGTCTGTCCTTTTCCTGATTCAAACTCACCCCAGACAGCAACTGTCTCATTTGTTCCTGATGATTCAACCCATCAGTATCCAGCCATCTCCTAAAAGAAAGACTCCACCCTTTTTTTGCCATGTCTGCCACCGTGATTCTTTGGTTCTGACAAATGTCAAATAAATCAGGGAACCTATCTTTCAGGGGTAAGTCCAAGCACCAAGCATCATTGCAGAAATCAGTCAACTCCCCATTGCCAATCCTCATTCTTCTACCAGCCAAGTAGAAGTCCCTAATCTTAATCAAGTCATACCAACATGGAGAATCACTCTGCCTGTGTTTCACATTACTGATCCCACCTTTCTTCAAATATTTTTTCCTCACAAAAACTTGCCATGGACCTTCCTCAGCTTCGAGTCGCCACCACCACTTACACAACAAGCAAATGTTAAAAAGCCTAATGTTTTTAATTCCCAATCCACCCTTTTTCCTGGGCCTACACACATACTTCCATTTAACCAGATGATATTTCTTCTTCCCCACCTTCCCATACCAAAAGAAGGCTCTAGTCTGTTTCTCAATTTCTTCCACATTTGACCTATGTAGAAGAAACATAGTCATGGGGTAAACAGCCACACTGGATACACAAGCAGTGATTTTAACATGCCTCCCTCCCAGGGACAAAGCTCCCCCCATCCAGCCATCTAACTTTTTCTTCAACCTATCACCAATAAAGCTCATTTCAGCCACTGTACATCTCCTGCTACAAACCGGCAAACCCAAATATTTAATAGGCCAACTACCCTTCTGACAGTTGAACATCTCAGCATAATTGGACAGTTTCTCCTCATCCTCTAGCACCATCATCACCTCACTCTTCTCAAAGTTAGTCTTGAGACCAGACATGGATTCAAACAAATACAACAACAATTTCAAGTTTCTAGCCCCCTCAGGATCATCCTTAATAAACAAAATGGTATCATCAGCATACTGTAAAATGGCAATCCCTTTATCAAACAAATTATCAACCAAACCTGTAAACAACCCACCAGCCTGTGCATTAAGCACCATCTTAGCCAAACATTCCCCTGCCAGATTGAACAGAAAAGGAGAAAATGGGTCCCCTTGCCTAACCCCTTTAAAAGCTGCCAAAGTAAGGACCAGTTTCCCCATTGACCTTGACACTGAGAGTACCCTGAGTCATAGCACTTTTTAACCAAATCATCCAATCTTCACTAAAACCTTTCTGCCTACAACAGTAAAACAAAAAGTCCCAGTTAACCTTGTCATAAGCTTTCTCAAAGTCAATTTTTAAAACCACACCCTGCTGCTTCTGACTTTTCGACTCTTTCAAAATCTCATGCAATAAAGTCACCCCATCTGCAATAAACCTCCCCTTAATAAAAGCAGTCTGACAAGTATCAATTAGTTTCCCCATCACAGGCTCAGTTCTAACTGTCAGAGTTTTAGTAAAAATCTTAAACAACACCTGGAGCAAACAAATAGGTCTATACTTCTGTATCCTATCAGCATCATCACCTTTCGGCAGGAGAGTAATCACACCATAGTTAATGCTCCTCAAATCAATCTTATGGGCAAAAAAATCATCAAATACAGCCATAACATCTGTTTTTATAACTGCCCAACAATGTTGATAGAATTCAATAGGAATCCCATCAGGACCAGCAGCTTTATTCTTCTCCATATGGTCAATAACCTCTTTAACCTCTTTCTCAGTAAAGGGCACCCCCAGTTTCTCCCTATCTTCATCATTAAGCTTCTCCCAATCCTGCCAATTGTCATCTGCAAGCCTAATAGAGAACCCACCAGCAGGCCCAAACAAAGATTTATAATAACTTGTAGCATGCTTCAGGAGATCATAGGTCCCCTGAATCTCATTCTCCCCATCTTTCATTGAAAAAATCATTTTATTTCTCCTCACCCCATTAGCAATCCTATGAAAATATTCGGTATTATTATCACCTCTAAGCAACCAATTGTCCCTCGACCTTTGCTGCCAAAATCTCTCCTCATTTTCATACACCTCTAGCAACTCTTTCTGAATAACTGCTTTTCTCTTAAGTTGCTCAGCAGTAAGCAAAATCAGCTCCTCAATATTCTCAAGTTCCTGCAGCTCCTCCACCAGCCTCTTCTTCCTTTTCTTATCCTCACCTCTTAAATGAGTCCCCCATCCTTTCAAATCATTTCTGACATTCTTAAGTTTTTTCTGCAACCTATCAAGACTGTTCTTGCCATTCACACATTTTTTCCAGACTTTTTCCACCCTGGTCAAAAAGTCATCACACTGTAACCAACTTTTCTCAAATCTGAATTCCCTGCCACCTGTTTCCTGCCCTTCCATAGTATCCAGAATCAAAGAACTATGATCAGAAACCTCTCTAGACAACTTGTGTACTGTAGTAAGAGGAAAAAACTTCTCCCATTCTTTACAAACTAAGATTCTATCCAATTTCTCCAAAGTCGGATTTTTCTGGTTGTTGGACCAAGTAAACTGCCCACCAGACATGATGATCTCTCTTAAACCATAAGCATTGATAATCGAATTAAACATATGCCCCCACTTGTTCAAAACATGACCCTTATTTTTTTCAGAGACACATCTGATCACATTAAAATCACCTCCCACCAACAGAGGAATAGTTTGAACCTGACAAACCTCAGCTAACTCAACCAAAAACTCCTCTTTATTCTCCTCTTGAGCAGCCCCATACACTATCACCAAATGCCACTGAATCTGTTTCAAAACATCAAACACCTTCGTCTTAACATGAAATTTACCCACAGACACACCAATCTGGATCAATTTAGAGGAACGTAGGCCCCCCAAAATGCCTCCAGACCTTCCCACAGAAGGCAACCAACTCCAGGAGAATTGATTCATAGGATCAATCCTCCTGAAAAAGGTCTCCGAATAGTCTTTCTTAATAGTTTCCTGTAAACCAATAAAATCCACCCTCTCTTGTCTTAAAAGACTGTTCAAATAAGCACCTGCGCCTTTCTTCCCCACACCCCTAATATTCAAAATAGCACCTATCATAATACAGATTTTCTCTCTCTTATTCCAGTCACAATACCACTCATAGGGTGATAGTTGTGGACCTTCATAGCAGCAGCCTTTAACTTTCTCTCCCTTATAACAGAACCAGTTCTCAACTTTTTCTTTTGTTTCCTAGAAACCACAGGAGTAAAATCCTCCTCATCATTACTAGCATCCTTCCAATCCAGAAACAAAACCTTCTCATTCAGATCAGTATCACATTCACTCACCACCTGTCTCCTATCCTGTAAACTATGTCTAGCAATCTCTAAATCTTTCAAGGAATTAATATGTTCCAAAGATATAGAAGAAGCATCTATCCCCATTTCCAATGCTCTATGCATAATAATATCATCATCTAGAGCATCAAAAGAATTATGCAAAGTTAGATTTGTACCTGATAGATTTCTAGGATTTTGCTGAGCCAAATGCCCTTCAGCCATGTTTCTTGCACCACCTTGATCAGCCACTCTTGAGCTCCTTCTTATACCCTGTTCTTCCACATCAGCCACCTGTTCAGATTGAGATTCCACACTTTCCTGAGTAGAGCCATCAGGTTGAGACAGGTCAACAGCCACTACTTCTTGATCTTGATTGACAACTTCCATGTCCTGAGCACCCTCCATCCCAGACCCCCCAACAGTCCTTTTTTTCCACTATCAGAGGAAGAACCAAAAGAGGTATCAGTAGATGCACTATCATTTTTTGCTTGTGCACCCTCATCTTGCTCATCCTCCTCTTCCAGCAAATGACCATACTGCTTCATAAGTTCATAATGCTTATCACTGCTCTTATCTTTTAACAGACCCCTGATAAAATCATCAAACCTCTGGGGACCAGCAGCAATCTCAGTACTGACCTCTTTAACCACAGTAGAAGATAGGTTCTGTACAACATCCATGTGAACACTGCCCAATCCACCCCCATTAGACACATTTTCCTGAGTATCCACTTGCATCCCCACAACATCTGTTCTGGTTTGATTACCTGTCCCACCACCACCACTAGAACCACCTGCTACATTCTCTCTAATCACAACTCCCCTTGAACGACCAACACCTCAAGAGCTAGCCCAGATGTTAGCCACTTTAGTCCCAAAATAAATTCCCCCAGAATCCTCCTGCTCCACCACAACCTGTTTTCCTTTGTCCAACCCAGCTTCACCAGTACCATTGCCACCATGTTGACGACCCCCAACACCTCCATCACTACCTGCACCAGGAACATTTCTTTGCCCACTACCCTCATCAGGTCTCCTATGTTCAACTTCACCCTCCTTCTCTTTATCCAACCCATCATCACCATCTTGCCCATCAATCCCCATAGCAGAAGGCAAAGTGGATACAACATCTGGAGCAAAAATCTCCCTGGTGTATTTGAATTCATAAATCCCACCCTGCATCTCCCCCCTTCTGGTATTAGGAACCAAAGAAACATCCAAACAAGCAATTTTTACTCTTACATAAGCCAAGTTCCTCAAGCTATTCCTGTCCAAGGCCACAGGTTTGCCCACCAAAGAGGCAACATAGAAGATAGTTGATTTCTCCCTATACTTCATAGAGATGCCAACAATTCTAAACCATGCTTCTTCCAGCCAGTCAACAGGTTGCAAGTCCCCATTCCACTTAGATAACTGAATCACAGCATCAGGAATTGTTTTCATGAAGACCTTCCCAAAGTGGAAGTCATCAATAGATCTGGCAGAAGGGAACCTCATCAAAATTCCACATCATTAATAGACCTGGCATTAAACCTCCATCCAGACCCCATAGCATCAGCCCACATTTGAAATTCCTTCTCCAAATCCTTGCCAGTGACATCCCCCCTAACCACACTTATATGAGCATAATGCAACTGTTCCATAGATTGAACATCAGACTCCACTACAGGAATAGAATGAAAACCTTGCTCAAAGTCAGTACTGCCAAAGAAAAGAGGAACATACTCCCAGGGTTTCCTCTCTTGACAGACCAAAATGCTATGATCCTTCCCACAGTTATCACACACAACCTCTTCCTGAATCACATCTAGCAGCTGCACATCCCCAGACCCTCCAGCCACAGCACCATCCCTCGGCATACTCACTACTGGTGGTGGTACAGAGGACCCCACCAGAGTAGTAGCCACAGCATCAGACTGAGTAACTGACAAAATTGGAGACAAATTCACAGGGCGATTCCCCCAACAGGCACATTAACATAAGTAGATGCCGAGGTGTTCAGGCCAGAAGCAGATCGAGTTACAGGCACAGAGGTGTTCATCACAACCCTAGGAACATTAACTTGTTCAACTGTTCGTGCAAAAACCGGCTCCCCCCTTCTAGGATTCGAATCAGAGTTACCTGATCTGCCTGGGAAAGACGAAGCAGTAGCATCAGAACCCGAACCTTGCTGCATCTCCGGGCGGTGACTCCACCGGCCTCGATTACGGGCCTGCCCGCTTCACGACGGCGAGCCTCCGACAGCGCCCGCTCCCGCGCCAACGCCTCCCTGCGTTGATCCTCCAACCTGGCCTCAATCTCCGCTTGCCTCAATTCATCCCTATGCCTCGCATCCCGACGCCGAGCATCCTGCTCCTCGCGGCGCTGCTCCTGCTCGCGGATCCAGCCACTTTCCCTATGATCCCCCTCCAAACCTCTGCCATCGACAGGAAAACGCCCTTGTCCGTACCCAGAACCGAATCTGCTCGCATAGGGACCAGATCGGACTGGAGGACGAGAAGGGGAACCACGACCACCGCGAAATCGCCGATCCATAACAGATTCCGCAGCCGCCACCTGAGCGAACGATATGCAATCCCCCGAAACAACTCCGCTCCACTTCACCGGAGAAACAATCCATGGCGACGATGGCTGAAGGATTGGAGGCTCTCGGACGAACACCACACCACACACACCGCGAGATCTGGAAATGGCGAGAGGGGAAACGGCTCCCGATCTAGGGTTAGAGAAAACACGAGGTGGAGGCGAAACTGACCGTGGGTCGTGCTCCGTCGTATTAGTACCCCGCGCCTCACCTAGCAGGTGGCCCTCTTCCAGCGAAGCCCCACCGTCAGCGCACACAGTCCTCCCACAACCACCGAGCCGTATCACCCGGCACGTACGCACGTAGGGCGACGCACCGGCGACACCACGAGGAACTGCCCCCACCACCATCGGCGGACCCACGAGAACGTGCCATCTTTCATGTACCAGACGCGCCCCGTACGAAAAATCCACCACCGAACACCAACTCGCTAGAATCTGTCCCGAAGCATCACGCAACGACACCTGTCCCGAGCTCTCCCTCGAGATCAGGCCCCGTCGGCAAAGACTGATCAAAGCCCCAGCCACCTCACGGATTATGGCCCTCCAACTCCCGATCAACCCACGATGATCATCGGAGAAAACCACCGCCGTGGAGAGGAGAGGAGAGGAGGAGAGAGAAGCCATCCGATTTTCCTTCTTTTATCGTATGTGTTTCCTGATGATGTCAAATGACTTGTGTACTTCCATCATATGTGTTCATCTTGTTTTCCATACGATTATTTAGGACTTCCCGTATGCTTATAACAAACATTGCAACATTTTTACTGTGATCCATCTCTAGTGTAGACCCAAGATCCTAGTAGATGTATGCAAATATGGTACCAAACCTTAATTTTATTTAATTGCACATCGGTTTTATCATAGGTTTACATACATTTGCGACATAGCTTCATTTGGTATATAGGAGAATAATACACAAATAAGAAAATAATATTTATATATTTCTTGGTTACGTCTTTGACTTCATCCTGATGATAAACCTTGCAGCAATAAAGGAAGGTGAAAATCTCTCTCCACATTGCAGTAGTATTATACCAAAACATTTTTCAATGTGAGAAAATATATAAGCTAAACTAAATAAATTCAATTCATATGATTAATCAGTCAATGGTGGAATTCACGGTAGCCACGAGTAGGCAGTTGAGTGCATTGAGCTCCAATTTGCAACCGAAGGAGAGGTGAAACTATCCTACCCTCATTGCAAAGGTTTTTCCGAATCTTTCTTTACGAGATGCAAGATGAGTGCACGGGGTTGCACACATTACTTATATTTCTTCTTCTAATGTGTGCACGTCATCACACACATTACTTATATTTCTTCTTCATGTGGGGCACACCACCTGCCACATTGAAGGAGTAGTAAAGGTTAGACTTGGAGTGGTTGTCCTCGTGTGGCATGAGCCACCGGTTGTTGTAGGCGAGAAACGCAATCTTATCCTCCCGGTGGTTCACCTCTATCTCGTTGTTACCCTCTGTCACCATCCATGGCTGGGTGCGCTCCTATGTCTCCACAAGCCGCTCGAACGTGTCCCAATATGGCTGATACATATCTGCGTACGAAAAGTTGATGGGGAGCAACAAAAAGTCGTAGTCCAAGGTGTTGATGTGCGACAACGTCGACTTGGTCATGTATGTCTGCCCTAGGTCGCCAATGAAAACAAACTTGATGGTCGGGTTTGCTGGATTAGTCCTGAGGCAGAACTCATGGCCGACCTTCCCGCAGCGGTTAGTAGTAGGTCATGCCGGACTTGAGTGGACCAATCTTGACGTGGTGTATCGTGCTAGACTGGTACTATGTGTATCTGTATGTCGTGTGGCTTCCCTTTGCTAATGATGTGTACCTGCCCAAAGATGTGTCGTACTCCACAATGGATGGCGCCCTACGATCGTCATTGACCCAGGAGATCCACATCTGGTTTGTTCCTACCGTTGAAATGTGCACCTAGATTAAAGTTACCATGTCAAGGAGAGAAATATCCTTTGCAGTAGCGGCTGTAAACAACAAATGGAAATATGCATAATGTTGGGAAATACCCTCCCTAAAAATGGTATTTTTTGACGAAGTTGAGGAACTTCTCAAATTTGTGAAATGCGATTTTTAACAAAATCGGTTTTCATATTCCAGCTGATAAAGCAAGCAACTATATACTTGATGTCCTTACGAAAAACAATCACTTTTAGCCCTGATACGCCCAATTTGCATAACCATTCTATATCATAATTTACCTCTATTCATTGATATTTGTCTTATTATGAGGTATTACTTATGGCTTTTCATCTGTTTATGCATGTTGGATGATTTTTGGAGGATGGACTGCCGGAGTCTGGATTCTGATGGAAAAGAAGGCGTTTTGGTGCAATTTCACGAAGATCAGAAAAATATGAAAACATATTATTTTACCAAAAGATGGAGGGAGCCAGAAGGAGGAGCGAAGGGGGGCCACATGGGGCCCACACTCCCCTAGGCGCGGGCCCACTTGAGGCCGCTCCTAGGATAGGTGTGGCCCACCTGCCCGACCTCCGACTCTCCCCCTTCGCCTATAACTTCCCCTCGGAACCCTATTACACGGGGGCCGACCACAGATAGATTTCCGCCGCCTCTGGGGGGCGGAAAACACCGAGAGAGAAAGATCTCTCCGGCAGGCACATTTCTGCTGGGGGAATTCCTTCCCGGAGAGGGGAGGCCGTCACCATCAACACCATCATCAAGATTACATTTATTCGAGTCAGTTTATCTTCTAGAGACATTTTTATAGGTAAATCGTATGAGGGGGCAACATTTGGGGACGACCCAACTTTTTAGGCCAGAACCGACTCCATGTACAGTCTCTAATTCTGCGATTTCTACTACTGATAATAGAAAAGCCGACCTATACTAGTGGGTTATACTTATTAATACATTCTTCACATTTCATAAATTTTATTTCCTGTCAAAGTATCCTTGTGTGAGTTTCTAAATCTCAACACAATGAGATTGCACGCTTGTGCAGTTTTACCAAATGTCCACAACTCATTTACCTTCACTCCAAAGAAATACATACTATTCGTATAAATTATGTTTCTCTTTTCATTGGATCACATGGCAGAATACATTCTCCATAATGCTTGTCTTTGTAGTTCGCCACTGAATATATAAGATTCTAAAGGTGCAAAAAATCCTTAGTCCTTTATCTCTGCGTACAAGAGGGAATATGGTTCTAACATTGACATGATGTAAACAGAAATGATGTCTCTTTTTTTGCTGCATAACAAAAATGCACGTATATATGCTTGTTGTGTTGTTTGCAATAAATGACAACTATTAGATTATCAGGGTTAGAAATGTTGTTTGAAGTAAATTACATTTCTTAGGGAAAATAAATTACATTATTATGGCTAGAATTTTATTTGTGCGAACACAACCTCAGGTTTGGTGGCTAGCACTACAACACGCATGCCGGTGCTGACGGTTATAAACGTATAGACACACTTAATCGTCACAATCGCGCTTAGATTACAAATTTCCATTACATTAAGATATTTTTTTTTCTATGCAAGATCTGATCCCTTCACTATTCATTACGCGAATAGGAGTCCCATGGTAGTGCACGTGAGTACTTGAGTTAGGTTCGAAACACTAATCGGTTTGCATGCGCTGGTAGTCGAGTCGGGTTGTACTAGGCAGTCATGTTAATGGTTGTGTGCATCCCTAATTAGTGCAGAGGGCGAGGAAGTGAAATTTTCCCTCAATTTTTAACGCGGCCTAGTGCCAAAAGTGCTAGGGAGCAGAGGTTGCAGCGGTGTATTCATTAGGGCGGCTTTGGTTAGGTGGTTGCGTGCGGTCGTCAGGTCGGCGCCCTAGGCTAGGCGGTAGTAGCACTCTTCCTAGCGTCACCTTTGCGTGGTGTATGATGTGGTAAAGGTGTCGAACTGTTGGTCTAGAATCCCTCCTAGATCCATCA
This sequence comes from Avena sativa, assembly GCA_916181665.1. Taxonomy (NCBI): domain Eukaryota; kingdom Viridiplantae; phylum Streptophyta; class Magnoliopsida; order Poales; family Poaceae; genus Avena; species Avena sativa. The sequence continues at coordinate 13,351,355 of OV702300.1, read as the reverse complement.
TAGTCTATGGTGGTGCGATTGGGGGTGGCACAGAGCCGATCTGTGCGAATAAAGGTGGTTTGTTCGTGCTGATCTTCGGGCACCAAGTCTCCGATCTTATTCATGTTGACCTCCTTCATCTGGCTGCCGACGAGTTCCGATCTTCCTCTCAGACATCTCCAGTAATTGGTGTCTATAGCTACTAGATATCTAGATCCGAACCGATCTGGTCGTGCACATGCTTATCTTCATGAGGGTGTGGCACAAAGCTTCTCTTTCTTGTTAATGCCATGGTAGATATCTAATTATAGATTTTAATGATATTGATGGAGGTGGAGAAAGTCATAGTGACTGTGCTTGGTGTTTTTTAAGTTATGGAAAAGAGGTGTCTTGTTTGCGATGAACACTATGCTACACATGTTCTTCCTATGTGTCAAGTGTTTTGTGACTATCAACAACAGTCTTGGCAAGAGGAGTTGGCAACACAAGTGGACTGCATTTTTGTTGGTGCTACTTGAGTACCGAGTCGCTATTTTCTGGGTAAAAAACCGCCCTAGGTTTGACCTTTAGTGGTTGTACCCAAGATTGTTGATGGAATTTTTTTAAGAACTCAGAATTTACCCTTGGTGAAAACCCAAGATCTGTGATCGGGGAATGACAAAGCTTGTGCATTGTTTATTTCTTGGAGGCATTTCTTTTGGACAATTCCTTTTGTAGTCCGGGTGTTGTTTATGGTGGTCGTTAGAGTCATGTTGTTGCGAGTGTTTCATCACCGTGATGGGGTCTTTGTTTTCTATTTCTCCTCTTTTTTTGCAAGTTTATGTGGGTCCTTGATGTTTGTGGACATCTTGTTGGTTCAGATAATTAATATATTCCCTTTATCGAACTAAAGAGTTAGGACTATCGTCTACCAAGATTTTACCGTAAGCTAATTAAATCCATATTGTTTTTAGGAGGGAGACCGATGACATGAGGGTGGGCACTGGAGAAGGGAATGGGATTTGGGTGTTCCAAACTAGGGAGAAGAGGTTTGTTAGCCAGGCATCAGACAAGGGAGTTGGTCCATCAATTTTGGTCATATGCTTCGAGGGTCATATAAGATTTTCTTCTATCCCAGAATATACATGAATTATCTGTTTGACCCAGATACCCTAACAACTATGAATTCTAACTTCTGACGAAAATATAAAAGTGGTAATGGCCGTACGCCAATCAGCCAAAATTTTACCATAAACTATCCGAGAACATAAATGATTTACCTGTTCGACCTAGCTAATAAAACAACCAAGAATCTTTATATTGGAAAAAAGTTATTGTACCTACAGGATCTCCTATTTGATTATTCCATCAAACTAAATGTCAATTTATAAGAATATAACATGGATTAATTCTTCGTATCAAGTACATGTGGCAGGAACGAACAACTCCAAATTTAAGGATATCATACTTTGTTACTGTAATATTTTCCGTGAGTGCGTGGTGTGGTCATAGAATACAACCACACAAAAAGTTTAACTTTATATACTTTACAAAGTCAGCAGTGAAGCATAAATTCTCCTCTGCTGAGAATGCATGGTGCTGGATGCGATGTTAGGGAAATCATCCCTTCCTATTTCTACAAACAATCCGGTTGTAAGGACGAAGTCCACTAAGTATGAAAAGAGTATCCTTATCTAACTTCAAATTATTCTTATATATCAATATATTTATTATGATATGGCCATAATATAGTTTATAATTAATCTAGTAGAATTTCAATGTGGGCATTTAATAAAAGTTAATGGTTGACTAAAATTCAATTGGATTTAGAATCCTATCTATTTTATTCAACAAAGAAATGATGAAGCTATATAAGTGATGATCAACAAGAACCACTTGGTTTATTCACATATATACTTTCGCAAAGCGCCGAGTGTCCCCCATGGGATAATTTCCTCCGACTCCTATCAAGATGCGACACATGTCCTATTGCCTTCGTCATCTGACCCTAATCCCGTAATTGTTGCACTGAAGTATAATACCACCCCGCCCGTTCAATAAAAAAACCACTACGTGTAGCACAAACTCACCGGGCATCATCGGCTTGTAGCGCCCTCACCAGCAGCATTGACAACAACACCTTGAGAACCGCTAGCAGCACTACCGTAGACCGGTGGTAGCAGTACCTCACCGCTTCCCAACGATGGCAAAACACCTCCATAGTCATATGATAGCATGGTGTCATCCCTTAGTGGCACCTTTGCAGCACCTCTAGACAATACATCAATACAATCTACTTCAAACGCATCAAACCTTTGTCCATGCTTCTGTTTCTACAACGACTAGTATAAGTTTGTTCGTTGAACCAAAAACCGAGTTAAGAGCAGTCAAACTGTCTTAGCTCAACCCAGAACCACTGGAATCCTAGTCAAGGTCACTTCGGGGAGAATGATCTTCAGGTCATAAAAATTGCCTACTAGATTATCTTGCATATTGTGATTCTAGCCAGTCTCCTTTGATATGGCGTATCTATGCAACACAACCTCTGAGTCAGAACAAAAGTTCTGGTGAATCCCATGAGGACATCCTTGGTATGGGACGATTATGGACACTCCAATGATTCTGAAGCATGTAGAAATGACTCCCAAAAACATCATACGGACCACATTTCATGAGCTTAAGGAAGACCAACGCCTACCATACCAGACGCTCAAAGAAATGCCAAGACGGGCTGGATGCACTTTGGAAGAAGCAAAATGACGAGTTTGAGGCATTCGAATGAATATTTGAAGGCATTCATGGTGACTTTCAAGAACAATCTTTATGTAACATAAACCTTTCCATATATATATATATATATCAATATATATATATTTATTATAATATGGCTATAATATAGTACATAATTAAACTAGCAGAATTTCTATGTGGAGATTTAGTGAAATTTAATGGATGACCTAAATTTAATTGGATATTTAAGAATTCCAGTTATATGAACTACATATGATACCATCTTATTTATTTTTTGAACAATGAAATACTTAAGCTATAAAATTAAAAACCAGCAACAACCACTTGGATCATCAGACAGATACTTTGGGAAATGATGAGCGTCCCCCATCGGATAATTTTCCCCGATGCCCAGTGACATGTGTCCTATTGGCTTCGTCGCAAGAAGGGTGAGAGGTATGTACAACATGAAGTCGCTGACTAGGAGGAGGAAGTAGTTTGTTTTTCTTTATTGGGAACACTAGAAGAATACCGGTTAAAACTAGATCACCACAACAACCCATGCAACCGATCATAGGTTCTTGCGGAGCATTCCGTGGAGCGCATGGTACCTGCACATTTGGGTTGTCCTTGCACATGAGCATTGGGGTCCCTTCAGGTTGGATTGATCGAGCATAACACTTTACTTGCTTTGCTAAACAGTAGCATGATCCGTGTAAAAGTTGTGAAAACTAGTACATACATTCAAAATCGCAAGAGGAGGCATTACGTTGATTCTGTTTGTCTTCTGTGATAACAATGAAAACTTCGATCTAGAAGAAAGGTTTTGCCAGTTTGGGTCATTGGTTACTTTAACATATACGACTGGAAGCCAATGGCTGCAATTAGCTTAATGAAGGATATAGTCAAGATACTAATCTATAGTATTTTACTTACTTTGTCTATTTCAGATCTAGTCATGTCCTGTTTCTTCATCCATTGTCCGACACAAGCGTGGAAATGAACCCACTCTTTCTGCATTGAGTATGTATTTTTTCAGGCAAATGAGGAAGATTTAATACGAGATAAAAGATACCAGATTTTTTTTTTCAAATAGTGGAACATTGTTTAACTACATATGTGTAAAATTCCGAGAATCATATATAGCACCTAGAACTTCACAATGTGGTGTGTAACTGTAATTGCTTAATATGGCGAGAAAAATCCATACATCACATATATTCAAAAATTGACAGAGCGCATAAATCTTCAATAACTATGGGTAGATTCTCTGGTTTTGTATGTAAAGAAGAGGTACGTCTTTAATATGGTTGTAGTTTCACTTTGTTATATGACATCAAAGAATCCATACGACATTGAAGTATCTAAACACACAAGCAGCTTGTGTGTACTCAACTCTGGTAAGCTATATCAAACTCAAACTTGTTTCCCTTGGCAAAGACGATAGACACCAACACGTTATCAGCCTTCTGTGGGCGGCGGAATACTCCGAGTCTATCTATCCCTTACGCACATGTTGCTGCGACATCTGAGGGTGGTGAGATATCACATCTACACATCCTGCCAGCAGACGGAGGCACATGTGTCGGCGTTCAAGCGAGCAGGTCATCGTTCCTCCTGTCATTCGAACCATCTATTTCACCAATGTAAGACACACATAGTAATTGCCCGACGGTTTTTATTCCCCACTTAACAGGTCCATTGCAGTTCCCATTGCCTACCCAACTGTATGTCAATTAATTATTTCACATTGTAACACACATGCCAGAAAGTAGAGGTGGTCATAAATATATTTTAAATAAATTGTTCAGCATGTAGTAACCTTGAAATGCTTCTACAATGGCGTCATAGATTAGGCAGAGCATCAAACTATTAAGTGGCTATGTCTACTGCTTAGCGTGTTATCGTTTAGTGTTGTACCCATGGATTCTATTGCTTCAAGGTGGATGGTTAGGTGCCCACCTAGGCACCAAAGTAATATACTTTTGGAATATCGTCTTCTATCGATTCAGATTTATTCACAAAAAGCTTGGCATGTTACTAATCGATAATTGTTAATGCTAACTTTGACCACCCAGAAGCAATTACCTGCATTAAGGCAAACCAACCAGTAGAATTAGGTTTGGTCAAAAACAATTAAGTGCATTAAGACAGGGAAACAATGGAGCAAGCAGAAAAGGGAGTCTGTTCAAATGCGGAAGGTTGGGATTATAGAAATCTGGCCAGAGGAAACAATCTCAGAGCTAGGTAGCTACAGTAAAGGAGTGAAAGATTAATTATGATACAAAATATGAGATCGATTGTAAACTAAAGTGGATAATGTAAATTGTTGTCTTTAAACCTTCTAATGCTATAAATAGATGTGCACATGCAGAGGGACTTTAATTGCTATTACCTTTTTGGGGGTGACGTGGCTGTATGTAATTGCAAAACAATTTCAGTAGTGGGGATATAGTAGATACCCAACTGGGTGGGTTGGGAATTTACCTTTTGGGATGATGTGATAAGAAATTCCGTTGGGATGAGAGGATAAAGTATTATTCTATTTTTATAACCATATCTTCCAATGCTATAAATATCAATGGGCACCTCTTCATGTACTCACCCATTGCACTAGTAGAAGCAATATCTCCTACCTTGATCTCAGTCACCACCTATTTTAGCTCGATTCAGGTAGCTGGTTTCTTGTTACTCAATTATGGATTTTCTCATCATTAAGCTTCTTTGGTTATAGTAGTATAAGTACCTGCAAAAAATCATTACTTACTAGTCAGTTACCGTGCACTTGCATGGGCTAGCTCTTTTAAATATTTCTTGCATGAAAAAGTTTATTCCGATAAGAAATGTTAGACAACAATAATTATTAGTGTCGATCCTTGATAGATGTGTATCTAAATGTTTTTTTTTGTTTTATACATAGATCCATAGGAGTTGTATTCGTTCTATGTATTTGTTGTCGGGTTGTATGCGTTAAATTAAGCTTGTTAATTTTGGTTTTGCAATGTTGGATACATATTGTTTTACGATAGAGTGGCCAACATTTTTTGGTTTTGTTAACTATGTGAGAATATGAGTGAACAATTATTAAAGGAATTATGTACTCAATGATTTCTTAATAGGAACATAACTTTTAGAGATAAACTAGTGCCACTCTTTTATTTTCTTCATGGAGTAGACCATAGTTATTCAACACCTCTTTCTCTGTGATGGTTCATACAAAAAAATAGAAATGTTTTCAAGAATGTTATCCAAAAATTTTTTTACCATCCAAATTCAAGAAGAACTATAAAAATTTATACATTCATGGTATGTAAACAAGAAAATGAATCCCCAAAAGTCATGTTTATTTATACGTAGAATAATTTTATGTCTATTAGACTTTGAACTTTTTGTCTCATTCAAATACTATTACAATCTTAAAGTCATCTATACTTGACTTAATATCTGTATGTTTAGGTTTTAAAGCAAGAATATGGCATCATTCCAGTGTGAGAAGAAATATGCTAATGATGTGCAAGTTGATCGTTCCATGAAGGCTAAGGAGCTGTTTAAGAAATCTAAAGCCATAGTTGTTGAAAAAGAACGCCTTGACAATGACGCAGCTACCAAAATGCAAATTATCATTGTAGAAGGTACTTTGAAGAATCAAACAAAGGGACCCCTGAGTATTATGGATAGCAAAGTATTCGCAGGAAACTTTGTCAAGGAGTTCCCAAACACTATTACCACGTCCGATGATTTCGCCATGGCAAACATGTACCCTAAAGGTGTGAAGGCTGCTATGGTGTACTCTGGCACAAATAGAATTGGTTTTGAATGTGGATGGCTCCTTGCTTTTGCAGACACTGAGGCTACTGGAAGGAGGGTAAGTACACAAACATAGACACTCCATCTTTCAAAATAATTGTTTTCATTATGCATTCCAGAAAAACACAATTTTTAGAAGAAAAAATGAGCAAAATGGAAAGAGAAGGAACAACCACTAGAACAGAGAAAAACAATTGAGAAAATAAGCTTATCTTAGATATGGTAATAAAATGTGGTAAAGATTTTTTTCCGTCAAATTTCAATTCAAAACTTTAACATTTGTTATTATTATTAATTATTTTGATCTTTGCTTTTAAATGGGGCAGGTATATGCGGAATGTGGCCGCAAAGATAAATTCGACAACATCGATTGGGAAAACATTGAAAAGAATTTGGATGAATCTGGAGAAACTGCTAACCCATGTGACCCGTTCACTATGACCTCAGTCTATGCTAGCATTACCAACTCTAGCGGGAATTCTGCTGTTGATGCAACATTCCTTGGCTAAACAAGCTACACCGATAATTAATGGATTAAGTCTGATGGACTATGATATATTGTAATAATCTTGCAACTATGTTGCCAGTAACCATCATGTGTGATGTGCTACCCACAACTTTGATTTTCATGTCTTTCCTTTAGACTATGTAATAAATAAGGCTTGGAGCACCCTAAGCGTGCAAGGTGAGAAGTGTTGCTCCTAATTATGTAATAAATATATCCATTGGATCATATAATTAATGTTTGTATCTTTATTTTTGTTTAGTTCCATTCAATTTTATCTAGTATAGAACAAGCCTTCTAAATGGTGGAAATGGCCCACGCTACTTTTCAAACCGTCACTATCCGTGTTGTGTGGTGTGCCTGTACTGCACACACAGTTTATTTAACCGTGTGTGGGAAAGGTAATATGGTTTCTTGTGTCCATCCGTCTGCAAATTTGTAGTGCCTTCACGCACGTTTTTTTCCATACAATCCCCCAGGAAGAGGGATCGGGTTCCATTATCATCAGACAACGGAACAACAACCACGCACAACGACGTAGTACTGACCCACCTAGGGGGTCAAAAAGGAAAATCAAGAGGTTCAACTTACACACTGAACAAACTAAACAGAAATAAAGAAGGAGGCTGGAGACGCAAGAACACCGCCCTCAGGCTAGTGGGGAACCGTCCATAGCAAAACACAACCAAAGGGAATTAACATACTGGATGCCAACACCATCTTCTCGCAGCCCAGTCCCTTTTTCTCAAGTTCTCCTTCTTTTCTCCCTTCCCCTTTACAGCTCCGGAGCTTCATGAACACGATCTCCAGGAATTGCAGGCAGCCCCAGAAAAGGAACAGGAGCCACATCCATAGCTGCCGCATCGGCCAACGCATTCTGTTGAAGAGTATCCGCTCCAGCTTGCAGCACCGCCCGATCATTCTCCTCATGCAACCCTGCCCAATAACGAATGAACACACAAGCATATATGACCAAATCAACAGGCGAGTTAATGAGTTTTTTTTTCAAAACAAGCCCTATTCCTGAGCTTCCAAATAGCCCAGCATATTGCCGCTACCACCGTAATCTACACATTCCTACTAACCCCCACATTTTGAGAAGCCCACCAAAAATATTGGGAAAAAGATCCAGGTCTATTCGCAACACCAACAGCTCTGGCAACCACCCCCCAAACATATTTAGCAGCCACACACGAAAAGAACAAGTGTCCAGTGCTCTCATCCTTATTACAAAACCTGCAAGTAAAATCTCCAACCCAATTCTTCCTTCTCATGTTGTCTTTGGTGAGAATAGCATTGTGCCAGATAAGCCACAACCAAATCTTAATCTTCAGGGGAATTTTTTGCTTTCCACAGGTGTTTAAAACTTCTATCAATCCCAACATTCGACAGGCGAGTGTACATTGACTTAACAGAAAACTTGCCAGATTTATTCCACATCCACACTGGTCTGTCCTTTTCCTGATTCAAACTCACCCCAGACAGCAACTGTCTCATTTGTTCCTGATGATTCAACCCATCAGTATCCAGCCATCTCCTAAAAGAAAGACTCCACCCTTTTTTTGCCATGTCTGCCACCGTGATTCTTTGGTTCTGACAAATGTCAAATAAATCAGGGAACCTATCTTTCAGGGGTAAGTCCAAGCACCAAGCATCATTGCAGAAATCAGTCAACTCCCCATTGCCAATCCTCATTCTTCTACCAGCCAAGTAGAAGTCCCTAATCTTAATCAAGTCATACCAACATGGAGAATCACTCTGCCTGTGTTTCACATTACTGATCCCACCTTTCTTCAAATATTTTTTCCTCACAAAAACTTGCCATGGACCTTCCTCAGCTTCGAGTCGCCACCACCACTTACACAACAAGCAAATGTTAAAAAGCCTAATGTTTTTAATTCCCAATCCACCCTTTTTCCTGGGCCTACACACATACTTCCATTTAACCAGATGATATTTCTTCTTCCCCACCTTCCCATACCAAAAGAAGGCTCTAGTCTGTTTCTCAATTTCTTCCACATTTGACCTATGTAGAAGAAACATAGTCATGGGGTAAACAGCCACACTGGATACACAAGCAGTGATTTTAACATGCCTCCCTCCCAGGGACAAAGCTCCCCCCATCCAGCCATCTAACTTTTTCTTCAACCTATCACCAATAAAGCTCATTTCAGCCACTGTACATCTCCTGCTACAAACCGGCAAACCCAAATATTTAATAGGCCAACTACCCTTCTGACAGTTGAACATCTCAGCATAATTGGACAGTTTCTCCTCATCCTCTAGCACCATCATCACCTCACTCTTCTCAAAGTTAGTCTTGAGACCAGACATGGATTCAAACAAATACAACAACAATTTCAAGTTTCTAGCCCCCTCAGGATCATCCTTAATAAACAAAATGGTATCATCAGCATACTGTAAAATGGCAATCCCTTTATCAAACAAATTATCAACCAAACCTGTAAACAACCCACCAGCCTGTGCATTAAGCTTTGAACTTTTTGTCTCATTCAAATACTATTACAATCTTAAAGTCATCTATACTTGACTTAATATCTGTATGTTTAGGTTTTAAAGCAAGAATATGGCATCATTCCAGTGTGAGAAGAAATATGTTAATGATGTGCAAGTTGATCGTTCCATGAAGGCTAAGGAGCTGTTTAAGAAATCTAAAGCCATAGTTGTTGAAAAAGAACGCCTTGACAATGACGCAGCTACCAAAATGCAAATTATCATTGTAGAAGGTACTTTGAAGAATCAAACAAAGGGACCCCTGAGTATTATGGATAGCAAAGTATTCGCAGGAAACTTTGTCAAGGAGTTCCCAAACACTATTACCACGTCCGATGATTTCGCCATGGCAAACATGTACCCTAAAGGTGTGAAGGCTGCTGTGGTGTACTCTGGCACAAATAGAATTGGTTTTGAATGTGGATGGCTCCTTGCTTTTGCAGACACTGAGGCTACTGGAAGGAGGGTAAGTACACAAATATAGACACTCCATCTTTCAAAATAATTGTTTTGTTTATGCATTCCAGAAAAACACAATTTTTAGAAAAAATAAAAATGAGCAAATTGGAAAGAGAAGGAACAACCACTAGAACAGAGAAAAACAGTTGAGAAAATAAGCTTATCTTAGATATGGTAATAAAATGTGGTAAAGATTTTTTTCTGTCAAATTTCAATTCAAAACTTTAACATTTGTTATTATTATTAATTATTTTGATCTTTTCTTTTAAATGGGGCAGGTATATGCGGAATGTGGCCGCAAAGATAAATTCAACAACATCGATTGGGAAAACATTGAAAAGAATTTGGATGAATCTGGAGAAACTGCTAACCCATGTGACCCGTTCACTATGACCTCACTCTATGCTAGCATTACCAACTCTAGCGGGAATTCTGCTGTTGATGCAACATTCCTTGGCTAAACAAGCTACACCGATAATTAATGGGTTAAGTCTGATGGACTATGATATATTGTAATAATCTTGCAACTATGTTGCCAGTAGTAACCATCATATGTGATGTGCTACCCACAACTTTGATTTTCATGTCTTTCCTTTAGACTATGTAATAAATAAGGCTTGGAGCACCCTAAGCATGCAAGGTGAGAAGTGTTGCTCCTAATTATGTAATAAATATATCCATTGGATCCTATAATTAATGTTTGTATCTTTATTTTTGTTTAGTTCCATTCAATTTTATCTAGTATAGAACAAGCCTTCTAAATGGTGGAAATGGCCCACGCTACTTTTCAAACCTTCACTATCCGTGTTGTGTGGTGTGCCTGTACTGCACACACAGTTTATTTAACCGTGTGTGGGAAAGGTAATATGGTTTCTTGTGTCCATCCGTCTGCAAATTTGTAGTGCCTTCACACATGTTATTCCTTCTTTTATCGTATGTGTTTCCTGATGATGTCAAATGACTTGTGTTGTTCCATCATATGTGTTCATCTTATTTTCCATACGATTACTTAGGACTTCCCGTATGCTTATAACAAACATTGCAACATTTTTACTGTGATCCATCTCTAGTGTAGACCCAAGATCCTAGTAGATGTATGCAAATATGGTACCAAACCTTAATTTTATTTAATTGCACATCGGTTTTATCATAGGTTTACATACATTTGCGACATAGCTTCATTTGATATATAGGAGAATAATACACAAATAAGAAAATAATATTTATCTATTTCTTGGTTACGTCTTTGACTTCATCCTGATGATAAACCTTGCAGCAATAAAGGAAGGTGAAAATCTCTCTCCACAATGCAGTAGTACTGTACCAAAACATTTTTCAATGTGAGAAAATATATAAGCTAAACTAAATAAATTCAATTCATATGATTAATCACTCAATGGTGGAATTCACGGTAGCCACGAGTAGGCAGTTGACTGCATTGAGCTCCAATTTGCGACCGAAGGAGAGGTGAAACTATCCTACCCTCATTGCAAAGGTTTTTCCGAATCTTTCTTCACGAGATGCAAGATGAGTGCACGGGGTTGCACACATTACTTATATTTCTTCTTCTAATGTGTGCATGTCATCACACACATTACTTACATTTCTTCTTCATGTGGGCCACACCACCTGCCACATTGAAGGAGTAGTAAAGGTTAGACTTGGAGTGGTTGTCCTCGTGTGGCATGAGCCACCGGTTGTTGTAGGCGAGAAACGCAATCTTATCCTCCCGGTGGTTCACCTCTATCTCGTTGTTACCCTCTGTCACCATCCATGGCTGGGTGCGCTCCTATGTCTCCACAAGCCGCTCGAACGTGTCCCAATATGGCTGATACATATCTGCGTACGAAAAGTTGATGGGGAGCAACAAAAAGTCGTAGTCCAAGGTGTTGATGTGCGACAACGTCGACTTGGTCATGTATGTCTGCCCTAGGTCGCCAATGAAAACAAACTTGATGGTCGAGTTTGCTGGATTAGTCCTGAGGCAGAACTCATGGCCGACCATCCCGCAGCGGTAGTAGTAGGCCATGCCGGACTTGAGTGGACCAATCTTGACGTGGTGTATCGTGCTAGACTGGTACAATGTGTATCTGTATGTCGTGTGGCTTCCCTTCGCTAATGATGTGTACCTGCCCAAATATGTGTCATACTCCACAATGGATGGCGCCCTACGATCGTCATTGACCCAGGAGATCCACATCTGGTTTGTTCCTACCGTTGAAATCTGCACCTAGATTAAAGTTACCATGTCAAGGAGAGAAATATCCTTTGCAGTAGCGGCTGTAAACAACAAATGGAAATATGCATAATGTTGGGAAATACCCTCCCTAAAAATAGTATTTTTGACGAAGTTGAGGAACTTCTCAAATTTGTGAAATGCGATTTTTAACAAAATCGGTTTTCATATTCCAGCTGATAAAGCAAGCAACTATATACTTGATGTACTTACGAAAAAAATCACTTTTAGCCCTGATACACCCAATTTGCATCACCATTCTATATCATAATTTACCTCTATTTATTGATATTTGTCTTATTATGAGGTATTACTTATGGCTTTTCATCTGTTTATGCATGTTGGATGATTCTTGGAGGATGGACTGCCGGAGTCTGGATTCTGATGGAAAAGAAGGCGTTTTGGTGCAATTTCACGAAGATCAGAAAAATATGAAAACATATTATTTTACCAAAAGATGGAAGGAGCCAGAAGGAGGAGCGAAGGGGGGCCACATGGGGCCCACACTCCCCTAGGCGTGGGCCCACTTGAGGCCGCTCCTAGGGCAGGTGTGGCCCACCTGCCCGACCTCCGACTCTCCCCCTTCGCCTATAACTTCCCCTCGGAACCCTAATACACGGGGGGCCGACCACAGATAGATTTCCGCCGCCTCTGGGGGGCGGAAAACACCGAGAGAGAAAGATCTCTCCGGCAGACACATTTCTGCTGGGGGAATTCTTTCCCGGAGAGGGGAGACCGTTACCATCAACACCATCATCAAGCTAGGCTTCATCGGGATCAGCATCATCATCATCCACACCATCATCTCCACCAGCACCATCATCACCACTCCGTATCGCTGTAACAATTGTGTTGGATATTGCTTTAGTTTGTAGGGGAAACTTTCACGGTGTTAATTACTATTGTAGTTGATACTTGTGAGTGGAACCATTGGATTATTGTTTACGTTCAGATTGTTATCCATTACCATATCATCTTTGATCTTGATCCATATGATGTCTTGTGAGTAGTTCGTTGTGTTCTTGAGGACATGGGAGAAGTCATGTTGTTAGTAGTGAATCTGTGATGAGTTATTATTCAATGGTTTAGTATTTAAGTTGTGGTGCTATTCTTCTAGTGGTGTCATGTGAATGTCGACTACATGATACTACACCGTTTATGGGCCTAGGGGGATGCATTGTGTATTTGGCTACTAATCGCGGGGTTACCGGAGTGACAGAAACATGAATCCCCGTTAGGACACCTTTGCACAAGCGAGTGTAGGATCTCAGAGTTTAAGATTGTGGTTAGATTTATATCTTAATTAATTTCCTATAGTTACGGATGTTTGCAGGGGGTTTAATCACAAGTATGTATTAGTCCTAGGAAGGGCGGTATGTTAGCACAGGTTCACCCACACAACACTTATGAACACCAAAGAAGAGTACTCAGCTATTTGCAGCGAAAGCACTTGACAGAATTTCCATGTGTCCTCGAGAACGTTTGGTCCTTATAAGTATTTTCACCGGCTTGTCCTTTTCTAAGAAAGGATTGGGCCACTTGCTCCGTTTGTTTATTACTTCTGTTACTTGCTCTTTGTTTTGTTGCCTTGTCAGAAAACCACTAAAAATCCGTTTGCTAAGTATTTACAGGGATTTCCTGCTCCATACCACTGTTCAGCACCTTCTGCTCCTCGTTGGGATCGACACTCCTATTTATTGAAAATACTACTATACACCCCCTATACTTGTGGGTCATCAAGACTATTTTCTGGCGCCGTTGCCTGGGACTGAAGCGCTATTGAAGAGTGGAACTGGTAAGGGAAACTTTTACTGTGAGTATTGCTTTTGTTACTGATTGTTACTTTGTTTTCTATATGGATAACCCAGTTGGTTTTCTGTTTGGGAAAACTACTACCACTGCTAGGGTAGTAGATGAACCACCACCTGTTGAGATAGATCCTTTTAAGATACCTACAAGTATTATTGATCGTGTTATGGATAATTATTATTTAGGGGATGGAATAGTCCATCCTGGTGATCACTTGCTTTCTATCCATGAATTATGCGGGTTGTTTAAGTGTGCAGTTATCACAACTGAACAGGTGAAGAAGAAGAAGTTACTCTCTATATCCTTGAAAGGGAGAGCTGAAGAATGGTATAAGCTGCTGAAGAATGGACAATCCATGGAATGGAGGAGATGTCATCTCTCTTTTACTCTAAATTTTATCCTCCCAGTGAAATTCATAAAGATAGAAATCTTATATATAACTTTTGGCCTCTTGATGGAGAAAGTACAGCTCAAGATTGGGGAAGATTGAAGTTACTAATGCTTAAATGTCCTATTCATGAACCCCCTAACAATATTATTCTCAATAACTTTTATGCCTTAGCGAATGCCGGAGAAGCGTACCTTGGTCTAGTCCTTCCACAAAGTGATACATAGCATCATCATTGGGGTAATGTGCCAGATCGGCCCGTATACGGAGCCACCTGGCGAGGTAATCGCGGGGGTTTTCGCCCTCTCTCTGAACGCAACGGGCCAGATCGAAGATGGTTACCACTCCGACGAACTTAGATATCTGCTGTCCAGACGCAAGGACGAAGCCGGCGGACTTGCAGCGATCTTCCACCGTTATATCCTGCACATGGGCGGTTTGGGTGAGCCTTGAATTTTTCCGATCTTTGCCGGCAAACTCCGAGGAGAGATCCGACATTGATCCTTCCGCGAACATGTCCTACCCGTAGGCGGTCTGTGCGGGTCTTGGTGCTCCTCCGACTCCCAGGGAACTAGTGCCCGAGTCGGTTTCGCCGATGAAGAGGTGTATGTCTCCGACAGGGATGATCGAGCACTGCGTAGAGTTCATCTTCGCCGGGATCCAGAACTCATCGGGAGGGACGATCGAAATGTTGCCGGAGAAGAGAATGCGACCGATGGCTACGTTTCGACGATTCCTACAAAGATCTTGGTCCTCGCCCGCTGAAGAGCCTGAAGCGCCTCTTGCCCCATAGTGGGCGCCAACTGTCGTGGAATTGCCAATGAGTACGCCATGGAGGGGTCCTCACAACGCGTGTTTAGAGACATGGGGGAAGGCGGACGGTTGACGGGTACGAGGTAACACAGCTTACCCAGGTTCAGATCCTATGTCGGTGGCTGAATCCTACTCCTGCTATAAATCACTATAAGGGCAAATACGCCAAGTTATAGGGATTGGATCACTGTGCGAGGTGCGTCGTAGTCGACACTAGATTGTCTGAGATTGTGCCCTAAAGGCTCCCATAGGCCCGACTTATATAGTCACCAGGTTCTAGGGTTACAGGTAAAGTCCAAGCCGGACAGGTTACATAGTCCTACACTGCTTACAACTAGTCTAGCGTGTCTTGTACTCCAAGGCTTCGGGTACGTCGGTGACTCCCCGTAGCCTCCCTTTATCCGACATGAGCCTCCCTTCTGGATCCATCTAACTGGGCCGACCAGCAGGACATGGGACATGCTACCAACTATGGGCCACCCGGGTTAGCCGGATAAGAGACATGCTATCAGGATACCCATATAGCATATCCTCAACAGCTAGGCTTTCTCTTCATGATAAAGATTTACTAGATGCTTCTTGTGCTGGATCATTCACACGTATGAAGGAAGAAGCTAAATGGGATCTCTTATACCGTATTCAAGATAACATTGAAGCTTGGGAGAATGACAAAGGAAGAAAGTCAGGTATCAATTATGATTATGAATGCATCAAATCTTTTATGGGAACTGATGACTTCCGTGATATTAGCAATGAGTTTGGTCTTGATTCCCAAAGTATTTCCAACTGTTTTAAAGACTTTGCCTCTTACATAGAAATTTCAAAGAAGAAGTGGAATAAGTACCATGCTCCTTATAAAGATGTTGTTAGTCATGTTCCTGTTGGAAGTACTCAAGTTTGTACTACTAATCATATTGTGCCTAAACCTCATGTTGAGAAAATTCCTTTCCCAGCTAAGGTAAAGGAGTATTTTATAATTATTAATGAAAATAACAAAGGTACAAAGAAAACTATGGAGCCTGGTAAGCAATTGAGTGATGAACCTGTGGTGGCTATTGTGAAAGACACTGTCACAAGAAATATAGAGGATGAGCATATTGTCTTGTGTGAAGAGGCTACTAATATTATTTCTCATCCTAGTAAGGCTAGAAAAGCTAGTGTTTCTGTGCTTTATGTTAACATTGGTGATCATTGCTACTATGGTTTATGTGATATTGGTGCTAGTTCTAGTGCTATTCCTTATGAGATTTACAGGGAAATTATGCATGAGATTGGTCCTTGTGAGCTTGAGGACATTGATGTGGTCATTCACCTTGCTAATAAGGAAACAATTTGCCCCATTGGCATTGTAAGAGATGTGGAGGTTCTCTGTGGTCAGATTAAATATCCTGCTGATTTTCTAGTGCTTAATTCAGTAGCTAGCAAAACTTGTCCTATCATCTTTGGTAGACCCTTTTTGAATACTTATGGGGCTATTATTGATTGTAAGAAGGAAAAAGTTTTAACTAAGTTTGATGGAGATTCTTATGAGTTTAACTTTTCCAAATTTGCTAAAGCTCCTTGTGAAAATAGCTTGCCTAATAAAGATTTCAGGATAGAACAACTTGCTTCTATTGATCCAGTCTATGACCTTGGACCTCTTTTTGATGACTGTAAGTATGCTTATTTTGATGATAAAGTTGTTTCCAGTGATAGCTATATTGTCAACTTTATTCAAAGTGTTACTGAAAGTTATTATGAGAGAGGGAAACATGGTTTTATGCATCTCAATGATGTTAAGTTTCCCCGTTTAATTTTGAAAGCTTTGAAGTTGCACTTGTTTTGTCTTCCTATGCTTGTGCCTTTTTGTTTCAATAATTCATTTTCTCATGATACTCCCATGCATAGGAAGTGGGTTAGACTCAAGTGTGTTGGTTATTTGCTTCTTGATGCTCTCTTTCACTTGAAATATATATATCCTAAGTGAACATCTTTGAAAGTTTCAAGCCTAACTTAAAGGCATTAAAGAAAAGTACTTGTTGCGAGATAACCCAAGAGTTTTGTCGTGTATTGGAAGTTATTACCTCAGTAACAACCGCTCCTTATCCTTTTTTTTTGGTTTTTGTGTCAGTTCAACTACTTTTGTGAAGTAGAGGTGTTGTGAAAAGTGGCTGTCCTGGGACAGATTTTTTTGCTGTATTGTAAAAATTCGTGAGGAAGCTCAGTACTTCGGATTGAGCTGAATTGTTCTGAGCTTGTTCTCCAGGTTGTTACCCAACTTTCATTAGTTATGCAATTTTTGATTTGAGCAATAGAAGGTCTTTGAAAAATTCAATCTTTGCCTACTGGTCTGTTTTGACAGATTTCTGCCATCCTTTGCATTTGCCTCTTATAGAAGCTTTTGTTTTGATGGGTTTTCAGTTGAAGTGTGTACCAAAGGTTTATTGTTTTTTTTCTTATACTAATGTTGTCATTGAGTTTGTGCAAAGGTTTTGTATGAAGGAAATTCTCAGGAGAAAGAGGAAACGAATCTGCAGAGTTCGTCTTTGAATAGGTAAAAGTGGTGAAAACATAAGGTTCGTGAAACTCCAATCTTTTTATATTTTTGATGTTTTTAATACATAAGGGAAGTTACGAGGCGAAACTGAAGAGGAAACGGAGCCCAGGGTGGGATACCCACCCCAGGCGCGGGTCCTAGCCTGGCCGCGCCTGAGGGGGTGTCCTCCCCCCGTACTCCGTCTCCGCCTCGTTTCCTTGTCAAAACCTTCCTTATGCATTGAAACTTTGTAATATATAATCCCCCTGGGTTTCCCAAGGTTTGTGCATCGTGTTCTCGTCGTGTTTTCGTTTCGATCTGTTTCTGTCAGGAAATCTTCTCAAGTTTAGAGCTCCATGGCCTCTGCCGACGACAAAGGCAAGAAGCCTGAGGAAGAAGAACCTCAAGTCCCAAAGGAGGAGAAGATTCTGGTAGGATATGAAGGTGACATGGAGGAGGACAAGCAACCGGACACCCGCGCTACCGTTGCAAGCATTGGTTTGGTGGTACGACCTACCAAGCTTAAGAGGACAAACACGGATGTCTACAGGAGGGAGAGCTCCGCGCCATATCCTCGCTCCACGCACACTTCCTCCTAGTACCCCTTGTTCTAACCATGAAGGGAAGAAACGCTCTAATTTGGAAGAATGGAGGAAGATTAACAAGGACTGGGATCCTCGGTCTGAGTTGATGATGGGCTGCATTGAGCATAATTCAGAATTAATCTGTACTCTTACTTTTGAGTTCGAGGAGTTGAGGAAACTTATTGAAGAGCTTATCAAGAGGACACCACCACCACCAAAGGAGTAATTCGTCATCAGGTTTGGCATCCCCTGGGCTAGTTCCAAGGTTGGCGGAGTGCCGCGGTATCACCACCACCACTATCTTTCATATTTTACCTTTCTAGTGGATTCATATATGTGGTAGAGAAGTTATGTTATGGTTTGGTTTGCATGTGGAAGTATCTCTCCTTTAGTTGATTATCTATGTATCCCTTGGTGTGAGTGCCTTTATTGAATATTAAAGAGAAGTCTCATCTTTTACTTTTTGTACTTCTTATTTATTTAGCAATCTCTATTATATGATGAATCTTGTTGATCAGTATTGGCACCACTTTGGGAGCATCAAGTGGATCTAAATTGGTTTTGGCAAACCGAGTTTTGGTCAGTAGCAACTATTTTTGAGGTTTGAAAGAGAAAAAAAGAGAAAGAAAAAGCTTATAGGTATTTGGTATCATTTGTTTTCTTTCTTGTTGGCTCATAAGTTTAGTATTCTTTATTTAAGATCTTTTGTGTCTTCAAGGAAGCTTGCATGTTTCACTTTATTACTTGTATGTTTGCTTGTTTCTTTCAACTCTCTTGCTTGCTACCCAGCATTGCTAGCCAAAAACCTGTTTTGAGAAGGCATACTTCTCATGTTTCCGAACTCCTTTGAACCAAACTTTTGCCACTTGTGTCCAACATATCTACCTAGTAGGACTTTTGCTATTCCAAGCAAATTCTCAAGCTTCATCTACCTTCCGAATTAAAAAGTATTTTGTTATGTGAAAATTAGTTAGTAAAGCTCTCACGAACTTGATGGCACACTTTATTTTCTTGCCCCTAATAAACTTGAACCATTGTGGACATCGAAGTTGTATATGTTTGCATCTATACGTTGGGATTAGCAGAACCGTGCTATCACAGGTAAGTTTTCAACATAGCACTTGTACTCTGTACATCGTTGATATCGTGCTCTTTTGTCTATGGATGTCAACGGTGTGAAATAAGAGGGGAACTTGTGAGTCCATGGAGTTTGTACTTTGTGTTATAGAAACGTCTGGGCCGCTAGCCTAAGCCATGCCGAATCATGGTGGAAACTTGCAGCACCACCATAGTGAGCAATCTATAAAACATCCTCAATAAAAAGATATGCATATGGTAAATAAAAAGATTGCTGAGATGCTCACTGTCTGCTTGCCTTGTCATTTTGGTTATGGGAAAGCTCATGTACCATGTGCAAGGGGTACCCCGTTGGCGGTTCTCAATGATATGCAAGTACTTACAATGACAAGAACTTGCCTGGGCCCAAAAGTTGAGTAACATGAGGAGTGGCCCTCATATTCAAGGGACATGAGATTGCCAACTTATATTCCGTCAAGAATATGCTCCATCTTTGTTCACTTTAACCTTAACCATCTCAAGATGCTTATGATAGGGGAAATGAGGGCTCAAAGCTAGTAAGTACCATAATATTTGGAAGATCTTTATGACTTGTAATCCCTTCTTCCCTCTATGAAGGGACCTTTCTTCCACTTCCAAGTTTGAGTCAGTAGACCTATTTCCTCTCTATCTCAAGCAAGCATTTGATTTGTTGTGTTTCAAGCATTCATATGGTGATTTATTCAATCAAGTTCTTTATCTTCCTTGTTTGCACAAAACTCTTATCTATTGAGTATTACTTTGAAAGCCTTCACTTGTGAAAAACCTTTTTGAGCAAAGAGTGCTCCTGTTTTGAAACTCCTACAAAAAGCTTGTTGTGAAACTGTTTGCCAGGTGTTCTTTGACCAAGAAAAAGTTTGCCAATTCCAATTATGATTTATCTTTATGCATCTCTATTGTGACTGTTGTGCTTGGTTGCAAGCTAAGTTATATAACGGTGAGTTGTTTTCTGCTATGAGTTGTGCAATGTTAAGTGTGATGCTTCTTGTTCGTATTCCTTTATCGACACTTCACTCCATAAACATGTGGACATGTTTACTGAGCTCAGTATTCGCTTGGGGAAAAGCGAAGTCTAAGCTTGAGGGAGTTGATACGCCCTATTTGCATCACCATTCTATATCATAATTTACCTCTATTCATTGATACTTGTCTTATTATGAGGTATTACTTATGCCTTTTCATCTGTTTATGCATGTTGGATGATTCTTGGAGGATGGACTGCCGGAGTCTGGATTCTGATGGAAAAGAAGGCGTTTCAGTGCAATTTCGCGAAGATCAGAAAAATACCAGAAAAATATGGAAACATATTATTTTACCAGAAGATGGAGGGAGCCAAGAGGAGCCCACCTGAGGCCACGCCTAGGGTAGGTGTGGCCCACCTGCCCGGCCTCGGACTCTTCCCCTTTGCCTATAACTTCCCCTCGGAACCCTAATACACGGGGGACGACCACAGATAGATTTATGCCGCCTCTGGGGGGCGGAAAACACCGAGAGAGAAAGATCTCTCCGGCATATAGATTTCTGCCGGGGGAATTCCTTCCCGGAGAGGGGAGACCGTCGCCATCAACACCATCATCAAGATAGGCTTCATCAGGATCAGCATCATCATCATCCACACCAACATCTCCACCAGCACCATCATCACCACTCTGTCTCGCTATAACAATTGTGTTGGATATTGCTTTAGTTCGTAGGGGAAACTTTTGCGGTGTTAATTACTATTGTAGTTGATGCTTGTGAGTGGAACTATAGGATTATTGTTTATGTTCAGATTATTATCCATTATCATATCATCTTTGATCTTGATCCATATGATGTCTTGTGAGTAGTTCGTTGTGTTCTTGAGGACATGGGAGAAGTCATTTTGTTAGTAGTGAATCTGTGATGAGTTATTATTCAATGGTTTAGTATTTAAGTTGTGGTGCTATTCTTCTAGTGGTGTCATGTGAACGTCGACTACATGACACTTCACCAATTATGGGCCTAGGGGGATGCATTGTGTATTTGTCTACTAATCGCGGGGTTGCCGGAGTGACATAAACCTGAACCCCCGTTAGGACACCTTTTCACAAGGGAGTGTAGGATCTCAGAGTTTAAGACTGTGGTTAAATTTATATCTCAATTACTTTCCTGTAGTTACGGATATTTGCAGGGGGTTTAATCATAAGTATGTATTAGTCCTAGGAAGGGCGGTATGTTAGCATAGGTTCACCCACACAACACTTATAAACACCAAAGAAGAGTACTCAGCTATTTGCAGCGAAAGCACTTGACAGAATTTCCATGTGTCCTCGAGAACGTTTGGTCCTTATAAGTATTTCCACCGGCTTGTCCTTTGCTAAGAAAGGATTGGGACACTTGCTCCATTTGTTCGTTACTTTTGTTACTTGCTCTTTGTTTTGTTGCCTTGTCATAAAACCACTAAAAATCCGTTTGCTAAGTATTCACAGGGATTTCCTGCTCCATACCACTGTTCAGCACCTTCTGATCCTCGTTGGGATCGACACTCCTATTTATCGAAAATACTACGATACACCCCCTATACTTGTGGGTCATCAAGCCCCCTCTCATCTCAATACCAAATCTATCCCTTTGAAAATCATCAGAAATTCTTGATGGTAAGTGGCTAGAAAAGACTATTTGACTAGTCGCCACGATCTATTTGAAGTTTATTTTTAGAGGGAGGCTGATTTTGGTTTTGAGAGATAAAAGTGTGTTTTATCCTCGTCCTGATGATGCCATTTTTTTAGATTAAGATGATTCCAATTTTTTTATGTTTATGTTAGGTACAATTGACATGTAGTTAGGTTACGATGAATTAATCATTGTGCTAATATGCTCATAGTTTTCGTGGCTAGTATATTAATTTATACTATGTAATCTGCCACTTTAGCATCATTTACAGATTTTTTGTAACAAGAAACAATCACACTTTTTATTGACACTAAAGTTTGTAAATTTTGCAATGAAGTAAACCTATGTTCTAACAGAAACCTGAGTTTGAGTAGCTACAAGCAACATCATTTCTGTCCATATATAGTTCGACCATAGCTACAGACAGTGAGTATAAAAGAGAGTTGAACAAACAAAGAAACGAGGTCCTTCAATTTCCACCTCTAAAATAGTTTAACAAAAAAGGTTCTGGCTCTAAAAACCTCTAAGTAGATTGCTGATAAAGGAAAACTGTAGCATATAACTCTAGTAGGTTACGAACATTTTGCTCCTTGGCAGATCATTGGAACACAGTCCAACCAAAAGTCATTATACCTTCTTGAGGATGTGAGAACTCTCTAATCCGTTTTCAAGTAGACGCTAACTAACTATACATGTTAAAACTCAGGCATATTAATCATTAAAATATGTATAATATACTCAACGATAATAATTAGAATCATAGTGGTAATCATATCATTTACTCATGAACTAAATACTATGTGTACATGAACGAATTATATCATGCTGACCAACAAAAAATACGGATCAAGGACGAGAAATAGTCGCCAGTGTGTGTGGGATGCAAGGGGGCTATGTCGATGGCGAGCATAGGTGCAGAATGGTGAAGCAGCGAGAAGTCATGCGAAGACATTTCCCAAAAACGTTATATGTCCTCTCGTGGTGTAGAATCCCAAGGATGAGCATGATATAAGAACCAATCTATACTAGTGAGTTTGACTTACTAATTAATTATTTTCCTCGATTTACACTTTTTATTGGTCGTCCATGTTTAATCGCATGAGTTCGAGTTCCTAAATGTCGTCACAATGAGCTTGAGTACATGGGCGGATTTTGCAAACATTCTCAACTCAATTACCTCATGTCCTTAGATATACATCCTTACCATACGAATTAGGTTTCTCTTTTCAATATATTCAATGCGAGAATATGTTCTACGTAGTGCTTGTCTTTGTAGTTTGCCACTGAATATGTTAGATACTAAAGGGGCACACATTCCAGATTCTTTAAGTCTGGGTACAAAGCAGAATATGGTTTAATAATCACAAGACTCGATGACAAAACATGCATGATGATTGTTGTGTTGTTTCCAAAAAAAACAAAGCAGGATTTACATCCAAGAAAACATCCAGGTGTTCCTGCTCTATATTCAAATAATAGATCATGTGAAGCACACTTGAAACAAAGCAGGATTTACATCACAAACCATAATCTATATCTCATATACACCAGAAACCGACCGAAAGATCATTTAAATCGTCTATCATAACATGCAGCTTATCCACGTCACAATGTAATCACAATCGTGCATTTATATTGACCCGGTCAAATGCATGATCAATCCTTGGAGGGATCTCATAAAAAGGTACGCGCAGCCTCACATGTATACAAAATTACATCTTCATGAAAACTGATACTGCACCAACCAGTTCAAGTGCATTTAGTCGTTGAAGTTCTCTTGTTTATGTATAAAGACATATTAATTGCCACAGTCCTAATATGTGTTCTGGCATCCCAAAAATCCTCATTTACAAAATTGCATGTTGTTTTTATTTTCTGCATCATCATGACACCATTATGCATATATTTATCGCTAAATTTATTTTTATTTACTCCCTACTTTGTTTACTAAATCATCCCTCTTTTATTTCCTGAGGGTTTGACATAAACCTTAGAGTCACCCTTGTGGGAAAAACACCCTTGCCACATCACCTTTTGCTTAGAGTCCCAACGAATTGGTATCCTAGTAAATCTGGTGCCATCATGTGTAGATGACACAACCCGATTTTTTTTGTCAATTCTAGCGACTTGAAAGGTGTGCAAGCTTCAAAGGTCGATATATGGCCTGAATCAAGCATCTAGGAGTAGGAAGAAACGTTTTGATGAAGTAGTCAAAAGGTTTGACTTCATCCATAACTATGACGAAGCATGTGTTTACTAGAAGGAAAGTGGGAGCGCAAAGGCATTTTTGGTGTTATATATGGATGACATATTGCTAATTGGAAATGGTATTGAATTTCTTAACACTATAGATGAGTCATTGAAGAAGAGTTTCTTCACCGACAACACTACCAACCACATAGTCTAGTCATCTTCTCTGGCCAATAAAATCCTAACCCCGTGGGATACGCCATGGCCATAATGGCACCTACTTATCGCAGTTCGAAAACAGAGACGTTTAAGATGGTTTCTAGTTCGACTAATATGTTTAGTTTATGTTGAATGACTTAACATTTCAATTTTGTGTAATGAACTATGTTTAACTTTATGTGCAAGTTTCCTACATTGGTTCGTTAATTGCTTGATGAATGGTGTGTGTAAAGTAATGCAAATTTTTTTTGTACCTTTCTAGTTTTCGTGCATGGTTTAGAATCTAGACGAGAGAAGTAGAAGATACAAATATGGAGATTTTTCTAATTCATATTACTAATTAATTAAGGTAAGAGCTTATGGACAATATCAACTCAAAAATAGGCCAAATGAGTACAACTCGTTTGGGTGTTTGAATGTACAAAAGATCCCAATGAGCGTGAAGACAATTTTAGTGGCATTGGATTCTCATATTTATCCCGGCATTTTATAACATCATTTTATTATCGGAAAAATCATATTTGGGTATGATCAAATAACATGATGATTACTTCAAAAAAAATAACATGATGATGTGACTGTTCGTAAGTTACAAATGAATTTTCAGGTCAACACATTATTATAAGAAATAAATATTTTGTAATGGCCAATGTGAGAGGACTTGACCTTGGGTGTTTGAATGTACAAAAGATCCCAATGAGTGTGAAGAAAATTTTAGTGGCATTGGATTATCATATTTATCCTTGCATTTTATAACACCATTTTAGTATCGGAAAAATCATATTTGGGGATGATCAAATAATATGATGATGTGACAATTCATAAGATACAAAAGAATTTTCACGTCAACACATTATTATAAGAAATATATATTTTTTAATGGCCAATGTGAGATGACTCGACCTTAGATTGGTAAGAAGGATTTAACCCTCCCTACCACTAGGTTATTATTGAGTTGCAATGAATATTAGCAAAATATATTATGGACACCATTTGGTGCTAATATGAGGTTTGACGAATGTTTTGAACCATGCCCTCGATCGTTTTTTATTAACTAGCCGCCTCAAAGAAAAAAAAAATACTATAGTGGGTTTACCTTATTCCATGTCTTTAGAAAAAAGAATCTAGTACACTTAAAATTGCTCATCAAGCATGAAATTTTGAGTAATGACAATATAAAGAAGTTCCGCAAAAGAAGGCCTCCAGACCGCCTTGCAAGAAAAAAATAGTCTATAGTCGGTGTTTTATTCTACCTCTTTATTTTCTACATGAGGACCCAATATTCCAACCTACTCGAATAATACATCTAATGCACTTTTCCTAAAATTTTACAAGCCGCCACCATTATTGCAGACATTTTGAAGTTCCAGACGACCATATGATTACATTTATTCGAATCAGTTTATCTTATGGAGACGTTTTTATAGGTAAATCGTACGAGGGGGCAAAATTTGGGGAAAATTTGGGGACGACTCAACATTTTAAGCCAGAACCGACTCCATGCACAGTCTCTAATTCTGCGATTTCTACTACTGATAATAGAAAATCTAATCTATACTAGTGTGTTATACTTATTAATATCATCCATCACATTTCATAAGTTTTATTTCCTGTCAAAGTATCCGTGTGTGAGTTTCTAAATCTCAACACAATGAGATTCACTAGTGGAGAACGGGTCTCTAGTTCTGGTTGTAGACAACCTCTAGTCCCGGTTGCAACCAGGACTACAGAATCAGGACTAGAGGTCCCAACCTTTTGTCTCGGGTCAGGTACGAACCAGGACTAGAGGCTCTGCACGTGGCCGCGCAGCAGAGCGCGGGGTGGAGGATCTTTAGTCCCGGGTCGTATCACGAACCGGGACTAGACATTATCTGCCACGGCAGCCAATGGGGGTTTCTGCCATGCAGCCGATGAGGGGGTATGCCGCGGCAGAATTTAGGGACTTATGGTAACTAGTTATGTTACCATAACATCACACACTCCAAAACAAAATGAGTCTATAAGCTAATAAATAAGATCTTGCATGTTACTAGATATAAGTTACTATATCCACTATGAAGGTGATAACTTAGACTAGTGTCATGTGCATGACACTAGTCCAAGTTACTCCCCACTATGACCAGATTGAATGCCATGGTTAGCTGGTAGTCGAGTTCGGGTTGTACTAGGAAGTCATGTTCGAGGCAGTTCGGTGACGATTGTAAAATTACATTTATTCGAGGTAGTTTATCTTCTGGAGACAGATTTTATAGGTAAACCATATGAGGCGGCGACATTTGCGTATGACTCATTTTTTTTGGGGACAGAAATGACTCCATGCACATTCTCTAATTCCATGATTTCTACTACTGATAATAAAAGAGCCAATCTATACTAGTGGGTTATTCTTATTAATATCATTCTTCACATTTCATAAATTTTATTTCATGTCAAAGTATCGTCCTTTTGTGAGTTTCTAAATCACAACACAATGAGATTGCACAATTGTGCAGTTTTACCAAATGTTCATAACTCATTTTTTACCTTTACTCCCAAGAAATACATAATATCGTACAAATTATGTTTCTTTTTTCATTGGATTGCATGGCAGAATACATTCTCCATAATGCTTGTCTTTGTAGTTCGCCACTGAATATATAAGATTCTAAAGGTGCAAAAATGCTTAGTCCTTCGTCTCTGGGTAAAATAGAGGTTCTGACATTCACATGATGTAAACATAAATGATGTCTCCCTTTATTTTCCATAACAAAAATGAACATATGCGTGTTGTGTTGTTTGCAATAAATGACAAACATATTAGATTATTAGGGTTAGAAATGTTGTTTGAAATAAATGAGAAACATATTGTTACATGAATAGGAGTCTCATGGTACATGCATGCACATGAGTACTTGAGTAAGGTTCAAAGCACTAATCGGTTTGCATATGCCCAGGTTAGCTGGTAGTCGAGTTCTTGTTGTACTAGACAGTCATGTAAGAAAGTTGGAATTGGTAAAGCAGGTTTGGTAATTGTCTGCTCCCTCCGTTTAAAAATATAAGATGTTTTAGATTTGTGATTTTTTTTTTTGAAATGGGGTAATACTCCCCGGCCTCTGCATCAATCGATGCACACAACCTTTATTAAATAAATAAGTGCATTAAGAAGTTTACAACTCAAGAGTTGGCCACAGTTGCCACAGAGATCAACCAGCGAAATAAGGTAAACATATAAGAACTACACATTATGTAGTCGTCTAGTATGCTGCCAAGTAGCCTGGTTGTAGAACTCGTGAGCAACCGTCAGCAACCGTTCGCATCCGGACAACATGGCATCTCGGTTCCCAGGTGGTAATAGATACGCCCACAGCTGTACCCAATGCGCCATCAAATGAATAACCTGCATAAAATTGAAAGTTTTCTTTCTGTTAAAAACAATATCATTGCGACATCTTTATATGGACCAACATAAAGCCGATACATCAGTGCGAATCATGGCTTTCGTTGTACTATCCATATGATCCAACCATGAACAAACATATGATCCACACTATTTGGAGAAACCAAATGAAAAGTCACAGCGACAACATGCCAAAGGATACGAGCGAAAATATATATCTAGACTTCTTTTAGTGTGTAGATTCAAACCTGTTATATTTTGAAACGCAGAGAGTAGTTACCAACTCGTATTCGGGAGTAGTGCCACTAAGTGTAGGATTAGGAGTCCAAGGTCATGTATGATAGTTAGCACAAGTTTGGTCCTACATCTGTAAGGTATATGCGTAGTATAGGCACAACAAGTGCCGTTGTTAGAAGCTTTTGCGTGCTCCTCTAGAGTTCTATGTGATTGGAGTATTCATAGAATCCATCAGGTGGCGTCCAAGAAACGAACCAGTTCTCCCCAATTTGGTGCCTGATAGCGATGGCCACTGGTACTTGAATTAAAGGGGACAACATGTCTCGCGAATAATGCAGAGCAAACTGGATGGGACTATCCAAGCACACGATGGGACTATCAGCGGCATTGATGTTTCTCTGCGAAATTTCACCAATCTATTAATAACCATCAACGATAATACAAACATTCCAAAAGTAATAAACATTACAGATAGGTCATTGGACCATCTAGCGACCACTACTGACACTAGCACGAGCCGGAGGCGCGCCTCCATCCCCGCCCCTCCATCACTAGAGTTGGGAAAACCTGTCGTAGTATACTGACGAGAAGTCATCGTGCAAAGGTTCCAAAAGACCAGCGCACCAGAGTAGCAATCATCATCAAAGATGACAACCGTATATCAGAAGAGAGTAACATCAAACGACACCTACGAATAATAAAAACGACAGGATCCCAAGAGAGTCGTCAGACACACGACTACACGCACCCTCCGCCAACACTAGACGCACCAGCAGAGCGACGAGAGGGTGGGGTGGACATTATTCCAACTTGAATATGTAGTCATTGCATCACCATCCTAGATCAGACACTTAAAAAAGAGCTAAAAGGGAACGAAAATGATCCCGCCTCTGAGGTGCCAAGGTCCCCATCACCTCCATGGCCCCAAGCGCAACGGAGGCAGAGCAAACTGCTGGTGTCATCGGCAAGGGAACAAAACCCTAGATGGGTTTATATCCATCGCCTACAATGGCCTGTCTGTTTTACATCTTGTACAAGTTCGACGCTTCGTTTTCATCTCCTGTTATCAGCGACATTGATTGTCTCAAGACTTTTGCTTATATACATAAATAGTTGGGACTCTACAAACCCAAAACCTACTTTCAAATCTTAATTCATTGTAATTTAGATTCCTATTTATATTTGAGGACCATGTTATTCTAGTACTCATGCAATTTTACACCGAGGACCATACTTGGTGTTTAAGAAAGTTTAAAAATCCGGGTACTTAGGTTTAATGGTTGTGCGCATCCCTAGTTGGTGCAGAGGCTAAGGAAGTAAAAATTTCCCTCAATTTTTATGGAGATCCCTAGTGCCCGAAGTGCTGGAGAGTAGAGGTTGCAGCAGTGTATTCATTGGGACGGCTTCAGTTAGGTGGTTGAATGCGGTCGCCAGTGTAGGGGTTCGTAGCATGGAAAACAAAAATTTGTTGGAGATATGCCCTAGAGGCAATAATAAATGTAGTTATTATTATATCTTTGTGTTTATGATAAATGTTTACATTCATGCTATAATAGTATTAACAAGGAAACCATTAATACTTGTGTGATTTGTAAACTTAATTTGAAGTCCCTAGTATAGCCTCTATACTTCACTAGCTTGTTGGTTGATTAATGATTGTGGTTTCCCTGTCATGAACATTGAGATGTTATCAACAACAAGATCATATCGTTAGGAGAATGATATGGTGGACATACTCCTATAGACAAGCGTAGCATAAAGATCAAGTCATTTCAATAGTTCAATTGCTATATGCTTTCTGATACATAGTAACCTAATTCCTTCGACCATGAGATCATGCATATCACCTTTACCGGATGGATGCTTTGATGACATCAAACACCACACTGTAACTGGGTGGCTATAAAGGTGGCATTAAGTGTTCGGAAAGTATTGGTTGAAACACATGGATCAAGAGTGGGATTTGTCCATCCACATGACGGATAGATATACTCTGGGCCCTCTCGGTGGAATGTCATCCAATTGGCTTGCAAGCATGTGACTTGGTCACAAGGGATCACATATCACGGGAACGAGAAAAGAGTACTTATCAGTAACGAGGTTGAACTAGGTATGCAGAGATACCGACGATCATAACCTCGGATAAGTAACATATCGTGAGACAAAGGGAAATTGGTATCGTATGTAAGTGGTTCATTCGATCGCAAAGTAATCGTAGAAATATGTGGGAGCCATATGAATTTCCAGATTCCTCTATTGGTTATTGTTCGGAGAAGTGTCTCGATCATGTCCGCATAATTCACGAACCGTAGGGAGACACACTTAAGGATTCGACGTTGTTTTGAGTAGTTATGGTATTATGAGAAAGAGACCGAATGTTGTTCGGAGTCTCGGATGGGATCCGGGATATCACAAGGTGATCCGGAATGGTCCGGAGAATAAGATTCATATAAGGAAAGTCCCGTTTCGGAGTTCGGGAATGATTCCGGTGTTTTCATCGGGGATATTCTAGAAGGTTCCGGATTGTCCGGCACTCCGGGGGGGAAGGGGTACATGAATGTGTCATTACATATTGGAATGATTGCATCATGTACTAAGTGTTCTTGCTGTCCCAAATATAGGATTAAATTGAATCCTAAAACAGAAAAGTCAAATGTCCAGTTTGAAAGTCAAACGGCTAAAACAAGAAACTGTGGGAAACAAGCAAGAGGAGTTGGAACCGACTTGGAGGAGGAGTTTCTCTCCTCCAAGCCGGCGGCCAGCCTAGGCCGAGTTGGGGAGGGACTCCCTCCCTCCCCTGGCGCGCCACCCCTCCCATCTATATAAGGAGGGGCAGGGCTCCCCTCCTAGACACAAGTTTCCACCTCTAAATCTCAGGTTTAGAGCCGTTTTGGTTTAGAGCTTCTAATTGCTTTAGCCAGCGGTTTAGAGCCTTCTAATTGGTTTAGAGCCTTCTAATTGGTGTGTATAATTACTAGACCACTAATAGCCTCTCTCATAAGCTCCACCATACTCGCACCGGCTTAAGGCGAAGCCCTGCGGGATTTCCCCTCTACTTCCGGTACCACGCCGTTGTGCTGCCGGAATCGCGAGGAGAGTGCTACAACCTCCGCTGCCTGCTGGAACAAGGGAGAGGAAGGTCTTCGTCGAGTACCGAACGTGTGACCGACTGCGGGAGCGCTGCCGGAACGTGGCGCCGGAAGGATCGTCTACGCGATCTTGAGATCGGAAAGAGTACGACTACATCACCCACGAGAATCTGCTCTCGTTAACCGCTTTGGAATCTTCGAGGGTGAGTTCCTCTATCGACTCGTTGCTACAATCTAGTAGATAGATCTTGGCTTGTTTGTTTGTATGCGATAGAAAATTTTTGTTTTCCATGCTACGAACCCCTACAGTGGTATCAGAGCCGTGTCTATATGTAGATCTGTTGCACGAGTAGAACACAATGGTCATTGTGGGCGTTGATGCTTTTATTGTAGATTGCTTTTTGTGTACTTTGCATCTTGCGGTATGTTGGGATGAAGCGGCCCGGGCTAACCTTACATGACATCGTTCATGAGACTTGCTCCACGCTTGACATGCAACTTGTATTGCATAAGTGGCTTTGCGGGTGCCTGTTTCTCCTAGCATAGTTAAGATCCAATTTACAACGGGTGATCAACAATGCTAGTATCAATGTTGTGGTTCTTGTTCGTAAGTTAGAACGACACTTATTGAAAGCCCCAAACCACGTAAAATATGCAAAGAAAGTAGAGGCGTCTAACTTTGTTTTGCAGGGGTGTGCAGTGATGTGATATGG
The DNA here is from genome assembly GCA_916181665.1 of Avena sativa. NCBI lineage: Eukaryota > Viridiplantae > Streptophyta > Magnoliopsida > Poales > Poaceae > Avena > Avena sativa. Next base: position 13,319,463 of record OV702300.1, on the reverse strand, counting down.
CCATGATTGTGATTATATTTGATGTATGCAATGTTCCTTATTGTAAGTCGGCAACCGGCAGGAGCCATATGGTTGTCTTTAATTTATGTTAAGACCCGCGTGTCTATTCACAGTAGTTGTAATAGTTGAAGCCGGTGGACGGCAACCATGGAGAAGCGTCATTGACCTTGATGTAATGTCAGTGATGATGGAGATCATGTTCGTGCTTGAAGATGGAGATCGGAAGCACAAAGAAGAAAGGCCATATCATATCACATATATATATTGAATTGCATGTGATGTTAATCCTTTATGCATCTTGTTTTGCTTAGTAGACGACGGTAGCATTATAAGATGATCCCTCATGCACATCAATTTCAAATCATAAAGTGTTCACCCTTAGTTAGCACCGTTGCTAAAGCTTGTTGTTTCGAAGCACCACGTGATGATCGGGTGTGTTAGATTCTGCAAGTGTATACAACGTGAGCAAGCCAGATTTGCTCATGCAGAAACTAAGGTTTGATCTTGACGAGCCTAGCATGTACAGACATGGTCTCGGAACACGGATCACCGAAAGGTAAAGCATGAATCATATAGTAGATGTGATGAACATGTCGATTGTTCGCCATTGAAACTATGTCAACTCTCGTGATGATCGGTGTTGATATGGTGGATTTGGTTCGTGTGATCACTAAAACAATGTGAGGGATATTGTTTTGAGTGGGAGTTCACCTAGTTTAATTTCATTATTAAACTGAACTCAATTTGTCATAAACTTAGTCTAAACTATTGCAAATATGTTGTAGATCAATGGCAGCCCCTACCATCAATTTTAATGCGTTCCTAGAGAAAGAAAAATTGAAAAACAATGGAAGCAACTTCGCGGATTGGTTCCGCAATTTGAGGATTGTCCTCACAGCTGGTAATTTGACCTATGTGCTGGATGCACCGCTGGGTGACCCACCTGCAGCTGATGCTCCCGATGAAGTAAAAAATGTTTACCTCGCTCGGAAGAATCAGTACTCCATAGTTCAGTGTGCTATCTTGTATGGTTTGGAATCGGAGCTTCAGAAAAGGTTTGAGGATTCAGACCCATATGATATTGTCGAGGATCTCAAATTGATTTTTGAGACTCATGCGGCAATTGAAAGTTATGAAGCTTCTGAAAAGTTCTTTAACTGCAAGATGGAAGAGGGCAGCTCCGTCAGTGAGCATGTGCTTAAGATGTTTGGGCACGCAAACAAACTTCAAAGCTTGGGTATTGTGATTCCTAATGCTTTGGGGATTTACCGTGTCCTCCAATCACTACCACCAAGTTACAAGAACTTTGTGATGAACTACAACATGCAGAACATGAACAAGACGTTGCCAGAACTCTTTGCCATGTTAAAATCTGCAGAAGTGGAGATCAAGAAAGAGCACCAAGTGTTGTTGGTCAATAAGACCACCAAATTCAAGAAAGGCAAGTCTAAGCAAAAGGGACACTTCAAGAAGGGTGGTAAGAAAGCTACCACGCCGACGAAGAAAACCAAGGCTGGACCAAAGCCTGAAACTGAGTGCTTTTACTGCAAGGGAGTAGGTCACTGGAAGCGGAATTGCCCAAAGTACTTGGCGGATTTGAAGAACGGCAACATCAAGAAGAAAGGTATATCTGATATACATGTTATTGATGTGTATCTCACTAGTACTCGTAGTAGTGCCTGGGTATTTGATACTGGTTCGGTTGCTCATATTTGTAACTCGAAACAGGTGCTGCAGAATAAACGGAAGCTAGCGAAGAACGAGGTGATGATGCGCGTGGGAAACGGATAAAAGGTTGATGTGATCGCGGTCGGCACGCTACCCCTTCATCTACCATCGGGATTAGTTTTATACTTAAATAATTGTTATTTGGTGCATGCGTTGAGCATGAACATTATCTCAGGATCTTGTTTATTGCGAGACGGTTACTTGTTTAAATCCGAGAATAATGGTTGTTCTATTTATATGAGTAATATGTTTTATGCACATGCACCTTTGATAGATGGTCTATTCTTATTGAATCTCGATAGTGGAAATACACATATCAACAATATTGAGGCTAAACGTTTGAAATCAAGCGATACTTCGACCTATATGTGGCACTGTCGTCTTGGTCACATCGGAGTGAAACGTATGAAGAAACTCCATTCCGATGGACTTCTTGAATCACTTGATTTTGAATCACTTGAAAGATGCGAAGCATGTCTGATGGGTAAAATGACTAAGACTCCATTTTCTGGTATGATGGAGCGAGCTACGGACTTATTGGAAATCATACATACCGATGTGTGTGGTCCAATGAGTGCAGCATCGCGCGGTGGTTATCGTTATGTTCTTACCTTCACGGATGACTTGAGTAGATATGGGTATATCTATTTCATGAAACATAAGTCCGAAACTTTCGAGAAGTTTAAGGAGTTTCAAAGTGAGGTAGAGAATCAACGTAACAAGAAGATTAAATTTCTACGTTCTGATCGTGGAGGTGAATATCTAAGTTACGAGTTTGGCGAGCATTTAAAGAAATGCGGAATACTTTCACAATTGACACCGCCGGGAACACCACAGCGTAATGGTGTGTCCGAACGTCGTAATCGAACTCTCTTAGATATGGTTCGTTCTATGATGTCACTTACAGATTTACCGCTATCATTTTGGGGTTATGCATTAGAAACAGCCGCATTCACTTTAAATAGGGCACCGTCTAAATCCGTTGAAACGACACCGTATGAATTATGGTTTGGGAAGAAACCTAAATTGTCATTCCTTAAAGTTTGGGGATGCGAAGCCTATGTAAAGAAGTTACAGCCGGACAAGCTTGAACCCAAAGCGGAAAAATGCGTCTTCATAGGATACCCAAAGGAAACTATTGGGTATACCTTCTATCATAGATCCGAAGGCAAAACTTTCGTTGCCAAGAATGGATCCTTTCTAGAGAAGGAATTTCTCTCGAAAGAAGTGACTGGAAGGAAAGTAGAACTCGACGAGGTTGTCGAACCTTCTCTCGAAATTGCGAGTAGCGCAGCACCGGAAGAAGTTCCTGTGGTGCCTGCACCAATAAGAGAGGAAGCTAATGATGATGATCATGAAACTTCGGTTGAAGTTACTACAGAGCCTCGGAGGTCAATGAGAACTCGTACCACTCCAGATTGGTATGATTCCGTTATGAATGTCATGGTGGTGAACAACACCGATGACCCCGAGACATATGAGGAAGCGATGATGAGCCCAGATTCCAATAAATGGCAAGAAGCCATGAAATCCGAGATTGGATCCATGTACGAAAACCAAGTATGGACTTTGGTGGACTTACCGGATGGCCGGAAGGCTGTCGAGAACAAATGGATTTTCAAGAAAGAAAACAGATGCTGATGGTAATATTACTGTCTATAAAGCTCGACTTGTCGCAAAAGGGTTTCGACAAATTCAAGGAGTTGACTACGATGAGACTTTCTCACCGGTAGCGAAGCTAAAGTCTGTGAGGATTATGTTAGCAATCGCTGCATATTATGATTATGAGATATGGCAGATGGATGTCAAAACAGCATTCCTCAATGGAGACATTGATGAAGAGTTGTATATGATGCAACCCAAAGGTTTTGTCGATCCTAAAGATGCTAACAAGGTATGCAAACTTCAACGGTCCATCTATGGATTGAAGCAAGCATCACGAAGTTGGAATCAACGTTTTGATAAGGTAATCAAAAGTTTTGGTTTTATACAAACTTATGGAGAAGCTTGTATTTACAAGAAAGTGAGTGGGAGCTCTGTAGCATTCTTAATACTGTATGTGGATGACATATTGTTGATTGGGAATGATGTAGACCTTCTTAATAGTGTCAAGGAATATTTGAATAATAGTTTTTCAATGAAGGATCTTGGCGAAGCAGCTTACATATTAGGCATAAAGATTTATAGAGATAGATCGAAACGCCAAATATCATTGTCACAAAGTACATATTTGGACAAAGTTCTAAAGAAGTTTGGAATGGAAGAAAGCAAGAAAGGGTTCTTGCCCATGTTGCCCAATACGACCTTGAGTAAAACTCAAAGTCCGACATCGGCAGAAGATAGAGAAAGGATGAGTAAGACTCCCTATGCCTCAGCCATAGGATCTCTAATGTATGCCATGCTATGTACTAGACCCGACATCGCATATGCTGTTAGTCTAACTAGCAGATATCAAAGTGATCCAGGAGTGGATCATTGGACAGCGGTCAAAAACATCCTTAAGTACTTGAGAAGAACTAAGGATATGGTTCTTTCTTATGGAGGTGATGAACAGCTCGTTGTTAATGGTTACACCGATGCTAGTTGGAACACCGATCCAGATGATTCTAAATCACAATCCGGATACGTATTTATTTTGAATGGTGCAGCAGTTAGCTGGAGGAGTGCAAAGCAAAGCGTTGTGGCGATATCTTCAACTGAATCGGAATACATGGCTGCTTCGGAGGCTTCACAAGAAGCGATATGGATGAAAGAGTTCATTACAGAGCTGGGTGTGGTTCCTAGTGCGCTGGACCCAATGTCTATCTACTGTGATAACATGGGCGCCATAGCCAATGCGCAAGAACCAAGGTCACACAAGAAGCTGAAGCATATCAAGCTACGTTTTCACGCTATTCGAGAACATATCCAGGACGGGGATATAAAGATTTGCAAAGTACACACAGATCTGAATGTGGCGGATCCGTTGACTAAACCTCTCCCGAGGGCAAAACATGACCAACACCAAACTGCCATGGGTGTTCGGTATATTACCATGTAATCTAGATTAGATGACTCTAGTGCAAGTGGGAGACTGTTGGAGATATGCCCTAGAGGCAATAATAAATGTAGTTATTATTATATCTTTGTGTTTATGATAAATGTTTACATTCATGCTATAATAGTATTAACAAGGAAACCACTAATACTTGTGTGATTTGTAAACTTAATTTGAAGTCCCTAGTATAGCCTATATACTTCACTAGCTTGTTGGTTGATTAATGATTGTGGTTTCCCTGTCATGAACATTGAGATGTTATCAACAACAAGATCATATCGTTAGGAGAATGATATGGTGGACATACTCCTATAGACAAGCGTAGCATAAAGATCAAGTCATTTCAATAGTTCAATTGCTATATGCTTTCTGATACATAGTAACCTAATTCCTTCGACCATGAGATCATGCATATCACCTTTACCGGATGGATGCTTTGATGACATCAAACACCACACCGTAACTGGGTGGCTATAAAGGTGGCATTAAGTGTTCGGAAAGTATTGGTTGAAACACATGGATCAAGAGTGGGATTTGTCCATCCACATGACGGATAGATATACTCTGGGCCCTCTCGGTGGAATGTCATCCAATTGGCTTGCAAGCATGTGACTTGGTCACAAGGGATCACATATCACGGGAACGAGAAAAGAGTACTTATCAGTAACGAGGTTGAACTAGGTATGCAGAGATACCGACGATCATAACCTCGGATAAGTAACATATCGTGAGACAAAGGGAAATTGGTATCGTATGTAAGTGGTTCATTCGATCGCAAAGTAATCGTAGAAATATGTGGGAGCCATATGAATTTCCAGATTCCTCTATTGGTTATTGTTCGGAGAAGTGTCTCGATCATGTCCGCATAATTCACGAACCGTAGGGAGACACACTTAAGGATTCGACGTTGTTTTGAGTAGTTATGGTATTATGAGAAAGAGACCGAATGTTGTTCGGAGTCTCGGATGGGATCCGGGATATCACGAGGTGATCCGGAATGGTCCGGAGAATAAGATTCATATAAGGAAAGTCCCGTTTCGGAGTTCGGGAATGATTCCGGTGTTTTCATCGGGGATATTCTAGAAGGTTCCGGATTGTCCGGCACTCCGGGGGGGAAGGGGTACATGAATGTGTCATTACATATTGGAATGATTGCATCATGTACTAAGTGTTCTTGCTGTCCCAAATATAGGATTAAATTGAATCCTAAAACAGAAAAGTCAAATGTCCAGTTTGAAAGTCAAACGGCTAAAACAAGAAACTGTGGGAAACAAGCAAGAGGAGTTGGAACCGACTTGGAGGAGGAGTTTCTCTCCTCCAAGCCGGCGGCCAGCCTAGGCTGAGTTGGGGAGGGACTCCCTCCCTCCCCTGGTGCGCCACCCCTCCCATCTATATAAGGAGGGGCAGGGCTCCCCTCCTAGACACAAGTTTCCACCTCTAAATCTCAGGTTTAGAGCCGTTTTGGTTTAGAGCTTCTAATTGCTTTAGCCAGCGGTTTAGAGTCTTCTAATTGGTTTAGAGCCTTCTAATTGGTGTGTCTAATTACTAGACCACTAATAGCCTCTCTCATAAGCTCCACCATACTCGCACCGGCTTAAGGCGAAGCCCTGCGGGATTTCCCCTCTACTTCCGGTACCACGCCGTTGTGCTGCCGGAATCGCGAGGAGAGTGCTACAACCTCCGCTGCCTGCAGGAACAAGGGAGAGGAAGGTCTTCGTCGAGTACCGAACGTGTGACCGACTGCGGGAGCGCTGCCGGAACGTGGCGCCAGAAGGATCGTCTACGCGATCTTGAGATCGGAAAGAGTACGACTACATCACCCACGAGAATCTGCTCTCGTTAACCGCTTTGGAATCTTCGAGGGTAAGTTCCTCTATCGACTCGTTGCTACAATCTAGTAGATAGATCTTGGCTTGTTTGTTTGTATGCGATAGAAAATTTTTGTTTTCCATGCTACGAACCCCTACAAAATTTTCTATCGCATACAAACAAAACAAGCCAAGATCTATCTACTAGATTGTAGCAACGATTCGATAGAGGAACTCACCCTCGAAGATTCCAAAGCGGTTAACGAGAGCAGATTCTCGTGGGTGATGTAGTCGTACACTTGCCGATCTCAAGATCGCATAGACGATCGTTCCGGCGCTGCGTTCCGGCAGCGCTCCCGCAGTCGGTCACACGTTTGGTACTCGATGAAGACCTTCCTCTCCCTTGTTCCAGCAGGCAGCGGAGGTTGTAGCACTCTCCTCGCGATTCCGGCAGCACAACGGCGTGGTACCGGAAGTAGAGGGGAGATCTCGCAGGGCTTCGCCTTAAGCCGGAGCGAGTATGCTGGACTATGAGAGAGCCCTCGACGATCTAGGGTTTAGACACGTCGAGGAAGAGGTGCTAGGGTGGCGGCTAGGGTTTGGGATTTGCCCAAGTCGGCGCCAAGGGGAGCCCTAGGAGGTGGCGACAGCTGCAGGAGGTGGCGGCACCAAATTAGGGTTTAGAGGAGAGGATCTTGTGTGTATTGGAGGGGCAACCCTGCCCCTCCCTTTATAGGTGGGAGGTGCGGCCAAGGGGAGGGGAGTCCCTCCCCAACTCGGCTTGGAGGTGGGCCGCCGGTTGGAGGAGGGAACTCCTCCCCAACTCGGTTTCAAACTTCCTCCTCCTCTTTTCCACTTTCCAAATTTAGCCGTTTGACTTTTCAATTTAGCTATTTGACTTTTCAAACTAGGATTCGATTAATCCTTTATTTGGAACAGCGATGACACTTAGTACATGATGCAATCATTCCAACTTGCAATGACACATTCATGTACCCCTTCCCCTCCGGAGTGCCGGACATTCCGGAACCTTCTAGAACATTCCCGATGAAAACACCGGAATCATTCCCGAACTCCGAAACGGGACTTTCCTTATATGAATCTTATTCTCCGGACCATTCCGGATCTCCTCGTGATATCCCGGATCCCATCCGAGACTCCGAACAACATTCGGTCTCTTTCTCATCATACCATAACTACTCAAACAACGTCGAATCCTTAAGTGTGTCTCCCTACGGTTCGTGAATTATGCGGACATGATCGAGACACTTCTCCGAACAATAACCAATAGAGGAATCTGGAAATTCATATGGCTCCCACATATTTCTACGATTACTTTGCGATCGAATGAACTGTATGGGTTCGTAGCATGGAAAACAAAATTTTTCTATCGCATACAACCAAACAAGCCAAGATCTATCTACTAGATTGTAGAAACGAGTCGATGTAATGACTTACCCTCGAAGATTCCAAAGTGTTTAACGAGAGCAGATTCTCGTGGGTGATGTAGTCGTACTCTTTCCGATCTCAAGATCGCGTAGACGATCCTTCCGGCGCTGCGTTCCGGCAGCGCTTCCGCAGTCGGTCGCATGTTCGGTACTCGACGAAGACCTTCCTCTCCCTTGTTCCAGCAGGCAGCGGAGGTTGTGGCACTCTCCTCGCGATTCCGGCAGCACAACGGCGTGGTACCGGAAGTAGAGGGGAGATCCCGCAGGGCTTCGCCTTAAGCCGGAGCGAGTATGGTGGAGTATGAGAGAGAGAGCTATTAGTGGTCTAGAGATTAGACACACCAATTAGAAGGCTCTAAACCGAAGGCTAGGGCAATTAGAAGCTCTAAACCAAAACGGCTCTAAACCGGAGATTAGAGGATAGGAACTTGTGTGTAGAGGAGGAGGCCCTGCCCCTCCTTTTATAGGTGGAGGGGCTGGCGCGCCAGGGGAGGGGAGGGGAGTCCCTCCCCAACTCGGCCTAGGCTGGCCGCCGGCTTGGAGGAGAGGGACTCCTCCTCCAAGTTGGTTTCAACCTCCTCTTGCTTGTTTCCCACAGTTTCCTGTTTCCCACAGTTTCCTGTTTTCCACAGTTTCCTGTTTTAGCCGTTTAACTTTCAAACTGGCAATTTGACTTTTCAGTTTTGGAACAGCAAGAACACTTAGTACATGATGCAATCATTCAATGACACATTCATGTACCCTCCCCCCCGGAGTGCCGGACAATCCGGAACCTTCTAGAACATTCCCGATGAAAACACCGGAATCATTCCCGAACTCCGAAACGGGACTTTCCTTATATGAATCTTATTCTCCGGACCATTCCGGATCACCTCGTGATATCCCGGATCCCATCCGAGACTCCGAACAACATTCGGTCTCTTTCTCATAATACCATAACTACTCAAAACAACGTCGAATCCTTAAGTGTGTCTCCCTACGGTTCGTGAATTATGCGGACATGATCGAGACACTTCTCCGAACAATAACCAATAGAGGAATCTGGAAATTCATATGGCTCCCACATATTTCTACGATTACTTTGCGATCGAATGAACCACTTACATACGATAACAATTTCCCTTTGTCTCACGATAGTTTACTTATCCGAGGTTTTGATCGTCGGTATCTCTGCATACCTAGTTCAACCTCGTTACCGATAAGTACTCTTTTCTCGTTCCCGTGATATGTGATCCCTTGTGAGCCAGTCACATGCTTGCAAGCTAATTGGATGACATTCCACCGAGAGGGCCCAGAGTATATCTATCCGTCATATGGATGGACAAATCCCACTCTTGATCCATGTGTTTCAACCAATACTTTCCGAACACTCAATGCCACCTTTATAGCCACCCAGTTACGGTGTGGTGTTTGATGTCATCAAAGCATCCTTCCGGTGAAGGTGATATGCATGATCTCATGGTCGAAGGAATTAGGTTACTATGTATCAGAAAGCATATAGCAATTGAACTATTAAAATGACTTGATCTTTATGCTACGCTTATCTATAGGAGTATGTCCATCACATCATTCTCCTAATGATATGACCCTGTTGTTAATAACATCTCTATGTTCATGATCAGGAAACCATGATCATATATTAACCAACAAGCTAGTTTAACAAGAGGCTTTACTAGGGACTCTTTTATGTTTACAAATCACACAAGTATTAATGTTTCCGGTTAATACAATTTTAGCATGGTATTTAAACATTTATCATAAGTGTGAAGATATGATAATAACCACTTTATTATTGCCTCTTGGGCATATCTCCAACAGTCTCCCACTTGCACTAGAGTCAATAATCTAGTTTCAAACCTTTGTGTATTCAACACCTATGGCTTTCCGGTGTTGTATGTACACTATTGCTAGTGGTCAACTGATCTCCGGATCTGACACTTCCAGGTCCGTGTGTAATTGCATGTCTTTGCGTCTCTACGCATCACTCATTCTCTAATGAGATGGCTTTGTATAAATTTGGTCTTTCGGTGTGACCTTTAGCTCTTTGGGGTTAAAACATGTTGATAATATTGTCGCACAATATATCTTCATAGTATTATCCCACTGTGAACTACACCTAGTTTGATAACAAACTACTTGACACAAATGCCCTCTTTTGCTGCTATTATAGCAGTCATATACTTAGCCTTTTGTTGTAGTATCTGTCACAATGTCTTAACTTTGGAACTCATCCAAATCCATTATGGAACTCACTTTCCATTATATTGTGCCACCCTTAGTTTAGATTGAGATAAACTTAATTTGTACTTTGTGACAAAACTAGTATCAAAGTAGTACTTTTACAAGGAACTAACCATCTATTTGTCACTTCTACAAATATTATACTCTTAGTTCTTCCAAAAGATCATAAGAACATCCTTACTATTGTCCAATGATCATCGTACGAATCATTCTGGTATATGCTCACAACATTTAGAGCATAGGACATATCTGGATTTGTACATATCACAGTATGATTGATATAAATACTCTTTGTGATTTCATACATCAAGTATCAATCTATACTTGATTATTTGTTTCACTTTACCAAATGTCAATACACTTGAATATATCATCAACATTGAACTCATTCAATCCTTTCTGTGCGACAAGAACCTTTTTCTTGTAGTTTCTATATTAAACTCATTCAATATCTCGTCTATGTACTTCTGGCACAACCATATTAGCGTCTATTGATGCCAAATATTTGGGTTTTGCCTAAGTCTTTCATCGGGATGAAATTCTTAATATGTGTTAATAAAAGATACATCATTTTCAATCAACAATATGTCCTCCACATAATGTATTAGAATATGTCTTAGTGCTCCCACTTAATTTCTTGCAAATGCAAGCATCTCCATCGTCTCTGATGAACTTTTAAACTCCTTTAATAGTTTCATCACAGTGAAGATTCCAACTCCGCGATGCTCACTTTAACCATTGAAGTTTGCATATGCTTTTAGCATCCTTTTGAATTAACAAAACCCTATGGACCGTGTTGTGCACATGTCCTAGGTAACGATTCTATTAGAAGAACTTGTTTTGTTTATTCAACTACCATATAACAAATTATATGTAGTGGTTGCTACATTAATCCGTCTAGACTAAATATCACTATGAAAGATCAAATCTTGTCATAGTCAACCTTTGAACATTTTGTGAACTCTTTCCCAACATGTCGACTATTTCATAGATGTAAAACATCCATGTCTATTTCTTTATAGATCCAGACACAACTGTAAGGTCTTACACCTTTCTCGAGGGTCCTTCAAGTTCAAAACTTGATTTCTCGTGTATGGAACTATCACGGATTTTATGGCTTCAAGCCATTTGACGGAGTCAGGGCCCATCATCGCTTCTTTGCATGTAGTCGGTTCATTACTCTCAAATAATGATTCAACCCTCAAATCTTGGTATTTGATTGTTTACCCGATCTACTTGTTTCAATAGGAACTTAGATCTCCGCGACCACAACCTTTGAGGTACGTGAGCCATGAGCTTTGTTGCTGCCTCCGGAACACTTTTCGGCGCTGCGCAACTCTGCACATATAGCTAAGGTTCTTTTAACCTTATCAAAGTTCTATTGTCCTCCCACTTAACTTTTCACGAAAAATTCCTTCCAAAAGAAACTTGACGTTCTAAGCGACAAACACTTTTGTCTCTGGTGTTATGGAGGAATACTTAACAGTTATTCAAAATAACATACAAAGACAGGTTCATCCGACTTTGGTTGCAAACATCTTTCTTATGCAAAGCATACCAATGTTTAAGAAAGGACAACTTGGGTTTTATCCCAAACCATAACTTTATATGGTGTCATTTCAACGGATTATGATGGAGCTCTTTTTAGTGGAAAAACGGTAATCTCTAAAGCTTTTAATCTTTAAAATACAATGGCAGTTTTATGAATTATACCTTTGATCTTACCATGTCAAACAAGGTTTAATTACATATCTCGAATGCTCCATACCCTTATGGTGTTTCGGGAAATGCAAATCCACGGAACGATTCCTTAAATCTTAGGTATTATGCTAAACTCTGTAACTCAAATATCTTCCTTTATGATCTTTATCATAAACTGTTTATATTCTTGTTACTTATGCATGTGATTTGATGGAACGATTCCTTTATATTCTTTATCATAAACTGTTTATATTCTTTATTATGGAACGATTCCTTTATTTTGCACTTCATCTTGAAAGTCTTTGAACTTTTCAAATATTTCACACTTCATCCTTATTAAGTAAATATTCATATATTCACTCAAATTTTCGAAGAAAGCATATGAAGTTGAAATCCATCGCTCTTGACTACACATAATGGACTTCGTACAACAATATGCACAAGTTCCAATAAGCTAGTCATTCGTTCCCTTTTGGCCTATGAACGAAGTTTTAATTATCTCTAGGAAAGTTTCACAAGCGTCATTTGACCAAAATCAAAAGACTCCAAAATTCCATCCACATGGAGTTTCTTCATGTTTTCTTTCCATTATAATTTAAACAGCGATATCACTTCCTAAGTGATCTTTTAATCAATTTGTCTTTCGACATTTTTAGCACTAGTTTTATGGATGTGATTTTTCCAACGAGATTTGTGAATCATCCATCTTTTATGGATTACGGCAATTTATTTGAAGAACCCTTTTGTTCTCATAATACCTGATAAAACAAATCTTGAAGGCAAGCTTTGATGTTTAACGAGCAACACAATAACCCTTTATTTGTTCTCGATGAACATCATCACATTCTTTTGCTAGTTACTTAGGCCATTGTAGTTCATGAATTGTGTTGTTTCGTATGACGATTCACACCAACAAATTCAGTATCAAATACTTGAGAACCACATTGTTTAATAAGCAAAGAATATAGCCATAACATGTATATCATCTATATACTTAAACTGAACAATTCTAGTCATTTCTTTTCTGCCATATATTTATGAGATTTTCTTTCAGTATTTCCTTTTTCTGTTTGAAAGAATCTATCAACATCAATAGTGGAGTCATACATATGACACATAGTCCAAAGCCGTGTATAGTTAAATACCAATGTCTTTGGACTTGCACTTTGAAGTAGATCACCATTATCAAATGTTCGGTGTTCTTTCAAATTCCTTTCTTTAGTAATCTCTTGGTGTAGTAAACATTTTACCTACATCAAATATTCACCCTTATCATGGAATTATCCATGATCAAGCTACTTTTAGCTTATAACGGTGAAACATGAGTATAATGTTGCTCTCCAAATCCTTTTGGACGATTAGGACAACTAGTGTCTCCAACCTTTTGCAATTTCTCATCAAATATGAGAACATGACTTTTGCCATATTATACTCTATCATGTTGTAACCAATACTTCATTTCAGATATCACAATATCTTCCACACATCATGGTTTCTGAAACAACTCTTTCAGATCCTAGATATCCTTGATATTAAGAGAATCCTTTGAATATCAAGAATCATGGAGACAAACATGATACTTATATACTAACACTTGGAATTGTTACTCTTGATTTAATACTAATTATTAAAATTCATGGAGTAACCGGAACTTACTGAAAGTTTGCAATAGGACTTTTAAACTTTAGATTAACACTTCAAAACAATACGATACCAGTTCGTAAAGTAACTAACCAGAATTCTATAGTTCTATCATCTCAATTATAACTAAGCGTAAGGTGGTAAACGAATGCCAATGACTACAACAACTATGCAAATTCACTTTGATTTAGTCTATGATAAATTGAGTTTTAATTAATAATTAAATTAATCAAGGTAAACTCCCACTCAAAACAATATCCCTCACATTGTTTTAGTGATCACACGAACCAAATCCACCACATCAAAACCGATCATCACGAGAGTTGATATAGCTTCAATGGCGAACAATCAACACGTTCATCATATCTACTATATGACTCATGCTCTACCTTTCGGTAATCCGTGTTCCTGAGGCCATGTCTGTACATGCTAGGCTCGTCAAGATCAAACCTTAGTTTCCGCATGAGCAAATCTGGCTTGCTCACGTTGTATACACTTGTAGAATCTAACACACCCGATCATCACGTGGTGCTTCGAAACAACAAGCTTTAGCAACGGTGCTAACTAAGGGTGAACACTTTATGACTTGAAATTCATGTGCATGAGGGATCATCTTATAATGCTACCGTCGTCTACTAAGCAATACAAGATGCAAAAAGGATTAACATCACATGCAATTCATAATATGTGATATGATATGGCCTTTCTTCTTTGTGCTTCCGATCTCCATCTTCTAGCACGAACATGATCTCCATCATTACCGACATTGCATCAAGGTCAATGATGCTTCTCCATGGTTGTCGTCCACCGGCTTCAACTATTACAACTACTTTGAATAGACACGCGGGTCTTAACAGAATTTAAAGACAACCATATGGCTCCTGCCGGTTGCCAACTTACAATAAGGAACATTGCATACATCATATATAATCACAATCATGACCATATCACATCACAGCACACCCCTACAAAACAAAGTTAGACGCTTCTAATTTTCTTTGCATGTTTTACGTGGTTTGGGGCTTTCAATAAGTGTCGCTCTAACTTACGAACAAGAACCACAACATTGATACTAGTATTGTCAATCACCCGTTGTAAATTGGATCTTAACTATGCTAGGAGAAACAGGCACCCGCAAAGCCACTTATGCAATACAAGTTGCATGTCAAGCGTGGAGCAAGTCTCATGAACGATGTCATGTAAGGTTAGCCCGGGCCGCTTCATCCCAACATACCGCAAGATGCAAAGTACACAAGAAGCAATCGACAATAAAAGCATCAACGCCCACAATGACCATTGTGTTCTACTCGTGCAACAGATCTACATATAGACACGGCTCTGATACCACTGTAGGGGTTCGTAGCATGGAAAACAAAATTTTTCTATCGCATACAACCAAACAAGCCAAGATCTATCTACTAGATTGTAGCAACGAGTCGATGTAATGACTTACCCTCGAAGATTCCAAAGTGTTTAACGAGAGCAGATTCTCGTGGGTGATGTAGTCGTACTCTTTCCGATCTCAAGATCGCGTAGACGATCCTTCCGGCGCTGCGTTCCGGCAGCGCTTCCGCAGTCGGTCACACGTTCGGTACTCGACGAAGACCTTCCTCTCCCTTGTTCCAGCAGGCAGCGGAGGTTGTAGCACTCTCCTCGCGATTCCGGCAGCACAACGGCGTGGTACCGGAAGTAGAGGGGAGATCCCGCAGGGCTTCGCCTTAAGCCGGAGCGAGTATGGTGGAGTATGAGAGAGAGAGCTATTAGTGGTCTAGAGATTAGACACACCAATTAGAAGGCTCTAAACCGAAGGCTAGGGCAATTAGAAGCTCTAAACCAAAACGGCTCTAAACCGGAGATTAGAGGATAGGAACTTGTGTGTAGAGGAGGAGGCCCTGCCCCTCCTTTTATAGGTGGAGGGGCTGGCGCGCCAGGGGAGGGGAGGGGAGTCCCTCCCCAACTCGGCCTAGGCTGGCCGCCGGCTTGGAGGAGAGGGACTCCTCCTCCAAGTTGGTTTCAACCTCCTCTTGCTCGTTTCCCACAGTTTCCTGTTTCCCATAGTTTCCTGTTTTCCACAGTTTCCTGTTTTAGCCGTTTGACTTTCAAACTGGCAATTTGACTTTTCAGTTTTGGAACAGCAAGAACACTTAGTACGTGATGCAATCATTCAATGACACATTCATGTACCCTCCCCCCCGGAGTGCCGGACAATCCGGAACCTTCTAGAACATTCCCGATGAAAACACCGGAATCATTCCCGAACTCCGAAACGGGACTTTCCTTATATGAATCTTATTCTCCGGACCATTCCGGATCACCTCGTGATATCCCGGATCCCATCCGAGACTCCGAACAACATTCGGTCTCTTTCTCATAATACCATAACTACTCAAAACAACGTCGAATCCTTAAGTGTGTCTCCCTACGGTTCGTGAATTATGCGGACATGATCGAGACACTTCTCCGAACAATAACCAATAGAGGAATCTGGAAATTCATATGGCTCCCACATATTTCTACGATTACTTTGCGATCGAATGAACCACTTACATACGATACCAATTTCCCTTTGTCTCACGATAGTTTACTTATCCGAGGTTTTGATCGTCGGTATCTCTGCATACCTAGTTCAACCTCGTTACCGATAAGTACTCTTTTCTCGTTCCCGTGATATGTGATCCCTTGTGAGCCAGTCACATGCTTGCAAGCTAATTGGATGACATTCCACCGAGAGGGCCCAGAGTATATCTATCCGTCATATGGATGGACAAATCCCACTCTTGATCCATGTGTTTCAACCAATACTTTCCGAACACTCAATGCCACCTTTATAGCCACCCAGTTACGGTGTGGTGTTTGATGTCATCAAAGCATCCTTCCGGTGAAGGTGATATGCATGATCTCATGGTCGAAGGAATTAGGTTACTATGTATCAGAAAGCATATAGCAATTGAACTATTAAAATGACTTGATCTTTATGCTACGCTTATCTATAGGAGTATGTCCATCACATCATTCTCCTAATGATATGACCCTGTTGTTAATAACATCTCTATGTTCATGATCAGGAAACCATGATCATATATTAACCAACAAGCTAGTTTAACAAGAGGCTTTACTAGGGACTCTTTTATGTTTACAAATCACACAAGTATTAATGTTTCCGGTTAATACAATTTTAGCATGGTATTTAAACATTTATCATAAGTGTGAAGATATGATAATAACCACTTTATTATTGCCTCTTGGGCATATCTCCAACATGAACCACTTACATACGATACCAATTTCCCTTTGTCTCACGATAGTTTACTTATCCGAGGTTTTGATCATCGGTATCTCTGCATACCTAGTTCAACCTCGTTACTGATAAGTACTCTTTTCTCGTTCCCGTGGTATGTGATCCCTTGTGAGCCAGTCACATGCTTGCAAGCTAATTGGATGACATTCCACCGAGAGGGCCCAGAGTATATCTATCCGTCATATGGATGGACAAATCCCACTCTTGATCCATGTGTCTCAACCGACACTTTCCGAACAGTCAATGCCACATTTATAGCCACCCAGTTACGGTGTGGTGTTTGATGTCATCAAAGCATCCTTCCGGTGATGGTGATTAGCATGATCTCATGGTCGAAGGAATTAGGTTACTATGTATCAGAAAGCATATAGCAATTGAACTATTAAAATGACTTGATCTTTATGCTACGCTTATCTATAGGAGTATGTCCATCACATCATTCTCCTAATGATATGACCCTGTTGTTAATAACATCTCTATGTTCATGATCAGGAAACCATGATCATATATTAACCAACAAGCTAGTTTAACAAGAGGCTTTACTAGGGACTCTTTTATGTTTACAAATCACACAAGTATTAATGTTTCCGGTTAATACAATTATAGCATGGTATGTAAACATTTATCATAAGTATGAAGATATGATAATAACCACTTTATTATTGCCTCTTGGGCATATCTCCAACAGTCTCCCACTTGCACTAGAGTCAATAATCTAGTTTCAAACCTTTGTGTATTCAACACCTATGGCTTTCTGGTGTCGTATGTACACGATTGCTAGTGGTCAACTGATCTGCGGATCTGACACTTCCAGGTCCGTGTGTAATTGCATGTCTTTGCGTCTCTACGCATCACTCATTCTCTAATGAGATGGCTTTGTATAAATTTGGTCCTTTGGTGTGACCTTTAGTTCTTTGGGGTTAAAAACATGTTGATAATATTGTCATACAATATATCTTCATAGTATTATCCCACTGTGAACTACACCTAGTTTGATAACAAACTACTTGACACAAATGCCCTCTTTTGCTGCTATAGTAGCAGTCATATACTTAGCCTTTTGTTGTAGTATCTGTCACAATGTCTTAACTTTGGAACTCATCCAAATCCATTATGGAACTTACTTTCCATTCTATTGTGCCACCCTTAGTTTAGATTGAGATAAACTTAATTTGTATTTTGTGACAAAACTAGTATCAATGTAGTACTTTTACAATGAACTAACCATCTATTTGTCACTTCTACAAATAATTTACTCTTAGTTCTTCCCAAAGATCATAAGAATATCCTTACTACTGTCCAATGATCATCTTATGAATCATTCTGGTATATGCTCATAACATTTAGAGCATAGGACATATCTGGATTTGTACATATCACAGTATGATTGATATAAATATTCTTTGTGATTTCATACATCAAGTATCAATCTATACTTGAATCTTTGTTTCACTTACCCTGTGTCAATACACTTGAATATATCATCAATATTGAACTCATTCAATCCTTTCTGTGCGACAAGAACCTTTCTTGTAGTTTCTATATTGAACTCATTCAATATCTCATCTATGTACTTCTGGCACAACCATATTGGCGTCTATTGATGCCAATTATTTGGGTTTTGCCTAAGTCTTTCATCGAGATGAAATTCTTATCTTGTGTTAATAAAAAGATACATCACTTCCAATCAACAATATGTCTCCTACATAATGTATTAGAAATATGTCTTAGCGCTCCCACTTAATTTCTTGCAAATGCAAGCATCTTCATTGTCTCTGATGAATTTAAACTCTTTTAACAATTTCATCATTGTGAAGATTCCAACTCCGCGATGCTCACTTCAACCATTGAAGTTTGCATATGATTTTAGCATCCTTTGAATTAACAAAACCCTATGGACCGTGTCATGCACACGTCCTAGGTAACAATTCTATTAGAAGAACTTGTTTTGTTTATTCTACTACCATATAACAAAATTATATGTAGTGGTTGCTACATTTATCCGTCTAGACTAAATCGCTATGAAAGATCAAATCTTGTCATAGTCAACCCTTGAACATTGTTGTGAACTCTTTCCCAACATGTCGACCATTTCATAGATGCGAAACATCCATGTCTATTTCTTTATAGATCCAAACACAACTGTAAGGTCTTACACCTTTCTCGAGGGTCCTTCAAGTTCAAAACTTGATTTCTCGTGTATGGAACTATCACGAATTTTATGGCTTCATGCCATTTTACGGAGTCAGGGTCCATCATTGCTTCTTTGCATGTAGTCGGTTCATTATTCTCAAATAATGATTCAACCCTCAAATCTTGGTATTTGATTGTTTACCCGAGCTACTTGTTTCAATAGGAACTTAGATCTCCGTGACCACAACCTTTGAGGCACGTGAGCCATGAGCATTGTTGCTGCCTCCGGAACAATTTTCGGCGCTGCGCAACTCTGCGCATATAGCTAAGGTTCTTTTAACCTTATCAAAGTTCTATTGTCCTCCCACTTTACTTTTCACGAAAAATTCCTTCCCAAAGAAACTTGACGTTCTAAGCGACAAACACTTTTGTCTCTGGTGTTATGGAGGAATACTTAATAGTTATTCGAAATAACATACAAAGACAGGTTCATCCGACTTTGGTTGCAAACATCTTTCTTATGCAAAGCATACCAATGTTTTAAGAAAGGACAACTTGGGTTTTATCCCAAACCATAACATATGGTGTCATTTCAACAGATTATGATGGAGCTCTTTTCAGTGGAAAAAACGGTAGTTCACTAAAGCTTTTAATCTTTAAAATATAATGGCAGTTTTATGAATTACACCTTCGACCTTACCAGGTCAAACAAGGTTTAATTACATATCTCGAACGCTCCATACTCTTATGGTATTTCGGGACATGTAAATCTACGGAACGATTCCTTAAATCTTAGGTATTATGCTAAACTTGTAACTCAAAATATCTTCCTTTATGATCTTATCATAAACTATTTATATTCTTGTTACAATGATCTTGCACTTCATCTTGAAAATCTTTGAACTTTTCAAATGTTTCATACTTCATCCTTATTAAGTAAATATTCATATATTCACTCAAATTTCTGGAGAAAGCATATGAAGTTGAAATCCATCGCTCTTGACTACATAATGGACTTCGTACAACAATATGCACAAGTTCCAATAAGCTAGTCATTCGTTCCCTTTTGGCCTACGAACGAAGTTTTAATTATCTCTGGGAAAGTTTCACAAGCGTCATTTGATCAAAATTCAGAAGACTCCAAAATTCCATCCACATGGAGTTTCTTCATGTTTTCTTTCCATTATAATTTAAACGGCGATGTCACTTCCTAAGTGATCTTTCAATCAATTTGTCTTTCGACATTTTTAGCACTAGTTTTATGGATGTGATTTCTCCAACGAGATTTGTGAATCATCCATCTTTTATGGATTACGGCAATTATTTGAACAACCCTTTTGTTCTCATAATACCTGATAAAACAAATCTTGAAGGCAAGCTTTGATGTTTAACGAGCAACACAATAACCCTTTATTTGTTCTCGATGAACATCATCACATATTCTTTTGCTAGTTACTTAGGCCATTGTAGTTCATGAATTGTGTTGTTTCGTATGACGATTCACACCAACAAATTCAGTATCAAATACTTAATAACCACATTGTTTAATAAGCAAAGAATATAGCCATAACATGTATATCATCTATATACTTAAACTGAACAATTCTAGTTTTTTCTTTTCTGCCATATATTTATGAGATTCTCTTTCAGTATTTCCTTTTCTGTTTGAAAGAATCTATCAACATCAATAGTGGAGTCATACATATGACATATAATCCAAAGCATGTATAATTAAATACCAATGTCTTTGGACTTGCACTTTGAAGTAGATCACCATCATCAAATGTTTGGTGTTCTTCCAAATTCCTTTCTTTAGTAATCTCTTGGTGTAGTAAATATTTTACCTACATCAAATATTCATCCTTATCATGGAATTATCCATGATCAAGCTACTTTTAGCTTATAACGGTGAATCATGAGTATAATGTTGCTCTCCAAATCCTTTTGGACGATTAGGACAACTAGTGTCTCCAACCTTTTGCAAATTCTCATCAAACATGAGAACATGACTTTTGCCATATTATACTCTATCATGTTGCAACCAAAACTTCATTTCAGATATCACAATATCTTCCACACATCATGGTTTCTGAAACAAATCTTTCAGATCCTAGATAACCTTGATATTAAGACAATCCTTTGAATATCAAGAATCATGGAGACAAACATGATACTTATATACTAACACTTGGAATTGTCACTCTTGTTTTAATACCAATTATTAAACTTCATGGAGTGACCGGAACTTACTGAAAGTTTGCAATAGGACTTTTAAACTTTAGATTAACACTTCAAAACAATATGATACCAGTTCGTAAAGTAACTAACCAGAATTCTATAGTTCTATCATCTCAATTGTAACTAAGCGTAAGGTGGTAAACGGATGCCAATTACTACAACAACTATGCAAATTCACTTTGATTTAATTTATGATAAATAATATTCAACTTTTAATCATATTGCTGTTGAACTCCCACTCAAAACAATATCCCTCACATTGTTTTAGTGATCACACGAACCAAATCCACCACATCAAAACCGATCATCACGAGAGTTGATGTAGCTTCAATGGCGAACAATCAACATGTTCATCATATCTACTATATGACTCATGCTTTACCTTTCGGTGATCCGTGTTCCGAGACCATGTCTGTACATGCTAGGCTCGTCAAGATCAACCTTAGCTTCCGCATGAGCAAATCTGGCTTGCCCACGTTGTATACACTTGCGGAATCTAACACACCCGATCATCACGTGGTGCTTCGAAACAACGAGCTTTAGCAACGGTGCTAACTAAGGGTGAACACTTTATGACTTGAAATTCATGTGCATGAGGGATCATCTTATAATGCTACCGTCGTCTACTAAGCAATACAAGATGCATAAAGGATTAACATCACATGCAATTCATAATATGTGATATGATATGGCCTTTCTTCTTTGTGCTTCCGATCTTCATCTTCTAGCACGAACATGATCTCCATCATCACCGACATTGCATCAAGGTCAATGACGCTACTCCATGGTTGTCTTCCACCAGCTTCAACTATTACAACTACTTTGAATAGACACGCGGGTCTTAACAGAAATTAAAGACAACCATATGGCTCCTGCCGGTTGCCAACTTACAATAAGGAACATTGCATACATCAAATATAATCACAATCATGGCCATATCACATCACTGCACACCCCTGCAAAACAAAGTTAGACGCCTCTAATTTTCTTTGCATGTTTTACGTGGTTTGGAGCTTTCAATAAGTGTCGTTCTAACTTACGAACAAGAACCACAACATTGATACTAGTATTGTCAATCACCCGTTGTAAATTGAATCTTAACTATGCTAGGAGAAACAGGCACCCGCAAAGCCACTTATGCAATACAAGTTGCATGTCAAGCGTGGAGAAAGTCTCATGAACGATGTCATGTAAGGTTAGCCCGGGCCGCTTCATCCCAACATACCGCAAGATGCAAAGTACACAAGAAGCAATCGACAATAAAAGCATCAACGCCCACAATGACCATTGTGTTCTACTCGTGCAACAGATCTACATATAGACACGGCTCTGATACCACTGTAGGGGTTCGTAGCATGGAAAACAAAAATTTTCTATCGCATACAAACAAAACAAGCCAAGATCTATCTACTAGATTGTAGCAACGAGTCGATAGAGGAACTCACCCTCGAAGATTCCAAAGCAGTTAACGAGAGCAGATTCTCGTGGGTGATGTAGTCGTACACTTGCCGATCTCAAGATCGCGTAGACGATCGTTCCGGTGCCGCGTTCCGGCAGCGCTCCCGCAGTCGGTCACACGTTCGGTACTCGATGAAGACCTTCCTCTCCCTTGTTACAGCAGGCAGCGGAGGTTGTAGCACTCTCCTCGCGATTCCGGCAGCACAACGGCGTGGTACCGGAAGTAGAGGGGAGATCTCGCAGGGCTTCGCCTTAAGCCGGAGCGAGTATGGTGGACTATGAGAGAGCCCTCGACGATCTAGGGTTTAGACACGTCGAGGAAGAGGTGCTAGGGCGGCGGCTAGGGTTTGGGATTTGCCCAAGTCGGCGCCAAGGGGAGCCCTAGGAGGTGGCGGCAGCTGCAGGAGGTGGCGGCACCATATTAGGGTTTAGAGGAGAGGATCTTGTGTGTATTGGAGGGGCAGCCCTGCCCCTCCCTTTATAGGTGGGAGGTGCGGCCAAGGGGAGGGGAGTCCCTCCCCAACTCGGCTTGGAGGTGGGCCGCCGGTTGGAGGAGGGAACTCCTCCCCAACTCGGTTTCAAACTTCCTCCTCCTCTTTTCCACTTTCCAAATTTAGCCGTTTGACTTTTCAATTTAGCTATTTGACTTTTCAAACTAGGATTCGATTAATCCTTTATTTGGAATAGCGATGACACTTAGTACATGATGCAATCATTCCAACTTGCAATGACACATTCATGTACCCCTTCCCCTCCGGAGTGCCGGACATTCCGGAACCTTCTAGAACATTCCCGATGAAAACACCGGAATCATTCCCGAACTCCGAAACGGGACTTTCCTTATATGAATCTTATTCTCCGGACCATTCCGGATCTCCTCGTGATATCCCGGATCCCATACGAGACTCCGAACAACATTCGGTCTCTTTCTCATCATACCATAACTACTCAAACAATGTCGAATCCTTAAGTGTGTCTCCCTACGGTTTGTGAATTATGCGGACATGATCGAGACAATTCTCCGAACAATAACCAATAGAGGAATCTGGAAATTCATATGGCTCCCATATATTTCTATGATTACTTTCCGATCGAATGAACCACTTACATACGATACCAATTTCCCTTTGTCTCACGATAGTTTACTTATCCGAGGTTTTGATCGTCGGTATCTCTGCATACCTAGTTCAACCTCGTTACTGATAAGTACTCTTTTCTCGTACCCGTGGTATGTGATCCCTTGTGAGCCAGACACATGCTTGCAAGCTAATTGGATGACATTCCACCGAGAGGGCCCAGAGTATATCTATCCGTCATATGGATGGACAAATCCCACTCTTGATCCATGTGTCTCAACCGACACTTTCCGAACACTCAATGCCACCTTTATAGCCACCCAGTTATGGTGTGGTGTTTGATGTCATCAAAGCATCCTTCCGGTGATGGTGATTAGCATGATCTCATGGTTGAAGGAATTAGGTTACTATGTATCAGAAAGCTTATAGCAAATGAACTATATTAAATGACTTGATCTTTATGCTACGCTTACTATAGGAGTATGTCCATCACATCATTCTCCTAATGATATGACCCTGTTGTTAATAACATCTCTATGTTCATGATCAGGAAACCATGATCATATATTAACCAACAAGCTAGTTTAACAAGAGGCTTTACTAGGGACTCTTTTATGTTTACAAATCACACAAGTATTAATGTTTCCGGTTAATACAATTATAGCATGGTATGTAAACATTTATCATAAGTATGAAGATATGATAATAACCACTTTATTATTGCCTCTTGGGCATATCTCCAACAGCCAGGGCAGCACCCCAGGCTAGGCGGTAGTAGCACTCTTCCTAGGGTCACCTTCGCGTGGTGGCTGATGTGTTCAAGGTGGCGAACTGTTGGTCTAGGATTGGTGGTGGCACAGAGCCGATCTATGCGAATAAAGGTGGTTTGTCCGTGCTGATCTTTGGGCACCAAGTCTACAATCTTATTCATGTCGACCTCCTTCATCTGTCCGCTGAAGAGTTTCTATCTTCCTCTCAGAGATCTCCAGTAATCGGTGTCTGGAGCTACTAGATATCTATATCTGAAGCGATCTGGTAGAGCGCGTTCTTATCTTCAGTCAATTTGCTTCATGAGGGCGTGTCACGAAGCTTCGCTTTCTTGTTAATTCCATGGTAGATGTGTAATTATATATTTCAATGATATTGATGTATGTGGAGAAATTCATGGTGACTGTGCTCGAGGGTTTTTAAGTTATGGCAAAGAGGTGTTTTGTTTGCGATGAACACTATGCTACACATGTTCTTCCTATGTGTCAAGTGTTTGGTGACCGTAACAACGGTATTGGCAAGAAGAGTTGGCAACACAAGTGTACTGCATTTTTGTTGGTGCTACTCGAGCATCGAGTCGGTATTTTCTGGGTGCGAACCCTAGGTTCGACCTTTAATGGTTGTACCCCAGATTGTTGAAGACATTGTTTTGAGATCTCAGACTTTCCCCTTGGTGAAAACCCGAGATATTTGATCGGGCAATGACAAAGCTTGTGCATTGTTTGTTTCTTGGAGGCGTTGCCTCTGGATAATTCCTTTTGTAGTCCGGGTATTGTTTTAGGTGGTCGTTAGAGTCTTGTTGTTGCGAGTATTTCATCATCATGATGGGGTCTTTTTTTCTATTTCTCCTCTTTTTTTGCAAGTTTATGTGCGTCCTTGACGTTTGTGGACATCTTGTTTGTGCAGGGGTTTGGTGTAATTGGTTTCTTCACATAATTAATATATTCCCTTTATCGAAGAATTAGGAGAGTCATTGGCCAAGATTTTACTGTAAGCTAATTAAATCTAGATTGTTTTGAGGAACGAGACCAATGACATGAGGGTGAGTGCTGGAGAAGGGAATGGGATTTGGGTGTTCCAAAGAGAAGAGGTTTGTTTTGCCAGGCATCAGACAAGGGAGTTGGTCCATCGATTTTGGTCATATGCTTCGAGGGTCATATATGATTTTCTTCTATCCCAGAATATACACAAATTATCTGTTTGACCCAGATAACCTAACAACCATGAATTCTAACATCCTATGAAAATATAAAAGTGGTAATGGCCATACGCCAATCGAGCAAAAATTTTACCGTCAACTATCCGAGAACATAAATGATTTTCCTATTCGGCCCAGCTAATAAAACAACCAATAATTTCAATATTGGAAAAATGTTATTGTACCTTCAGGATCTCCTATTTGATTATTCCATCAAATTAAAATTCAATCTATAAGAATATAACATGGCTTAATTCTTCGTATCAAGTACATGTGGCAGGAACGGACAACTCCGAATTTAAGGCTATCATACTTTGTTAATGTAATATTTGCCGTGAGTGCATGGTGTGCTCATAGAATACAACCACACACAAAGTTTAACTTTATATACTTTACAAAGTCAGCAGTGAAGCATAAATTCTCCTCTGCTGAGAATGCATGGTGCTTGATGCGATAGTATGAATATATTATTTCAGGGGAATATTCATGGTATTTTCTTAGTATCAAGTCAGGGAAATCATCCCTTCCTATTAATAGGAACAATCCGGTTGTAAGGACGAAGTCCACTAAGTAGGAAAATAGTATCTTTATCTAACTTAAAATTATCCTTATATATCAATATATTTAATGGCCACAATATAGTTTATAATTAATCTAGTAGAATTTCAATGTGGGAATTTAAAAGTTAATGGTTGACTAAAATTCAATTGGATTTAGAATCCCATCTATTTTATTCAACAATGAAATGATGAAGCTATAAAAGTGATGATCAGCAAGAACCACATATACTTTGGCAAAGCGCTGAGCATTTCCCACGGGACAATTTCCCCCGACTCCTCTCAAGATGCGACACATGTCCTATTTCCTTCGTCATCTGAAACCAGTCCTGCAATTGTTGCACTGAAGTATAATACCACCCGCCCCGTTCAAGAAAAAAACCTCTACGTGTAGCACAAACTCACCGGGCACCATCGGCTTGTAGCGCCCTCACCAGCAGCATTGACAGCAACACCTTGAGAACCGCTAGCAGCACTACCGTAGACCGGTGGTAGCAGTACCTCACCGCTGCCCGACGATGGCAAAACACCTCCATAGTCATATGATAGCATCAAACTTTTGTCCATGCTTTTGTTTCTACAACGACTAGTATAAGTTTAGTTTGTTCGTTGAACCAAAAACCGAGTTAAGAGCAGTCAAACCGGCTTAGCTCAACCTAGAGCCACCGGAATCCTAGTCGAGGTCACTTCTGGGAGAATGATCTTCAGGTCATAAAAATTTCTTACTAGATTATCTTGCATATTGCGCTTCTAGCCAGCCTCCTTCGATATGACGTATCCATTTAACACGACCTCTGATTCTGAACAACCCATGAGGACATCCTTAATATGGGATGACTATGAACGCTCCAATTATTTAGAAGCATGTAGAAATGACTCCCCAAAACGTCATATGGCCCACATTTTATGAGCTTAAGGAACAGCGACGCCTACCATAGAGGCGCTCAAGAAGAGATGCCAAGACGAGCTGGATGCACTTTGGAAGAAGCGACATGACAAGTTCGAGGCATTTTGAATGAATACTTGGAGGCATTCATGGTGACTTTCAAGAACAATCTTTATGTAACTTAAACCTTTCCGTATGCATATATATATATATATAGATATATATCAATATATATTTATTATAATATGGCCATAAGACAGTACACAATGAAATTAGCAGAGTTTCTATGTCGAGATATAGTGAAATTTAATGGATGACTGAAATTCAATTGGATATTTAAGAATTCCAGTTATATAAACTACATCTGATACCATCTTATCTATTGAACAATGAAATACTTAAGCTATAAAATTAAAAACCAACAACAACAACCACTTGGATCATCAGACAAATACTTTGGGAAACGATGAGCGTCCCCCATCGGATAATTTTCCCCGATGCCCGCTTGACCAGTGACATGTGTCCTACTGACTTCGTCGCGAGAAGGGTGAGAGGCATGTGCTTTGGGAATACTATAAGAATACCGGTTAAAAATAGATTACCACAACAACCCATGCAACCGATCATAGGTTCTTGGTTTGGGGAGCATTCCGTGGAGCCCATGGTACCTGCACATTGGGTTGTCATTCCACATGAGCATTGGGGTCCCTTCAGGTTGTATTGATCGAGCGCAACACTTTTCTGGCTTTGTTAAACAGTAGCATGATCCGTGTAAAAGTTTTGAAAGCTAGTACATACATTCAAAAGCGCAACACCAATGTAAGACACACATAGTAATTTCCCGATGGTTTTTATTCCCCACTTAACAGGTCCATTGCACTTCCCATTTCCTACCCAACTTTATGTCATTTAACTATTTCACATTGTAACACACATGCCAGAAAGTGGAAGTGGTCATAAGTATGTTTTGAATAAATTGTTCCATGCGCTTAAATTGCTCGCATGTAGTAACCTTGAAATGCTTCTACAATGGCGTCATACATTAGGTAGAGCATCAATCTATTAAGTGGATATCTCTACTTCCTAGCTTGTTATCGTTTAGTGTTGGACCCATGGATTCAATTGCTTCAAGATGGATGGTTAGGTGCCCACCTAGACACGAGAGGAATATCGTCTTCTATCGATTCAGATTTATTCACAAAAATCTTGGTATGTTAATCGACAATTGTCAAATGTTAACTTTGACCACCCAGAAGCAATTACCTGCATTAAGGCAAAACAACTAGTAGAATTAGGTTTGGTAAAAAACAATTAAGTGCATTAAGGCAGGGAAACAATGGAGCATGCGGAAAGGGGAGTCCGTTCAGATGCGAAAGGTTGAGACTATAGAAATCTGGCCAGAGGAAACAATCTCAGAGCTTAGGTAGCTACAGTAAAGGAGTGGAAGATTAATTATGATAAAAAATATGAAATTGATTGTACACTAAAGTGGATAATGTAAATTGTTGCCTTTTAACCTTCTAATGCTATAAATATATGTGCACATGAAGAGAGACTTTAATTGATATTAGCTTTTTGGGGTGACGTGGACGTATATAATTGCAAAACAATACCGGTAGTGGGGATATAGCAGATACCCAACTAGGTGGGTCGGGAATTTACCTTTTGGGGTGATGTGATAAGAAATTCCGTTGGGATGAGGGGATAAAGTATTATTCTATTTTAACCATTTCTTCCAATGCTATAAATATCGACGGGTCTACCTCTTCATGTACTCACCAATTGCACTGATAGATGCAATATCTCCTACCTTGATCTCAGTCATCGCCTACTCTAGCTCGATTCAGGTAGTTGGTTTCTTGTTACTCAATTATGGATTTTCTCATCATTAAGCTTACCCGTGCACTTGCATGGGCTAGAACTTTTAAATATTTCTTGCATGAAAAAAGTTTATACAGATGAGAAATGTCATACAACATTGATTATTAGTGTCAATCCTTGATAGCTGTGTATCTAAATGTTTTTTGTTTTAGACATAGATCCATAGAGTTGTATTCCTTCTATGTATTTGTTGCCGGGTTGTATTTGCTAAAATTAAGCTTGTTAATTGTTGTTTTGCAATGTTGGATACATATTGTTTTCGATATAGTGGCCAGCATTTTTGGTTTTATTAACGATGGAAAAATATGAGTGTACAATTATTGAAGAAATTATGTACTCAATGATTAATACGCAGATAACTTTTAGACATAAACTACTGCCACTCTTTTGTTTTCTTCATGGAGTAGACCATAGTTGTTCAACACCCCTTTCACCATGATGGTTCATGCCAAAAAAATAGAAATGTTTTCTTGAATGTTAGCAAAAATTAGTGCTGTTTTACCATCCAAATTCAAGAATAACTATAAAAATATATACATTCAGGTTATGTAAACTAGAAAAGGAATCCCCAAAAGTCATTTTTATTTATACGTTCAATAATTTTAGGACTATTGCACTTTAAACTTTTTGTCTCATTCAAATAATATAGCAATCTTAAAATCATCTATACTTGACTTAATATTTGTATGTTTAGGTTTTAAAACAAGAATATGGCATCTTTCCAGTGTGAGAAGAAATATGATAATGATGTGCAAGTTGATCGTTCCATGAAGGCTAAGGAGCTGTTTAAGAAATCTAAAGCCATAGTTGTTGAAAAAGAACGCCTTGATAATGACGCAGCTGCCAAAATGCAAATTATCATTGTAGAAGGTACTTTGAAGAATCAAACAAAGGGACCCCTGAGTATTATGGATAGCAAAGTATTCGCAGGAAACTTTGTCAAGGAGTTCCCAAAAACTATTACCACGTCCGATGATTTCGCCATGGCAAACATGTACCCTAAAGGTGTGAAGGCTGCTGTGGTGTACTCCGGCACAAATAGAATTGGTTTTGAATGTGCATGGCTCCTTGCTTTTGCAGATACTGAGTCTACTGGAAGGAGGGTAAGTACACAAACATAGACACTCCATATTTCCAAATAATAGTTGTCATTACGCATTCCGGAAAAACACAATTCTTAGAAAAAATATAAAGGAGCAAAATGTAAAGAGGAGGAACAGAGAAAAGCACTTGAGAAAATAAGATTATCGTAGAAATGGTAATAAAATGTGGTAATGATTTTTTCAATCAAATTTCCATTCAAAACTTTAATATTTGTTATCATTTACTAATTCTTTTCATCTTTTATTTTAAATGGGGCAGATATATGCGGAATGTGGCCGCAAAGGTAAATTCGACAACATCAATTGGGAAAATATTGAAAAGAATCTGGATGAATCTGGAGAAACTACTAACCCGTGTGACCCGTTCACTATGACCTCGGTCTATGCTAGCATTGCCAACTCTAGCGGGATTTCTACTGTTGATGCAAAATTCCTTGGCTAAACGAGCTCCACTGATAATTAATGGATTAAGTCTTATGGACTATGATATATTGTAATAATCTTGCAACTATGTTGCCTGTAGCCATCATGTGTGATGTGCTACCCAAAACTTTGATTTTCATGTCTTTCCTTCAGACTATGTAATAAATAAGGCTCGGAGCACCCTAGGGTGCAAGGTGAGAAGTGTTGCTCCTAATTATGTAATAAATATATCCACTGGATAACTATCTATTGGATCCTATAATTAATGTTTGTATCCTTATTGTTGTTTAGTTCCGTTCAATTTACTCTATTATAGAACAAGCCTTCATAAACGGTGGAAATAGCCTATTGGACACTACTTTTCCAACCGCCACTATCCATGTTGTGTGGTGTGCATGTACTGCGCACACAGTTTATTTAACCGTGTGCGAAAGGGAATATGGTTTCTTGAGTCCATCCGTCTGCAAATTGTAGTGCCTTCGCACACGTGTAGTGTTTCCTGATGATGTCAAGTGACTTGTGTTGTTCCATTATATGTGTTCATCTTATTTTCCACACGATTACTTAGGACTTGCCGTATGCTTACTATAGACATTGCCAACATTTTTACTGTGAACCGTCTCTAGTGTAGACCCTGGATCCTAGTAGATGTATGCAAATACGGTACAAAACCTTCATCATAGGTCTACATACATTTGCACATAGCTTCGTTTGGTACATAGGAGAATGACAGACAAATAATAAGAGCATATTTATCTACTTCTTGGTTACACAACAAAGTGATGAACATAAGAAGAAATATAGATTAACTAATTGAAATATTATTTTCCGACCCAAAGACAGGGAGGTTTGGGCATTGAGGTGCTAGAACTTAAAAAAAAATGCTTGCTAAGAAAATGGTTGCATAAGCAATTAATATAAGAAGGGGTGTGGAAAGAGTTGTTACACAACAAATATCTGACAAACAAAACTCTAGCACAAGTTGAAGCTGAACCGACCGATTCACCTTTTTTTTGAAAAGGACTAATGGGAGTAAAAGATGAGTTATTTGCTTTAGGTACTTTTGAAATTGGTGATTGGAAATACATTAGGTTCTGGGAAGATGCTTGGTTAGGAGATATGCCTCTCTCCCAACAATATCCTTCTATTTACAATATTGTACACAGGAAGAATGTTCATGTATATGATATTTTGTCCCACAATCCTATCAACATCGGCTTTAGACGAACTTTAACAGGAAGTAAATGGGATGCATGACTGCATCTATGTGAGAGATTCATGGCAATAACTTTGACAAATGATCCCGATAAATTTATATGGAGTCTAACTAAGAATGGGGTGTTCATAGTTAAATCGATGTACGAGGATCTCATGAATGGACATCCACGTTTCTCCACAAGATATCTATGGAAGATAAAGATACCAATTAAAGTTAAGATTAGTTTTTCAATAAAGATACCAATATGAAATAAGATAGAAATGATTAGTTTTTTCGAGTATGCATATGTGTTAGAGGGAGCATTGGGCCACCAACCTAAGCCAAGCTATGCATCATGGCGGAAGTTTACAACATGAATATTATATGAAGAACTCTCGCAATATAAAAAGGAAAGAAAGAGAGAGATCTACGAGAAGAGTAAACAAAGTGCTGAGAAGTTCATTTAGTCTGTTTGTTCTATCATTGGATCGTGGATGGTCTACCTTTGAACTCAGGGGGCAAGGACCACTCATACAAAGGGGCGGGAGGTACCTCAGTGGCACCTTGTTTGAAGTTGTGTGCATATGATGGCGTATCTCTTGTGCTCTTGATAAACTGGGTACTTGTGATCAAGGGGCATGAAACATTTAACTTACAAAGGGTCAAAAACATAAATCATACCTACTACTGTTAAAAACAATGCATGGAACCCCACTCTTATGAATATCGTTGAATTGATCTACATATCTCAAAACTTTATTTTTCTACAATCTGTTATTGAAGGACTAGCACATATGTTCCTTGCTAACTTTTTGTTACAAAAGTGTCAAAATATCAAAATAAAAAAAGAGTCTTCCATAATTTCATAGGTTCATGATACGTTCATTTTGCGTCACTATTCTATATCATAATTTACTGTTATTCATTTATATATTTCTTACTAAGAGGTGATACTTATGTTATTTCATCTATTTTTGCATGTTGGATAACTTTTGGAGGATGAACTGCCAGTCAGGATTCTGATGGAAAAAGCAGTGTTTAGATGCAATATTCGCGAAGATCAGAAAATTCTAGAAAATACACGAAAAATCCTATTTTTCCAGAAAACGGAGGAAGCCAGAAGGGGAGGAAGAGATGGGCCACAGGGGGCCCACACACCCCATGCGCGGGCCACCCTGGGTCGCGCCACTAGGGGGTGTGGCCACCCTAGCCCACCTCCTGATTCTCCCCTTCGCCTATAACTTCCTCCCGAAACCCTAATAATCGGGGAGGGACCACAGAAATATTCCGCCGCCTCTACGAGGCGGAAACTACAGAGAGAGAAAGAGCTCTCCGGTAGGCAGATTTTTGTCGGGGAAATTCCTTCTCGGAGAGGGGAGACCGTCGCCATCAACACCATCATCAAGATAGGCTTCATTAGGATCAGCATCATCATCATCCACACCATCATCTCCACCAGCACCATCATCACCACTCTGTCTCGCTATAACAATTGTGTTGGATATTGCTTTAGTTCGCAGGGGAAACTTTTGCGGTGTTAATTACTATTGTAGTTGATGCTTGTGAGTGGAACTATAGGATTATTGTGAAAATAGCTTGCCTAATAAAGATTTCAGGATAGAACAACTTGCTTCTATTGATCCAGTCTATGACCTTGGACCTCTTTTTAATGACTGTAAGTATGCTTATTTTGATGATAAAGTTGTTTCCAGTGATAGATATATTGTCAACTTTATTCAAAGTGTTACTGAAAGTTATTATTAGAGAGGGAAACATGGTTTTATGCATCTCAATGATGTTAAGTTTCCCCGTTTAATTTTGAAAGCTTTGAAGTTGCACTTGTTTTGTCTTCCTATGCTTGTGACTTTTTGTTTCAACAATTCATTTTCTCATGATACTCCCATGCATAGGAAGTGGGTTAGACTCAAGTGTGTTGGTTATTTGCTTCTTGATGCTCTCTTTCACTTCAAA
Source organism: Avena sativa (assembly GCA_916181665.1). Classification (NCBI taxonomy): domain Eukaryota; kingdom Viridiplantae; phylum Streptophyta; class Magnoliopsida; order Poales; family Poaceae; genus Avena; species Avena sativa. The sequence goes on along the minus strand of OV702300.1, from coordinate 13,285,671 downwards.
TATATATATCCTAAGTGAACATCTTTGAAAGTTTCAAGCCTAACTTAAAGGCATTAAAGAAAAGTACTTGTTGCGAGATAACCCAAGAGTTTTGTCGTGTATTGGAAGTTATTACCTCAGTAACAACCGCTCCTTATCCTTTTTTTTGGTTTTTGTGTCAGTTCAACTACTTTTGTGAAGTAGAGGTGTTGTGAAAAGTGGCTGTCCTGGGATAGATTTTTTTGCTGTATTGTAAAAATTCGTGAGGAAGCTCAGTACTTCGGATTGAGCTGAATTGTTCTGAGCTTGTTCTCCAGGTTGTTACCCAACTTTCATTAGCTCTGCACTTTTTGATTTGAGCAATAGAAGGTCTTTGAAAAATTCAATCTTTGCCTACTGGTCTGTTTTGACAGATTTCTGCCATCCTGTGCATTTGCCTCTTATAGAAGCTTTTGTTTTGATGGGTTTTCAGTTGAAGTGTGTACCAAAGGTTTATTGTTTTTTCTTATACTAATGTTGTCATTGAGTTTGTGCAAAGGTTTTGTATGAAGGAAATTCTCAGGAGAAAGAGGAAACGAATCTGCAGAGTTCGTCTTTGAATAGGTAAAAGTGGTGAAAACATAAGGTTCGTGAAACTCCAATCTTTTTATATTTTTGATGTTTTTAATACATAAGGGAAGTTACGAGGCGAAAATGAAGAGGAAACGGAGCCCGGGGTGGGATACCCACCCCAGGCGCGGGTCCTAGCCTGGCCGCGCCTGAGGGGGTGTCCTCCCCCCGTACTCCGTCTCCGCCTCGTTTCCTTGTCAAAACCTTCCTTATGCATTGAAACTTTGTAATATATAATCCCCCTGGGTTTCCCAAGGTTTGTGCATCGTGTTCTCGTCGTGTTTTCGTTTCGATCTGTTTCTGTCAGGAAATCTTCTCAAGTTTAGAGCTCCATGGCCTCTGCCGACGACAAAGGCAAGAAGCCCGAGGAAGAAGAACCTCAAGTCCCAAAGGAGGAGAAGATTCCGGTAGGATATGAAGGTGACATGGAGGAGGACAAGCAACCGGACACCCGCGCTACCGTTGCAAGCATTGGGTTGGTGGTACGACCTACCAAGCTTAAGAGGACAAACACGGATGTCTAAAGGAGGGAGAGCTCCGCGCCATATCCTCGCTCCACGCACACTTCCTCCTAGTACCCCTTGTTCTAACCATGAAGGGAAGAAACGCTCTAATTTGGAAGAATGGAGGAAGATTAACAAGGACTGGGATCCTCGGTCTGAGTTGATGATGGGCTGCATTGAGCATAATTCATAATTAATCTGTACTCTTACTTTTGAGTTCGAGGAGTTGAGGAAACTTATTGAAGAGCTTATCAAGAGGACACCACCACCACCAAAGGAGTAATTCGTCATCAGGTTTGGCATCCCCTGGGCTAGTTCCAAGGTTGGGGGAGTGCCGCGGTATCACCACCACCACTATCTTTCATATTTTACCTTTCTAGTGGATTCATATATGTGGTAGAGAAGTTATGTTATGGTTTGGTTTGCATGTGGAAGTATCTCTCCTTTAGTTGATTATCTATGTATCCCTTGGTGTGAGTGCCTTTATTGAATATTAAAGAGAAGTCTCATCTTTTACTTTTTGTACTTCTTATTTATTTAGCAATCTCTATTATATGATGAATCTTGTTGATCAGTATTGGCACCACTTTGGGAGCATCAAGTGGGTCTAAATTGGTTTTGGCAAACCGAGTTTTGGTCAGTAGCAACTATTTTTGAGGTTTGAAAGAGAAAAAAAGAGAAAGAAAAAGCTTATAGGTATTTGGTATCATTTGTTTTCTTTCTTGTTGGCTCATAAGTTTAGTATTCTTTATTTAAGATCTTTTGTGTCTTCAAGGAAGCTTGCATGTTTCTCTTTATTGTATGTTTGCTTGTTTCTTTCAACTCTCTTGCTTGCTACCCAGCATTGCTAGCCAAAAACCTGTTTTGAGAAGGCATACTTCTCATGTTTCCGAACTCCTTTGAACCAAACTTTTGCCACTTGTTTCCAACATATCTACCTAGTAGGACTTTTGCTATTCCAAGAAAATTCTCAAGCTTCATCTACCTTCCGAATTAAAAAGTATTTTGTTATGTGAAAATTAGTTAGTAAAGCTCTCACGAACTTGATGACACACTTTATTTTCTTGCCCCTAATAAACTTGAACCATTGTGGACATCGAAGTTGTATATGCTTGCATCTATACGTTGGGATTAGCAGAACCGTGCTATCACAGGTAAGTTTTCAACATAGCACTTGTACTCTGTACATCGTTGATATCGTGCTCTTTTGTCTATGGATGTCAACGGTGTGAAATAAGAGGGGAACTTGTGAGTCCATGGAGTTTGTACTTTGTGTTATAGAAACGTCTGGGCCGCTAGCCTAAGCCATGCCTAATCATGGTGGAAACTTGCAGCACCACCATAGTCAGCAATCTATAAAACATCCTCAATAAAAAGATATGCATATGGTAAATAAAAAGATTGCTGAGATGCTCACTGTCTGCTTGCCTTGTCATTTTGGTTATGGGAAAGCTCATGTACCATGTGCAAGGGGTACCCCGTTGGCGGTTCTCAATGATATGCAAGTACTTACAATGACAAGAACTTGCCTGGGCCCAAAAGTTGAGTAACATGAGGAGTGGCCCTCATATTCAAGGGACATGAGATTGCCAACTTATATTCCGTCAAGAATATGATCCATCTTTGTTCACTTTAACCTTAACCATCTCAAGATGCTTATGATAGGGGCAATTAGGGCTCAAAGCTAGTAAGTACCATAATATTTGGAAGATCTTTATGACTTGTAATCCCTTCTTCCCTCTATGAAGGGACCTTTCTTCCACTTCCAAGTTTGAGTCAGTAGACCTATTTCCTCTCTATCTCAAGCAAGCATTTGAGTTGTTGTGTTTCAAGCATTCATATGGTGATTTATTCAATCATGTGCTTTATCTTCCTTGTTTGCACAAAACTCTTATCTATTGAGTATTACTTTGAAAGCCTTCACTTGTGAAAAACCTTTTTGAGCAAAGAGTGCTCCTGTTTTGAAACTCCTACAAAAAGCTTGTTGTGAAACTGTTTTCCAGGTGTTCTTTGACCAAGAAAAAGTTTGCCAATTCCAATTATGATTTATCTTTATGCATCTCTATTGTGACTGTTGTGCTTGGTTGCAAGCTAAGTTATATAATGGTGAGTTGTTTTCTTCTATGAGTTGTGCAATGTTAAGTGTGATGCTTCTTGTTCGTATTCCTTTATCGACACTTCACTCCATAAACATGTGGACATGTTTACTGAGCTCAGTATTCGCTTGGGGAAAAGCGAAGTCTAAGCTTGAGGGAGTTGATACGCCCTATTTGCATCACCATTCTATATCATAATTTACCTCTATTCATTGATACTTGTCTTATTATGAGGTATTACTTATGCCTTTTCATCTGTTTATGCATGTTGGATGATTCTTGGAGGATGGACTGCCGGAGTCTGGATTCTGATGGAAAAGAAGGCGTTTCAGTGTAATTTCGCGAAGATCAGAAAAATACCAGAAAAATATGGAAACATATTATTTTACCAGAAGATGGAGGGAGCCAGAAGGAGCAGCGAAGGGGGGCCACAGGGGGCCCACACCCCCTAGGCGCGGGCCCACCTGAGGCCACGCCTAGGGTAGGTGTGGCCCACCTGCCCGGCCTCGGACTCTTCCCCTTTGCCTATAACTTCCCCTCGGAACCCTAATACACGGGGGACGACCACAGATAGATTTATGCCGCCTCTGGGGGTCGGAAAACACCGAGAGAGAAAGATCTCTCCGGCATATAGATTTCTGCCGGGGGAATTCCTTCCCGGAGAGGGGAGACCGTCGCCATCAACACCATCATCAAGATAGGCTTCATCAGGATCAGCATCATCATCATCCACACCAACATCTCCACCAGCACCATCATCACCACTCTGTCTCGCTATAACAATTGTGTTGGATATTGCTTTAGTTCGTAGGGGAAACTTTTGCGGTGTTAATTACTATTGTAGTTGATGCTTGTGAGTGGAACTATAGGATTATTGTTTATGTTCAGATTATTATCCATTATCATATCATCTTTGATCTTGATCCATATGATGTCTTGTGAGTAGTTCGTTGTGTTCTTGAGGACATGGGAGAAGTCATTTTGTTAGTAGTGAATCTGTGATGAGTTATTATTCAATGGTTTAGTATTTAAGTTGTGGTGCTATTCTTCTAGTGGTGTCATGTGAACATCGACTACATGACACTTCACCAATTATGGGCCTAGGGGGATGCATTGTGTATTTGTCTACTAATCGCGGGGTTGCCGGAGTGACATAAACCTGAACCCCCGTTAGGACACCTTTTCACAAGGGAGTGTAGGATCTCAGAGTTTAAGACTGTGGTTAGATTTATATCTCAATTACTTTCCTGTAGTTACGGATATTTGCAGGGGGTTTAATCATAAGTATGTATTAGTCCTAGGAAGGGCGGTATGTTAGCATAGGTTCACCCACACAACACTTATAAACACCAAAGAAGAGTACTCAGCTATTTGCAGCGAAAGCACTTGACCGAATTTCCATGTGTCCTCGAGAACGTTTGGTCCTTATAAGTATTTCCACCGGCTTGTCCTTTGCTAAGAAAGGATTGGGACACTTGCTCCATTTGTTCGTTACTTCTGTTACTTGCTCTTTGTTTTGTTGCCTTGTCATAAAACCACTAAAAATCCGTTTGCTAAGTATTCACAGGGATTTCCTGCTCCATACCACTGTTCAGCACCTTCTGATCCTCGTTGGGATCGACACTCCTATTTATCGAAAATACTACGATACACCCCCTATACTTGTGGGTCATCAAGCCCCCTCTCATCTCAATACCAAATCTATCCCTTTGAAAATCATCAGAAATTCTTGATGGTAAGTGGCTAGAAAAGACTATTTGACTTGTCGCCACGATCTATTTGAAGTTTATTTTTAGAGGGAGGCTGATTTTGGTTTTGAGAGATAAAAGTGTGTTTTATCCTCGTCCTGATGATGCCATTTTTTTAGATTAAGATGATTCCAATTTTTTTATGTTTATGTTAGGTACAATTGACATGTAGTTAGGTTACGATTAATTAATCATTGTGCTAATATGCTCATAGTTTTCGTGGCTAGTATATTAATTTATACTATGTAATCTGCCACTTTAGCATCATTTACAGATTTTTTGTAACAAGAAACGATCACACTTTTTATTGACACTAAAGTTTGTAAATTTTGCAATGAAGTAAACCTATGTTCTAACAGAAACCTGAGTTTGAGTAGCTACAAGCAACATCATTTCTGTCCATATATAGTTCGACCATAACTACAGACAGTGAGTATAAAAGAGAGTTGAACAAACAAAGAAACGAGGTCCTTCAATTTCCACCTCTAAAATAGTTTAACAAAAAAGGGTCTGGCTCTAAAAACCTCTAAGTAGATTGCTGATAAAGGAAAACTGTAGCATATAACTCTAGTAGGTTACGAACATTTTGCTCCTTGGCAGATCATTGGAACACAGTCCAACCAAAAGTCATTATACCTTCTTGAGGATGTGAGAACTCTCTAATCCGTTTTCAAGTAGACGCTAACTAACTATACATGTTAAAACTCAGGCATATTAATAATTAAAATATGTATAATATACTCAACGATAATAATTAGAATCATAGTGGTAATCATATCATTTACTCATGAACTAAATACTATGTGTACATGAACGAATTATATCATGCTGACCAACAAAAAATACGGATCAAGGACGAGAAATAGTTGCCAGTGTGTGTGGGAGGCAAGGGGGCTATGTCGATGGCGAGCATAGGTGCAGAATGGTGAAGCAGCGAGAAGTCATGCGAAGACATTTCCCAAAAACGTTATATGTCCTCTCGTGGTGTAGAATCCCAAGGATGAGCATGATAGAAGAACCAATCTATACTAGTGAGTTTGACTTACTAATTAATTATTTTCCTCGATTTACACTTTTTATTGGTCGTCCATGTTTAATCGCATGAGTTCGAGTTCCTAAATGTCGTCACAATGAGCTTGAGTACATGCGCGGATTTTGCAAACATTCTCAACTCAATTACCTCATGTCCTTAGATATACATCCTTACCATACGAATTAGGTTTCTCTTTTCAATATATTCCATGCGAGAATATGTTCTACGTAGTGCTTGTCTTTGTAGTTTGCCACTGAATATGTTAGATACTAAAGGGGCACACATTCCAGATTCTTTAAGTCTGGGTACAAAGCAGAATATGGTTTAATAATCACAAGACTAGATGACAAAACATGCATGATGATTATTGTGTTGTTTCCAAAAAAACAAAGCAGGATTTACATCCAAGAAAACATCCAGGTGTTCCTGCTCTATATTCAAATAATAGATCATGTGAAGCACACTTGAAACAAAGCAGGATTTACATCACAAACCATAATCTATATCTCATATACACCAGAAACCGACCGAAATATCATTTAAATCGTCTATCATAACATGCAGCTTATCCACGTCACAATGTAATCACAATCGTGCATTTATATTGACCCGATCAAATGCATGATCAATCCTTGGAGGGATCTCATAAAAAGGTACGCGCAGCCTCACATGTATACAAAATTACATCTTCATGAAAACTGATACTGCACCAACCAGTTCAAGTGCATTTAGTGTTGCTGCGCGCCTTGGACACTGCTAGATACAAGAGAGGCAATTTTTCTTCTTGGTGCAAGCCATATAGACGTGTATCTAAAGTAGAGATGGTGGACTGACCAGGAGGGTGGCGGAACTGGGATTTATGGTATGGGTATGTGGGAAGAAGACACACTTTTAAGACATGTAGCAGTTTTTTTAAGGAATTCGAGCCATCAAAAACTCACTATACAAACTATGATTTATGACGCATCATGTGAGAAGGGGCACTGAAAAAACGGTGGAAACTGGAAAAAATGTTGTAATAATAGATCATCACACACAAAAAGAACCAACCGTTTACGAAGGAGGGCCTTAATAGACCCAATCTATACTAGTGGATGTTCGTGGATGCAAAGTAACATATATTTATCGCTAAATTTATACTAGTGGATGTTCGTGGATGTTTGTGGATGCAAAGTAATATTTGGAAGATCTTTATGACTTGTAATCCCTTCTTCCCTCTATGAAGGGACCTTTCTTCCACTTCCAAGTTTGAGTCAGTAGACCTATTTCCTCTCTATCTCAAGCAAGCATTTGAGTTGTTGTGTTTCAAGCATTCATATGGTGATTTATTCAATCATGTTCTTTATCTTCCTTGTTTGCACAAAACTCTTATCTATTGAGTATTACTTTGAAAGCCTTCACTTGTGAAAAACCTTTTTGAGCAAAGAGTGCTCCTGTTTTGAAACTCCTACAAAAAGCTTGTTGTGAAACTGTTTGCCAGGTGTTCTTTGACCAAGAAAAAGTTTGCCAATTCCAATTATGATTTATCTTTATGCATCTCTATTGTGACTGTTGTGCTTGGTTGCAAGCTAAGTTATATAATGGTGAGTTGTTTTCTTCTATGAGTTGTGCAATGTTAAGTGTGATGCTTCTTGTTCGTATTCCTTTATCGACACTTCACTCCATAAACATGTGGACATGTTTACTGAGCTCAGTATTCGCTTGGGGAAAAGCGAAGTCTAAGCTTGAGGGAGTTGATACGCCCTATTTGCATCACCATTCTATATCATAATTTACCTCTATTCATTGATACTTGTCTTATTATGAGGTATTACTTATGCCTTTTCATCTGTTTATGCATGTTGGATGATTCTTGGAGGATGGACTGCCGGAGTCTGGATTCTGATGGAAAAGAAGGCGTTTCAGTGCAATTTCGCGAAGATCAGAAAAATACCAGAAAAATATGGAAACATATTATTTTATCAGAAGATGGAGGGAGCCAGAAGGAGCAGCGAAGGGGGGCCACAGGGGGCCCACACCCCTAGGCGCGGGCCCACCTGAGGCCACGCCTAGGGTAGGTGTGGCCCACCTGCCCGGCCTCGGACTCTCCCCTTTGCCTATAACTTCCCCTCGGAACCCTAATACACGGGGGACGACCACAGATAGATTTATGCCGCCTCTGGGGGGCGGAAAACACTGAGAGAGAAAGATCTCTCCGGCATATAGATTTCTGCCGGGGGAATTACTTCCCGGAGAGGGGAGACCGTCGCCATCAACACCATCATCAAGATAGGCTTCATCAGGATCAGCATCATCATCATCCACACCATCATCTCCACTAGCACCATCATCACCACTCTGTCTCGCTATAACAATTGTGTTGGATATTGCTTTAGTTCGTAGGGGAAACTTTTGCGGTGTTAATTACTATTGTAGTTGATGCTTGTGAGTGGAACTATAGGATTATTGTTTATGTTCAGATTGTTATCCATTACCATATCATCTTTGATGTTGATTCATATGATGTCTTGTGAGTAGTTCGTTGTGTTCTTGAGGACATGGGAGAAGTCATTTTGTTAGTAGTGAATCTGTGATGAGTTATTATTCAATGGTTTAGTATTTAATTTGTGGTGCTATTCTTCTAGTGGTGTCATGTGAACGTCGACTACATGACACTTCACCAATTATGGGCCTAGGGGGATGCATTGTGTATTTGTCTACTAATCGCGGGGTTGCCGGAGTGACATAAACCTGAACCCCCGTTAGGACACCTTTTTATAAGGGAGTGTAGGATCTCAGAGTTTAAGACTGTGGTTAGATTTATATCTCAATTACTTTCCTGTAGTTACGGATATTTGCAGGGGGTTTAATCATAAGTATGTATTAGTCCTAGGAAGGGCGGTATGTTAGCATAGGTTCACCCACACAACACTTATAAACACCAAAGAAGAGTACTCAGCTATTTGCAGCGAAAGCACTTGACAGAATTCCCATGTGTCCTCGAGAACGTTTGGTCCTTATAAGTATTTCCACCGGCTTGTCCTTTGCTAAGAAAGGATTGGGACACTTGCTCCATTTGTTCGTTACTTATGTTACTTGCTCTTTGTTTTGTTGCCTTGTCATAAAACCACTAAAAATCCGTTTGCTAAGTATTTACAGGGATTTCCTGCTCCATACCACTGTTCAGCACCTTCTGATTCTCGTTGGGATCGACACTCCTATTTATCGAAAATACTACGATACACCCCCTATACTTGTGGGTCATCAAGCCCCCTCTCATCTCAATACCAAATCTATCCCTTTGAAAATCATCAGAAATTCTTGATGGTAAGTGGCCAGAAAAGACTATTTGACTTGTCGCCACGATCTATTTGAAGTTTATTTTTAGAGGGAGGCTGATTTTGGTTTTGAGAGATAAAAGTGTGTTTTATCCTCGTCCTAATGATGCCATTATTTAGATTAAGATGATTCCAATTTTTTTATGTTTATGTTAGGTACAATTGACATGTAGTTAGGTTACGATGAATTAATCATTGTGCTAATATGCTCATAGTTTTCGTGGCTAGTATATTAATTTATACTATGTAATCTGCCACTTTAGCATCATTTACAGATTTTTTGTAACAAGAAACGATCACACTTTTTATTGACACTAAAGTTTGTAAATTTTGCAATGAAGTAAACCTATGTTCTAACAGAAACCTGAGTTTGAGTAGCTACAAGCAACATCATTTCTGTCCATATATAGTTCTGACCATAACTACAGACAGTGAGTATAAAAGAGAGTTGAACAAACAAAGAAACGAGGTCCTTCAATTTCCACCTCTAAAATAGTTTAACAAAAAAGGGTCTGGCTCTAGAAACCTCTAAGTAGATTGCTGATAAAGGAAAACTGTAGCATATAACTCTAGTAGGTTACGAACATTTTGCTCCTTGGCAGATCATTGGAACACAGTCCAACCAAAAGTCATTATACCTTCTTGAGGATGTGAGAACTCTCTAATCCGTTTTCAAGTAGACGCTAACTAACTATACATGTTAAAACTCAGGCATATTAATAATTAAAATATGTATAATATACTCAACGATAATAATTAGAATCATAGTGGTAATCATATCATTTACTCATGAACTAAATACTATGTGTACATGAACGAATTCTATCATGCTGACCAACAAAAAATACGGATCAAGGATGAGAAATAGTCGCCAGTGTGTGTGGGATGCAAGGGGGCTATGTCGATGGCGAGCATAGGTGCAGAATGGTGAAGCAGCGAGAAGTCATGCGAAGACATTTCCCAAAAACGTTATATGTCCTCTCGTGGTGTAGAATCCCAAGGATGAGCATGATAGAAGAACCAATCTATACTAGTGAGTTTGACTTACTAATTAATTATTTTCCTCGATTTACACTTTTTATTGGTCGTCCATGTTTAATCGCATGAGTTCGAGTTCCTAAATGTCGTCACAATGAGCTTGAGTACATGCGCGGATTTTGCAAACATTCTCAACTCAATTACCTCATGTCCTTAGATATACATCCTTACCATACGAATTAGGTTTCTCTTTTCAATATATTCCATGCGAGAATATGTTCTACGTAGTGCTTGTCTTTGTAGTTTGCCACTGAATATGTTAGATACTAAAGGGGCACATATTCCAGATTCTTTAAGTCTGGGTACAAAGCAGAATATGGTTTAATAATCACAAGACTCGATGACAAAACATGCATGATGATTGTTGTGTTGTTTCCAAAAAAACAAAGCAGGATTTACATCCAAGAAAACATCCAGGTGTTCATGCTCTATATTCAAATAATAGATCATGTGAAGCACACTTGAAACAAAGCAGGATTTACATCACAAACCATAATCTATATCTCATTTACACCAGAAACCGACCGAAAGATCATTTAAATCGTCTATCATAACATGCAGCTTATCCACGTCACCATGTAATCACAATCGTGCATTTATATTGACCCGGTCAAATGCATGATCAATCCTTGGAGGGATCTCATAAAAAGGTACGTGCAGCCTCACATGTATACAAAATTACATCTTCATGAAAACTGATACTGCACCAACCAGTTCAAGTGCATTTAGTTGTTGAAGTTCTCTTGTTTATGTATAAAGACATATTAATTGCCACAGTCCTAATATGTGTTCTGGCATCCCAAAAATCCTCATTTACAAAATTGCATGTTGTTTTTATTTTCTGCATCATCATGACACCATTATGCATATATTTATCGCTAAATTTATTTTTATTAACTCCCTACTTTGTTTACTAAATCATCCCTCTTTTATTTCCTGAGGGTTTGACATAAACCTTAGAGTCACCCTTGTGGGAAAAACACCCTTGCCACATCACCTTTTGCTTAGAGTCCCAACGGATTGATATCCTAGTAAATCTGGTGCCATCATGTGTAGATGACACAACCCGATTTTTTTGTCAATTCTAGCGACTTGAAAGGTGTGCAAGCTTCAAAGGTCGATATATGGCCTGAATCAAGCATCTAGGAGTAGGAAGAAACGTTTTGATGAAGTAGTCAAAAGGTTTGACTTCATCGATAACTATGACGAAGCATGTGTTTACTAGAAGGAAAGTGGGAGCGCAAAGGCATTTTTGGTGTTATATATGGATGACATATTGCTAATTGGAAATGGTATTGAATTTCTTAACACTATAGATGAGTCATTGAAGAAGAGTTTCTTCACCGACAACACTACCAACCACATAGTCTAGTCATCTTCTCTGGCCAATAAAATCCTAACCCCGTGGGATACGCCATGGCCATAATGGCACCTACTTATCGCAGTTCGAAAACAGAGACGTTTAAGATGGTTTCTAGTTCGACTAATATGTTTATTTATGTTGAATGACTTAACATTTCAATTTTGTGTAATGAACTACGTTTAACTTTATGTGCAAGTTTCCTACATTGGTTCGTTAATTGCTTGATGAATGGTGTGTGTAAAGTAATGCAATTTTTTTTTGTACCTTTCTAGTTTTCGTGCATGGTTTAGAATCTAGACGAGAGAAGTAGAAGATACAAATATGGAGATTTTTCTAATTCATATTACTAATTAATTAAGGTAAGAGCTTATGGACAATATCAACTAAAAAATAGGCCAAATGAGTACAACTCGTTTGGGTGTTTGAATGTACAAAAGATCCCAATGAGCGTGAAGACAATTTTAGTGGCATTGGATTCTCATATTTATCCCGGCATTTTATAACATCATTTTATTATCGGAAAAATCATATTTGGGTATGATCAAATAACATGATGATTACTTCAAAAAAAAAAACATGATGATGTGACTGTTCGTAAGTTACAAATGAATTTTCAGGTCAACACATTATTATAAGAAATAAATATTTTGTAATGGCCAATGCGAGAGGACTTGACCTTGGGTGTTTGAATGTACAAAAGATCCCAATGAGTGTGAAGAAAATTTTAGTGGCATTGGATTATCATATTTATCCTTGCATTTTATAACACCATTTTAGTATCGGAAAAATCATATTTGGGGATGATCAAATAATATGATGATGTGACAATTCATAAGATACAAAAGAATTTTCACGTCAACACATTATTATAAGAAATATATATTTTTTAATGGCCAATGTGAGATGACTCGACCTTAGATTGGTAAGAAGGATTTAACCCTCCCTACCACTAGGTTATTATTGAGTTGCAATGAATATTAGCAAAATATATTATGGACACCATTTGGTGCTAATATGAGGTTTGACGAATGTTTTGAACCATGCCCTCGATCGTTTTTTATTAACTAGCCGCCTCAAAGAAAAAAATACTATAGTGGGTTTACCTTATTCCATGTCTTTAGAAAAAAGAATCTAGTACACTTAAAATTGCTCATCAAGCATGAAATTTTGAGTAATGACAATATAAAGAAGTTCCGCAAAAGAAGGCCTCCAGACCGCCTTGCAAGAAAAAATTAGTCTATAGTCGGTGTTTTATTCTACCTCTTTATTTTCTACATGAGGACCCAATATTCCAACCTACTCGAATAATACATCTAATGCACTTTTCCTAAAATTTTACATGCCGCCACCATTATTGCAGACATTTTGAAGTTCCAGACGACCATATGATTACATTTATTCGAATCAGTTTATCTTATGGAGACGTTTTTATAGGTAAATCGTACGAGGGGGCAAAATTTGGGGACGACTCAACATTTTAAGCCAGAACCGACTCCATGCACAGTCTCTAATTCTGCGATTTCTACTACTGATAATAGAAAATCTAATCTATACTAGTGTGTTATACTTATTAATATCATCCATCACATTTCATAAGTTTTATTTCCTGTCAAAGTATCCTTGTGTGAGTTTCTAAATCTCAACACAATGAGATTCACTAGTGGAGAACGGGTCTCTAGTTCTGGTTGTAGACAACCTCTAGTCCCGGTTGCAACCAGGACTACAGAATCAGGACTAGAGGTCCCAACCTTTTGTCTCGGGTCAGGTACGAACCAGGACTAGAGGCTCTGCACGTGGCCGCGCAGCAGAGCGCGGGGTGGAGGATCTTTAGTCCCGGGTCGTATCACGAACCGGGACTAGACATTATCTGCCGCGGCAGCCAATGGGGGTTTCTGCCACGCAGCCGATGAGGGGGTATGCCACGGCAGAATTTAGGGACTTATGGTAACTAGTTATGTTACCATAACATCACACACTCCAAAACAAAATGAGTCTATAAGCTAATAAATAAGATCTTGCATGTTACTAGATATAAGTTACTATATCCACTATGAAGGTGATAACTTAGACTAGTGTCATGTGCATGACACTAGTCCAAGTTACTCCCCACTATGACCAGATTGAATGCCATGGTTAGCTGGTAGTCGAGTTCGGGTTGTACTAGGAAGTCATGTTCGAGGCAGTTCGGTGACGATTGTAAAATTACATTTATTCGAGGTAGTTTATCTTCTGGAGACAGATTTTATAGGTAAACCATATGAGGCGGCGACATTTGCGTATGACTCATTTTTTTTGGGGACAGAAATGACTCCATGCACATTCTCTAATTCCATGATTTCTACTACTGATAATAAAAGAGCCAATCTATACTAGTGGGTTATTCTTATTAATATCATTCTTCACATTTCATAAATTTTATTTCATGTCAAAGTATCGTCCTTTTGTGAGTTTCTAAATCACAACACAATGAGATTGCACAATTGTGCAGTTTTACCAAATGTTCATAACTCATTTTTTACCTTTACTCCCAAGAAATACATAATATCGTACAAATTATGTTTCTTTTTTCATTGGATTGCATGGCAGAATATATTCTCCATAATGCTTGTCTTTGTAGTTCGCCACTGAATATATAAGATTCTAAAGGTGCAAAAATGCTTAGTCCTTCGTCTCTGGGTAAAATAGAGGTTCTGACATTCACATTATGTAAACATAAATAATGTCTCCCTTTATTTTCCATAACAAAAAGGCACATATGCGTGTTGTGTTGTTTGCAATAAATGAAAAACATATTAGATTATTAGGGTTAGAAATGTTGTTTGAAATAAATGAGAAACATATTGTTACATGAATAGGAATCTCATGGTACATGCATGCACGTGAGTACTTGAGTAAGGTTCAAAGCACTAATCGGTTTGCATATGCCAAGGTTAGCTGGTAGTCGAGTTCTGGTTGTACTAGACAGTCATGTAAGAAAGTTGGAATTGGTAAAGCAGGTTTGGTAATTGTCTGCTCCCTCCGTTTAAAAATATAAGATGTTTTAGATTTGTGAAAATATTTTTTTTTCGAAATGGGGTAATACTCCCCGCCCTCTGCATCAATCGATGCACACAACCTTTATTAAATAAATAAGTGCATTAAGAAGTTTACAACTCAAGAGTTGGCCACAGTTGCCACAAAGATCAACCAGCGAAATAAGGTAAACATATAAGAACTACACATTATGTAGTCGTCTAGTATGCTGCCAAGTAGCCTGGTTGTAGAACTCCTGAGAAACCGTCAGCAACCGTTCGCATCCGGACAACATGGCATCTCGGTTCCCAGGTGGTAATAGGTACGCCCACAGCTGTACCCAATGCGCCATCAAATGAATAACCTGCATAAAATTGAAAGTTTTCTTTCTGTTAAAAACAATATCATTGCGACATCTCCATATGGACCAACATAAAGCCGATACATCAGTGCGAATCATGGCTTTCGTTGTACTATCCATATGATCCAACCATGAACCAAACATATGATCCACACTATTTGGAGAAACCAAATGAAAAGTCACAGCGACAACATGCCAAAGGATACGAGCGAAAATATATATCTAGACTTCTTTTAGTGTGTAGATTCAAACCTGTTATATTTTGAAACGTAGAGAGTAGTTACCAACTTGTATTCGGGAGTAGTGCCACTAAGTGTAGGATTAGGAGTCCAAGGTCATGTATGATAGTTAGCACAAGTTTGGTCCTACATCTGTAAGGTATATGCGTAGTATAGGCACAACAAGTGCCGTTGTTAGAAGCTTTTGCGTGCTCCTCTAGAGTTCTATGTGATTGGAGTATTCATAGAATCCATCAGGTGGCGTCCAAGAAGCGAACCAGTTCTCCCCAATTTGGTGCCTGATAGCGATGGCCACTGGTACTTGAATTAAAGGGGACAACATGTCTCGCGAATAATGCAGAGCAAACTGGATGGGACTATCCAAGAACATGATGGGACTATCAGCGGCGTTGATGTTTCTCTGCGAAATTTCACCAATCTATTAATAACCATCAACGATAATACAAACATTCCAAAAGTAATAAACATTACAGATAGGTCATTGGACCATCTAGCGACCACTACTGACACTAGCACGAGCCGGAGGCACGCCTCCATCCCCGCCCCTCTATCACTAGAGTTGGGAAAACCTGTCGTAGTATACTGACGAGAAGTCATCGTGCAAAGGTTCCAAAAGACCAGCGCACCAGAGTAGCAATCATCATCAAAGATGACAACCGTATATCAAAAGAGAGTAACATCAAACGACACCTACGAATAATAAAAACGACAGGATCCCAAGAGAGTCGTCAGACACACGACTACACGCACCCTCCGCCAACACTAGACGCACCAGCAGAGCGACGAGAGGGTGGGGTGGACATTATTCCAACTTCAATACGTAGTCATTGCATCACCATCCTAGATCAGACACTTAAAAAAGAGCTAAAAGGGAACGAAAATGATCCCGCCTCTGAGGTGCCAAGGTCCCCATCACCTCCATGGCCCCAAGCGCAACGGAGGCAGAGCAAACTGCTGGTGTCATCGGCAAGGGAACAAAACCCTAGATGGGTTTATATCCATCGCCTACAATGGCCTGTCTGTTTTACATCTCGTACAAGTTCTACGCTTCGTTTTCATCTCCTGTTATCAGCGACATTGATTGTCTCAAGACTTTTGCTTATATACATAAATAGTTGGGACTCTACAAACCCAAATCCTACTTTCAAATCTTAATTCATTGTAATTTAGGTTCCTATTTATAGTTGAGGACCATGTTATTCTAGTACTCATGAAATTTTACACCGAGGACCATACTTGGTGTTTAAGAAAGTTTAAAAATCCGGGTACTTAGGTTTAATGGCCGTGCGCATCCCTAGTTGGTGCAGAGGCTAAGGAAGTAAAAATTTCCCTCAATTTTTATGGCGATCCCTAGTGCCCGAAGTGCTGGAGAGTAGAGGTTGCAGCAGTGTATTCATTGGGACGGCTTCAGTTAGGTGGTTGCATGCGGTCGCCAGGGCAGCACCCCCGGCTAGGCGGTAGTAGCACTCTTCCTAGGGTCACCTTCGCGTGGTGGCTGATGTGGTCAAGGTGGCGAACTGTTAGTCTAGGATTGGTGGTGGCACAGAGCCGATCTATGCGAATAAAGGTGGTTTGTCCGTGCTGATCTTTGGGCACCAAGTCTACAATCTTATTCATGTCGACCTCCTTCATCTGTCCGCTGACGAGTTTCTATCTTCCTCTCAGAGATCTCCAGTAATCGGTGTCTGGAGCTACTAGATATCTATATCCGAACCGATCTGGTAGAGCGCGTTCTTATCTTCAGTCAGTTTGCTTCATGAGGGCGTGTCACGAAGCTTCTCTTTCTTGTTAATTCCATGGTAGATGTGTAATTATATATTTCAATGATATTGATGTATGTGGAGAAATTCATGGTGACTGTGCTCGAGGGTTTTTAAGTTATGGCAAAGAGGTGTTTTGTTTGCGATGAACACTATGCTACACACGTTCTTCCTATGTGTCAAGTGTTTGGTGACCGTAACAACAGTATTGGCAAGAAGAGTTGGCAACACAAGTGTACTGCATTTTTGTTGGTGCTACTCGAGCATCCAGTCGGTATTTTCTGGGTGCGAACCCTAGGTTCGACCTTTAGTGGTTGTACCCCAGATTGTTGAAGAGATTGTTTTGAGATCTCAGACTTTCCCCTTGGTGAAAACCCGAGATATTTGATCGGGCAATGACAAAGCTTGTGCATTGTTTGTTTCTTGGAGGTGTTGCCTCTGGATAATTCCTTTTGTAGTCCGGGTGTTGTTTTAGGTGGTCGTTAGAGTCTTGTTGTTGCGAGTATTTCATCATCATGATGGGGTCTTTTTTTCTATTTCTCCTCTTTTTTTGCAAGTTTATGTGCGTCCTTGACGTTTGTGGACATCTTGTTTGTGCAGGGGTTTGGTGTAATTGGTTTCTTCACATAATTAATATATTCCCTTTATCGAAGAATTAGGAGAGTCAATGGCCAAGATTTTACTGTAAGATAATTAAATCTAGATTGTTTTGAGGAACGAGACCAATGACATGAGGGTGAGTGCTGGAGAAGGGAATGGGATTTGGGTGTTCCAAAGAGAAGAGGTTTGTTTGCCAGGCATCAGACAAGGGAGTTGGTCCATCGATTTTGGTCATATGCTTCGAGGGTCATATATGATTTTCTTCTATCCCAGAATATACACATATTATCTGTTTGACCCAGATAACCTAACAACCATGAATTCTAACATCCTATGAAAATATAAAAGTGGTAATGGCCATACGCCAATCGAGCAAAAATTTTACCGTCAACTATCCGAGAACATAAATGATTTTCCTATTCGGCCCAGCTAATAAAACAACCAATAATTTCAATATTGGAAAAATGTTATTGTACCTTCAGGATCTCCTATTTGATTATTCCATCAAATTAAATGTCAATCTATAAGAATATAACATGGCTTAATTCTTCGTATCAAGTACATGTGGCAGGAACGGACAACTCCGAATTTAAGGCTATCATACTTTGTTAATGTAATATTTGCCGTGAGTGCGTGGTGTGCTCATAGAATACAACCACACACAAAGTTTAACTTTATATACTTTACAAAGTCAGCAGTGAAGCATAAATTCTCCTCTGCTGAGAATGCATGGTGCTTGATGCGATAGTATGAATATATTATTTCAGGGGAATATTCATGGTATTTTCTTAGTATCAAGTCAGGGAAATCATCCCTTCCTATTAATAGGAACAATCCGGTTGTAAGGACAAAGTCCACTAAGTAGGAAAATAGTATCTTTATCTAACTTAAAATTATCCTTATATATCAATATATTTAATGGCCACAATATAGTTTATAATTAATCTAGTAGAATTTCAATGTGGGAATTTAAAAGTTAATGGTCGACTAAAATTCAATTGGATTTAGAATCCCATCTATTTTATTCAACAATGAAATGATGAAGCTATAAAAGTGATGATCAGCAAGAACCACATATACTTTGGCAAAGCGCTGAGCATTCCCCACGGGACAATTTCCCCCGACTCCTCTCAAGATGCGACACATGTCCTATTTCCTTCGTCATCTGAAACCAGTCCTGCAATTGTTGCACTGAAGTATAATACCACCCGCCCCGTTCAAGAAAAAAACCTCTACGTGTAGCACAAACTCACCGGGCACCATCGGCTTGTAGCGCCCTCACCAGCAGCATTGACAGCAACACCTTGAGAACCGCTAGCAGCACTACCGTAGACCGGTGGTAGCAGTACCTCACCGCTGCCCGACGATGGCAAAACACCTCCATAGTCATATGATAGCATCAAACTTTTGTCCATGCTTTTGTTTCTACAACGACTAGTATAAGTTTAGTTTGTTCGTTGAACCAAAAATCGAGTTAAGAGCAGTCAAACCGGCTTAGCTCAACCCAGAGCCACCGGAATCCTAGTCGAGGTCACTTCTGGGAGAATGATCTTCAGGTCATAAAAATTTCTTACTAGATTATCTTGCATATTGCGCTTCTAGCCAGCCTCCTTCGATATGACGTATCCATTTAACACGACCTCTGATTCTGAACAACCCATGAGGACATCCTTAATATGGGATGACTATGAACGCTCCAATTATTTAGAAGCATGTAGAAATGACTCCCCAAAACGTCATATGGCCCACATTTTATGAGCTTAAGGAAGAGCGACGCCTACCATAGAGGCGCTCAAGAAGAGATGCCAAGACGAGCTGGATGCACTTTGGAAGAAGCGACATGACAAGTTCGAGGCATTTTGAATGAATACTTGGAGGAATTCATGGTGACTTTCAAGAACAATCTTTATGTAACTTAAACCTTTCCGTATGTCTATATATATATAGATATATATCAATATATATTTATTATAATATGGCCATAAGACAGTACACAATGAAATTAGCAGAGTTTCTATGTCAAGATATAGTGAAATTTAATGGATGACTGAAATTCAATTGGATATTTAAGAATTCCAGTTATATAAACTACATCTGATACCATCTTATCTATTGAACAATGAAATACTTACGCTATAAAATTAAAAACCAACAACAACAACCACTTGGATCATCAGACAAATACTTTGGGAAACGATGAGCGTCCCCCATCGGATAATTTTCCCCGATGCCCGCTTGACCAGTGACATGTGTCCTACTGGCTTCGTCGCGAGAAGGGTGAGAGGCATGTGCTTTGGGAATACTATAAGAATACCGGTTAAAAATAGATTACCACAACAACCCATGCAACCGATCATAGGTTCTTGGGGAGCATTCCGTGGAGCCCATGGTACCTGCACATTGGGTTGTCATTGCACATGAGCATTGGGGTCCATTCAGGTTGTATTGATCGAGCGCAACACTTTTCTGGCTTTGTTAAATAGTAGCATGATCCGTGTAAAAGTTTTGAAAGCTAGTACATACATTCAAAAGCGCAAAACCAATGTAAGACACACATAGTAATTTCCCGATGGTTTTTATTCCCCACTTAACAGGTCCATTGCACTTCCCATTTCCTACCCAACTTTATGTCATTTAACTATTTCACATTGTAACACACATGCCAGAAAGTGGAAGTGGTCATAAGTATGTTTTGAATAAATTGTTCCATGCGCTTAAATTGCTCGCATGTAGTAACCTTGAAATGCTTCTACAATGGCGTCATACATTAGGTAGAGCATCAATCTATTAAGTGGATATCTCTACTTCCTAGCTTGTTATCGTTTAGTGTTGGACCCATGGATTCAATTGCTTCAAGATGGATGGTTAGGTGCCCACCTAGACACGAGAGGAATATCGTCTTCTATCGATTCAGATTTATTCACAAAAATCTTGGTATGTTAATCGACAATTGTCAAATGTTAACTTTGACCACCCAGAAGCAATTACCTGCATTAAGGCAAAACAACTAGTAGAATTAGGTTTGGTAAAAAACAATTAAGTGCATTAAGGCAGGGAAACAATGGAGCATGCGGAAAGGGGAGTCTGTTCAGATGCGAAAGGTTGAGACTATAGAAATCTGGCCAGAGGAAACAATCTCAGAGCTTAGATAGCTACAGTAAAGGAGTGGAAGATTAATTATGATAAAAAATATGAAATTGATTGTACACTAAAGTGGATAATGTAAATTGTTGCCTTTAAACCTTCTAATGCTATAAATATATGTGCACATGAAGAGAGACTTTAATTGATATTAGCTTTTTGGGGTGACGTGGACGTATATAATTGCAAAACAATACCGGTAGTGGGGATATAGCAGATACCCAACTAGGTGGGTCGGGAATTTACCTTTTGGGATGATGTGATAAGAAATTCCGTTGGGATGAGGGGATAAAGTATTATTCTATTTTAACCATTTCTTCCAATGCTATAAATATGGACGGGTCTACCTCTTCATGTACTCACCAATTGCACTGATAGATGCAATATCTCCTACCTTGATCTCAGTCATCGCCTACTCTAGCTCGATTCAGGTAGTTGGTTTCTTGTTACTCAATTATGGATTTTCTCATCATTAAGCTTACCCGTGCACTTGCATGGCCTAGAACTTTTAAATATTTCTTGCATGAAAAAAGTTTATACAGATGAGAAATGTCATACAACATTGATTATTAGTGTCAATCCTTGATAGCTGTGTATCTAAATGTTTTTTGTTTTAGACATAGATCCATAGAGTTGTATTCCTTCTATGTATTTGTTGTCGGGTTGTATTTGCTAAAATTAAGCTTGTTAATTGTTGTTTTGCAATGTTGGATACATATTGTTTTCGATATAGTGGCCAGCATTTTTGGTTTTATTAATGATGGAAAAATATGAGTGTACAATTATTGAAGAAATTATGTACTCAATGATTTCTTAATACGCAGATAACTTTTAGACATAAACTAGTGCCACTCTTTTGTTTTCTTCATGGAGTAGACCATAGTTGTTCAACACCCCTTTCACCATGATGGTTCATGCCAAAAAAATAGAAATGTTTTCTTGAATGTTAGCCAAAATTAGTGTTGTTTTACCATCCAAATTCAAGAATAACTATAAAAATATATACATTCAGGTTATGTAAACTAGAAAAGGAATCCCCAAAAGTCATGTTTATTTATACGTTCAATAATTTTAGGACTATTGCACTTTAAACTTTTTGTCTCATTCAAATAATATAGCAATCTTAAAATCATCTATACTTGACTTAATATTTGTATGTTTAGGTTTTAAAACAAGAATATGGCATCTTTCCAGTGTGAGAAGAAATATGATAATGATGTGCAAGTTGATCGTTCCATGAAGGCTAAGGAGCTGTTTAAGAAATCTAAAGCCATAGTTGTTGAAAAAGAACGCCTTGATAATGACGCAGCTGCCAAAATGCAAATTATCATTGTAGAAGGTACTTTGAAGAATCAAACAAAGGGACCCCTGAGTATTATGGATAGCAAAGTATTCGCAGGAAACTTTGTCAAGGAGTTCCCAAAAACTATTACCACGTCCGATGATTTCGCCATGGCAAACATGTACCCTAAAGGTGTGAAGGCTGCTGTGGTGTACTCCGGCACAAATAGAATTGGTTTTGAATGTGCATGGCTCCTTGCTTTTGCAGATACTGAGTCTACTGGAAGGAGGGTAAGTACACAAACATAGACACTCCATATTTCCAAATAATAGTTGTCATTACGCATTCCGGAAAAACACAATTCTTAGAAAAAATATAAAGGAGCAAAATGTAAAGAGGAGGAACAGAGAAAAGCACTTGAGAAAATAAGATTATCGTAGAAATGGTAATAAAATGTGGTAATGATTTTTTCAATCAAATTTCCATTCAAAACTTTAATATTTGTTATCATTTACTAATTCTTTTCATCTTTTATTTTAAATGGGGCAGATATATGCGGAATGTGGCCGCAAAGGTAAATTCGACAACATCAATTGGGAAAATATTGAAAAGAATCTGGATGAATCTGGAGAAACTACTAACCCGTGTGACCCGTTCACTATGACCTCGGTCTATGCTAGCATTGCCAACTCTAGCGGGATTTCTACTGTTGATGCAAAATTCCTTGGCTAAACGAGCTCCACTGATAATTAATGGATTAAGTCTTATGGACTATGATATATTGTAATAATCTTGCAACTATGTTGCCTGTAGCCATCATGTGTGATGTGCTACCCAAAACTTTGATTTTCATGTCTTTCCTTCAGACTATGTAATAAATAAGGCTCGGAGCACCCTAGGGTGCAAGGTGAGAAGTGTTGCTCCTAATTATGTAATAAATATATCCACTGGATAACTATCTATTGGATCCTATAATTAATGTTTGTATCCTTATTGTTGTTTAGTTCCGTTCAATTTACTCTATTATAGAACAAGCCTTCATAAACGGTGGAAATAGCCTATTGGACACTACTTTTCCAACCGCCACTATCCATGTTGTGTGGTGTGCATGTACTGCGCACACAGTTTATTTAACCGTGTGCGGAAGGGAATATGGTTTCTTGAGTCCATCCGTCTGCAAATTGTAGTGCCTTCGCACACGTGTAGTGTTTCCTGATGATGTCAAGTGACTTGTGTTGTTCCATTATATGTGTTCATCTTATTTTCCACACGATTACTTAGGACTTGCCGTATGCTTACTATAGACATTGCCAACATTTTTACTGTGAACCGTCTCTAGTGTAGACCCTGGATCCTAGTAGATGTATGCAAATACGGTACAAAACCTTCATCATAGGTCTACATACATTTGCACATAGCTTCATTTGGTACATAGGAGAATGACACACAAATAATAAGAGCATATTTATCTACTTCTTGGTTACACAACAAAGTGATGAACATAAGAAGAAATATAGATTAACTAATTGGAATATTATTTTCCGACCCAAAGACAGGGAGGTTTGGGCATTGAGGTGCTAGAACTTAAAAAAAATGCTTGCTAAGAAAATGGTTGCATAAGCAATTACTATAAGAAGGGGTGTGGAAAGAGTTGTTACACAACAAATATCTGACAAACAAAACTCTAGCACAAGTTGAAGCTAAACCGACCGATTCACCTTTTTTTTTTGAAAAGGACTAATGGGCGTAAAAGATGAGTTATTTGCTTGAGGTACTTTTGAAATTGGTGATGGGAAATACATTAGGTTCTGGGAAGATGCTTGGTTAGGAGATATGCCTCTCTCCCAACAATATCCTTCTATTTACAATATTGTACACATGAAGAATGTTCGTGTATATGATATTTTGTCCCACAATCCTATCAACATCGGCTTTAGACGAACTTTAACAGGAAGTAAATGGGATGCATGACTGCATCTGTGAGAGATTAATGGCAATAACTTTGACAAATGATCCCGATAAATTTATATGGAGTCTAACTAAGAATGGGGTGTTCATAGTTAAATCGATGTACGAGGATCTCATGAATGGACATCCACGTTTCTCCACAAGATATCTATGGAAGATAAAGATACCAATTAAAGTTAAGATTAGTTTTTCAATAAAGATACCAATATGAAATAAGATAGAAATGATTAGTTTTTTCGAGTATGCATATGTGTTAGAGGGAGCATTGGGCCACCAACCTAAGCCAAGCTATGCATCATGGCGGAAGTTTACAACATGAATATTATATGAAGAACTCTCGCAATATAAAAAGGAAAGAAAGAGAGAGAGAGAGATCTACGAGAAGAGTAAACAAAGTGCTGAGAAGTTCATTTAGTCTGTTTGTTCTATCATTGGATCGTGGATGGTATACCTTTGAACTCAGGGGGCAAGGACCACTCATACAAAGGGGCGGGAGGTACCTCAGTGCCACCTTGTTTGAAGTTGTGTGCATATGATGGCGTATCTCTTGTGCTCTTGATAAACTGGGTACTTGTGATCAAGGGGCATGAAACATTTAACTTACAAAGGGTCAAAAACATAAATCATACCTACTACTGTTAAAAACAATGCATGGAACCCCACTCTTATGAATATCGTTGAATTGATCTACATATCTCAAAACTTTATTTTTCTACAATCTGTTATTGAAGGACTAGCACATATGTTCCTTGCTAACTTTTTGTTACAAAAGTGTCAAAATAAAAAAAGAGTCTTCCATAATTTCATAGGTTCATGATACGTTCATTTTGCGTCACTATTCTATATCATAATTTACTGTTATTCATTTATATATTTCTTATTAAGAGGTGATACTTATGTTATTTCATCTATTTTTGCATGTTGGATAACTTTTGGAGGATGAACTGCCAGAGTCAGGATTCTGATGGAAAAAGCAGTGTTTAGACGCAATATTCGCGAAGATCAGAAAATTCTAGAAAATACACGAAAAATCCTATTTTTCCAGAAAACGGAGGAAGCCAGAAGGGGAGGAAGAGATGGGCCATAGGGGGCCCACACACCCCATGCGCGGGCCACCCTGGGTCGCGCCACTAGGGGGTGTGGCCACCCTAGCCCACCTCCTGATTCTCCCCTTCGCCTATAACTTCCTCCCGAAACCCTAATAATCGGGGAGGGACCACATAAATATTCCGCCGCCTCTACGAGGCGGAAACTACAGAGAGAGAAAGAGCTCTCCGGTAGGCAGATTTTTGTCGGGGAAATTCCTTCTCGGAGAGGGGAAATCGTCGCCATCAACACCGTCATCAAGCTAGACTTCATCGGGATCATCATTATCATCATCATCCTCACCATCATCTTCACCAGCACCATCATCACCACTCCATCCCGCTGTAACAATTGGGTTGAATCTTGCATAGTTCTTAGGAGAAACTTTCCCGGTGTTAATTACTTTTGTAGTTGATGCTTGTGAGTGGAACCATGGAATTATTGTTTATGTTCAGATTGTTATTCATCATTATATCATCTTTGATCTTGATCCATATGATGTCTCGTGAGCAGTTCGTTTAGTTCTTGAGGACATGGGAGAAGTCATGTTGTTAGTAGTGGAATTGTGTTGAGTAATATTCAATGGTTTGATATTTAAGTTGTGGTGCTATTCTTCTAGTGGTGTTATGTGAACGTCGACTACATGATACTTCACCATTTATGGGCCTAGGGGAATGCATTGTGTATTTGGTTACTAATTGTGGGGTTGCTGGAGTGACAGAAACCTGAACCCCCGTTAGGAAACCTTTGCACAAGGGAGTGTAGGATCTCAGAGTTTAATGCCGTGGTTAGGTTTTTATCTTAATTACTTTCTTGTAGTTGCGGATGCTTGCAAGGGGTATAATCACAAGTATGTATTAGTCCAAGTAAGGTCGGTACATTAGCATAGGTTCACCCACACAACACTTATCCAACCAAAGAAGATCAATCAACTATATGAAGCGAAAGCACTTGACAGTATTCTCATGTGTCCTCGAGAACGTGTGGTCCTCATAAGTAATACAACCAGCTTGTCCTTTGCTAACAAATGATTGAGCCACTTGCTGCAATTATTTTTGTCTTTATTTACTTGCACTTTATTTATTTACATTATCGAAAACCCCTAAAAATTCGTTTGCTAAGTATTTACAGAGAATTCCTGATCCAAACTACTAGTCAACACCTTCTGCTCCTCATTGGGATCGACACTCCTATTTATCGAAAGTACTAAGATACACCCCATATACTTGTGGGTCATAAGTTTATCCAAACATGCTTAATTGTTCATAGTACTTTCATTGTTTAATTACAAAACAACTTATTGTTAAGCATGTTTATAGTGTAAAAGATATATCACTTTATAGCTCATTTTCTTATTACTATTCTTTAAAGATTGAACCTTGTAAACTTTGTTTAATAATGTATGACATGAAACATAGCAACAAACTCCAAAGTTCATGTTTAGTTTTATCACCTTAATGCTTGAGGACGAGAATAGGTTAAGCTTGGGGATGTCGATGCATGTAAAATGCATACATAAACGTTGTAAGTTATTGATACATATTTGTAACATATATAATGTAATGTGCATGTCTTATATTGTTTTTTGGACATTACCAGTGATCCCCTTTATGTTGGTTATAACTCTGCATGACAGGAAGACCCTGTTTTTTGTATTTTTATCTTTTAGGAACCTAAACGAATTCAAATGGAGCTAAGATTCTAGAAAGGCAATATTTCGTGAAGTGTAATGATCTGGAGTGATTGGACCTCACGAGAGGGGACTAGAGGACCAAGAGAGGGTTGGTGACGTGGCCCACCCTACTAGGAGCGCCACCCTACCTCTTTTTTCCTTCGGCCATCCGATTTGTGTCAATTTTTCTCCCATGGAGTTGGTTTGACATAAAAACGCCTAAATAAAGGGTCACCTAGGGTATCCTAAAGGAGAACGCCACAAACACCCAGAAAAACAAAAAAGGAGTCAGAACCACCGAAGATTGGAAGGGAAACTAATCATGCATGGTTGCCATGGTTATTTTTTACAGAAGACCGCTAATTAATTCATAACTACTCACTACACATTAAACAGTCTCCTCGTCATCATAGGATATGCATGCTCAATATGGTGTTGCTGCGCACCTTGGACACTGCTAGACACAAGAGAGGCAATTTTTCTTCTTGGTGCAAGCCATATAGACGTGTATCTAAAGTAGAGATGGTGGACTGACCAGGAGGGTGGCGGAACTGGGATTTATGGTATGGGTATGTGGGAAGAAGACACACTTTTAAGACAGGTAGCAGTTTTTTTAAGGAATTCGAGCCATCAAAAACTCACTATACAAACTATGATTTATGACGCATCATGTGAGAAGGGGCACTGAAAAAACGGTGGAAACTAGAAAAAATGTTGTAATAATAGATCATCACACACAAAAAGAACCAACCGTTTACGAAGGAGGGCCTTAATAGACCCAATCTATACTAGTGGATGTTCGTGGATGCAAAGTAACATATATTTATCGCTAAATTTATACTAGTGGATGTTCGTGGATGCAAAGTAGTATTTGGAAGATCTTTATGACTTGTAATCCCTTCTTCCCTCTATGAAGGGACCTTTCTTCCACTTCCAAGTTTGAGTCAGTAGACCTATTTCCTCTCTATCTCAAGCAAGCATTTTAGTTGTTGTGTTTCAAGCATTCATATGGTGATTTATTCAATCATGTTCTTTATCTTCCTTGTTTGCACAAAACTCTTATCTATTGAGTATTACTTTGAAAGCCTTCACTTGTGAAAAACCTTTTTGAGCAAAGAGTGCTCCTGTTTTGAAACTCCTACAAAAAGCTTGTTGTGAAACTGTTTGCCAGGTGTTCTTTGACCAAGAAAAAGTTTGCCAATTCCAATTATGATTTATCTTTATGCATCTCTATTGTGACTGTTGTGCTTGGTTGCAAGCTAAGTTATACAATGGTGAGTTGTTTTCTTCTATGAGTTGTGCAATGTTAAGTGTGATGCTTCTTGTTCGTATTCCTTTATCGACACTTCACTCCATAAACATGTGGACATGTTTACTGAGCTCAGTATTCGCTTGGGGAAAAGCGAAGTCTAAGCTTGAGGGAGTTGATACGCCCTATTTGCATCACCATTCTATATCATAATTTACCTCTATTCATTGATACTTGTCTTATTATGAGGTATTACTTATGGCTTTTCATCTGTTTATGCATGTTGGATGATTCTTGGAGGATGGACTGCCGGAGTCTGGATTCTGATGGAAAAGAAGGCGTTTCAGTGCAATTTCGCGAAGATCAGAAAAATACCAGAAAAATATGGAAACATATTATTTTACCAGAAGATGGAGGGAGCCAGAAGGAGCAGCGAAGGGGGGCCACAGGGGGCCCACACCCCCTAGGCGCGGGCCTACCTGAGGCCACGCCTAGGGTAGGTGTGGCCCACCTGCCCGGCCTCGGACTCTCCCCCTTTGCCTATAACTTCCCCTCGGAACCCTAATACACGGGGGACGACCACAGATAGATTTATGCCGCCTCTAGGGGGCGGAAAACACTGAGAGAGAAAGATCTCTCCGGCATATAGATTTCTGCCGGGGGAATTCCTTCCCGGAGAGGGGAGACCGTCGCCATCAACACCATCATCAAGATAGGCTTCATCAGGATCAGCATCATCATCATCCACACCATCATCTCCACTAGCACCATCATCACCACTCTGTCTCGCTATAACAATTGTGTTGGATATTGCTTTAGTTCGTAGGGGAAACTTTTGCGGTGTTAATTACTATTGTAGTTGATGCTTGTGAGTGGAACTATAGGATTATTGTTTATGTTCAGATTGTTATCTATTACCATATCATCTTTGATCTTGATTCATATGATGTCTTGTGAGTAGTTCATTGTGTTCTTGAGGACATGGGAGAAGTCATTTTGTTAGTAGTGAATCTGTGATGAGTTATTATTCAATGGTTTAGTATTTAAGTTGTGGTGCTATTCTTCTAGTGGTGTCATGTGAACGTCGACTACATGACACTTCACCAATTATGGACCTAGGGGGTGCATTGTGTATTTGTCTACTAATCGCGGGGTTGCCGGAGTGACATAAACCTGAACCCCCGTTAGGACACCTTTTCACAAGGGAGTGTAGGATCTCAGAGTTCAAGACTGTGGTTAGATTTATATCTCAATTACTTTCCTGTAGTTACGGATATTTGCAGGGGGTTTAATCATAAGTATGTATTAGTCCTAGTAAGGGCAGTATGTTAGCATAGGTTCACCCACACAACACTTATAAACACCAAAGAAGAGTACTCAGCTATTTGCAACGAAAGCACTTGACCGAATTTCCATGTGTCCTCGAGAACGTTTGGTCCTTATAAGTATTTCCACCGGCTTGTCCTTTGCTAAGAAAGGATTGGGACACTTGCTCCATTTGTTCGTTACTTCTGTTACTTGCTCTTTGTTTTGTTGCCTTGTCATAAAACCACTAAAAATCCGTTTGCTAAGTATTCACAGGGATTTCCTGCTCCATACCACTGTTCAGCACCTTCTGATCCTCGTTGGGATCGACACTCCTATTTATCGAAAATACTACGATACACCCCCTATACTTGTGGGTCATCAAGCCCCCTCTCATCTCAATACCAAATCTATCCCTTTGAAAATCATCAGAAATTCTTGATGGTAAGTGGCTAGAAAAGACTATTTGACTTGTCGCCACGATCTATTTGAAGTTTATTTTTAGAGGGAGGCTGATTTTGGTTTTGAGAGATAAAAGTGTGTTTTATCCTCGTCCTGATGATGCCATTTTTTTAGATTAAGATGATTCCAATTTTTTTATGTTTATGTTAGGTACAATTGACATGTAGTTAGGTTACGATTAATTAATCATTGTGCTAATATGCTCATAGTTTTCGTGGCTAGTATATTAATTTATACTATGTAATCTGCCACTTTAGCATCATTTACAGATTTTTTGTAACAAGAAACGATCACACTTTTTATTGACACTAAAGTTTGTAAATTTTGCAATGAAGTAAACCTATGTTCTAACAGAAACCTGAGTTTGAGTAGCTACAAGCAACATCATTTCTGTCCATATATAGTTCGACCATAACTACAGACAGTGAGTATAAAAGAGAGTTGAACAAACAAAGAAACGAGGTCCTTCAATTTCCACCTCTAAAATAGTTTAACAAAAAAGGGTCTGGCTCTAAAAACCACTAAGTAGATTGCTGATTAAGGAAAACTGTAGCATATAACTCTAGTAGGTTACGAACATTTTGCTCCTTGGCAGATCATTGGAACACAGTCCAACCAAAAGTCATTATACCTTCTTGAGGATGTGAGAACTCTCTAATCCATTTTCAAGTAGACGCTAACTAACTATACATGTTAAAACTCAGGCATATTTGTAGGGTTCGCAGCATAGAAAACAAAAATTTTCCTACGTTGGGAACAACTATGTACCAAGATCTATCTACTAGATACAAACAACGGGCGGATGTATATCCGTAGAGAACATACCCTTGAAGACCGACAAAGCTTAACGAGTCCAAACTCGTGGTTGATGTAGACGATCTCTTGCCGATCTCAAGATCGAGAGGAAGTCCTAGCGCCGCAAAACAGCAGCGCATCCGTGCTCGCACACACGTTCGAGGCACCGCGCAACCTCCGCCTCCTCGCTCCAGCGATGCAGCGGAAGCACAACTCTTTCTTGCCGAAAAGCCACCGGGAACATGTATCTCGCTAGTCCGAGACCATGGGGGATAAATTCTAGAGGGGGAGAGAGATCCTTCACGAGGAGGTGTGAGTGAGAAGTGAGAGGAGGGGCTCCTTATATAGGGGAGGGGGGGCAGCCCAAGGGGGCATGGCCGCCGGCCATGGAGGGTGCCCCCACCTCTCCCTCATTCATGTGGGTGGACACTCCACTCACAAAATGGCCCTTCAATTTTCTCCACTCAAAAACCCACTCAAATTCCCATTAAATTTCCACCAAATTTAATGCAAGCTCTCATTAAATAAAACTCCTTTTATTTATTCAGAATTTTGTCAATTACTTTAATGACAAACATTCACATATAACCCCTTGCTAGTATTTCATTTCACATGCAGAAACACTTTCTGCAATTTCACCCGAAAACCCGTTTCGGTATCTAGTGAAATAAATTCCTGCGCTTGTTATTCTTTTCGGCATGAAACTTTTGCTCCAATTGGATGTCGGTGTCTCTTAAGTGTGTCACCCTACGGTTCGTGAATAATGCGGACATGATCGAGACCCCTCTCGGATCAATAATCAGAAGCGGGATCTGGAGACCCATACTGACTCCCACACATTCAACGATGACTTTCTTGTGATCGTCGGAACCATTTACGCTAGTATCTTAATCCTTTTGTTTCGCGATATATTACATGTCCGAGATTCGATCATCGGTATCTCCATACCTAGTTTGATCTCGTTACCTACATGTACTCTTTTCTCGTTCCCGTGATATAACATTCTAGTGATCAAATCACTTGCTTGCAAGCTAATCAATGTGATATCACCGAGAGGGCCCAGAGCATATCTATCCGTCATCGGGATGAACAAATTCCACTCTCGATCCATGGGCCTCAACATAACACTTTAGTAGTTCTGAATCCATCTTTATAATCACCCTGTTACGGTGTGACGTTTGATGTTATCAAGAAACTCTTCCGGTGTTAGTGATTGACATGATCTCATGGTCTAAGGATTAGGATCACTTTGTAAGTTGTTATAGCAATATAAACTCAATGACTTTGATCGTAATGCTATACTTCGGATGAATGTTCATCACACCATTACACTAATGTTGTGACCTCGTTATTAACAACATCCAATGTCCATGATCAGGAAACCTATGATCATCTTGTTAATCAACGAGCTAGTTTATAAGAGAGGCATAACTAGGAACTTTCTTTTGTTTATTAAACACACATGTATTAACGTTTCCGTATTAATACAATTATAGCATGTAAAATAAACATTTATCATAAATAAGGAATACGATAATAACCACTTTATTATTGCCTCTCGGGCATATTCCCTTCAGTCTCCCACTTGCACTAGAGACAATAATATAGTTTGAAAACTCTGCGTATTGAACACCTATGGCTTTCCGGTGTTCCATATACGCAATTGCAAGTGGTTAACATAATCTACGGATCTGACGCTTCAGGTCCGTGTGTATTTGCATGTCTTTGCGTCTTCACGCATCACTCATTCTCCAATGAGATGGCATTGTATAAATTTGGTCTTTCGGTGAGACCTTTAGTTCCTTGGGGTTAAAACACGTCGATACTATTGTCATACAATATATCTTTAGTGTTAGCCCGTTGCGAACCACACCTTAGTTTGATAACAAACTACTTGACACAAATTCCCTCCTTTGCTGCTACTATAGCAGTCATATACTTAGCCTTTTGTTGTAGTATTCGTCACAATGTCTTAACTTTGGAACTCTTCCAAATCCATCATGGAATCTCCTTTCCATTACATTGTGCCACCCATAGTTTAAATTGAGATAAACTTAATTTGTATCTTGTGACAAAACTAGTATCAATGTAACGCTTTACAATGAACTATTTGTAATTGTTTGTCACCTCTACACAAATATATTCTTAGTTCTTCCAAAAGATCATAAGAATATCCTCACTATCGTCCAATGATCATTTTATGATTCATTCTGGTATATGCTCATAACACTTAGAGCATAGGACATATCTGGATGTGTACATATCATGGTATGATTGATCAAAATATTCTCGTGATTGCACTCATCAAGTGTCAAAGCACTTGAATCTTGTTTCACTTATCAAGTGTCGATACACTTGAATCTTGATTCAATTCCTTTCCATGCAACAAGAACTGTTTCTTGTCGTTTCTATATTGAACTCCTTCAATATCTCATATATGTACGTTTGGCATAAACATATTAGCGTTACAGTCTATCCACTATAGACATTGATGCTAAATATTCGGGTTTTGCCTAAGTCTTTCATCGAAATGAAATTCTTAACCTTTGTCAATAAAAGATACATCATTTCTAATCAACAAGATGTCCTTCACATAATGTATTAGAAATATGTCTCAGCGCTCCCACTTAATTTCTTGCAAATGCAAGCATCTTCATCGTCTCCAGATGAAAAACTCATTTTTCATCATGGTGAAGATTCCAACTCCGCGATGCTTACTTCAACCATTGAAGTTTGCATGCCCTTTTAGCATCCTTTGAATTTAACAAAACCCTTTGGACCGTGTCATGTACACGTCCTAGGTAACCATTCTATTAAAAGAACTTTGTTTTGTTTATTCATCTACCATATACCAAATTATATGTAGTGGTTGCTACTTTAATCCGTCTAGACTAAATATCGCTATGAAAGATCAAATCTCGTCATAGTCAACTCCTTGAACATTGTCATAAAATACTTTACAACATGTCGAATATTTCATAGATGTGAGACATCCATGTCTGTTTCTTTATAGATCCAAATACGACCGATAGGTTTTTACACCTTTCCGGAGGGTCTTCCAAGTTCAAAACTTGATTTCTCGTATATGGAACTATCACGGATTTTATGGCTTCAAGCCATTTGACGGAGTCAGGGCCCATCATCGCTTCTTTGTATGTATTCGGTTCATCATTGTCAAACAATAATGATTTACTCTCAAATCTTAGCATTTGATTGTTTAACCGACCTTCTTGGTTCAATAGGAACTTTAGACCTCCGTGACCACAACCTTTGAGGCACATAAGCTATGAGCATTATGGCAGCCTCCAGAACGATTTCCGGCGCTGCGCAACTCAGCACATTTAGCTAAGGTTCGTTAACCTTATCAAAGTTCTATTGTCCTCCCACTTAACTTTTGTGAAAAATTCCTTTTTCAAGAAACTTCACATTTCAAGCGACAAACCCTTTTTGTCCTCGCTGTTATGGAGGAATAACCAATTGTTATTCGGAATAAACTACAAAGACATGCTCATCCGAATTCGGTTGTAAACACCTTACTTATGTTTAGCATACCAAAATTTAAGAAATGATAACTTGGGTTTTACCCCAAACCATAACTTCCATGGTGTCATTTCAACGGATCTAGATGGAGCTCTTTTCAGTGTAAAAGCGGTAGTCTCTAAAGCTTTAATCTTTTAAAACATAATGGCAGTTTTATAAATAACACCTTTGATCCAACCATGTCTCACAAGGTTTCATTACAAATCTCAAACACTCCATACTCCTATGGTGTTTCGGGAGATGTAAATCTAGGTGTTTTGCTAAACTTGCAACTCAAATAAATCCCTTTATGATAAAATCATAATTCATTTATTTTCTTGTTACACTTGTAACTCAAATAAATCCCTTTATGATCAAATCATAATTTATTTATTTTTCTTGTTACAATGATTTTCCACTTCATCTTGAAAGTCTTTGAAACATTTTCAAATATTTCATACTTCTTTCTCATTAAGTGAACATTCACTCAAAATTCCGGAGAAAGCATATGAAGTTGAAACCCATCGCTTACGACTACTCATAATGGACTACATACATCGATATGTATAAATTCCAATAATTTAGTCGTTCGTTCTTCTTTGGCCTTTGAACGAAGTTTTAATTATCACGTGAAAAGTCTCACAAGCGTCACTTGATCAAATCAAAGACTCCAAAAATCCATGAATATGGAGATTCTTCATGTTTTCTTTCCAATATAATTTAAACAGCGATGTCACTTCATAAGTGATCTTTCAATCATTTGTCTTGCGACATTTTAGCATTAGGTTTTATGGATGTGATTTCTTCAACTAGATTTGTAAATCATCCATCTTATATGGAATACGGTAATTATTTGAACAACCTTTGTTCTTATAATACCTGATTCAAATAACAATTATTAAAACAAATCTTGAAGTCAAGCTTTGATGTTAACGAGAAATACAAACAACGGTTTGTTTGTTTTCGATGAACATCATCACATATTCTCTTGCTAGTTACTTAGGCCATTGTGGTTCATGACTTGCGTCATTCCGTATGAAATTTCATACCAACCAATTCGGTATCCAATACCCAAGAACCACATTGTTTAACAAGCAAAGAATACAACCATAACATGTATATTATCCATATACCTAAATTGGATATTTCCAATCTTTTCTTTTCTGCCAAATATATTTTATAGATTCTCTTTCAGCATTTCCTTTTCCTTTTAAAAGAATCTATCAACATCAAAAGTGGCGCCATATACATGACACATAGTCCAAAGCGTGTATATTCAAATAATAATACCTTTGGACTTGCACTTTGAAGTAGATCACCATCATCAAAATGATCGGTATTCTTTCAAAATCCATTCTTTAGTAATCTTTTAGTGTAGTAAACACTTTACATACATCTTCTATTCATCCTTATCATGACGACTTTCATGATCAAGCCAATTTAGCTTATAAAGGAGAATCGTGAGTATAACATTACTTTCCAAAACCCTTTTGGATGATTAGGATGTCTAGCATCTCCAACCTTCGTAAATTCTCATCCAATATGAGAACATATATTATACTCTATCATATTGCAACCAAAACATTGTTTCAGATATCGTTATATCTGCCACACATGATGGTTTCTGAAACAATTCTTTCAGCTCCTAGATAAACTTGATATTAAAACAATCAAGAATCGTGGAGGCAAACATGATACTTAAGATACTAACACTGGAATTGTTACTCTCGATTTAATACCAATTATTAAATTTCACGGAGTAAATAGAGTTTGCTGAAAGTTTGCAATAGGACTTTAAACTTTGATTGACACTCAACACAATACGATACCAGTTCGTAAAGTAAATATCCAGAATTCTATAGTTCTATTATCTCAATTACAACTATGCATAAGGTGGTGAACGAATGCCAATGACTACAACAAATTATGAAAATTCACTTTGATTTAATTTATGATAAATTGAGTTCTACTAATCCAAATTAGAAATGAACTCCCACTCAAAAACGACATCCCTCGTGTCCTTTTGGTGATTACATGAACCAAATCCACTACACCAAGTCCGATCATCACGTGAGTCGGCGTAGCTTCAAAGGCGAGCATCCATATGGTCATCATATCAAAACATATGACTCATGCTTAACCTTTCGGTCCGTGTTCCGAGGCCATGTCTGTACATGCTAGGCTCGCCAAGTAAGAACCTTAGTATTCGCGTGTGTAACTGTCTTACACCCGAGATATGCTCGTGGATTCAAGTACACCCGATCATCACGTGATGTCTTGAAGCGACGAAACATTGTCGGTGCATACTTAAGGAAGAACACATTTTTATCTTGAATCTAAATGAGGGATCATCTTATTATGCTAATAAAACGCCAAACAAGCAATATAAGATGCAATCAAACATCACATGTTTAAAAGTGAAATGATATGGTTCCCGCATATGATCTCCATCATGTGCACCATAATATGATCTCTATCATACCTTTATGTGTAAGGCCAAGGTCTATGGAACTTACACGCTATGTGTGTTGTAAGAGTATCATCTCATACTTCTACTTACAACATCACCATATCATAACACTAGCCCAGCAACAATCTAAACTAGACTCCTCTAATTTATCCATTGCAAGTTTTACGTGGCTTAGGGCTTTCGAAGATAGAACCGTTCTTACCTACGAACATGAACCACAACGAGGATAACCAAATTGTTGACAACTCGTTGCAAATTAGATATTGACTATAGTAGGAGAGACAGACACCCGCTAGCCACTTATGCAAAACTAGTTGCATGTCAAGCGTGGAACATGTCTCATGTGCGAGGACATGTAAAGTTTGTCCGGGCCGCTTCATCCCACTATGCCACCAATATCCAAAGTACAACTAAGAAGCAATAAAATGATCATCATCGCCCACATAATCATATGTGTACTACCCGTGCAAAGCATCTACGCATAGATCCGGCTCTGATACCACTGTAGGGTTCGCAGCATAGAAAACAAAAATTTTCCTACGTTGGGAACAACTATGTACCAAGATCTATCTACTAGATACAAACAACGGGCGGATGTATATCCGTAGAGAACATACCCTTGAAGACCGACAAAGCTTAACGAGTCCAAACTCGTGGTTGATGTAGACGATCTCTTGCCGATCTCAAGATCGAGAGGAAGTCCTAGCGCCGCAAAACAGCAGCGCATCCGTGCTCGCACACACGTTCAAGGCACCGAGCAACCTCCGCCTCCTCGCTCCAGCGATGCAGCGGAAGCACAACTCTTTCTTGCCGAAAAGCCACCGGGAACATGTATCTCGCTAGTCCGAGACCATGGGGGATAAATTCTAGAGGGGGAGAGAGATCCTTCACGAGGAGGTGTGAGTGAGAAGTGAGAGGAGGGGCTCCTTATATAGGGGAGGGGGGGCAGCCCAAGGGGGCATGGCCGCCGGCCATGGAGGGTGCCCCCACCTCTCCCTCATTCATGTGGGTGGACACTCCACTCACAAAATGGCCCTTCAATTTTCTCCACTCAAAAACCCACTCAAATTCCCATTAAATTTCCACCAAATTTAATGCAAGCTCTCATTAAATAAAACTCCTTTTATTTATTCAGAATTTTGTCAATTACTTTAATGACAAACATTCACATATAACCCCTTGCTAGTATTTCATTTCACATGCAGAAACACTTTCTGCAATTTCACCCGAAAACCCGTTTCGGTATCTAGTGAAATAAATTCCTGCGCTTGTTATTCTTTTCGGCATGAAACTTTTGCTCCAATTGGATGTCGGTGTCTCTTAAGTGTGTCACCCTACGGTTCGTGAATAATGCGGACATGATCGAGACCCCTCTCGGATCAATAATCAGAAGCGGGATCTGGAGACCCATACTGACTCCCACACATTCAACGATGACTTTCTTGTGATCGTCGGAACCTTTTACGCTAGTATCTTAATCCTTTTGTTTCGCGATATATTACATGTCCGAGATTCGATCATCGGTATCTCCATACCTAGTTTGATCTCGTTACCGACATGTACTCTTTTCTCGTTCCCGTGATATAACATTCTAGTGATCAAATCACTTGCTTGCAAGCTAATCAATGTGATATCACCGAGAGGGCCCAGAGCATATCTATCCGTCATCGGGATAAACAAATTCCACTCTCGATCCATGGGCCTCAACATAACACTTTAGTAGTTCTGAATCCATCTTTATAATCACCCTGTTACGGTGTGACATTTGATGTTATCAAGAAACTCTTCCGGTGTTAGTGATTGACATGATCTCATGGTCTAAGGATTAGGATCACTTTGTAAGTTGTTATAGCAATATAAACTCAATGACTTTGATCGTAATGCTATACTTCGGATGAATGTTCATCACACCATTACACTAATGTTGTGACCTCGTTATTAACAACATCCAATGTCCATGATCAGGAAACCTATGATCATCTTGTTAATCAACGAGCTAGTTTATAAGAGAGGCATAACTAGGAACTTTCTTTTGTTTATTAAACACACATGTATTAACGTTTCCGTATTAATACAATTATAGCATGTAAAATAAACATTTATCATAAATAAGGAATACGATAATAACCACTTTATTATTGCCTCTCGGGCATATTCCCTTCAATATTAATAATTAAAATATGTATAATATACTCAACGATAATAATTAGAATCATAGTGGTAATCATATCATTTACTCATGAACTAAATACTATGTGTACATGAACGAATTCTATCATGCTGACCAACAAAAAATACGGATCAAGGACGAGAAATAGTCGCCAGTGTGTGTGGGATGCAAGGGGGCTATGTCGATGGCGAGCATAGGTGCAGAATGGTGAAGCAGCGAGAAGTCATGCGAAGACATTTCCCAAAAACGTTATATGTCCTCTCGTGGTGTAGAATCCCAAGGATGAGCATGATAGAAGAACCAATCTATACTAGTGAGTTTGACTTACTAATTAATTATTTTCCTCGATTTACACTTTTTATTGGTCGTCCATGTTTAATCGCATGAGTTCGAGTTCCTAAATGTCGTCACAATGAGCTTGAGTACATGCGCGGATTTTGCAAACATTCTCAACTCAATTACCTCATGTCCTTAGATATACATCCTTACCATACGAATTAGGTTTCTCTTTTCAATATATTCCATGCGAGAATATGTTCTACGTAGTGCTTGTCTTTGTAGTTTGCCACTGAATATGTTAGATACTAAAGGGGCACACATTCCAGATTCTTTAAGTCTGGGTACAAAGCAGAATATGGTTTAATAATCACAAGACTCGATGACAAAACATGCATGATGATTGTTGTGTTGTTTCCAAAACAACAAAGCAGGATTTACATCCAAGAAAACATCCAGGTGTTCCTGCTCTATATTCAAATAATAGATCATGTGAAGCACACTTGAAACAAAGCAGGATTTACATCACAAACCATAATCTATATCTCATATACACCAGAAACCGACCGAAAGATCATTTAAATCGTCTATCATAACATGCAGCTTATCCACGCCACAATGTAATCACAATCGTGCATTTATATTGACCCGGTCAAATGCATGATCAATCCTTGGAGGGATCTCATCAAAAGGTACTGCAGCCTCACATGTATACAAAATTACATCTTCATGAAAACTGATACTGCACCAACCAGTTCAAGTGCATTTAGTATTGCTGCGCGCCTTGGACACTGCTAGACACAAGAGAGGCAATTTTTCTTCTTGGTGCAAGCCATATAGACGTGTATCTAAAGTAGAGATGGTGGACTGACCAGGAGGGTGGCGGAACTGGGATTTATGGTATGGGTATGTGGGAAGAAGAGACACACTTTTAAGACAGGTAGCAGTTTTTTTAAGGAAAAAAAAATATAAAGAAGTTCCGCAAAGAAAAAAAATACTATAGTGGGTTTACCTTATTCCATGTCTTTAGAAAAAAGAATCTAGTACACTTAAAATTGCTCATCAAGCATGAAATTTTGAGCAATGACAATATAAAGAAGTTCCGCAAAAGAAGGCCTCCAGACCGCCTTGCAAGAAAAAAATAGTCTATAGTCGGTGTTTTATTCTACCTCTTTATTTTCTACATGAGGACCCAATATTCCAACCTACTCGAATAATACATCTAATGCACTTTTCCTAAAATTTTACATGCCGCCACCATTATTGCAGACATTTTGAAGTTCCAGACGACCATATGATTACATTTATTCGAATCAGTTTATCTTATGGAGACGTTTTTATAGGTAAATCGTACGAGGGGGCAAAATTTGGGGACGACTCAACATTTTAAGGACTCCATGCACAGTCTTTAATTCTGCGATTTCTACTACTGATAATAGAAAATCTAATCTATACTAGTGTGTTATACTTATTAATATCATCCATCACATTTCATAAGTTTTATTTCCTGTCAAAGTATCCTTGTGTGAGTTTCTAAATCTCAACACAATGAGATTCACTAGTGGAGAACGGGTCTCTAGTTCTGGTTGTAGACAACCTCTAGTCCCGGTTGCAACCAGGACTACAGAATCAGGACTAGAGGTCCCAACCTTTTGTCTCGGGTCAGGTACGAACCAGGACTAGAGGCTCTGCACGTGGCCGCGCAGCAGAGTGCGGGGTGGAGGATCTTTAGTCCCGGGTCGTATCACGAACCGGGACTAGACATTATCTGCCGCGGCAGCCAATGGGGGTTTCTGCCACGCAGCCGATGAGGGGGTATGCCGCGGCAGAATTTAGGGACTTATGGTAACTAGTTATGTTACCATAACATCACACACTCCAAAACAAAATGAGTCTATAAGCTAATAAATAAGATCTTGCATGTTACTAGATATAATATCCACTATGAAGGTGATAACTTAGACTAGTGTCATGTGCATGACACTAGTCCAAGTTACTCCCCACTATGACCAGATTGAATGCCATGGTTAGCTGGTAGTCGAGTTCGGGTTGTACTAGGAAGTCATGTTCGAGGCAGTTCGGTGACGATTGTAAAATTACATTTGTTCGAGGTAGTTTATCTTCTGGAGTGTCGTATGACTCATTTTTTTTGGGGACAGAAATGACTCCATGCACATTCTCTAATTCCAGGATTTCTACTACTGATAATAAAAGAGCCAATCTATACTAGTGGGTTATTCTTATTAATATCATTCTTCACATTTCATAAATTTTATTTCCTGTCAAAGTATCGTCCTTTTGTGAGTTTCTAAATCACAACACAATGAGATTGCACAATTGTGCAGTTTTACCAAATGTTCATAACTCATTTTTTACCTTTACTCCCAAGAAATACATAATATCGTACAAATTATGTTTCTTTTTTCATTGGATTGCATGGCAGAATACATTCTCCATAATGCTTGTCTTTGTAGTTCGCCACTGAATATATAAGATTCTAAAGGTGCAAAAATGCTTAGTCCTTCGTCTCTGGGTAAAATAGAGGTTCTGACATTCACATGATGTAAACATAAATGATGTCTCCCTTTATTTTCCATAACAAAAATGCACATATGCGTGTTGTGTTGTTTGCAATAAATGACAAACATATTAGATTATTAGGGTTAGAAATGTTGTTTGAAATAAATGAGAAACATATTGTTACATGAATAGGAGTCTCATGGTACATGCATGCACGTGAGTACTTGAGTAAGGTTCAAAGCACTAATCGGTTTGCATATGCCAAGGTTAGCTGGTAGTCGAGTTCTGGTTGTACTAGACAGTCATGTAAGAAAGTTGGAATTGGTAAAGCAGGTTTGGTAATTGTCTGCTCCCTCCGTTTAAAAATATAAGATGTTTTAGATTTGTGAAAATATTTTTTTTTCGAAATGGGGTAATACTCCCCGGCCTCTGCATCGATCGATGCACACAACCTTTATTAAATAAATAAGTGCATTAAGAAGTTTACAACTCAAGAGTTGGCCACAGTTGCCACAAAGATCAACCAGCGAAATAAGGTAAACATATAAGAACTACACATTATGTAGTCGTCTAGTACACTGGTGGAAACGGGGCTATAGGTCCCGGTTGGTACGGGGCTTTAGTCCCGGTTGCCCAACCGGGACGGGGCAATCGGGACTAAAGCTCTAACCTTTAGTCCCGGTTGCCCCACCAACTGGGACTAAAGGGTGCACACGTGGCAGCGGCAGAGGGCGAGGGGGGTGGAGCATTAGTCCCGGTTCGTAACACGAACCAGGACTAATAACCTTCTGCCGCGGCAGAGATTTGGCCCATTTCTCTGCCGCGGCATAGAATTCATTTTGGCACATTTTGTTGCCGCGGCAGGATTTTCGCCACTTTTTGTGCCGCGGCAGAGAATTCATTTAGGTTATTTTATTGTTTATTTAGTGATTTGCACTTATCAATAAAGGAACCTTATATTACATCATGATGATAATATTATATTCAATACATGGATCGAGTTCATGCACTACATACAAAAGTTGCTATTCGATGCTACCGGCCAATTTCTTCAAAGTTGCTATTTTTACAATTCCTATTGTCTATACACAGCCGAGTAGTATTCCCCTTTTGGGTCTAGGACTTCTGCATCCAAGAATCCCGCCAATTCCTCCTGAATTGCTCGTACGCGATCCTTTGGAAGAAGACCGTCCCGTAGACGTTCGATCTGATTTAAAAAAGGAGTCAGCCTATATGAATGAAACTAAACACAATTTGATTGTAATTAAAAACTACAGAAATTGTTTACGTACGTGGAGTTGCTCTAAATTTCTGCCCTTCTCATCGCACGTCTGCCGGATGAACTCGCATACATAGTATCCACATAGATTGTACCTGGTCCCTGCGTCAGGCACTTTACGAGAACAGAGTTCAATCAAAATAATAATCAAGCATGATAATAACTGTATCAAAACTAGAATCAAAGAGATGAGCGGATATAGCTAGTGGTGCTTACATCTAGTGGTTGAAATGTAAGCTCCTCTTTCCAAACACCCCTAGCCTTGTTGGTGAACCGTTTCCAAGCGCTGCCCGGCGTAGAAAACGAATAAAATAAGTTATTAAGTACTTGATATCATAAAATTCACGAACGTTGCCGATATAGTGTCGTAATGATTAGAATTACCGCTGGAGAAGTATCTGCATGTCCTTCCACGTCTCAAGGGGTTTATGTTTCGAGTCCATGACTAGTACACGCCCTTTGTCAAGTTGAATGATTAACAGAATATAGTGGAAACTGCAAATGCATAACTAATCAATTATATACTTAACATCGAGTAAGCGAAATAGAAAGTGTATACAAGACAATAACACTCACTCTAAGTTGTAAGGAAATAGTATTTCCCTTTTGGTTTCTTGAAACCTTAACGCGTGTACTATATTATCCTCCGTATCCTGGGGGCTTATTTTGAGATTAGCTTCATGAACCCAATATGGTCAATGAAGCCAATGTCATAGATTTGTCCTCTGCTGCATTCGAGAATCTTCATTCTGCATATTACAGTATGATTATATACATGCAATAAACAAAATAATATAGCTGGAGACTAAATTAATTACAGAATTAGTACTTACAGACAATAGGCACTGATGATCGATTTGTCCAAGGCGTCTTGATTGAATAATTGAAATAGTTCATTAAATTCAATGGATATCATGTCATCCTTTTCTTTCCCATGATGCTTTTTTGTAACCCCCAGCACTATCCAGTTAGCCCCGGCCCTTGTGGCATGCATGTACCAGTTATGCAATCTTCGCATTTTTGTTGGAAGATTGTTTACCTCCTCAGGTTTGACGAGAGGTTTGCCGTACTGGTATCTATATGCTACTTCACTCACGGGGAAGAACTCTAACTGGGATAAGTACTGGGCAATACTCATACCTTGAGCAGCGACAGCTTCTCCGTATTGTGCAACTACCTCTGGATCATACTAATCTTCGGCCCCATATTTGCTCGACTCCACATTGGTTTGAGAAATCACCTTGAGAGGGGCGCAAGTCTGTTTTGCTTGTTCTCCGAGCTGGGCAACAGATTTCTCGCTTGCATCAGTACTGCTCTTCGAGGCATTTTGTGCCGCATGTGACTTGAGAATAGAACGCTCATAGTCTGATGACAGCTTTGGCTCGGGTTGATGAAGATTCTTTAGCATTTTCAACACTTTGGCTTTTTCTTCTTTGGTGCTGGGGAACTCTGGCTCTTTTGGCTCGAGCATGTTTAACGCAGATGTTTAAATAAAGCAGACGCTAGCTAGGCTAATTTTACTTGCGTTTAGGCCTCCATCCCGTCCGATCCGGAGATTTTCTCTAGCGTGGACGTACGAGGAAGCGTCGGTCGCCAGGACTACTTTTTTTCAGCGCACAGGAGTTGGATTAGCGCTCCTAGCTGTTGCTAGCTACCGAAATTAGCGTTCCGTGCTGTGAGACGAGGCGTTTAGTCCATAATCCAATTTTCTGACATTATTTTTTTAAACATAAGCGTATGTACAAGAGCTTGTCGTAGTACATGCCCTAATAATCATATGACTAAACCACACGTACGTC
This sequence comes from Avena sativa, assembly GCA_916181665.1. Taxonomy (NCBI): domain Eukaryota; kingdom Viridiplantae; phylum Streptophyta; class Magnoliopsida; order Poales; family Poaceae; genus Avena; species Avena sativa. The sequence continues at coordinate 13,241,020 of OV702300.1, read as the reverse complement.
CACGTGGGCCATGCACGCAGACCACACACGTCGATCACCCGAAGCCGCCGCCCACCACCCGATCGAATCCCACCAGCAGCAGCCGTCGCCGCCGCCCACCACACCCCCGAATTCGAAGCCCACCATGCAGCCGCCGCCGCCCACCAGCAGCAGCAGCAGAGGGAGGGGGAGGACAGCAGCAGCCGCCGCCGCCCACCACCAGCAGCAGCCGCGCGCCGCCCACCACACCCGAAGCCCACCATGCAGCGCCGCCGCCGCCCACCACCAGCAGCAGCAGAGGGAGGGGGAGGACAGAGAGGCAGGGAGGGGCGTACCTGATGCGCGGCGGTGGGGGAAGGGCGTGGGCGGCACGGACGTCGTCGGCGGGACGAGAGGGCGGCGGTCGTCGTGGCGGGAAGGAGACACGCACGGGAGGAGGAGGAGCCGCTACGGAGCGCGCGGCGGTGGCGGCCGGGGAGGAGCTGCTACGGGGAGCGCGCGGCGGTGGCGGCCGGAGGCGAAGGCGTTGACGACGACGGAGGGCGCGGGCAGCCTGGCGGCGTCGTGGAGAAGCAGAGAAGAGAAGAAGAAGAGAAGTTATATAAAGGGGAGGGAGTATACGTCCCGGTTGGTGGCACCAACCGGGACTAAAAGGGCATACGTCCCGGTTGGAGGCACCAACCGGGACGTATACTCCAATTTTCAGCAGCCGAAGGGGCGCGCGCATGGGGGTCTTTAGTCCCGGTTGGTGGCTCCAACCGGGACGCATTCCCCTGTTTTCAAAGTTTTTCAGTTATTTTCTCTCTGTTCCCGCCTTATTTTTTATTTTGGGGTTTAAATTTGTAATGTTTTTTAAATGATAATTACTTTGGAATTTAGAAAAACTTTAAACATAAAAATGTTTGAATTTGAATAACTAATTCGAAACCATTTTATTTTTTGAAAAATAATTAATGTAACCATTTAAACTATGAACCATTTAAAATTAATAATGAAATAACTTATATTTTTTAAATATTAATTTGGAATTTAGAAAAACTTTAAACATAAAAAGTGTATGGATTTGAATAAATAATCCAAAACCAATTTCTATTTTTAAAAAATAATTAATGTAACCATTTAAAATTAATAATGAAATAACTTATATTTTTTAAATATTTATTTGGAATTTAGAAAAACTTTAAACATAAAAAGTGCATGGATTTGAATAAATAATCCAAAACCATTTTCTATTTTTAAAAAATAATTAATGTAACCATTTAAAATTAAAAATGAATTAACTTATATTTTTTAAATATTAATTTGGAATTTAGAAAAACTTTAAACATAAAAAGTTTATGGATTTGAATAAATAATCCAAAACCATTTTGTATTTTTTAAAAAATAATTAATGTAACCATTTAAAATTAAAAATGAATTAACTTATATTTTTTAAATTTTTATTTGGAATTTATAAAAACTTTAAACATAAAAAGTGTTTGGATTTGAATAAAGAATTCAAAACCATTTTCTATTTTTAAAAAATAATTAATGTAACCATTTAAAATATGAACCATTTACAATTAAAAATGAATTAACTTATAAGTAATTCAAAACCATTTTCTGTTTTTGTGAAGGATTTTCATTGTTCGGATTTTTTTTGAATTTATTATGCCCGTTTTGAATTATCTGAATTTCTAACTATGGTCGAACCGGTGTGCATGAAGATAGGGGGCGAGCATCGTTAGAACTTGCATTGGATCTCTGAAGAAACCACATATTGCGAGTCTAAAAATGATTATTTCAAAAAATCACGGGCGATAGATCATGTACCTGTAGTACAAACCGGACCCACTTCCTACCGATTCGGCAGACATTTATCCTTTTTACCCGGGATGGACGAAAAGGTTTGAGATGTACCGGTTGGGAGATAGTCCATGTAAGGTGGTCTAGTATTTTAGGAAAATGGGACGGTAGCATTCTGAAACGGCATTTTGGTGGTTACTTCACAAAACGACCCGTTTTTTGCGCTCGTAAAATGGAAAAGGGCTTTTCCGTGCGACAAAAAGGAAAACTTCCTCCTGCAACATTGTTCTCCATACCAATGTCCACACACATGCATAATATGGGCACAACATCAAACACTATGCCGTGATTCAGCACATAACATCGGTCATTTGGACCGAAAGCCATGAAACCTCGAACATGATAGGTCATTTTGTGAAGGTTTTTTCGAAACATGATCAATATACCAAGTCTGGTATTTTTCCTTTCAACTATGTAACAAAATATGACACCACGCGAAGGATTTTCATTGTTCGGATTTTTTTTGAATTTATTATGCCCGTTTTGAATTATCTGAATTTCTAAGTATGGTCGAACCGGTGTGCATGAAGATAGGGGCGAGCATCGTTAGAACTTGCATTGGATCTCTGAAGAAACCACATATTGCGAGTCTAAAAATGATTTTTTTCAAAAAATCACGGGCGATAGATCATGTACCTGTAGTACAAACCGGACCCACTTCCTACCGATTCGGCCGACATTCGTCCTTTTTACCCGGGATGGACGAAAAGGTTTGAGATGTACCGGTTGGGAGATAGTCCATGTAAGGTGGTCTAGTATTTTAGGAAAATGGGACGGTAGCATTCTGAAACGGCATTTTGGTGGTTACTTCACAAAACGACCCGTTTTTTGCGCTCGGAAAATGGAAAAGGGCTTTTCCGTGCGACAAAAAGGAAAACTTCCTCCTGCAACATTGTTCTCCATACCAATGTCCACACACATGCATAATATGGGTACAACATCACAAACTATGCCGTGATTCAGCACATAACATCGGTCATTTGGACCGAAATCCATGAAACCTCGAACATGATAGGTCATTTTGTGAAGGTTTTTTCGAAACATGATCAATATACCAAGTCTGGTATTTTTCTTTTCAACTATGTAACAAAATATGACACCACGCGAAGGATTTTCATTGTTCGGATTTTTTTTGAATTTATTATGCCCGTTTTGAATTATCTGAATTTCTAACTATGGTCGATCCGGTGTGCATGAAGATAGGGGGCGAGCATCATTAGAACTTGCATTGGATCCCTGAAGAAACCACATATTGCGAGTCTAAAAATGATTTTTTCAAAAAATCACGGGCGATAGATCATGTATCTGTAGTACAAACCGGACCCACTTCCTACCGATTCGGCCGACATTCGTCCTTTTTACCCGGGATGGACGAAAAGGTTTGAGATGTACCGGTTGGGAGATAGTCCATGTAAGGTGGTCTAGTATTTTAGGAAAATGGGACGGTAGCATTCTGAAACGGCATTTTGGTGGTTACTTCACAAAACGACCCGTTTTTTGCGCTCGGAAAATGGAAAAGGGCTTTTCCGTGCGACAAAAAGGAAAACTTCCTCCTGCAACATTGTTCTCCATACCAATGTCCACACACATGCATAATATGGGCACAACATCACAAACTATGCCGTGATTCAGCACATAACATCGGTCATTTGGACCGAAATCCATGAAACCTCGAACATGATAGGTCATTTTGTGAAGGTTTTTTCGAAACATGATCAATATACCAAGTCTGGTATTTTTCTTTTCAACTATGTAACAAAATATGACACCACGCGAAGGATTTTCATTGTTCGGATTTTTTTTGAATTTATTATGCCCGTTTTGAATTATCTGAATTTCTAACTATGGTCGATCCGGTGTGCATGAAGATAGGGGGCGAGCATCATTAGAACTTGCATTGGATCCCTGAAGAAACCACATATTGCGAGTCTAAAAATGATTTTTTCAAAAAATCACGGGCGATAGATCATGTATCTGTAGTACAAACCGGACCCACTTCCTGCCGATTCGGCAGACATTTGTCCTTTTTACCCGGGATGGATGAAAAGGTTTGAGATGTACCGGTTGGGAGATAGTCCATGTAAGGTGGTCTAACATTTTAGGAAAATGGGACGGTAGCCTTCTGAAACGGCATTTTGGTGGTTACTTCACAAAACGACCCATTTTTTGCACTCGGAAAATGGAAAAGAGCTTTTCCGTGCGACAAAAAGGAAAACTTCCTCCTGCAACATTGTTCTCCATACCAATGTCCAGACACATGCATAATATGGGCACAACATCACAAACTATGCGGTGATTCAGCACATAACATCGGTCATTTGGACCGAAAGCCATGAAACCTCGAACATGAGATAGGTCATTTTGTGAAGGTTTTTTCGAAACATGATCAATATACCAAGTCTGGTATTTTTCCTTTCAACTATGTAACAAAATATGACACCACGCGAAGGATTTTCATTGTTCGGATTTTTTTTGAATTTATTATGCCCGTTTTGAATTATCTGAATTTCTAACTATGGTCGAACCGGTGTGCATGAAGATAGGGGGCGAGCATCGTTAGAACTTGCATTGGATCTCTGAAGAAACCACATATTGCGATTCTAAAAATGATTTTTTCAAAAAATCACGGGCGATAGATCATGTACCTGTAGTACAAACCGGATCCACTTCCTACCGATTCGGCAGACGTTTGTCCTTTTTACCCGGGATGGACGAAAAGGTTTGAGATGTACCGGTTGGCAGATAGTCCATGTAAGGTGGTCTAGTATTTTAGGAAAATGGGACGGTAGCATTCTGAAACGGCATTTTGGTGGTTACTTCACAAAACGACCCGTTTTTTGCGCTCGGAAAATGGAAAAGGGCTTTTCCGTGTGACAAAAAGGAAAACTTCCTCCTGCAACATTGTTCTCCATACCAATGTCCACACACATGCATAATATGGGCACAACATCACAAACTATGCCGTGATTCAGCACATAACATCGGTCATTTGGACCGAAAGCCATGAAACCTCAAACATGATAGGTCATTTTGTGAAGGTTTTTTCGAAACATGATCAATATACCAAGTCTAGTATTTTTCCTTTCAACTATGTAACAAAATATGACACCACGCGAAGGATTTTCATTGTTCGGATTTTTTTTGAATTTATTATGCCCGTTTTGAATTATCTGAATTTTTAACTATGGTCGAACCGGTGTGCATGAAGATAGGGGGCGAGCATCGTTAGAACTTGCATTGGATCTCTGAAGAAACCACATATTGCGATTCTAAAAATGATTTTTTCAAAAAATCACGGGCGATAGATCATGTACCTGTAGTACAAACCGGACCCACTTCCTACCGATTCGGCAGACATTTGTCCTTTTTACCCGGGATGGACGAAAAGGTTTGAGATGTACCGGTTGGCAGATAGTCCATGTAAGGTGGTCTAGTATTTTAGGAAAATGGGACGGTAGCATTCTGAAACGGCATTTTGGTGGTTACTTCACAAAACGACCCGTTTTTTGCGCTCGGAAAATGGAAAAGGGCTTTTCCGTGTGACAAAAAGGAAAACTTCCTCCTGCAACATTGTTCTCCATACCAATGTCCACACACATGCATAATATGGGCACAACATCACAAACTATGCCGTGATTCAGCACATAACATCGGTCATTTGGACCGAAAGCCATGAAACCTCGAACATGATAGGTCATTTTGTGAAGGTTTTTTCGAAACATGATCAATATACCAAGTCTGGTATTTTTCCTTTCAACTATGTAACAAAATATGACACCACGCGAAGGATTTTTATTGTTCGGATTTTTTTTTGAATTTATTATGCCCGTTTTGAATTATCTGAATTTCTAACTATGGTCGAACCGGTGTGCATGAAGATAGGGGGCGAGCATCGTTAGAACTTGCATTGGATCTCTGAAGAAACCACATATTGCGAGTCTAAAAATGATTTTTTCAAAAAATCACGGATGATAGATCATGTACCTGTAGTACAAACCGGACCCACTTCCTACCGATTCGGCAGACATTTGTCCTTTTTACCCGGGATGGACGAAAAGGTTTGAGATGTACCGGTTGGGAGATAGTCCATGTAAGGTGGTCTAGTACTTTAGGAAAATGGGACGGTAGCCTTCTGAAACGGCATTTTGGTGGTTACTTCACAAAACGACCCGTTTTTTGCACTCGGAAAATGGAAAAGGGCTTTTCCGTGCGACAAAAAGGAAAACTTCCTCCTGCAACATTGTTCTCCATACCAATGTCCACACACATGCATAATATGGGCACAACATCACAAACTATGCGGTGATTCAGCACATAACATCGGTCATTTGGACCGAAAGCCATGAAACCTCGAACATGATAGGTCATTTTGTGAAGGTTTTTTCGAAACATGATCAATATACCAAGTCTGGTATTTTTCTTTTCAACTATGTAACAAATATGACACCACGCGAAGCATTTTCATTGTTCGGATTTTTTTTGAATTTATTATGCCCGTTTTGAATTATCTGAATTTCTAACTATGGTCGAACCGGTGTGCATGAAGATAGGGGGCGAGCATCGTTAGAACTTGCATTGGATCTCTGAAGAAACCACATATTGCGATTCTAAAAATGATTTTTCCAAAAAATCACGGGCGATAGATCATGTACCTATAGTACAAACCGGATCCACTTCCTACCGATTCGGCAGACGTTTGTCCTTTTTACCCGGGATGGACGAAAAGGTTTGAGATGTACCGGTTGGCAGATAGTCCATGTAAGGTGCTCTAGTATTTTAGGAAAATGGGACGGTAGCATTCTGAAACGGCATTTTGGTGGTTACTTCACAAAACGACCCGTTTTTTGCGCTCGGAAAATGGAAAAGGGCTTTTCCGTGTGACAAAAAGGAAAACTTCCTCCTGCAACATTGTTCTCCATACCAATGTCCACACACATGCATAATATGGGCACAACATCACAAACTATGCCGTGATTCAGCACATAACATCGGTCATTTGGACCGAAAGCCATGAAACCTCAAACATGATAGGTCATTTTGTGAAGGTTTTTTCGAAACATGATCAATATACCAAGTATGGTATTTTTCCTTTCAACTATGTAACAAAATATGACACCACGCGAAGGATTTTCATTGTTCGGATTTTTTTTGAATTTATTATGCCCGTTTTGAATTATCTGAATTTCTAACTATGGTCGAACCGGTGTGCATGAAGATAGGGGGCGAGCATCGTTAGAACTTGCATTGGATCTCTGAAGAAACCACATATTGCGATTTTAAAAATGATTTTTTCAAAAAATCACGGGCGATAGATCATGTACCTGTAGTACAAACCGGACCCACTTCCTACCGATTCGGCAGACATTTGTCCTTTTTACCCGGGATGGACGAAAAGGTTTGAGATGTACCGGTTGGCAGATAGTCCATGTAAGGTGGTCTAGTATTTTAGGAAAATGGGACGGTAGCATTCTGAAACGGCAATTTGGTGGTTACTTCACAAAACGACCCGTTTTTTGCGCTCGGAAAATGGAAAAGGGCTTTTCCGTGTGACAAAAAGGAAAACTTCCTCCTGCAACATTGTTCTCCATACCAATGTCCACACACATGCATAATATGGGCACAACATCACAAACTATGCCGTGATTCAGCACATAACATCGGTCATTTGGACCGAAAGCCATGAAACCTCGAACATGATAGGTCATTTTGTGAAGGTTTTTTTGAAACATGATCAATATACCAAGTCTGGTATTTTTCCTTTCAACTATGTAACAAAATATGACACCACGCGAAGGATTTTTATTGTTCGGATTTTTTTTTGAATTTATTATGCCCGTTTTGAATTATCTGAATTTCTAACTATGGTCGAACCGGTGTGCATGAAGATAGGGGGCGAGCATCGTTAGAACTTGCATTGGATCTCTGAAGAAACCAGATATTGCGAGTCTAAAAATGATTTTTTCAAAAAATCACGGATGATAGATCATGTACCTGTAGTACAAACCGGACCCACTTCCTACCGATTCGGCAGACATTTGTCCTTTTTACCCGGGATGGACGAAAAGGTTTGAGATGTACCGGTTGGGAGATAGTCCATGTAAGGTGGTCTAGTACTTTAAGAAAATGGGACGGTAGCATTCTGAAACGGCATTTTGGTGGTTACTTCACAAAACGACCCGTTTTTTGCGCTCGGAAAATGGAAAAGGGCTTTTCCGTGCGACAAAAAGGAAAACTTCCTCCTGCAACATTGTTCTCCATACCAATGTCCACACACATGCATAATATGGGCACAACATCACAGACTATGCCGTGATTCAGCACATAACATCGGTCATTTGGACCGAAAGCCATGAAACCTCGAACATGATAGGTCATTTTGTGAAGGTTTTTTCGAAACATGATCAATATACCAAGTCTGGTATTTTTCTTTTCAACTATGTAACAAAATATGACACCACGCGAAGGATTTTCATTGTTCGGATTTTTTTTGAATTTATTATGCCCGTTTTGAATTATCTGAATTTCTAACTATGGTCGATCCGGTGTGCATGAAGATAGGGGGCGAGCATCGTTAGAACTTGCATTGGATCCCTGAAGAAACCACATATTGCGAGTCTAAAAATGATTTTTTCAAAAAATCACGGGCGATAGATCATGTATCTGTAGTACAAACTGGACCCACTTCCTGCCGATTCGGCAGACATTTGTCCTTTTTACCCGGGATGGATGAAAAGGTTTGAGATGTACCGGTTGGGAGATAGTCCATGTAAGGTGGTATAACATTTTAGGAAAATGGGACGGTAGCCTTCTGAAACGGCATTTTGGTGGTTACTTCACAAAACGACCCATTTTTTGCACTCGGAAAATGGAAAAGAGCTTTTCCGTGCGACAAAAAGGAAAACTTCCTCCTGCAACATTGTTCTCCATACCAATGTCCACACACATGCATAATATGGGCACAACATCACAAACTATGCTGTGATTCAGCACATAACATCGGTCATTTGGACCGAAAGCCATGAAACATCGAACATGAGATAGGTCATTTTGTGAAGATTTTTTCGAAACATGATCAATATACCAAGTCTGGTATTTTTCCTTTCAACTATGTAACAAAATATGACACCACGCGAAGGATTTTCATTGTTCGGATTTTTTTTGAATTTATTATGCCCATTTTGAATTATCTGAATTTCTAACTATGGTCGAACCGGTGTGCATGAAGATAGGGGGCGAGCATCGTTAGAACTTGCATTGGATCTCTGAAGAAACCACATATTGCGAGTCTAAAAATGATTTTTTTAAAAAATCACGGGCGATAGATCATGTATCTGTAGTACAAACTGGACCCACTTCCTGCCGATTCGGCAGACATTTGTCCTTTTTACCCGGGATGGACGAAAAGGTTTGAGATGTACCGGTTGGGAGATAGTCCATGTAAGGTGGTCTAGTATTTTAGGAAAATGGGACGGTAGCCTTCTGAAACGGCATTTTGGTGGTTACTTCACAAAACGACCCATTTTTTGCACTCGGAAAATGGAAAACAGCTTTTCCATGCGACAAAAAGGAAAACTTCCTCCTGCAACATTGTTCTCCATACCAATGTCCACACACATGCATAATATGGGCACAACATCACAAACTATGCCGTGATTCAGCACATAACATCGGTCATTTGGACCGAAAGCCATGAAACCTCGAACATGAGATAGGTCATTTTGTGAAGGTTTTTTCGAAACATGATCAATATACCAAGTCTGGTATTTTTCCTTTCAACTATGTAACAAAATATGACACCACGCGAAGGATTTTCATTGTTCGGATTTTTTTGAATTTATTATGCCCATTTTGAATTATCTGAAATTCTAACTATGGTCGAACCGGTGTGCATGAATATAGGGGGCGAGCATCGTTAGAACTTGCATTGGATCTCTGAAGAAACCACATATTGCGAGTCTAAAAATGATTTTTTCAAAAAATCACGGGCGGTAGATTATGTATCTGTAGTACAAACCGGACCCACTTCCTACCGATTCGGCAAACATTTGTCCTTTTTACCCGGGATGGACGAAAAGGTTTGAGATGTACCGGTTGGGAGATAGTCCATGTAAGGTGGTCTAGTATTTTAGGAAAATGGGACGGTAGCCTTCTGAAACGGCATTTTGGTGGTTACTTCACAAAACGACCCGTTTTTTGCGCTGGGAAAATGGAAAAGGGCTTTTCCGTGCGACAAAAAGGAAAACTTCCTCCTGCAACATTGTTCTCCATACCAATGTCCACACACATGCATAATATGGGCACAACATCACAAACTATGCCGTGATTCAGCACATAACATCGGTCATTTGGACCGAAAGCCATGAAACCTCAAACATGATAGGTCATTTTGTGAAGGTTTTTTCGAAACATGATCAATATACCAAGTCTGGTATTTTTACTTTCAACTATGTAACAAAATATGACACCACGCGAAGGATTTTCATTGTTCGGATTTTTTTTGAATTTATTATGCCCGTTTTGAATTATCTGAATTTCTAACTATGGTCGAACCGGTGTGCATGAAGATAGGGGGCGAGCATCGTTAGAACTTGCATTGGATCTCTGAAGAAACCACATATTGCGATTCTAAAAATGATTTTTTCAAAAAATCACGGGCGATAGATCATGTACCTGTAGTACAAACCGGACCCACTTCCTACCGATTCGGCAGACATTTGTCCTTTTTACCCGGGATGGACGAAAAGGTTTGAGATGTACCGGTTGGCAGATAGTCCATGTAAGGTGGTCTAGTATTTTAGGAAAATGGGACGGTAGCATTCTGAAACGGCAATTTGGTGGTTACTTCACAAAACGACCCGTTTTTTGCGCTCGGAAAATGGAAAAGGGCTTTTCCGTGTGACAAAAAGGAAAACTTCCTCCTGCAACATTGTTCTCCATACCAATGTCCACACACATGCATAATATGGGCACAACATCACAAACTATGCCGTGATTCAGCACATAACATCGGTCATTTGGACCGAAAGCCATGAAACCTCGAACATGATAGGTCATTTTGGGAAGGTTTTTTCGAAACATGATCAATATACCAAGTCTGGTATTTTTCCTTTCAACTAATTAACAAAATATGACACCACGCGAAGGATTTTTATTGTTCGGATTTTTTTTTGAATTTATTATGCCCGTTTTGAATTATCTGAATTTCTAACTATGGTCGAACCGGTGTGCATGAAGATAGGGGGCGAGCATCGTTAGAACTTGCATTGGATCTCTGAAGAAACCACATATTGCGAGTCTAAAAATGATTTTTTCAAAAAATCACGGATGATAGATCATGTACCTGTAGTACAAACCGGACCCACTTCCTACCGATTCGGCAAACATTTGTCCTTTTTACCCGGGATGGACGAAAAGGTTTGAGATGTACCGGTTGGGAGATAGTCCATGTAAGGTGGTCTAGTACTTTAGGAAAATGGGACGGTAGCATTCTGAAACGGCATTTTGGTGGTTACTTCACAAAACGACCCGTTTTTTGCGCTCGGAAAATGGAAAAGGGCTTTTCCGTGCGACAAAAAGGAAAACTTCCTCCTGCAACATTGTTCTCCATACCAATGTCCACACACATGCATAATATGGGCACAACATCACAAACTATGCCGTGATTCAGCACATAACATCGGTCATTTGGACCGAAAGCCATGAAACCTCGAACATGATAGGTCATTTTGTGAAGGTTTTTTTGAAACATGATCAATATACCAAGTCTGGTATTTTTCTTTTCAACTATGTAACAAAATATGACACCACGCGAAGGATTTTCATTGTTCGGATTTTTTTTGAATTTATTATGCCCGTTTTGAATTATCTGAATTTCTAACTATGGTCGATCCGGTGTGCATGAAGATAGGGGGCGAGCATCGTTAGAACTTGCATTGGATCCCTGAAGAAACCACATATTGCGAGTCTAAAAATGATTTTTTCAAAAAATCACGGGCGATAGATCATGTATCTGTAGTACAAACCGGACCCACTTCCTGCCGATTCGGCAGACATTTGTCCTTTTTACCCGGGATGGATGAAAAGGTTTGAGATGTACCGGTTGGGAGATAGTCCATGTAAGGTGGTCTACCATTTTAGGAAAATGGGACGGTAGCCTTCTGAAACGGCATTTTGGTGGTTACTTCACAAAACGACCCATTTTTTGCACTCGGAAAATGGAAAAGAGCTTTTCCGTGCGACAAAAAGGAAAACTTCCTCCTGCAACATTGTTCTCCATACCAATGTCCACACACATGCATAATATGAGCACAACATCACAAACTATGCTGTGATTCAGCACATAACATCGGTCATTTGGACCGAAAGCCATGAAACCTCGAACATGAGATAGGTTATTTTGTGAAGGTTTTTTCGAAACATGATCAATATACCAAGTCTGGTATTTTTCCTTTCAACTATGTAACAAAATATGACACCACGCGAAGGATTTTCATTGTTCGGATTTTTTTTGAATTTATTATGCCCGTTTTGAATTATCTGAATTTCTAACTATGGTCGAACCGGTGTGCATGAAGATAGGGGGCGAGCATCGTTAGAACTTGCATTGGATCTCTGAAGAAACCACATATTGCGATTCTAAAAATGATTTTTTCAAAAAATCACGGGCGATAGATCATGTACCTGTAGTACAAACCGGACCCACTTCCTACCGATTCGGCAGACATTTGTCCTTTTTACCCGGGATGGACGAAAAGGTTTGAGATGTACCGGTTGGGAGATAGTCCATGTAAGGTGGTCTAGTATTTTAGGAAAATGGGACGGTAGCCTTCTGAAACGGCATTTTGGTGGTTACTTCACAAAACGACCCGTTTTTTGCGCTCGGAAAATGGAAAAGGGCTTTTCCGTGCGACAAAAAGGAAAACTTCCTCCTGCAACATTGTTCTCCATACCAATGTCCACACACATGCATAATATGGGCACAACATCACAAACTATGCCGTGATTCAGCACATAACATCGGTCATTTGGACCGAAAGCCATGAAACCTCAAACATGATAGGTCATTTTGTGAAGGTTTTTTCGAAACATGATCAATATACCAAGTCTGGTATTTTTCCTTTCAACTATGTAACAAAATATGACACCACGCGAAGGATTTTAATTGTTCGGATTTTTTTTGAATTTATTATGCCCGTTTTGAATTATCTGAATTTCTAACTATGGTCGAACCGGTGTGCATGAAGATAGGGGGCGAGCATCGTTAGAACTTGCATTGGATCTCTGAAGAAACCACATATTGCGATTCTAAAAATGATTTTTTCAAAAAATCACGGGCGATAGATCATGTACCTGTAGTACAAACCGGACCCACTTCCTACCGATTCGGCAGACATTTGTCCTTTTTACCCGGGATGGACGAAAAGGTTTGAGATGTACCGGTTGGCAGATAGTCCATGTAAGGTGGTCTAGTATTTTAGGAAAATGGGACGGTAGCATTCTGAAACGGCAATTTGGTGGTTACTTCACAAAACGACCCGTTTTTTGTGCTCGGAAATTGGAAAAGGGCTTTTCCGTGTGACAAAAAGGAAAACTTCCTCCTGCAACATTGTTCTCCATACCAATGTCCACACACATGCATAATATGGGCACAAAATCACAAACTATGCCGTGATTTAGCACATAACATCGGTCATTTGTACCGAAAGCCATGAAACCTCGAACATGAGATAGGTCATTTTGTGAAGGTTTTTTCGAAACATGATCAATATACCAAGTCTGGTATTTTTCCTTTCAACTATTTAACAAAATATGACACCACGCGAAGGATTTTCATTGTTCGGATTTTTTATTGAATTTATTATGCCCGTTTTGAATTATCTGAATTTCTAACTATGGTCGAACCGGTGTGCATGAAGATAGGGGGCGAGCATCGTTAGAACTTGCATTGGATCCCTGAAGAAACCACATATTGCGAGTCTAAAAATGATTTTTTCAAAAAATCACGGGCGATAGATCATGTATCTGTAGTACAAACCGGACCCACTTCCTACCGATTCGGCAGACATTTGTCCTTTTTACCCGGGATGGACGAAAAGGTTTGAGATGTACCGGTTGGGAGATAGTCCATGTAAGGTGGTCTAGTATTTTAGGAAAATGGGACGGTAGCCTTCTGAAACGGCATTTTGGTGGTTACTTCACAAAACGACCCATTTTTTGCACTCGGAAAATGGAAAAGAGCTTTTCCATGCGACAAAAAGGAAAACTTCCTCCTGCAACATTGTTCTCCATACCAATGTCCACACACATGCATAATATGGGCACAACATCACAAACTATGCCGTGATTCAGCACATAACATCGGTCATTTGGACCGAAAGCCATGAAACCTCGAACATGAGATAGGTCATTTTGTGAAGGTTTTTTCGAAACATGATCAATATACCAAGTCTGGTATTTTTCCTTTCAACTATGTAACAAAATATGACACCACGCGAAGGATTTTCATTGTTCGGATTTTTTTTGAATTTATTATGCCCATTTTGAATTATCTGAATTTCTAACTATGGTCGAACCGGTGTGCATGAAGATAGGGGGCGAGCATCGTTAGAACTTGCATTGGATCTCTGAAGAAACCACATATTGCGAGTCTAAAAATGATTTTTTCAAAAAATCACGGGCGGTAGATTATGTATCTGTTGTACAAACCGGACCCACTTCCTGCCGATTCGGCAAACATTTGTCCTTTTTACCCGGGATGGACGAAAAGGTTTGAGATGTACCGGTTGGGAGATAGTCCATGTAAGGTGGTCTAGTATTTTAGGAAAATGGGACGGTAGCCTTCTGAAACGGCATTTTGGTGGTTACTTCACAAAACGACCCGTTTTTTGCGCTCGGAAAATGGAAAAGGGCTTTTCCGTGCGACAAAAAGGAAAACTTCCTCCTGCAACATTGTTCTCCATACCAATGTCCACACACATGCATAATATGGGCACAACATCACAAACTATGCCGTGATTCAGCACATAACATCGGTCATTTGGACCGAAAGCCATGAAACCTCGAACATGATAGGTCATTTTGTGAAGGTTTTTTTGAAACATGATCAATATACCAAGTCTGGTATTTTTCTTTTCAACTATGTAACAAAATATGACACCACGCGAAGGATTTTCATTGTTCGGATTTTTTTTGAATTTATTATGCCCGTTTTGAATTATCTGAATTTCTAACTATGGACTACCACGCGAAGGATTTTCATTGTTCGGCAGACATTTAGTCCCGGATGTAGTCACAAACCGGGACTAAAAATATTTTCCGCCATTTCCCACCTCTTCCCGCCAAGTTTTCCCGCCCTTTCCTTTCTACTAGAGCTTTTAGTCCCGGATGTAGTCACTAACCGGGACTAAAGATATTTCCCACCATTTCCCAAAGCTTCACGCCAAGTTTTCCCGCCCTTTCCCTCTATATTTAGGGTGATCGTGTCATGGCTATCCACACATCCACACCTTCCTCTCTTAGAACAATGGACAACGCCTACTGGGCCATTCTGACCCTCGAGGAGACCGAGGCGCTGTGCACCTCCAACTACCCTTGTCCGCCGGGCTACCGGCAGCCCGCCGGCTGGATGCTGAGCGCTGGAGGGGTTCCTGTCCCTCCTGTCCCTCAAGGTTCCGCACGCCAGGCGGCCATCACAAACCACTTCTACCACGAGCTCACGCCGGAGCAGCGGATGGATCCCTAGTGGGATCCCGACAACTACGACACCTGGAATGCCTTCTTCGCTAATAGGCGGGAAAGGGAGCTCGCCAGGTACGAGGGTGATGGCCCGCCACCGGTGAATCACAACGAAGCCGGCCGTCGTCTGTGGTGGGCGAACCGTACTATCATCGGAGTGATGCGCTACATCGCCAGGGGAGACCATCCTCGCCTACGGTGCCCACGAGTCCACCCGCCACAGGCCCCACACTGTCCCGGCGGTAGCGGCATCGTCTTCTAGGAGACCCCTCTCCCGCCCGCCGTGAATCCGAGGCTGGAATGGACCCTGGTATATGCCATGGATGGGCTGAGGATCCCCGGAGTGGCAGGTGACGATGACGATGATGATGACGACGACGATGAAGACCCTGAAGCTGTGTACTATAGGACTAGGCATGATTATGACTAAAGGGGGCAGCTTTAGTCCTGAGTGTTAGCTAGTCCCGGTTTGTCCCGGTTTTTAATATTAATAAATGTCTTGAGTGTTACCTAATAAATAGAGGGAAATGCCTATATAAAGAGAGGGTTCATCTTTAGTCCCGGTTGGAGAAACCAACCGCGAATGAAGGGATTGCGGCAGAGTGGGCCAGGCAACACTAATAATAGGGGTGAGTGTCGACATTATGTCGTGCGGCTTGTACCTTGTCCCGGATGGTATCACCAACCGGGACTAAAGATGAACCTTTAGTCCCCGTTGGAGACACCAACCGGGACTAAAGATGAGTCAGCACTAATAATAGGGGTGAGTGTCGACATTATGTCGTGAGTGTTGACATTATGTCGTGAGTGTCGACATTATGCCGAGCTGCTTGTACTATAAATAGGCATCCTTGTGAGTCCAGTCCTCTAGCCAGTTTGAGGCATCTCCAAGATGGTTTTAGAGAGCAGGGACACCACTACGACCAGTTTCAGGGAGATGCCGACGGAGCCCAGTCCTCCGGCATCTCCAAGAAACTGGTCATAGAGGCACTCCCTAATATGTGAAATTAGTTAGCTCCGAGGCGTATTGATCTAGTTAGTGAAGTTACAAGCTGCAAGATGGTTTTCGAGAGCAGGGACACCACTGCGGCCAGTTTCAGGGAGATGCCGACGGAGCCCAGTCCTCCGGCATCTCCGAGAAACTGGTCATAGAGGCACTCCCTAATATGTGAAATTAGTTAGCTCCCAGGCGTATTGATCTAGTTAGAGAAGTTACAAGCTGCAAGATGGTTTTCGAGAGCATGGACACCACTACGACCAGTTTCAGGGAGATGCCTTCGGATCCCAGTCCTCTGGCATCTCCAAGAAACTGGTCATAGAGGCACTCCTGGTCCAGCCACAAAACGGGACTAACACTCAAGACATTTATTAATATTAAAAACTGAGACTACAAAATCGGGACTAATGACCACAAACCACGAAAGATATTACATAATATGAGCATGAACTTCTTGGCATATGTCATTCCTTATGACCGCTTCAGACGTAACCATGGAGCATCTTCTTTACTTAACGGAATGCTTGGGTCAGTTTTCACTGTGAAGGGCGGAATTTCATCAAACTTATTATAATCTTCTGACATGTCTGTCTTGTCCTCGATTCCCACGATGTTTCTTTTCCCTGAAAGAACTATGTGACGCTTTGGCTCATCATATGATGTATTCGTTTGCATATTTTTTCTTTTTTTTCGGTCTAGAGGACATGTCCTTCACATAGAAAACCTGAGACACATCATTGGCTAGGACGAATGGTTCATCTCTATAACCAAGATTGTTGAGATCCACTGTTGTCATTCCGTACAACTGGTCTATCTTTACCCCTTCCCCATTCAGGTTGACCCATTTGCAGCGAAACAAAGGGACCTTAAAAGAGACTCCATAGTATAGTTCCCATATCTCCTCTATGTAACCATAATATGTGTCCTTTTGTCCATTCTCGTCTATTGCATCAAAGCGGACACCACTATTTTGGTTGGTGCTCTTTTTATCTTGGGCGATCGTGTAGAATGTATTCCCATTTATTTCGTACCCTTGGAAATTCAATACAATAGAAGATGGTGACGCGGACAACAAGTATAGCTGATCTCCAACAGTGGTGTCATTCAAGAGATGTGTCCGCATCCAACCACCAAAAGACTTCATGTGTTCATCTGTAATCCATGATTCAGGCTTCCCCGGGTTTTTGGAGCGTACAATATTCTTGTGTTCCTCGATATACGGAGCCGCCAAGGTGGAATTATGTAGAACTGTGTAGTGTGCTTTAGTGAAAGAATCCCCGTCCCTACATATCATTGCTTTCTTTCCCAGCGTGCCTTTTCCACTTAGTCTTCCCTCATGCCGCGAGTCAGAAACACCAATCGGCTTAAGGTCAGGAATAAAGTCAACACAAAACTCAATGACCTCCTCTGTTCCATATCCCTTGGAGATGCTTCCTTCTGGTCTAGCACGGTTATGAACATATTTCTTTAAGACTCCCATGAACCTCTCAAAGGGGAACATATTGTGCAGAAATACCGGACCGAGAATGGCAATCTCTTCCACTAGATGAACCAGGAGATGCGTCATAATATTGAAGAAGGATGGTGGGAACACCAATTCAAAACTAACAAGACATTGTACCACATCCTTCTGTAACCTTGGCAGAATATCTGGATTGATTACCTTCTGAGATATTGCATTGAGGAATGAACACAGCTTCACAATGGGTACTCGAACATTTTCCGGTAGAAGCCCCCTCAATGCAATCGGAAGCAACTGCGTCATAATCACGTGACAGTCATGAGACTTCAGGTTTTGGAACTTTTTCTCTGCCATATTTATTATCCCCTTTGTATTAGATGAGAAGCCCGACGGCACCTTGATACTGTAAAGGACTTCAAAAAAGATTTCCTTCTCTGCTTTGGTAAGAGCATAGCTGGCACGACTTAAGTGACGCCCTTTATCCGACTTGTTATGTGTATGCATGTTCTTTGGGTCTTTCATAATTTGTTGGTCCTCCCGTCCTTCTCTGGCCAATAAAATCCCAACCCTGTGGGATACGCCATGGCCATAATGGCACCTACTTATCGCAGTTCGAAAATAGAGACGTTTAAGATGGTTTCTAGTTCGACTAATATGTTTAGTTTATGTTGAATGACTTAACATTTCAATTTTGTGTAATGAACTATGTTTAACTTTATGTGCAAGTTTCCTACATTGGTTCGTTAATTGCTTGATGAATGGTGTGTGTAAAGTAATGCAAAAAAATTTTGTACCTTTCTAGTTTTTGTGCATGGTTTAGAATCTAGACGAGAGAAGTAGAAGATACAAATATGGAGATTTTTCTAATTCATATTACTAATTAATTAAGGTAAGAGCTTATGGACAATATCAACTCAAAAATAGGCCAAATGAGTACAACTCGTTTGGGTGTTTGAATGTACAAAAGATCCCAATGAGCGTGAAGACAATTTTAGTGGCATTGGATTCTCATATTTATCCCGGCATTTTATAACATCATTTTATTATCGGAAAAATCATATTTGGGTATGATCAAATAACATGATGATTACTTCAAAAAAAATAACATGATGATGTGACTGTTCGTAAGTTACAAATGAATTTCCAGGTCAACACATTATTATAAGAAATAAATATTTTGTAATGGCCAATGTGAGAGGACTTGACCTTGGGTGTTTGAATGTACAAAAGATCCCAATGAGTGTGAAGAAAATTTTAGTGGAATTGGATTATCATATTTATCCTTGCATTTATAACACCATTTTAGTATCGGAAAAATCATATTTGGGGATGATCAAATAATATGATGATGTGACAATTCATAAGATACAAAAAGAATTTTCACGTCAACACATTATTATAAGAAATATATATTTTTTTAATGGCCAATGTGAGATGACTCGACCTTAGATTGGTAAGAAGGATTTAACCCTCCCTACCACTAGGTTATTATTGAGTTGCAATGAATATTAGCAAAATATATTATGGACACCATTTGGTGCTAATATGAGGTTTGACGAATGTTTTGAACCATGCCCTCGATCGTTTTTTATTAACTAGCCGCCTCAAAGAAAAAAATACTATAGTGGGTTTACCTTATTCCATGTCTTTAGAAAAAAGAATCTAGTATACTTAAAATTGCTCATCAAGCATGAAATTTTGAGCAATGACAATTTAAAGAAGTTCCGCAAAAGAAGGCCTCCAGACCGCCTTGCAAGAAAAAATTAGTCTATAGCCGGTGTTTTATTCTACCTCTTTATTTTCTACATGAGGACCCAATATTCCAACCTACTCGAATAATACATCTAATGCACTTTTCCTAAAATTTTACATGCCGCCACCATTATTGCAGACATTTTGAAGTTCCAGACGACCATATGATTACATTTATTCGAATCAGTTTATCTTATGGAGACGTTTTTATAGGTAATTCGTACGAGGGGGCAAAATTTGGGGACGACTCAACATTTTAAGCCAGAACCGACTCCATGCACAGTCTCTAATTCTGCGATTTCTACTACTGATAATAGAAAATCTAATCTATACTAGTGTGTTATACTTATTAATATCATCCATCACATTTCATAATTTTATTTCCTGTCAAAGTATCCTTGTGTGAGTTTCTAAATCTCAACACAATGAGATTCACTAGTGGAGAACGGGTCTCTAGTTCTGGTTGTAGACAACCTCTAGTCCCGGTTGCAACCAGGACTACAGAATCAGGACTAGAGGTCCCAACCTTTTGTCTCGGGTCAGGTACGAACCAGGACTAGAGGCTCTGCACGTGGCCGCGCAGCAGAGCGCGGGGTGGAGGATCTTTAGTCCCGGGTCGTATCACGAACCGGGACTAGACATTATCTGCCGCGGCAGCCAATGGGGGTTTCTGCCACGCAGCCGATGAGGGGGTATGCCGCGGCAGAATTTAGGGACTTATGGTAACTAGTTATGTTACCATAACATCACACACTCCAAAACAAAATGAGTCTATAAGCTCATAAATAAGATCTTGCATGTTACTAGATATAAGTTACTATATCCACTATGAAGGTGATAACTTAGACTAGTGTCATGTGCATGACACTAGTCCAAGTTACTCCCCACTATGACCAGATTGAATGCCATCGTTAGCTGGTAGTCGAGTTCGGGTTGTACTAGGAAGTCATGTTCGAGGCAGTTCGGTGACGATTGTAAAATTACATTTATTCGAGGTAGTTTATCTTCTGGAGACAGATTTTATAGGTAAACCATATGAGGCGGCGACATTTGCGTATGACTCATTTTTTTTGGGGACAGAAATGACTCCATGCACATTCTCTAATTCCATGATTTCTACTACTGATAATAAAAGAGCCAATCTATACTAGTGGGTTATTCTTATTAATATCATTCTTCACATTTCATAAATTTTATTTCATGTCAAAGTATCGTCCTTTTGTGAGTTTCTAAATCACAACACAATGAGATTGCACAATTGTGCAGTTTTACCAAATGTTCATAACTCATTTTTTACCTTTACTCCCAAGAAATACATAATATCGTACAAATTATGTTTCTTTTTTCATTGGATTGCATGGCAGAATATATTCTCCATAATGCTTGTCTTTGTAGTTCGCCACTGAATATATAAGATTCTAAAGGTGCAAAAATGCTTAGTCCTTCGTCTCTGGGTAAAATAGAGGTTCTGACATTCACATGATGTAAACATAAATAATGTCTCCCTTTATTTTCCATAACAAAAAGGCACATATGCGTGTTGTGTTGTTTGCAATAAATGACAAACATATTAGATTATTAGGGTTAGAAATGTTGTTTGAAATAAATGAGAAACATATTGTTACATGAATAGGAGTCTCATGGTACATGCATGCACGTGAGTACTTGAGTAAGGTTCAAAGCACTAATCGGTTTGCATATGCCCAGGTTAGCTGGTAGTCGAGTTCTGGTTGTACTAGACAGTCATGTAAGAAAGTTGGAATTGGTAAAGCAGGTTTGGTAATTGTCTGCTCCCTCCGTTTAAAAATATAAGATGTTTTAGATTTGTGAAAATATTTTTTTCTTTTCGAAATGGGGTAATACTCCCCGGCCTCTGCATCAATCGATGCACACAACCTTTATTAAATAAATAAGTGCATTAAGAAGTTTACAACTGAAGAGTTGGCCACAGTTGCCACAAAGATCAACCAGCGAAATAAGGTAAACATATAAGAACTACACATTATGTAGTCGTCTAGTATGCTGCCAAGTAGCCTGGTTGTAGAACTCCTGAGCAACCATCAGCAACCGTTCGCATCCGGACAACATGGCATCTCGGTTCCCAGGTGGTAATAGGTACGCCCACAGCTGTACCCAATGCGCCATCAGATGAATAACCTGCATAAAATTGAAAGTTTTATTTCTGTTAAAAACAATATCATTGCGACATCTCCATATGGACCAACATAAAGCCGATACATCAGTGCGAATCATGGCTTTCGTTGTACTATCCATATGATCCAACCATGAACCAAACATATGATCCACACTATTTGGAGAAACCAAATGAAAAGTCACAGCGACAACATGCCAAAGGATACGAGCGAAAATATATATCTAGACTTCTTTTAGTGTGTAGATTCAAACCTGTTATATTTTGAAACGCAGAGAGTAGTTACCAACTCGTATTCGGGAGTAGTGCCACTAAGTGTAGGATTAGGAGTCCAAGGTCATGTATGATAGTTAGCACAAGTTTGGTCCTACATCTGTAAGGTATATGCGTAGTATAGGCACAACAAGTGCCGTTGTTAGAAGCTTTTGCGTGCTCCTCTAGAGTTCTATGTGATTGGAGTATTCATAGAATCCATCAGGTGGCGTCCAAGAAGCGAACCAGTTCTCCCCAATTTGGTGCCTGATAGCGATGGCCACTGGTACTTGAATTAAAGGGGACAGCATGTCTCGCGAATAATGCAGAGCAAACTGGATGGGACTATCCAAGCACACGATGGGACTATCAGCGGCGTTGATGTTTCTCTGCGAAATTTCACCAATCTATTAATAACCATCAACGATAATACAAACATTCCAAAAGTAATAAACATTACAGATAGGTCATTGGACCATCTAGAGACCACTACTGACACTAGCACGAGCCGGAGGCGCGCCTCCATCCCCGCCCCTCCATCACTAGAGTTGGGAAAACCTGTCGTAGTATACGGACGAGAAGTCATCGTGCAAAGGTTCCAAAAGACCAGCGCACCAGAGTAGCAATCATCATCAAAGATGACAACCGTATATCAAAAGAGAGTAACATCAAATGACACCTACGAATAATAAAAACGACAGGATCCCAAGAGAGTCGTCAGACACACGACTACACGCACCCTCCGCCAACACTAGACGCACCAGCAGAGCGACGAGAGGGTGGGGTGGACATTATTCCAACTTCAATATGTAGTCATTGCATCACCATCCTAGATCATACACTTAAAAAGAGCTAAAAGGGAACGAAAATGATCCCGCCTCTGAGGTGCCAAGGTCCCCATCACCTCCATGGCCCCAAGCGCAACGGAGGCAGAGCAAACTGCTGGTGTCATCGGCAAGGGAACAAAACTCTAGATGGGTTTATATCCATCGCCTACAATGGCCTGTCTGTTTTACATCTCGTACAAGTTTGACGCTTCGTTTTCATCTCCTGTTATCAGCGACATTGATTGTCTCAAGACTTTTGCTTATATACATAAATAGTTGGGACTCTACAAACCCAAAACCTACTTTCAAATCTTAATTCATTGTAATTTAGGTTCCTATTTATAGTTGAGGACCATGTTATTCTAGTACTCATGCAATTTTACACCGAGGACCATACTTGGTGTTTAAGAAAGTTTAAAAATCCGGGTACTTAGGTTTAATGGTTGTGCGCATCCCTAGTTGGTGCAGAGGCTAAGGAAGTAAAAATTTCCCTCAATTTTTATGGCGATCCCTAGTGCCCGAAGTGCTGGAGAGTAGAGGTTGCAGCAGCGTATTCATTGGGACGGCTTCAGTTAGGTGGTTGCATGCGGTCGCCACCAGGGCAGCACCCCAGGCTAGGCGGTAGTAGCACTCTTCCTAGGGTCACCTTCGCGTGGTGGCTGATGTGGTCAAGGTGGCGAACTGTTGGTCTAGGATTGGTGGTGGCACAGAGCCGATCTATGCGAATAAAGGTGGTTTGTCCGTGCTGATATTTGGGCACCAAGTCTACAATCTTATTCATGTCGACCTCCTTCATCTGTCCGCTGACGAGTTTCTATCTTCCTCTCAGAGATCTCCAGTAATCGGTGTCTGGAGCTACTAGATATCTATATCCGAACCGATCTGGTAGAGCGCGTTCTTATCTTCAGTCAATTTGCTTCATGAGAGCGTGTCACGAAGCTTCGCTTTCTTGTTAATTCCATGGTAGATGTGTAATTATATATTTCAATGATATTGATGTATGTGGAGAAATTCATGGTGACTGTGCTAGAGGGTTTTTAAGTTATGGCAAAGAGGTGTTTTGTTTGCGATGAACACTATGCTACACATGTTCTTCCTATGTGTCAAGTGTTTGGTGACCGTAACAACGGTATTGGCAAGAAGAGTTGGCAACACAAGTGTACTGCATTTTTGTTGGTGCTACTCGAGCATCGAGTCGGTATTTTCTGGGTGAGAACCCTAGGTTCGACCTTTAGTGGTTGTACCCCAGATTGTTGAAGACATTGTTTTGAGATCTCAGACTTTCCCCTTGGTGAGAACCCGAGATATTTGATCGGGCAATGACAAAGCTTGTGCATTGTTTGTTTCTTGGAGGCGTTGCCTCTGGATAATTCCTTTTGTAGTCCGGGTGTTGTTTTAGGTGGTCGATAGAGTCCTGTTGTTGCGAGTATTTCATCATCATGATGGGGTCTTTTTTTCTATTTCTCCTCTTTTTTTTTGCAAGTTTATGTGCGTCCTTGACGTTTGTGGACATCTTGTTTGTGCAGGGGTTTGGTGTAATTGGTTTCTTCACATAATTAATATATTCCCTTTATCGAAGAATTAGGAGAGTCATTGGCCAAGATTTTACTGTAAGCTAATTAAATCTAGATTGTTTTGAGGAACGAGACCAATGACATGAGGGTGAGTGCTGGAGAAGGGAATGGGATTTGGGTGTTCCAAAGAGAAGAGGTTTGTTTGCCAGGCATCAGATAAGGGAGTTGGTCCATCGATTTTGGTCATATGCTTCAAGGGTCATATATGATTTTCTTCTATCCCAGAATATACACAAATTATCTGTTTGACCCAGATAACCTAACAACCATGAATTCTAACATCCTATGAAAATATAAAAGTGGTAATGGCCATACGCCAATCGAGCAAATTTTTTACCGTCAACTATCCGAGAACATAAATGATTTTCCTATTCGGCCCAGCTAATAAAACAACCAATAATTTCAATATTGGAAAAATGTTATTGTACCTTCAGGATCTCCTATTTGATTATTCCATCAAACTAAATGTCAATCTATAAGAATATAACATGGCTTAATTCTTCGTATCAAGTACATGTGGCAGGAACGGACAACTCCGAATTTAAGGCTATCATACTTTGTTAATGGAATATTTGCCGTGAGTGCGTGGTGTGCTCATAGAATACAACCACACACAAAGTTTAACTTTATATACTTTACAAAGTCAGCAGTGAAGCATAAATTCTCCTCTGCTGAGAATGCATGGTGCTTGATGCGATAGTATGAATATATTATTTCAGGGGAAAATTCATGGTATTTTCTTAGTATCAAGTCAGGGAAATCATCCCTTCCTATTAATAGGAACAATCCGGTTGTAAGGACGAAGTCCACTAAGTAGGAAAATAGTATATTTATCTAACTTAAAATTATCCTTATATATCAATATATTTAATGGCCACAATATAGTTTATAATTAATCTAGTAGAATTTCAATGTGGGAATTTAAAAGTTAATGGTTGACTAAAATTCAATTGGGTTTAGAATCCCATCTATTTTATTCAACAATGAAATGATGAAGCTATAAAAGTGATGATCAGCAAGAACCACATATACTTTGGCAAAGCGCTGAGCATTCCCCACGGGACAATTTCCCCCGACTCCTCTCAAGATGCGACACATGTCCTATTTCCTTCGTCATCTGAAACCAGTCCTGCAATTGTTGCACTGAAGTATAATACCACCCGCCCCGTTCAAGAAAAAAACCTCTACATGTAGCACAAACTCACCGGGCACCATCGGCTTGTAGCGCCCTCACCAGCAGCATTGACAGCAACACCTTGAGAACCGCTAGCAGCACTACCGTAGACCGGTGGTAGCAGTACCTCACCGCTGCCCGACGATGGCAAAACACCTCCATAGTCATATGATAGCATCAAACTTTTGTCCATGCTTTTGTTTCTACAACGACTAGTATAAGTTTAGTTTGTTCGTTGAAACAATAACCGAGTTAAGAGCAGTCAAACCGGCTTAGCTCAACCCAGAGCCACCGGAATCCTAGTCGAGGTCACTTCTGGGAGAATGATCTTCAGGTCATAAAAATTTCTTACTAGATTATCTTGCATATTGCGCTTCTAGCCAGCCTCCTTCGATATGACGTATCCATTTAACACGACCTCTGATTCAGAACAACCTATGAGGACATCCTTAATATGGGATGACTATGAACGCTCCAATTATTTATAAGCATGTAGAAATGACTCCCCAAAACGTCATATGGCCCACATTTATGAGCTTAAGGAAGAGCGACGCCTACCATAGAGGCGCTCAAGAAGAGATGCCAAGACGAGCTGGATGCACTTTGGAAGAAGCGACAAGACAAGTTCGAGGCATTTTGAATGCATACTTGGAGGCATTCATGGTGACTTTCAAGAACAATCTTTATGTAACTTAAACCTTTCCGTATGTATATATATATATATTATTATAATATGGCCATAAGACAGTACACAATGAAATTAGCAGAGTTTCTATGTCGAGATATAGTGAAATTTAATGGATGACTGAAATTCAATTGGATATTTAAGAATTCCAGTTATATAAACTACATCTGATACCATCTTATCTATTGAACAATGAAATACTTAAGCTATAAAATTAAAAACCAACAACAACAACCACTTGGATCATCAAACAGATACTTTGGGAAACGATGAGCGTCCCCCATCGGATAATTTTCCCCGATGCCCGCTTGACCAGTGACATGTGTCCTACTGGCTTCGTCGCGAGAAGGGTGAGAGGCATGTGCTTTGGGAATACTATAAGAATACCGGTTAAAAATAGATTACCACAACAACCCATGCAACCGATCATAGGTTCTTGGGGAGCATTCCGTGGAGCCCATGGTACCTGCACATTGGGTTGTCATTGCACATGAGCATTGGGGTCCCTTCAGGTTGTATTGATCGAGCGCAACACTTTTCTGGCTTTGTTAAACAGTAGCATGATCCGTGTAAAAGTTTTGAAAGCTAGTACATACATTCAAAAGCGCAACACCAATGTAAGACACACATAGTAATTTCCCGATGGTTTTTATTCCCCACTTAACAGGTCCATTGCACTTCCCATTTCCTACCCAACTTTATGTCATTTAACTATTTCACATTGTAACACACATGCCAGAAAGTGGAAGTGGTCATAAGTATGTTTTGAATAAATTGTTCCATGCGCTTAAATTGCTCGCATGTAGTAACTTTGAAATGCTTCTACAATGGCGTCATACATTAGGTAGAGCATCAATCTATTAAGTGGATATCTCTACGTCCCACCTAGACACGAGAGGAATATCGTCTTCTATCGATTCAGATTTATTCACAAAAATCTTGGTATGTTAATCGACAATTGTCAAATGTTAACTTTGACCACCCAGAAGCAATTACCTGCATTAAGGCAAAACAACTAGTAGAATTAGGTTTGGTAAAAAACAATTAAGTGCATTAAGGCAGGGAAACAATGGAGCATGCGGAAAGGGGAGTCTGTTCAGATGCGAAAGGTTGAGACTACAGAAATCTGGCAAGAGGAAACAATCTCAGAGCTTAGGTAGCTACAGTAAAGGAGTGGAAGATTAATTATGATATAAAATATGAAGTTGATTGTACACTAAAGTGGATAATGTAAATTGTTGCCTTTAAATCTTCTAATGCTATAAATATATGTGCACATGAAGAGAGACTTTAATTGATATTAGCTTTTTGGGGTGACGTGGACGTATATAATTGCAAAACAATACCGGTAGTGGGGATATAGCAGATACCCAACTAGGTGGGTCAGGAATTTACCTTTTGGGATGATGTGATAAGAAATTCCGTTGGGATGAGGGGATAAAGTATTATTCTATTTTAACCATTTCTTCCAATGCTATAAATATCGACGGGTCTACCTCTTCATGTACTCACCAATTGCACTGATAGATGCAATATCTCCTACCTTGATCTCAGTCATCGCCTACTCTAGCTCGATTCAGGTAGTTGGTTTCTTGTTACTCAATTATGGATTTTCTCATCATTAAGCTTACCCGTGCAGTTGCATGGGCTAGAACTTTTAAATATTTCTTGCATGAAAAAAGTTTATACATATGAGAAATGTCATACAACATTGATTATTAGTGTCAATCCTTGATAGCTGTGTATCTAAATGTTTTTTGTTTTAGACATAGATCCATAGAGTTGTATTCCTTTTATGTATTTGTTGCCGGGTTGTATTTGCTAAAATTAAGCTTGTTAATTGTTGTTTTGCAATGTTGGATACATATTGTTTTCGATATAGTGGCCAGCATTTTTGGTTTTATTAACGATGAAAAAATATGAGTGTACAATTATTAAAGAAATTATGTACTCAATGATTTCTTAATACGCAGATAACTTTTAGACATAAACTAGTGCCACTCTTTTGTTTTCTTCATGGAGTAGACCATAGTTGTTCAACACCCCTTTCACCATGATGGTTCATGCCAAAAAAATAGAAATGTTTTCTTGAATGTTAGCCAAAATTAGTGCTGTTTTACCATCCAGATTCAAGAATAACTATAAAAATATATACATTCAGGTTATGTAAACTAGAAAAGGAATCCCCAAAAGTCATGTTTATTTATACGTTCAATAATTTTAGGACTATTGCACTTTAAACTTTTTGTCTCATTCAAATAATATAGCAATCTTAAAATCATCTATACTTAACTTAATATTTGTATGTTTAGGTTTTAAAACAAGAATATGGCATCTTTCCAGTGTGAGAAGAAATATGATAATGATGTGCAAGTTGATCGTTCCATGAAGGCTAAGGAGCTGTTTAAGAAATCTAAAGCCATAGTTGTTGAAAAAGAACGCCTTGATAATGACGCAGCTGCCAAAATGCAAATTATCATTGTAGAAGGTATTTTGAAGAATCAAACAAAGGGACCA
The DNA here is from genome assembly GCA_916181665.1 of Avena sativa. Taxonomy (NCBI): domain Eukaryota; kingdom Viridiplantae; phylum Streptophyta; class Magnoliopsida; order Poales; family Poaceae; genus Avena; species Avena sativa. The sequence continues at coordinate 13,212,070 of OV702300.1, read as the reverse complement.
CTGAGTATTATGGATAGCAAAGTATTTGCAGGAAACTTTGTCAAGCAGTTCCCAAACACTATTAGCACCTCCGATGATTTCGCCATGGCAAACATGTACTCTAAAGGTGTCAAGGCTGCTGTGGTGTACTCCGGCACAAATAGAATTGGTTTTGAATGTGCATGGCTCCTTGCTTTTGCAGATACTGAGTCTACTGGAAGGAGGGTAAGTACACAAACATAGACACTCCATCTTTCCAAATAATTGTTGTCATTACGCATTCCGGAAAAACACAATTCTTAGAAAAAATATAAAGGAGCAAAATGTAAAGAGGAGGAACAGAGAAAAGCACTTGAGAAAATAAGATTATCGTAGAAATGGTAATAAAATGTGGTAATGATTTTTTCAATCAAATTTCCATTCAAAACTTTAACATTTGTTATCATTTACTAATTCTTTTCATCTTTTATTTTAAATGGGGCAGATATATGCGGAATGTGGCCGCAAAGGTAAATTCGACAACATCAATTGGGAAAATATTGAAAAGAATCTGGATGAATCTGGAGAAACTACTAACCCGTGTGACCCGTTCACTATGACCTCGGTCTATGCTAGCATTGCCAACTCTAGCGGGATTTCTACTGTTGATGCAAAATTCCTTGGCTAAACGAGCTCCACTGATAATTAATGGATTAAGTCTTATGGACTATGATATATTGTAATAATCTTGCAACTATGTTGCCTGTAGCCATCATGTGTGATGTGCTACCCAAAACTTTGATTTTCATGTCTTTCCTTCAGACTATGTAATAAATAAGGCTCGGAGCACCCTAGGGTGCAAGGTGAGAAGTGTTGCTCCTAATTATGTAATAAATATATCCACTGGATAACTATCTATTGGATCCTATAATTAATGTTTGTATCCTTATTGTTGTTTAGTTCCGTTCAATTTACTCTATTATAGAACAAGCCTTCATAAACGGTGGAAATAGCCTATTGGACACTACTTTTCTAACCGCCACTATCCATGTTGTGTGGTGTGCATGTACTGCGCACACAGTTTATTTAACCGTGTGCGAAAGGGAATATGGTTTCTTGAGTCCATCCGTCTGCAAATTGTAGTGCCTTCGCACACGTGTAGTGTTTCCTGATGATGTCAAGTGACTTGTGTTGTTCCATTATATGTGTTCATCTTATTTTCCACACGATTACTTAGGACTTGCCGTATGCTTACTATAGACATTGCCAACATTTTTACTGTGAACCGTCTCTAGTGTAGACCCTGGATCCTAGTAGATGTATGCAAATACGGTACAAAACCTTCATCATAGGTCTACATACATTTGCACATAGCTTCGTTTGGTACATAGGAGAATGACACACAAATAATAAGAGCATATTTATCTACTTCTTGGTTACACAACAAAGTGATGAACATAAGAAGAAATATAGATTAACTAAGTGGAATATTATTTTCCGACCCAAAGACGGGGAGGTTTGGGCATTGAGGTGCTAGAACTTAAAAAAAATGCTTGCTAAGAAAATGGTTGCATAAGCAATTAATATAAGAAGGGGTGTGGAAAGAGTTGTTACACAACAAATATCTGACAAACAAAACTCTAGCACAAGTTGAAGCTAAACCGACCGATTCACCTTTTTTTTTTGAAAAGGACTAATGGGAGTAAAAGATGAGTTATTTGCTTGAGGTACTTATGAAATTGGTGATGGGAAATACATTAGGTTCTGGGAAGATGCTTGGTTAGGAGATATGCCTCTCTCCCAACAATATCCTTCTATTTACAATATTGTACACAGGAAGAATGTTCATGTATATGATATTTTGTCCCACAATCCTATCAACATCGGCTTTAGACGAACTTTAACAGGAAGTAAATGGGATGCATGACTGCATCTATGTGAGAGATTAATGGCAATAACTTTGACAAATGATCCCGATAAATTTATATGGAGTCTAACTAAGAATGGGGTGTTCATAGTTAAATCGATGTACGAGGATCTCATGAATGGACATCCACGTTTCTCCACAAGATATCTATGGAAGATAAAGATACCAATTAAAGTTAAGATTAGTTTTTCAATAAAGATACCAATATGAAATAAGATAGAAATGATTAGTTTTTTCGAGTATGCATATGTGTTAGAGGGAGCATTGGGCCACCAACCATAGTGAGCAATCTATAAAACATCCTCAATAAAAAGATATGCATATGGTAAATAAAAAGATTGCTGAGATGCTCACGGTCTGCTTGCCTTGTCATTTTGGTTATGGGAAAGCTCATGTACCATGTGCAAGGGGTACCCCGTTGGCGGTTCTCAATGATATGCAAGTACTTACAATGACAAGAACTTGCCTGGGCCCAAAAGTTGAGTAACATGAGGAGTGGCTCTCATATTCAAGGGACATGAGATTGCCAACTTATATTCCGTCAAGAATATGCTCCATCTTTGTTCACTTTAACCTTAACCATCTCAAGATGCTTATGATAGGGGCAATGAGGGCTCAAAGCTAGTAAGTACCATAATATTTGGAAGATCTTTATGACTTGTAATCCCTTCTTCCCTCTATGAAGGGACCTTTCTTCCACTTCCAAGTTTGAGTCAGTAGACCTATTTCCTCTCTATCTCAAGCAAGCATTTGAGTTGTTGTGTTTCAAGCATTCATATGGTGATTTATTCAATCATGTTCTTTATCTTCCTTGTTTGCACAAAACTCTTATCTATTGAGTATTACTTTGAAAGCCTTCACTTGTGAAAAACCTTTTTGAGCAAAGAGTGCTCCTGTTTTGAAACTCCTACAAAAAGCTTGTTGTGAAACTGTTTGCCAGGTGTTCTTTGACCAAGAAAAAGTTTGCCAATTCCAATTATGATTTATCTTTATGCATCTCTATTGTGACTGTTGTGCTTGGTTGCAAGCTAAGTTATATAATGGTGAGTTGTTTTCTTCTATGAGTTGTGCAATGTTAAGTGTGATGCTTCTTGTTCGTATTCCTTTATTGACACTTCACTCCATAAACATGTGGACATGTTTACTGAGCTCAGTATTCGCTTGGGGAAAAGCGAAGTCTAAGCTTGAGGGAGTTGATACGCCCTATTTGCATCACCATTCTATATCATAATTTACCTCTATTCATTGATACTTGTCTTATTATGAGGTATTACTTATGGCTTTTCATCTGTTTATGCATGTTGGATGATTCTTGGAGGATGGACTGCCGGAGTCTGGATTCTGATGGAAAAGAAGGCGTTTGAGTGCAATTTCGCGAAGATCAGAAAAATACCAGAAAAATATGGAAACATATTATTTTACCAGAAGATGGAGGGAGCCAGAAGGAGCACCGAAGGGGGTCCACAGGGGGCCCACACCCCCTAGGCGCGGGCCCACCTGAGGCCACGCCTAGGGTAGGTGTGGCTCACCTGCCCGACCTCGGACTCTCCCCCTTTGCCTATAACTTCCCCTCGGAACCCTAATACACGGGGGACCACCACAGATAGATTTATGCCGCCTCTGGGGGGCGGAAAACACGGAGAGAGAAAGATCTCTCTAGCATATAGATTTCTGCCGGGGGAATTCCTTCCCGGAGAGGGGAGACCGTCGCCATCAACACCATCATCAAGATAGGCTTCATCAGGATCAGCATCATCATCATCCACACCATCATCACCACTCTGTCTCGCTATAACAATTGTGTTGGACATTGCTTTAGTTCGTAGGGGAAACTTTTGCGGTGTTAATTACTATTGTAGTTGATGCTTGTGAGTGGAACTATAGGATTATTGTTTATGTTCAGATTGTTATCCATTACCATATCATATTTGATCTTGATCCATATGATGTCTTGTGAGTAGTTCGTTGTGTTCTTGAGGACATGGGAGAAGTCATGTTGTTAGTAGTGAATCTGTGATGAGTTATTATTCAATGGTTTAGTATTTAAGTTGTGGTGCTATTCTTCTAGTGGTGTCATGTGAATGTCGACTACATGACACTTCACCAATTATGGGCCTAGGAGGATGCATTGTGTATTTGTCTACTAATCGCGGGGTTGCCGGAGTGACATAAACCTGAACCCCCGTTAGGACACCTTTTCACAAGGGAGTGTAGGATCTCAGAGTTTAAGATTGTGGTTAGATTTATATCTCAATTACTTTCCTGTAGTTACGGATATTTGCAGGGGGTTTAATCACAAGTATGTATTAGTCCTAGGAAGGGCGGTATGTTAGCATAGGTTCACCCACACAACACTTATAAACACCAAAGAAGAGTACTCGGCTATTTGCAGCGAAAGCACTTGACAGAATTCCCATGTGTCCTCGAGAACGTTTGGTCCTTATAAGTATTTCCACCGCCTTGTCCTTTGCTAAGAAAGGATTGGGACACTTGCTCCATTTGTTCGTTACTTCTGTTACTTGCTCTTTGTTTTGTTGCCTTGTCATAAAACCACTAAAAATCCGTTTGCTAAGTATTCACAGGGATTTCCTGCTCCATACCACTGTTCAGCACCTTCTGATCCTCGTTGGGATCGACACTCCTATTTATCGAAAATACTACGATACACCCCCTATACTTGTGGGTCATCAAGCCCCCTCTCATCTCAATACCAAATCTATCCCTTTGAAAATCATCAGAAATTCTTGATGGTAAGTGGCCAGAAAAGACTATTTGACTTGTCGCCACGATCTATTTGAAGTTTATTTTTAGAGGGAGGCTGATTTTGGTTTTGAGAGATAAAAGTGTGTTTTATCCTTGTCCTGATGATGCCATTTTTTTAGATTAAGATGATTCCAATTTTTTTATGTTTATGTTAGGTACAATTGACATGTAGTTAGGTTACGATGAATTAATCATTGTGCTAATATGCTCATAGTTTTCGTGGCTAGTATATTAATTTATACTATGTAATCTGCCACTTTAGCATCATTTACAGATTTTTTGTAACAAGAAACGATCACACTTTTTATTGACACTAATGTTTGTAAATTTTGCAATGAAGTAAACCTATGTTCTAAGAGAAACCTGAGTTTGAGTAGCTACAAGCAACATCATTTCTGTCCATATATAGTTCGACCATAACTACAGACAGTGAGTATAAAAGAGAGTTGAACAAACAAAGAAACGAGGTCCTTCAATTTCCACCTCTAAAATAGTTTAACAAAAAAGGGTCTGGCTCTAAAAACCTCTAAGTAGATTGCTGATAAAGGAAAACTGTAGCATATAACTCTAGTAGGTTACGCCATTTTGCTCCTTGGCAGATCATTGGAACACAGTCCAACCAAAAGTCATTATACCTTCTTAAAGATGTGAGAACTCTCTAATCCGTTTTCAAGTAGACGCTAACTGACTATACATGTTAAAACTCAGGCATATTAATAATTAAAATATGTATAATATACTCAACGATAATAATTAGAATCATAGTGGTAATCATATCATTTACTCATGAACTAAATACTATGTGTACATGAACGAATTCTATCATGCTGACCAACAAAAAATACGGATCAAGGACGAGAAATAGTCGCCAGTGTGTGTGGGATGCAAGGGGGCTATGTCGATGGCGAGCATAGGTGCAGAATGGTGAAGTAGCGTGAAGTCATGCGAAGACATTTCCCAAAAACGTTATATGTCCTCTCGTGGTGTAGAATCCCAAGGATGAGCATGATAGAAGAACCAATCTATACTAGTGAGTTTGACTTACTAATTAATTATTTTCCTCGATTTACACTTTTTATTGGTCGTCCATGTTTAATCGCATGAGTTCGAGTTCCTAAATGTCGTCACAATGAGCTTGAGTACATGCGCGGATTTTGCAAACATTCTCAACTCAATTACCTCATGTCCTTAGATATACATCCTTACCATACGAATTAGGTTTCTCTTTTCAATATATTCCATGCGAGAATATGTTCTACGTAGTGCTTGTCTTTGTAGTTTGCCACTGAATATGTTAGATACTAAAGGGGCACACATTCCAGATTCTTTAAGTCTGGGTACAAAGCAGAATATGGTTTAATAATCACAAGACTCGATGACAAAACATGCATGATGATTGTTGTGTTGTTTCCAAAAAAACAAAGCAGGATTTATATCCAAGAAAACATCCAGGTGTTCCTGCTCTATATTCAAATAATAGATCATGTGAAGCACACTTGAAACAAAGCAGGATTTACATCACAAACCATAATCTATATCTCATATACACCAGAAACCGACCGAAAGATCATTTAAATCGTCTATCATAACATGCAGCTTATCCACGTCACCATGTAATCACAATCGTGCATTTATATTGACCCGGTCAAATTCATGATCAATCCTTGGAGGGATCTCATAAAAAGGTACGCGCAGCCTCACATGTATACAAAATTACATCTTCATGAAAACTGATACTGCACCAACCAGTTCAAGTGCATTTAGTCGTTGAAGTTCTCTTGTTTATGTATAAAGACATATTAATTGCCACAGTCCTAATATGTGTTCTGGCATCCCAAAAATCCTCATTTACAAAATTGCATGTTGTTTTTATTTTCTGCATCATCATGACACCATTATGCATATATTTATCGCTAAATTTATTTTTATTAACTCCCTACTTTGTTTACTAAATCATCCCTCTTTTATTTCCTGAGGGTTTGACATAAACCTTAGAGTCACCCTTGTGGGAAAAACACCCTTGCCACATCACCTTTTGCTTAGAGTCCCAACGAATTGGTATCCTAGTAAGTCTGGTGCCATCATGTGTAGATGACACAACCCGATTTTTTTGTCAATTCTAGCGACTTGAAAGGTGTGCAAGCTTCAAAGGTCGATATATGGCCTGAATCAAGCATCTAGGAGTAGGAAGAAACGTTTTGATGAAGTAGTCAAAAGGTTTGACTTCATCCATAACTATGACGAAGCATGTGTTTACTAGAAGGAAAGTGGGAGCGCAAAGGCATTTTTGGTGTTATATATGGATGACATATTGCTAATTGGAAATGGTATTGATTTCTTAACACTATAGATGAGTCATTGAAGAAGAGTTTCTTCACCGACAACACTACCAACCACATAGTCTAGTCATCTTCTCTGGCCAATAAAATCCCAACCCTGTGGGATACGCCATGGCCATAATGGCACCTACTTATCGCAGTTCGAAAATAGAGACGTTTAAGATGGTTTCTAGTTCGTCTAATATGTTTAGTTTATGTTGAATGACTTAACATTTCAATTTTGTGTAATGAACTATGTTTAACTTTATGTGCAAGTTTCCTACATTGGTTCGTTAATTGCTTGATGAATGGTGTGTGTAAAGTAATGCAAATTTTTTTTGTACCTTTCTAGTTTTCGTGCATGGTTTAGAATCTAGACGAGAGAAGTAGAAGATACAAATATGGAGATTTTTCTAATTCATATTACTAATTAATTAAGGTAAGAGCTTATGGACAATATCAACTCAAAAATAGGCCAAATGAGTACAACTCGTTTGGGTGTTTGAATGTACAAAAGATCCCAATGAGTGTGAAGACAATTTTAGTGGCATTGGATTCTCATATTTATCCCGGCATTTTATAAAATCATTTTATTATCGGAAAAATCATATTTGGGTATGATCAAATAACATGATGATTACTTCAAAAAAATAACATGATGATGTGACTGTTCGTAAGTTACAAATGAATTTTTAGGGTCAACACATTATTATAAGAAATAAATATTTTGTAATGGCCAATGTGAGAGGACTTGACCTTGGGTGTTTGAATGTACAAAAGATCCCAATGAGTGTGAAGAAAATTTTAGTGGCATTGGATTACCATATTTATCCTTGCATTTTATAACACCATTTTAGTATCGGAAAAATCATATTTGGGGATGATCAAATAATATGATGATGTGACAATTCATAAGATACAAAAGAATTTTCACGTCAACACATTATTATAAGAAATATATATTTTTTTAATGGCCAATGTGAGATGACTCGACCTTAGATTGGTAAGAAGGATTTAACCCTCCCTACCACTAGGTTATTATTGAGTTGCAATGAATATTAGCAAAATATATTATGGACACCATTTGGTGCTAATATGAGGTTTGACGAATGTTTTGAACCATGCCCTCGATCGTTTTTTATTAACTAGCCGCCTCAAAGAAAAAAAATACTATAGTGGGTTTACCTTATTCCATGTCTTTAGAAAAAAGAATCTAGTACACTTAAAATTGCTCATCAAGCATGAAATTTTGAGCAATGACAATATAAAGAAGTTCCGCAAAAGAAGGCCTCCAGACCGCCTTGCAAGAAAAAATTAGTCTACAGTCGTTGTTTTATTCTACCTCTTTATTTTCTACATGAGGACCCAATATTCCAACCTACTCGAATAATACATCTAATGCACTTTTCCTAAAATTTTACATGCCGCCACCATTATTGCAGACATTTTGAAGTTCCAGACGACCATATGATTACATTTATTCGAATCAGTTTATCCTAAAATTTTACATGGAGACGTTTTTATAGGTAAATCGTACGAGGGGGCAAAATTTGGGGACGAATCAACATTTTAAGCCAGAACCGACTCCATGCACAGTCTCTAATTCTGCGATTTCTACTACTGATAATAGAAAATCTAATCTATACTAGTGTGTTATACTTATTAATATCATCCATCACTTTTCATAAGTTTTATTTCCTGTCAAAGTATCCTTGTGTGAGTTTCTAAATCTCAACACAATGAGATTCACTAGTGGAGAACGGGTCTCTAGTTCTGGTTGTAGACAACCTCTAGTCCTGGTTGCCCAACCTTTTGTCTCGGGTCAGGTACGAACCAGGACTAGAGGCTCTGCACGTGGCCGTGCAGCAGAGCGCGGGGTGGAGGATCTTTAGTCCCGGGTCGTATCACGAACCGGGACTAGACATTATCTGCCGCGGCAGCCAATGGGGGTTTCTGCCACGCAGCCGATGAGGGGGTATGCCGTGGCAGAATTTAGGGACTTATGGTAACTAGTTATGTTACCATAACATCACACACTCCAAAACAAAATGAGTCTATAAGCTAATAAATAAGATCTTGCATGTTACTAGATATAAGTTACTATATCCACTATGAAGGTGATAACTTAGACTAGTGTCATGTGCATGACACTAGTCCAAGTTACTCCCCACTATGACCAGATTGAATGCCATGGTTAGCTGGTAGTCGAGTTCGGGTTGTACTAGGAAGTCATGTTCGAGGCAGTTCGGTGAGGATTGTAAAATTACATTTATCCGAGGTAGTTTATCTTCTGGAGACAGATTTTATAGGTAAACCATATGAGGCGGCGACATTTTCGTATGACTCATTTTTTTTGGGGAAAGAAATGACCCCATGCACATTCTCTAATTCCATGATTTCTACTACTGATAATAAAAGAGCCAATCTATACTAGTGGGTTATTCTTATTAATATCATTCTTCACATTTCATAAATTTTATTTCCTGTCAAAGTATCGTCCTTTTGTGAGTTTCTAAATCACAACACAATGAGATTGCACAATTGTGCAGTTTTACCAAATGTTCATAACTCATTTTTTACCTTTACTCCCAAGAAATACATAATATCGTACAAATTATGTTTCTTTTTTCATTGGATTGCATGGCAGAATACATTCTCCATAATGCTTGTCTTTTTAGTTCGCCACTGAATATATAAGATTCTAAAGGTGCAAAAATGCTTAGTCCTTCGTCTCTGGGTAAAATAGAGGTTCTGACATTCACATGATGTAAACATAAATGATGTCTCCCTTTATTTTCCATAACAAAAATGCACATATGCGTGTTGTGTTGTTTGCAATAAATGACAAACATATTAGATTATTAGGGTTAGAAATGTTGTTTGAAATAAATGAGAAACATATTGTTACATGAATAGGAGTCTCATGGTACATGCATGCACATGAGTACTTGAGTAAGGTTCAAAGCACTAATCGGTTTGCATATGCCAAGGTTAGCTGGTAGTCGAGTTCTGGTTGTACTAGACAGTCATGTAAGAAAGTTGGAATTGGTAAAGCAGGTTTGGTAATTGTCTGCTCCCTCCATTTAAAAATATAAGATGTTTTAGATTTGTGAATTTTTTTTTTTCGAAATGGGGTAATACTCCCCGGCCTCTGCATCAATCGATGCACACAACCTTTATTAAATAAATAAGTGCATTAAGAAGTTTAGAACTCAAGAGTTGGCCACAGTTGCCACAAAGATCAACCAGCGAAATAAGGTAAACATATAAGAACTACACATTATGTAGTCGTCTAGTATACTGCCAAGTAGCCTGGTTGTAGAACTCCTGAGCAACCGTCAGCAACCGTTCGCATCCGGACAACATGGCATCTCGGTTCCCAGGTGGTAATAGGTACGCCCACAGCTGTACCCAATGCGCCATCAAATGAATAACTGCATAAAATTGAAAGTTTTATTTCTGTTAAAAACAATATCATTGCGACATCTCCATATGGACCAACATAAAGCCGATACATTAGTGTGAATCATGGCTTTCGTTGTACTATCCATATGATCCAACCATGAACCAAACATATGATCCACACTATTTGGAGAAACCAAATGAAAAGTCACAGCGACAACATGCCAAAGGATACGAGCGAAAATATATATCTAGACTTCTTTTAGTGTGTAGATTCAAACCTGTTATATTTTGAAACGCAGAGAGTAGTTACCAACTCGTATTCGGGAGTAGTGCCACTAAGTGTAGGATTAGGAGTCCAAGGTCATGTATGAGAGTTAGCACAAGTTTGGTCCTACATCTGTAAGGTATATGCGTAGTATAGGCACAACAAGTGCCGTTGTTAGAAGCTTTTGCGTGCTCCTCTAGAGTTCTATGTGATTGGAGTATTCATAGAATCCATCAGGTGGCGTCCAAGAAGCGAACCAGTTCTCCCCAATTTGGTGCCTGATAGCGATGGCCACTGGTACTTGAATTAAAGGGGACAGCATGTCTCGCGAATAATGCAGAGCAAACTGGATGGGACTATCCAAGCACACGATGGGACTATCAGCGGCGTTGATGTTTCTCTGCGAAATTTCACCAATCTATTAATAACCATCAACGATAATACAAACATTCCAAAAGTAATAAACATTACAGATAGGTCATTGGACCATCTAGAGACCACTACTGACACTAGCACGAGCCGGAGGCGCGCCTCCATCCCCGCCCCTCCATCACTAGAGTTGGGAAAACCTGTCGTAGTATACTGACGAGAAGTCATCGTGCAAAGGTTCCAAAAGACCAGCGCACCAGAGTAGCAATCATCATCAAAGATGACAACCGTATATCAAAAGAGAGTAACATCAAACGACACCTACGAATAATAAAAACGACAGGATCCCAAGAGAGTCGTCAGACACACGACTACACGCACCCTCCGCCAACACTAGACGCACCAGCAGAGCGACGAGAGGGTGGGGTGGACATTATTCCAACTTCAATATGTAGTCATTGCATCACCATCCTAGATCATACACTTAAAAAAGAGCTAAAAGGGAACGAAAATGATCCCTCCTGTGAGGTGCCAAGGTCCCCATCACCTCCATGGCCCCAAGCGCAACGGAGGCAGAGCAAACTGCTGGTGTCATCGGCAAGGGAACAAAACCCTAGATGGGTTTATATCCATCGCCTACAATGGCCTGTCTGTTTTACATCTCGTACAAGTTCGACGCTTCGTTTTCATCTCCTGTTATCAGCGACATTGATTGTCTCAAGACTTTTGCTTATATACATAAATAGTTGGGACTCTACAAACCCAAAACCTACTTTCAAATCTTAATTCATTGTAATTTAGGTTCCTATTTATAGTTGAGGACCATGTTATTCTAGTACTCATGCAATTTTACACCGAGGACCATACTTGGTGTTTAAGAAAGTTTAAAACTCCGGGTACTTAGGTTTAATGGTTGTGCGCATCCCTAGTTGGTGCAGAGGCTAAGGAAGTAAAAATTTCCCTCAATTTTTATGGCGATCCCTAGTGCCCGAAGTGCTGGAGAGTAGAGGTTGCAACAGCGTATTCATTGGGACGGCTTCAGTTAGGTGGTTGCATGCGGTCGCCAGGGCCGCACCCCAGGCTAGGCGGTAGTAGCACTCTTCCTAGGGTCACCTTCGCGTGGTGGCTGATGTGGTCAAGGTGGCGAACTGTTGGTCTAGGATTGGTGGTGGCACAGAGCCGATCTATGCGAATAAAGGTGGTTTGTCCGTGCTGATCTTTGGGCACTAGGTCTACAATCTTATTCATGTCGACCTCCTTCATCTGTCCGCTGACGAGTTTCTATCTTCCTCTCAGAGATCTCCACTAATCGGTGTCTGGAGCTACTAGATATCTATATCCGAACCGATCTGGTAGAGCGCGTTCTTATCTTCAGTCAATTTGCTTCATGAGGGCGTGTCACGAAGCTTCGCTTTCTTTTTAATTCTATGGTAGATGTGAAATTATATATTTCAATGATATTGATGTATGTGGAGAAATTCATGGTGACTGTGCTCGAGGGTTTTTAAGTTATGGCAAAGAGGTGTTTTGTTTGCGATGAACACTATGCTACACATGTTCTTCCTATGTGTCAAGTGTTTGGTGACCGTAACAACGGTATTGGCAAGAAGAGTTGGCAACACAAGTATACTGCATTTTTGTTGGTGCTACTCGAGCATCGAGTCAGTATTTTCTGGGTGCGAACCCTAGGTTCGACCTTTAGTGGTTGTACCCCAGATTGTTGAAGACATTGTTTTGAGATCTCAGACTTTCCCCTTGGTGAGAACCCGAGATATTTGATCGGGCAATGACAAAGCTTGTGCATTGTTTGTTTCTTGGAGGCGTTGCCTCTGGATAATTCCTTTTGTAGTCCGGGTGTTGTTTTAGGTGGTCGTTAGAGTCTTGTTGTTGCGAGTATTTCATCATCATGATGGGGTCTTTTTTCTATTTCTCCTCTTTTTTTTTGCAAGTTTATGTGCGTCCTTGACGTTTGTGGACATCTTGTTTGTGCAGGGGTTTGGTGTAATTGGTTTCTTCACATAATTAATATATTCCCTTTATCGAAGAATTAGGAGAGTCATTGGCCAAGATTTTACTGTAAGCTAATTAAATCTAGATTGTTTTGAGGAACGAGACCAATGACATGAGGGTGAGTGCTGGAGAAGGGAATGGGATTTGGGTGTTCCAAAGAGAAGAGGTTTGTTTGCCAGGCATCAGACAAGGGAGTTGGTCCATCGATTTTGGTCATATGCTTCGAGGGTCATATATGATTTTCTTCTATCCCAGAATATACACAAATTATCTGTTTGACCCAGATAACCTAACAACCATGAATTCTAACATCCTATGAAAATATAAAAGTGGTAATGGCCATACGCCAATCGAGCAAAAATTTTAGCGTCAACTATCCGAGAACATAAATGATTTTCCTATTCGGCCCAGCTAATAAAACAACCAATAATTTCAATATTGGAAAAATGTTATTGTACCTTCAGGATCTCCTATTTGATTATTCCATCAAATTAAATGTCAATCTATAAGAATATAACATGGCTTAATTCTTCGTATCAAGTACATGTGGCAGGAACGGACAACTCCGAATTTAAGGCTGTCATACTTTGTTAAAGTAATATTTGTCGTGAGTGCGTGGTGTGCTCATAGAATACAACCACACACAAAGTTTAACTTTATATACTTTACAAAGTCAGCAGTGAAGCATAAATTCTCCTCTGCTGAGAATGCATGGTGCTTGATGCGATAGTATGAATATATTATTTTAGGGGAAAATTCATGGTATTTTCTTAGTATCAAGTCAGGGAAATCATCCCTTCCTATTAATAGGAACAATCCGGTTGTAAGGACGAAGTCCACTAAGTAGGAAAATAGTATATTTATCTAACTTAAAATTATCCTTATATATCAATATATTTAATGGACACAATATAGTTTATAATTAATCTAGTAGAATTTCAATGTGGGAATTTAAAAGTTAATGGTTGACTAAAATTCAATTGGGTTTAGAATCCCATCTATTTTATTCAACAATGAAATGATGAAGCTATAAAAGTGATGATCAGCAAGAACCACATATACTTTGGCAAAGCGCTGAGCATTCCCCACAGGACAATTTCCCCCGGCTCCTCTCAAGATGCGACACATGTCCTATTTCCTTCGTCATCTGAAACCAGTCCTGCAATTGTTGCACTGAAGTATAATACCACCATCGGCTTGTAGCGCCCTCACCAGCAGCATTGACAGCAACACCTTGAGAACCGCTAGCAGCACTACCGTAGACCGGTGGTAGCAGTACCTCACCGCTGCCCGATGATGGCAAAACACCTCCATAGTCATATGATAGCATCAAACTTTTGTCCATGCTTTTGTTTCTACAACGACTAGTATAAGTTTAGTTTGTTCGTTGAACCAATAACCGAGTTAAGAGCAGTCAAACCGGCTTAGCTCAACCCAGAGCCACCGGAATCCTAGTCGAGGTCACTTCTGGGAGAATGATCTTCAGGTCATAAAAATTTCTTACTAGATTATCTTGCATATTGCGCTTCTAGCCAGCCTCCTTCGATATGACGTATCCATTTAACACGACCTCTGATTCAGAACAACCCATGAGGACATCCTTAATATGGGATGACTATGAACGCTCCAATTATTTAGAAGCATGTAGAAATGACTCCCCAAAACGTCATATGGCCCACATTTTATGAGCTTAAGGAAGAGCGACGCCTACCATAGAGGCGCTCAAGAAGAGATGCCAAGACGAGCTGGATGCACTTTGGAAGAAGCGACATGACAAGTTCGAGGCATTTTGAATGCATACTTGGAGGCATTCATGGTGACTTTCAAGAACAATCTTTATGTAACTTAAACCTTTCCGTATGTATATATATATATATATATATATATATATATATATACATCAATATATATTTATTATAATATGGCCATAAGACAGTACACAATGAAATTAGCAGAGTTTCTATGTCGAGATATAGTGAAATTTAATGGATGACTGAAATTCAATTGGATATTTAAGAATTCCAGTTATATAAACTACATCTGATACCATCTTATCTATTGAACAATGAAATACTTAAGCTATAAAATTAAAAACCAACAACAACAACCACTTGGATCATCAGACAAATACTTTGGGAAACGATGAGCGTCCCCCATCGGATAATTTTCCCCGATGCCCGCTTGACCAGTGACATGTGTCCTACTGGCTTCGTCACGAGAAGGGTGAGAGGCATGTGCTTTGGGAATACTATAAGAATACCGGTTAAAAATAGATTACCACAACAACCCATGCAACCGATCATAGGTTCCTGGGGAGCATTCCGTGGAGCCCATGGTACCTGCACATTGGGTTGTCATTGCACATGAGCATTGGGGTCCCTTCAGGTTGTATTGATCGAGCGCAACACTTTTCTGGCTTTGTTAAACAGTAGCATGATCCGTGTAAAAGTTTTGAAAGCTAGTACATACATTCAAAAGCGCAACACCAATGTAAGACACACATAGTAATTTCCCGATGGTTTTTATTCCCCACTTAACAGGTCCATTGCACTTCCCATGTCCTACCCAACTTTATGTCATTTAACTATTTCACATTGTAACACACATGCCAGAAAGTGGAAGTGGTCATAAGTATGTTTTGAATAAATTGTTCCATGCGCTTAAATTGCTCGCATGTAGTAACCTTGAAATGCTTCTACAATGGCGTCATACATTAGGTAGAGCATCAATCTATTAAGTGGATATCTCTACGTCCCACCTAGACACGAGAGGAATATCGTCTTCTATCGATTCAGATTTATTCACAAAAATCTTGGTATGTTAATCGACAATTGTCAAATGTTAACTTTGACCACCCAGAAGCAATTACCTGCATTAAGGCAAAACAACTAGTAGAATTAGGTTTGGTAAAAAACAATTAAGTGCATTAAGGCAGGCAAACAATGGAGCATGCGGAAAGGGGAGTCTGTTCAGATGCGAAAGGTTGAGACTACAGAAATCTGGCCAGAGGAAACAATCTCAGAGCTTAGGTAGCTACAGTAAAGGAGTGGAAGATTAATTATGATATAAAATATGAAATTGATTGTAGTTGGTTTCTTGTTACTCAATTATGGATTTTCTCATCATTAAGCTTACCCGTGCACTTGCATGGGCTAGAACTTTTAAATATTTCTTGCATGAAAAAAGTTTATACAGATGAGAAATGTCATACAGCATTGATTATTAGTGTCAATCCTTTATAGCTGTGTATCTAAATTTTTTTTGTTTTAGACATAGATCCATAGAGTTGTATTCCTTCTATGTATTTGTTGTCGGGTTGTATTTGCTAAAATTAAGCTTGTTAATTGTTGTTTTGCAATGTTGGATACATATTGTTTTCGATATAGTGGCCAGCATTTTTGGTTTTATTAACGATGAAAAAATATGAGTGTACAATTATTGAAGAAACTATGTACTCAATGATTTCTTAATACGCAGATAACTTTTAGACATAAACTAGTGCCACTCTTTTGTTTTCTTCATGGAGTAGACCATAGTTGTTCAACACCCCTTTCACCATGATGGTTCTTGCCAAAAAAATAGAAATGTTTTCTTGAATGTTAGCCAAAATTAGTGTTGTTTTACCATCCAGATTCAAGAATAACTATAAAAATATATACATTCAGGTTATGTAAACTAGAAAAGGAATCCCCAAAAGTCATGTTTATTTATATGTTCAATAATTTTAGGACTATTGCACTTTAAACTTTTTGTCTCATTTAAATAATATAGCAATCTTAAAATCATCTATACTTGACTTAATATTTGTATGTTTAGGTTTTAAAACAAGAATATGGCATCTTTCCAGTGTGAGAAGAAATATGATAATGATGTGCAAGTTGATCGTTCCATGAAGGCTAAGGAGCTGTTTAAGAAATCTAAAGCCATAGTTGTTGAAAAAGAACGCCTTGATAATGACGCAGCTGCCAAAATGCAAATTATCATTGTAGAAGGTATTTTGAAGAATCAAACAAAGGGACCACTGAGTATTATGGATAGCAAAGTATTTGCAGGAAACTTTGTCAAGCAGTTCCCAAACACTATTAGCACCTCCGATGATTTCGCCATGGCAAACATGTACTCTAAAGGTGTCAAGGCTGCTGTGGTGTACTCAGGCACAAATAGAATTGGTTTTGAATGTGCATGGCTCCTTGCTTTTGCAGATACTGAGTCTACTGGAAGGAGGGTAAGTACACAAACATAGACACTCCATCTTTCCAAATAATTGTTGTCATTACGCATTCCGGAAAAACACAATTCTTAGAAAAAATATAAAGGAGCAAAATGTAAAGAGGAGGAACAGAGAAAAGCACTTGAGAAAATAAGATTATCGTAGAAATGGTAATAAAATGTGGTAATGATTTTTTCAATCAAATTTCCATTCAAAACTTTAACATTTGTTATCATTTACTAATTCTTTTCATCTTTTATTTTAAATGGGGCAGATATATGCGGAATGTGGCCGCAAAGGTAAATTCGAGAACATCAATTGGGAAAATATTGAAAAGAATCTGGATGAATCTGGAAAAACTACTAACCCGTGTGACCCGTTCACTATGACCTCGGTCTATGCTAGCATTGCCAACTCTAGCGGGATTTCTACTGTTGATGCAAAATTCTTTGGCTAAACGAGCTCCACTGATAATTAATGGATTAAGTCTTATGGACTATGATATATTGTAATAATCTTGCAACTATGTTGCCTGTAACCATCATGTGTGATGTGCTACCCAAAACTTTGATTTTCATGTCTTTCCTTCAGACTATGTAATAAATAAGGCTCGGAGCACCCTAGGGTGCAAGGTGAGAAGTGTTGCTCCTAATTATGTAATAAATATATCCACTGGATAACTATCTATTGGATCCTATAATTAATGTTTGTATCCTTATTGTTGTTTAGTTCCGTTCAATTTACACTATTATAGAACAAGCCTTCATAAACGGTGGAAATAGCCTATTGGACACTACTTTTCCAACCGCCACTATCCATGTTGTGTGGTGTGCATGTACTGCGCACACAGTTTATTTAACCGTGTGCGAAAGGGAATATGGTTTCTTGAGTCCATCCGTCTGCAAATTGTAGTGCCTTCGCACACGTGTAGTGTTTCCTGATGATGTCAAGTGACTTGTTTGTTCCATTATATGTGTTCATCTTATTTTCCACACGATTACTTAGGACTTGTCGTATGCTTACTATAGACATTGCCAACATTTTTACTGTGAACCGTCTCTAGTGTAGACCCTGGATCCTAGTAGATGTATGCAAATACGGTACAAAACCTTCATCATAGGTCTACATACATTTGCACATAGCTTCGTTTGGTACATAGGAGAATGACACACAAATAATAAGAGCATATTTATCTACTTCTTGGTTACACAACAAAGTAATGAACATAAGAAGAAATATAGATTAACTAAGTGAAATATTATTTTCTGACCCAAAGACAGGGAGGTTTGGGCATTGAGGTGCTAGAACTTAAAAAAAATGCTTGCTAAGAAAATGGTTGCATAAGCAATTAATATAAGAAGGGGTGTGGAAAGAGTTGTTACACAACAAATATCCGACAAACAAAACTCTAGCACAAGTTGAAGCTAAACCGACCGATTCACCTTTTTTTTTTGAAAAGGACTAATGGGAGTAAAAGATGAGTTATTTGCTTGAGGTACTTTTGAAATTGGTGATGGGAAATACATTAGGTTCTGGGAAGATGCTTGGTTAGGAGATATGCTCTCTCCCAACAATATCCTTCTATTTACAATATTGTACACAGGAAGAATGTTCATGTATATGATATTTTGTCCCACAATCCTATCAACATCGGCTTTAGACGAACTTTAACAGGAAGTAAATGGGATGCATGACTGCATCTATGTGAGAGATTAATGGCAATAACTTTGACAAATGATCCCGATAAATTTATATGGAGTCTAACTAAGAATGGGGTGTTCATAGTTAAATCGATGTACGAGGATCTCATGAATGGACATCCACGTTTCTCCACAAGATATCTATGGAAGATAAAGATACCAATTGAAGTTAAGATTAGTTTTTCAATAAAGATACCAATATGAAATAAGATAGAAATGATTAGTTTTTTCGAGTATGCATATGTGTTAGAGGGAGCATTGGGCCACCAACCTA
Organism: Avena sativa; assembly: GCA_916181665.1. NCBI lineage: Eukaryota > Viridiplantae > Streptophyta > Magnoliopsida > Poales > Poaceae > Avena > Avena sativa. Next base: position 13,192,871 of record OV702300.1, on the reverse strand, counting down.
AGCCAAGCTATGCATCATGGCGGAAGTTTACAACATGAATATTCTATGAAGAACTCTCGCAATATAAAAAGGAAAGAAAGAGAGAGAGATCTATGAGAAGAGTAAACAAAGTGCTAAGAAGTTCATTTAGTCTGTTTGTTCAATCATTGGATCGTGGATGGTCTACCTTTGAACTCAGGGGGCAAGGACCACTCATACAAATGGGCGGGAGGTACCTCAGTGCCACCTTGTTTGAAGTTGTGTGCATATGATGGCGTATCTCTTGTGCTCTTGATAAACTGGGTACTTGTGATCAAGGGGCATGAAACATTTAACTTACAAAGGGTCAAAAAACATAAATCATACCTACTACTGTCAAAAACAATGCATGGAACCCCACTCTTATGAATATCGTTGAATTGATCTACATATCTCAAAACTTTATTTTTCTACAATCTATTATTGAAGGACTAGCACATATGTTCCTTGCTAACTTTTTGTTACAAAAGTGTCAAAATATCAAAATAAAAAAAAGTGTCTTCCATAATTTCATAGGTTCATGATACGTTCATTTTGCGTCACTATTCTATATCATAATTTACTGTTATTCATTTATATATTTCTTATTAAGAGGTGATACTTATGTTATTTCATCTATTTTTGCATGTTGGATAACTTTTGGAGGATGAACTGCCAGAGTCAGGATTCTGATGGAAAAAGCAGTGTTTAGATGCAATATTCGCGAAGATCAGAAAATTCTAGAAAATACATGAAAAATCCTATTTTTCCAGAAAACGGAGGAAGCCAGAAGGGGAGGAAGAGATGGTCCATAGGGGGCCCACACATCCCATGCGCGGGCCACCCTGGGTCGCGCCACTAGGGGGTGTGGCCACCCTAGCCCACCTCCTGATTCTCCCCTTCGCCTATAACTTCCTCCCGAAACCCTAATAATCGGGGAGGGACCATAGAAATATTCCGCCGCCTCTACGAGGCGAAAACTACAGAGAGAGAAAGAGCTCTCCGGTAGGAAGATTTTTGTCGGGGAAATTCCTTCTTGGAGAGGGGAAATCGTCGCCATCAACACCGTCATCAAGCTAGACTTCATCGGGATCATCATCATCATCATCATCATCCTCACCATCATCTCCACCAGCACCATCATCACCACTCCATCCTGCTGTAACAATTGGGTTGAATCTTGCATAGTTCTTAGGAGAAACTTTCCCGGTGTTAATTACTTTTGTAGTTGATGCTTGTGAGTGGAACCATGGAATTATTGTTTATGTTCAGATTGTTATTCATCATTATATGATCTTTGATCTTGATCCATATGATGTCTCGTGAGTAGTTCGTTTAGTTCTTGAGGACATGGGAGAAGTCATGTTGTTAGTAGTGGAATTGTGTTGAGTAATATTCAATGGTTTGATATTTAAGTTGTGGTGCTATTCTTCTAGTAGTGTCATGTGAACGTCGACTACATGATACTTCACCATTTATGGGCCTAGGGGAATGCATTGTGTATTTGGCTACTAATTGTGGGGTTGCTGGAGTGACAGAAACCTGAACCCCCGTTAGGAAACCTTTGCACAAGGGAGTGTAGGATCTCAGAGTTTAATGCCGTGGTTAGGTTTTTATCTTAATTACTTTCTTGTAGTTGCGGATGCTTGCAAGGGGTATAATCACAAGTATGTATTAGTCCAAGTAAGGTCGGTACATTAGCATAGGTTCACCCACACAACACTTATCCAACCAAAGAAGATTAATCAATTATATGAAGCGAAAGCACTTGACAGTATTCTCATGTGTCCTCGAGAACATGTGGTCCTCATAAGTAATACAACCGGCCTGTCCTTTGCTAACAAATGATTGAGCCACTTGCTGCAATTATTTTTGTCTTTATTTACTTGCACTTTATTTATTTACATTATCGAAAACCCCTAAAAATTCGTTTGCTAAGTATTTACAGAGAATTCCTGATCCAAAACTACTAGCACCTTCTGATCCTCATTGGGATCGACACTCCTATTTATCGAAAGTACTAAGATACACCCCATATACTTGTGGGTCATAAGTGTATCCAAACATGCTTAATTGTTCATAGTACTTTCATTGTTTAATTACAAAACAACTTATTGTTAAGCATGTTTATAGTGTAAAAGATATATCACTTTATAGCTCATTTTATTATTACTATTCTTTAAAGATTGAACCTTGTAAACTTTGTTTAATAATGTATGACATGAAACATAGCAACAAACTCCAAAGTTCATGTTTAGTTTTATCACCTTAATGCTTGAGGACGAGAATAGGTTAAGCTTGGGGATGTTGATGCATGTAAAATGCATACATAAACGTTGTAAGTTATTGATACATATTTGTAACATATATAATGTAATATGCATGTTTTATATTGTTTTTTGGACATTACCAGTGATCCCCTTTATGTTGGTTATAACTCTACATGACAGGAAGACCCTGTTTTTTGTATTTTTATCTTTTAGGAACCTAAGCGAATTCAAATGGAGCTAAGATTCTGGAAAAGGCAATATTTCGTGAAGTGTAATGATCTGGAGTGATTGGACCTCACGAGAGGGGACTAGAGGACCAAGAGAGGGTTGGTGACGTGGCCCACCCTAATAGGAGTGCCACCCTACCTCTTTTTTCCTTCGGCCATCCGATTTGTGTCAACTTTTCTCCCATGGAGTTGGTTTGACATAAAAACGCCTAAATAAAGGGTCACCTAGGGTATCCTCAAGGAGAACGCCACAAACACATAGAAAAACAAAAAAGGAGTCAGAACCACCGAAGATTGGAAGGGAAACTAATCATGCATGGTTGCCATGGTTATTTTTTACAGAAGACCGCTAATTAATTCATAACTACTCACTACACATTAAACAGTCTCCTTGTCATCATAGGATATGCATGCTCAATATGGTGTTGCTGCGCGCCTTGGACACTGCTAGACACAAGAGAGGCAATTTTTCTTCTTGGTGCAAGCCATATAGACGTGTATCTAAAGTAGAGATGGTGGACTGACCAGGAGGGTGGCGGAACTGGGATTTATGGTATGGGTATGTGGGAAGAAGACACACTTTTAAGACAGGTAGCAATTTTTTTAAGGAATTCGAGCCATCAAAAACTCACTATACAAACTATGATTTATGACGCATCATGTGAGAAGGGGCACTGAAAAAATGGTGGAAACTGGAAAAAATGTTGTAATAATAGATCACCACACACAAAAAGAACCAACCGTTTACGAAGGAGGGCCTTAATAGACCCAATCTATACTAGTGGATGTTCGTGGATGCAAAGTAACATGTATTTCATAGGTTGTGCATCACTAGTAGAAAACCGGACACTAGTCCTGGTTTGGAAGAGGCTTTAGTCCCGGATTGCAATCCGGGACTAACGTATCGGGACTAAAGGTTAGGCCTTTAGTCCCGGTTCTGTTACAAACCGGGACTAGATTGTCTCCACGTGTCCCCGCTGCGCGCGCTGGGCTAGAGGATCTTTAGTCCCGGTTCGTAACATGAACCGGGACTAAAGTTCTTCTGTCGCGGCAGTATTTTGCACCAAACTGCTGCCGCGGCAGGAGGTGGGGTTTTAGGGTTTTATTTTTTTGTGTTTGATTATTTTTAATTTTGTGTTTTTATATACATATTATTCTACGCTACTACATGCTGTATACGTTGATGCATATATAATATAATTTCACTCACGATAACATAAAGACATATAAATATATACACAACCGAGACTAGAGCTCATCTAATTGATTTACACCAAGATCATTATAACGGATAATGTCCTTTTGTGTCTATCCACGATTACACGAAGGTCTATCCACGTTGTACTCTCCTTTTGTGTTTATGATGTCCCTGAGCAAAAATCCCGACAAGTCATCTTGAATTGCTAGTAGACGTTCATGTGGTAGGAGCTTATCCCGCATCGCATCCAACTATATATAAAGAAGTAGATCATTATGAATGGAACTCAACAAAAACTATGGTATAGAATAAATTGCGAATATATTGTTTACGTACTTGAAGAAAGTCTGTGCCCTGCTCTATACACCCACTAATGAACTCGTATACGTAATATCCACATAAATTAGTGTCCTGTGTCTGCGTCGCACACTTTTCGATCGAGAATATAATTCAATCAAATAATAATCAAGCATGATAATTGTATGAATGATAATTGTAATATCCACATAAATTAGTCCCCTAGCTCTCGTACTACTTACCGGGACCATACAAAAAGTGAGCTCCTCATGCCATTCACCCTGAACTTCCTTCATGAACCTTTTTCAAACCCTGTCCGGTAAAAAAAGAAATGAATGAGTTATTAATTAGTTTACATCTCAGAGAATGAACGAAAGAGACAGATATAGTGCGATAATGATTGAAATTACTTTTAGAGGAAATCAATTATGCTGCGGTAGTCTTTTATCGTCTTCTTTAACGAGTCCGAGATTTCCACTTTTGCACGGTCAATGTCAATGTTTAGAAGAATCCAGTGGTCACTTAACATCTATTAAACAAAAATTGAATGTGTACAAGACAGTAAAACTCTTACCCATAGTTGTAAGGAAATAGAATTTGTGTCTTGTAATGTTGCTCCATTAAAAACATTAGCAAGTTATCCTCCGTTTCCTCGAGGTTATTTATTACCGTATGTCCATTAACTCTGTTTGGGTCAACGAACCCAATGCTGTAGATTGACTTTCTTCTACATTCTTGAATCTTCATTCTGCATATATAATAGCATATAGAAGGAGATATAGTGAGGATAACGACAGGAAATGAGTTGAACGAGATGAGTTACTGACTTAATTACTTACAGACAATAGCAGCTGAGGAGGGACTTGTCGAGGGCGTCTAGGTTGAATAACTGAAATAGTTCACAAAGTTTAATGGAGATCTCGTATGGACGGAAGTACTCCTCTCCAACTTTACATATGAGAAATTGTCTCCCTTCCTTTGTGACTTTCAAGTACCACATATGCAACAGTCGCATATGTGTTGGCAGATCATCGAATACCTCATCGCTGACCAGAGGCTCCCCGTAGACAAATTTTCGTGCTATTGATCCCTTGGCGACATTATCTCCACCGGCTATAAGTGCTTCGAGGGGCATGTTACACTCCTTGGCTAATTTAATAGCTAATTCCATATCTATTCCACCTTGGGTGGGCTAGGGTAACACCTTGAGCGGGGCGATGGATTGTTTTGCCTGTTTGCCGAGCTGGGCAACTTCTTTTGATTTTCTCCCGCTTGCAGTACTGCTTGATGACTTCTCATTTAGTGTCTTCGTAAGACAGCGTGCATAGTCATCTTTCCTATTTAACACATGTTGGGGTGGTTGCTCAAGGAATGCCTTGAAGTGCTTCTTGACTTTTGGATCAACTAGCACCTGTGGCTCGGGTTGTTTTGGTGCAAAATGGGCCTTCACTTCGGCCCGGGAGATCACCGCGCTTTCCTCATCAGTCCGGTGATAAGCTAACTTGGGAGGAGACGACGGTACTCTTGGGAGGGGATCTTGTCGTTTTTGGCGTCGGGTCTCCCTCAGCGTAGCGGTGTTATTCTTCCGCTTTCCTCCCTTTGATTCAGTGGGCGGAGGCGGAGGCGCCGGAGATGGAGATGCAGTCGCGCTGCGATTCCTCTCAAGAAGGGGTGGACTATTGTTTGTTGGTGGAGACGGTGGACTCGGAGGTGATGGTGGCCTTGGAGGTGATGGGTTGCTTCTCGGAGGAGAAGATTGCCTTGGCGCCCAGCCTGGAAACACGATGTGTTGTTTTTTCCAAAGAATGATCGCACCCTCCACTTCTCCAAGTGTTTTCTCCCCTTCGCCTGCAGGGATTTCAAGCTCAAGTGATCGACATGTCGGTTCAACTTCATCCACACCGACATGAGCATAGCCAGCTGGAATGTGACTTCCATGGTAGGTCGCTTCCGGTGGACAAGGTAACGCAAAGCCGAGCGCCACCTTCATAGAAATGTTCTTCACTGTGACATGTAGCTCACAAGCTGTCCTTGCCACGACTTCATCCACGGGGTAGCGAACCATCGTTGCACCGGTCGTATCATCTATCACCGGTATATTATTGTCCATCAGCATTAGATTATTAGCTTGTACCTCCGTGGAAGCCACGCTGCTTCTCCGCTGAGATAGGCCCACCGGACTGTCTAACGCAGGATCTTGCTGTCGGGCCAGTACTCTAAGTTCATTAATCTGCTCCTGCTGCAGCTGGAACATGGCTTGAAATTCCTAGTTCCTTTTTTCCAACCGCCTCCAACCGCGCTGCCTCCTCCGCCTTCTGCCGGTTCGTTTTTCTGGATCGGCTTTTATAAGTGTCGATGTCAGCGGGGAAACCCTATCTTCCATGGAACAGATGGGCCAAAGTCTTGTGTTCGTCCAACTTTTTTAGGATTCCTGAGGGCATATGTCTGCTCATCGTTCTCTCTGTCGGGAATGAACTTTCCATCTTTTCTCAGTTGTAGCACTTTAACAAGTTCATCTTTGGGTTTAGTAATGGCCTTATTTGTAACAATAATATCCCCGGTTTCAGTGTCATACGACCCCCCATGTCCAAGGAGCCAATTTTTTGACCTCACGGGCCACTGATTTGTAGCTGGCGTGACCCCTTTTTGACGCATTTTTTTCTCGGTTTTTCCCACTTCGGCGCGGCCGTCTTGTAGCCACCTGTCCCCATAGTATGGTGATATTTATTTTTAGCCGCATTTAACTTATTCTTTTCTGACTTGGCCGTAGCTTCTTACGATTCCTTGTATTTCACAAATGGGGCCCGGTTATCCCGCTGCTTCTCCGGTGGGCCAGTGAATGGCGGAGTCAGCCCCTTCTTGGCGAAGTTGTTGTACAATATTTTCTGCCAGTCCTTGAACTGTCCGCCCATCTTATTAAGGGCCCACTTTCTGACTTGCAACCTCAATGCCTCAGTGAGTTCAGGAGTGTCCAATTCAGGCAGAGAGAAGTGTGCCATGAGTGAATTCCAAAGACCGTCTTTGGCTCTGAAATCGACAAAATTTTCTCCAACTCGATCACTTTTCTTTCCTGGCTTATTCCACTTCTGAGTGGTGATCGGGATGGCGTCCCTGACTATCGCTCCGCATTGGTATACAAATACACTTGCGGCCTCTTTCGGCTCCAAAGGTTCGCCGAACTCAGACACTAGATCAATAGTGAAACGCATACCATCGGCCAACTTTTTGGTCGGGCCTCGTTTCCTTGCAGAATATTCGCCCGATGCGGAGGTCTAAGAGAAGAAACAGTCGTTAGTACATATATATATATGAATCAACTAATGTATCTACTAGCTCGTGATTAGCAGAGGCTTTATATACCTCGCCGGTCTTTGCTATGGTGTCTCCACCATCAGTTCCACCGTCGTCTCCACCAAAGAATTCGTCATAGTCGTCTCTTCCGTCGGCTTCATCCAAGTTGAGGTATTGGGAGCCATCATCATCTCCATCATCGTCTGCTCCATCGTAATGGTAATATCCTGTACCCTCATCTACCATGTTGTACATGATGTGCTCTTCGTTTTCTCTACCCTCCATAACTTAACTAATACAGAATAAAGATAAAACCATTTTGCTTAATGCGATGAAATAAAGGAAGATAAAGTAATCCAGCTTAAACAATGCGATAAAGAATGATAAAGTACCAATTAAACAACAATGCATCTCGAATAATCCAGCTAGTACAACAATAAAGTACCAATTAAACAAAAATACATCTCAAATACAAGATGATGGTACCCTATTACACATCTAGCTAGCTCAGCGAAGACGTCGAGCCCCGGCTACTGAGCCGCGGGAGGTGTGCACCCAAAGTGTAGGAACCATCACCGGAGAATATCTCGGGTAAGGTTCCTGAAGAAGCTTCCAGGTATTGGCGACCCGGACTCCTAAAATGTACATGTAGCGCCGGACGTGCTCGTCCTCCTCCCTGACACGACGCTGTACCACCTCGTCGGGGGCCGGCTCCCTCTGCATCGCACCTGGACCACTCGACCGCCACCAAAGAACATCTGGGTCGACGACGACACCCGGATTCCTCACGAGACGATGTCCCCCGGCTGGTAGCACCTCCCAGTGCGAGCCCTGCGGAGCCCAGCCCCGTGGATGCCCGGCGATACTTTCTAGTAGCGCTCCGTTGTTCACGCCGAGTGAACGAGGATGAGGAATCGGCATATTCCTAACACTAAATTAAACCTATATACTTTAAACATGATGAAAATAAATAGTATCAACTAAAATAAACTATATTAAACACTAAATAAAATAAACTATATTAAACACTAACTAAAATCTTTAAGAAAAATTACACTAAAATTAACCCTAAAATAACCCTAACTAATTAACCCTAAAATTACCCCTAACTAATTAACCCTAAAATTAACCCTAAAATAACCCTAACTAATTAACCCTAAAATAACCCTAACTAATTAATCGTAAAGTACACTAATAAAATTACACTAACAAAATAACTAAAAAACTTAACACTAGTTAGTGAATTAACACTCACCGCAGGGACGGGCGGCTCCGGTGGTGGTGGACGGCGCGGGCGACACGGGCTCGGGCAGCGCGGGGAGGGGCGGCGCGGTGGCGCTCTGTCGCGTGGGGACGGCCGGCACGGGGAGGGACGACGCGGCGGCGTGGTGACTGCGAGAGGAGGAAGACGGCGCGGCGGCGGCGGCGGGTGGCTCTATGTGCTCCGGTTCGGTGCACGAACCGGGATGCACGGGGTGGGTATTTATACCCCCCTTTATCCCCGGTTGGTAGTACAAACCGGGACTAAAGGGGGACCTTTAGTCCCGGTTTGTATTACAAACCGGGGCTAAAGGGTTTTCGGCGCGCCACGTTTCGCGCACAGCCCCGCACCCCTTTAGCCCCAGTTTGTACTGCAAACCGGGACTAAAGGTCCTTTTTAAAACCTTTTTTAAAAATAAAAAACCTTTTTAAAAGTAATTATTATATATAAAAATTTGCAGAAATAAAATTTACATCTACGCTCTTATATATATGTAAATAAAATAATTGTTCCTAAGATTTATATTGTTCGGATGTTTTGAATTTTTTGTCGTTTCGAACTTAGGTCTTGCATTGGATAGGGGATGAGAATGTTAGAACTTGCATTGGATCTCTGAAAAAACAACATATTGTGAGTCTAAAAATGATTTTTTCAAAAAATCACGGACGTTAGATCATGTACCTGTAGTTCAAACCGGATCCACTTCTTACCGCTTCGGCAGTCATTTGTCTTTTTTACTCGGGAAGTACATAAAGGTTTGAGATCCCCCGGTTGGGATATAGTTCATGTAAGGTGGTTTACTATTTTAGAAAAATGGGATGGTAGCATTCTGTAACTGCATTTTGGAGGCTGCTTCACAAAATGACCCGTCTTTCTGTGCTCGGAAAATGGAAAATGGCTTTTCCAAGCGACGAAAAGGAAAACTTCCTCCTGCAACATTGTTCTCCATCTCAATATACACATGCATGCACAATATGGGCACCGTATCACAAACTATGTCGCGATTCAACACACAAACATGCCCGTTTTCCTGCCATATCCCACCACTTCCCGCCATGTTTTTCCGCCCTTTCCCTCTGAACGGTACTTTTAGTACTGGTTGTAGCCACTAACCGGGACTAAAGATAATTCCCGCCATATCCCACCGCTTCCCGCCATGTTTTCCCGCCCTTTCCCTCTGATTTGTGCTTTTAGTCCCGGTTGTAGCCACTAACCGGGACTAAAGATATTTCTCGCCATATCCCACCGTTTCGCGCCATGTTTTCCCACACTTTCCATCTATATATAGGCCGACCACGCCATGGCTATCCATACATCCGCACTTCCCCTCTCACAACTATGGACAGTGCCTACTGGGCCATTCTGACCCTGGAGGAGACCGAGGCGTTGTTCGCCTCCAACTACCCTTGCCCGCCGGGCTACCGGCCGCCCGCCGGCTGGATGCTGAGCGCTGGAGGGGTTCCTGTCCCTCCTGTGCCTCAAGGCTCCGCCCGACATGCGGCCATCACGAACCATTTCTACCACGATCTCACGCCGAAGCAGCGGATGGATCCCCAGTGGGATCCCGACAACTACGACACCTGGAATGCCTTCTTCGCTAACCGACGGGAAAGGGAGCACGCCAGGTACGAGGGTGATAGCCCGCCCCCGGTGAACCACAATGAAGCCGGCCGGCGTTTGTGGTGGGCGAACCATACTATCATCGGCGTGATGCGCTAGATCGTTGAGGGAGACCATCCTCGCTTGTGGTGCCCACAAGTCCACCCGCCACAGAGCCACAAGAAGGCCCCTCCCCCGCCCGGCGGTAGCGGCATTGTCTTCCAGGTACACATTCTTCTTGCACTTATCCAAATAAATACTTTCAGTGTCATCTAAACAGTGTGTGCATGCATTGTATCCCTTGTTTGTCTGTCCTGAAATGTTACTAAGAGCAGGCCAATCATTGATGGTTACGGACATCAATGCTCGTAGGTTAAATTCCTCACGTTTGTGCTCATCCCACACACGTACACCTTGTCCGTTCCACATCTGTAAAAGTTCTTCAACTAATGGCCTTAGGTATACATCAATATCGTTGCCGGGTTTCTTCGGGCCTTGGATGATCACTGGCATCATAATGAACTTCCGCTTCATGCACAACCAAGGAGGAAGGTTATACATACACAAAGTCATAGGCCATGTGCTATGGCTGCAGCTCTGCTCCCCAAAGGGATTCATGCCATCCGTACTTAGACCAAACCATAAGTTTCTCGCGTCACCTGCAAAGTCCGGGTACTTTCTCTCAATTTTTCTCTACTGTGACCTATCAGCGGGGTGTCTCAACATCTCGTCTTTCGTACGGTCTTGTTTGTGCCATCGCAACAATTTGGCATGCTCTTCGTTTCTGAACAAATGTTTTAGCCGTGGTATTATAGGAGCATACCACATCACCTTGGCAGGAACCCTCTTCCTCGGGCGCTCCCCCTCAACATCACCAGGGTCATCTCGTCGGATCTTATACCGCAATGCAATGCATACCGGGCATGCATCCAAATTCTCGTACTGCTCACCGCGGTAGAGGATGCAGTCATTAATGCATGCATGTATCTTATGTACCTCTAATCCTAGAGGGCAGTCAACCTTCTTTGCTTCGTAAGTACTGGCAGGCAGTTCGTTATCCTTTGGAAGCAACTTCTTCATTATCTTCAACAACTTTTCAAATCCCTTGTCAGGCACACCGACCTCTAACTTCTATTGCAGCAATTCCATTGTGCTGCCTAGCTTTTTGTGGCCATCATCGCAATCCGGGTAAAACAATTTGTTGTGATCCTCTAACATCTGCTCAAATTTCAACCTCTCCCTTTCGCTATCACATTCTCCCTTTGCATCAGCAATGGCCCGACCAAGATCATCATCTGGCTCATATGATGCACGTTCTTCTGCTTCTTCTTCATCATTGTCTTCCATTGTAGTACCACCGTATTCAGGGGACATAGGATAGCTGTCATCATTATCTTCATCTTCGTTGTCTTCCATCATAACCCATGTTTCTACGTGCTTGGTCCAACAATTATAGCCAGACATGAAACTGACCAAAACAAATGGCCATGAAGGACTCTTAAGGAAGAGTATTCCTTCTGATTCCGACACTCACCACATGGACAACACATAAAACCATTCCGCTTGTTTGCCTCTACCACAACGAGAAAAGAACGCACGCCTTTAATGAACTCGTCAGAGATTCGGTCAGCGTACATCCATTGCCGTCTCATATGCATTTTATAAGTTCATCAAACAAAATCACGATTCTAAGAGTAGTACTAGTCTAAAAATAAAAGAACACATCATATACATCAAACAAGCACTAATTTAAAAACTTTCTACTACATCTTTAGTCCCGGTTGGACACACCAACCGGGACTAAAGGGATTGCGGCAGGCTAGGGCCGACATGAGCCCGTTTAGTCCCGAATGGTGTCTCCAACCGGGACTAAAGGACACTCCAATCGGGACTAAAAGTGGGTGACAACACTATATGTCATGAGTGGACACTATGCTAGTGAGTGGTGACTCTGTTTTAGTGGGTGGCGACACTATAAAAAGGGTGAGTGTCGACATTATGTCGTGAGTGTCCACACTATGTTGTGCTGCTTAATCTATAAATAGGCTTCCTTGTGAACTATCAACTGCAAGGAAGATCGTGTGCGAGACCAGGGACACCACTACGGCGGAGCTTCTCGAATATGTCTTAGGACCTCGTCCTCAGACATCTTCGAGGAGCTCGCCGTAGAGGCACTCCCTCATAAGTGAAATTAGTTAGCTCCACCAGCATACTGATTTAGCTAGAAAAGATATGAACTGAAAGATGGTGTGTGAGATCAGGGACACCACTATGGCAGAGCTTCTCGAAGATGTATTAGGATGCCTCGTCCTCAGACATCTTCGAGGAGCTCGCCATAGAGGCACTCCTTAATTTAATTTGGTAGCTCCTTGGCGTGTTCATGTTTTTGTTCTTTCTTTCTTAACTGGCCGATGATTAACTAAAATGCTAGGACGCCATTATATATATGTGTGCCTTCATAGCTTTGGTACTTATTTTTGTTTCAATGGATTTTGTGACGACAGGTAGAAGAAAGAAGAATATTTTGTTGCTCGACGGTGACATGATATGCACTGTGATCCGTCCAGATTTCAAGACAACGTGTCAAACCAAGATATGTAGATAGGATGAACTCATGTATCTATGTGCTTCGATAAATCAAATGAATTTTGAGAACTATATGTGCCAAATTAACCAAATATATAGAGATAGAATCCACACAAAATCTATTCATTTCTAGAGCATGAAATGAGCTAAAACAAGCAATGAGAGCTGAAATGATGAAGTTGCTAACCTCTTAGGACCCTTGTTAGATGTGGAGCCAAAAAATCTTCACAAATCTTGAGAAAAATTCCCATACGAACCGGGGCTAATGTCTTCTGGTCCCTGCGGCCGTTTCTAGCCGTTGGGACCAGGGCATTAGTCCCGGTTTGTACCTGAACCGAGAAAGGTCTGTTTTCTACTAGTGCATGGGGGAAGCGGGTGAAACTGGATCGTCTGATAGACGTGAATGGACGGTTCACAAACTATTTAAAGGTAAATTTTTGGCTATTTTAGGCAAATTTATCTCATCCCTAAATTAAATATAAACCATGCAAAAGTTGCGAAAAGTTTATGGAAGTGGATAGATCTCTGGCACCTGAGAACTTCTTATGTCTCACTAGGTTGATATCATCCTACTATTTGTGCAAATTCTTAATTGTAACCTAGTTACAACTTATAAAATTTATACTAATTCTCAGTTGCAACCTACTTGCAACTTATTAAGTTCTCGGTTACAACCTAGTTGCATCTTATGTATAACTCTCACATTGCATGAACCACGAGATAAATCCAATGATAAGAGAGGTGACCTGAAAACTAGCAAATTTGAAAGTTTATATACAAAAAAGTTGCAGTATATTCAATGCATGATTTATTCTATTCTGACATCCGACTAGAAACTCTATGTAAAATTATTACATGGAGACAGAGTGAGCAGTACACAAGGCTCAGTCGATGACTATGACTGTACTTCTTTAATCTCGAATGTACAAACATTCAGGTTATAAAGTACAATTTGATGTATAAAATAATATTCTGCAACCAGTTACACAATAGCTCTACCTATTACATTTTATATTAATGTACGGACATAGTTTGGATCTTTGCTAGCCCTTACAAAATCATATTACATCGGTTCTTTATTTCCAGTATACAGCGGTGGTAATATATAGTTCAATTCCCCCTACCCGTTGGGACGCAAATATGACTGAGATATTGATTGCTGAGTGGGTTTATTTAGAGGACCAGCTAAATTGCGTTATTACTATCACAACCATGGCTGCTATTAATTTTAACTTGCATTGAGAGTTCTTTTTGCAAATACTCTAGAATGTACTCATGGGTACCACGACCTGCGGGCTACTAGGGATGTCGGCTTTGTGCTAGCCAAGCTCTCCAGCCAGACCTCGTCGGCCACGGTGGCATTGTCGTCGTCGTTGCAGTGCCACCTCTAGACGGCGCTCGCCTCGTTGACGATCATTAGTCGCCATAGGCCGAAGCTCGCCTGTCGGAACACCGAAAGTGGCGCCGACTTGTGGTCCTCGATGAACCTTCAAAAAACAAGGTTTACATAACAGTAAAAATTACAAAAAGATCCATTCAAATCAAGAGAAGTTGGATGTGATGTCGATGTACTTGGTTGCAAGGCCTTCCCTGTTGCCGCCATCGCCGATGGTGATGTACACCGGACCTTGGCCGTCGGCTTGGTTGTCGTAGATCCTCGTCTAGGTCATCGATCACCCACAAAATTGCACGGTTAGTTTGATTAGTTTGATCAATAGATCGAGGATTAATTTGTAGAACAAATGGGACAGAAGGATTACGAATCGCTCGTAGGCATGGACGTGTCCGGCGAAGACGATGTCCACTCTAGCATCATAGAGAAGCCTCTCCATGGCGGCGCTCATGTCCTCGCCGTTGCCCTGGTGCGCTTCGTTGGTGTTGTACCATGGTGTGTGCAACACCACCAGTAGCCACGACGTCCTCTGCCGGTCCACGTTGGCGAGGTCCCTCTTCAGCCATGCGTACTGCTCCGACCCCTGCTTGAAACCGGCATATGAGCCCAGCATCACCACGTGGGCCGCGGCACCTGCCACATCGAAGGAGTAGTAAAGGTTGGACTTGGAGTGGCTGTCCTCGTGCGGCATGAGCCACCGCTTGTTGTAGGCGAGAAACGCAATCTTATCATCCTTGTGATGCGCCTCTATCTCGTGGTTACCCTCCGTCACCATCCACCGCCGGGTCCTTGCCTGTGGCTCCACAAGCCGCCCGAACGTGTCCCAATATGGCTGATACATATCTGCATAGGACAGGTCACCGGGGAGCAGCAACATGTCGTAATCCGCGGCGCTGATGTGCGACAATGTCGACTTGGTCCATTCTGTCTGCCCTAGGTCGCCAATGATAACAAACTCGATTGGAAAGTTTCCTGGAGGAGTCCTGAGGCAGAAATCTTTATCGCCGACCTTCCCACAGCGATAGTAGTAGATCGTGCTTGGCTTGAGCGGACCGATTTTGACGTGGTGTATCGCGCCAGAGTGGTATATGGCGTATCTATATGATGTGTGGCTTCCCTTCGCGGATGATGTGTAGCTGCCCGGAGATGTTCCGTACTCCACAATGGATGGCGCATTACGATCGTCGGTGACCCAGGAGACCCTCATCTGGTTTGTTCCCACTGTTGAAATGTGCACCTAGATTAAAGATACCATGTCAAGGAGAGAAATATACTTTGCAGTAGAGGCCGTAAACAACAAATAGAAAGACGCATACAGATGGGAAATACTCTCCCTACATATGGTATGTTTTGACGAAATAGAGGAACTTCTCAAATTAGTGAAATGTGATTTTTAACGAAATCGTTTTTCGTATTTCACCTGACAAAGCAAGCAACTATGTAATTGATGTCCTTACGAAAAAAATCACTTTTAGCCCCCCTCTCATCTCAATACCAAATCTGGAACTTTGAAAATCATCAGAAATTCTTGATGATAAGTGGCCAGAAAAGACTATTTGACTGTCGTCGGGATCTATTTGAACTTTCTTTCTAGAGGGAGGCTGATTTTGGTTTTGACAGATAAAAGTGTGTTTTATCCTCGTCCTGGTTATTCCATTTTTTAGATTAATATGATGCCAATTTGTTTATGATTTTGTTACGTACAATTGACATGTAGTTAGGGTACTATGAATTAATCACAGTGCTAATCTGCAAATAGTTTTCGTGGCTAGTATATTAAGTTATACTATGTAATCTGCCACTTTAGCATGATTTATAGACTTTTTTGTAACAAGAGATGATCGCACTTTTTTATTGACACTAATGTTTGTAAATGTTCAATGAAGCTAATCATATGTTCTAACTGAAACCTGAGTTTGAGTCGCTACAAGGAACATTATTTCTGTCCATAGTGCGACGATCAACTAGAGACAATGAGTATAAACGAGAGTTGAACAAACAAAGAAACGAGTTCCCTCAATTTCCACCTCTAAAATAGTTTAACAAAAAAGGGTCTGGCTCTAAAAACCTGTAAGTAGATTGCTGATAAAGGCAAACTGTAGTATTTGTCTAAAAAAATTAAAAAATAAAGCTCAAACACCAATGAACTATGCAAGAACTTAAGTATCAATCGATAAAAACTCTTTGTTCTGTCATGTTAAGGAAACTAATTCAAATATCTTGCAAAGTCCCCACAACCTAGAAGAACAGAGGGAGGATCAACCCTTACCTGTTGTGGATAGTTTGACGTATTTTCATGCGCGGTCAACACTAACGGTCTTGGCGGCGGCCGAACATACTCTTTGGCATTGGTGCGCCGCAACATCAGCTGAAGTTTGATGATGTATGAAGATCAATGTAATAAGTTAGATAGGTTGGAAATAATTAACTAGAATGAAATTATGTCCAAAGTAAAATTTGTGTTCGAGTATCAGTTAAGATTTATTAACTATTAAAGTATGACAGAAGGAAGCATATGTTTATTCTTGAGCACAATAAAATAACTAAAAGGCCATATCGATTACCACTGTGAATGAAATCAATTTAAAGGAGAGCGAAAGAAATCAAAATATATTACCTCGTTGTGGATAAGATGTCTTGGAAATTGTCCTCGATGAAGATACAATTGTGCATCAGATGTAACGTATTTATAGATGGAGTCCTATCAGAAAACCCACCGTATTGAAGTACTATAGTTTGCATTGTGAATACGCGATATAGAAAGTATTAGGTCCCATGGGGAATCCCATACCTTTCGGTTTCATGGAATAAGAAATAGCATCAATTACAAGAGATGGCACAAAAGATAGCAATATAACAGAAAGAAGAATATTTTTGCTCTCTGGCTGTACATAGCAGGTGCAGATCATTGGAACACACAGTCCAAAGAAAAATTATTATACCTTCTCGTGGTGTAGAATCCCAAGGATAAGTATGATAGAAGAACCAATCTATACTACTCGGTAGTGAGTTTGAGTTATTAATTAATCATTCTTCCTCGTACACTTTTTATTGGTTGTCCAGGTTTCATCGCATGAGCTCCTAAATATGGTTACAATGAGCTTGAGTACCTGCATGGATTTTGCAAATGTTCTCAACTCAATTACCTTATGTCCATAGATATACATCCCTACCATACAAATTAGGTTTCTCTTTTCAGTATATTCCATACGAGAATATGTTCTACATAGTGCTTGTCTTTGCCGTTTTCCACTAAATATGTTAGATTCTGAAGGGGGGACACATTCCAGATTCTTTATGTCTAGGTATAAATCAAAATATGGTTTAACATTCACAGGATGTCCACAAAAATGGTGTCTCTTCATATTTTCGATGACAAAACATGCACGATGATTGTTGTGTTGTTTCCAAAAAAAGGATTAAGCATCACGTTCCTTTTGTAAGATAGTTTTAGACAAATAAAATATCCAGAAAGACATGGGGTTTTAATTTGAAATTGGAGAGGAATAACTAGAAGATGAAATAGGTTTTTGGCATAAATATTTTTAGAACAAATATGCATGATGATGTCATGACGATGCACAAAAGTAAATACTGGGGTCTTCACCGGAGGAACCGATGGAGTTGATTACTATGGGATATTAGAGGACGTATACGAGCTAACGTTTGAGACGAACATAAAACTCAAGCTCGTTGTGTTCAAATGCCGCTGGTTCGACCCCATCGATGGACAGAGAAGTACCCCTTCCATTGGGTTAGTTGAAGTTAGGCCTTCAACCACCTATTGCGGAGCCGATGTCTATATAGTGGCTCACCAAGCCAAGCAAGTTTATTACTTGCCCTACCCATGCAAGAAAGAGGAACTTTTGGGTTGGGAAGTCGTCTTCCAGGTATCGCCACATGGTAAGCTACCTAGGCCCAACGCCAACGATTACCTCAACATTGACCCTGTGACATACGAGGGAATTTTCTATCAAGAGGAAGAGAACTTCAGGGGTTTTGACATACAAGTGGGTCATGAGGACCTCGAGAACGATGCACAAACTCGTGGTCAGACAGTGGTGGATTTAAAGGACGTTGATATGCTCAACAAGTTTCATGAGGCGAATTTCAACAATGATGAGCCTCCACCGTGCGACGAGCCTTACTACTCACGTGATAGTGATAGTGATAGTGAAAATGAGAACGCGATGCACCACAACCAAGTACTTTATGATAGTGATGACTAGAGGTGAGGGTCTTTTATGTTTTTATGCTTAGTATTTATTTCTTAAAGATGCTTCTTAATTGCATTATGTCTTTATGCTTAGTATTTATTTCTTAACATGCTTCTTAATTGCATTATGTCTTTATGCTTATTAATTTCAACATGTCTATAATGCAGGTGATTGACCAATGCCTCGGGGGAGCAAGGAATCACCGGCCTCCCTTCTCAAGATGATGAGCCAAGAGAAGATTACCCAAAGGAGAAGAGTACCTCGTCCCAACCCGCGGTATGGTGGAGCTCGAGGAAGGGGATTGGAGGACCCACCTCCCTCGCAGGGAGAACTTCCCACTGCAGGAGGACGAGGACGAGGACGAGGAGGTGCACCACGAGGACGACCAGGTGCAGCACGAGGACGAGGAGGTGTAGCCTCGGGTACATACTCATCTCCCCCGTTGTTTATGAATTACGTTTATATTTTTTATGTCTTCATGCTAAATTGGCTACTCTTTATCAATGCATGTGCAAGACTCGATTCAGAGGATCCAGACTCGTCTCCCCCGCGGCGTGTTGCCCGTTTGTCTGACTTACCCTCTGCTTCTGGCACCGTGGCTTCACATTCATACTCGGACGAGGAGTTGGGGGGATGTCGGATGGGGAGGCGGAGGGTGAGGCGCCGCCGAAGAAGTTTTCGTTTCGTGGGGAGGCTCGTGTACCTAAGAAGGATCCTCGCCCGGAAGAGAGACCTACGATTGAGCCCTACGGTAAATAGTAAGTGACTAACTCATGTTTTTGGTCATAACAATTTGGCATGTACTAATGTTTGTTTATTGTGTAGCAACTGGTTAAAACCGGCGGGGTTTCACCACCCTAATAGCGTGCTTGGATCTTTGATCAGGAAGTATTGGCCGGGCTTGTACACTACAGTCCCCAACGGCCGAAGGAATCTAGCCTGGTTTTGGGCGGACTATGAGGCCTCCACGGATTGCCCGGGCTTCGAGAGTGCTGCTGATGCTGTGATTAGCAGCTTTTGGGTAAGCCATACTTTGGCTTGTGACTCCCATAATTTTTTTTGCTCACCATCGTGCTATCTCATGACTCCCATAATTTTTTGCATGATTGAAGGTCTTCTATCAGGTGACGCCGGAGCATCAGAAGGCGGCGAATGCGACTTTGCTTGAGGCTTGTCGGAAGTTCACAACACAACAATGGTACAACACCAAGAATACGTTGATCAAACACTTTCAAGCTGAGCATGGCCTTAAGATACGGAAGGATGAGATTGCCTGGGGTCACAAGCCAAAGATGTCGGTGGCTGATTTCATGACGGTAAGTAAATTGTCAATGAGAAGGTCCATAGATGCTAAGTTGGTATTGCATTATCTGTTAGTGAAATGAGTATTGTGGTTTCAGGTTATGCCAATGTGGTGTGAACACAAAGAAGATTCTTTTGAGGTGTTGGCTAGTAGGTGGATCGGGGAAGATCCTGACTTTGAGTCCGTGAGCAAGCGGAACAAGAAAAACCGCGGCAGCATGGGAACACACAGCGCGGGAAGCCGCAACCATGGTCTCTTCAAGAAGCACTTGGTATATATATACATGGAACAACCTTCATTTATTTCCCATAATGTTATTAGTTGACACACATAATTAACATTTCTTTGCTGATGCAGGAGGAGATGGAGGGGGAGGTTAATAGCCCTATCATCGACCTGGTCGTGCGGGAGAAGATGAAGACGAAGAAGCCCGACCTAGAGCAGCCTCAGCCTCAGCTTCCCCAGTACTTAGGTAACGCCAAGGAAAAGCTCAACACCTACTGCGAGAAGGTCAAGGGTTTGCATCCGGAGGTGGATGAGCCCATGCACCATGAGGTTGATGAGACTGCCTTGATCATGGCGAGCCACGGCAAGACACATGGCCGTTGCTGTTGGAGATATGCCCTAGAGGCAATAATAAATGTAGTTATTATTATATCTTTCTGTTTATGATAAATGTTTACATTCATGCTATAATAGTATTAACAAGGAAACATTAATACTTGTGTGATTTGTAAACTTAATTTGAAGTCCCTAGTAAAGCCTCTTTATAATACTAGCTTGTTGGTTGATAAATGATTGTGGTTTCCCTATCATGAACATTGAGATGTTATTAACAACAAGATCATATCGTTAGGAGAATGATATGGTGGACATACTCCTATAGATAAGCGTAGCATAAAGATCAAGTCAATTTTAATAGTTCAATTGATATATGCTTTCTGATACATAGTAACCTAATTCCTTCGACCATGAGATCATGCCTATCACCTTCACCGTATGGATGCTTTGATGACATCAAACACCACACCGTAACTGGGTGGCTATAAATGTGGCATTGAGTGTTCGGAAAGTATTGGTTGAGACACATGGATCAAGAGTGGGATTTGTCCATCCATATGACGGATAGATATACTCTGGGCCCTCTCGGTGGAATGTCATCCAATTATCTTGCAAGCATGTGACTGGCTCACAAGGGATCACATATCACGGGAACGAGAAAAGAGTACTTATCAGTAACGAGGTTGAACTAGGTATGAAGAGATACCGACGATCATAACCTCGGATAAGTAAACTATCGTGAGACAAAGGGAAATTGGTATCGTATGTAAGTGGTTCATTCGATCGCAAAGTAATCGTAGAAATATGTGGGAGCCATATGAATTTCCAGATTCCTCTATTGGTTATTGTTCGGAGAAGTGTCTCGATCATGTCCGCATAATTCACGAACCGTAGGGAGACACACTTAAGGATTCGACGTTGTTTGAGTAGTTATGGAATGATGAGTAAGAGACCGAATGTTGTTCGGAGTCTCGGATGGGATCCGGGATATCACGAGGAGATCCGGAATGGTCCGGAGAATAAGATGCATATAAGGAAAGTCCTGTTTCGGGGTTGGAGAATGGTTCCGGTGTTTTCATCGGGAATGTTCTAGAAGGTTTCGGAATGTCCGGCACTCCGAAGGGGAAGGGTACATGAATGTGTCATACCAAGTTGGAATGATTGCATCATGTACTAGGTGTCATCGCTGAACAAAATAAAGGGTTTAATCAAATCCTAGTTTGAAAAGTCAAACGCCAATTTGAAAAGTCAAACGGCTATTTTGGGAAGTGGAGGGGAAGGTGGAAACCGAGTTGGGGAGGAGTTCCTCCCCTCCACCGCCGGCCCCCTTGGGAAACTGAGTTGGGGAGGGACTCCCCTCCCCTGGCGCGGCCCCTCCACCTATATAAGGAGGGGCAGGGCTGCCCCTCCTAGCACCCAACACCTCCACCCGCAAACTCTAGCCCTAAGCCGCCGGCCCTCCTGCAGCCGCCGCCGCCCTAGGGCAAGCCGCCGCCGCCTAGCTAACCCTAGCCGCCGGCCAAGCCTCCTCCTTGGTGTGTCTAAACCCTAGATCGCCGAGGAGCTCTCTCATAGTCCACCATACTTGCTTCGGCTTAAGGCGAAGCCCTGCGAGATCTCCCTCTACTTCCGGTACCACGCCGTTGTGCTGCCGGAATCGCGAGGAGAGTACTACAACCTCCGCTGCCTGCTGGAACAAGGGAGAGGAAGGTCTTCGTCGAGTACCGAACGTGTGACCGACTGCGGGAGCGCTGCCGGAACGCAGCGCCGGAAGGATCGTCTACACGATCTTGAGATCGGCAAGAGTACGACTACATCACCCACGAGAATCCGCTCTCGTTAAACACTTTGGAATCTTTGAGGGTGAGTTATTCCATCGACTCGTTGCTACAATCTAGTAGATAGATCTTGGCTTGTTTGTTTGTATGCGGAAGAAATTTTTTGTTTTACATGCTACCAAACCCTACAGTTTCAACATTCTTGATGGGGTGGTCTAGCCTACCATGACCCTCACACGAGTCAAGGCTACCCTCACCCCGGATCAACCCTCTATCGCGCCTCGTCCTCGGCCTGCTGCCTCCACCGCCGATGTGAGTGTTTCTCATTTCCATCTTATTTCCGCAATTTGATCCTAAATGGCTAAGCTGACGAGATTCATTATTTTTGCAATTGTAGCGTGATTTTGATGATGCCTACAAGGCCCTTCAGGCAGATTATAACAAGGAGTATGATGCATGGATTGCGCTGTGGGCAGAGTACGATGCGTACACTAGGAAAGTGACGGCTGTAAGTTTCAAACTTTACTTCTGCAAATGATGATAAGTCCCACTTCCTCTAGTTTGAACCTTTGTTCCTGCAACGACTGACATATAACTATCTTGTAGGCAATTAATCACTACTTTATCACTGGACAGCGGGTTCCGGTGGAAGGTGACCAGCCACCTGATCCTGGGATGCCGCCTCGCTGCATATCGAGGGAGGATTTCGCTGCCACATACTACGGAGGGACCCCGGTAAGTTCTTTGCCAAACCACTTGTTACCGCTTTCATATGCCTCGCAAGTTGCTAAGTTTTTGCTCAAACATGTAGGGCACAGGATGCTCCAGGAATGTTGGACCCTTTGGTCATTCCTCGGCCTCGCCTAGTCCGTCGCGTGCTGATGCACAACTTCGTATCATGGCACCCGATGGTGGTTCTGCTAGTGGTTCTACTTCCCCGATGGCCCGACAACTGCAAGCGTCTCCTGAGCTCGGAACAGGAAGCCTCGGGCTCCTTGACACACCGACACATACAGCGAGTTTCGGACCATGAGCATGGACATGGTTAGAGCTAGAGCTAGTGGATGCACTTGTCATATCTTCTATGTGTATGCACTTGTGTCTTGTGATGAGTTTGTATGTGTAACAAATATGTTTTGTGGATGATCATGTTGTTGTTTGGATGACGATGGATATTGCAATGGCACGGTTATTTGTTTGGATGATCAAATTATTTTGCTGATATTGCAATGCAATTAAATTATTTTGTGTGAATTTTGGATGCTCAAAATGAATTAGAAATGGAAACAGAAAAAAGAAAAAAATGGAAGACACTACGCCGACGGCATAGCCGTCGGCACAGCTCGATGCTGCACAGCATATGGCTGGGTTGTGCCGACGGTATTGCCGTCGGTGTAGCTGGCAACATGGCGGGCTCAGGGAGGGCCTGTGCCAACGGCCGGGCCGTCGGCGTAGGTGGGCAACGTGGCAGCTCGAGGGAGGTCCTGCGCCGACGGCCCGGCCGTCGGCGTAGGCGTGCACGTGGCGTGCTGCGGTGGTTCACGGGCTGGGCCTGTGCCGACGGCCCGGCCGTCGGCGTAGCTGTCTGACGCGGCCGTTAGCGTGGACGGACGTTGCTGACATGCAGGGCCCACTGGGAGATGCTGCGCCGAGGGGGAGAGGCTGTGCCGACCAGCACATACGCCGAGGGGGATACGCCGACGGTTACCGTCGGCACAGCCTGTGCCGACGGCATTTCCTGGCTGTGCCGATGGCTGTCGGCCCTCGGTGTATTGCCAGTGTGCTGTAGTGTAACACACATGCCAGAAAGTAGAGGTGGTCATAAATATATTTTAAATAAATTGTTCCATGCGCTTAAATTTATAGCATGTAGTAACCTTGAAATGCTTCTACAATGGCGTCATAGATTAGGCAGAGCATCAAACTATTAAGTGGCTATGTCTACTGCTTAGCGTGTTATCGTTTAGTGTTGTACCCATGGATTCTATTGCTTCAAGGTGGATGGTTAGGTGCCCACCTAGGCACCAAAGTAATATACTTTTGGAATATCGTCTTGTATCGATTCAGATTTATTCAGAAAAATCTTGGCATGTTACTAATCGATAATATTGTTAATGCTAACTTTGACCACCCAGAAGCAATTACCTGCATTAAGGCAAAACAACCAGTAGAATTAGGTTTGGTCAAAAACAATTAAGTGCATTAAGACAGGGAAACAATGGAGCAAGCAGAAAAGGGAGTCTGTTCAAATGCAGAAGGTTGGGATTATAGAAATCTGGCCAGAGGAAACAATCTCAGAGCTAGGTAGCTACAGTAAAGGAGTGGAAGATTAATTATGATACAAAATATGAGATCGATTGTAAACTAAAGTGGATAATGTAAATTGTTGTCTTTAAACCTTCTAATGCTATAAATAGATGTGCACATGCAGAGGGACTTTAATTGCTATTACCTTTTTGGGGGTGACGTGGCTGTATGTAATTGCAAAACAATTTCAGTAGTGGGGATATAGTAGATACCCAACTGGGTGGGTTGGGAATTTACCTTTTGGGATGATGTGATAAGAAATTCCGTTGGGATGAGAGGATAAAGTATTATTCTATTTTTATAACCATATCTTCCAATGCTATAAATATCGATGGGCACCTCTTCATGTACTCACCCATTGCACTAGTAGAAGCAATATCTCCTACCTTGATCTCAGTCACCACCTATTTTAGCTCGATTCAGGTAGCTGGTTTCTTGTTACTCAATTATGGATTTTCTCATCATTAAGCTTCTTTGGTTATAGTAGTATAAGTACCTGCAAAAAATCATTACTTACTAGTCAGTTACAGTGCACTTGCATGGGCTAGCTCTTTTAAATATTTCTTGCATGAAAAAGTTAATTCCGATAAGAAATGTTAGACAACAATAATTATTAGTGTCGATCCTTGATAGATGTGTATATAAATGTTTTTTTTTGTTTTATACATAGATCCATAGGAGTTGTATTCCTTCTATGTATTTGTTGTTGGGTTGTATGCGTTAAATTAAGCTTGTTAATTTTGGTTTTGCAATGTTGAATACATATTGTTTTACGATATAGTGGCCAGCATTTTTTGGTTTTGTTAACTATGGGAGAATATGAGTGTACAATTATTAAAGGAATTATGTACTCAATGATTTCTTAATAGGAACATAACTTTTAGAGATAAACTAGTGCCACTCTTTTATTTTCTTCATGGAGTAGACCATAGTTATTCAACACCTCTTTCTCTGTGATGGTTCATACAAAAAAATAGAAATGTTTTCTAGAATGTTATCCAAATTTTTTTTTACCATCCAAATTTAAGAAGAACTGTAAAAATATATACATTCATGGTATGTAAACAAGAAAATGAATCCCCAAAAGTCATGTTTATTTATACGTAGAATAATTTTATGTCTATTAGACTTTGAACTTTTTGTCTCATTCAAATACTATTACAATCTTAAAGTCATCTATACTTGACTTAATATCTTTATGTTTAGGTTTTAAAGCAAGAATATGGCATCATTCCAGTGTGAGAAGAAATATGCTAATGATGTGCAAGTTGATCGTTCCATGAAGGCTAAGGAGCTGTTTAAGAAATCTAAAGCCATAGTTGTTGAAAAAGAACGCCTTGACAATGACGCAGCTACCAAAATGCAAATTATCATTGTAGAAGGTACTTTGAAGAATCAAACAAAGGGACCCCTGAGTATTATGGATAGCAAAGTATTCGCAGGAAACTTTGTCAAGGAGTTCCCAAACACTATTACCACGTCCGATGATTTCGCCATGGCAAACATGTACCCTAAAGGTGTGAAGGCTGCTGTTGTGTACTCTGGCACAAATAGAATTGGTTTTGAATGTGGATGGCTCCTTGCTTTTGCAGACACTGAGGCTACTAGAAGGAGGGTAAGTACACAAACATAGACACTCCATCTTTCAAAATAATTGTTTTGTTTATGCATTCCAGAAAAACACAATTTTTAGAAAAAATAAAAATGAGCAAAATGGAAAGAGAAGGAACAACCACTAGAACAGAGAAAAACAGTTGAGAAAATAAGCTTATCTTAGATATGGTAATAAAATGTGGTAAAGATTTTTTTCTGTCAAATTTCAATTCAAAACTTTAACATTTGTTATTATTATTAATTGTTTTGGTCTTTTCTTTTAAATGGGGCAGGTATATGCGGAATGTGGCCGCAAAGATAAATTCGACAACATCGATTGGGAAAACATTGAAAAGAATTTGGATGAATCTGGAGAAACTGCTAACCCATGTGACCCGTTCACTATGACCTCAGTCTATGCTAGCATTACCAACTCTAGCGGGAATTCTGCTGTTGATGCAACATTCCTTGGCTAAACAAGCTACACCGATAATTAATGGATTAAGTCTGATGGACTATGATATATTGTAATAATCTTGCAACTATGTTGCCAGTAACCATCATATGTGATGTGCTACCCACAACTTTGATTTTCATGTCTTTCCTTTAGACTATGTAATAAATAAGGCTTGGAGCACCCTAAGCGTGCAAGGTGAGAAGTGTTGCTCCTAATTATGTAATAAATATATCCATTGGATCCTATAATTAATGTTTGTATCTTTATTTTTGTTTAGTTCCATTCAATTTTATCTAGTATAGAACAAGCCTTCTAAATGGTGGAAATGGCCCACGCTACTTTTCAAACCATCACTATCCGTGTTGTGTGGTGTGCCTGTACTGCACACACAGTTTATTTAACCGTGTGTGGGAAAGGTAATATGGTTTCTTGTGTCCATCCGTCTGCAAATTTGTAGTGCCTTCACACACGTTATTCCTTCTTTTATCGTATGTGTTTCCTGATGATGTCAAATGACTTGTGTTGTTCCATCATATGTGTTCATCTTATTTTCCATACGATTACTTAGGACTTCCCGTATGCTTATAACAAACATTGCAACATTTTTACTGTGATCCATCTCTAGTGTAGACCCAAGATCCTAGTAGATGTATGCAAATATGGTACCAAACCTTAATTTTATTTAATTGCACATCGGTTTTATCATAGGTTTACATACATTTGCGACATAGCTTCATTTGGTATATAGGAGAATAATACACAAATAAGAAAATAATATTTATCTATTTCTTGGTTACGTCTTTGACTTCATCCTGATGATAAACCTTGCAGCAATAAAGGAAGATGAAAATCTCTCTCCACAATGTAGTAGTACTGTACCAAAACATTTTTCAATGTGAGAAAATATATAAGCTAAACTAAATAAATTCAATTCATATGATTAATCACTAATGGTGGAATTCACGGTATCCACGAGTAGGCAGTTGAGTGCATTGAGCTCCAATTTGCGACCAAAGGAGAGGTGAAACTATCCTACCCCCATTGCAAAGGTTTTTCCGAATCTTTCTTCACGAGATGCAAGATGAGTGCACGGGGTTGCACACATTACTTATATTTCTTCTTCTAATGTGTGCATGTCATCACACACATTACTTATATTTCTTCTTCATGTGGGCCACACCACCTACCACATTGAAGGAGTAGTAAAGGTTAGACTTGGAGTAGTTGTCCTCGTGTGGCATAGGCCACCGGTTGTTGTAGGCGAGAAACGCAATCTTATCCTCCCGGTGGTTCACCTCTATCTCGTTGTTACCCTCTGTCACCATCCATGGCTGGGTGCGCTCCTATGTCTCCACAAGCTGCTCGAACGTGTCCCAATATGGCTGATACATATCTGCGTACGAAAAGTTGATGGGGAGCAACAACAAGTCGTAGTCCAAGGTGTTGATGTGCGACAACGTCGACTTGGTCATGTATGTCTGCCCTAGGTCGCCAATGAAAACAAACTTGATGGTCGGGTTTGCTGGATTAGTCCTGAGGCAGAACTCATGGCCGACCTTCCCGCAGCGGTAGTAGTAGGCCATGCCGGACTTGAGTGGACCAATCTTGACGTGGTGTATCGTGCTAGACTGGTACAATGTGTATCTGTATGTCACGTGGCTTCCCTTCGCTAATGATGTGTACCTGCCCAAAGATGTGTCGTACTCCACAATGGATGGCGCCCTACGATCGTCATTGACCCAGGAGATCCACATCTGGTTTGTTCCTACCGTTGAAATGTGCACCTAGATTAAAGTTACCATGTCAAGGAGAGAAATATCCTTTTGCAGTAGCGGCTGTAAACAACAAATGGGAATATGCATAATGTTCGGAAATACCCTCCCTAAAAATGGTATTTTTTTACGAAGTTGAGGAACTTCTCAAATTTGTGAAATGCGATTTTTAACAAAATCGGTTTTCATATTCCAGCTGATAAAGCAAGCAACTATATACTTGATGTACTTACGAAAAACAATCACTTTTAGCCCTGATACGCCCAATTTGCATCACCATTCTATATCATAATTTACCTCTATTTATTGATATTTGTCTTATTATGAGGTATTACTTATGGCTTTTCATCTGTTTATGCATGTTGGATGATTCTTGGAGAATGGACTGCCGGAGTCTGGATTCTGATGGAAAAGAAGGCGTTTTGGTGCAATTTCACGAAGATCAGAAAAATATGAAAACATATTATTTTACCAAAAGATGGAGGGAGCCAGAAGGAGGAGCGAAGGGGGGCCACATGGGGCCCACACTCCCCTAGGCGCGGGCCCACTTGAGGCCGCTCCTAGGGCAGGTGTGGCCCACCTTCCCAACCTCCGACTCTCCCCCTTCGCCTATAACTTCCCCTCGGAACCCTAATACACGGGGGCCGACCACAGATAGATTTCCGCCGCCTCTAGGGGGCGGAAAACACCGAGAGAGAAAGATCTCTCTGGCAGACACATTTCTGCTGGGGGAATTCCTTCCCGAAGAGGGGAGACCATTACCATCAACACCATCATCAAGCTAGGCTTCATCGGGATCAGCATCATCATCATCCACACCATCATCTCCACCAGCACCATCATCACCACTCCGTCTCGCTGTAACAATTGTGTTGGATATTGCTTTAGTTTGTAGGGGAAACTTTCGCGGTGTTAATTACTATTGTAGTTGATACTTGTGAGTGGAACCATTGGATTATTGTTTATGTTAAGATTGTTATCCATTACCATATCATCTTTGATCTTGATCCATATGATGTCTTATGAGTAGTTTGTTGTGTTCTTGAGGACATGGGAGAAGTCATGTTGTTAGTAGTGAATTTGTGATGAGTTATTATTCAATGGTTTAGTATTTAAGTTGTGGTGCTATTCTTCTAATGGTGTCATGTGAATGTCGACTACATGATACTACACCATTTATGGGCCTAGGGGGATGCATTGTGTATTTGGCTACTAATCGCGGGGTTGCCAGAGTGATAGAAACATGAATCCCCGTTAGGACACCTTTGCACAAGCGAGTGTAGGATCTCAGAGTTTAAGGTTGTGGTTAGATTTATATCTTAATTAATTCCCTATAGTTACGGATGTTTGGAGGGGGTTTAATCACAAGTATGTATTAGTCCTAGGAAGGGCGGTATGTTAGCACAGGTTCACCCACACAACACTTATGAACACCAAAGAAGAGTACTCAGCTATTTGCAGCGAAAGCACTTGACAGAATTCCCATGTGTCCTCGAGAACGTTTGGTCCTTATAAGTATTTCCACCGGCTTGTCCTTTGCTAAGAAAGGATTGGGCCACTTGCTCCGTTTGTTTGTTACTTCTGTTACTTGCTCTTTGTTTTGTTGCCTTGTCAGAAAACCACTAAAAATCCGTTTGCTAAGTATTTACAGGGATTTCCTGCTCCATACCACTGTTCAGCACCTTCTGCTCCTCGTTGGGATCGACACTCCTATTTATCAAAAATACTACGATACACCCCCTATACTTGTGGGTCATCAAGACTATTTTCTGGCGCCGTTGCCGGGGACTGAAGCGCTATTGAAGAGTGGAACTGGTAAGGGAAACTTTCACTGTGAGTATTGCTTTTGTTACTGATTGTTACTTTGTTTCCAATATGGATAACCCAGTTGGTTTTCTGTTTGGGAAAACTACTACCACTGCTAGGGTAGTAGATGAACCACCACCTATTGAGATAGATCCTTTTAAGATACCTACAAGTATTGTTGATCGTGTTATGGATAATTATTATTTAGGGGATGGAATAGTCCATCCCGGTGATCACTTGCTTTCTATCCATGAATTATGCGGGTTGTTTAAGTGTGCAGTTGTCACAACTGAACAGGTGAAGAAGAAGAAGTTACTCTCTATATAGTTGAAAGGGAGAGCTGAAGAATGGTATAAGCTGCTGAAGAATGGACAATCCATGGAATGGGAGGAGATGTCATCTCTCTTTTACTCTAAATTTTATCCTCCCAGTGAAATTCATAAAGATAGAAATCTTATATATAACTTTTGTCCTCTTGATGGAGAAAGTACAGCTCAAGCTTGGGGGAGATTGAAGTTACTAATGCTTAAATGTCCTATTCATGAACTCCCTAACAATATTATTCTCAATAACTTTTATGCCTTAGCGAATACCGGAGAAGCGTACCTTGGTCCAGTCCTTCCACAAAGTGATACATAGCATCATCATTGGGGTAATGTGCCAGATTGGCCTGTATACGGAGCCACCTGGCGAGGTAATCGCGGGGGTTTTCGCCCTCTCTCTGAACGCAACGGGCCAGATCAAAGATGGTTACCACTCTGACGAACTTGGATATCTGCTGTCCAGACGCACGGACGAAGCCGGCGGACTTGCAGCGATCTTCCACCGTTATATCCTGCACAGGGGCGGTTTGGGTGGGCCTTGAATTTTTCCGATCTTTGCCGGCAAACTCTGAGGAGAGATCCGACATCGATCCTCCCGCGAACGTGTCCAGCCCGTAGGCGGTCTGTGCGGGTCTTGGTGCTCCTCCGACTCCCAGGGAACTAGTGCCCGAGTCGGTTTCGCCGATGAAGAGGTGTATGTCTCCGACAGGGACGATCGAGCACCGCGTAGAGTTCATCTTCACCGGGATCCAGAACTCATCGGGAGGGACGATCGAAATGTTGCCGGAGAAGAGAACGCGACCGATGGCTACGGTTTCGACGATTCCTACAAAGATCTTGGTCCTCGCCCGCTGAAGAGCCTAAAGCGCCTCTTGCCCCACAGTGGGCGCCAAATGTCATGGTATTGCCGACGAGTACACCATGGAGGGGTCCTCACAGCACGTGTTTAGAGACATGGGGGAAGGCGGATGGTTGACGGGTACGAGGTAATACAGCTTACCCAGGTTCAGATCCCACGTCGGTGGCTGAATCCTACTCCTGCTATAAATCACTATAAGGGCAAATACGCCAAGTTATAGGGATTGGATCGCTGTGCGAGGTGCGTCGTAGTCGACACTAGATTGTCTGAGATTGTGCCCTAAAGGCTCCCATAGGCCCGACTTATATAGTCACCAGGTTCTAGGGTTACAGGTAAAGTCCAAGCCGGACAGGTTACAGAGTCCTACACTGCTTACAACTAGTCTAGCGTGTCATGTACTCCAAGGCTTCGGGTACGTCGGTGACTCCCCGTAGCCTCCCTTTATCCGACATGGGCCTCCCTTCTAGATCCATCTAACTGGAACGCCCAGCAGGCCATGGGACATGCTACCAACTATGGGCCACCCGGGTTAGCCGGATAAGAGACATGCTATCAGGATACCCATATAGCATATCCCCAACAGCTAGGCTTTATCTTCATGATAAAGATTTACTAGATCCTTCTTGTGCTGGATCATTCACACGTATGAAGGAAGAAGCTAAATGGGATCTCTTAGACCGTATTCAAGATAACACTGAAGCTTGGGAGAATGACAAAGGAAGAAAGTCATGCATCAATTATGATTATGAATGCATTAAATCTTTTATGGGAACTGATGACTTCCGTGATATTAGCAATGAGTTTGGTCTTGATTCCCAAAGTATTTCCAACTGTTTTAAAGAATTTGACTCTTACATAGAAATTCCAAAGAAGAAGTGGAATAAGTACCATGCTCCTTATAAAGATGTTGTTAGTCATGTTCCTGTTGGAAGTACTCAAGTTTGTACTACTAATCATATTGTGCCTAAACCTCATGTTGAGAAAATGCCTTTCCCAGCTAAGGTAAAGGAGTATTTTATAATTATTAATGCAAATAACAAAGGTACAAAGAAAACTATGGAGCCTGGTAAGCAATTGAGTGATGAACCCGTGGTGGCTATTGTGAAAGACACTGTCACAAGAAATATAGAGGATGAGCATATTGTCTTGTGTGAAGAGGCTACTAATATTATTTCTCATCCTAGTAAGGCTAGAAAAGCTAGTGTTTCTGTGCTTTATGTTAAAATTGGTGATCATTGCTACTATGGTTTATGTGATATTGGTGCTAGTTCTAGTGTTATTCCTTATGAGATCTACAGGGAAATTATGCATGAGATTGGTCCTTGTGAGCTTGAGGACATTGATGTGGTCATTCACCTTGCTAATAAGGAAACAATTTGCCCCATTGGCATTGTAAGAGATGTGGAGGTTCTCTGTGGTCAGATTAAATTTCCTGCTGATTTTCTAGTGCTTAATTCAGTAGCTAGCAAAACTTGTCCTATAATCTTTGGTAGACCCTTTTTGAATGCTTGTGGAGCTATTATTGATTGTAAGAAGGAAAAAGTTTTAACTAAGTTTGATGGAGATTCTTATGAGTTTAACTTTTCCAAATTTGCTAAAGCTCCTTGTGAAAATAGCTTGCCTAATAAAGATTTTTGGATAGAACAACTTGCTTCTATTGATCCAGTCTATGACCTTGGACCTCTTTTTTATGACTGTAAGTATGCTTATTTTAATGATAAAGTTGTTTCCAGTGACAGCTATATTGTCAACTTTATTCAAAGTGTTACTAAAAGTTATTATGAGAGAGGGAAACATGGTTTTATGCATCTCAATGATGTTAAGTTTCCTCGTTTAATTTTGAAAGCTTTGAAGTTGCACTTGTTTTGTCTTCCTATGCTTGTGCCTTTTTGTTTCAACAATTCATTTTCTCATGATACTTCCATGCATAGGAAGTGGGTTAGACTCAAGTGTGTTGGTTATTTGCTTCTTGATGCTCTCTTTCACTTCAAATATATATATCCTAAGTGAACATCTTTGAAAGTTTCAAGCCTAACTTAAAGGCATTAAAGAAAAGTACTTGTTGCGAGATAACCCAAGAGTTTTGTCGTGTATTGGAAGTTATTACCTCAGTAATAACCGCTCCTTATCCTTTTTTTTTGTTTTTGTGTCAGTTCAACTACTTTTGTGAAGTAGAGGTGTTGTGAAAAGTGGCTGTCCTGGGACAGATTTTTTTGCTGTATTGTAAAAATTCGTGAGGAATCTCAGTACTTCGGATTGAGCTGAATTGTTCTGAGCTTGTTCTCCAGGTTGTTACCCAACTTTCATTAGTTCTGCACTTTTTGATTTGAGCAATAGAAGGTCTTTGAAAAATTCAATCTTTGCCTACTGGTCTGTTTTGACAGATTTCTTCCATCCTTTGCATTTGCCTCTTATAGAAGCTTTTGTTTTGATGGGTTTTCAGTTGAAGTGTGTACCAAAGGTTTATTGTTTTTTGCTTATACTAATGTTGTGATTGAGTTTGTGCAAAGGTTTTCTATGAAGGAAATTCTCAGGAGAAAGAGGAAACGAATCTGCAGAGTTCGTCTTTGAATAGGTAAAAGTGGTGAAAACATAAGGTTCGTGAAACTCCAATCTTTTTATATTTTTGATGTTTGTAATACATAAGGGAAGTTACGAGGCGAAACTGAAGAGGAAACGGAGCCCGAGGAGGCGCGGGCTCTAGCCTGGCCGCGCCTGAGGGGGGTGTCCTCCCCCCGTACTCTGTCTCCGCCTCGTTTCCTTGTCAAAACCTTCCTTATGCATTGAAACTTCGTAATATATAATCCCCCTGGGTTTCCCAAGGTTCGTGCATCGTGTTCTCGTCATGTTTTCGTTTCGATCTGTTTCTGTTAGGAAATCTTCTCAAGTTTAGAGCTCCATGGCTTCTGCCGACGACAAAGGCAAGAAGCCCGAGGAAGAAGAACCTCAAGTCCCAAAGGAGGAGAAGATTCCGGTAGGATATGAAGGTGACATGGAGGAGGACAAGCAACCGGACACCCGCGCTACCATCGCAAGCATTGGTTTGGTGGTACGACCTACCAAGCTTAAGAGGACAACACAGATGTCTACAGGAGGGAGAGCTCCGCGCCATATCCTCGCTCCACACACACTTCCTCCTAGTAACCCTTGTTCTAACCATGAAGGGAAGAAACGCTCTAATTTGTAAGAATGGAGGAAGATTAACAAGGACTGGGATCCTCGGTCTGAGTTGATGATGGGCTGCATTGAGCATAATTCAGAATTAATCCGTACTCTTACTTTTGAGTTCGAGGAGTTGAGGAAACTTATTGAAGAGCTTATCAAGAGGACACCACAACCACCAAAGGAGTAATTCGTCATCAGGTTTGGCATCCCCTGGGCTAGTTCCAAGCTTGGGGGAGTGCCGCGGTATCACCACCACCACTATCTTTCATATTTTACCTTTCTAGTGGATTCATATATGTGGTAGAGAAGTTATGTTATGGTTTGGTTTGCA
This sequence comes from Avena sativa, assembly GCA_916181665.1. Taxonomy (NCBI): domain Eukaryota; kingdom Viridiplantae; phylum Streptophyta; class Magnoliopsida; order Poales; family Poaceae; genus Avena; species Avena sativa. Next base: position 13,158,280 of record OV702300.1, on the reverse strand, counting down.
TGTGGAAGTATCTCTCCTTTAGTTGATTATCTATGTATTCCTTGGTGTGAGTGCCTTTATTGAATATTAAAGAGAAGTCTCATCTTTTACTTTTTGTACTTCTTATTTATTTTGCAATCTCTATTATATGATGGATCTTGTTGATCAGTATTGGCACCACTTTGGGAGCATCAAGTGGATCTAAATTGGTTTTGGCAAACCGAGTTTTGGTCAATAGCAACAATTTTTGAGGTTTGAAAGAGAAAAAAAGAGAAAGAAAAAGCTTATAGGTATTTGGTATCATTTGTTTTCTTTCTTGTTGGCTCATAAGTTTAGTGTTCTTTATTTAAGATCTTTTGTGTCTTCAAGGAAGCTTGCATGTTTCGCTTTATTACTTGTATGTTTGCTTGTTTCTTTCAACTCTCTTGCTTGCTACCCAGCATTGCTAGCCAAAAACCTGTTTTGAGAAGGCATACTTCTCATGTTTCTGAACTCCTTTGAACCAAAATTTTGCCACGTGTGTCCAACATATCTACCTAGTAGGACTTTTGCTATTCCAAGAAAATTCTCAAGCTTCATCTACCTTCCGAATTAAAAAGTATTTTGTTATGTGAAAATTAGTTAGTAAAGCTCTCACGAACTTGATGGCACACTTTATTTTCTTGCCCCTAATAAACTTGAACCATTATGGGCATCGAAGTTGTATATGCTTGCATGTATACGTTAGGATTAGCAGAACCGTGCTGTCACGGGTAAGTTTTCAACATAGCACTTGTACTCTGTACATCGTTGATATCGTACTCTTTTGTCTATGGATGTCAACGGTGTGAAATAAGAGGGGAACTTGTGAGTCCATGGAGTTTGTACTTTGTGTTATAGAAACGTCTAGGCCTCTAGCCTAAGCCATGCCTAATCATGGTGGAAACTTGCAGCACCACCATAGTGAGCAATCTATAAAGCATCCTCAATAAAAAGCTATGCATATGGTAAATAAAAAGATTGCTGAGATGCTCACTGTCTGCTTGCCTTGTCATTTTGGTTATCGGAAAGCTCCTGTACCATGTGCAAGGGGTACCCCGTTGGCGGTTCTCAATGATATGCAAGTACTTACAATGACAAGAACTTGCCTGGGCCCAAAAGTTGAGTAGCATGAGGAGTGGCCCTCATATTCAAGGGACATGAGATTGCCAACTTATATTCCGTCAAGAATATGCTCCATCTTTGTTCACTTTAACCTTAACCATCTCAAGATGCTTATGATAGGGGCAATGAGGGCTCAAAGCTAGTAAGTACCATAATATTTTGGAAGCTCTTTATGACTTGTAATCCCTTCTTCCCTCTATGAAGGGACCTTTCTTCCACTTCCAAGTTTGAGTCAGTAGACCTATGTCCTCTCTATCTCAAGCAAGCATTTGAGTTGTTGTGTTTCAAGCATTCATATGGTGATTTATTCAATCATGTTCTTTATCTTCCTTGTTTGCACAAAACTCTTATCTATTGAGTATTACTTTGAAAGCCTTCACTTGTGAAAAACCTTTTTGAGCAAAGAGTTCTCCTATTTTGAAACTCCTACAAAAAGCTTGTTGTGAAACTGTTTGCCAGGTGTTCTTTGACCAAGAACAAGTTTGCCAATTCCAATTATGATTTATCATTATGCATCTCTATTGTGACTATTGTGCTTGGTTGCAAGTAAGTTATATAATGGTGAGTTGTTTTCTTCTATGAGTTGTGCAATGTTAAGTGTGATGCTTCTTGTTCGTATTCCTTTATCGACACTTCACTCCATAAACATGTGGACATGTTTACTGAGCTTAGTATTCGCTTGGGGAAAAGCGAAGTCTAAGCTTGAGGGAGTTGATACGCCCTATTTGCATCACCATTCTATATCATAATTTACCTCTATTCATTGATATTTGTCTTATTATGAGGTATTACTTATGGCTTTTCATCTGTTTATGCATGTTGGATGATTCTTGGAGGATGGACTGCCGGAGTCTGGATTCTGATGGAAAAGAAGGCATTTCAGTGCAATTTCGCGAAGATCGGAAAAATACCAGAAAAATATGGAAACATATTATTTTACCAGAAGATGGAGGGAGCCAGAAGGAGCAGCGAAGGGGGGACACAGGGGGCCCACACCCCCTAGGCGCGGGCCCACCTAAGGTCGCGCCTATGGTAGGTGTGGCCCACCTGCCCGGCCTCGGACTCTCCCCCTTTGCCTATAACTTCCCCTCGGAACCCTAATACACGGGGGACGACCACAGATAGATTTATGCTGCCTTTGGGGGGCGGAAAACACTGAGAGAGAAAGATCTCTCCGGCATATAGATTTCTGCCGGGGGAATTCCTTCCCGAAGAGGGGAGACCGTCGCCATCAACACCATCATCAAGATAGGCTTCATCAGGATCAGCATCATCATCCACACCATCATCTCCACCAGCACCATCATCACCACTCTGTCTCGCTATAATAATTGTGTTGGATATTGCTTTAGTTCGTAGGGGAAACTTTTGCGGTGTTAATTACTATTGTAGTTGATGCTTGTGAGTGGAACCATAGGATTATTTTTTATGTTCAGATTGTTATCAATTACCATATCATCTTTGATCTTGATCCATATGATGTCTTGTGAGTAGTTCGTTGTGTTCTTGAGGACATGGGAGAAGTCATGTTGTTAGTAGTGAATCTGTGATGAGTTATTATTCAATGGTTTAGTATTTAAGTTGTGGTGCTATTCTTCTAGTGGTGTCATGTGAACGTCGACTACATGACACTTCACCAATTATGGGCTAGGGAATGCATTGTGTATTTTTCTACTAATCGCGGGGTTGCCGGAGTGACATAAACCTGAACCCCCGTTAGGACACCTTTGCACAAGGGAGTGGAGGATCTCAGAGTTTAAGACTGTGGTTCGATTTATATCTTAATTACTTTCCTATAGTTACGGATATTTGCAGGGGGTTTAATCACACGTATGTATTAGTCCTAGGAAGGGCGGTATGTTAGCATAGGTTCACCCACACAACACTTATAAACACCAAAGAAGAGTACTCAGCTATTTGCAGCGAAAGCACTTGACAGAATTCCCATGTGTCCTCGAGAACGTTTGGTCCTTATAAGTATTTCCACCGGCTTGTCCTTTGCTAAGAATGGATTGGGACACTTGCTCCATTTGTTCGTTACTTCTGTTACTTGCTCTTTGTTTTGTTGCCTTGTCATAAAACCACTAAAAATCCGTTTGCTAAGTATTCACAGGGATTTCCTGCTCCATACCACTGTTCAGCACCTTCTGATCCTCGTTGGGATCGACACTCCTATTTATCGAAAATACTACGATACACCCCCTATACTTGTGGGTCATCAAGCCCCCTCTCATCTCAATACCAAATCTATCCCTTTGAAAATCATCAGAAATTCTTGATGGTAAGTGGCCAGAAAAGACTATTTGACTTGTCGCCACGATCTATTTGAAGTTTATTTTTAGAGGGAGGCTGATTTTGGTTTTGAGAGATAAAAGTGTGTTTTATCCTCGTCCTGATGATGCCATTTTTTAGATTAAGATGATTCCAATTTTTTTATGTTTATGTTAGGTACAATTGACATGTAGTTAGGTTACGATGAATTAATCATTGTGCTAATATGCTCATAGTTTTCGTGGCTAGTATATTAATTTATACTATGTAATCTGCCACTTTAGCATCATTTACAGATTTTTTGTAACAAGAAACGATCACACTTTTTATTGACACTAAAGTTTGTAAATTTTGCAATGAAGTAAACCTATGTTCTAACAGAAACCTGAGTTTGAGTAGCTACAAGCAACATCATTTCTGTCCATATATAGTTCGACCATAACTACAGACAGTGAGTATAAAAGAGAGTTGAACAAACAAAGAAACGAGGTCCTTCAATTTCCACCTCTAAAATAGTTTAACAAAAAAGGGTCTGGCTCTAAAAACCTCTAAGTAGATTGTTGATAAAGGAAAACTGTAGCATATAACTCTAGTAGGTTACGAACAATTTGCTCCTTGGCAGATCATTGGAACACAATTCAACCAAAAGTCATTATACCTTCTTGAGGATGTGAGAACTCTCTAATCCATTTTCAATTAGACGCTAACTAACTATACATGTTAAAACTCAGGCATATTAATAATTAAAATATGTATAATATACTCAACGACAATAATTAGAATCATAGTGGTAATCATATCATTTACTCATGAACTAAATACTATGTGTACATGAACGAATTCTATCATGCTGACCAACAAAAAATACGGATCAAGGACGAGAAATAGTCGCCAGTGTGTGTGGGATGCAAGGGGGCTATGTCGATGGCGAGCATAGGTGCAGAATGGTGAAGCAGCGAGAAGTCATGCGAAGACATTTCCCAAAAACGTTATATGTCCTCTCGTGGTGTAGAATCCCAAGGATGAGCATGATAGAAGAACCAATCTATACTAGTGAGTTTGACTTACTAATTAATTATTTTCCTCGATTTACACTTTTTATTGGTCGTCCATGTTTAGTCGCATGAGTTCGAGTTCCTAAATATCGTCACAATGAGCTTGAGTACATGCACGGATTTTGCAAACGTTCTCAACTCAATTACCTCATGTCCTTAGATATACATCCTTACCATACGAATTAGGTTTCTCTTTTCAATATATTCCATGCGAGAATATGTTCTACGTAGTGCTTGTCTTTGTAGTTTGCCACTGAATATGTTAGATACTAAAGGGGCACACATTCCAGATTCTTTAAGTCTGGGTACAAAGCAGAATATGGTTTAATAATCACAAGACTCGATGACAAAACATGCATGATGATTGTTGTGTTGTTTCCAAAAAAACAAAGCAGGATTTACATCCAAGAAAACATCCAGGTGTTCCTGCTTTATATTCAAATAATAGATCATGTGATGCATACTTGAAACAAAGCAGGATTTACATCACAAACCATAATCTATATCTCATATACACCAGAAACCGACCGAAAGATCATTTAAATCGTCTATCTTAACATGCAGCTTATCCACGTCACCATGTAATCACAATCGTGCATTTATATTGACCCGGTCAAATGCATGATCAATCCTTGGAGGGATCTCATAAAAAGGTACGCGCAGCCTCACATGTATACAAAATTACATCTTCATGAAAACTGATACTGCACCAACCAGTTCAAGTGCATTTAGTCGTTGAGGTTCTCTTGTTTATGTAGAAAGACATATTAATTGCCACAGTCCTAATATGTGTTCTGGCATCCCAAAAATCCTCATTTACAAAATTGCATGTTGTTTTTATTTTCTGCATCATCATGACACCATTATGCATATATTTATCGCTAAATTTATTTTTATTAACTCCCTACTTTATTTACTAAATCATCCCTCTTTTATTTCGTGAGGGTTTGACATAAACCATAGAGTCACCCTTGTGGTAAAAACACCCTTGCCACATCACCTTTTGCTTAGAGTCCCAACGAATTGGTATCCTAGTAAATCTGGTGCCATCATGTGTAGATGACACAACCCGATTTTTTTGTCAATTCTAGCGACTTGAAAGGTGTGCAAGCTTCAAAGGTCGATATATGGCCTGAATCAAGCATCTAGGAGTAGGAAGAAACGTTTTGATGAAGTAGTCAAAAGGTTTGACTTCATCCATAACTATGACGAAGCATGTGTTTACTAGAAGGAAAGTGGGAGCGCAAAGGCATTTTTGGTGTTATATATGGATGACATATTGCTAATTGGAAATGGTATTGAATTTCTTAACACTATAGATGAGTCATTGAAGAAGAGTTTCTTCACCGACAACAGTACCAACCACACAGTCTAGTCATCTTCTCTGGCCAATAAAATCCTAACCCCGTGGGATACGCCATGGCCATAATGGCGCCTACTTATCGCAGTTCGAAAACAGAGACGTTTAAGATGGTTTCTGGTTCGACTAATATGTTTAGTTTATGTTGAATGACTTAACATTTCAATTTTGTGTAATGAACTATGTTTAACTTTATGTGCAAGTTTCCTACATTGGTTCGTTAATTGCTTGATGAATGGTGTGTGTAAAGTAATGCAATTTTTTTTGTACCTTTCTAGTTTTCGTGTATGGTTTAGAATCTAGATGAGAGAAGTAGAAGATACAAATATGGAGATATTTCTAATTCATATTACTAATTAATTAAGGTAAGAGCATATGGACAATATCAACTCAAAAATAGGCCAAATGAGTACAACTCGTTTGGGTGTTTGAATGTACAAAAGATCCCAATGAGTGTGAAGACAATTTTAGTGGCATTGGATTCTCATATTTATCCCGGCATTTTATAAAATCATTTTATTATCGGAAAAATCATATTTGGGTATGATCAAATAACATGATGATTACTTCAAAAAAATAACATGATGATGTGACTGTTCGTAAGTTACAAATGAATTTTTAGGGTCAACACATTATTATAAGAAATAAATATTTTGTAATGGCCAATGTGAGAGGACTTGACCTTGGGTGTTTGAATGTACAAAAGATCCCAATGAGTGTGAAGAAAATTTTAGTGGCATTGGATTACCATATTTATCCTTGCATTTTATAACACCATTTTAGTATATATTTTTTTAATGGCTAATGTGAGATGACTCGACCTTAGATTGGTAAGAAGGATTTAACCCTCCCTACCACTAGGTTATTATTGAGTTGCAATGAATATTAGCAAAATATATTATGGACACCATTTGGTGCTGATATGAGGTTTGACAAATGTTTTGAACCATGCCCTCGATCGTTTTTATTAACTAGTCGCCTCAAAGAAAAAAAATACTATAGTGGGTTTACCTTATTTCATGTCTTTAGAAAAAAGAATCTAGTACACTTAAAATTGCTCATCAAGCATGAAATTTTGAGCAATGACAATATAAAGAAGTTCCGCAAAAGAAGGCCTCCAGACCGCCTTGCAAGAAAAAATTAGTCTATAGTCGGTGTTTTATTCTACCTCTTTATTTTCTACATGAGGACCCAATATTCCAACCTACTCGAATAATACATCTAATGCACTTTTCCTAAAATTTTACATGCCGCCACCATTATGGCAGACATTTTGAAGTTCCAGACGACCATATGATTACATTTATTCGAATCAGTTTATCCTAAAATTTTACATGGAGACGTTTTTATAGGTAAATCGTACGAGGGGGCAAAATTTGGGGACGACAGTCATATGCCAAGGTTAGCTGGTAGTCGAGTTCTGGTTGTACTAGACAGTCATGTAAGAAAGTTGGAATTGGTAAAGCAGGTTTGGTAATTGTCTGCTCCCTCCGTTTAAAAATATAAGATGTTTTAGATTTGTGAAAATATTTTTTTTTGAAATGGGGTAATACTCCCCGGCCTCTGCATCAATCGATGCACACAACCTTTATTAAATAAATAAGTGCATTAAGAAGTTTACAACTCAAGAGTTGGCCACAGTTGCCACAAAGATCAACCAGCGAAATAAGGTAAACATATAAGAACTACACATTATGTAGTCGTCTAGTATGCTGCCAAGTAGCCTGGTTGTAGAACTCCTGAGCAACCGTCAGCAACCGTTCGCATCCGGACAACATGGCATCTCGGTTCCCAGGTGGTAATAGGTACGCCCACAGCTGTACCCAATGCGCCATCAAATGAATAACCTGCATAAAATTGAAAGTTTTCTTTCTGTTAAAAACAATATCACTGCGACATCTCCATATGGACCAACATAAAGCCGATACATCAGTGCGAATCATGGCTTTCGTTGTACTATCCATATGATCCAACCATGAACCAAACATATGATCCACACTATTTGGAGAAACCAAATGAAAAGTCACAGCGACAACATGCCAAAGGATACGAGCGAAAATATATATCTAGACTTTTTTTAGTGTGTAGATTCAAACCTGTTATATTTTGAAACGCAGAGAGTAGTTAGCAACTCGTATTCGGGAGTAGTGCCACTAAGTGTAGGATTAGGAGTCCAAGGTCATGTATGATAGTTAGCACTAGTTTGGTCCTACATCTGTAAGGTATATGCGTAGTATAGGCACAAGAAGTGCCGTTGTTAGAAGCTTTTGCGTGCTCCTCTAGAGTTCTCTGTGATTGGAGTATTCATAGAATCCATCAGGTGGCGTCCAAGAAGCGAACCAGTTCTCCCCAATTTAGTGCCTGATAGCGATGGCCACTGGTACTTGAATTAAAGGGGACAGCATGTCTCGTGAATAATGCAGAGCAAACTGGATGGGACTATCCAAGCACGCGATGGGACTATCAGCGGCGTTGATGTTTCTCTGCGAAATTTCACCAATCTATTAATAACCATCAACGATAATACAAACATTCAAAAAGTAATAAAGATTACAAATAGGTCATTGGACCATCTAGCGACCAGTACTGACACTAGCACGAGCCGGAGGCGCGCCTCCATCCCTTCACTGGTAGAAAACGCCCCATGCGTCCCGGTTGGTAAGGGTCATTAGTCCCGGTTGCCCAACCGGGACGGGGCAATCGGGACTAAAGCTCTAACCTTTAGTCCCGGTTGCCCCACCAACCGGGACAAATGGGGGCACACGTGGCGGCATCAGAGCGCGAGGGGGGGGGTGGAGCATTAGTCCCGGTTCGTAACACGAACCGGGACTAATAACCTGCTGCCGTGGCAGAGATTTGGCCCATTTCTCTGCCGCGGCAGAGAATTCATTTTGGCACATTTTGTTGCCGCGGCAGCATTTTCGCCACTTTTTGTGCCGCGGCAGAGAATTCATTTAGGTTGTTTTATTGTTTATTTAGTGTTTTGCACTTATCAACGAAGGAACCTTATATTACACAAGATCATCATGACAACATTACATTCAATACAAGGATCGAGTTCATGCACTACATACAAAAGTTGCTATTCGATGCTACCAGCCAATTTCTTGAAAGTTGCTATTTTTACAATTCCTATTGTCTATACACAGCCGAGTAGTATTCCCCTTGTGTGTTTAGGACTTCTGCATCCAAGAATCCCGCCAATTCCTCCTGAATTGCTCGTACGCGATCCTTTGGCAGAAGACCGTCCCGTAGACGTTCGATCTGATTTAAAAAAGGAGTCAGCCTAGATGAATATGAAACTAAACACAATTTGATTGTAATTAAAAACTATAGAAATTGTTTATGTACGTGGAGTTGCTCTAAATTTCTACCCTTCTCATCGCACGTCTGCCGGATGAACTCGCATACATAGTATCCACATAGATTGTTACCTGGTCCCTGTGTCAGGCACTTTACGAGAACAGAGTTCAATCAAAATAATAATCAAGCTTGATAATAACTGTATCAAAACTAGAATCAAAGAGATGCGCGGATATAGCTAGTGGTGCTTACATTTAGTGGTTGAAATGTAAGCTGCTCTTTCCAAACACCCCTAGCCTTCTTGGTGAACCGTTTCCAAGCGCTGTCCGGCGTAGAAAACGAATAAAATAAGTTATTAAGTACTTGATATCATAAAATTCACGAACGTTGCCGATATAGTGTCGTAATGATTAGAATTACCGCTGGAGAAGTATCTGCATGTCCTTCCACGTCTCAAGGGGTTTATGTTTCGAGTCCATGACTAGTACACGCCCTTTGTCAAGTTGAATGATTAACAGAATATAGTGGTACCTGCGAATGCAGAACTAATCAATTATGTACTTAACATCGAGTAAGCAAAATAGAAAGTGTATACAAGACAATAACACTCAATGGAAGTTGTAAGGAAATAGTATTTCCCTTTTGGTTTCTTGAAACCTTAACGCGTGTACTATATTATCCTCCGTATCCTGGGGGCTTATTTTGAGATTAGCTTCATGAACCCAATATGGGTCAATGAAGCCAATGTCATAGATTTGTCCTCTGCTGCATTCGAGAATCTTCATTCTGCATATTACAGTATGATTATATACATGCAATAAACAAAATAATATAGCTGGAGACTAAATTAATTACAGAATTAGTACTTACAGACAATAGGCACTGATGATCGATTTGTCCAAGGCGTCTTGATTGAATAATTGAAATAGTTCATCAAATTCAATGGATATCATGTCATCCTTATCTTTCCCATGATGCTTTTTTGTAACCCTCAGCACTATCCAGTTAGCCCCGGCCCTTGTGGCATGTATGTACCAGTTATGCAATCTTCGCATTTTTGTTGGAAGATTGTTTACCTCCTCAGGTTTGACGAGAGGTTTTCCGTACTGGTATTTGTATGCTACTTCACTCACGGGGAAGAACTCTAACTGGGATAAGTACTGGGCAATACTCATACCTTGAGCAGCGGCAGCTTCTCCGTATTATGCAACTACCTCTGGATCATACTGCCCTTCGGCCCCATATTTGCTCGACCCCACATTGGTTTGAGAAATCACCTTGAGAGGGGCGCAAGTCTATTTTGCTTGTTCTCCGAGCTGGGCAACAGATTTCCCGCTTGCATCAGTACTGCTCTTCGAGGCTTTTTGTGCCGCATGTGACTTGAGAATAGAACGCTCATAGTCTGATGACAGCTTTGGCTCGGGTTGATGAAGATTCTTTAGCATTTTCAACACTTTGGCTTTTTCTTCTTTGGTGCTGGGGAACTCTGGCTCTTTCGGCCGCCTCAGCTTAGCGAAAAACGCTGTCGTTTCCGCATCAACGATCGCCGCAGTCTCCTCTTCAGTACAGTCATAAGCTCTGTTGGGAGGAACCGTTGGTACTTTTGGAAGAGGCTCTTGTTTATGTTTCGGCGATCGCTTACGACGCACAGTAGCGGTACGCTTACGCTTTTTATCCTAAGGCGTCGGCGATGGCTCCCGCGGCGATGGCTGCACCGGAGATTGGTGAGGCGACGGAGCCGGGTGAGGCGACGAAGACGGCTGCCGTGGCGGCGACGACCTCGCTGGAGACGGGTGAGGCGACGGCGAAGATGGCCTTGGAGTGTGATTTCGAAGCACGATACAATCCTTCGGCCATAGAATGGTGACGTTTTTTGCGTCACCCAGCACAGTCACATCCCCTTCACCAGCAGGGTAGTGAAGATCCAAAACCTCAAAGGTGGGCATAATAGTGGTAAGTTGGTGTGGGTCCAATTGGTAAGGCATAGCCGACCGCCACCTTCATTGATATGTTCACAACTTTGACATGTAGCTCGCAGTGTGTCATCTCTGTGATATCATCCACTGGGTAGCCAACAGGAGCCATCGTCGGTGCATGATCGTCATCGCCATTGTCATCACCCGGGACCTCGGTGGAAGCCACACTTCTTTTTCGATTATTCGATAGGCCGGTAGCATCGAATGCAGTGTGCTGCTGAGATGGGCCGGTAGTACTTTGCTCTTTAAGTGTGTTAATTTCATCTTGTTGTTGCTTTAATCGTTCTTCAATTAAACGCATTCGCTCTTTCTGACTTTCTACTTCAACTGCCGCCCTGTCCTTACTCCTCTGACGGCTTCTATCAGGATATTTCTTCCTCTCTTCGGGAAACCTAGTCCTCCATGATTGGGAGCCTATTGTGCCTCGTGTTCGTCCATCATGTTCCTTATTTCCAAGGGCGAGTGTGAGCTCATCATTCTCTCTATCGGGAATGAAGTCCCCATCTTTAACAGCCTTTACTGCTTTTCTGATCCTCTCGATTGGCAAGGGGTCTTCTTTATGTCGTATGTTATATATACACCTCCCTTCCGAGTCCAACGTGCCGCCATGCCCGTAAAACCAATTCCTTGCATGTTCTACCCAATCGTCTGTCTCTGGGGTGATCTTTTTATCACGCAGTTCCTGCTCAAGTTTCTCCCACTTAGGAATGCCAACCCTGTAGCCACCTTGCCCCATAGTATGGTGATACTTCTTCTTAGCAGCATTCAGCTTATTCGTTTCAGACATTTTCTTAGCTTTTTCTGATTTCTTGTATTCCACAAACTCAGCCCAGAATGGTTTTATCTTCTCAAACTGAATATTCTTGAAATCGGGAGTCTTGTTTTTCATGACATAGTCAATGTGCAATCTTTTCTTCCAGTTGGTGAAACACTGGGCCATCTTCTTCAAAGCCCACTCCCTGACCTTAGCCTCCATGGCTCTCCCATGTTGTAAGGCGTCCTCAACTGGATCCTCCGCATTTGGATCCAGCTCTATCTTCGGTAGTTTGAAATTAACCATGAGCCTCTTCCACAGTAAATCTTTGGCGTGGTTAGGGACAAATAAACATGTTCCCTCTTCATCCGCATTAGCAGGCCTATTCCAATTTCTAATGGTGATCGGGATTAAGTCCCTAACGATTACTCCGCATTGTGCCACAAATTTGGTTGCGACAACTTCGGGAGCTGTCGGTTTGCCGTCTTCAGTGACATCTTCGATCCTGAACCTCTCATGGTCTTGCAACTTTTTGGTTGGGCCTCGTCTGGTCTTTTCAGTAGATTCCTTCGATCCGGAGGGCTAAAAGAAGAAAGATCGTCGTTACTATTTCTATATAGATAGCATATGATTAATTAATGAATTGATTTATATTACATGCACCTCGCCGGAGCGGTCGTCTTCTCGATTACACAAGGCATCGCCTTCTCCCTCGCGGAAGGCAACACCTTCAACCTCAAACAAGTTGTCTATTCCGGTAAAAAGAGGATCACCCTCACCGGAGTTGTTCAGAAACGTTGATACGTCTAAATTATCTTCTCCACGGATCACACCTTGGATCAACTCTTCCTTTTCTTCGTCTCTGACGTGTGGGTCCATATTTTCTGCATAGGTGGAAAAACGAATAAGTCAAAGCGGCTAAAGGATAAAGTTAAGGAGAAACCCTAATATATACATACACAATAATAAAAATGAAGAGAAACCCTAAACCCTAAACCTAGCTACAAAAAGGAAACCGTGTAGTAGATAGGTAACTCTAGATAAAATCAACTAAAATCAATATTCCGGAGTTCCGAGGGGTGTAAAACCTAGTTCGGAGAAACCTCGGATGCATATGAGAGGGGAACATGAGTATAAGGCTACAAAAGGGAAACTATCCAGCAGATAGGTAACACTAGATACTAACAAAATACCATATTGGAATCGATTTAAGAGGGTTCAGAATGCCCTGGCGAAGGCACATCGTCGAACCCACATGCACCTAAGGGGTATTAATGATTCCTTATCTAACCACAGTGACTGACAATGTGAATCGGGTCTGGGGCTACCCACAGTGACTGACCAGTGGGGCCGAAGACCAATAATACCAAACTAATTAATAAACCTAATAATACCTAACTAATAATAAACCTAATAATCGAAACACCGAAAAGAAAGGGAAACAATCAACACATGGCATCGATGCAATGCTCAAGCAAGTATGATGATATGACAAGTTAATTTGCATTGGAATGTAACCCTAAGACATGCTCGACGATTTAATCGGGGTTCCGACGGGTGAAAACCCTAACTCGGGGAAACTCCGGAACATATGAGAGGGGTGCATTTTTTCTTCTAATTATACTTGTCATTTAAATTGTTGAACAATGCATGATTATAGGTTAAATAGATAGGTTTCATTTTTCTGAACAATTTGATATATTATTTGTATTTCTCTGACTTATAAATAAAAAGATATTGAATTTAAAAGTTTATATCAATTTCTGGAATTATTAAATCATTTAAAATTGAATTACTGTGTCAATATGACATCAGCAAAGGGTTGGGTTTTTTTTTACCAAGACAGAACCTAGCCACTGTCACTGAGTGCTGGGCCCTAGGCCACATCAGCAAGCCACCGTGGGCCACGTCAGCGGGCCCGTGGGCCACGTCAGCGTGACGCCGCGGCTCGCCAGCGCCGCCTGCACCTACTGATCGCCAGCGCCGCCCGCGCCTACTCAAAATTGGCGGCGCCGCCCTCTGTTGGTTGCCGGAGAAGGTGGTACAACGACGACCGACGGTGGCGAACGCGGAATCTAACGGCGCAGGCATGAACTACAGTGAGAGGGGAAGGAAGGAGGCATCCAGAAGGTTCGCTTGCTCACCCTGAGCGCGTGAGGTTGGTCGGAGAGAGCGCGGGAGGTCGAGGTTGAGCGAATCGACGCCGGCGAGCACGGTCGGGGTCGAGGAAGACGGAGTCGTGGGCGACGACTGGTGCGCGCACGGACGGAGGCGGCGGTGCTGGCGGATGGAACGCGTGGGCTCGGGCAGCCTGACCGCGTCGGGCGCGGCGAGCTCGGGCAGCCTGCCGGCGTCGGGGGCGGTTGTGCGCGCCTCGGTGAAGCAGAGAAGTTATGGGGAAGGGAAGAAGAAGAGGAAGGGCTAAAGGGTTATAACCAAAGGACCTTTAGTCTTGGTTGGTGGCTCCAACCGGGACTAAAGGGTTATACGTCCCGGTTGGAGCCACCAACCGGGACCTATACTCCAATATTTTCAGCAGACCAAGGGTTGGCGCGCAGGGGGTCTTTATGTAGGGTTCGGAGCATAGAAAACAAAAAATTTCCTACGATGTGAACTATATACCAAGATCTATCTACTAGATACAAACAACGGGCGGATGTGTATCCGTAGAGAACATACCCTTAAAGACCGACAAAGCTTAACGAGTTCAATTCGTGGTTGATGTAGACGATCTCTTGCCGATCTCAAGATCGAGAGGAAGTCCTAGCGCCGCAAATCAGCAGCGCATCCGTGCTCGCACACACGTTCGAGGCACCGAGCAACCTCCGCCTCCTCGCTCCAGCGATGCAGCGGAAGCACAACTCTTTCTTGCCGAATAGCCACCGGGAACATGTATCTCGCTAGTCCGAGACCATGGGGGATAAATTCTAGAGGGGGAGAGAGATCCTTCATGAGGAGGTGTGAGAGACAAGTGAGGAGGGGGGCTCCTTTTATAGGAGGAGGGGGGGAACCCCAAGGGGGTGGCCGGCGCATGGGGGCTGCCCCCTTGCCCTCCCCTCTTCATGTGGGTGGACACTCCACTCACAAATCTCCTTTAAATTCCCTCCACTCAAAAGTCCACTCAAATTCCCATTCAATTTCCACCAAATTTAATGCAAACTCTCATTAAATAAAACTCTTTTATTTTATTCAGAATTTTGTCAATTACTTTAATGACAAACATTCACAAATAACCCCTTGCTAGAATTCTATTTCACATGCATAACCACTTTATGCAATTTCACCCGAAAACCTGTTTCGGTATCTAGTGAAATAAATTCCTGCGCTTGTTCATTCTTTCGGCATGAAACATTTGCTCCAATTGGATGTCGGTGTCTCTTAAGTGTGTCACCCTACGGTTCGTGAATAATGCGAACATGATAGAGATCCCTCTCGGATCAATAATCAGAAGCGGGATCTGGAGACCCATACTGACTCCCACACATTCAACGATGACTTTCTTGTGATCGTCGGAACCTTTTACGCTAGTATCTTAATCCCTTTGTTTCACGATATATTACATGTCCGAGATTCGATCATCGGTATCTCCATACCTAGTTTGATCTCGTTACCGACATGCACTCTCTTCTCGTTCCTGTGATATAACATTCTAGTGATCAAATCACTTTCTTGCAAGCTAATCAATGTGATATCACCGAGAGGGCCCAGAGTATATCTATCCGTCATCGGGATGAACAAATTCCACTCTCCATCCATGAGCCTCAACATAACACTTTATTAGTTCTGAATCCATCTTTATAATCACCCTGTTACGGTGTGACGTTTGATGTTATCAAGAAACTCTTCCGGTGTTAGTGATTGACATGATCTCATGGTCTAAGGATTAGGATCACTTCGTAAGTTGTTATAGCAATATAAACTCAATGACTTTGATCGTAATGCTATACTTCGGATGAATGTCCATCACACCATTACACTAATGTTGTGATCCCGTTATTAACAACATCCAATGTCCATGATCAGGAAACCTTGATCATCTTGTTAATCAACGAGCTAGTTTATGAGAGAGGCATAACTAGGAACTTTCTGTTTGTTTATTAAACACACATGTATTAACGTTTCCGTATTAATACAATTATAGCATGCAAAATAAACATCTATCATATACTTGGAATACACATAATAAACACTTTATTATTGCCTCTCAGGGCATATTCCCTTCAGTCTTCCACTTGCACTAGAGACAATAATCTAGTTACATAGTGATAAATCTAACACCCATTGAGTTCTGGTGTTGATCATGTTTTGCTCTAGGGAGAGTTTTAGTCAACGGATCTGCTACATTGAGATCCGTATGTACTTTACAAATCTTTATATCTCCATCCTTGACATGCTCGCGGATGGAGTGAAACCGGCGTTTAATATGCTTGGAATGCTTCTGAGACCTTGGCTCTTTGGCATTGGCAATGGCACCATTGTTGTCACAATAGATCACCATTGGGTCCAACGCGTTTGCCACTACTCCTAGTTCGGATATGAACTCCTTCATCCAAATTGCTTCCTGAGCCGCTTCTGAAGAAGCAACATATTCGGCCTCCGTTGTTGATCCCGCTACCACAGGTTGTTTGGAGCTCCTCCAACTAACCGCTCCGCCATTCATGAGAAATACGTATCCGGATTGAGACTTAGAGTCATCCGGATCGGTGTCAAAGCTAGCGTCGACATAACACTTAGCGACGAGCTCTTCTTCTCCTTCGTATACAAGAAACATATCCTTAGTTCTTCGTAAGTACTTAAGGATATTCTTGACCGCTATCCAGTGTTCCGAACCTGGATCCGATTGGTACCTACTAGTCAAACTAATAGCATGTGCCACATCCAGTCTTGTACATAGCAGGGCGTACATTATAGAGCCTATGGCTGAAGCATAGGGGACTTTGTCCATTATCTCTCTTTCTTCCGCCGAAGCCGGACTTTGAGTCTTACTCAATGTCTTGCCTTGCAACATAGGTAAGAACCCCTTCTTACTTCCGTCCATTTTAAACTTCTTTAAAATCTTATCAAGGTATGTACTTTGTGATAGCCCTATTAGGCGCCTAGATCTATCTCTATAGATCTTTATGCCTAATATGTATGACGCTTCACCTAGGTCCTTCATTGAAAATTTGCTGTTTAGATAACTTTTAACACTGTTTAAAAGATCTATATCATTTCCGATCAATAATATGTCATCCACATATAATATCAGAAATGCCACATTGCTCTCACTCACTTTCTTGTAAATACAAGCTTCTCCATAAGTTTGGACAAATCCAAACTCTTTGATCACCTCATCAAAGCGGAGATTCCAACTTCGTGATGCTTGCTTCAATCCATAGATGGATCGCTGAAGCTTGCACACCTTGTTAGCATCCTTAGGATCGACAAAACCCTTTGGTTGTATCATATACAACTCTTCTTCAATATTACCATTGAGAAACGCGATTTTGACATCCATCTGCCATATCTCATAATCGAAATATGCAGCAATTGCTAACATAATCCTAACTGACTTTAGCATCGCTACGGGAGAGAAAGTCTCATCGTAGTCAACTCCTTGAATTTGTCGAAACCCCTTTGCGACAAGTCGAGCTTTATAGATGGTCACATTACCATCAGCATCAGTTTTCCTTTTGAAAATCCATTTGTTCTCCACGGCCTTTCGGTCGTGAGGTAATTCCACCAAGTTCCAAACTTGATTTTCATACATGGATTCCATCTCGGATTTCATGGCTTCTAACCATTTGTTGGAATCCGGGCTCATCATCGCTTCTTCATACGTCGCAGGGTCATCATTTTCATCAACCATGAAATTCATGACAGGATTTCCGTACAGCTCAGGAGCTGCACGCGTCCTGTTTGACCTGCGAGGTTCGGTAGTACTCTCTTTCGGAGTTTCATGATCATTATCATTAGTTCCCTCTTCAACAGGTGGAGCCAACTCCGGAACAACTTCCGGCGCTGCGCTACTCGCCATACTTTGAAGAGAAGGTTCCACAACCTCTTCGAGTTCTACCTTCCGACTACTCACACCTTTCGCGAGAAACTCTTTCTCTAGAAAGGATCCATTCTTGGCAACAAAAACCTTGCCCTCGGATCTGTGATAGAAGGAATACCCAATAGTTTCTTTAGGGTATCCTATGAAGACGCATTTTTCCTCTTTGGGTTCGAGTTTATCCGGTTGAAGTTTCTTCACATAAACATCGCATCCCCAAACTTTAAGAAATGACAGCTTAGGTTTGTTTCCAAACCACAATTCATACGGTGTCTTTTCAACGGATTTAGATGGTGCCCGATTTAAAGTGAATGCACCAGTTTCTAGTGCATAACCCCAAAATGACAACGGCAAGTCCGTCAGAGACATCATAGATCGAACCATATCTAATAAAGTACGATTACGACGTTCCGACACACCATTTCGCTGTGGTGTTCCGGCAGGTGTGAGTTGTGAAACAATTCCACACTCTTTCATGTGAGTGCTAAACTCGTAACTTAGATACTCACCTCCACGGTCGGACCGTAGAAATTTGATCTTTCTATTACGATGATTTTCCTCTTCATTCTGAAATTCCTTGAACTTTTCAAAGGTTTCAGACTTGTGTTTCATCAAGTAGATATAACCGTATCTACTCAAATCATCCGTGAAAGTAACAAAATAACGATATCCACCTCGCGCCGACACACTCATTGGACCACATACATCAGAATGTATGATTTTCAATAAATCTGTCGCCCGTTCCATTGAACCGGAAAACGGTGTTCTAGTCATCTTGCCCATAAGGCATGGCTCACATGTATCAAATGATTCATAATCAAGTGATTCCAAAAGTCCATCCGAATGGAGCTTCTTCATGCGTTTAACGCCAATATGACCTAGATGGCAGTGCCACATATATGCGGATATATCATCATTAAGTTTAATCCTTTTAGCATCAACATTATGAATATGTGTAACATTATCATCGAGATCTAATAGAAATAAACCATTCATCATCGGTGCATGACCATAAAAGATTTCATTCATATAAATGGAACAACCATTGTTCTCGGATTTAAATGAATAACCACTTCGCATCAAACACGATCCAGATACAATGTTCATGCTCAGTGCAGGCACCAGATAACATTTATTCAAGTTTAAAACTAATCCCGACGGCAAGTGGAGAGGCGGCGTTCCGACGGTGATCACATCAACGCTTGATCCATTGCCGACACGCATCTTGACCTCACCCCTTGCTAGCGGTCGCTTGTTCCGCAGCCCCTGATTTGAGTTACAAATATTAGCAACTGAACCGGTATCAAATACCCAGGTGCTACTGCGAGCACTAGTCAAGTACACATCAATAACATGTATATCCTATATACCTTTGTTTGCCTTGCCGGCCTTCTTGTCTGCCAGATACTTGGGGCAGTTGCGCTTCCAGTAGCCAGTCCCCTTACAATAGTAGCACTCGGAATCAGACTTAGGTCCAACTCGGGGTTTCTTTTCAGGCGCGGCAACAGGCTTGCCGCCCTTACTTCCCTTCCGTTTTCCCTTCTTGTCTTTCTTGAAACTAGTGTTCCTATTGATCATCAACACTTGATGTTCCTTTTTGATCTCCACTTCTGCAGTTTTAAGCATTGACAGAAGCTCGGGGAGAGACTTCTTCATGCCTTGCATATTATAGTTCATCACGAAGCTCTTATAGCTAGGTGGCAGAGACTGCAGAAGACAATGGATGCCTAAGTCAATGGAAATCGATATTCCCAAGGACACAAGCTTATCAGCGTAACCCGACATCTTGAGTACATGCTCACTAACGGAGCTGTGCTCTTCCATCATGCAGCTAAAGAACTTTTCTGAAGCATTGTAGCTCTCTACAGCAGCATGTGTGTCGAAAATCATTTTCAACTCACCCATTGTATCAAATGCATTGCCGTTTTCGAAACGCTTTCGAAGTTCTGGCTCTAGCCCATACAATATGCCGCAATGAACTAAGTTGTGGTCCTCCTGACGAGTCTGATAGACATTCTTCTCCTCGTCAGGGGAATCATCTAAAGGTGGGGGGCCTAACGGCGCTTCTAGCACATATTGCTTTTGTGCAGCAGAGAGGAGAATCCTCAAATTCATGGCCCATTCGGTAAAGTTGCTACCGTTCGTTGCTAGTTTCTCTTTCTCCATGAACACATTGAAATTAAAAGCAGGTGGTGCCATCTACAACAGAATTTGTAAAGTTTAGACTAAGTGTATGATAGATTGAGTTCAACTAATCTATATTACGAATGAACTCCCACTCAAAAATGACATCCCTCGTGCCTTTTTGGTGATTACATGAACCAAATCCACTACACCAAGTCCGATCATCACGTGAGTCGGTATAGCTTCAAAGGCGAGCATCAAATGGGCATCATATCAACTATATGACTCATGCTTAACCTTTCGGTCCGTGTTCCGAGGCCATGTCTGTACATGC
The DNA here is from genome assembly GCA_916181665.1 of Avena sativa. NCBI lineage: Eukaryota > Viridiplantae > Streptophyta > Magnoliopsida > Poales > Poaceae > Avena > Avena sativa. The sequence continues at coordinate 13,137,947 of OV702300.1, read as the reverse complement.
TAGGCTCGCCAAGTTAGAACCTTAGTATTCGCGTGTGTAACTGTTTTACACCCGAAATATGGTCGTGGTTCCAAGAACACCCGATCATCACGTGATGTCTTGGAGCGATGAAAACATAATCGGTTCATACTAAAGGAAGAACACATTCTTATCTTGATATTTAAATGAGGGATCATCTTATTATGCTAACAAAGCGCTAAACAAGCAATATAAGATGCTATCACAACATCATATGTTTATTAGTGAAATTATATGGTTCCCGCAGATGATCTCTCTCATGTGCATCGTGGTATGATCACTATCATACCTATATGTGTAAATCCAAGGTCTATGGATTTTACACGCTATGTGTGTTGTAAGAGTATCATCTCATACTTCTACTTACAACACTACCATATCATAACACTAGCCCAGCAACAATCTAAACTAGACGCCTCTAATTTATCCATTGCAAGTTTTACGTGGCTTAGGGCTTTCGAGATAGAACCGTTCTTACCTACGAACATGAACCACAACGAGGATAATCAAATTGTTGACAACTCGCTTGCAAAATAGATATTGACTATAGTAGGAGAGACAGACACCCGCTAGCCACTTATGCAAACTAGTTGCATGTCAAGCGTGGAACAGGTCTCATGTGCGAGGACATGTAAAGTTTGTCCGGGCCGCTTCATCCCACTATGCCACCAATATCCAAAATTACAACAAAGGAGCAACAACATGATCATCATCGCCCACATACTCATATGTGTACTACCCGTGTAAAGTATCTACGCACAGATCCGGCTCTGATACCACTGTAGGGTTCGCAGCATAGAAAACAAAATTTTTCCTACGATGTGAACTATATACCAAGATCTATCTACTAGATACAAACAACGGGCGGATGTATATCCGTAGAGAACATACCCTTGAAGACCGACAAAGCTTAACGAGTTCAACTCGTGGTTGATGTAGACGATCTCTTGCCGATCTCAAGATCGAGAGGAAGTCCTAGCGCCGCAAATCAGCAGCGCATCCGTGCTCGCACACACGTTCGAGGCACCGAGCAACCTCCGCCTCCTCGCTCCAGCGATGCAGCGGAAGCACAACTCTTTCTTGACGAATAGCCACCGGGAACATGTATCTCGCTAGTCCGAGACCATGGGGGATAAATTCTAGAGGGGGAGAGAGATCCTTCACGAGGAGGTGTGAGAGACAAGTGAGGAGGGGGGCTCCTTTTATAGGAGGAGGGGGGAACCCCAAGGGGGTGGCCGGCGCATGGGGGCTGCCCCCTTGCCCTCCCCTCTTCATGTGGGTGGACACTCCACTCACAAATCTCCTTTAAATTCCCTCAACTCAAAAGTCCACTCAAATTCCCATTAAATTTCCACCAAATTTAATGCAAACTCTCATTAAATAAAACTCTTTTATTTTATTCAGAATTTTGTCAATTACTTTAATGACAAATATTCACAAATAACCCCTTGCTAGAATTCTATTTCACATGCATAACCACTTTATGCAATTTCACCCGAAAACCTGTTTCGGTATCTAGTGAAATAAATTCCTACGCTTGTTCATTCTTTCGGCATGAAACATTTGCTCCAATTGGATGTCGGTGTCTCTTAAGTGTGTCACCCTACGGTTCGTGAATAATGCGGACATGATCGAGACCCCTCTCGGATCAATAATCAGAAGCGGGATCTGGAGACCCATACTGACTCCCACACATTCAACGATGACTTTCTTGTGATCGTCGGAACCTTTTACGCTAGTATCTTAATCCCTTTGTTTCACGATATATTACATGTCCGATATTCGATCATCGGTATCTCCATACCTAGTTTGATCTCGTTACCGACATGCACTCTTTTCTCGTTCCTGTGATATAACATTCTAGTGATCAAATCACTTTCTTGCAAGCTAATCAATGTGATATCACCGAGAGGGCCCAGAGTATATCTATCCGTCATCGGGATGAACAAATTCCACTCTCGATCCATGAGCCTCAACATAACACTTTATTAGTTCTGAATCCATCTTTATAATCACCCTGTTACGGTGTGACTTTTGATGTTATCAATAAACTCTTCCGGTGTTAGTGATTGACATGATCTCATGGTCTAAGGATTAGGATCACTTCGTAAGTTGTTATAGCAATATAAACTCAATGACTTTGACCGTAATGCTATACTTCGGATGAATGTTCATCACACCATTACACTAATGTTGTGATCCCGTTATTAACAACATCCAATGTCCATGATCAGGAAACCTTGATCATCTTGTTAATCAATGAGCTAGTTTATGAGAGAGGCATAACTAGGAACTTTCTGTTTGTTTATTAAACACACATGTATTAACGTTTCCGTATTAATACAATTATAGCATGCAAAATAAACATCTATCATATACTTGGAATACACATAATAAACACTTTATTATTGCCTCTCAGGGCATATTCCCTTCACTTTAGTCCCGGTTGGTGGCTCCAACCGGGACATATTCCCCTGTTTTCAAAAAATTTCAGGTATTTTCTCTCTGTTCCCGCCTTATTTTTTATTTTGGGGTTTAAATTTGTATTGTTTTTTAAATGAAAATTAATTTGGAATTTAGAAAAACTTTAAACATAAAAAGTGTTTGGATTTGAATAAATAATTCAAAACCATTTTCTGTTTTAAAAAATAATTAATGTAACCATTTAAAATATGAACCATTTACAATTAAAAATGAATTAACTTATATTTTTTTAATATCAATTTGGAATTTAGAAAAACTTTAAACATAAGAAGTGTATGGATTTGAATAAATAATTCAAAAACATATTCTATTTTTAAAAAATAATTAATGTAACCTTTTAAATTGAATTAACTTATATTTCTGAATATTAATTTGGAATTTAGAAAAACTTTAAACATAAAAAGTGTTTGGATTTGAATAAATAATTCAAAACCATTTTCTGTTTTAAAAAATAATTAATGTAACCATTTAAAATATGAAGCATTTACAATTAAAAATGAATTAACTTATATTTTTTTAATATCAATTTGGAATTTAGAAAAACTTTAAACATAAAAGTGTATGGATTTGAATAAATAATCCAAAACCATTTTCTATTTTAAAAAAATAATTAATGTAACCTTTTAAAATGAATTAACTTATATTTTTGAATATTAATATGGAATTTAGAAAAACTTTAAACATAAAAAGTGTTTGGATTTAAATAAATAATTCAAAACCATTTTCTCCTGCAACATTGTTCTCCATACCAATGTCCACACACATGCATAATATGGGCACAACATCACAAACTATGTCGTGATTCAGCACATAACATCGGTCATTTGGACCAAAAAAGCCATGAAACCTCGAACATGATAGGTCATTTTGTGAAGGTTTTTTCGAAACATGATCAATATACCAAGTCTGGTATTTTTCCTTTCAACTATGTAACAAAATATGACACCATGCGAAGGATTTTCATTGTTCGGATTTTTTTTGAATTTATTATGCCCGTTTTGAATTATCTGAATTTCTAACTATGGTCGAACCGGTGTGCATGAAGATAGGGGACGAGCATCGTTAGAACTTGCATTGGATCTCTGAAGAAACCACATATTGCGAGTCTAAAAATGAATTTTTCAAAACATCACGGGCGATAGATCATGTACCTGTAGTACAAACCGGACCCACTTCCTGCCGATTCGGCAGCCATTTGTCCTTTTTACCCGGGATGGACGAAAAGGTTTGAGATGTACCGGTTGGGAGATAGTCCATGTAAGGTGGTCTAGTATTTTAGGAAAATGGGACGGTAGCATTCTGAAACGGCATTTTGGTGGTTACTTCACAAAACGACCCGTTTTTTGCGCTCGGAAAATGGAAAAGGGCTTTTCCGTGCGACAAAAAGGAAAACTTCCTCCTGCAACATTGTTCTCGATACCAATGTCCACACACATGCATAATATGGGCACAACATCACAAACTATACCGTGATTCAGCACATAACATCGGTCATTTGGACCGAAAAGCCATGAAACCTCGAATATGATAGGCCATTTTGTGAAGGTTTTTTCGAAACATGATCAATATACCAAGTCTGGTATTTTTCCTTTCAACTATGTAACATAATATGACACCACGCGAAGGATTTTCATTGTTCGGATTTTTTTTGAATTTATTATGCCCGTTTTGAATTATCTGAATTTCTAACTATGGTCGAACCGGTGTGCATGAAGATAGGGGACGAGCATCGTTAGAACTTGCATTGGATCTCTGAAGAAACCACATATTGCGAGTCTAAAAATGATTTTTTCAAAAAATCACGGGCGATAGATCATGTACCTGTAGTACAAACCGGACCCACTTCCTGCCGATTCGGCAGACATTTGTCCTTTTTACCCGGGATGGACGAAAAGGTTTGAGATGTACCGGTTGGGAGATAGTCCATGTAAGGTGGTCTAGTATTTTAGGAAAATGGGACGGTAGCATTCTGAAACGGCATTTTGGTGGTTACTTCACAAAACGACCCGTTTTTTGCGCTCGGAAAATGGAAAAGGGCTTTTCCGTGCGACAAAAAGGAAAACTTCCTCCTGCAACATTGTTCTCCATACCAATGTCCACACACATGCATAATATGGGCACAACATCACAAACTATGCCGTGATTCAGCACATAACATCGGTCATTTGGACCGAAAGCCATGAAACGTCGAACATGATAGGTCATTTTGTGAAGGTTTTTTCGAAACATGATCAATATACCAAGTCTGGTATTTTTCCTTTCAACTATGTAACAAAATGTGACACCACGCGAAGGATTTTCATTGTTCGGATTTTTTTTGAATTTATTATGCCCGTTTTGAATTATCTGAATTTCTAACTATGGTCGAACCGGTGTGCATGAAGATAGGGGACGAGCATCGTTAGAACTTGCATTGGATCTCTGAAGAAACCACATATTGCGAGTCTAAAAATGATTTTTTCAAAAAATCACGGGCGATAGATCATGTACCTGTAGTACAAACCGGACCCACTTCCTGCCGATTCGGCAGACATTTGTCCTTTTTACCCGGGATGGACGAAAAGGTTTGAGATGTACCGGTTGGGAGATAGTCCATGTAAGGTGGTCTAGTATTTTAAGAAAATGGGACGGTAGCATTCTGAAACGGCATTTTGGTGGTTACTTCACAAAACGACCCGTTTTTTGCGCTCGGAAAATGGAAAAGGGCTTTTCCGTGCGACAAAAAGGAAAACTTCCTCCTGCAACATTGTTCTCCATACCAATGTCCACACACATGCATAATATGGGCACAACATCACAAACTATGTCGTGATTCAGCACATAACATCGGTCATTTGGACCAAAAAAGCCATGAAACCTCGAACATGATAGGTCATTTTGTGAAGGTTTTTTCGAAACATGATCAATATACCAAGTCTGGTATTTTTCCTTTCAACTATGTAACAAAATATGACACCATGCGAAGGATTTTCATTGTTCGGATTTTTTTTGAATTTATTATGCCCGTTTTGAATTATCTGAATTTCTAACTATGGTCGAACCGGTGTGCATGAAGATAGGGGACGAGCATCGTTAGAACTTGCATTGGATCTCTGAAGAAACCACATATTGCGAGTCTAAAAATGAATTTTTCAAAACATCACGGGCGATAGATCATGTACCTGTAGTACAAACCGGACCCACTTCCTGCCGATTCGGCAGCCATTTGTCCTTTTTACCCGGGATGGACGAAAAGGTTTGAGATGTACCGGTTGGGAGATAGTCCATGTAAGGTGGTCTAGTATTTTAGGAAAATGGGACGGTAGCATTCTGAAACGGCATTTTGGTGGTTACTTCACAAAACGACCCGTTTTTTGCGCTCGGAAAATGGAAAAGGGCTTTTCCGTGCGACAAAAAGGAAAACTTCCTCCTGCAACATTGTTCTCGATACCAATGTCCACACACATGCATAATATGGGCACAACATCACAAACTATTCCGTGATTCAGCACATAACATCGGTCATTTGGACCGAAAAGCCATGAAACCTCGAATATGATAGGCCATTTTGTGAAGGTTTTTTCGAAACATGATCAATATACCAAGTCTGGTATTTTTCCTTTCAACTATGTAACATAATATGACACCACGCGAAGGATTTTCATTGTTCGGATTTTTTTTGAATTTATTATGCCCGTTTTGAATTATCTGAATTTCTAACTATGGTCGAACCGGTGTGCATGAAGATAGGGGACGAGCATCGTTAGAACTTGCATTGGATCTCTGAAGAAACCACATATTGCGAGTCTAAAAATGATTTTTTCAAAAAATCACGGGCGATAGATCATGTACCTGTAGTACAAACCGGACCCACTTCCTGCCGATTCGGCAGACATTTGTCCTTTTTACCCGGGATGGACGAAAAGGTTTGAGATGTACCGGTTGGGAGATAGTCCATGTAAGGTGGTCTAGTATTTTAGGAAAATGGGACGGTAGCATTCTGAAACGGCATTTTGGTGGTTACTTCACAAAACGACCCGTTTTTTGCGCTCGGAAAATGGAAAAGGGCTTTTCCGTGCGACAAAAAGGAAAACTTCCTCCTGCAACATTGTTCTCCATACCAATGTCCACACACATGCATAATATGGGCACAACATCACAAACTATGCCGTGATTCAGCACATAACATCGGTCATTTGGACCGAAAGCCATGAAACGTCGAACATGATAGGTCATTTTGTGAAGGTTTTTTCGAAACATGATCAATATACCAAGTCTGGTATTTTTCCTTTCAACTATGTAACAAAATGTGACACCACGCGAAGGATTTTCATTGTTCGGATTTTTTTTGAATTTATTATGCCCGTTTTGAATTATCTGAATTTCTAACTATGGTCGAACCGGTGTGCATGAAGATAGGGGACGAGCATCGTTAGAACTTGCATTGGATCTCTGAAGAAACCACATATTGCGAGTCTAAAAATGATTTTTTCAAAAAATCACGGGCGATAGATCATGTACCTGTAGTACAAACCGGACCCACTTCCTACCGATTCGGCAGACATTTGTCCTTTTTACCCGGGATGGACGAAAAGGTTTGAGATGTACCGGTTGGGAGATAGTCCATGTAAGGTGGTCTAGTATTTTAAGAAAATGGGACGGTAGCATTCTGAAACGGCATTTTGGTGGTTACTTCACAAAACGACCCGTTTTTTGCGCTCGGAAAATGGAAAAGGGCTTTTCCGTGCGACAAAAAGGAAAACTTCCTCCTGCAACATTGTTCTCCATACCAATGTCCACACACATGCATAATATGGGCACAACATCACAAACTATGCCGTGATTCAGCACATAACATCGGTCATTTGGACCGAAAGCCATGAAACCTCGAACATGATAGGTCATTTTGTGAAGGTTTTTTCGAAACATGATCAATATACCAAGTCTGGTATTTTTCCTTTCAACTATGTAACAAAATGTGACACCACGCGAAGGATTTTCATTGTTCGGATTTTTTTTGAATTTATTATGCCCGTTTTGAATTATCTGAATTTCTAACTATGGTCGAACCGGTGTGCATGAAGATAGGGGACGAGCATCATTAGAACTTGCATTGGATCTCTAAAGAAACCACATATTGCGAGTCTAAAAATGATTTTTTCAAAAAATCACGGGCGATAGATCATGTACCTGTAGTACAAACCGGACCCACTTCCTGCCGATTCGGCAGACATTTGTCCTTTTTACCCGGGATGGACGAAAAGGTTTGAGACGTACCGGTTGGGAGATAGTCCATGTAAGGTGGTCTAGTATTTTAGGAAAATAGGACGGTAGCATTCTGAAACGGCATTTTGGTGGTTACTTCACAAAACGACCCGTTTTTTGCGCTCGGAAAATGGAAAAGGGCTTTTCCGTGCGACAAAAAGAAAAACTTCCTCCTGCAACATTGTTCTCCATACCAATGTCCACACACATGCATAATATGGGCACAACATCACAAACTATGCCGTGATTCAGCACATAACATCGGTCATTTGGACCGAAAAAGCCATGAAACCTCGAACATGATAGGTCATTTTGTGAATGTTTTTTCGAAACATGATCATTGTTCGGCACACATTTAGTCCCGGATGTAGTCACAAACCGGGACTAAAAATAGTTTCCGCCATTTCCCACCTCTTCCCGCCATGTTTTCCCGCCCTTTCCTTTCTACTAGAGCTTTTAGTCCCGGATGTAGTCACTAACCGGGACTAAAGATATTTCCCGCCATTTCCCAAAGCTTCACGCCAAGTTTTCCCGCCCTTTCCCTCTATATTTAGGGTGATCGTGTCATGGCTATCCACACATCCACACCTTCCTCTCTTAGAACAATGGACAACGCCTACTGGGCCATTCTTACCCTCGAGGAGACCGAGGCGCTGTGCGCCTCCAACTACCCTTGTCCGCCGGGCTACCGGCCACCCGCCGGCTAGATGCTGAGCGCAGGAGGGGTTCATGTCCCTCCTGTCCCTCAAGGTTCCGCATGCCAGGCGACGATGACGATGACGATGATGATGACGACGACGATGAAGACCCTGAAGCTGCGTACTATAGGACTAGGCATGATTATGACTAAAGGGGGCGGCTTTAGTCCTGAGTGTTAGCTAGTCCCGGCTTGTCCCGGTTTTTAATATTAATAAATGTCTTGAGTGTTACCTAATAAATTGAGGGAAATGCCTATATAAAGAGAGGTTTCATATTTAGTCTCGGTTGGAGAAACCAACCGCGAGTGAAGGGATTGCGGCAGAGTGGGCCAGGCAACACTAATAATAGGGGTGAGTGTCGACATTATGCCGTGTGGCTTGTACCTTGTCTCGGATGGTGTCACCAACCGGGACTAAAGATGAGTCAGCACTAATAATAGGGGTGAGTGTCGACATTATGTCGTGAGTGTCGACATTATGCCGAGCTGCTTGTACTATAAATATGCATCCTTGTGAGTCCAGTCCTCCAGCCAGTTTGAGGCATCTCCAAGATGGTTTTAGAGAGCAGGGACACCACTACGGCCAGTTTCAGGGAGATGCCGACGGATCCCAGTCCTCCGGCATCTCCGAGAAACTGGTCATAGAGGCACTCCCTAATATGTGAAATTAGTTAGCTCAGAGGCGTATTGATCTAGTTAGTGAAGTTACAAGCTATAAGATGGTTTTCGAGAGCAGGGACACCACTGCGGCCAGTTTCAGGGAGATGCCGACGGAGCCCAGTCCTCCGGCATCTCCGAGAAACTGGTCATAGAGGCACTCCCTAATATGTGAAATTAGTTAGCTCCGAGCCATATTGATCTACTTAGTGAAGTTACAAGCTGCAAGATGGTTTTCGAGAGCAGAGACACCACTGCGGCCAGTTTCAGGGAGATGCCGACGGAGCCCAGTCCTCCGGCATCTCCGAGAAACTGGTCATAGAGGCACTCCCTAATATGCGAAATTAGTTAGCTCCGAGGCGTATTGATCTAGTTAGTGAAGTTACAAGCTGCAAGACATTTATTAATATTAAAAACTGAGACTACAAAACCGGGACTAAAGGCCACAAACCGCGAAAGATATCCTTCGGTCAAGCCACAAACCACGAAATACATGAACTAGAGTTACATAATATGAGCATGAACTTCTTGGCATATGTCATTCCTTATGACCGCTTCAGACGTAACCATGGAGCATCTTCTTTACTTAACGGAATGCTTGGGTCAGTTTTCACTGTGAAGGGAGGAATTTCATCAAACTTATTATAACCTTCTGACATGTCTGTCTTGTCCTTGATTCCCACGATGTTTCTTTTCCCTGAAAGAACTATGTGACGCTTTGGCTCATCATATGATGTATTCGTTTGCATATTTTTTCTTTTTTTCGGTCTGGAGGACATGTCCTTCACATAGAAAACCTGAGACACATCATTGGCTAGGACGAATGGTTCATCTCTATAACCAAGATTGTTGAGATCCACTGTTGTCATTCCGTACAACTGGTCTATCTTTACCCCTTCCCCATTTAGGTTGACCCATTTGCAGCGAAACAAAGGGACCTTAAAAGAGACTCCATAGTCTAGTTCCCATATCTCCTCTATGTAACCATAATATGTGTCCTTTTGTCCATTCTCGTCTATTGCATCAAAGCGGACACCACTATTTTGGTTGGTGCTCTTTTTATCTTGGGCGATCGTGTAGAATGTATTCCCATTTATTTCGTACCCTTGGAAATTCAATACAGTAGAAGATGGTGACGCGACCAACAAGTATAGCTGATCTCCAACAGTGGTGTCATTCAAGAGATGTGTCCGCATCCAACCACCGAAAGACTTCATGTGTTCATCTGTAATCCATGATTCAGGCTTCCCCGGGTTTTTGGAGCGTACAATATTCTTGTGTTCCTCGATATACGGAGCTGCCAAGGTGGAATTATGTAGAACTGTGTAGTGTGCTTTAGTGAAAGAATCCCCGTCCCTACATATCATTGCTTTCTTTCCCAGCGTGCCTTTTCCACTTAGTCTTCCCTCATGCCGCGAGTCAAAAACACCAATCGGCTTAAGGTCAGGAATAAAGTCAACAAAAAACTCAATGACCTCCTCTTTTCCATATCCTTTGGAGATGCTTCCTTCTGGTCTAGCACGGTTATGAACATATTTCTTTAAGACTCCCATGAACCTCTCAAAGGGGAACATATTATGCAGAAATACCAGACCGAGAATGGCAATCTCTTCCACTAGATGAACCAGGAGATGCGTCATAATATTGAAGAAGGATGGTGGGAACACCAATTCAAAACTAACAAGACATTGTACCACATCCTTCTGTAACCTTGGCAGAATATCTGGATTGATTACCTTCTGAGATATTGCATTGAGGAATGCACACAGCTTCACAATGGGTACTCGAACATTTTCCGGTAGAAGCCCCCTCAATGCAATCGGAAGCAACTGCGTCATAATCACGTGACAGTCATGAGACTTCAGGTTTTGGAACTTTTTCTCTACCATATTTATTATCCCCTTTATATTAGATGAGAAGCCCGACGGCACCTTGATACTGTAAAGGACTTCAAAAAAGGTTTCCTTCTCTGCTTTGGTAAGAGCATAGCTAGCACGACTTAAGTGACGCCCTTTATCCGTCTTGTTATCTGTATGCATGTTCTTTGGGTCTTTCATAATTTGTTGGTCCTCCCGTGCTTCAGGTGTATCTTTTGTCTTCCCATACACGCCTAGGAATCCTAGCAGGTTCACGCAGAGATTCTTCGTCACGTGCATCACGTCGATTGAAGAGCGGACACGCATGACTTTCCAATATGGCAGCTCCCAAAATATAGATTTCTTCTTCCACATGGGTGCGTGTCCTGTAGCGACGTCGTTCGCAACTGATTGACCGCCGGGACCCTTTCCAAAGATTACTTCTATGTCCTTGACCATACCAAATACATCATCACCAGCAGGGAGTTCAGGCTTCTTCCGGTGATCTGCCTCACCTTTGAAATGCTTGCCTTTCTTTCTTACGGGACGATTGGTCGGAACAAATCGTCGATTCGCCAGGTACACAACCTTCTTGCATTTATGCAAATATGTACCTTCGGTCTTATCTAAACAGTGGGTGCATGCCTTATATCCTTTGTTTGTCTGTCCTGAAAGGTTACTAAGAGCAGGCCAATCATGGATGGTTACGAATAACAACCCTCGTAGATTAAATGGCTCCTGTTTGTTCTCATCCCACGCACGTACACCTGGTTTGCCCCACAACTGTAAGAGTTCTTCAACTAATGGCCTAAGGTACACATCAATGTCGTTGCCCGGTTGCTTCGGGCCTTGGATGAGCACTGGCATCATAATGAACTTACGCTTCATGCACAACCAAGGAGGCAGGTTGTAGATACATAGAGTCACGGGCCAGGTGCTGTGACTGCAGCTCTGCTCCCCAAAAGGATTCATGCCATCCGTACTTAGACCAAACCATAAGTTCCTTGCGTCACCTGCAAAGTCTGGGAAGTCTCTCTCGATTTTTCTCCACTGTGACCCATCAGCAGGGTGTCTCAACTTCCCGTCTTTCTTACGGTCTTCTTTGTGCCATCGCAACAACCTGGCATGCTCTTTGTTTCTGAACATGCGTTTCAACCTTGGTATTATAGGAGCATACCACATAACCTTAGCAGGAACCCTCTTCCGGAGGGGCTCTCCCTCAACATCACCAGGGTCATCTCGTCTGATCTTATACCGCAACGCGTTGCATACCGGGCATTTATCTAAATTCTCATACTCCTTACCACGGTAGAGGATGCAGTCATGCATTAATGCATGCATGTATGTTTTGCACATCTAATCCCAGAGGACAGAGAGTCTTCTTTGCTTCGTAGGTACTCTCGGGAAGTTCGTTATGTTTTGGAAACTTCGGCTTCATTATTTTCAGCATCTTTTCAAATGAGGAGTCAGTTAGACCACACTCTGCCTTCCATCGCAACAATTCCAGTGTGGTACCGAGCTTTGTGCTGCCATCTTCACAATTTGGGTACAACAATTTCTTGTGATCTTCTAACATGCCCTCTAACTTCAACTTCTCATTTTCTGTTTCACAGTCTCGCTTTGCATCAGAAATGACCCTACCAAGTTCATCAGCCGGCTCATCTGATGCCCGTTCTTCACCTCTTTCCTCTCCATTGTCTTCCATTGCAGTATCACTGTATTCAGGAAACATATGATGATAGTTGTTATCATCATCTTCTTCTTCACCATCTTCCATCATAACCCCTCTTTCCCCGTGCTTGGTCCAGCAATTATAGTTGGGCATGAAACCTTTCATAATCAGGTGGCCGCGAATGATTTTCGAGGAAGAGTACTCCTTGTTGTTCCGACATTGAACACATGGACAACGTATAAATCCATTCTCTTTGTTTGCCGTAGCCACATCGATAAATTTATCCACGCCTTTGATATACACGGCTACCCGCCGGTCACCGTACATCCATTCCCGACCGTTCATCTGCATCATATAAGTAAGTTTATCAAAAAACAGGACATCATAAATAGTGAAATAACCAATTCACACCGACACATGAATTGTATCAATGACCTAGAAAAGATAAGATTGCTAACCTCGATCGAGGGAAATAAAGAGGAGAAAGCTCAAGTGCGTCTCGGACACCTTCTATATTTTTGTTCTATGAGAAATTCAACGGGATTATTCACTCAAACATTTCAACAAACACCTTCAATGCATGCATGAGAAAAAACTAGCACACCCCCTCACACCTTCCACCATTCGAAAAAACAGAGTGGAGGCAGAGGGGGCTGGGGCGTTGCATTTATAGAGGGCAGGGGTCTTTAGTCCCGGTTGGAGCCAGCAACCGGGACTAAAGGTGCGTGCCATGCCACGTGGCTGTGGCCAAACCTTTAGTACCGGTTGGTGGCTCCAACCGGGACGCATGCCCCCTTACCAACCGGGACGCATGCCCCCTGGCCCCGTGCCCGCTCCAACCGGGACGCGTGCCAGCATTAGTCCCGGTTGGTGGCGCAACCGGGACTAATGCTCCGAGGGGTCGCGAACGGATAGCCCTTTTTCCTCTAGTGCTTCCCCTCCATCACTAGAGTTGGGAAAACCTGTCGTAGTATACTGACGAGAAGTCATCGTGCAAAGGTTCCAAAAGACCAGCGCACCAGAGTAGCAATCATCATCAAAGATGATAACCGTATATCAAAAGACAGTAACATCAAACGACACCTACGAATAATAAAAACGACAGGATCCCAAGAGAGTCGCCAGACACACGACTACACGCACCCTCCGCCAACACTAGACGCACCAGCAGAGCGACGAGAGGGTGGGGTGGACATTATTCCAACTTCAATATGTAGTCATTGCATCACCATCCAAGATCAGACACTTAAAAAAGAGCTAAAAGGGAACGAAAATGATCCCACCTCTGAGGTGCCAAGGTCCCCATCACCTCCATGGCCCCAAGCGCAATGGAGGCAGAGCAAACTGCTGGTGTCATCGGCAAGGGAACAAAACCCTAGATGGGTTTATATCCATCGCCTACAATGGTCTGTCTGTTTTACATCCCGTACAAGTTCGACGCTTCGTTTTCATCTCCTATTATCAGCGGCATTGATTGTCTCAAGACTTTTGCTTATATACATAAATAGTTGGGACTCTACAAACCCAAAACCTACTTTCAAATCTTAATTCATTGTAATTTAGGTTCCTATTTATAGTTGAGGACCATTTTATTCTACTACTCATGCAATTTTACACTGAGGACCATACTTGGTGTTTAAGAAAGTTTAAAAATCCGGGTACTTAGGTTTAATGGTTGTGCGCATCCCTAGTTGGTGCAGAGGCTAAGGAAGTAAAAATTTCCCTCAATTTTTATGGCGATCCCTAGTGCCCGAAGTGCTGGAGAGTAGAGGTTGCAGCAGTGTATTCATTGGGACGGCTTCAGTTAGGTGGTTGCATGCGGTCGCTAGGGCAGCACCCCAGGCTAGGCAGTAGTAGCACTCTTCCTAGGGTCACCTTCGCGTGGTGGCTGATGTGGTCAAGGTGGCGAACTGTTGGTCTAGGATTGGTGGTGGCACAGAGCCGATCTATGCGAATAAAGGTGGTTTGTCCGTGCTGATCTTTGGGCACCAAGTCTACAATCTTATTCATGTCGACCTCCTTCATCTGTCCGCTGACGAGTTTCTATCTTCCTCTCAGAGATCTCCAGTAATCGGTGTCTGGAGCTACTAGATATCTATATCCGAACCGATCTGGTAGAGCGCGTTCTTATCTTCAGTCAATTTGGCTTCATGAGGGCGTGTCACGAAGCTTCGCTTTCTTGTTAATTCCATGGTAGATGTGTAATTATATATTTCAATGATATTGATATATGTGGAGAAATTCATGGTGACTGTGCTCGAGGGTTTTTAAGTTATGGAAAAGAGGTGTTTTGTTTGCGATGAACACTATGCTACACATGTTCTTCCTATGTGTCAAGTGTTTGGTGACCGTAACAACGTTCTTGGCAAGAAGAGTTGGCAACACAAGTGTACTGCATTTTTGTTGGTGCTACTCGAGCATCGAGTCGGTATTTTCTGGGTGCGAACCCTAGGTTCGACCTTTAGTGGTTGTACCCCAGATTGTTGAAGACATTGTTTTGAGATCTTAGACTTTCACCTTGGTGAAAACCCAAGATATTTGATCGGGCAATGACAAAGCTTGTGCATTGTTTGTTTCTTGGAGGCGTTGCCTCTGGATAATTCCTTTTGTAGTCCGGGTGTTGTTTTTGGTGGTCGTTAGAGTCTTGTTGTTGCGAGTATTTCATCATCATGATGGGGTCTTTTTTTCTATTTCTCCTCTTTTTTTGTAAGTTTATGTGCGTCCTTGACGTTTGTGGACATCTTGTTGGTGCAGGGGTTTGGTGTAATTTTGTTTCTTCACATAATTAATATATTCCCTTTATCGAAGAATTAGGAGAGTCATTGGCCAAGATTTTACTGTAAGCTAATTAAATCTAGATTGCTTTGAGGAACGAGACCAATGACATGAGGGTGAGTGCTGGAGAAGGGAATGGGATTTGGGTGTTCCAAAGAGAAGAGGTTTGTTTGCCAGCATCAGACAAGGGAGTTGGTCCATCGATTTTGGTCATATGCTTCGAGGGTCATATATGATTTTCTTCTATCCCAGAATATACACAAATTATCTGTTTGACCCAGATAACCTAACAACCATGAATTCTAATATCCTATGAAAATATAAAAGTGGTAATGGCCATACGCCAATCGAGCAAAAAATTTACCGTCAACTATCCGAGAACATAAATGATTTTCCTATTCGGCCCAGCTAATAAAACAACCAATAATTTCAATATTGGAAAAATGTTATTGTACCTTCATGATCTCCTATTTGATTATTCCATCAAATTAAATGTCAATCTATAAGAATATAACATGGCTTAATTCTTCGTATCAAGTACATGTGGCAGGAACGGACAACTCCGAATTTAAGGCTATCATACTTTGTTAATGTAATATTTGCCGTGAGTGCGTCACTAGTGGAAACGAGGGCTTTTGTTGATCCCGAAAATGGGCTTTAACACCGGTTCTTCTACGAACCGGTGTTAAAGGGGGGGCCGTACCAGCGTGGCCTCTGCGGCATTAAAGGAGCCCCCCCTTTAACACCGGTTCGTGCCCCCCAGCCCACACACACCCCAATCTTCCATTCTTTCACATTTTGGAGCCTAGCAAGAGGGTGTGAAGAGTGCTAGTTTGTGTTTTTTTCATATGCACTAGAGGGGTTCGGTGAAATGCCCGAGAGCTCAAAATAAGCTTTCTTGTTGCTCTTTCCGTCTCGGTCGAGGTCGGCAACTATAGTTTCATGTGTCATTGATGTACTACATATATAAATGGTCATCTCCCTATTATTTTTTGATATATACTACATATTAATGCAGATGAATCGGCAATGGATGTACGGTGACCGCCGCACTTCCGAGTACATTACGGCCTCCAAAATTTCATCGTTGTGGCTAATGCAAACCACACACAAAGTTTAACTTTATATACTTTACAAAGTCAGCAGTGAAGCATAAATTCTCCTCTGCTGAGAATGCATGGTGCTGGATGCGATAGTATGAATATATTATTTCAGGGGAATATTCATGGTATTTTCTTAGTATCAAGTCAGGGAAATCATCCCTTCCTATTAATAGGAACAATTCGGTTGTAAGGACGAAGTCCACTAAGTATGAAAATAGTATCTTTATCTAACTTAAAATTATCCTTATATATCAATATATTTAATGGCCACAATATAGTTTATAATTAATCTAGTAGAATTTCAATGTGGGAATTTAAAAGTTAATGGTTGACTAAAATTCAATTGGATTTAGAATCCCATCTATTTTATTCAACAACGAAATGATGAAGCTATAAAAGTGATGATCAGCAAGAACCACATATACTTTGGCAAAGCGCTGAGCATTCCCCATCGGACAATTTCCCCCGACTCCTCTCAAGATGCGACACATGTCCTATTTCCTTCGTCATCTGAAACCAGTCCTGCAATTGTTGCACTGAAGTATAATACCACCCGCCCCGTTCAAGAAAAAAACCTCTACGTGTAGCACAAACTCACCGGGCATCATCGGCTTGTAGCGCCCTCACCAGCAGCATTGACAGCAACACCTTGAGAACCGCTAGCAGCACTACCGTAGACCGGTGGTAGCAGTACCTCACCGCTGCCCGACGATGGCAAAACACCTCCATACTCATATGATAGCATCAAACCTTTGTCCATGCTTTTGTTTCTACAACGACTAGTATAAGTTTAGTTTGTTCGTTGAACCAAAAACCGAGTTAAGAGCAGTCAAACCGGCTTAGCTCAACCCAGAGCCACCGGAATCCTAGTCGAGGTCACTTCTGGGAGAATGATCTTCAGGTCATAAAAATTTCTTACTAGATTATCTTGCATATTGCGCTTCTAGCCAGCCTCCTTCGATATGACATATCCATGCAACACGACCTCTGATTCAGAACAAAAGTTCCGGTGAATCCCATGAGGACATCCTTAATATGGGATGACTATGAACGCTCCAATTATTTAGAAGCATGTAGAAATGACTCCCAAAAACGTCATATGGCCCACATTTTATGAGCTTAAGGAAGAGCGACGCCTACCATAGAGGCGCTCAAGAAGAGATGCCAAGACGAGCTGGATGCACTTTGGAAGAAGCAACATGACAAGTTCGAGGCATTTTGAATGCATACTTGGAGGCATTCATGGTGACTTTCAAGAACAATCTTTATGTAACTTAAACCTTTCCGTATGTATATGTATATATACATCAATATATATTTATTATAATATGGCCATAAGACAGTACACAATGAAATTAGCAGAGTTTCTATGTCGAGATATAGTGAAATTTAATGGATGACTGAAATTCAATTGGATATTTAAGAATTCCAGTTATATAAACTACATCTGATACCATCTTATCTATTGAACAATGAAATACTTAAGCTATAAAATTAAAAACCAACAACAACAACCACTTGGATCATCAGACAAATACTTTGGGAAACGATGAGCGTCCCCCATCGGATAATTTTCCCCGATGCTCGCTCGACCAGTGACATGTGTCCTACTGGCTTCGTCGCGAGAAGGGTGAGAGGCATGTGCTTTGGGAATACTATAAGAATACCGGTTAAAAATAGATTACCACAACAACCCATGCAACCGATCATAGGTTCTTGGGGAGCATTCCGTGGAGCCCATGGTACCTGCACATTGGGTTGTCATTGCACATGAGCATTGGGGTCCCTTCAGGTTGTATTGATCGAGCGCAACACTTTTCTGGCTTTGTTAAACAGTAGCATGATCCGTGTAAAAGTTTTGAAAGCTAGTACATACATTCAAAAGCGCAACACCAATGTAAGACACACATAGTAATTTCCTGATGGTTTTTATTCCCCACTTAACAGGTCCACTGCACTTCCCATTTCCTACCCAACTTTATGTCATTTAACTATTTCACATTGTAACACACATGCCAGAAAGTGGAAGTGGTCATAAGTATATTTTGAATAAATTGTTCCATGCGCTTAAATTGCTCGCATGTAGTAACCTTGAAATGCTTCTACAATGGCGTCATACATTAGGTAGAGCATCAATCTATTAAGTGGATATCTCTACTTCCTAGCTTGTTATCGTTTAGTGTTGGACCCATGGATTCAATTGCTTCAAGATGGATGGTTAGGAAACAATCTCAGAGCTTAGGTAGCTACAGTAAAGGAGTGGAAGATTAATTATGATATAAAATATGAAATTGATTGTACACTAAAGTGGATAATGTAAATTGTTGCCTTTAAACCTTCTAATGCTATAAATATATGTGCACATGAAGAGAGACTTTAATTGATATTAGCTTTTTGGGGTGACGTGGATGTATATAATTGCAAAACAATACCGGTAGTGGGGATATAGCAGATACCCAACTAGGTGGGTCGGGAATTTACCTTTTGGGATGATGTGATAAGAAATTCTGTTGGGATGAGGGGATAAAGTATTATTCTATTTTAACCATTTCTTCCAATGCTATAAATATCGACGGGTCTAGCTCTTCATGTACTCACCAATTGCACTGATAGATGCAATATCTCCTACCTTGATCTCAGTCATCGCCTACTCTAGCTCGATTCAGGTAGTTGGTTTCTTGTTACTCAATTATGGATTTTCTCATCATTAAGCTTACCCGTGCACTTGCATGGGCTAGAACTTTTAAATATTTCTTGCATGAAAAAGTTTATACAGATGAGAAATGTCATACAACATTAATTATTAGTGTCAATCCTTGGTAGCTGTGTATCTAAATGTTTTTTTGTTTTAGACATAGATCCATAGAGTTGTATTCCTTCTATGTATTTGTTGACGGGTTGTATTTGCTAAAATTAAGCTTGTTAATTGTTGTTTTGCAATGTTGGATACATATTGTTTTCGATATAGTGGCCAACATTTTTGGTTTTATTAACGATGGAAAAATATGAGTGTACAATTATTGAAGAAATTATGTACTCAATGATTTCTTAATACGCAGACAACTTTTAGAGATAAACTAGTGCCACTCTTTTGTTTTCTTCATGGAGTAGACCATAGTTGTTCAACACCCCTTTCACTATGATGGTTCATGCCAAAAAAATAGAAATGTTTTCTTGAATGTTAGCCAAAATTAGTGTTGTTTTACCATCCAAATTCAAGAATAACTATAAAAATATATACATTCAGGTTATGTAAACTATAAAAGGAATCCCCAAAAGTCATGTTTATTTATACGTTCAATAATTTTAGGACTATTGCACTTTAAACTTTTTGTCTCATTCAAATAATATAGCAATCTTAAAATCATCTATACTTGACTTAATATTTGTATGTTTAGGTTTTAAAACAAGAATATGGCATCTTTCCAGTGTGAAAAGAAATATGATAATGATGTGCAAGTTGATCGTTCCATGAAGGCTAAGGAGCTGTTTAAGAAATCTAAAGCCATAGTTGTTGAAAAGGAACGCCTTGATAATGACGCAGCTGCCAAAATGCAAATTATCATTGTAGAAGGTATTTTGAAGAATCAAACAAAGGGACCACTGAGTATTATGGATAGCAAAGTATTTGCAGGAAACTTTGTCAAGCAGTTCCCAAACACTATTAGCACCTTCGATGATTTCGCCATGGCAAACATGTACTCTAAAGGTGTCAAGGCTGTTGTGGTGTACTCCGGCACAAATAGAATTGGTTTTGAATGTGCATGGCTCCTTGCTTTTGCAGATACTGAGGCTACTGGAAGGAGGGTAAGTACACAAACATAGAGACTCCATCTTTCCAAATAATTGTTGTCATTACGCATTCCGGAAAAACACAATTCTTAGAAAAATATAAAGGAGCAAAATGTAAAGAGGAGGAACAGAGAAAAACACTTGAGAAAACAAGATTATCGTAGAAATGGTAATAAAATGTGGTAATGATTTTTTCAATCGAATTTCCATTCAAAACTTTAACATTTGTTATCATTTACTAATTCTTTTCATCTTTTATTTTAAATGGGGCAGATATATGCGGAATGTGGCTGCAAAGGTAAATTCGACAACATCAATTGGGAAAATATTGAAAAGAATCTGGATGAATCTGGAGAAACTACTAACCCGTGTGACCCGTTCACTATGACCTCGGTCTATGCTAGCATTGCCAACTCTAGCGGGAATTCTACTGTTGATGCAAAATTCCTTGGCTAAACGAGCTCCACTGATAATTAATGGATTAAGTCTTATGGACTATGATATATTGTAATAATCTTGCAACTATGTTGCCTGTAGCCATCATGTGTGATGTGCTACCCAAAACTTTGATTTTCATATCTTTCCTTCAGACTATGTAATAAATAAGGCTCGGAGCACCCTAGGGTGCAAGGTGAGAAGTGTTGCTCCTAATTATGTAATAAATATATCCACCGGATAACTATCTATTGGATCCTATAATTAATGTTTGTATCCTTATTGTTGTTTAGTTCCGTTCAATTTACTCTATTATAGAACAAGCCTTCATAAACGTGGAAATAGCCTATTGGACACTACTTTTCCAACCGCCACTATCCATGTTGTGTGGTGTGCATGTACTGCGCACACATTTTATTTAACCGCGTGCAAAAGGGAATATGGTTTCTTGAGTCCATCTGTCTGCAAATTGTAGTTCCTTCGCACACGTGTAGTGTTTCCTGATGATGTCAAGTGACTTGTGTTGTTCCATTATATGTGTTCATCTTATTTTCCACACGATTACTTAGGACTTGCCGTATGCTTACTATAGACATTGCCAACATTTTTACTGTGAACCGTCTCTAGTGTAGACCCTGGATCCTAGTAGATGTATGCAAATACGGTACAAAACCTTCATCATAGGTCTACATACATTTGCGACATAGCTTCGTTTGGAACATAGGAGAATGACACACAAATAATAAGAGCCTATTTATCTACTTGTTGGTTACACAGCAAAGTGATGAACATAAGAAGAAATATAGATTAACTAAGTGGAATATTATTTTCCGACCCAAAGACAGGGAGGTTTGGGCATTGAGGTGCTAGAACTTAAAAATAAATGCTTGCTAAGAAAATGGTTGCATAAGCAATTAATATAAGAAGGGGTGTGGAAAGAGTTGTTACACAACAAATATCTGACAAACAAAACTCTAGCACAAGTTGAAGCTAAACCGACCGATTCACCTTTTTTGGAAAGGACTAATGGGAGTAAAAGATGAGTTATTTGCTTGAGGTACTTTTGAAATTGCTGATGGGAAATACATTAGGTTCTGGGAAGATGCTTGGTTAGGAGATATGCCTCTCTCCCAACAATATCCTTCTATTTACAATATTGTACACAGGAAGAATGTTCATGTATACGATATTTTGTCCCACAATCCTATCAACATCGGCTTTAGACGAACTTTAACAGGAAGTAAATGGGATGCATGACTGCATCTATGTGAGAGATTAATGGCAATAAGGCCCAGTTCTTTTTGGGGCTTCTCCGAGAAGCCACCCTCCCCCCAGCTTCCTAGGGAAGACGGTCTAAAAAAATTGCGAGGCTTCCAAAATACTTAAGCCTAAATAAATTTGGAAGCCTCACAATTTTTTTGAACCGGCTTCCCCAGGAAGCTGGGGGTAGGGCAGCTTCTGGGAGAAGCCACCAAAAGAACTGGGCCTAACTTTGACAAATGATCCCGATAAATTTATATGGAGTCTAACTAAGAATGGGGTGTTCATAGTTAAATCGATGTACGAGGATCTCATGAATGGACATCCACGTTTCTCCACAAGATATCTATGGAAGATAAAGATACCAATTAAAATTATGATTATTTTTTCAATAAAGATACCAATATGAAATAAGATAGAAATGATTAGTTTTTCGAGTATGCATATGTGTTAGAGGGAGCATTGGGCCACCAACCTAAGCCAAGCTATGCATCATGGCGGAAGTTTACAACATGAATATTCTATGAAGAACTCTCGCAATATAAAAAGGAAAGAAAGAGAGAGAGATCTACGAGAAGAGTAAACAAAGTGCTGAGAAGTTCATTTAGTCTGTTTGTTCTATCATTGGATCGTGGATGGTCTACCTTTGAACTCAGGGGGCAAGGACCACTCATACAAAG
Organism: Avena sativa; assembly: GCA_916181665.1. Taxonomy (NCBI): domain Eukaryota; kingdom Viridiplantae; phylum Streptophyta; class Magnoliopsida; order Poales; family Poaceae; genus Avena; species Avena sativa. The sequence goes on along the minus strand of OV702300.1, from coordinate 13,115,274 downwards.
GGGCGGGAGGTACCTTAGTGCCACCTTGTTTGAAGTTGTGTGCATATGATGGCGTATCTCTTGTGCTCTTGATAAACTGGGTACATGTGGTCAAGGGGCATGAAACATTTAACTTACAAAGGGTCAAAAACATAAATCATACCTACTACTGTCAAAAACAATGCATGGAACCCCACTCTTATGAATATCGTTGAATTGATCTACATATCTCAAAACTTTATTTTTCTACAATCTATTATTGAAGGACTAGCACACATGTTCCTTGCTAACTTTTTGTTACAAAAGTGTCAAAATTTCAAAATAAAAAAAAGAGTTATCCATAATTTCATAGGTTCATGATACGTTCATTTTGCATCACTATACTATATCATAATTTACTGTTATTCATTTATATATTTCTTATTAAGATGTGATAATTATGTTATTTCATCTATTTTTGCATGTTGGATAACTTTTGGAGGATGAACTACCAGAGTTAGGATTCTGATGGAAAAAGCAGTGTTTAGATGCAATATCCGCGAAGATCAGAAAATTCTAGAAAATACACGAAAAATCCTATTTTTCCAGAAAACGGAGAAAGCCAGAAGGGGAGGAAGAGATGGGCCACAGGGGCCCACACACCCCATGCACGGGCCACCCTGGGTCGCGCCACTAGGGGGTGTGGCCACCCTGGCCCACCTCCTGATTCTCCCCTTCGCCTATAACTTCCTCCCGAAACCCTAATAATCGAGGAGGGACCACAGAAATATTCCGCCGCCTCTACGGGGCGGAAACTACAGAGAGAGAAAGAGCTCTCCGGTAGGCAGATTTTTGTCGGGGAAATTCCTTCTTGGAGAGGGGAAATCGTCGCCATCAACACCGTCATCAAGCTAGACTTCATCGGGATCATCATCATCATCATCATCATCCTCACCATCATCTCCACCAGCACCATCATCACCACTCCATCCCGCTGTAACAATTGGGTTGAATCTTGCATAGTTCTTAGGAGAAACTTTCCCGGTGTTAATTACTTTTGTAGTTGATGCTTGTGAGTGGAACCATGGAATTATTGTTTATGTTCAGATTGTTATTCATCATTATATCATCTCTGATCTTGATCCATATGATGTCTCGTGAGTAGTTCGTTTAGTTCTTGAGGACATGGGAGAAGTCATGTTGTTAGTAGTGGAATTGTGTTGAGTAATATTCAATGGTTTGATATTTAAGTTGTGGTGCTATTCTTCTATTGGTGTCATGTGAACGTCGACTACATGATACTTCACCATTTATGGGCCTAGGGGAATGCATTGTGTATTTGGCTACTAATTGTGGGGTTGCTGGAGTGACAGAAACCTGAACCCCCGTTAGGAAACATTTGCACAAGGGAGTGTAGGATCTCAGAGTTTAATGTCGTGGTTAGGTTTTTATCTTAATTACTTTCTTTTAGTTGCGGATGCTTGCAAGGGGTATAATCACAAGTATCTATTAGTCCAAGTAAGGTCGGTACATTAGCATAGGTTCACCCACACAACACTTATCCAACCAAAGAAGATTAATCAACTATATGAAGCGAAAGCACTTGACAGTATTCTCATATGTCCTCGAGAACGTTTGGTCCTCATAAGTAATACAACCGGCTTGTCCTTTGCTAAGAAATGATTGAGCCACTTGCTGAAATTATTTTTTGTCTTTATTTACTTGCACTTTATTTATTTACATTATCGAAAACCCCTAAAAATTCGTTTGCTAAGTATTTACGGAGAATTCCTAATCCAAACTACTAGTCAACACCTTCTGCTCCTCATTAGGATCGAAACTCCTATTTATCGAAAGTACTAAGATACACCCCATATACTTGTGGGTCATAAGTTTATCCAAACATGCTTAATTGTTCATAGTACTTTCATTGTTTAATTACAAAACAACTTATTGTTAAGCATGTTTATAGTGTAAAAGATATATCACTTTATAGCTCATTTTCTTATTACTATTCTTTAAAGATTGAACCTTGTAAACTTTGTTTAATAATGTATGACATGAAACATAGCAACAAACGCCAAAGTTCATGTTTAGTTTTATCACCTTAATGCTTGAGGACAAGAATAGGTTAAGCTTGGGGATGTTGATGCATGTAAAATACATACATAAACGTTGTAAGTTAATTGATACATATTTGTAACATATATAATGTAATATGCATGTTTTATATTGTTTTTTGGAGATTACCAGTGATCCCCTTTATGTTGGTTATAACTCTACATGACAGGAAGACCCTGTTTTGTGTATTTTTATCTTTTAGGAACCTAAACGAATTCAAATGGAGCTAAGATTCTGGAAAAGGCAATATTTCGTGAAGTGTAATGATCTGGAGTGATTGGACCTCACGAGATGGGACTAGAGGACCAAGAGAGGGTTGGTGATGTGGCCCACCCTACTAGGAGCGCCACCCTACCTCTTTTTTCCTTTGGCCATCCGATTTGTGTCAATTTTTCTCCCATGGAGTTGGTTTGACATAAAAACGCCTAAATAAAGGGTCCCCTAGGGTATCCTCGAGGAGAACGCCACAAACACACAGAAAAACAAAAAAGGAGTCAGAACCAACGAAGATTGGAAGGGAAACTAATCATGCATGGTTGCCATGGTTATTTTTTACAGAAGACCCCTAATTAATTCATAACTACTCACTACACATTAAACAGTCTCCTCGTCATCATAGGACACTGCTAGACACAAGAGAGGCAATTTTTCTTCTTGGTGCGAGCCATATAGACGTGTATCTAAAGTAGAGATGGTGGACTGACCAGGAGGGCGGCGGAACTGGGATTTATGGTATGGGTATGTGGGAAGAAGACACACTTTTAAGACAGGTGGCATTTTTTTTAAGGAATTCGAGCCATCAAAAACTCACTATACAAACTATGATTTATGATGCATCATGTGAGAAGGGGCACTGAAAAAAGGTGGAAACTGGAAAAAATGTTGTAATAATAGATCACCACACACAGAAAGAACCAACCGTTTACGAAGGAGGGCCTTAATAGACCCAATCTATACTAGTGGATGTTCGTGGATGCAAAGTAACATGTATTTCATGGGTTGTGCATCACTAGTAGAAAACATGACACTAGTCCCGGTTTGTAAGAGGCTTTAGTCCCGGATTGCAATCCGTGACTAACATATCGGGACTAAAGGTTAGGCCTTTAGTCCCGGTTCTGTTACAAACCGGGACTAGATTGTCTTCACGTGTCCCAGCTGCGCGCGCTGGGCTAGAGGATCTTTACTCCCGGTTCGTAACATGAACCGGGACAAAAGTTCTTCTGTCGCGGCAGCGTTTTGCACCAAACTGCTGCCGCGGCAGGAGGTGGGGTTTTAGGGTTTTATTTTTTTGTGTTTGATTATTTTTCATTTTGTGTTTTCATATACATATTATTCTACGCTACTACATGCTGTATACATTGATGCATATATAATATAATTTCACTCATGATAACATAAAGACATAAATATATACACAACCGAGACTAGAGCTCGTCTAATTGATTTACACCAAGATCATTACAACGGATACTGTCCTTTTGTGTCTATCCACGATTACACGAAGGTCTATCCACGTTGTACTCTCCTTTTGTGTTTATGATGTACTGAGCAAAAATCCCGACAAGTCATCTTGAATTGCTAGTAGGCGTTCATGTGGTAGGAGCTTATCCCGCATCACATCCAACTATATATAAAGAAGTAGATCATTATGAATGGAACTCAACAAAAAATATGGTATAGAATAAATTGCGAATATATTGTTTACGTACTTGAAGAAAGTCTGTGCCCTGCTCCATACACCCACGAATGAACTCGCATACGTAATATCCACATAAATTAGTCCCCTGTGTCTGCGTCACACACTTTTCGATCGAGAATATAATTCAATCAAATAATAATCAAGCATGATAATTGTATGAATGATAATTGTAATATCCACATAAATTAGTCCCCTAGCTCTCGTACTACTTACCGGGACCGTACGAAAAGTGAGCTCCTCACGCCATTCACCCTGAACTTCCTTCGTGAACCTTTTCCAAACCCTGTCCGGCAAAAAAGAAATGAATGAGTTATTAATTAGTTTACATCTCAGAGAATGAACGAAAGAGACAGATATAGTGCGATAATGATTGAAATTACTTTTGGAGGCAATCAATTATGCTGCGGTAGTCTTTTATCGGCTTCTTTAACGAGTCCGAGATTTCCACTTTTGCACAGTCAACGTCAATGTTTAGAAGAATCCACTGGTAACTGCGCACGTTTATATACACTTAACATCTAGTAAACAAATATTGAATGTGTACAAGACAGTAAGACTCTTACCCATAGTTGTAAGGAAATAGAATTTGTGTTTGTAATGTTGCTCCATTAAAAACATTAGCAAGTTATCCTCCGTTTCCTCGAGGTTATTTATTACCATATGTCCATTAACTCTGTTTGGGTCAACGAACCCAATGCTGTAGATTGACTTTCTTCTACATTCTTGAATCTTCATTCTGCATATATAATAGCATATAGAAGGAGATATAGTGAGGATAACGACAGGAAATGACTTGAACGAGCTGAGTTAGTGACTCAATTACTTACAGACAATAGCAGCTGAGGAGGGACTTGTCGAGGGCGTCTAGGTTGCATAACTGAAATAGTTAACAAAGTTTAATGGAGATCTCGTCTGGACGGAAGTACTCCTCTCCAACTTTACATATGAGAAATTGTCTCCCTTCCTTTGTGACTTTCAAGTACCACATATGAAACAGTCGCATGGAATATCATCGAATACCTCATCGCTGACCAGAGGCTCCCCGTAGACAAATTTTCGTGCTATTGATCCCTTGGTGACATTATCTCCACCGGCTAGAAGTGCTTCGAGGGGCATGTTACACTCCTTGGCTAATTTAATAGCTAATTCCATATCTATTCCACCTTGGGTGGGCTAGGGTAACACCTTGAGCGGGGCGATGGATTGTTTTGCCTGTTTGCCGAGCTGGGCAACTTCTTTTGATTTTCTCCCGCTTGCAGTACTGCTTGATGACTTCTCATTTAGTGTCTTCGTAAGACAGCGTGCATAGTCATCTTTCCTATTTAACACATGTTGGGGTGGTTGCTCAAGGAATGCCTTGAAGTGCTTCTTGAATTTTGGATCAACTAGCACCTGTGGCTCGGGTTGTTTTGGTGCAAAATGGGCCTTCACTTCGGCCCAAGATATCACCGCGCTTTCCTCATCGGTCCGGTGATAAGCTAACTTGGGAGGAGACGGCGGTACTCTTGGGAGGGGATCTTGTCATTTTCGGCGTCGGGTCTCCCTCGACGTAGCGGTGTTATTCTTCCGCTTTCTTCCCTTTGATTCAGTGGGCGGAGGCGGAGGCGCCGGAGATGGAGATGCAGTCGCGCTGCGATCCCTCTCAAGAAGGGGTGGACTATTGTTTCTTGGTGGAGACGGTGGACTCGGAGGTGATGGTGGCCTTGGAGATGATGGATTGCTTCTCGGAGGAGAAGATTGCCTTGGCGCCCAGCCTGGAAACACGATGTGTTGTTTTTTCCAAAGAATGATCCCACCCTCCACTTCTCCAAGTGTTTTCTCCCCTTCGCGTGCAGGGATTTCAAGCTCAAGTGATCGACATGTCGGTTCAACTTCATCCACACCGACATGAGCATAGCCAGCTGGAATCTGACTTCCCTGGTAGGTCGCTTCCGGTGGACAAGGTAACGCAAAGCCGAGCGCCACCTTCATAGAAATGTTCTTCACTGTGACATGTAGCTCACAAGTTGTCTTTGCCTCGACTTCATCCACGGGGTAGCGAACCATCATTGCACCGGCCGTATCATCTATCACCGGTATATTATTGTCCATCAGCATTAGATTATTAGCTTGTACCTCCGTGGAAGCCACGCTGCTTCTCCGCTGAGATGGGCCCACCGGACTGTCTAACGCAGGATCTTGCTGTCGGGCCAGTACTCTAAGTTCATTAATCTGCTCCTGCTGCAGCTTGAACATGGCTTGAAATTCCTTGTTCCTTTTTTCAACCGCCTCCAACCGCGCTGCCTCCTCCACCTTCTAACGGTTCGTTTTTATGGATCGGCTTCTATAAGTGTCGATGTCAGCGGGAAACCCTGTCTTCCATGGAACAGATTGTAGGGTTCGCAGTATAGAAAACAAAAAATTTCCTACGATGTGAACTATGTACCAAGATCTATCTACTAGATACAAACAACGGGCGGATGTATATCCGTAGAGAACATACCCTTGAAGACCGACAAAGCTTAACGAGTTCAACTTGTGGTTGATGTAGACGATCTCTTGCCGATCTCAAGATCGACAGGAAGTCCTAGCACCGCAAATCAGTAGCGCATCCGTGCTCGCACACACGTTCGAGGCACCGAGCAACCTCCGCCTCCTCGCTCCAGCGATGCAGCGGAAGCACAACTCTTTCTTGCCGAATAGCCACCGGGAACATGTATCTCGCTAGTCCGATACCATGGGGGATAAATTCTAGAGGGGGAGAGAGATCCTTCACGACGAGGTGTGTGTGACAAGTGAGGAGGGGGGCTCCTTTTATAGGAGGAGGGGGGCACCCAAGGGGGTGGCCGCCGGCCATGGGGGCTGCCCCCTCCCCTCCTTCATTCATGTGGGTGGACACTCCACTCACAAAATGTCCTTTAAATTCCCTCCACTCAAAAGTCCACTCAAATTTCCACCAAATTTAATGCAAACTCTCATTAAATAAAACTCTTTTATTTTATTCAGAATTTTGTCAATTACTTTAATGACAAACATTCACAAATAACCCCTTGCTAGAATTCCATTTCACATGCATAACCACTTTATGCAATTTCACCCGAAAACCTGTTTCGGTATCTAGTGAAATAAATTCCTGCGCTTGTTCATTCTTTCGGCATGAAACTTTTGCTCCAATTGGATGTCGGTGTCTCTTAAGTGTGTCACCCTACGGTTCGTGAATAATGCGGACATGATCGAGACCCCTCTCGGATCAATAATCAGAAGCGGGATCTGGAGACCCATACTGACTCCCACACATTCAACGATGACTTTCTTGTGATCGTCAGAACCTTTTACGCTAGTATCTTAATCCCTTTGTTTCACGATATATTACATGTCCGAGATTCGATCATCGGTATCTCCATATCTAGTTTGATCTCGTTACCGACATGCACTCTTTTCTCGTTCCCGTGATATAACATTCTAGTGATCAAATCACTTGCTTGCAAGCTAACCAATGTGATATCACCGAGAGGTCCCAGAGTATATCTATCCGTCATCGGGATAAACAAATTCCACTCTCGATCCATGAGCCTCAACATAACACTTTATTAGTTCTGAATCCACCTTTATAATCACCCGGTTACGGTGTGACGTTTGATGTTATCAAGAAACTCTTCCGGTGTTAGTGATTGACATGATCTCATGGTCTAAGGATTAGGATCACTTCGTAAGTTGTTATAGCAATATAAACTCAATGACTTTGATCGTAATGCTATACTTCGGATGAATGTTCATCACACCATTACACTAATGTTGTGATCATGTTATTAACAACATCCAATGTCCATGATCACGAAACCTTGATCATCTTGTTAATCAACGAGCTAGTTTATGAGAGAGGCATAACTAGGAACTTTCTGTTTGTTTATTAAACACACATGTATTAATGTTTCCGTATTAATACAATTATAGCATGCAAAATAAACATCTATCATATACTTGGAATACACATAATAAACACTTTATTATTGCCTCTCAGGGCATATTCCCTTCAGTCTCCCACTTGCACTAGAGACAATAATCTAGTTACATAGTGATAAATCTAACACCCATTGAGTTCTGGTGTTGATCATGTTTTGCTCTAGGGAGATTTTTAGTCAAAGGATCTGCTACATTGAGATCCATATGTACTTTACAAATATTTATATCTCCATCCTTGACATGCTCGCGGATGGAGTGAAACCGGCGCTTAATATGCTTGGAATGCTTGTGAGACCTTGGTTCTTTGGCATTGGCAATGGCACCATTATTGTCACAACAGATCACCATTGGGTCCAACGCGTTTGCAACCACTCCTAGTTCGGATATGAACTCCTTCATCCAAACTGCTTCCTGAGCCGCTTCTGAAGCAGCAACATATTCGGCCTCCGTTGTTGATCCCGCTACCACAGGTTGTTTGGAGCTCCTCCAACTAACCGATCCGCCATTCATGAGAAATACGTATCCGGATTGAGACTTAGAATCATCTGGATCAGTGTCAAAGCTAGCGTCAACATAACACTTAGCAACGAGCTCTTCTTCACCTCCGTATACAAGAAACATATCCTTAGTTCTTCGTAAGTACTTAAGGATATTCTTGACCGCTATCCAGTGTTCCGAACCTGGATCCGATTGGTACCTACTAGTCAAACTAATAGCATGTGCCACATCCGGTCTTGTACATAGCATGGCGTACATTATAGAGCCTATGGCTGAAGCATAGGGGACTTTGTCCATTATCTCTCTTTCTTCCGCCGAAGCCGGACTTTGAGTCTTACTCAATGTCTTGGCTTGCAACATAGGTAAGAACCCCTTCTTACTTCCGTCCATTTTAAATTTCTTTAAAATCTTATCAAGGTATGTACTTTGCGATAGCCCTATTAGGCGCCTAGATCTATCTCTATAGATCTTTATGCCTAATATGTATGACGCTTCACCTAGGTCCTTCATTGAAAATTTGCTGTTTAGATAACTTTTAACACTGTTTAAAAGATCTATATCATTTCCGATCAATAATATGTCATCCACATATAATATCAGAAATGCCACATTGCTCCCACTCACTTTCTTGTAAATACAAGCTTCTCCATAAGTTTGGACAAATCCAAACTCTTTGATCACCTCATCAAAGCGGAGATTCCAACTTCGTGATGCTTGCTTCAATACATAGATGGATCGCTGAAGCTTGCACACCTTGTTAGCATCCTTAGGATCGACAAAACCCTTTGGTTGTATCATATACAACTCTTCTTCAATATTACCATTGAGAAACGCGGTTTTGACATCCATCTGCCATATCTCATAATAAAAATATGCAGCAATTGCTAACATAATCCTAACTGACTTTAGCATCGCTACGGGAGAGAATGTCTCATTGTAGTCAACTCCTTGAATTTGTCGAAACCCCTTTGCGACAAGTCGAGCTTTATAGACAGTCACATTACCATCAGCATCAGTTTTCCTTTTGAAAATCCATTTGTTCTCCATGGCCTTTCGGTCGTGAGGTAAGTCCACCAAGTTCCAAACTTGATTTTCATACATGGATTCCATCTCGGATTTCATGGCTTCTAACCATTTCTTGGAATCCGGGCTCATCATCGCTTCTTCATACGTCGCAGGGTCATCATTTTCATCAACCATGAAATTCGTGACAGGATTTCCGTACAGCTCGGGAGATGCACGCGTCCTGCTAGACCTGCGAGGTTTGGTAGTACTCTCTTTCGGAGTTTCATGATCATTATCATTAGTTCCCTCTTCAACAGGTGGAGCCAACTCCGGAACAACTTCCGGCGCTGCGCTACTCGCCATACTTTGAAGAGAAGGTTCAATAACCTCTTCGAGTTCTACCTTCCGACTACTCACACCTTTCGCAAGAAACTCTTTCTCTAGAAAGGATCCATTCTTGGCAACAAAAACCTTGCCCTCGTATCTGTGATAGAAGGAATACCCAATAGTTTCCTTAGGGTATCCTATGAAGACGCATTTTTCCGCTTTGGGTTCGAGTTTATCCGGTTGAAGTTTCTTCACATAAACATCGCATCCCCAAACTTTAAGAAATGACAGCTTAGGTTTGTTTCCAAACCACAATTCATATGGTGTCTTTTCAATGGATTTAGATGGTGCCCGATTTAAAGTGAATGCAGCAGTTTCTAGTGCATAACCCCAAAATGACAACGGCAAGTCCGTCAGAGACATCATAGATCGAACCATATCTAATAAAGTACGATTACGACGTTCTGACACACCATTTCGCTGTGGTGTTCCGGCAGGCGTGAGTTATGAAACAATTCCACACTCTTTCATGTGAGTGCTAAACTCGTAACTTAGATACTCACCTCCACGGTCGGGCCGTAGAAATTTGATCTTTCTATTACGATGATTTTCCACTTCATTCTGAAATTCCTTGAACTTTTCAAAGGTTTTAGACTTGTGTTTCATCAAGTAGATATAACCGTATCTACTCAAATCATCCGTGAAAGTAACAAAATAACGATATCCACCTCGCGCCGACACACTCATTGGACCACATACATCAGAATGTATGATTTCCAATAAATCTGTCGCCCGTTCCATTGAACCGGAAAACGGCGTTCTAGTCATCTTGCCCATAAGGCATGGCTCACATGTATCAAATGATTCAAAATCAAGTGATTCCAAAAGTCCATCCGAATGGAGCTTCTTCATGCGTTTAACGCCAATATGACCTAGACGGCAGTGCCACATATATGCGGATATATCATCATTAAGTTTAATCCTTTTAGCATCAACATTATGAATATGTGTAACATTATCATCGAGATCTAATAGAAATAAACCATTCATCATCGGTGCATGACCATAAAAGATTTCATTCATATAAATGGAACAACCATTGTTCTCGGATTTAAATGAATAACCACTTCGCATCAAACACGATCCAGATACAATGTTCATGCTTAGTGCAGGCACCAGATAACAATTATTCAATTTTATAACTAATTCCGACGGCAAGTGGAGAGGCAGCGTTCCGACGGCGATCACATCAATGCTTGATCCATTGCCGACACGCATCTTGACCTCACCCCTTGCTAGCGGTCGCTTGTTCTGCAGCCCCTGATTCGAGTTACAAATATTAGCAACTGAACCGGTATCAAATACCCAGGTGCTACTGCGAGCACTAGTCAAGTACACATCAATAACATGTACTACCTCCGTTTCAAGGCTTAAGGCGCACACGCTTTCCAAAGCAAAGTTTAACCAAAAAAATTGAGCAACAAAATCTTGATTATATTGTACATAATTAGTATCATTGGATTCGTATTGAAAAATACTTTCCAGTGATACTAGTTTTATACCAAAACTCTTTACGTATTTAGAGTAATTCTTGGTCAAAAAAAACACGCAAAACGAGGACGCCTTAAGCCCTGAAACGGAGGGAGTATATCATATATACCTTTGTTTGACTTGCCGGCCTTCTTGTCTGCCAGATACTTGGGGCAGTTGCGCTTCTAGTGGCCAGTCCCCTTACAATAGTAGCACTCGGTATCAGACTTAGGTCCAACCCGGGGTTTCTTTTCAGGCACGGCAACAGGCTTGCCGCCCTTACTACCCTTCCGTTTTCCATTCTTGTCTTTCTTGAAACCAGTGTTCCTATTGATCATCAACACTTGATGTTCCTTTTTGATCTTCACTTCTGCAGTTTTAAGCATTGACAGAAGCTCGGGGAAAGACTTCTTCATGCCTTGCATATTATAGTTCATCACAAAGCTCTTATAGCTAGGTGTCAGAGACTGCAGAACACGATGGATGCCTAAGTCAATGGGAATCGTTATTCCCAAGGACACAAGATTATCGGCGTAACCCGACATCTTGAGTACATGCTCACTAATGGAGCTGTGCTCTTCCATCATGCAGCTAAAGAACTTTTCTGAAGCGTTGTAGCTCTCTATAGCAGCATGTGTGTCGAAAATCATTTTCAACTCACCCATTGTATCAAAAGCATTGCTGTTTTCGAAACGCTTTCGAAGTTCTGGCTCTAGCCCATACAATATGCCGCAATGAACTAAGTTGTGGTCCTCCTGACGAGTCTGATAAACATTCTTCTCCTCGTCAGGGGCATCATCTAAAGGTGGGGGGCCTAACGGCGCTTCTAGCACATATTGCTTTTGTGCAGCAGAGAGGAGAATCCTCAAATTCATGGCCCATTCGGTAAAGTTGCTACCGTTCATTGCTAGTTTCTCTTTCTCCATGAACACATTGAAATTAAAAGCAGGTGGTGCCATCTACAACAGAATTTGTAAAGTCTAGACTAAGTGTATGATAGATTGAGTTCAACTAATCCATATTACGAATGAACTCCCACTCAAAAACGACATCCCTCGTGCCTTTTTGGTGATTACATGAACCAAATCCACTATACCAAGTCCGATCATCACGTGAGTCGGTATAGCTTCAAAGGCGAGCATCAAATGGGCATCATATCAACTATATGACTCATGCTTAACCTTTCGGTCCGTGTTCCGAGGCCATGTCTGTACATGCTAGGCTCGCCAAGTTAGAACCTTAGTATTCGCGTGTGTAACTGTTTTACACCCGAAATATGGTCGTGGATCCAAGAACACCCGATCATCACGTGATGTCTTGGAGCGACGAAACATAATCGGTGCATACTAAAGGAAGAACACATTCTTATCTTGATATTTAAATGAGGGATCATCTTATTATGCTAACAAAGCGCTAAACAAGCAATATAAGATGCTATCAAACATCACATGTTTATTAGTGAAATGATATGGTTCCCGCAAATGATCTCTATCATGTGCATCGTGGTATGATCACTATCATACCTATATGTGTAAATCCAAGGTCTATGGAGTTTACACGCTATGTGTGTTATAAGAGTATCATCACATACTTCTACTTACAAAACTACCATATCATAACACTAGCCCAGCAACAATCTAAACTAGACGCCTCTAATTTATCCATTGCAAGTTTTACGTGGCTTAGGGCTTTCGAGATAGAACCGTTCTTACCTACGAACATGAACCACAACGAGGATAACCAAATTGTTGACAACTCGCTTGCAAAATAGATATTGACTATAGTAGGAGAGACAGACACCCGCTAGCCACTTATGCAAACTAGTTGCATGTCAAGCATGGAACAGGTCTCATATGCGAGGACATGTAAAGTTTGTCCGGGCCGCTTCATCCCACTATGCCACCAATATCCAAAATTACAACAAAGGAGCAACAACATGATCATCATCGCCCACATACTCATATGTGTACTGCCCGTGTAAAGTATCTACGCATAGATCCGGCTCTGATACCACTGTAGGGTTCGCAACATAGAAAACAAAAAAATTCCTACGATGTGAACTATGTACCAAGATCTATCTACTAGATACAAACAACGGGCGGATGTATATCCGTAGAGAACATACCCTTGAAGACCGACAAAGCTTAACGAGTTCAACTCGTGGTTGATGTAGACGATCTCTTGCCGATCTCAAGATCGAGAGGAAGTCCTAGCGCCGCAAATCAGCAGCGCATCCGTGCTCGCACACACGTTCGAGGCACCGAGCAACCTCCGCCTCCTCGCTCCAGCGATGCAGCGGAAGCACAACTCTTTCTTGCCGAATAGCCACCGGGAACATGTATCTCGCTAGTCCGAGACCATGGGGGATAAATTCTAGAGGGGGAGAGAGATCCTTCACGAGGAGGTGTGTGTGACAAGTGAGGAGGGGGGCTCCTTTTATAGGAGGAGGGGGGCACCCAAGGGGGTGGCCGCCGGCCATGGGGGCTGCCCGCTCCCCTCCTTCATTCATGTGGGTGGACACTCCACTCACAAAATGTCCTTTAAATTCCCTCCACTCAAAAGTCCACTCAAATTCCCATTAAATTTCAACCAAATTTAATGCAAAATCTCATTAAATAAAACTCTTTTATTTTATTCAGAATTTTGTCAATTACTTTAATGACAAACATTCACAAATAACCCCTTGCTAGAATTCCATTTCACATGCATAACCACTTGATGCAATTTCACCCGAAAACCTGTTTCGGTATCTAGTGAAATAAATTCCTGCGCTTGTTCATTCTTTCGGCATGAAACTTTTGCTCCAATTGGATGTCGGTGTCTCTTAAGTGTGTCACCCTACGGTTCGTGAATAATGCGGACATGATCGAGACCCCTCTCGGATCAATAATCAGAAGCGGGATCTGGAGACCCATACTAACTCCCACACATTCAACGATGACTTTCTTATGATCGTCAGAACCTTTTACGCTAGTATCTTAATCCCTTTGTTTCACGATATATTACATGTCCGAGATTCGATCATCGGTATCTCCATATCTAGTTTGATCTCGTTACCGACATGCACTCTTTTCTCGTTCCCGTGATATAACATTCTAGTGATCAAATCACTTGCTTGCAAGCTAACCAATGTGATATCACCGAGAGGGCCCAGAGTATATCTATCCGTCATCGGGATGAACAAATTCCACTCTCGATCCATGAGCCTCAACATAACACTTTATTAGTTCTGAATCCACCTTTATAATCACCCTGTTACGGTGTGACGTTTGATGTTATCAAGAAACTCTTCCGGTGTTAGTGATTGACATGATCTTATGGTCTAAGGATTAGGATCACTTCGTTAGTTACTATAGCAATATAAACTCAATGACTTTGATCGTAATGCTATACTTCGGATGAATTTTCATCACACCATTACACTAATGTTGTGATCCCGTTATTAACAACATCCAATGTCCATGATCACGAAACCTTGATCATCTTGTTAATCAACGAGCTAGTTTATGAGAGAGGCATAACTAGGAACTTTCTGTTTGTTTATTAAACACACATGTATTAATGTTTCCGTATTAATACAATTATAGCATGCAAAATAAACATCTATCATATACTTGGAAAACACATAATAAACACTTTATTATTGCCTCTCAGAGCATATTCCCTTCACAGATGGGCCAAAGTCTTGTGTTCGTCTGACTTTTTCAGGATTCCCGAGGGAATATGTCTGCTCATCGTTCTCTCTATCGGGAATGAACTTTCCATCTTTTCTCAGTTGTAGCACTTTAACAAGTTCATCTTTGGGTTTAGTAATGGCCTTATTTGTAACAATAGTATCCCCGGTTTCAGTGTCATACGACCCCTCATGCCCAAGGAGCCAATTTTTTGACCTCACGGGCCACTGATTTGTAGCTGGCGTGACCCCTTTTTGACACATTTCTTTCTCGGTTTTTCCCACTTCGGCGCGGCCGTCTTGTAGCCACCTGTCCCCATAGTATGGTGATATTTCTTTTTAGCCGCATTTAACTTATTCTTTTCTGACTTGGCCATAGTTGGTTCTGATTCCTTGTATTTCACAAATGGGGCCCGGTTATCCCGCTGCTTCTCCAGTGGGCCAGTGAATGGCGGAGTCAGCCCCTTCTTGGCAAAGTTGTTGTACAATATTTTCTGCCAGTCCTTGAACTGTCCGCCCATCTTATTAAGGGCCCACTTTCTGACTTGCAACCTCAATGCCTCAGTGAGTTCAGGAGTGTCCAATTCAGGCAGAGAGAAGTGTGCCATGAGTGAATTCCAAAGACCGTCTTTGGCTCTGTCATCGACAAAAGTTTCTCCAACTCGATCACTTTTCTTTCCTGGCTTATTCCACTTCTGAGTGGTGATCGGGATGGCGTCCCTGACTATCGCTCCGCATTGGTATACAAATACACTTGCGGCCTCTTTAGGCTCCAAAGGTTCGCCGAACTCAGACACTAGATCAATAGTGAAACGCATACCATCGGCCAGCTTTTTGGTCGGGCCTCGTTTCCTTGTAGAAGATTCGCCCGATGCGGAGGTCTAAGAGAAGAAACAGTCGTTAGTACATATATATATATAATGAATCAACTAATGTATCTACTAGCTCGTGATCAGTAGAGGCTTTATATACCTTGCCGGTCTTTGCTATGGTGTCTCCACCATCAGTTCCACCGTCGTCTCCACCAAAGAATTCGTCATAGTCGTCTCTTTCGTCGGCTTCATCCAAGTTAAGGTATTGGGAGCCATCATCATCTCCGTCATCGTCTGCTCCATCGTAATGGTAATATCCTGTACCCTCATCTACCATGTTGTACATGATGTGCTCTTCGTTGTCTCTACCCTCCATAACTTAACTAATATAGAAGAAAGATAAAACCATTTTTCTTAATGCGATGAAATAAAGGAAGATAAAGTAATCTAGCTTAAAAAATGCGATAAAGAAAGATAAAGTACCAATTAAACAAGAATGATCTCGAATAATCCAGCTAGTACAACAATAAAGTACCAATTAAACAACAATACATCTCAAATACAAGATGATGGTACCCTATTACACATCTAGCTAGCTCAGTGAAGACGTCGAGCCCCGGCTACTGAGCCGCGGGAGGTGTGCACCCAAAGTGTAGGAACCATCACCGGAGAGTATCTCGGGTAAGGTGCCTAAAGAAGCTGCCAGGTATTGGCGACCCGAACTCCTAAAGTGTACATCTAGCGCCGGACGTGCTCGTCCTCCTCCCTGACACGACGCTGTACCACCTCGTCGGGGGCCGGCTCCCTCTGCATCGCACCTGGACCACTCGACTGCCACCAAAGAAGATCCGGGTCGACGACGACACCCGGATTCCTCACGAGACGACGTCCCCCGGCTGGTAGCACCTCCCAGTGCGAGCCCGGCGGAGCCCAGCCCCATGGATGCCCGGCGATACTGTCTAGTAGCGCTCCGTTGTTTACGCCGAGTGAACGAGGATGAGGAATCGTCATATTCCTAAACACTAAATTAAACCTATATACTTTAAACATGATGAAAATAAATAGTATCAACTAAAATAAACTATATTAAACACTAACTAAATTCACTAACTAAAATAAACTATATTATACACTAACTAAAATCTCTAAGAAAAATTACACTAAAATTAACCCTAAAATAACCCTAAAATTACCCCTAACTAATTAACCCTAAAATTAACCCTAAAATAACCCTAACTAATTAACCCTAAAATCCTAACTAATTAATCCTAAAGTACACTAATAAAATTACACTAACTAATTAACACTAATAAAATAACTAACAAAATTAACACTAGTTAGTGAATTAACACTCACCGCAGGTACGGGCGGCTCCGGTGGTGGTGGACGGCGCGGGCGACATGGGCTCGGGCGGCGCGGGGAGGGGCGGCGCGGTGGCGCTCTGTCGCGTGGGGACGGCCGGCACGGGGGAGGGATGGCGCGGTGACGTGGTGACTGCGAGAGGAGGAAGACGGCGCGGCGGCGGCTGGGTGGCTCTATGTGCTCCGGTTCGGTGCACGAACCGGGACACACGGGGTGGGTATTTATACCCACCCCCCTTTATCCCCGGTTGGTAGTACAAACCGGGACTAAAGGGGGACCTTTAGTCCCGGTTTGTATTACAAACCGGGGCTAAAGGGTTTTCGGCGCGCCGCGTTTCGCGTGCAGCCCCGCACCCCTTTAGCCCCAGTTTGTACTGCAAACCGGGACTAAAGGTCCTTTTTAAAAACTTTTTTAAAAACAAAAAACCTTTTCTAAAACCTTTGTAGAAGTAATTATTATATATAAAAATTTGCAGAAATAAAATTTACATCTACTCTGTTATATATATGTAAATAAAATAATTGTTCCTAAGATTTAAATTGTTCGGATGTTTTGAATTTTTTGTTGTTTCGAACTTAGGTCTTGCATTGGATAGGGGATGAGAATGTTAGAACTTGCATTGGATCTCTCAAAAAACAACATATTGTGAGTCTAAAAATGATTTTTTCGAAAAATCACGGACGTTAGATCATGTACCTGTAGTTCAAACCGGATCCACTTCTTACCTCTTCGGCAGACATTTGTCTTTTTCACCCGGGAAGGACATAAAGGTTAGAGATCCCCCGGTTGGGATATAGTTCATGTAAGGTGGTCTACTATTTTAGAAAAATGGCTTTTCCAAGCGACGAAAAGGAGAACTTCCTCCTGCAACATTGTTCTCCATATCAATATACACATGCATGCACAATATGGGCACCGTATCACAAACTATGTCGTGATTCAACACACAAACATGCCCGTTTTCCTGCCATATCCCACCACTTCCCGCCATGTTTTTTCGCCCTTTCCCTCTGAACGGTACTTTTAGTACCGGTTGTAACCACTAACCGGGACTAAAGATAATTCCCGCCATATACCACTGCTTCCAGCCATGATTTCCCGCCCTTTCCCTCTGATTTGTGCTTTTAGTCCCGGTTGTAGCCACTAACCGGGACTAAAGATATTTCACGCCATATCCCACCGTTTCGCGCCATGTTTTCCTGCACTTTCCATCTATATATAGGCCGACCACGCCATGTCTATCCATACATCCGCACTTTTCCTCTCACAACTATGGACAGTGCCTACTGGGCCATTCTGACCCTCGAGGAGACCGAGGCGTTGTTCGCCTCCAACTACCCTTGCCCGCCGGGCTACCAGCCGCCCGCCGGCTGGATGCTGAGCGCTGAAGGGGTTCCTGTCCCTCCTGTGCCTCAAGGCTCCGCCCGACATGCGGCCATCACGAACCATTTCTACCACGAGCTCACACCGAAGCAGCGGATGGATCCCCAGTGGGATCCCGACAACTACGACACCTGGAATGCCTTCTTCGCTAACCGACGGGAAAGGGAGCTCGACATGTACGAGGGTGATGGCCCGCCCCCGGTGAACCACAATGAAGCCGGCCGGCGTCTGTGGTGGGCGAACCGTACTATCATCGGCGTGATGCGCTACATCGCTGGGGGAGACCATCCTCGCCTGCGGTGCCCACAAGTCCACCCGCCACAGAGCCACAAGAAGGCCCCTCCCCCGCCCGGCGGTAGCGGCATTGTCTTCCAGGTACACATTCTTCTTGCACTTATCCAAATAAATACTTTCAGTGTCATCTAAACAGTGTGTGCATGCATTGTATCCCTTGTTTGTCTGTCCTGAAATGTTACTAAGAGCAGGCCAATCATTGTTGGTTACGAACATCAATGCTCGTAGGTTAAATTCCTCATGTTTGTGCTCATCCCACACACGTACACCTTGTCCGTGCCACAGCTGTAAAATTTCTTCAACTAATGGCCTTAGGTATACATCAATGTCGTTGCCGGGTTTCTTCGGGCCTTGGATGATCACTGGCATCATAATGAACTTCCGCTTCATGCACAACCAAGGAGGAAGGTTATACATACACAAAGTCATAGGCCATGTTCTATGACTGCAGCTCTGCTCCCCAAAGGGATTCATGCCATCCGTACTTAGACCAAACCATAAGTTTCTCGCGTCACCTGCAAAGTCCGGGTACTTTCTCTCAATTTTTCTCCACTGTGACCCATCAGCGGGGTGTCTCAACATCTCGTCTTTCGTACGGTCTTGTTTGTGCCATCACAACAATTTGGCATGCTCTTCGTTTCTGAACAAATGTTTCAGCCATGGTATTATAGGAGCATACCACATCACCTTGGTAGGAACCCTCTTCCTCGGGCGCTCCCCCTCAACATCACCAGGGTCATCTCGTCGGATCTTATACCGCAACGCAGTGCATACCGGGCATGCATCCAAATTCTCGTACTGCTCACCGCGGTAGAGGATGCAGTCATTAATGGATGCATGTATCTTATGTACCTCTAATCCTAGAGGGCAGTCAACCTTCTTTGCTTTGTAAGTACTGGCAGGCAGTTCGTTATCCTTTGGAAGCAGCTTCTTCATTATCTTCAACAACTTTTCAAATCCCTTGTCAGGCACACCGACCTCTAACTTCTATTGCAGCAATTCCAGTGTGCTGCCTAGCTTTTTGTGGCCATCTTCGCAATTCGGGTACAACAATTTGTTGTGATCCTCTAACATCTGCTCAAATTTCAACCTCTCCCTTTCGCTATCACATTCTCCCTTTGCATCAGCAATGGCCCGACCAAGATCATCATCTGGCTCATATGATGCACGTTCTTCTGCTTCTTCTTCATCATTGTCTTCCATTGTAGTACCACCGTATTCAGGGGACATAGGATAGCTGTCATCATTATCTTCATCTTCGTTGTCTTCCATCATAACCCCTGTTTCTCCGTGCTTGGTCCAAAAATTATAGCCAGACATGAAACGGACCGAAACAAATGGCCATGAAGGACTCTTAAGGAAGAGTATTCCTTCTGATTCCGACACTCACCACATGGACAACACATAAAACCATTCCGCTTGTTTGCCTCTGCCACAACGAGAAAAGAACGCACGCCTTTAATGAACTCGTCAGAGATTCGGTCAGCGTACATCCATTGCCATCTCATATGCATTTTATAAGTTCATCAAACAAAATCACGATGCTAAGAGTAGTACTAGTCTAAAAATAAAAGAACACATTGTATACATCAAACAAGCACTGATTTAAAAACTTTCTACTACATCTTTAGTCCCGGTTGGACACACCAACCGGGACTAAAGGGGTTGCGGCAGGATGGGGCCGACATGAGCCCGTTTAGTCCCGAATGGTGTATCCAACCGGGACTAAAGGACACTCCAATCGGGACTAAAAGTGGGTGACAACACTATATGTCGTGAGTGGACACTATGCTAGTGAGTGGCGACACTGTTTCAGTGGGTGGCGACACTATGACAAGGGTGAGTGTCGACACTATGTTGTGCTGCTTAATCTATAAATAGGCTTCATTGTGAACTATCAACTGCAAGGAAGATCGTGTGCAAGACCAGGGACACCACTACGGCGGAGCTTCTCGAGTATGTCTTAGGACCTCGTCCTCAGAAATCTTCGAGGACCTCGCCGTAGAGGCACTCCCTCATAAGTGAAATTAGTTAGCTCCACCAGCATACTGATTTAGCTAGAAAAGATATGAACTAAAAGATGGTGTGCGAGAGCAGGGACACCACTTGGCAGAGCTTCTCGAAGATGTATTAGGATGCCTCGTCCTCAGACATCTTTGAGGAGCTCGCCATTGAGGCACTCCCTAATTCAATTTGGTAGCTCCTTGGCGTGTTCATGTTTTTGTTCTTTCTTTCTTAATTGGCCGATGATTAACTAAAATGCTAGGACGCCATTATATATATATATATATGTGTGCCTTCATAGTTTTGGTACTTATTTTTGTTTTAATGGATTTTTTGACGACGGGTAGAAGAAAGAAGAATATTTTGTTGCTCGACGGTGACATGATATGCACTGTGATCCGTCCAGATTTCAAGACAACGTGTCAAACCAAGATATGTAGATAGGATGAACTCATGTATCTATGTGCTTCGATGAATCAAATGAATTTTGAAAACTATATGTGCCAAATTAACCAAATATATAGAGATAGAATCCACACAAAATCTATCCATTTCTAGAGCATGAAATGAGCTAAAACAAGCAATGAGAGCTGAAATGATGAAGTTGCTAACCTCTTAGGACCCTTGATAGATGTGGAGCAAAAAATCTTCACAAATCTTGAGAAAAATGGGGAAGAAATCGAGCTTGAGGGGAGAAATTTGATAGGAATGATTGTGTGAGCTTGAAATCGCTCGGGCTGGGAAGGGGAAGAAGATATAGTCGGGGACTTTAGTCCCGGTTTGAGAAACAAACCGGGGCTAAAGGTCCACGCATCTGCTCTTTTCCAGCGCCAGACCCTTTTGCCCCGGTTTGTTAAACGAACCGGGGCTAAAGTTCTCATACGAACCGGGGCTAAAGTTCCTATACGAACCGGGGTTAATGTCTTCTGGTCCCTACGGCCGTTTCTAGCCGTTGGAACAGGGCATTAGTCCCGGTTTGTACCAGAACCGGGAAAGGTCCGTTTTCTACTAGTGCATGGGGGAAGCGGGTGAAACTGGATCGTCTGATAGACGTGAATGGACGGTTCACAAACTATTTAAAGGTACATTTTTTAGAACTTCTTATGTCTCACTAGGTTGATATCATCCTACTATTTGTGCAAATTCTTAATTGTAACCTAGTTACAACTTATAAAATTTATACTAATTCTCAGTTACAACCTACTTGCAACTCATTAAGTTCTCGGTTACAACCTAGTTGCATCTTATGTATAACTCTCACATTGCATGAACCACGAGATAAATCCAATGATAAGAGAGGTGACCTGAAAACTAGCAAATTCGAAAGTTTATATACAAAAAAGTTGCAGTATATTCAATGCATGATTTATTCTATTCTGACATCCGACTAGAAACTCTATGTAAAATTATTACATGGAGACAGAGTGAGCAGTACACAAGGCTCAGTCGATGACTATGACTGTACTTCTTTAATCTCGAATGTACAAACATTCAGGTTATAAAGTACAATTTGATGTATAAAATAATATTCTGCAACCAGTTACACAATAGCTCTACCTATTACATGGAGAGTTTGGATTTTTGCTAGCCCTTACAAAATCATATTACATCGGTTCTTTATTTCCAGTATACAGCGGTGGTAATATATAGTTCAATTCCCCCTACCCGTTGGGACGCAAATATGACTGAGATATTGATTGCTGAGTGGGTTTATTTAGAGGACCAGCTAAATTGCGTTATTACTATCACAACCATGGCTGCTATTAATTTTAACTTGCATTCAGAGTTCTTTTTGCAAATACTCTAGAATGTACTCATCGGTACCACGACCTGCGGGCTACTAAGGATGTCGGCTTTGTGCTAGCCAAGCTCTCCAGCCAGACCTCGTCGGCCACGGTGGCACTGTCGTCGTCGTTCGTTGCAGTGCCACCTCCAGACGGCGCTCGCCTCGTTGACGATCGTCAGTCGCCCATGGCCGAAGCTCGCCTGTCGGAACACCGAAAGTGGCGCCGACTTGTGGTCCTCGATGAACCTTCAAAAAACAAGGTTTACATAAAGATCCATTCAAATCAAGAGAAGTTGGATGTGATGTCGATGTACTTGGTTGCAAGGCCTTCCCTGTTGCCGCCATCGCCGATGGTGATGTACACCGGACCTCGGCCGTCGGCTTGGTTGTCGTAGATCCTCGTCTAGGTCATCGATCACCCACAAAATGGCACGGTTAGTTTGATTAGTTTGATCAATAGATCGATGATTAATTTGTAGAACAAATGGGACAGAAGGATTACGAATCGCTCGTAGGCATGGACGTGTCCGGCGAAGACGATGTCCACTCTAGCATCATAGAGAAGCCTCTCCATGGCGGCGCGCATGTCCTCGCCGTCGCCCTGGTGCGCTTCGTTGGTGTTGTACCACGGTGTGTGAAACACCACCAGTAGCCACGACGTCCTCTGCCGGTCCACGTTGGCGAGGTCCCTCTTCAGCCATGCGTACTACTCGGACCCCTGCTTGAATCCGGCATATGAGCCCAGCATCACCACGTGGGCCGCGGCACCTTCCACATCGAAGGAGTAGTAAAGGTTGGACTTGGAGTGGCTGTCCTCGTGCGGCATGAGCCACCGCTTGTTGTAGGCGAGAAACGCAATCTTATCATCCTTGTGATGCGCCTCTATCTCGTGGTTACCCTCCGTCACCATCCACGGCCGGGTCCTTGCCTGTGGCTCCACAAGCCGCCCGAACGTGTCCCAATATGGCTGATACATATCTGCATAGGATAGGTCACCGGGGAGCAGCAACATGTCGTAATCCGTGGCGCTGATGTGCGACAATGTCGACTTGGTCCATTCTGTCTGCCCTAGGTCGCCAATGATAACAAACTCGTTTGGAAAGTTTGCTGGATGAGTCCTGAGGCAGAAATCTTTATCGCCGACCTTCCCACAACGATAGTAGTAGATCGTGCTTGGCTTGAGCGGACCGATTTTGACGTAGTGTATCGCGCCAGAGTGGTACATGGCGTATCTGTATGATGTGTGGCTTCCCTTCGCGGACGATGTGTACCTGCCCGGAGATGTTCCGTACTCCACAATGGATGGCGCATTACGACCGTCGGTGACCCAGGAGACCCTCATATGGTTTGTTCCCACCGTTGAAATGTGCACCTAGATTAAAGTTACCATGTCAAGGAGATAAATATCCTTTGCAATAGAGGCCGTAAACAACAAATAGAAAGACGCATACAGATGGGAAATACTCTCCCTACATATGGTATGTTTTGACGAAATAGAGGAACTTCTCAAATTAGTGAAATGCGATTTTTAACGAAATCTGTTTTCGTATTTCACCTGACAAAGCAAGCAACTATGTAATTGATGTCCTTACGAAAAATCACTTTTAGCCCCCCTCTCATCTCAATACCAAATCTGGAACTTTGAAAATCATCATAAATTCTTGATGATAAGTGACCAGAAAAGACTATTTGACTGTTCGTCGGGATCTATTTAAACTTTCTTTCTAGAGGGAGGCTGATTTTGGTTTTGAGAGATAAAAGTGTGTTTTATCCTCGTCCTGGTTATTCCATTTTTTTAGATTAATATGATGCCAATTTGTTTATGATTTTGTTATGTACAATTGACATGTAGTTAGGGTACTATGAATTAATCACTGTGCTAATCTGCAAATAGTTTTCGTGGCTAGTATATTAAGTTATACTATGTAATCTGCCACTTTAGCATGATTTATAGACTTTTTTGTAACAAGAGATGATCGCACTTTTTTATTGACACTAATGTTTGTAAATGTTCAATGAAGCTAATCCTATGTTCTAACTGAAACCTGAGTTTGAGTCGCTACAAGGAACATCATTTCTGTCCATAGTGCGACGATCAACCAGAGACAATGAGTATAAAAGAGAGTTGAACAAACAAAGAAACGAGTTCCCTCAATTTCCACCTCTAAAATAGTTTAACAAAAAAGGGTCTGGCTCTAAAAACCTGTAAGTAGATTGCTGATAAAGGCAAACTGTAGTATTTGTCTAAAAAAATTAAAAAATAAAGCTCAAACACCAATGAACTATGCAAGAACTTAAGTATCAATCGATAAAAACTCTTTGTTCTGTCATGTTAAGGCAACTAATTCAAATATCTTGCAAAGTCCCCACAACCTAGAAGAACAGAGGGAGGATCAACCCTTACCTGTTGTGGATAGTTTGACGTATTTTCATGTGCGGTCAACACTAACGGTCTTGGCGGCGGCCGAACATACTCTTTGGCATTGGTGCGCCGCAACATCAGCTGAAGTTTGATGATGTATGAAGATCAATGTAATAAGTTAGCTAGGTTGGAAATAATTAACTAGAATGAAATTATGTCCAAAGTAAAATTTGTGTTCGAGTATCAGTTAAGATTTATTAACTATTAAAGTATGACAGAAGGAAGCATATGTTTATTCTGGAGCACAATAAAATAACTAAAAGGCCATATCGATTACCACTGTGAACGAAATCAATTTAAAGGAGAGCGAAAGAAATCAAAATATATTACCTCGTTGTGGATAAGATGTCTTGGAAATTGTTCTCGATGAAGATACAATTGTGCATCAGATGTAACGTGTCTATAGATGGAGTCCTATCAGAAAACCCACCGTATTGAAGTACTATAGCTTGCGTTGTGAATACGCGATATAAAAAGTATTAGGTCCCATGGGGAATCCCATACCTTTCGGTTTCATGGAATAAGAAATAGCATCAATTACAAGAGATGGCACAAAAGATAGCAATATAACAGAAAGAAGAATATTTTTCTCTTATATTAATATTTTGTGGCATGTACCTCTAGTATGTTACGAACTGTTTGCTGTCTGGCCAGGGGGTGCCAGGATCAAAAGTCTGTGTTGTCAAACTCATCTTATATGTATATATTCTCAAATTTTTACATATCCTTTTGTAATTTTTCTCATGTACATGAAGGATTGACAAGAATCCTGTGTAGTCATTTGACTAGACAGAACGCACAGATCATTGGAACAGGGTGTCTGGCTGTATCTATCAGGTGCAGATCATTGGAACACACAGTCCAACGAAAAATTATTATACCTTCTTGAGGACATGAGAACTTCTCTAATGCATTTTCAAGTAGATGCTAACTAACAATACATGTTAAAAGTTGGGCATATTAATAATTAAAATATTTATAACATACTCAGCGACAATAATTAGAATCATATCACACTTACTGATGAACTAAATACTATGTGTACATGAACGACTTCTACCATGCTGACCAACAAAAAAATACGGATCAACGACGAGAAATAGTCGCCAGTGTGTGTGCGATGCAAGGGGGCTATGTCGATGGAGAACATAGGTGCAAAATCAGATGTTGAAGATGAAGCAGAAGTCGAGGGAGTGAAGAACTCCGTGTGACAGAGAAGTAGCAAGATGTCATGCGAAGATCCTTCCCAAAAACTCTCGTGGTGTAGAATCCCAAGGATAAGTATGATAGAAGAACCAATCTATACTACTCCGTAGTGAGTTTGAGTTATTAATTAATCATTCTTCCTCGTACACTTTTTATTGGTTGTCCAGGTTTCATCGCATGAGCTCCTAAATATGGTTACAATGAGCTTGAGTACCTGCATGGATTTTGCAAATGTTCTCAACTCAATTACCTTATGTCCATAGATATACATCCCTACCATACAAATTAGGTTTCTCTTTTCAGTATATTCCATACGAGAATATGTTCTACATAGTGCTTGTCTTTGCCGTTTTCGACTAAATATGTTAAATTCTGAAGGGGGGGACACATTCCAGATTCTTTATGTCTAGGTATAAATCAAAATATGGTTTAACATTCACAGGATGTCCACAAAAATGGTGTCTCTTCATATTTTCGATGACAAAACATGCACGATGACTGTTGTGTTGTTTCCAAAAAAAGGATTAAGCATCACGTTTCCTTTTGTAAGACAGTTTTAGACAAATAAAATATCCAGAAAGACATGGGGTTTTAATTTGAAATTGGAGAGGAATAACTAGAAGATGAAATAGGTTTTTGGCATAAATATTTTTAGAACAAATATGCATGATGATGTCATGACGATGCACAAAAGTAAAAACAACATGTGATTTTATTATTTAAGGTTTTCTAGGGTGCTACATATAACCCCCTAGTATAGATTGCTCATCTATTATCAGTAGTAGAACTCATGGAATCATAGACTGCATGGAATCGGTTCTGGCCTTAATAATGAGTGGTCGCCAAATATATGAAATGTGAAGAATGAAATTAAAAGTATAACCCACTAGTGTAGATTAGCTATTTTCAAGGGCGGAACCGATTCCATTCACAGTCTTTGATTCCATGAGTAGATGATTCCGTGAGTAGTAGAAATCGCCGAATGGGAGACTATGCATGGAGTCGGTTCTGGCCTGATTTTTTACCCTCCTCGGACGGTTTACCCATAAAAATGTCTCCATAAGAGAAACCGACTCGAATAAAGTAATTTACAGTCGACTAGAAATAGAAAATGTCTGCAAAAATGGTAGAGCGGGGTAAAAAATCAGGCAAGCTGCACTAAATGCGTTGCACGATGATTGTTGTGTTGTTTCCAAAAAACCGATTAAGCATCATGAGTTTGCATTTATGTCTTCCCACTAGTGGAAAAGAAGGCTTCCGTTCCGTGCAGAACTAGGCACCGGTCCGGCTTGTTACGGGCCAGGACTATAAGGTCTCTAGGCTACGAACATGAGGAACCTCTAGTTCCGGGTCTTTAGTCATGTGGTGGACTCTAGTCTGGGGCCGTAGGGAACCGGGATTAGAGATAGGGGCCTCTAGTCCCTATTTGGTAGTCCCGGATCCAAACCGGGACTAGAGCCCGTTACGGTCTGAGACTAGAGGCCCGTTTTCCACAAGTGTCTGTTCATTTAAAAGCCATTTGTAAAAAATCTTATGGTCAAGTGCACGTGTCGTTCCCGTTTTTTCTTTATTTTCTTTTCAACTCACTCAACGTGTTACAAGACTCACGGTCTACCCTTGCTTATATATGCAAGCTAGACCTGACTAATACTAAACCTAAACCATCACGTACATACGTACGGATACTACTAGTACTAGGACTCACACGTACACTTGCCTAACTAGGAAACCATTCTAGACTAAGACACGTACACACCACACATACCACGGACACATAGTCCTAGTGCTACTCGGACATAGACTAGTACCACTCGGACTCTCTTACCAAGATGAAGCTAACAATCTCTCCCTAATCTTGATTGACTACTCTTCGTCTTCCATGCTTCTCTGATCTTGAATCCTTGTAGATCTGCGTTTTGTCTAGGTCTCGCACCACGACAAGTCTAATTGGCTCTCCCCAATTTTGACTTGGAATTTACGGAACAACTCAAGTATGATCCGGACTACCCAGCCCCGCTAGCAAACCTTGTGAAATCTCACCACCCGTGGAACACACCGTCTACCCTAGCGCAATACATGCCGATCTCCTGGCGTGGACTAGACCATCCACTTCGGCCTCATGTAGAGACATGGCCTCATTGAAGAGACTCACCTTAACTGGTTTACCGCTCCTTCACACTTGAACTTGATCCTCTCGTCGAGACACATAGACGACCTGATTGAGGCACGCAAATTGCGTCTTCGTCCATACGATGAACAGTCCCTCAACCTTCACTCGCTTCAACTGCAACGGATCCTCACAGAGACAAGCACTTGGACACGACAACGACTCACGGACAACACCGACCGGACTTGCTACCTTGCACACACTTGACTCCTTGACTCATACTCTCCCGGACGACGATCTTGACAAGATTCTTCAGCACCGCACCCCGGTACCACCGCACGCATCAACGATCATCCCCATCCACCACCTCGCTGACAACACCTCGCCCGACTTCTTCCTCCTTGTCACTCCTCCGAGTGACGATCGCCCGCCGTCTAACTGATGACAGCATGCCTGCCGTCTCCACCCGATTGCCCGCCCCGAGGCGCTAGTCGGGTCGCCTCCCCGGGGCAAGCGTGGCTTTAAATCTTCGACCTCGCTCTGATACCAATTGTTGGAATTTGCCCACAGATCGACTACATCAAACTAGACAAACAAACACGTTAAAAAATCTTATGGCCAAGGGCACGTGTCGTGCCCGTTTTTTCTTTATTTTCTTCTCAACTCACTCAATGTGTTACAAGACTCACGGTCTACCATTGCTTATATATGCAAGCTAGACCTGACTAATACTAAACCTAAACCATCACGTACATACGTACGGATACTACTAGTATTAGGACTCACACATACACTTGGCTAACTAGGAAACCTTCCTAGACTAAGACACGTACACACCACACATACCACGGACACACATAGTCCTAGTGCTACTCGGACATAGACTAGTACCACTCGGACTCTCTTACCAAGATTAAGCTAACAGGCGTGTGCACTGCCGCGAGGCACGCGAGCAGGATTGCGCCGAGGACGACAAAAGTTGTCGAGCCAGACATGGCTGGATGAAAGTTTATAGCATGAATATTCTTTGAATAACTCTCGCAATATAAAAAGGAGAGAGAGAGAGAGAGAGAGAGATCTATGAGAAGAGTAAACAAAGTGTTGTGAAGTTCATTAAGTATGTTTGTCCTATCATTGGACTATGGATGGTCTACCTTGGAACTCAGGGGGCAAGGACCACTCATACAAAGGGGTAGGAGGTACCTCAGTGCCACCTTGTTTGAAGCTATATGCATATGATGGCGTATCTCTCATGATCTTGATAAACTGGGTACTTGTGGTCAAGGGGCATGAAACATTTAACTTACAAAGGGTCAAACACATAAACCATACATACTACTATCAAAAACAATGCCTGAAACCCCACTCTTATGAATACCGTTGACTTGATCTACATATGTTCCCTGCTAACTTTTTGTTACAGAAGCTCCAAAAGATCAAAATAATAAAAAGAGTCTCCCATAATTTCATAGGTTCATCCAAGCATGCTTAATTTTTCATGGTACTTTCATTGTTTAATTACAAAACAACTTATTGTTAAGCATGTTTATAGTGTAAAAGAGATATCACTTTATAGTTCATTTGCTTATTACTATTCTTTAAAGATTGTACCTTGTAAAATTTGTTTAATAATGTCTGACATGAAACATAGCAACAATCTCCAAAGTTCATGTTTAGTTTTATCACCTTCATGTTCGAGGACGAGTATAGGTTAAGCTTGGGGATGTTGATGCATGTAAAATGCATACATGAACTTTGTAGTTTATTGATACATATTCCCACATATTTGCAACAAATATAATGTAATATGCATGTTTTATATTGATTTTTGGGGATTTACCAGTGATCCCCTTTCTGTTGGTTATAATTCTGCAGGACAGGAAAACCATGTTTCGTGTATTTTTATCTTTTGGGGACCTAAACAAAGTCAAATGGAGCTAAGATTCTGAAAGAGCCAATATTTCGTGAAGAGTAATGATCTGGAGTGATTGGACCTCACAAGAGGGGACTGGAGGCCCAAGAGAGGGTTGGTGATCTGGCCAACCCTACTAGGAGCGCCACCCTACCTCTTTTCTCCTTCGACCATCCGATTTGTGTAAATTTTTCTCCCACGGACTTGTTTTGACATAAAAACGCCTAAATAAAAGGTACCCTAGGGTATCCTTGAGGATAACATCGCAGACACACAGAAAAACAAGAAAAGAGTCAGAACCAGCGAAGATTGGAAAGGAAACTAATCATTCATGGTTGCCATGGTTATTTCTTTTACAGAAGACAGCTAATTAATTCATAACTAATCACTACACCATAAACATTCTCCTCTTAATCATAGGAGATGCATGCTCAATATGGCGTTGATGCGCTCCTTGGACACTGCTAGACGCAAGAGAGGCAAGTTGTCTTCTTGGTGCGAGCCCTATAGGCGCGTGTCTAAAGTAGAGCTGGTGGTCTAACAAGGAGGGCGGTGAAACTGGGCTTTATGGTACGAGCATGTGGGAAGAAGACACAGTTTTAAGACAGGTGGCAGTTAGGTTTTTTAAGGAATTCGAGCCATCAAAAACTCACTATACAAACTATGATTTATGATGCACCATGTGAGAAGGGGCAAAAAAAGGTGGAAACTGGACAAAATGTGGTAATAATGAACCACCACGCACGGAACCAACCGATTTACGAAGGAGGGCCTTAATAGACCCAATCTATACTAGTGGATGTTCGTGGATGCAAAGTAACATGTATTTTAGGGGTTGTGCGTGGGGGAAGCGGGTGAAACTGGATCATCTGATAGACATGAATGGACGGTTCACAAACTATTTAAAAGTACGTTTTTTGCCATTTTATGGAAATCTATCGCATCCCTAAATTAAATATAAATGGTGCAGAAGTTGCGAAAAGTTTATGGAAGTGCATAGAGATCTCTGACGCCTGAGAACTTTTTTTGTCTCAGTATGCTGATATCATCCTACTATTTATACAAATTCTTAGTTGCAACCTAGTTGCAACTTATAAAATTTGTACTAATTCTCAGTTGCAACCTACTTGCAACTTATGTAACCTATTTACAACTTATGTGTAACTCCCACATTGCACGAATCGCAAGATAAATCTAATGATAAGAGAGGTGACTAAGGCATAGAAAGTTCTTATGCACTTGAGAACTAGCAAATCTGAAAGTTTATATACAAAAAAGTTGCATATTTCCGGTATGTTCAGTGCATGATTTGTGCTATTCTGGCATCTGGCTAGAAACTCTATGTGAAATTATGCGAAGATAGAGTGAGCATGACACAAGGCGCAGAGGATGACTATGACTGTATTTCTTTAATCTGGAATGTACAAACATTCATGTCATAAAGTACAATTTGATGTATATAATAATATTCTGCAACCAGTTATGCCCAATAGCTTTACATATTACATTTTATATTATAGTACGGACATAGGTTCTTTATTTCCAATACAGCGGTGGGAATACAATTTCTATAGTTTTTGATAGAAATTTAGAGCAACTCCACGTACGTAAACAATTTCTATAGTTTTTTATTACAATCAAATTGTGTTTAGTTTCATATTCATATAGGCTAACTCCTTTTTTAAATCAGATCGAACGTCTACGGGACGGTCTTCTACCAAAGGATCGCATACGAGCAATTCAGGAGGAATTGGCGGGATTCTTGGATGCAGAAGTCCTAAACACACAAGGGGAATACTACTCGGCTGTGTATAGACAATAGGAATTGTAAAAATAGCAACTTTCAAGAAATTGGCCGGTAGCATCGAATAGCAACTTTTGTATGTAGTGCATGAACTCGATCCGTGTATTGAATGTAATGTTGTCATGATGATCTTGTGTAATATAAGGTTCCTTCGTTGATAAGTGCAAAACACTAAATAAACAATAAAACAACCTAAATGAATTCTCTGCCGCGGCACAAAAAGTGGCGAAAATGCTGCCGCGGCAACAAAATGTGCCAAAATGAATTCTCTGCCGCGGCAGAGAAATGGGCAAAATCTCTGCCGCGGCAGCAGGTTATTAGTCCCGGTTCGTGTGCTCCACCCCCCCCCCTCGCGCTCTGATGCCGCCACGTGTGCCCCATTTGGTTATTAGTCCCGGTTCGTGTTACGAACCGGGACTAATGCTCCACACCCCCTCGCGCTCTGATGCCTCCACGTGTGCCCCATTTGTCCCAGTTGGTGGGGCAACCGGGACTAAAGGTTTGAGCTTTAGTCCCGATTGCCCCGTCCCGGTTGAGCAACCGGGACTAATGGCCCTTACCAACCGGGACGCATGGACCCTTTTCTACCAGTGTTATATTATAGTACAGACATATTACATCGGTTCTTTATTTCCAATACATCGGTTCTTTATTTCCAATACATTTTATATTATAGTACGGACATATTACATCGGTTCTTTATTACATTCTATATTTCCAATCATATTACATCGGTTCTTTATTTCCAATACAGCGGTGGTAATACATAGTAGTTCAATTCCCTACCCGTTTGGAACGCAAATATGACTGAGATATTGACTGCTCAGTCGGTTTATTTAGAGGACCAGGTAAATTGCGTTATTACTATCACACCCATGGCTGCTACTGGTAAAGTCGGTGACAAAACCGGACGACAGAGCTATTAATTTTAACTTGCATTTAGAGTTATTTTGTGTAGTAGTGAACCACCGGCCGGGCAAATACCAATCCAGGCTGACAGGGCAAATACCCTAGAATGTACTCATGGGTACCTCGACCTGCGCGCGGCTACTAGGGATGTCGGCTTTGTGCTAGCCAAGCTCTCCAGCCAGACCTCGTCGGCCACGGTGGCATTGTCGTCGTCATTGCAGTGCCACCTCCAGACAGCGCTCGTTGCGTTGACGATACTTAGTCGCCCGTGCCCGAAGCTTGCTTGTCGGAACACCGAAAGTTGAGCCGACTTGTGATCCTCGATGAAGCTTCAAAAAAAGAAGATTAACATAATAATCAAAATTACAGCGAGATCCATTAAAATCAAGAGCAGTTGGATGTGATGTCAATCACATATACATACTTGCTTGCAAGGCCTTCCCTGTTGCCGCCATCGCCGATGGTGATGTACATTGGACCTCGGCTGTCGGCCTGGTTGTCGTAGATCCTCGTCTAGGTCATCGATCACCCACAAAATTGCACGGTTAGTTTGATCAGTCGATGGATGATTAATTTGTAGAACAAATGGGACAGAAGGATTACGAATCGCTCGTAGGCATGGACGTGTCCGGCGAAGACGATGTCCACTCTAGCATCGTAGAGAAGCCTCTCCATTGCGACGCGCATGTCCTCGCCCTCGCCCTGGTGCGCTTCGTTGGTGTTGTACCACGGTGTGTGCAACACCACCAGTAGCCACGACGTCCTCTGCCGGTCCATGTTGGCGAGGTCCCTCTTCAGCCATGCGTACTGCTCCGACCCCTGCTTGAAACCGGCATATGAGCCCAGCATCACCACGTGGGCCGCGCCACCTGCTACATCGAAGGAGTAGTAAAGGTTGGACTTGGAGTTGCTGTCCTCGTACGGCATGAGCCACCGCTTGTTGTAGGCGAGAAACGCAATCTTATCATCCTGGTGGTTCGCCTCCATATCGTGGTTACCCTCCGTCACCATCCACGGCCGGGTGCTCGCCTGCGGCTCCACAAGCCGTCCGAACGTGTCCCAATATGGCTGGTACATATCTGCGTATGACAAGTCGCCGGGGAGCAACAACAAGTCATAGTCCAAGGCGTCGATGTGCGACAACGTCGACTTGGTCCAGTCTGTCTGCCCTAGGTCGCCAATGACAACAAACTCAACGGGCAGTTGTGCCGGAGGAGTCTTGAGGCGGAAATCCTCATCGCCGACCTTCCCACAGCGGTAGTAGTAGATCGTGTTGGGCTTGAGCGGCCCAATCGTGACGTGGTGTATCGCGCCAGACTGGTACATGGCGTATCTGTATGTAGTGTGGCTTCCCTTCGCGGACGATGTGTACTTGCCCGGAGATGTGCCGTACTCCACAATGGATTGCGCACTACGATCGTCCGTGACCCAGGAGACCCTCATCTGGTTTGTTCCCGCCGTTGAAATGTGCACCTAGATTAAAGTTACCATGTCAAAGAGAGAAATATCCTTTGCAGTAGAGGCCGTAAACAACAAACGGATAAACAGATACAGATGGGAAATACCCTCCCAACATATGGTATGTTTTGACGAAGTTGAGTAACTTCTCAAACTTGTGAAATGCGATTGTTAACAAAATCGGTTTTCGTATTTCACCTGACAAAGCAAGCAACTATATACTTGATGTCCTTACAAAAAAAAATCACTTTTAGCCCCTCTATCATCTCAATAACAAATCTAGCCATTTGAAAGTCAGAAGAAACTCTTGATGATAAGTGGCTAGAAAAGACTATTTGGCTTGTCGACGGGGATCTATTTGAAGTTTATTTCTAGAGGGAGGCTGATCGATTTTGGTTTTGAGAGATTAAAATGTGTTTTATTCTCGGTCCTGATGATTCCATTTTTTTAGATTAAGATGATGCCAATGTGTTTTTGTTTATGTTAGGTACAATTGACATGTAGTAAGGTTACTATGAATTAATCACCGTGCTAATCTGCACATAGTTTTCGTGGTTAGTATATTAATTTATACTATGTCATCTTCCACTTTAGCAAGATTTACAGATTTTTTTGCAACAAGAGATGATCACACTTTTTTATTGACACTAACGTTTGTAACTTTTGCAATGAAGCTAATCCTATGTTCTAACTGAAACCTGAGTTTGAGTCGCTACAAGGAACATCGTTTCTGTCCATAATGCAACGATCAACTAGAGATAATGAGTATAAAAGAGAGTTGAACAAACAAAGAAACGAGCTCCCTCAATTTCCACCTCTAAAATAGTTTAACAAAAAAAGGGTCTGGCTTTAAAAACCTGTAAGTAGATTGCTGATAAAGGCAAACTGTAGTATTATTTGTCAGAAAAAATTATTAAATAAAGCTCAAACACCAATGAACTATGCAAGAACTTAAGTATCAATTGATAAAAACTCTTTGTTCTATCATGTTAAGGCAACTAATTCAAATATCTTGCAAAGTCCCCACGGCCTAGAAGAACAGAGGGAGGATCAACCCTTACCTGTTGCGGATAGTTTGAAGCATTTTCATGCGCGGTCAACACTAACGGTCTTGGCGGCGGCCGAACATACTCTTTGGCATTGGTGCGTCGCAACATCAGCTGAAGTTTGATGATGTATGAAGATCAATGTAATAAGTTAGCTTGGTTTGAAATAATTAACAAGAATGAAATTATGTCCAAAGTAAAATTTGTGTTAGAGTATCAGTTAAGATTACTAACTAATAAAGTATGACACAAGGAAGCATATGTTTATTCTGGAGCACAATAAAATAACTAAAAGGCCATTTCGATTACCACTGTGAATGAAATCAATTTAAAGGAGAGCGAAAGAAACGTGAAATCAAAATATATTACCTCGTTGTGGATAAGATGTCTTGGAAATTGTCCTCGATGAAGATACAATTGGGCATAAGATGTAACGTATTTATAGATGGAGTCCTATCAGAAAACCCACCGGATTGAAGTACTATAGCTTGCGTTGTGAATACGCGATATAGAAAGTATTGGGTCCCATGGGGAATCCCATACCTTTCGGTTTCATGGAATAATAAATAGCATCAATGACAAGAGATGGCACAAAAGATAGCAATATAGCAGCAGGAAGAATATTTTTCTCTTATATTTAATATTTTGTGGCATACCTCTAGTATGTTACAAACTGTTTGCTTCTCTGGCTGTATCTATCAGGTGCAGATCATTGGAACACACGGTCCAACGAAAAATTATTATACCTTCTTGAGGACGTGAGAACTTCTCTAATGCATTTTCAAGTAGATGCTAACTAACTATACATGTTAAAAGTCAGGCATATTAATAATTAAAATATTTATAACATACTCAGCAACAATAATTAGAATCAT
This sequence comes from Avena sativa, assembly GCA_916181665.1. Taxonomy (NCBI): domain Eukaryota; kingdom Viridiplantae; phylum Streptophyta; class Magnoliopsida; order Poales; family Poaceae; genus Avena; species Avena sativa. The sequence goes on along the minus strand of OV702300.1, from coordinate 13,079,141 downwards.
ATCACACTTACTGATGAACTAAATACTATGTGTACATGAACGACTTCTACCATGCTGACCAACAAAAAAATACGGATCAACGACGAGAAATAGTCGCCAGTGTGTGTGCGATGCAAGGGAGCTATGTCCATGGAGAACATAGGTGCAAAATCAGATGTTGAAGATGAAGCAGAAGTGGAGGGATTGAAGACGGAGAAGTAGCGAGAAGTCATGCGAAGATCCTTCCCAAAAACGTTATATGTCCTCTCGTGGTGTAGAATCCCAAGGATAAGTATGATAGACGTGAATGGACGGTTCACAAACTATTTAAAGGTACATTTTTTAGAACTTCTTATGTCTCACTAGGTTGATATCATCCTACTATTTGTGCAAATTCTTAATTGTAACCTAGTTACAACTTATAAAATTTATACTAATTCTCAGTTACAACCTACTTGCAACTCATTAAGTTCTCGGTTACAACCTAGTTGCATCTTACGTATAACTCTCACATTGCATGAACCACGAGATAAATCCAATGATAAGAGAGGTGACCTGAAAACTAGCAAATTCGAAAGTTTATATACAAAAAAGTTGCAGTATATTCAATGCATGATTTATTCTATTCTGACATCCGACTAGAAACTCTATGTAAAATTATTACATGGAGACAGAGTGAGCAGTACACAAGGCTCAGTCGATGACTATGACTGTACTTCTTTAATCTCGAATGTACAAACATTCAGGTTATAAAGTACAATTTGATGTATAAAATAATATTCTGCAACCAGTTACACAATAGCTCTACCTATTACATGGAGAGTTTGGATTTTTGCTAGCCCTTACAAAATCATATTACATCGGTTCTTTATTTCCAGTATACAGCGGTGGTAATATATAGTTCAATTCCCCCTACCCGTTGGGACGCAAATATGACTGAGATATTGATTGCTGAGTGGGTTTATTTAGAGGACCAGCTAAATTGCGTTATTACTATCACAACCATGGCTGCTATTAATTTTAACTTGCATTCAGAGTTCTTTTTGCAAATACTCTAGAATGTACTCATCGGTACCACGACCTGCGGGCTACTAGGGATGTCGGCTTTGTGCTAGCCAAGCTCTCCAGCCAGACCTCGTCGGCCACGGTGGCACTGTCGTCGTCGTTGCAGTGCCACCTCCAGACGGCGCTCGCCTCGTTGACGATCGTCAGTCGCCCATGGCCGAAGCTCGCCTGTCGGAACACCGAAAGTGGCGCCGACTTGTGGTCCTCGATGAACCTTCAAAAAACAAGGTTTATATAAAGATCCATTCAAATCAAGAGAAGTTGGATGTGATGTCGATGTACTTGGTTGCAAGGCCTTCCCTGTTGCCGCCATCGCTGATGGTGATGTACACCGGACCTCGGCCGTCGGCTTGGTTGTCGTAGATCCTCGTCTAGGTCATCGATCACCCACAAAATTGCACGGTTAGTTTGATTAGTTTGATCAATAGATCGATGATTAATTTGTAGAACAAATGGGACAGAAGGATTACGAATCGCTCGTAGGCATGGACGTGTCCGGCGAAGACGATGTCCACTCTAGCATCATAGAGAAGCCTCTCCATGGCGGCGCGCATGTCCTCGCCGTCGCCCTGGTGCGCTTCGTTGGTGTTGTACCACGGTGTGTGAAACACCACCAGTAGCCACGACGTCCTCTGCCGGTCCACGTTGGCGAGGTCCCTCTTCAGCCATGCGTACTACTCGGACCCCTGCTTGAATCCGGCATATGAGCCCAGCATCACCACGTGGGCCGCGGCACCTTCCACATCGAAGGAGTAGTAAAGGTTGGACTTGGAGTGGCTGTCCTCGTGCGGCATGAGCCACCGCTTGTTGTAGGCGAGAAACGCAATCTTATCATCCTTGTGATGCGCCTCTATCTCGTGGTTACCCTCCGTCACCATCCACGGCCGGGTCCTTGCCTGTGGCTCCACAAGCCGCCCGAACGTGTCCCAATATGGCTGATACATATCTGCATAGGATAGGTCACCGGGGAGCAGCAACATGTCGTAATCCGTGGCGCTGATGTGCGACAATGTCGACTTGGTCCATTCTGTCTGCCCTAGGTCGCCAATGATAACAAACTCGTTTGGAAAGTTTGCTGGAGGAGTCCTGAGGCAGAAATCTTTATCGCCGACCTTCCCACAGCGATAGTAGTAGATCGTGCTTGGCTTGAGCGGACCGATTTTGATGTAGTGTATCGCGCCAGAGTGGTACATGGCGTATCTGTATGATGTGTGGCTTCCCTTCGCGGACGATGTGTACCTGCCCGGAGATGTTCCGTACTCCACAATGGATGGCGCATTACGACCGTCGGTGACCCAGGAGACCCTCATATGGTTTGTTCCCACCGTTGAAATGTGCACCTAGATTAAAGTTACCATGTCAAGGAGAGAAATATCCTTTGCAATAGAGGCCGTAAACAACAAATAGAAAGACGCATACAGATGGGAAATACTCTCCCTACATATGGTATGTTTTGACGAAATAGAGGAACTTCTCAAATTAGTGAAATGCGATTTTTAACGAAATCTGTTTTCGTATTTCACCTGACAAAGCAAGCAACTATGTAATTGATGTCCTTACGAAAAATCACTTTTAGCCCCCCTCTCATCTCAATACCAAATCTGGAACTTTGAAAATCATCATAAATTCTTGATGATAAGTGACCAGAAAAGACTATTTGACTGTCGTCGGGATCTATTTAAACTTTCTTTCTAGAGGGAGGCTGATTTTGGTTTTGAGAGATAAAAGTGTGTTTTATCCTCGTCCTGGTTATTCCATTTTTTTAGATTAATATGATGCCAATTTGTTTATGATTTTGTTATGTACAATTGACATGTAGTTAGGGTACTATGAATTAATCACTGTGCTAATCTGCAAATAGTTTTCGTGGCTAGTATATTAAGTTATACTATGTAATCTGCCACTTTAGCATGATTTATAGACTTTTTTGTAACAAGAGATGATCGCACTTTTTTATTGACACTAATGTTTGTAAATGTTCAATGAAGCTAATCCTATGTTCTAACTGAAACCTGAGTTTGAGTCGCTACAAGGAACATCATTTCTGTCCATAGTGCGACGATCAACTAGAGACAATGAGTATAAAAGAGAGTTGAACAAACAAAGAAACGAGTTCCCTCAATTTCCACCTCTAAAATAGTTTAACAAAAAAGGGTCTGGCTCTAAAAACCTGTAAGTAGATTGCTGATAAAGGCAAACTGTAGTATTTGTCTAAAAAAATTAAAAAATAAAGCTCAAACACCAATGAACTATGCAAGAACTTAAGTATCAATCGATAAAAACTCTTTGTTCTGTCATGTTAAGGCAACTAATTCAAATATCTTGCAAAGTCCCCACAACCTAGAAGAACAGAGGGAGGATCAACCCTTACCTGTTGTGGATAGTTTGACGTATTTTCATGTGCGGTCAACACTAACGGTCTTGGCGGCGGCCGAACATACTCTTTGGCATTGGTGCGCCGCAACATCAGCTGAAGTTTGATGATGTATGAAGATCAATGTAATAAGTTAGCTAGGTTGGAAATAATTAACTAGAATGAAATTATGTCCAAAGTAAAATTTGTGTTCGAGTATCAGTTAAGATTTATTAACTATTAAAGTATGACAGAAGGAAGCATATGTTTATTCTGGAGCACAATAAAATAACTAAAAGGCCATATCGATTACCACTGTGAACGAAATCAATTTAAAGGAGAGCGAAAGAAATCAAAATATATTACCTCGTTGTGGATAAGATGTCTTGGAAATTGTTCTCGATGAAGATACAATTGTGCATCAGATGTAACGTGTCTATAGATGGAGTCCTATCAGAAAACCCACCGTATTGAAGTACTATAGCTTGCGTTGTGAATACGCGATATAAAAAGTATTAGGTCCCATGGGGAATCCCATACCTTTCGGTTTCATGGAATAAGAAATAGCATCAATTACAAGAGATGGCACAAAAGATAGCAATATAACAGAAAGAAGAATATTTTTCTCTTATATTAATATTTTGTGGCATGTACCTCTAGTATGTTACGAACTGTTTGCTGTCTGGCCAGGGGGTGCCAGGATCAAAAGTCTGTGTTGTCAAACTCATCTTATATGTATATATTCTCAAATTTTTACATATCCTTTTGTAATTTTTCTCATGTACATGAAGGATTGACAAGAATCCTGTGTAGTCATTTGACTAGACAGAACGCACAGATCATTGGAACAGGGTGTCTGGCTGTATCTATCAGGTGCAGATCATTGGAACACACAGTCCAACGAAAAATTATTATACCTTCTTGAGGACATGAGAACTTCTCTAATGCATTTTCAAGTAGATGCTAACTAACAATACATGTTAAAAGTTGGGCATATTAATAATTAAAATATTTATAACATACTCAGCGACAATAATTAGAATCATATCACACTTACTGATGAACTAAATACTATGTGTACATGAACGACTTCTACCATGCTGACCAACAAAAAAATACGGATCAACGACGAGAAATAGTCGCCAGTGTGTGTGCGATGCAAGGGGGCTATGTCGATGGAGAACATAGGTGCAAAATCAGATGTTGAAGATGAAGCAGAAGTCGAGGGAGTGAAGAACTCCGTGTGACAGAGAAGTAGCAAGATGTCATGCGAAGATCCTTCCCAAAAACTCTCGTGGTGTAGAATCCCAAGGATAAGTATGATAGAAGAACCAATCTATACTACTCCGTAGTGAGTTTGAGTTATTAATTAATCATTCTTCCTCGTACACTTTTTATTGGTTGTCCAGGTTTCATCGCATGAGCTCCTAAATATGGTTACAATGAGCTTGAGTACCTGCATGGATTTTGCAAATGTTCTCAACTCAATTACCTTATGTCCATAGATATACATCCCTACCATACAAATTAGGTTTCTCTTTTCAGTATATTCCATACGAGAATATGTTACATAGTGCTTGTCTTTGCCGTTTTCCACTAAATATGTTAAATTCTGAGGGGGGGGACACATTCCAGATTCTTTATGTCTAGGTATAAATCAAAATATGGTTTAACATTCACAGGATGTCCACAAAAATGGTGTCTCTTCATATTTTCGATGACAAAACATGCACGATGACTGTTGTGTTGTTTCCAAAAAAAGGATTAAGCATCACGTTTCCTTTTGTAAGACAGTTTTAGACAAATAAAATATCCAGAAAGACATGGGGTTTTAATTTGAAATTGGAGAGGAATAACTAGAAGATGAAATAGGTTTTTGGCATAAATATTTTTAGAACAAATATGCATGATGATGTCATGACGATGCACAAAAGTAAAAACAACATGTGATTTTATTATTTAAGGTTTTCTAGGGTGCTACATATAACCCCCTAGTATAGATTGCTCATCTATTATCAGTAGTAGAACTCATGGAATCATAGACTGCATGGAATCGGTTCTGGCCTTAATAATGAGTGGTCGCCAAATATATGAAATGTGAAGAATGAAATTAAAAGTATAACCCACTAGTGTAGATTAGCTATTTTCAAGGGCGGAACCGATTCCATTCACAGTCTTTGATTCCATGAGTAGATGATTCCGTGAGTAGTAGAAATCGCCGAATGGGAGACTATGCATGGAGTCGGTTCTGGCCTGATTTTTTACCCTCCTCGGACGGTTTACCCATAAAAATGTCTCCATAAGAGAAACCGACTCGAATAAAGTAATTTACAGTCGACTAGAAATAGAAAATGTCTGCAAAAATGGTAGAGCAGGGTAAAAAATCAGGCAAGCTGCACTAAATGCGTTGCACGATGATTGTTGTGTTGTTTCCAAAAAACCGATTAAGCATCATGAGTTTGCATTTATGTCTTCCCACTAGTGGAAAAGAAGGCTTCCGTTCGGTGCCGAACTAGGCACCGGTCCGGCTTGTTACGGGCCAGGACTATAAGGTCTCTAGGCTACGAACATGAGGAACCTCTAGTTCCGGGTCTTTAGTCATGTGGTGGACTCTAGTCTGGGGCCGTAGGGAACCGGGATTAGAGATAGGGGCCTCTAGTCCCTATTTGGTAGTCCCGGGTCCAAACCGGGACTAGAGCCCGTTACGGTCTGAGACTAGAGGCCCGTTTTCCACAAGTGTCTGTTCATTTAAAAGCCATTTGTAAAAAATCTTATGGTCAAGGGCACGTGTCGTTCCCGTTTTTTCTTTATTTTCTTTTCAACTCACTCAACGTGTTACAAGACTCACGGTCTACCCTTGCTTATATATGCAAGCTAGACCTGACTAATACTAAACCTAAACCATCATGTACATACGTACGGATACTACTAGTACTAGGACTCACACGTACACTTGCCTAACTAGGAAACCATCCTAGACTAAGACACGTACACACCACACATACCACGGACACATAGTCCTAGTGCTACTCGGACATAGACTAGTACCACTCGGACTCTCTTACCAAGATGAAGCTAACAATCTCTCCCTAATCTTGATTGACTACTCTTCGTCTTCCATGCTTCTCTGATCTTGAATCCTTGTAGATCTGCGTTTTGTCTAGGTCTCGCACCACGACAAGTCTAATTGGCTCTCCCCAATTTTGACTTGGAATTTACGGAACAACTCAAGTATGATCCGGACTACCCAGCCCCGCTAGCAAACCTTGTGAAATCTCACCACCCGTGGAACACACCGTCTACCCTAGCGCAATACATGCCGATCTCCTGGCGTGGACTAGACCATCCACTTCGGCCTCATGTAGAGACATGGCCTCATTGAAGAGACTCACCTTAACTGGTTTACCGCTCCTTCACACTTGAACTTGATCCTCTCGTCGAGACACATAGACGACCTGATTGAGGCACGCAAATTGCGTCTTCGTCCATACGATGAACAGTCCCTCAACCTTCACTCGCTTCAACTGCAACGGATCCTCACAGAGACAAGCACTTGGACACGACAACGACTCACGGACAACACCGACCGGACTTGCTACCTTGCACACACTTGACTCCTTGACTCATACTCTCCCGGACGACGATCTTGACAAGATTCTTCAGCACCGCACCCCGGTACCACCGCACGCATCAACGATCATCCCCATCCACCACCTCGCTGACAACACCTCGCCCGACTTCTTCCTCCTTGTCACTCCTCCGAGTGACGATCGCCCGCCGTCTAACTGATGACAGCATGCCTGCCGTCTCCACCCGATTGCCCGCCCCGAGGCGCTAGTCGGGTCGCCTCCCCGGGGCAAGCGTGGCTTTAAATCTTCGACCTCGCTCTGATACCAATTGTTGGAATTTGCCCACAGATCGACTACATCAAACTAGACAAACAAACACGTTAAAAAATCTTATGGCCAAGGGCACGTGTCGTGCCCGTTTTTTCTTTATTTTCTTCTCAACTCACTCAATGTGTTACAAGACTCACGGTCTACCATTGCTTATATATGCAAGCTAGACCTGACTAATACTAAACCTAAACCATCACGTACATACGTACGGATACTACTAGTATTAGGACTCACACATACACTTGCCTAACTAGGAAACCTTCCTAGACTAAGACACGTACACACCACACATACCACGGACACACATAGTCCTAGTGCTACTCGGACATAGACTAGTACCACTCGGACTCTCTTACCAAGATTAAGCTAACAGGCGTGTGCACTGCCGCGAGGCACGCGAGCAGGATTGCGCCGAGGACGACAAAAGTTGTCGAGCCAGACATGGCTGGATGAAAGTTTATAGCATGAATATTCTTTGAATAACTCTCGCAATATAAAAAGGAGAGAGAGAGAGAGAGAGAGAGAGAGAGAGAGAGAGAGAGAGAGAGATCTATGAGAAGAGTAAACAAAGTGTTGTGAAGTTCATTAAGTATGTTTGTCCTATCATTGGACTATGGATGGTCTACCTTGGAACTCAGGGGGCAAGGACCACTCATACAAAGGGGTAGGAGGTACCTCAGTGCCACCTTGTTTGAAGCTATATGCATATGATGGCGTATCTCTCATGATCTTGATAAACTGGGTACTTGTGGTCAAGGGGCATGAAACATTTAACTTACAAAGGGTCAAACACATAAACCATACATACTACTATCAAAAACAATGCCTGAAACCCCACTCTTATGAATACCGTTGACTTGATCTACATATGTTCCCTGCTAACTTTTTGTTACAGAAGCTCCAAAAGATCAAAATAATAAAAAGAGTCTCCCATAATTTCATAGGTTCATCCAAGCATGCTTAATTTTTCATGGTACTTTCATTGTTTAATTACAAAACAACTTATTGTTAAGCATGTTTATAGTGTAAAAGAGATATCACTTTATAGTTCATTTGCTTATTACTATTCTTTAAAGATTGTACCTTGTAAAATTTGTTTAATAATGTCTGACATGAAACATAGCAACAATCTCCAAAGTTCATGTTTAGTTTTATCACCTTCATGTTCGAGGACGAGTATAGGTTAAGCTTGGGGATGTTGATGCATGTAAAATGCATACATGAACTTTGTAGTTTATTGATACATATTCCCACATATTTGCAACAAATATAATGTAATATGCATGTTTTATATTGATTTTTGGGGATTTACCAGTGATCCCCTTTCTGTTGGTTATAATTCTGCAGGACAGGAAAACCATGTTTCGTGTATTTTTATCTTTTGGGGACCTAAACAAAGTCAAATGGAGCTAAGATTCTGAAAGAGCCAATATTTCGTGAAGAGTAATGATCTGGAGTGATTGGACCTCACAAGAGGGGACTGGAGGCCCAAGAGAGGGTTGGTGATCTGGCCAACCCTACTAGGAGCGCCACCCTACCTCTTTTCTCCTTCGACCATCCGATTTGTGTAAATTTTTCTCCCACGGACTTGTTTTGACATAAAAACGCCTAAATAAAAGGTACCCTAGGGTATCCTTGAGGATAACATCGCAGACACACAGAAAAACAAGAAAAGAGTCAGAACCAGCGAAGATTGGAAAGGAAACTAATCATTCATGGTTGCCATGGTTATTTCTTTTACAGAAGACAGCTAATTAATTCATAACTAATCACTACACCATAAACATTCTCCTCTTAATCATAGGAGATGCATGCTCAATATGGCGTTGATGCGCGCCTTGGACACTGCTAGACGCAAGAGAGGCAAGTTGTCTTCTTGGTGCGAGCCCTATAGGCGCGTGTCTAAAGTAGAGCTGGTGGTCTAACAAGGAGGGCGGTGAAACTGGGCTTTATGGTACGAGCATGTGGGAAGAAGACACAGTTTTAAGACAGGTGGCAGTTAGGTTTTTTAAGGAATTCGAGCCATCAAAAACTCACTATACAAACTATGATTTATGATGCACCATGTGAGAAGGGGCAAAAAAAGGTGGAAACTGGACAAAATGTGGTAATAATGAACCACCACGCACGGAACCAACCGATTTACGAAGGAGGGCCTTAATAGACCCAATCTGTACTAGTGGATGTTCGTGGATGCAAAGTAACATGTATTTTAGGGGTTGTGCGTGGGGGAAGCGGGTGAAACTGGATCATCTGATAGACATGAATGGACGGTTCACAAACTATTTAAAAGTACGTTTTTTGCCATTTTATGGAAATCTATCGCATCCCTAAATTAAATATAAATGGTGCAGAAGTTGCGAAAAGTTTATGGAAGTGCATAGAGATCTCTGACGCCTGAGAACTTTTTTTGTCTCAGTATGCTGATATCATCCTACTATTTATACAAATTCTTAGTTGCAACCTAGTTGCAACTTATAAAATTTGTACTAATTCTCAGTAGCAACCTACTTGCAACTTATGTAACCTATTTACAACTTATGTGTAACTCCCACATTGCACGAATCGCAAGATAAATCTAATGATAAGAGAGGTGACTAAGGCATAGAAAGTTCTTATGCACTTGAGAACTAGCAAATCTGAAAGTTTATATACAAAAAAGTTGCATATTTCCGGTATGTTCAGTGCATGATTTGTGCTATTCTGGCATCTGGCTAGAAACTCTATGTGAAATTATGCGAAGATAGAGTGAGCAGGACACAAGGCACAGAGGATGACTATGACTGTACTTCTTTAATCTGGAATGTACAAACATTCATGTCATAAAGTACAATTTGATGTATAAAATAATATTCTGCAACCAGTTATGCCCAATAGCTTTACATATTACATTTTATATTATAGTACGGACATAGGTTCTTTATTTCCAATACAGCGGTGGGAATACAATTTCTATAGTTTTTTATAGAAATTTAGAGCAACTCCACGTACGTAAACAATTTCTATAGTTTTTTATTACAATCAAATTGTGTTTAGTTTTATATTCATATAGGCTGACTCCTTTTTTAAATCAGATCGAACGTCTACGGGACGGTCTTCTGCCAAAGGATCGCATACGAGCAATTCAGGAGGAATTGGCGGGATTCTTGGATGCAGAAGTCCTAAACACACAAGGGGAATACTACTCGGCTGTGTATAGACAATAGGAATTGTAAAAATAGCAACTTTCAAGAAATTGGCCGGTAGCATCGAATAGCAACTTTTGTATGTAGTGCATGAACTCGATCCGTGTATTGAATGTAATGTTGTCATGATGATCTTGTGTAATATAAGGTTCCTTCGTTGATAAGTGCAAAACACTAAATAAACAATAAAACAACCTAAATGAATTCTCTGCCGCGGCACAAAAAGTGGCGAAAATGCTGCCGCGGCAACAAAATGTGCCAAAATGAATTCTCTGCCGCGGCAGAGAAATGGGCAAAATCTCTGCCGCGGCAGCAGGTTATTAGTGCCGGTTCGTGTGCTCCACCCCCCCCCCCCCCCTCGCGCTCTGATGCCGCCACGTGTGCCCCATTTGGTTATTAGTCCCGGTTCGTGTTACGAACCGGGACTAATGCTCCACACCCCCTCGCGCTCTGATGCCTCCACGTGTGCCCCATTTGTCCCAGTTGGTGGGGCAACCGGGACTAAAGGTTTGAGCTTTAGTCCCGATTGCCCCGTCCCGGTTGAGCAACCGGGACTAATGGCCCTTACCAACCGGGACGCATGGACCCTTTTCTACCAGTGTTATATTATAGTACAGACATATTACATCGGTTCTTTATTTCCAATACATCGGTTCTTTATTTCCAATACATTTTATATTATAGTACGGACATATTACATCGGTTCTTTATTACATTCTATATTTCCAATCATATTACATCGGTTCTTTATTTCCAATACAGCGGTGGGAATACATAGTAGTTCAATTCCCTACCCGTTGGGAACGCAAATATGACTGAGATATTGACTGCTCAGTCGGTTTATTTAGAGGACCAGGTAAATTGCGTTATTACTATCACACCCATGGCTGCTACTGGTAAAGTCTTGTGACAAAACCGGACGACAGAGCTATTAATTTTAACTTGCATTTAGAGTTATTTTGTGTAGTAGTGAACCACCGGCCGGGCAAATACCAATCCAGGCTGACAGGGCAAATACCCTAGAATGTACTCATGGGTACCTCGACCTGCGCGCGGCTACTAGGGATGTCGGCTTTGTGCTAGCCAAGCTCTCCAGCCAGACCTCGTCGGCCACGGTGGCATTGTCGTCGTCATTGCAGTGCCACCTCCAGACAGCGCACGTTGCGTTGACGATACTTAGTCGCCCGTGCCCGAAGCTTGCTTGTCGGAACACCGAAAGTTGAGCCGACTTGTGATCCTCGATGAAGCTTCAAAAAAAGAAGATTAACATAATAATCAAAATTACAGCGAGATCCATTAAAATCAAGAGCAGTTGGATGTGATGTCAATCACATATACATACTTGCTTGCAAGGCCTTCCCTGTTGCCGCCATCGCCGATGGTGATGTACATTGGACCTCGGCTGTCGGCCTGGTTGTCGTAGATCCTCGTCTAGGTCATCGATCACCCACAAAATTGCACGGTTAGTTTGATCAGTCGATGGATGATTAATTTGTAGAACAAATGGGACAGAAGGATTACGAATCGCTCGTAGGCATGGACGTGTCCGGCGAAGACGATGTCCACTCTAGCATCATAGAGAAGCCTCTCCATTGCGACGCGCATGTCCTCGCCCTCGCCCTGGTGCGCTTCGTTGGTGTTGTACCACGGTGTGTGCAACACCATCAGTAGCCACGACGTCCTCTGCCGGTCCATGTTGGCGAGGTCCCTCTTCAGCCATGCGTACTGCTCCGACCCCTGCTTGAAACCGGCATATGAGCCCAGCATCACCACGTGGGCCGCGCCACCTGCTACATCGAAGGAGTAGTAAAGGTTGGACTTGGAGTTGCTGTCCTCGTACGGCATGAGCCACCGCTTGTTGTAGGCGAGAAACGCAATCTTATCATCCTGGTGGTTCGCCTCCATATCGTGGTTACCCTCCGTCACCATCCACGGCCGGGTGCTCGCCTGCGGCTCCACAAGCCGTCCGAACGTGTCCCAATATGGCTGGTACATATCTGCGTATGACAAGTCGCCGGGGAGCAACAACAAGTCATAGTCCAAGGCGTCGATGTGCGACAACGTCGACTTGGTCCAGTCTGTCTGCCCTAGGTCGCCAATGACAACAAACTCAACGGGCAGTTGTGCCGGAGGAGTCTTGAGGCGGAAATCCTCATCGCCGACCTTCCCACAGCGGTAGTAGTAGATCGTGTTGGGCTTGAGCGGCCCAATCGTGACGTGGTGTATCGCGCCAGACTGGTACATGGCGTATCTGTATGTAGTGTGGCTTCCCTTCGCGGACGATGTGTACTTGCCCGGAGATGTGCCGTACTCCACAATGGATTGCGCACTACGATCGTCCGTGACCCAGGAGACCCTCATCTGGTTTGTTCCCGCCGTTGAAATGTGCACCTAGATTAAAGTTACCATGTCAAAGAGAGAAATATCCTTTGCAGTAGAGGCCGTAAACAACAAACGGATAAACAGATACAGATGGGAAATACCCTCCCAACATATGGTATGTTTTGACGAAGTTGAGTAACTTCTCAAACTTATGAAATGCGATTGTTAACAAAATCGGTTTTCGTATTTCACCTGACAAAGCAAGCAACTATATACTTGATGTCCTTACAAAAAAAAATCACTTTTAGCCCCTCTATCATCTCAATAACAAATCTAGCCATTTGAAAGTCAGAAGAAACTCTTGATGATAAGTGGCTAGAAAAGACTATTTGGCTTGTCGACGGGGATCTATTTGAAGTTTATTTCTAGAGGGAGGCTGATTTTGGTTTTGAGAGATTAAAATGTGTTTTATTCTCGGTCCTGATGATTCCATTTTTTTAGATTAAGATGATGCCAATGTGTTTTTGTTTATGTTAGGTACAATTGACATGTAGTAAGGTTACTATGAATTAATCACCGTGCTAATCTGCAGATAGTTTTCGTGGTTAGTATATTAATTTATACTATGTCATCTTCCACTTTAGCAAGATTTACAGATTTTTTTGCAACAAGAGATGATCACACTTTTTTATTGACACTAACGTTTGTAACTTTTGCAATGAAGCTAATCCTATGTTCTAACTGAAACCTGAGTTTGAGTCGCTACAAGGAACATCGTTTCTATCCATAATGCAACGATCAACTAGAGATAATGAGTATAAAAGAGAGTTGAACAAACAAAGAAACGAGCTCCCTCAATTTCCACCTCTAAAATAGTTTAACAAAAAAAGGGTCTGGCTTTAAAAACCTGTAAGTAGATTGCTGATAAAGGCAAACTGTAGTATTATTTGTCAGAAAAAATTATTAAATAAAGCTCAAACACCAATGAACTATGCAAGAACTTAAGTATCAATTGATAAAAACTCTTTGTTCTATCATGTTAAGGCAACTAATTCAAATATCTTGCAAAGTCCCCACGGCCTAGAAGAACAGAGGGAGGATCAACCCTTACCTGTTGCGGATAGTTTGAAGCATTTTCATGCGCGGTCAACACTAACGGTCTTGGCGGCGGCCGAACATACTCTTTGGCATTGGTGCGTCGCAACATCAGCTGAAGTTTGATGATGTATGAAGATCAATGTAATAAGTTAGCTTGGTTTGAAATAATTAACAAGAATGAAATTATGTCCAAAGTAAAATTTGTGTTAGAGTATCAGTTAAGATTACTAACTAATAAAGTATGACACAAGGAAGCATATGTTTATTCTGGAGCACAATAAAATAACTAAAAGGCCATTTCGATTACCACTGTGAATGAAATCAATTTAAAGGAGAGCGAAAGAAACGTGAAATCAAAATATATTACCTCGTTGTGGATAAGATGTCTTGGAAATTGTCCTCGATGAAGATACAATTGGGCATAAGATGTAACGTATTTATAGATGGAGTCCTATCAGAAAACCCACCGGATTGAAGTACTATAGCTTGCGTTGTGAATACGCGATATAGAAAGTATTGGGTCCCATGGGGAATCCCATACCTTTCGGTTTCATGGAATAATAAATAGCATCAATGACAAGAGATGGCACAAAAGATAGCAATATAGCAGCAGGAAGAATATTTTTCTCTTATATTTAATATTTTGTGGCATACCTCTAGTATGTTACAAACTGTTTGCTTCTCTGGCTGTATCTATCAGGTGCAGATCATTGGAACACACGGTCCAACGAAAAATTATTATACCTTCTTGAGGACGTGAGAACTTCTCTAATGCATTTTCAAGTAGATGCTAACTAACTATACATGTTAAAAGTCAGGCATATTAATAATTAAAATATTTATAACATACTCAGCAACAATAATTAGAATCATATCACACTTACTGATGAACTAAATACTATGTGTACATGAACGACTTCTACCATGCTGACCAACAAAAAAATACGGATCAACGACGAGAAATAGTCGCCAGTGTGTGTGCGATGCAAGGGAGCTATGTCCATGGAGAACATAGGTGCAAAATCAGATGTTGAAGATGAAGCAGAAGTGGAGGGATTGAAGACGGAGAAGTAGCGAGAAGTCATGCGAAGATCCTTCCCAAAAACGTTATATGTCCTCTCGTGGTGTAGAATCCCAAGGATAAGTATGATAGAAGAACCAATCTATAGTACTCCGTAGTGAGTTTGAGTTATTAATTAATCATTCTTCCTCATACACTTGTTATTGGTTGTCCAGGTTTCATCGCATGAGCTCCTAGATATGGTCACAATGAGCTTGAGTATCTGCACGGATTTTGCAAATGTTCTCAACTCAATTACCTTATGTCCATAGATATACATCTCTACCATACAAATTAGGTTTCTCTTTTCAGTATATTCCATACGAGAATATGTTCTACATAGTGCTTGTCTTTGCAGTTTTCCACTGAATATGTTAGATTCTGAAGGGGGACACATTTCAGATTCTTTATGTCTAGGTATAAAGCAAAATATGTTTTAACATTCACAGGATTTATACAAAAATGGTGTCTCTTTATATTTTCGATGACAAAACATGCACGATCATTGTTGTGTTGTTTCCAAAAAAATGACAAAACAGGTCACCTTGGTAGGAACCCTCTTCCTCGGGCGCTCCCCCTCAACATCACCAGGGTCATCTCGTCGGATCTTATACCGCAACGCAGTGCATACCGGGCATGCATCCAAATTCTCGTACTGCTCACCGCGGTAGAGGATGCAGTCATTAATGCATGCATGTATCTTATGTACCTCTAATCTTAGAGGGCAGTCAACCTTCTTTGCTTCGTAAGTACTGGCAGGCAGTTCGTTATCCTTTGGAAGCAGCTTCTTCATTATCTTTAACAACTTTTCAAATCCCTTGTCAGGCACACCGACCTCTAACTTCTATTGTAGCAATTCCAGTGTGTTGCCTAGCTTTTTGTGGCCATCTTCGCAATTCGGGTACAACAATTTGTTGTGATCCTCTAACATCTGCTCAAATTTCAACCTCTCCCTTTCGCTATCACATTCTCCCTTTGCATCAGCAATGGCCCGACCAAGATCATCATCTGGCTCATATGATGCACGTTCTTCTGCTTCTTCTTCATCATTGTCTTCCATTGTAGTACCACCGTATTCAGGGGACATAGGATAGCTGTCATCATTATCTTCATCTTCGTTGTCTTCCATCATAACCCTTGTTTCTCCGTGCTTGGTCCAAAAATTATAGCCAAACATGAAACGGACCGAAACAAATGGCCATGAAGGACTCTTAAGGAAGAGTATTCCTTCTGATTCCGACACTCACCACATGGACAACACATAAAACCATTCCGCTTGTTTGCCTCTGCCACAACGAGAAAAGAACGCACGCCTTTAATGAACTCGTCAGAGATTCGGTCAGCGTACATCCATTGCCGTCTCATATGCATTTTATAAGTTCATCAAACAAAATCACGATGCTAAGAGTAGTACTAGTCTAAAAATAAAAGAACACATCGTATACATCAAACAAGCACTGATTTAAAAACTTTCTACTACATCTTTAGTCCCGGTTGGACACACCAACCGGGACTAAAGGGGTTGCGGCAGGCTGGGGCCGACATGAGCCCGTTTAGTCCCGAATGGTGTATCCAACCGGGACTAAAGGACACTCCAATCGGGACTAAAAGTGGGTGACAACACTATATGTCGTGAGTGGACACTATGCTAGTGAGTGGCGACACTGTTTCAGTGGGTGGCGACACTATGACAAGGGTGAGTGTCGACATTATGTCTTGAGTGTCGACACTATGTTGTGCTGCTTAATCTATAAATAGGCTTCGTTGTGAACTATCAACTGCAAGGAAGATCGTGTGCAAGACCAGGGACACCACTAGGGCGGAGCTTTTCGAATATGTCTTAGGACCTCGTCCTCAGAAATCTCCGAGGAGCTCGCCGCAGAGGCACTCCCTCATAAGTGAAATTAGTTAGCTCCACCAGCATACTGATTTAGCTAGAAAAGATATGAACTAAAAGATGGTGTGCGAGAGCAGGGACACCACTATGGCAGAGCTTCTCGAAGATGTATTAGGATGCCTCGTCCTCAGACATCTTCGAGGAGCTCGCCATAGAGGCACTCCCTAATTTAATTTGGTAGCTCCTTGGCGTGTTCATGTTTTTGTTCTTTCTTTCTTAATTGGCCGATGATTAACTAAAATGCTAGGACGCCATTATATATATATGTGTGCCTTCATAGTTTTGGTACTTATTTTTGTTTTAATGGATTCTTTGACGACGGGTAGAAGAAAGAAGAATATTTTGTTGCTCGACGGTGACATGATATGCACTGTGATCCGTCCAGATTTCAGGACAACGTGTCAAACCAAGATATGTAGATAGGATGAACTCATGTATCTATGTGCTTCGATGAATCAAATGAATTTTGAGAACTATATGTGCCAAATTAACCAAATATATAGAGATAGAATCCACACAAAATCTATCCATTTCTAGAGCATGAAATGAGCTAAAACAAGCAATGAGAGCTGAAATGATGAAGTTGCTAACCTCTTAGGACCCTTGTTAGATGTGGAGCCAAAAATCTTCACAAATCTTGAGAAAAATGGGGAAGAAATCGAGCTTGAGGGGAGAAATTTGATAGGAATGATTGTGTGAGCTTGAAATCGCTCGGGCTGGGAAGGGGAAGAAGATATAGTCGAGGACTTTAGTCCCGGTTTGAGAAACAAACCGGGGCTAAAGGTCCACGCATCTGCTCTTTTCCAGCGCCAGACCCTTTAGTCCCGGTTTGTTAAACGAACCGGGGCTAAAGTTCTCATACGAATCGGGGCTAAAGTTCCCATACGAACCGGGGCTAATGTCTTCTGGTCCCTGCGGCCGTTTCTAGCCGTTGGGACCAGGGCATTAGTCCCGGTTTGTACCAGAACCGGGAAAGGTCCGTTTTCTACTAGTGCATGGGGGAAGCGGGTGAAACTGGATCGTCTGATAGACGTGAATGGACGGTTCACAAACTATTTAAAGGTACATTTTTTAGAACTTCTTATGTCTCACTAGGTTGATATCATCCTACTATTTGTGCAAATTCTTAATTGTAACCTAGTTACAACTTATAAAATTTATACTAATTCTTAGTTACAACCTACTTGCAACTCATTAAGTTCTCGGTTACAACCTAGTTGCATCTTACGTATAACTCTCACATTGCATGAACCACGAGATAAATCCAATGATAAGAGAGGTGACCTGAAAACTAGCAAATTCGAAAGTTTATATACAAAAAAGTTGCAGTATATTCAATGCATGATTTATTCTATTCTGACATCCGACTAGAAACTCTATGTAAAATTATTACATGGAGACAGAGTGAGCAGTACACAAGGCTCAGTCGATGACTATGACTGTACTTCTTTAATCTCGAATGTACAAACATTCAGGTTATAAAGTACAATTTGATGTATAAAATAATATTCTGCAACCAGTTACACAATAGCTCTACCTATTACATGGAGAGTTTGGATTTTTGCTAGCCCTTACAAAATCATATTACATCGGTTCTTTATTTCCAGTATACAGCGGTGGTAATATATAGTTCAATTCCCCCTACCCGTTGGGACGCAAATATGACTGAGATATTGATTGCTGAGTGGGTTTATTTAGAGGACCAGCTAAATTGCGTTATTACTATCACAACCATGTCTGCTATTAATTTTAACTTGCATTCAGAGTTCTTTTTGCAAATACTCTAGAATGTACTCATCGGTACCACGACCTGCGGGCTACTAGGGATGTCGGCTTTGTGCTAGCCAAGCTCTCCAGCCAGACCTCGTCGGCCACGGTGGCACTGTCGTCGTCGTTGCAGTGCCACCTCCAGACGGCCCTCGCCTCGTTGACGATCGTCAGTCGCCCATGGCCGAAGCTCGCCTGTCGGAACACCGAAAGTGGCGCCGACTTGTGGTCCTCGTTGAACCTTCAAAAAACAAGGTTTACATAAAGATCCATTCAAATCAAGAGAAGTTGGATGTGATGTCGATGTACTTGGTTGCAAGGCCTTCCCTGTTGCCGCCATCGCCGATGGTGATGTACACCGGACCTCAGCCGTCGGCTTGGTTGTCGTAGATCCTCGTCTAGGTCATCGATCACCCACAAAATCGCACGGTTAGTTTGATTAGTTTGATCAATAGATCGATGATTAATTTGTAGAACAAATGGGACAGAAGGATTACGAATCGCTCGTAGGCATGGACGTGTCCGGCGAAGACGATGTCCCCTCTAGCATCATAGAGAAGCCTCTCCATGGCGGCGCGCATGTCCTCGCCGTCGCCCTGGTGCGCTTCGTTGGTGTTGTACCACGGTGTGTGCAACACCACCAGTAGCCACGACGTCCTCTGCCGGTCCACGTTGGCGAGGTCCCTCTTCAGCCATGCGTACTGCTCGGACCCCTGCTTGAATCCGGCATATGAGCCCAGCATCACCACGTGGGCCGCGGCACCTTCCACATCGAAGGAGTAGTAAAGGTTGGACTTGGAGTGGCTGTCCTCGTGCGTCATGAGCCACCGCTTGTTGTAGGCGAGAAACGCAATCTTATCATCCTTGTGATGCGCCTCTATCTCGTGGTTACCCTCCGTCACCATCCACGACCGGGTCCTTGCCTGTGGCTCCACAAGCCGCCCGAACGTGTCCCAATATGGCTGATACATATCTGCATAGGATAGGTCACCGGGGAGCAGCAACATGTCGTAATCCGCGGCGCTGATGTGCGACAATGTCCGGAGATGTTCCGTACTCCACAATGGATGGCGCATTACGACCGTCGGTGACCCAGGAGACCCTCATATGGTTTGTTCCCACCGTTGAAATGTGCACCTAGATTAAAGTTACCATGTCAAGGAGAGAAATATCCTTTGCAATAGAGGCCGTAAACAACAAATAGAAAGACGCATACAGATGGGAAATACTCTCCCTACATATGGTATGTTTTGACGAAATAGAGGAACTTCTCAAATTAGTGAAATGCGATTTTTAACGAAATCTGTTTTCGTATTTCACCTGACAAAGCAAGCAACTATGTAATTGATGTCCTTACGAAAAATCACTTTTAGCCCCCCTCTCATCTCAATACCAAATCTGGAACTTTGAAAATCATCATAAATTCTTGATGATAAGTGACCAGAAAAGACTATTTGACTGTCATCGGGATCTATTTAAACTTTCTTTCTAGAGGGAGGCTGATTTTGGTTTTGAGAGATAAAAGTGTGTTTTATCCTCGTCCTGGTTATTCCATTTTTTTAGATTAATATGATGCCAATTTGTTTATGATTTTGTTATGTACAATTGACATGTAGTTAGGGTACTATGAATTAATCACTGTGCTAATCTGCAAATAGTTTTCGTGGCTAGTATATTAAGTTATACTATGTAATCTGCCACTTTAGCATGATTTATAGACTTTTTTGTAACAAGAGATGATCGCACTTTTTTTATTGACACTAATGTTTGTAAATGTTCAATGAAGCTAATCCTATGTTCTAACTGAAACCTGAGTTTGAGTCGCTACAAGGAACATCATTTCTGTCCATAGTGCGACGATCAACTAGAGACAATGAGTATAAAAGAGAGTTGAACAAACAAAGAAACGAGTTCCCTCAATTTCCACCTCTAAAATAGTTTAACAAAAAAGGGTCTGGCTCTAAAAACCTGTAAGTAGATTGCTGATAAAGGCAAACTGTAGTATTTGTCTAAAAAAATTAAAAAATAAAGCTCAAACACCAATGAACTATGCAAGAACTTAAGTATCAATCAATAAAAACTCTTTGTTCTGTCATGTTAAGGCAACTAATTCAAATATCTTGCAAAGTCCCCACAACCTAGAAGAACAGAGGGAGGATCAACCCTTACCTGTTGTGGATAGTTTGACGTATTTTCATGTGCGGTCAACACTAACGGTCTTGGCGGCGGCCGAACATACTCTTTGGCATTGGTGCGCCGCAACATCAGCTGAAGTTTGATGATGTATGAAGATCAATGTAATAAGTTAGCTAGGTTGGAAATAATTAACTAGAATGAAATTATGTCCAAAGTAAAATTTGTGTTCGAGTATCAGTTAAGATTTATTAACTATTAAAGTATGACAGAAGGAAGCATATGTTTATTCTGGAGCACAATAAAATAACTAAAAGGCCATATCGATTACCACTGTGAACGAAATCAATTTAAAGGAGAGCGAAAGAAATCAAAATATATTACCTCGTTGTGGATAAGATGTCTTGGAAATTGTTCTCGATGAAGATACAATTGTGCATCAGATGTAACGTGTCTATAGATGGAGTCCTATCAGAAAACCCACCGTATTGAAGTACTATAGCTTGCGTTGTGAATACGCGATATAAAAAGTATTAGGTCCCATGGGGAATCCCATACCTTTCGGTTTCATGGAATAAGAAATAGCATCAATTACAAGAGATGGCACAAAAGATAGCAATATAACAGAAAGAAGAATATTTTTCTCTTATATTAATATTTTGTGGCATGTACCTCTAGTATGTTACGAACTGTTTGCTGTCTGGCCAGGGGGTGCCAGGATCAAAAGTCTGTGTTGTCAAACTCATCTTATATGTATATATTCTCAAATTTTTACATATCCTTTTGTAATTTTTCTCATGTACATGAAGGATTGACAAGAATCCTGTGTAGTCATTTGACTAGACAGAACGCACAGATCATTGGAACAGGGTGTCTGGCTGTATCTATCAGGTGCAGATCATTGGAACACACAGTCCAACGAAAAATTATTATACCTTCTTGAGGACATGAGAACTTCTCTAATGCATTTTCAAGTAGATGCTAACTAACAATACATGTTAAAAGTTGGGCATATTAATAATTAAAATATTTATAACATACTCAGCGACAATAATTAGAATCATATCACACTTACTGATGAACTAAATACTATGTGTACATGAACGACTTCTACCATGCTGACCAACAAAAAAATACGGATCAACGACGAGAAATAGTCGCCAGTGTGTGTGCGATGCAAGGGGGCTATGTCGATGGAGAACATAGGTGCAAAATCAGATGTTGAAGATGAAGCAGAAGTCGAGGGAGTGAAGAACTCCGTGTGACAGAGAAGTAGCAAGATGTCATGCGAAGATCCTTCCCAAAAACTCTCGTGGTGTAGAATCCCAAGGATAAGTATGATAGAAGAACCAATCTATACTACTCCGTAGTGAGTTTGAGTTATTAATTAATCATTCTTCCTCGTACACTTTTTATTGGTTGTCCAGGTTTCATCGCATGAGCTCCTAAATATGGTTACAATGAGCTTGAGTACCTGCATGGATTTTGCAAATGTTCTCAACTCAATTACCTTATGTCCATAGATATACATCCCTACCATACAAATTAGGTTTCTCTTTTCAGTATATTCCATACGAGAATATGTTACATAGTGCTTGTCTTTGCCGTTTTCCACTAAATATGTTAAATTCTGAGGGGGGGGACACATTCCAGATTCTTTATGTCTAGGTATAAATCAAAATATGGTTTAACATTCACAGGATGTCCACAAAAATGGTGTCTCTTCATATTTTCGATGACAAAACATGCACGATGACTGTTGTGTTGTTTCCAAAAAAAGGATTAAGCATCACGTTTCCTTTTGTAAGACAGTTTTAGACAAATAAAATATCCAGAAAGACATGGGGTTTTAATTTGAAATTGGAGAGGAATAACTAGAAGATGAAATAGGTTTTTGGCATAAATATTTTTAGAACAAATATGCATGATGATGTCATGACGATGCACAAAAGTAAAAACAACATGTGATTTTATTATTTAAGGTTTTCTAGGGTGCTACATATAACCCCCTAGTATAGATTGCTCATCTATTATCAGTAGTAGAACTCATGGAATCATAGACTGCATGGAATCGGTTCTGGCCTTAATAATGAGTGGTCGCCAAATATATGAAATGTGAAGAATGAAATTAAAAGTATAACCCAATAGTGTAGATTAGCTATTTTCAAGGGCGGAACCGATTCCATTCACAGTCTTTGATTCCATGAGTAGATGATTCCGTGAGTAGTAGAAATCGCCGAATGGGAGACTATGCATGGAGTCGGTTCTGGCCTGATTTTTTACCCTCCTCGGACGGTTTACCCATAAAAATGTCTCCATAAGAGAAACCGACTCGAATAAAGTAATTTACAGTCGACTAGAAATAGAAAATGTCTGCAAAAATGGTAGAGCAGGGTAAAAAATCAGGCAAGCTGCACTAAATGCGTTGCACGATGATTGTTGTGTTGTTTCCAAAAAACCGATTAAGCATCATGAGTTTGCATTTATGTCTTCCCACTAGTGGAAAAGAAGGCTTCCGTTCGGTGCCGAACTAGGCACCGGTCCGGCTTGTTACGGGCCAGGACTATAAGGTCTCCAGACTATACGAACATGAGGAACCTCTAGTTCCGTGTCTTTAGTCATGTGGTGGACTCTAGTCTCGGGCCGTAGGGAACCGGGATTAGAGATAGGGGCATCTAGTCCCTATTTGGTAGTCCCGGGTCCAAACCGGGACTAGAGCCCGTTACGGTCTGAGACTAAAGGCCCGTTTTCCACAAGTGTCTGTTCATTTAAAAGCCATTTGTAAGATAGTTTTAGAAAAATAAGATATCCAGAAAGACCTAAAGTTTTAATTTGAAATTAGAGGAGAAGAATAATTAGAAAACGAAATAGGTTTTTGACATAAATATTTTAGGACAAATATACATGATGATGTTATGACAATGCACAAAGTAAAAACAACATGCAATTTTATTATTCAGGGTTTCCCAGGATGCTACATATAACCCACTAGTATAGATTGGCTCATCTATTATCAGTAGTAGAACTCACAGGATCAAAGACTCTGCATGGAATAGGGCGGTTGCACCAAGATCATTATTGCTGAAGCAATAGGAAGGTTGATGATGCAGCCAACAGCAAGACCAAATTAGAAACTGCGCTGCTGAGACTGAATCCACTGCTCATCGGAAACCCGGTGGGGCTGACGGGCATCGGCTGGCCACATGTATAGTCTGGGTCCAGCCCGCCGCCGGCGATCTTGAAATTGGCAGGCGGGAAAAGATCTGTTCTGTTGGCATCTTGAACACCTGCACTTGGAAGACCGATTTGGACAGAGACGTGTCGAGCATGGACTTGGGCAGGATGGTGCCATTCCTGCAGCAGGTATCAATCATCCCCATCTGGGTGTCGTTGTACTGTACCGGGACAGGGATGACCGGCTTCTTGTCGAAGTTGAGCACCTGTGAGAAATCCATGGTCTGATAGTACTGCCCCGCGGCGCCATAGATGCAGCCACCGGCGTCCACCTCGGAGGTGCGCGCGCCCTTCATGGAGTAGATGAACTCGCCGCGGCGCCACTCCCAGTTGTCGAGGTTGTCGAGGCGGCCGAGAAGGGCATTGTTCTCGAGCGTGACCAGCGCAAGGTAGCTGCTCGGGTACGCCTGGATCACGTCTTATATGATTACAAGGTCGTCGTCGCCGCGTCGTCGATGGAAGTTCTACTTGGTCGGGTCGTCTTGGATGAGCATTGTGGCGTTGGCCAAGGCCACGGGTGTGAAGAGGCAGCAGGTGGAGAGGAGCAAGGCCATGACATTGGTCGCCGGTGGGCAGTCGTAGTCCGAGTCGTCGAGGGTCAAGGCGGTGGGGAGCGGCATCCCGATCGGCCCGGCGAAAAGCGTGCCACGCAGGGCGACGGAGGCCTGGATCTGGGCGATGGCCCCGGCGGTGGCAATCGGCGTGAGGAGGTCCGTCTGCGGGTACCCAGAGAAGGAGGTGGCGTTCTCGGTGGTGGTGTCATAGGGCAGTTTGGCCCCGGCGGTGAGCAGCGTCGTCGATGCCGACGAGGATCTCGTCATGGCCAAAGGTGACAAGCATCGCCCAGGAGTTGAGCGGGCGGGTGCCTCCGTTGACGATGGAGGCGTTGGCCATGAAGGAGTAGGGCTGCTTGCTCTGGTCGGGGTCGGCGGCGAAGTGGCGGATCTTGGTGCGGGTCTGCAAGTTGTAGTCGAGCTGGATGCCGTTGCAGCCGGGGTTGGCCGTGGGCGTTGTTGCAATTTGCCCACAGATCGACTACATCAAACTAGACAAACAAACACGTTAAAAAATCTTATGATCAAGGGCACGTGTCGTGTCCGTTTTTTCTTTATTTTCTTCTCAACTCACTCAACGTGTTACAAGACTCACGGTCTACCCTTGCTTATATATGCAAGCTAGACCTGACTAATACTAAACCTAAACCATCACGTACATACGTACGGATACTACTAGTATTAGGACTCACACATACACTTGCCTAACTAGGAAACCTTCCTAGACTAAGACACGTACACACCACACATACCACGGACACACATAGTCCTAGTGCTACTCGGACATAGATTAGTACCACTCGGACTCTCTTACCAAGATTAAGCTAACAATCTCTCCCTAATCTTGATTGACTACTCTTCGTCTTCCATGCTTCTCTGATCTTGAATCCTTGTAGATCCGCGTTTTGTCTAGGTCTCAGCACCACGACAAGTCTAATTGGCCCTCCCCAATTTTGACTTGGAATTTACGGAACAACTCAAGTATGATCCGGACTACCCCAGCCACGTTAGCAAACCTTGTGGAATCTCACCACCCGTGGAACACACCGTCTACCCTAGCGCAATACATGCCGATCTCCTGGCGTGGACTAGACCATCCACTTCGGCCTCATGTAGAGACATGGCCTCATTGAAGAGACTCACCTTCACTGGTTTACCGCCCCTTCACACTTGAACTTGATCCTCTCGTCGAGACACATAGACAACCTGATTGAGGCACGCAAATTGCGTCTTCGTCCATACGATGAACAGTCCCTCAACCTTCACTCGCTTCAACTGCAACGGATCCTCACAGAGACAAGCACTTGGATACGACAACGACTCACAGACAACACCGACCGGACTTGCTACCTTGCACACACTTGACTCCTTGACTCATACTCTCCCGGACGACGATCTTGACAAGATTCTTCGGCACCGCACCCCGGTACCACCGCACTCATCAACGATCATCCCCATCCACCACCTCGCTGACAACACCTCGCCCGACTTCTTCCTCCTTGTCACTCCTCCGAGTGACGATCGCCCGCCGTCTAACCGATGACAGCATGCCTGCCGTCTCCACCCGATTGCCCGCCCCGAGGCGCTAGTCGGGTCGCCTCCCCGGGGCAAGCGTGGCTTTAAATCTTCGACCTCGCTCTGATACCAATTGTTGGAATTTGCCCACAGATCGACTACATCAAACTAGAAAAACAAACACGTTAAAAAATCTTATGGCCAAGGGCACGTGTCGTGCCCGTTTTTTCTTTATTTTCTTCTCAACTCACTTAATGTGTTACAAGACTCACGGTCTACCCTTGCTTATATATGCAAGCTAGACCTGACTAATACTAAACCTAAACCATCACGTACATACGCACGGATACTACTAGTACTAGGACTCACACATACACTTGCCTAACTAGGAAACCTTCCTAGACTAAGACACGTACACACCACACATACCACGGACACACATAGTCCTAGTGCTACTCGGACATAGACTAGTACCACTCGGACTCTCTTACCAAGATTAAGCTAACAGGCGTGTGCGCTGCCGCGAGGCCCGCGAGCAGGATTGCGCCGAGGACGACCAAAGTTGTCGAGCCAGACATGGCTGGATGAAATTTTATAGCATGAATATTCTTTGAATAACTCTCGCAATATAAAAAGGAGAGAGAGAGAGAGAGAGAGAGAGAGAGATCTATGAGAAGAGTAAACAAAGTGTTGTGAAGTTCATTAAGTATGTTTGTCCTATCATTGGACTATGGATGGTCTACCTTGGAACTCAGTGGGCAAGGACCACTCATACAAAGGGGTAGGAGGTACCTCAGTGCCACCTTGTTTGAAGCTATATGCATATGATGGCGTATCTCTCATGATCTTGATAAACTGGGTACTTGTGGTCAAGGGGCATGAAACATTTTACTTACAAAGGGTCAAACACATAAACCATACATACTACTATCAAAAACAATGCCTGAAACCCCACTCTTATGAATACCGTTGACTTGATCTACATATGTTCCCTGCTAACTTTTTGTTACAGAAGTTCCAAAAGATCAAAATAATAAAAAGAGTCTCCCATAATTTCATAGGTTCATCCAAGCATGCTTAATTTTTCATGGTACTTTCATTGTTTAATTACAAAACAACTTATTGTTAAGCATGTTTATAGTGTAAAAGAGATATCACTTTATAGCTCATTTGCTTATTACTATTCTTTAAAGATTGTACCTTGTAAATTTTGTTTAATAATGTCTGACATGAAACATAGCAACAATCTCCAAAGTTCATGTTTAGTTTTATCACCTTCATGTTCGAGGACAAGTATAGGTTAAGCTTGGGGATGTTGATGCATGTAAAATGCATACATGAACTTTGTAGTTTATTGATACATATTCCCACATATTTGCAACAAATATAATGTGATATGCATGTTTTATATTGATTTTTGGGGATTTACCAGTGATCCCCTTTATGTTGGTTATAACTCTGCAGGACAGGAAAACCATGTTTCGTGTATTTTTATCTTTTAGGGACCTAAACAAAGTCAAATGGAGCTAAGATTCTGAAAAAGCCAATATTTCGTGAAGAGTAATGATCTGGAGTGATTGGACCTCACAAGAGGGGACTGGAGGCCCAAGAGAGGGTTGGTGATCTGGCCAACCCTACTAGGAGCGCCACCCTACCTCTTTTCTCCTTCGACCATCCGATTTGTGTCAATTTTTCTCCCACGGACTTGGTTTGACATAAAAATGCCTAAATAAAAGGTACCCTAGGGTATCCTTGAGGATAACATCGCAGACACACAGAAAAACAAGAAAAGAGTCAGAACCAGCGAAGATTGGAAGGGAAACTAATCATTCATGGTTGCCATGGTTATTTCTTTTACAGAAGACAGCTAATTAATTCATAACTAATCACTACACCATAAACATTCTCCTCTTAATCATAGGAGATGCATGCTCAATATGGCGTTGATGCACGCATTGGACACTGCTAGACGCAAGAGAGGCAAGTTGTCTTCTTGGTGCGAGCCGTATAGGCGCGTGTCTAAAGTAGAGCTGGTGGTCTAACAAGGAGAGGGCGGTGAAACTGGGCTTTATGGTACGAGCATGTGGGAAGAAGACACAGTTTTAAGACAGGTGGCAGTTAGGTTTTTAAGGAATTCGAGCCATCAAAAACTCACTATACAAACTATGATTTATGATGCACCATGTGAGAAGGGGCAAAAAAAGGTGGAAACTGGACAAAATATGGTAATAATGAACCACCACGCACGGAACCAACCGTTTACGAAGGAGGGCCTTAATAGACCCAATCTGTACTAGTGGATGTTCGTGGATGCAAAGTAACGTGTATTTTAGGGGTTGTGCATGGGGGAAGCAGGTGAAACTGGATCATCTGATAGACATGAATGGACGGTTCACAAACTATTTAAAAGTCTGTTTTTTGCCATTTTATGGAAATCTATGACATCCCTAAATTAAATATAAATGGTGCAGAAGTTGCGAAAAGTTTATGGAAGTGCATAGATCTCTGACGGCTGAGAACTTTTTATGTCTCAGTATGCTGATATCATCCTACTTTTTATACAAATTCTTAGTTGCAACCTAGTTACAACTTATAAAATTTGTACTAATTTTCAGTTGCAACCTACTTGCAACCCAAGTAACCTATTTGCAACTCATGTGTAACTCCCACATTGCACGAATCACAAGATAAATCTAATGATAAGAGATGTGACTAAGGCCTAGAAAGTTCTTATGCGCTTGAGAACTAGCAAATCTGAAAGTTTATATACAAAAAAGTTGCATATTTCAGGTATGTTCAGTGCATGATTTGTGCTATTCTGGCATCTGGCTACAAACTCTATGTGAAATTATTATGCGAAGATAGAGTGAGCAAGACACAAGGCGCAGAGGATGACTATGACTGTACTTCTTTAATCTGGAATGTACAAACATTCATGTCATAAAGTACAATTTATATTATAGTACGGACATATGTACAAACATTCATCTGACTATAAATATTTTGCAACCAATTGCACAATAGCTTTACATATTACATTTTATATTATAGTACGGACATATTACATCGGTTCTTTATTTCCAATACATCGGTTCTTTATTTCCAATACATTTTATATTATAGTACGGACATATTACATCGGTTCTTTATTACATTCTATATTTCCAATCATATTACATCGGTTCTTTATTTCCAATACAGCGGTGGTAATACATAGTAGTTCAATTCCCTACCCGTTTGGAACGCAAATATGACTGAGATATTGACATTGACTGCTCAGTCGGTTTATTTAGAGGACCAGGTATATTGCGTTATTACTATCACACCCATGGCTGCTACTGGTAAAGTCGGTGACAAAACCGGACGACAGAGCTATTAATTTTAACTTGCATTTAGAGTTATTTTGTGTAGTAGTGAACCACCGGCCGGGCAAATACCAATCCAGGCTGACAGGGCAAATACCCTAGAATGTACTCATGGGTACCTCGACCTGCGCGCGGCTACTAGGGATGTCGGCTTTGTGCTAGCCAAGCTCTCCAGCCAGACCTCGTCGGCCACGGTGGCATTGTCGTCGTCATTGCAGTGCCA
Source organism: Avena sativa (assembly GCA_916181665.1). Taxonomy (NCBI): domain Eukaryota; kingdom Viridiplantae; phylum Streptophyta; class Magnoliopsida; order Poales; family Poaceae; genus Avena; species Avena sativa. The sequence continues at coordinate 13,049,492 of OV702300.1, read as the reverse complement.
CCTCCAGACAGCGCTCGTTGCGTTGACGATACTTAGTCGCCCGTGCCCGAAGCTTGCTTGTCGGAACACCGAAAGTTGAGCCGACTTGTGATCCTCGATGAAGCTTCAAAAAAAGAAGATTAACATAATAATCAAAATTACAGCGAGATCCATTAAAATCAAGAGCAGTTGGATGTGATGTCAATCACATATACATACTTGCTTGCAAGGCCTTCCCTGTTGCCGCCATCGCCGATGGTGATGTACATTGGACCTCGGCTGTCGGCCTGGTTGTCGTAGATCCTCGTCTAGGTCATCGATCACCCACAAAATTGCACGGTTAGTTTGATCAGTCGATGGATGATTAATTTGTAGAACAAATGGGACAGAAGGATTACGAATCGCTCGTAGGCATGGACGTGTCCGGCGAAGACGATGTCCACTCTAGCATCGTAGAGAAGCCTCTCCATTGCGACGCGCATGTCCTCGCCCTCGCCCTGGTGCGCTTCGTTGGTGTTGTACCACGGTGTGTGCAACACCACCAGTAGCCACGACGTCCTCTGTCGGTCCATGTTGGCGAGGTCCCTCTTCAGCCATGCGTACTGCTCCGACCCCTGCTTGAAACCGGCATATGAGCCCAGCATCACCACGTGGGCCGCGCCACCTGCTACATCGAAGGAGTAGTAAAGGTTGGACTTGGAGTTGCTGTCCTCGTACGGCATGAGCCACCGCTTGTTGTAGGCGAGAAACGCAATCTTATCATCCTGGTGGTTCGCCTCCATATCGTGGTTACCCTCCGTCACCATCCACGGCCGGGTGCTCGCCTGCGGCTCCACAAGCCGTCCGAACGTGTCCCAATATGGCTGATACATATCTGCGTATGACAAGTCGCCGGGGAGCAACAACAAGTCATAGTCCAAGGCGTCGATGTGCGACAACGTCGACTTGGTCCAGTCTGTCTGCCCTAGGTCGCCAATGACAACAAACTCAACGGGCAGTTGTGCCGGAGGAGTCTTGAGGCGGAAATCCTCATCGCCGACCTTCCCACAGCGGTAGTAGTAGATCGTGTTGGGCTTGAGCGGCCCAATCGTGACGTGGTGTATCGCGCCAGACTGGTACATGGCGTATCTGTATGTAGTGTGGCTTCCCTTCGCGGACGATGTGTACTTGCCCGGAGATGTGCCGTACTCCACAATGGATTGCGCACTACGATCGTCCGTGACCCAGGAGACCCTCATCTGGTTTGTTCCCGCCGTTGAAATGTGCACCTAGATTAAAGTTACCATGTCAAAGAGAGAAATATCCTTTGCAGTAGAGGCCGTAAACAACAAACGGATAAACAGATACAAATGGGAAATACCCTCCCAACATATGGTATGTTTTGACGAAGTTGAGTAACTTCTCAAACTTGTGAAATGCGATTGTTAACAAAATCGGTTTTCGTATTTCACCTGACAAAGCAAGCAACTATATACTTGATGTCCTTACAAAAAAAAAATCACTTTTAGCCCCTCTATCATCTCAATAACAAATCTAGCCATTTGAAAGTCAGAAGAAACTCTTGATGATAAGTGGCTAGAAAAGACTATTTGGCTTGTCGACGGGGATCTATTTGAAGTTTATTTCTAGAGTGAGGCTGATTTTGGTTTTGAGAGATTAAAGTGTGTTTTATCCTCGGTCCTAATGATTCCATTTTTTTAGATTAAGATGATGCCAATGTGTTTTTGTTTATGTTAGGTACAATTGACATGTAGTAAGGTTACTATGAATTAATCACCGTGCTAATCTGCACTAGTTTTCGTGGCTAGTATATTAATTTATACTATGTAATCTTCCACTTTAGCAAGATTTACAGATTTTTTTGCAACAAGAGATGATCGCACTTTTTTATTGACACTAACGTTTGTAACTTTTGCAATGAAGCTAATCCTATGTTCTAACTGAAACCTGAGTTTGAGTCGTTAAAAGGAACATCGTTTCTGTCCATAATGCAACGATCAACTAGAGATAATGAGTAGAAAAGAGAGTTGAACAAACAAAGAAACGAGCTCCCTCAATTTCCACCTCTAAAATAGTTTAACAAAAAAAGGGTCTGGCTTTAAAAACCTGTAAGTAGATTGCTGATAAAGGCAAACTGTAGTATTATTTGTCAGAAAAAAATAAAAAATAAAGCTCAAACACCAATGAACTATGGAAGAACTTAAGTATCAATCGATAAAAACTCTTTGTTCTGTCATGTTAAGGCAACTAATTCAAATATCTTGCAAAGTCCCCACGGCCTAGAAGAACACAGGGAGGATCAACCCTTACCTGTTGCGGATAGTTTGAAGCATTTTCATGCGCGGTCAACACTAACGGTCTTGGCGGCGGCCGAACATACTCTTTGGCATTGGTGCGTCGCAACATCAGCTGAAGTTTGATGATGTATGAAGATCAATGTAGTAAGTTAGCTTGGTTGGAAAATAATTAACAAGAATGAAATTATATCCAAAGTAAAATTTGTGTTCGAGTATCAGTTAAGATTACTAACTATTAAAGTATGACACAAGGAAGCATATGTTTATTCTGGAGCACAATAAAATAACTAAAAGGCCATTTCAATTACCACTGTGAATGAAATCAATTTAAAGGAGAGCGAAAGAAACGTGAAATCAAAATATATTACCACGTTGTGGATAAGATGTCTTGGAAATTGTCCTCGATGAAGATACAATTGGGCAATCAGATGTAACGTATTTATAGATGGAGTTCTATCAGAAAACCCACCGGATTGAAGTACTATAGCTTGCGTTGTGAATACGCGATATATAAAGTATTGGGTCCCATGGGGAATCCCATACCTTTCGGTTTCATGGAATAATAAATAGCATCAATGACAAGAGATGGCACAAAAGATAGCAATATAGCAGCAGGAAGAATATTTTTCTCTTATATTTAATATTTTGTGGCATACCTCTAGTATGTTACGAACTGTTTGCTTCTCTGGCTGTATCTATCAGGTGCAGATCATTGGAACACACAGTCCAACGAAAAATTATTATACCTTCTTGAGGACACGTGATAACTTGTCTAATGCTTTTTCAAGTAGATGCTAACTAACTATACATGTTAAAAGTCAGGCATATTAATAATTAAAATATTTATAACATACTCAGCAACAATAATTAGAATCATATCACACTTACTGATGAACTAAATACTATGTGTACATGAACGACTTCTACCATGCTGACCAACAAAAAAATACGGATCAACGACGAGAAATAGTCGCCAGTGTGTGTGCGATGCAAGGGAGCTATGTCCATGGAGAACATAGGTGCAAAATCAGTTGTTGAAGATGAAGCAGAAGTGGAGGGAGTGAAGAACTCTGCGTGACGGAGAAGTAGCGAGAAGTCATGCGAAGATCCTTCCCAAAAACGTTATATGTCCTCTCGTGGTGTAGAATCCCAAGGATAAGTATGATAGAAGAACCAATCTATACTACTCCGTAGTGAGTTTGAGTCATTAATTAATCATTCTTCCTCGTACACTTGTTGTTGGTTGTCCAGGTTTCATCGCATGAGCTCCTAGATATGGTCACAATGAGCTTGAGTATCTGCACGGATTTTGCAAATGTTCTCAACTCAATTACCTTATGTCCATAGATATACATCTCTACCATACAAATTAGGTTTCTCTTTTCAGTATCATACGAGAATATGTTCTACATAGTGCTTGTCTTTGCAGTTTTCCACTGAATATGTTAGATTCTGAAGGGGGACACATTTCAGATTCTTTATGTCTAGGTATAAAGCAAAATATGGTTTAACATTCACAGGATTTATACAAAAATGGTGTCTCTTTATATTTTCGATGAAAAAACATGCACGATGATTGTTGTGTTGTTTCCAAAAAAAAATGATTAAGCATCACGTTTGCATACATGCCTTCCGTTTTATTTAAAAGGCTTTTGTATGATAGTTTTAGACAAATAAAATATCCATAAAGACCTGCGGTTTTAATTTGAAATTGGAGGGGAATAACTAGAAGATGAAATAGTTTTTTGGCATAAATATTTTTAGGACAAATATGCATGATGATGTCATAACGGATGCACAAAAGTAAAACAACTTGTGATATTATTATTTAGGGTTTTCTGGGGTGCTACATATAACCCCCTATTATAGATTGCTCATCTCACTACGGGAAAATGAAATTTTGCTGAGTATTAAAAATACACGGCAAAGCCTAAAAAACACTCAGCAAAATTTTGCTGTGTATTTACACTCGGCAAAGAACACACAGCAAATACCTCGTTGGTAAAGACGAGTTTGCCGAGTGTATGAAACCCGGATACTCGGCAAACACTTTGCCAAGTATCTAAGACCAGGATACTCAGCAAATACGTGACTGACGGTGCACGCGGCCATGGACGGCGTCAAGTCTTTAACGTGTGTCTTAGTTAGATACACGGCAAAATTCCAACGAATCTCATGATACCACGTCGCGCCGTTTCCACGTCGCGCCGTTTCGCCGAGTATCAAATTAGGACACACATCAAAACTCAATGGCCAGGCATGTCGCCTCTGAAACTTTACCGAGTATATTTTCAAGTCATACACGGCAAACCGGTTTAACATGATTAAAAAAAGGACACCGCCGGGGAGTTGGCCCCGGTGCATGCTGCCACAACCCTACTGCCTGCTCGTGCTATTGCTTCGATGCCGGATGTGACAGTCGGTAGAGCTGTGGTCGCGTTGCCGCCGTGAAGTCCAGTTGCATCGTCATTGTAGATGCTCGCCGCGGTGGTGAAGGACACCTTTTCCATTGATGCTACATGCGCCGGCTGCTCCAGGAAGCTACGCTTGGGAAGTTCAGGACGTGCTAGGCGCAGGGAGGTAGGGCGGGCTCGGCTGGAGGCGGCGGAGTCAATGGAGAGCACGTCGCTGGAGCAAGGACCGTGGCTATGGCCGCCGCCGTCCTTCAGCCAAGGTATGCAACATCAGCATGCGTGTGAGCAAGTTTGGACGACGCGCGCGTCAACTTGGCGTGCTCAAGCACTACGCCGGCGTGCTGCTGCTAGCTGAGCCCACCTACTGCTTGGATGTGTAGCTTCTTGTGTGTGAGAGAGAAGATCGAAAATATAAAGGATGTGGATGTGCGTGGCTGTATGTGGCGTGAGTGAGTAGGTTGTGTTTGTTTGTGATAGGGACATGTGTGGCTACGATGCAAGAGATAGATCAGATGTGTGGCTGATTGCTTGCCATGTCATCGATCCGTGGGATTCAGTTTTGACCAATAAAAATGTGGTGGTCTTTGCCGAGTGTTTTTGTAAAAATAGACACGGTATCCTTGTGGCTTTGCCTAGTGTTTATACACTCAGCAAAATGTACTTTGCTCTATATATTACACAAAACACTCGCCAAACATTTTGATCTGATTTTGAAACAAGCATAAAAATTCAAATCGATCCAAACAATGTAAACCTTCGCGTGGTGCAATATATATGTGACATAGTTGCAAGGAAAAATAATAAACTTGGTATATTGCAAATATTTCAAAAAAAAAAACTTCTAAAAAATGACCTATTATGTTCAAGGTTTCATGACTTTGAGGACAAACGACCAATATTATGTCGAGAATTAATGTGTATGCATGTGTATCTTGGAATGGCGAACAATGTTACAGAAGAAAGTTTTCCTTTTTGTCATACAAAGGGCCATTTTCTATTTTCTAAATACAAAAAAGGGTGTTTTGTGAAGCAACAATCAAAGAAAAGCTTCAAAATGGTACCACTTTATTTTAAAAAAATAATAGACCACCTTTCATGGGCAATGTCCCAACTAGGGTATCTCAAACCTTTATGTCCACCCTTCGCGAAAAAGACAAATTCCTGTCGAATCGATAGGAAGTGTGTCCGATTTTGAACTACATGTACATGATTGAATGCTCATGTATTTTTGCAAAAATAATTTTTAGGTTCATAATATGATGTTGCTTTAGAAATACAATACAAGTTTAGCGAGGATCGGCACCTAGCTAATAATCTTCATGCCCGCTGTTTTGATCATAGTTTGAAACGGGCATAAGAAATTCAAAATCGATTCAATCAATGTAAAACCTTTGCGTAGTGTCATATTATGTGACATGGAAAAATAATAAACTTGGTATATTGCAAATATCTTAAAAAACCTTCTCAGAAATGACCTATCATGTTCGAGGTTTCATGACTTTTAGGCCAAACAAGCAATATTATACGGAGAATCGCGGCATAGTAATTTGTGATAAAGTGTCCATATTATGCATACATGTGCATCTTAGGATGACGAACAATATTGCAGAAGAAAGTTTTTCCTTTTTTGTCGCACAAAGAGGTCATTTTCTATTTTTTGGATGCAAAAGGGGGTGTTTTGTGTGGGAGCCACCAAATGAAAGCTTCAAAATGGTGTCACTTCATTTAAAAAAATAATAGACCACCTTTTAGGGCAATGTCCCAACTAGGATATCTCAAACCTTTTCGTCCACCCGTCACGAAAAACACAATTTCCTGTCGAATCGACAGGAAGTGAGTCCGATTTAAACTATACATACACGATTTAATTGTCAACACCCGGGTTTTTAATCCCAGATGTCTGTTATGCCATACATCGCAATCCCAGAATTACTATTTTTGCGAGACATAACAGAATTGGATACCATAGTACATCATCCATTACAAATCGTACATAAGTTCTTACACAAATAGGGATCTCATGATCCAGTTCTTAATACAACATCAAGCAGCGGAATACGTAATAATAACGGTAGCATAGGCGAAGCTCCATCTTCGGGGTCACAGGCAATGCTGACGATGGGAGATGATCCTAGTTGTCGTAACCTTTCTGGGGTCCATCCTCCAAGTACTCCTCTTCATAGTCTGGCCATGGGAATAGCAAGGGACAAAGCCATGAGTACTCTTTAAGTACTCGCAAACTGATACTAACAAGTGAGAGGGGTTTTGATATTAGGACACTAGGCTCTAGGGTTGTTTTGCAAAAGCCAGATTTATCTCTACTAAGTTTAGAAGCAACGAATGCTAGTTGAAGTTTTATAACACCTAAATGGGAACTTGTATTTCATATCACAACCCTGTTGTGGTCAAGTCAAAGTCTCATTTCATTTCACAAGTCATTTTGAAAAGTCTGACGGGGGAACAGTATGGCCACTCCAACTGTCCATAACCGCGAACGCGGCTATTCGAATAGTTTGACACTCTGCAGAGATTGTACACTTTCACCACAACATTCGATACATCTGTCAGGAACAAATCCTGAATTCACCATACTCAGTATGCAGATAATCAATCCTAGCCTTTCAATTACACGCCCTAGTATAAGCACCTCTCCTGTGAGTTTTGCCTCCCAACCATGACCAACTGTCATCTTGGGTACTGCACTGGTGGACAATCTTCACAAGGTAGCCTCAGCTCAGACCTTGGCCGTGAGGGAACTAATACTAAGGTATATAAGTTTCCAGTCAAGCCCTACCCAATCTTCGGGTATTGTGGTTGTACGAAAAAAATTGGAATGGTATCGCATTCAGACAACCATCAGTTTTATAAAGGGCTAAGGCTCATGCCTCATTATTTTCATCACCAAAATCATCAAGTGTTCGGAAACACATGTCCAAAACATTTCAATAGAATGATCCATCATCCCAAGGTTTTCATAACCATTTTTCCACCAAGTATTCCCATCTAAAGTTGATCAGGGTTTATGCTTAGCACTAGCATCTACAGGTGGGGGTAAGCACTGATGAGGGGTGGTAAACTAATGGAGTTTTAACTAAGTTCAATCTCATGCCTTAGGATGACATCAAGATTATCTAGCTTAGGCCAAATTTTATGCTCTTTATGCAACCTTCACATATCTTTCTAGTATCTACCATTCACTTAGGAAAAATCTAAGTAAGAGCTTTGATAAAGAAATAAAGTAAGAAGCTTGCAAGTAAAACTAGGATTGGTTTATCAAGTGGAGATGATCATATATGCTTAAGGCATATAGTGGTCATGGTAACAAGCAAGTATTAGCTTGCACACTCAACTAGTAGTATTACGCTTGCATCAGTGTCAATATAAGCTTGCATTAGTAGGGTATCTTGCAAGTGTTAGCTTGCATCAGTGTCAATATAAGCTTGCATTAGTAGGGTATCTTGCAAGTGTTAGCTTGCCTTGTGCAGAGCAGTGGTTGAAGTTCTCCTCGACTTCTTCTTCTTCCTCCTCGTATCCTTGGTCGGTACTAGTGTCTATAAATAAATAAGATATACACAATCACCAAACAATACTTAACTACTTGCAATCATCACACACAAGGGTCCTATAGATGATCTAACATCATCTCTAACATTACAAGATTAAGGCTTGGTTTAATTCCTTTTTTTTAGAAAAGTAATTTCTACTCATTGAAAAACTACTTAAGATTTAATATTCTCCAAACCAAACATGGGATCATGTTGACACATGTCATCACCACATATTTTAGTCCATGGGAATATGATTTAAAGTGGTGTCACAATTTACTAAGGTTTTACCCTTTTATTTTAATTAAATAAAGTGACTAGAAATGCCTATGTAGCATTCTTTTATTATTTGAACATTATTTCTGTAAGTAAACCTATATGTTTTTATATATTCTTAAAGGTATGGTTAAATGTGATTTTTGAGAGTTGGAATCAACTCAAAAGCTATTATGGTTTAAATTTGAAAAATGTTTGAATGCAGAAAAACTTCTGCCTTGTTATTTTTACCATGGGTGATCTATAGATCCAAATGACTTGAGTCCAACGGGCATGGATTCAGCATTCCTAGACCTTTCTAACAAAATTAGTTTCATTCAAATTTGGTGCACTGAATCGATCTGAATTGATTTTTGAAACTGGGTACAGAAGTGAGTTTGAAATAAAATGGAAAAGGTTTAATTCAAATAACTAGGATGCGCGGGAAAAGTTAACGGGCCGGCCTGCTAAGCATAGCGCTTCCGCGGGCTGCTTAAGTGGCTGTCCGCACTCTTCAGTGAGACAGGGGGGTGCGAAGCGGTATGGGGCGATGTGGGATGTTAGATCTAGTTCTAATCCAATGGCTGAGAGTCATCATCGACGTTGGGCAATGCCGACGAGACAGAAACCTAGCGCGGCCAGTGGGGGTTGCTGGGGGCTCACCGGGGTGCAGGCGAGGGTCGGCGAGGCAGGCGAACGACGAAGTTGACGACAGCGAACTCAGGGGTGGTCGCGGCAGCTCCTGGGGTGGACGAAATCGATGGCGCCCTTCTTCTCCAGAGGCGGCGGGCTCCGGTGAAACTCCGGCGATGCGCTGCTCGCCTTGCTCCGGGACTGAGGTGGGGTTGTTCTGGGTGAGAGAGGAGTGGAATGCTGTGAAGAATTCGAGCGGGGGAGTCCTCTATTTATAGTCTCGACGGTGAGACCGAACGGCATGGGCAGGCGACGGTGGCGACATGGCTACGGGCTGCTAGAGGCATGGACGGCGGTGGCGATCGCTTGGTGGTCTCCTGGCGATGCTCTACGGATTTAATGCGCTGGTAGGGGCAGTGCGGTTTGGTCTGAAACACGCGACGCTCTGCACGGCAGAGGCGGCGTCTTCGACGGCGAGCGGTGGCTGTGCGTCACGACGCGGCGAACGGGGATGTCTAGCGGTCTCCTAGGTTGGTGGTGATCGTGTATGCACGCGGCGAGGGCGGCGCGCGGTCTGTGGGCTTCGGTCGAGGGTGGCACTCTGGCGCATGCTCGGCACGGTTGGCAGAGGCATGGGCGCGGTGTTCCTGGGTGCTGTGGTCGGTGTCTTCGAGGCAGGGCTTGTCGAGAGGGGGCGGTGAGGCATGGGTGATCTCCCAGACAAGGTTGGCATGGCTAGTTTCCTTCCTAGCTTGCTGTCTACACTGGGGTGGCAAGGGTGGCTTCAGCTGTTCACCATTGATGGTTTTGGCAAGCTCACAGTGGTGCTAGTGCTTGATTAATCTTGCTAGATGATCTACTGAGCTGGTTGTGAGCTAGATAGGGAACCAGTTAGGCTCAAAACACTACACACTATAGTGTTTTGATTTTGTTTGATTTGTGTCTGCCAAGTGTTTGATGAAATGGCCGCATGAATTCAAGTTTTGAATTTTGAAAATATTTTTGGTGGGTGTGCTAGATTGGTGCTGGTGAGTCTGCAGATGCTTGGGTTTTGAAAGTTGAGCTTGTTTGAGTAGCTTTTGAAAAAGTGGGATCTTCCCATATGATAAAGATTCAATTTTGAATTGTCATTTAAACTATGCATTTGAAAGTTTCTGGATGATTACAAAGTGGGCCTTGATACTTTGTTATGAGTATAATCAAGGGGTGCAAAGATCCAGAAAAGTTTCTGTTAGGTTCTGAAAGTTTGAGACAGCCAAAGTAGGCATGGGAGTTAAATTGGTCAAAATGACCATTCCTTTATTTTATTTGTTTTGCTTTATTTGTCTTTGGGAAAAGTGTGGGAAAAGTTTTAGAAGATGTTTATTTCACCTAAGAAACATTTTACAAGCAAGGAAACATACAAACAAGGTGATTCAAAAGAATATCAATTTCAATGAATACTCATATGCATGCATTCATAATTTTATTTAGAAAAGTTTTTGTTAACCCAAATTTTGATGCTTAGAGTTTGATGATCCAAGTTCAATATTTTTGGGATGTTACAAACCTTCCCCCCTTAAAAAAAATCTCGTCCCGAGATTTGAAAAAGGACGAAAAGATTACCTAGGATTTGAAGAGATCGGGAAACTCCGTCCTGATGTGATCTTCGCGCTCCCAGGTAGCTTCCTCTTCTCTGTGGTTGCTCCACTGGATCTTGAGAAACTTGATGCTTCGGGTTCGGGTAGTTCGAAAAGCTTCTTCCAAAATACGGATGGGTACTTCGGGATAGGTCAGGTCATCGTTGATCTCTATGGTCCGATGGTCGATGTTTTTGAACACTTCGGTCTTCTCGGGGACTTAGACACTTGCGAAGTAATGATATATGGAACACATTGTGCACGGCTGACATCTCTTCGGGCAGTTCCAATTGATACGATACTTCTCCTCGACGGTTCAGAATCTTGAAAGGTCCGATATATCTGGGGGCTAACTTTCCTTTGAGTTGTAAACGCTGCATTCCCTTCAATGGCGACACTTTCAGATAAACAAAATCTCCTATGTTGAAGGCGAGGTCTCTACGTCTCTTGTCGGCGTAACTCTTTTGTCTGGATTGGGCTGTCTTGAGGTGCTCACGAATCTTGTGAACCTTCTCTTCTGCTTCTCGTAGGATGTCGGGTCCAAAAATCTGACTTTCTCCTACTTCCGACCAGTTCAAAGGGGTGCGACACTTCCTTCCGTACATGAATTCAAATGGGGCCATTTGCAAACTGGCTTGATAACAGTTGTTGTACGAAAATTCTGCAAACGGCAGATAGTCTTCCCACTTGGATCCATATTCTAACACACATGCTCTCAGCATATCTTCGAGTATTTGATGTACTCGCTCCGTTTGTCCATCGGTCTAAGGGTGATAAGCGGTACTGAAATCTAAGCGGGTTCCTAAACCTTCTTGGACTTTCTTCCTGAATCTCGAGGTAAACTGAGTTCCTCGATCCGATACGATGTTCTTGGGGACTCCATGCAAACTAACAATTCTAGCGATGTACAACTCTGCTAGTTTCGAACTCTGATATGTGGTCTTGACGGGTAAGAAATGGGCGACTTTGGACAATCTGTCCACTATGACCCAGATAGAGTCATTTCCCCTACTAGAAGTAGGCAGTCCAGTGATAAAGTCCATTCCAACAGAATCCCATTTCTATTCCGGAATCTGCAATGGTTGCAACAATCCAGCGGGTCTTTGATGTCCTGCCTTGACTCGCTGACAAATATCACACTTGGCGATATAGCTTCCGATTTCTCTTTTCATCTTATGCCACCAAAATTGCTCCTTCAGATCTTGATACATCTTAGTTCCTCCGGGATGGATAGAATAAAGAGTATCATGAGCCTCCTTCAAGATAACTTCTTTCAACTTAGAATCTGCTGGTACACAAAGGCGTCCTTTGTACCACAAAACTCCTTCTTCGTCCTCGGTGAATCCAGGTACTTTGCTTGTACCGATATGACGCTTGATTCCGTCCCTTCTGCGCCTCTTTAATCTGACTGATCAAAGTGGGATGGAGTTCTATGCTAGCCAAAAATCCTTCACTTACTAATTCCATTCGAAAATCTTCCATCTCTTTGTGCAAACTTGGTTGCTCCTTCAAAATCATGGAGTTCAAGCGGCACGGCAATCTGCTAAGGGCATCGGCTACCACGTTGGCTTTACCAGGGTGATAGTGAATGTCCAGATCGTAATCCTTGATTAGCTCAATCCATCTTGTGTGCCTCATATTCAACTCCTTCTGAGTGAATATATACTTTAGGCTCTTGTGATCCGTATATATCTCACAACGGTTTCCCATCAGGTAATGTCTCCATGTTTTCAGGGCTAGAACTACTGCTGCGAGTTCGAGGTCATGGGTTGGGTAGTTTAGCTCATGTTGCTTCAGTTATCGAGATAGATAAGATATAACTTTGCCTTCTTGCATTAGCACACATCCGAGACCGATCTTGGATGCGTCACAATACACATCGAAGGGCTTCGTGATATCCGGCATGATCAAGATTGGGGCTGAAATCAATCTCCTCTTGAGTTCTGGAAAACTCGCTTCACATTTGTCGGTCCATTCAAACTTCTTGTCCTTCTTTAGCAATTGGGTCATATGATCGAAGGGCTTCACATGATACTCGAGAATCCTTCTACGAATTTGCGGTAGTATCCCAGCAATCCGAGAAATGCACGAACTTGGGTTTGAGTGGTTGGGGCTTGCCAATCTTCTACATCTTTCACTTTGGCAGGGTCAACGGCAATTCCTCCGGCTGATACAATGTGACCAAGGAATCCTACCTCCTGTAACCAGAATTCAGATTTGCTAAACTTTGCATACAACTGATGCTCTCTAAGGGTTCCAAGAATGGTCCTTAGGTGTAGCTCATGTTCTTCTTCTGATTTGGAATAAATCAGAATGTCATCGATGAAAACAATGACAAACTTATCCAGGAAGTCCATAAAAATCTTATTCATGAGATTCATGAAATAAGCGGGGGCATTGGTTAGTCCGAAAGACATGACTGTATACTCATACAATCCATATCTGGTGGTAAAGGCAGTCTTTGGAATATCCTTTGCACGAGTTTTGAGTTGGTGATAGCCAGTTCTAAGATCAATCTTAGAAAACACTTTGGCACCGGTCAACTGATCAAACAAATCTTCTATCTTGGGCAAGGGGTACTTGTTCTTGATGGTGACATCATTCAATTTCCGATAATCCGTACATAAACGGTTACCTCCATCCTTCTTGTCCACAAACAAGACAGGTGATCTCCAAGGTGACGCACTTGGTTGAATCAATCCAATTTCTAGCATGGAATCCAGTTGCTTCTTCAGTTCTGCTAGCTCTGACGGGTTCATACTATATGGTCTCTGGGCTATGGGTCCAGTTCTGGGGATTAGTTCGATGATAAATTCAATATCCCGATCTGGGGGCATACCGGACAAAACATCTGGAAATACATCAGGGTATTCACAGACTATCCGGACTTGGTCAATGGTAGGTTGGGCTATACTCTTGTTGCATTTGAATTGGCGAGGTAAGGTTTCAGATATATGCTTGTAAGATCCCTCCTTTATAAAGGAAAAAGGATCCCTGTGATTGCAATTCTAGTCCCTGGATCAATAGCTAGCATCCACAGTTAAGATGTAATATCAAGAAACAAAGGTCATAATACAACTTTATAACCAGGAAATAAAATAATATATTACATCTTACATAGCTCATTTGGCTATCTCATTACAATGCAGCAGAATATAACAATAGCATGGGGTCCTTCATATTCAAAGTTCCACAGGCAAACATGTTGGTTGTAGACTTGTAATCCTAATCATTAAACTTCACTAATATCAAACAAACCTGCAACATAACAAGTTACAGCCACAAGGGTCAATACATTTGAATTGTATTGGCAAGTGATACTATGGTAGTATAGTGGAGTCTATCATCTATATGCATTTGGCTAAGTGGAGCTTAGGCTTGCTTTGCTCAAAAATAGATTTTCCTTATCATTTGAAAACACTAAGTTTTTGCTTGACAAAAATATCACCCAAGGAACCACCAATAGAAATTGGTGAACCTTAAACCCTTGTTCAACCACAAGTTTTTAACTTAGAAATTTGGATGATGAGATTTTTGATAGCTTCCATGTCTTGATGCTCAAATTGTCCTTTGCCAGGGACATGGCTAAGTACTTATATTTTACACTCTGCAGAGGTTGTGCACTTTCCCCACAAGGCTTGGTTTCCCAAGACAATATCTTTCAGAAGCCTTCTCTTAGACCAGAATGGACGCGTTCCAACTTATCATTCCCCTACCACCAACTGTCCATTTGGCTAAGTTCTTGCAACCTATATGATCCAGGCAGAACCCATAATGCCAAGTGGCTGCACTTGAAGCTTCTCAACATTTGACATCTCAAATCTCTTTGTTCCTGGGTGGCCATCCACAAGTGAGATACACAAGGTTCACCAGTCCCCTGGCCTTGTGTAAACACTCAACACAAACTATTCCTTCCATTCCACCCAGGTGATTCATTCACTTAGTTGTTTTATTAAACAAAACACAATTCCTCAGACTTAGAAATTTTCCATAGCATGAATATATATTCCACCCTTGTTTTCTATTAGCTAAGCTAAGCATGATAGTAGTAGGAATCTTAACTTGGGAAAATTTTACTAAGGTTTCATCTACTAGGATTTCCCATAGCATGGTTTATACTTAGCAAAAATTCCATGCAAGTCTTACTTAGAAATATCACTAATACATAGTGAAAATAATGGGACAAAAGTATGAAGCATCACTTGCCTTTTTGGTAGAGAGTATAAGTTCACTTCCTTGTTCTTTGCAATTTTCACTCACTTCAAATCACTACAATTCAATCAAGCAAACAATATTTCAATCTACCATTCAAGCAATTCATCACATAAAATAATAATAACAAAACAATGCATGCAAGCATGCTAAAGATTGTTTTATTTGAAAAAGTGGTTTCTAATGGTTCATAAACATTTGAAAACACCTAATGGTCATTTTATAGAGTGGCAAAATCATTTGTATAAGATTTTACTTCATAAACCATTTTTTCATCAAGTCATTATTTTATGTGGTATAGAAATGCTTTTAATAAGGCAAAATTCTATAGGTTTCACAAAATATGTTTTCAAACCATATAACCTTGTGTTTAGGGTCAGGGAGTTTATTTCCAAAACATTTCTCAAAGGTTTTCTTCCAAAACATTTTTAATAATTAAACCATATTTTTATTTGACTAGAAATGGTTTAAATCAAAGATTTATTCTTTTGCTTCACCAAATACATTTTTGAAACCATAATTTGTTTCCTATGGTCGGTAGGTTCAAAACACACCATTTGCCAAATATTTTATCCTCAAAATCATTTTAGAACAATTTCTATACTCTAAACATGCATACACAAGTTTCTGCAAAAACAAACATTTTACCAGAAGCTTTTTACTAAAAAAAAGTGCATGGTTGTCTAGGGCTTGTTTTTCTGAATCCATTGATATAAAGTTTGCAAAATTTGGACGTGTAGATTTAAAGTTATGGAATTTACAAAATCACATATCTAATAGATTCAAATCTGTTTTTAAAACCAGAGTCTGGCCACGTGGAATGTTTTCATTGGCTCATACCGTTTCGTTCGGATCAGGCAACGTGGACCTCAGGATTTAAAGGGCATCGCACGGATCAGATCATCCCATAACGCTTCGTTTAATGATTCTATCATGGCCGTGGGATCAAGATCTAACGGGCAGCCTTGCCTGGACCAAAAACTGGCGGCGCTAGGTCAACGGCGAGCGGCGGCGCGCTCGGACGAGGGTGGTGCTGGCGATGCAGGGAGCTAGAGGAGGAGTGGGGTATCTCACCGAGTTCGCGGGGCGTTGCTGATGCTCAACGTCGTCGTGTGGAGGTCAGGGGCGCACGAGGTCACCGTGGATTGCTCACCGGAGTTCACAACTGCGTCGGGCATGCTCTGTTTGTCTTTGCTGGCGAGGATACAGGCAACGCCAAGGCACAAAATTGGTTGCGTTAGCTGCGCACAGAAGCGGCGAGTACGAGTGCATCCAGAAGAGGGGTAGGCGCGGTCGAACTTTACCTGGGAGCGTTGCCGGAGCGGATGCAGACGACGACGTCATGCTGCCGTCGAGGTTACCGATGTTACAGGGCACGCGCGGCTAAACGAGCTGCATTGGGAGATGCGCAGGAGGCTGGAGAGTGATCTCGAGGGGTCGAGGGAACAAGGGGAGGTGAGACTTGGTCGGAATTGTCGCCGGAGGGCGTCGGAGACAGCGATGGTGTAAGCAGAAATGGGGACGGCCTGGGGGCTCTCTTGTAGCGGTGTCTGAGGGAAAAGGAAGGGGAGAGGGAGGTGGTTAAACGAGCGTGATCGCGGGGATTTTAATTCATAGAATAACTCGTATTGATTCAAATTAAAACGCGGAAGAAACAGTAAGAGGGAAGGCGAGTTCATCGCGGGGTGAAGACGATGATGACCTGGCTGTGGGGCCCGGCATCAGTGAGAGAGAGATGTTTCAGGTGGGGTCCAACAGTCAGTGAGGGTGCGGGTGAGTTCACTGGTGCGAAGTGTTTTCTCGCGGGGAGAGAGAGAGTGGGCTAGTTGTTGGGCCTGCTGGGCTGCCGAGCTGGGCTGCTACCTTTTCACATTTTTTTTTGTTCAGTTTGTTTGTTTTTCTCTTTTGATTTTTCTGTTTCGATTTTGTTTAAGCAATTCAAACATTCATTTGAATTTAAACCTTTGCCAAAATTTGTGTAGGTTTAAATATTGATTAGTAAAACATTCTGGAATCATTTTAGAATAATTTATTTATTCTTTTTAAGGTCTTTTAATTATTCCAAATAGGCTCTAGTTTTTAATTAAATAGGATTTAATAATGTTTTTTAAATCTCCATTTAAATTCTTAAAACTTTCCAAATCCTTCCAGCAAGTTTTTATTTGTTTATTTGGGTTCAAATAATTCATCTTGAATTATTTGGAGGATATTTAATATGATTATTAATCATTTAAGATTGGGTATTTGTTTTAATTCCAATGGAATTTAAATATAGCTTTATTTCCATAATTTTTTATTTGGAAGTTTTCTTTAATATTATTTAAGTTGAATGGAACAACTTTTATTTCATTTGGGTAATTTCCAAAATACTATTTTCTCATGAATTATATAATAATTCTCATTAGAGATTTGTCTTTATTAAGATAGGGATAGAATGGTTCATGCCATTTTATTTTATTTTGGAAATTCTTTATCCTTTTATTTTATTTGATTTGGATTATAACCATTCCATTTGCTTAATGGATTAGGCCAAGATTTATTTGGTCTTTCAAATATTCTTTATTTAATATTTCTTTCTTCATCTTATAAAATTCATATCTTTTTATTTAGAGATCCAAACTTGGTGATTCCAATTTATAAAGCCTTGTTTAATATTTGTTTATCCTTTTAAATCCCTTTAGGATTATTTGCTCACCATTTGGTTTGGATTTAGATAAGGGCTTTAATTAGCTTTGGAAATTTAATTCCTTGTCTTATTTAAATTCATGAGATTTTATCCATGGTTCCATATTAAGTGAAACCAATTTTCTGTGGCTTTATAATATTTCTAATTGTCCTTCTTGATCATTTGTAAATTTTTGTTGACAAGTTTTTATATGGATCAAATCCATAGGCTTGGAGATAACTTGGAAATGATTTTATTCCATTAGGGTTTAGGGTTTGGTTTTATTTTCCAAGTGATAAATTTCGAGATACATTCATTGAGGAATGCATTTCTCTAGATTTGAATTTTTTGAATTCAAACTTTAATTAAAGTTTGTTCAAGATGGGATTTTTAAGTTTCCATTTAGAAACAAAAGTTTCTTTTCACCCTGATTTTCAACAATAATTTATTTTGTTTATTTTATTTTTCACATTACAAGATTTGGAAAATCTTGGGATGTGACAACGCTCGACTGATATTCCGGCTGTACTGGTCATGGTTATGGCTTTCTTGGCACAGTCAATCAATCCTTTATGTTTGGACATCCAATCCATTCCTAGTACTACTTCCAAACCTTTAGTTTCGAGTACTATCAGATTTGCATAAAAATCTATGCCATGGATTCAGATAGGGACGGCTTTGCAAATTTGCCTAGCCTTGGTGGTTGATCCGGGAATTTGAACAATCATCACATGCTTCAATTTGGTTGGTTGAATTTTACTAGTGCATGAAAATTCTTCGGTGACAAATGAATGCGATGCACCAGAATCAAACAACACTCTTGCAAGTACTGAATTAACAGAAAACATACCCAACACGACGTCTGGCGCTTCCTGGGCTTCTTCAGCATGTATGAGAAAAAGACGGCCGTTGCGGTTGAGTAAATTCCCTGGGGCAAATCTTCTTCCTGGCTGAACACGACGCTGCTGCTGAGCTAGGACATTGGCATTGGGGGCGGTAGCATTCTTCTTGTTGGGGCACTCGTTGGAATAGTGGCCTTTATTTCCACAGTCATAACAAGTCACTTGCGACTTGTCCTTTGCTGCTATAGGCACAGCTTTGCTTCCAGTCCTAGGGGCAGTGTTGGTGTTGGCGGTAGCATTGTTGTTGTTGAACTTGGGTGGGGCACGATTGAAATTGCTAGCGTTGTCGGGGTTGTTGTGATTCCTCCGGGCCTTGGGTTTCCACGATTGGGATAGGTCGGGTGGTTCATCGGGGGTCTGTTGTTTCTTGGGGCAAATCCTGGAGATGGGTTGGGGCGATACTTTGGGGTCGATCTGATGGGTTCCTGGTTGATGCATCATGCGACGCTTGCGGTTCTCATTGGCTTGGTTGATCTTTCCTTCCATCTGGATAGCAGATTCCACAAGGGCTTCAATATCCGCAAAGGGGATATTGACTAACACAGTCTGCATTTCATCATGCAGACCATTCAGGAATATTTCTTTCTTCTTGGCTTCAGTGTCGATCTCATCCGGGGCATACCTAGCTAATGACAAGAATTTGTCACGGTATTCCACTACAGTCATCCTTCCTTGCTTCAGCTCTCTGAACTCGTCTCTCATTCTCTTGATCAAACCTGGTGGTACATGGGTTCTGCTAAACTTGACCTTGAATTCCTCCCAGGTCATCATCTAGCCTCCGGTCATTGCGCGAATATTGTTCCACCATGCCCTGGCATCTCCGTCTAGATAGTGGCTGGCGAACAGAACTTTCTCGTTGGCTTCCACTCCGGCGACTTATAGGTTATTTTCCATGGTTTGCAACCAATCATCGATGTCTAGGGGTTCTTCTGACTTAGTGAAAACAGGTGGGTTGGTATTCTGGAAATTCTTGAGCTTAGATCCATGGTTGTCCTGATTTCCATGGCCTTGGTTGTTGTGGGCAAGCTAGGCTATCTGCTGAAGGGTGGCTAGGTTGGCTTGACGTCTGGCTCTTTCAGCTTCACGGTCAGAAGTCAACATTTGCAGTATCTGCAACATCGGGTCCGGGGATGAACCACTTCCTCCGCGTGGCATCTGGAGATTGAGATAGATCATGAGAAAAGAGGGAAATTTCTAAGGTTCTGGGATTTTGAAAAGTTTTTAAAGTTTGACTCCGATTTTTCTAGCAACTTGCTTTTCATTCATTCACTCATAGCACACGATACAACAAACACCACAACAAAGAAAACAGATGGTTTTAAGAACCATTCTGAAAACTATGATAAAGTGGGACCGAATACTACTCACTACGCTAGTGCTCAAGTGGTACTACTCCTCGGAATCGGTGGCTTCGTCATCTTCATCATCATCAATGAAGGCGAAATCATCCTGATCGGTGAAGAAATCCATAGCCTGATCCTCCAGAAAATCATCGTCATCGCTGAGATAGGAGTAGGGGTCTCCACGAAAATCCTCTCCGGCATTCTCCCTTTCCTCCAACTGCATGTCTCTCTCATGGATGGTCTCCTCCAAAGATGAGATGCGGTGGCGAAGACGGGCAATGATGCGCTCCTTCTTGTCGAGCTGACGGCGGCGAGACTTGCGATCCTTTGCTAGCATGGCGATGGTTTGGTCCTTCGTCTTTATGATGGCAGACTTGTGGTTGGAGTAGTCACGACAGTTGTCTAACTCCTGCTGACGATCGTACATCATGAAGCTAAGGTGGTCCAATTGAGTCTTCTGATGCTCTGCCCACACAGACGGGAAAGATCTTACTGCATGGCCCTGGCAAGTCCATCGAGCTAGTTGTTCTCTCTTAAGGTAAACTGAATTCCTTCGGCAGTGGGAGGTTCAATCTTCCCTCTGAGACTTGCAACAATTAGCCACTGCAGATCTTCTCCTCCTTGATCATTGAGCTGAGCTCCGAAGAGCTCGGGGTGCGGACTCTCCAGAAGTTCCGAAAGCTGGTCCAAATCCCTCTCAAAGATAAGGTCTCCTTCATTCCCCAACTAATAAAACTTGCTGTACTTCACGTCCATCTATAAGAATATAGGATGAGTAAGTTAGTAGAGTGATTAAGTGTGTCAAATTATGTATTTTGCAAAGGTTTTTGAAGAACATGAATTTTCATGAAAGAATCAAAGGGATAAGAATGATAATAAGTTTTTGTAAATATTTGTTTTCTTTGGTGTTGAAACTAAGTTTTTGGTTCAAACGTCCAGTCTAACTAGGGTCTCCTATGGTCAGGATGGATCTGATACCAACTTGTCAACACCCGGGTTTTTAATCCCAGATGCCTGTTATGCCATACATCGCAATCCCAGGATTACCATTTTTGCGAGATATAACAGAATTGGATACCATAGTACATCATCCATTACAAACCGTACATAAGTTCTTACACAAATAGGGATATCATGATCCAGTTCTTAATACAACATCAAGCAGTGGAATACGTAATAATAACGGTAGCGTAGGCGAAGCTCCATCTTCGGGGTCACAGGCAATGCTGATGATGGGAGATGATCCTGTTGGAGATATGCCCAAGAGGCAATAATAAAGTGGTTATTATCATATTTTCATACTTATGATAAATGTTTACATACCATGCTATAATTGTATTAACCGGAAACATTAATACTTGTGTGATTTGTAAACATAAAAGAGTCCCTAGTAAAGCCTCTTGTTAAACTATCTTGTTGGTTAATATATGATCATGGTTTCCTGATCATGAACATAGAGATGTTATTAACAACAGGGTCATATCATTAGGAGATAACTTGGAAATGATTTTATTCCATTAGGGTTTAGGGTTTGGTTTTATTTTCCAAGTGTTAAATTTCTAGATACATTCATTGAGGAATGCATTTCTCTAGATTTGAATTTTGTTGAATTCAAACTTTAATTAAAGTTTGTTCAAGATGG
Source organism: Avena sativa (assembly GCA_916181665.1). Lineage (NCBI taxonomy): Eukaryota > Viridiplantae > Streptophyta > Magnoliopsida > Poales > Poaceae > Avena > Avena sativa. The sequence continues at coordinate 13,027,986 of OV702300.1, read as the reverse complement.
GATTTTTAAGTTTCCATTTAGAACAAAAGTTTCTTTTCACCCTGATTTTCAACAATAATTTATTTTGTTTATTTTATTTTTCACATTACAAGATTTGGAAAATCTTGGGATGTGACAATGCTCGACTGATATTCCGGCTGTACTGGTCATGGTTATGGCTTTCTTGGCACAGTCAATCAATCATTTATGTTTGGACATCCAATCCATTCCTAGTACTACTTCCAAACCTTTAGTTTCGAGTACTATCAGATTTGCATAAAAATCTATGCCATGGATTCGGATAGGGACGACTTTGCAAATTTGCCTAGCCTTGGTGGTTGATCTGGGAATTTGAACAATCATCACATGCTTAAATTTGGTTGGTTGAATTTTACTAGTGCATGAAATTCTTCGGTGACAAATGAATGCGATGCACCAGAATCAAACAACACTCTTGCAAGTACTGAATTAACAGAAAACATACCCAGCACGACGTCTGGCGCTTCCTGGGCTTCTTCACCATGTACGAGAAAAAGACGGCCGTTGCGGTTGAGTAAATTCCCTGGGGCAAATCTTCTTCCTGGCTGAACACGACGCTGCTGCTGAGCTGGGACATTGGCATTGGGGGCGGTAGCATTCTTCTTGTTGGGGCACTCGTTGGAATAGTGGCCTTTATTTCCACAGTCATAAAAAGTCACTTGCGACTTGTCCTTTGCTGCTACAGGCACAGCATTGCTTCCAGTCTTAGGGGCAGTGTTGGTGTTGGCGGTAGCATTGTTGTTGTTGAACTTGGGTGGGGCACGATTGAAATTGCTAGCGTTGCCGAGGTTGTTGTGATTCCTCCGGGCCTCGGGTTTCCACGATTGGGATAGGTCGGGTGGTTCATCGGGGGTCTGTTGTTTCTTGGGGAAATCCTGGAGATGGGTTGGGGCGACACTTTGGGGTCTGATGGGTTCCTGGTTGATGCATCATGCGACGCTTGCGGTTCTCATTGGCTTGGTTGATCTTTCCTTCCATCTGGATAGCAGATTCCACAAGGGCTTTAATATCCGCAAAGGGGATATTGACTAACACAGTCTGCATTTCGTCATGCAGACCATTCAGGAATCTTTCTTTCTTCTTGGCTTCAGTGTCGATCTCATCCGGGGCATACCTAGCTAATGACAAGAATTTGTCACGGTATTCCACTACAGTCATCCTTCCTTGCTTCAGCTCTCTGAACTCGTCTCTCATTCTCTTGATCAAACCTGGTGGTACATGGGTTCTGCTAAACTTGACCTTGAATTCCTCCCAGGTCATCATCTAGCCTCCGGTCATTGCGCGAATATTGTTCCACCATGCCCTGGCATCTCCGTCTAGATAGTGGCTGGCGAACAGAACTTTCTCGTTGGCTTCCACTCCGGCGACTTATAGGTTATTTTCCATGGTTTGCAACCAATCATCGGCGTCTAGGGGTTCTTCTGACTTAGTGAAAACAGGTGGGTTGGTATTCTGGAAATTCTTGAGCTTAGATCCATGGTTGTCCTGATTTCCATGGCCTTGGTTGTTGTGGGCAAGCTGGGCTATCTGCTGAAGGGTGGCTAGGTTGGCTTGACGTCTGGCTCTTTCAGCTTCACGGTCAGAAGTCAACATTTGCAGTATCTGCAACATCGGGTCCGGGGATGAACCACTTCCTCCGCGTGGCATCTGGAGATTGAGATAGATCATGAGAAAAGAGGGAAATTTCTAAGGTTCTGGGATTTTGAAAAGTTTTTAAAGTTTGACTCCGATTTTTCTAGCAACTTGCTTTTCATTCATTCACTCATAGCACACGATACAACAAACACCACAACAAAGAAAACAGATGGTTTTAAGAACCATTCTGAAAACTATGATAAAGTGGGACCGAATACTACTCACTACGCTAGTGCTCAAGTGGTACTACTCCTCGGAATCGGTGGCTTCGTCATCTTCATCATCATCAATGAAGGCGAAATCATCCTGATCGGTGAAGAAATCCATAGCCTGATCCTCCAGAAAATCATCGTCATCGCTGAGATAGGAGTAGGGGTCTCCACGAAAATCCTCTCCGGCATTCTCCCTTTCCTCCAACTGCATGTCTCTCTCATGGATGGTCTCCTCCAAAGATGAGATGCGGTGGCGAAGACGGGCAATGATGCGCTCCTTCTTGTCGAGCTGACGGCGGCGAGACTTGCGATCCTTTGCTAGCATGGCGATGGTTTGGTCCTTCGTCTTTATGATGGCAGACTTGTGGTTGGAGTAGTCACGACAGTTGTCTAACTCCTGCTGACGATCGTACATCATGAAGCTAAGGTGGTCCAATTGAGTCTTCTGATGCTCTGCCCACACAGACGGGAAAGATCTTACTGCATGGCCCTGGCAAGTCCATCGAGCTAGTTGTTCTCTCTTAAGGTAAACTGAATTCCTTCGGCAGTGGGAGGTTCAATCTTCCCTCTGAGACTTGCAACAATTAGCCACTGCAGATCTTCTCCTCCTTGATCATTGAGCTGAGCTCCGAAGAGCTCGGGGTGCGGACTCTCCAGAAGTTCCGAAAGCTGGTCCAAATCCCTCTCAAAGATAAGGTCTCCTCCATTCCCCAACTGATAAAACTTGTTGTACTTCACGTCCATCTATAAGAATATAGGATGAGTAAGTTAGTAGAGTGATTAAGTGTGTCAAATTATGTATTTTGCAAAGGTTTTTGAAGAACATGAATTTTCATGAAAGAATCAAAGGGATAAGAATGATAATAAGTTTTTGTAAATATTTGTTTTCTTTGGTGTTGAAACTAAGTTTTTGGTTCAAACGTCCAGTCTAACTAGGGTCTCCTATGGTCAGGATGGATCTGATACCAACTTGTCAACACCCGGGTTTTTAATCCCAGATGCCTGTTATGCCATACATCGCAATCCCAGGATTACCATTTTTGCGAGATATAACAGAATTGGATACCATAGTACATCATCCATTACAAACCGTACATAAGTTCTTACACAAATAGGGATCTCATGATCCAGTTCTTAATACAACATCAAGCAGTGGAATACGTAATAATAACGGTAGCGTAGGCGAAGCTCCATCTTCGGGGTCACAGGCAATGCTGATGATGGGAGATGATCCTGTTGGAGATATGCCCAAGAGGCAATAATAAAGTGGTTATTATCATATTTTCATACTTATGATAAATGTTTAAATACCATGCTATAATTGTATTAACCGGAAACATTAATACTTGTGTGATTTGTAAACATAAAAGAGTCCCTAGTAAAGCCTCTTGTTAAACTAGCTTGTTGGTTAATATATGATCATGGTTCCCTGATCATGAACATAGAGATGTTATTAACAACAGGGTCATATCATTAGGAGATAACTTGGAAATGATTTTATTCCATTAGGGTTTAGGGTTTGGTTTTATTTTCCAAGTGTTAAATTTCTAGATACATTCATTGAGGAATGCATTTCTCTAGATTTGAATTTTGTTGAATTCAAACTTTAATTAAAGTTTGTTCAAGATGGGATTTTTAAGTTTCCATTTAGAACAAAAGTTTCTTTTCACCCTGATTTTCAACAATAATTTATTTTGTTTATTTTATTTTTCACATTACAAGATTTGGAAAATCTTGGGATGTGACAATGCTCGACTGATATTCCGGCTGTACTGGTCATGGTTATGGCTTTCTTGGCACAGTCAATCAATCATTTATGTTTGGACATCCAATCCATTCCTAGTACTACTTCCAAACCTTTAGTTTCGAGTACTATCAGATTTGCATAAAAATCTATGCCATGGATTCGGATAGGGACGGCTTTGCAAATTTGCCTAGCCTTGGTGGTTGATCTGGGAATTTGAACAATCATCACATGCTTCAATTTGGTTGGTTGAATTTTACTAGTGCATGCAAATTCTTCGGTGACAAATGAATGCGATGCACCAGAATCAAACAACACTCTTACAAGTACTGAATTAACAGAAAACATACCCAGCACGACGTCTGGCGCTTCCTGGGCTTCTTCAGCATGTATGAGAAAAAGACGGCCGTTGCGGTTGAGTAAATTCCCTGGGGCAAATCTTCTTCCTGGCTGAACACGACGCTGCTGCTGAGCTGGGACATTGGCATTGGGGGCGGTAGCATTCTTCTTGTTGGGGCACTCGTTGGAATAGTGGCCTTTATTTCCACAGTCATAACAAGTCACTTGCGACTTGTCCTTTGCTGCTACAGGCACAGCATTGCTTCCAGTCCTAGGGGCAGTGTTGGTGTTGGCGGTAGCATTGTTGTTGTTGAACTTGGGTGGGGCACGATTGAAATTGCTAGCGTTGCCGAGGTTGTTGTGATTCCTCCGGGCCTCGGGTTTCCACGATTGGGATAGGTCGGGTGGTTCGTCGGGGGTTTGTTGTTTCTTGGGGCAAATCCTGGAGATGGGTTGGGGCGACACTTTGGGGTCTGATGGGTTCCTGGTTGATGCATAATGCGACGCTTGCGGTTCTCATTGGCTTGGTTGATCTTTCCTTCCATCTGGATAGCAGATTCCACAAGGGCTTCAATATCCGCAAAGGGGATATTGACTAACACAGTCTGCATTTCGTCATGCAGACCATTCAGGAATCTTTCTTTCTTCTTGGCTTCAGTGTCGATCTCATCCGGGGCATACCTAGCTAATGACAAGAATTTGTCACGGTATTCCACTATAGTCATCCTTCCTTGCTTCAGCTCTCTGAACTCGTCTCTCATTCTCTTGATCAAACCTGGTGGTACATGGGTTCTGCTAAACTTGACCTTGAATTCCTCCCAGGTCATCATCTAGCCTCCGGTCATTGCGCGAACCCTGTTCCACCATGCCCTGGCATCTCCGGCTAGATAGTGGCTGGCGAACAGAACTTTCTCGTTGGCTTCCACTCCGGCGACTTCTAGGTTATTTTCCATGGTTTGCAACCAATCATCGGCGTCTAGGGGTTCTTCTGACTTAGTGAAAACAGGTGGGTTGGTATTCTGGAAATTCATGAGCTTAGATCCATGGTTGTCCTGATTTCCATGGCCTTGGTTGTTGTGGGCAAGCTGGGCTATCTGCTGAAGGGTGGCTAGGTTGGCTTGACATTCGGCTCTTTCAGCTTCACGGTTAGAAGTCAACATTTGCAGTATCTGCAACATCGGGTCCGGGGATGAACCACTTCCTCCGCGTGGCATCTGGAGATTGAGATAGATCATGAGAAAAGAGGGAAATTTCTAAGGTTCTGGGATTTTGAAAGGTTTTTAAAGTTTGACTCCGATTTTTCTAGCAACTTGCTTTTCATTCATTCACTCATAGCACACGATACAACACACACCACAACAAAGAAAATAGATGGTTTTAAGAACCATTCTGAAAACTATGATACAGTGGAACCGAATACTACTCACTACGCTAGTGCTCAAGTGGTACTACTCCTCGGAATCGGTGGCTTCGTCATCTTCATCATCATCAATGAAGGAGAAATCATCCTCATCGGTGAAGAAATCCATAGCCTGATCCTCCAGAAAATCATCGTCATCGCTGAGATAGGAGTAGGGGTCTCCACGAAGATCCTCTCCGGCATTCTCCCTTTCCTCCAACTGCATGTCTCTCTCATGGATGGTCTCCTCCAAAGATGAGATGCGGTGGCGAAGACGGGCAATGATGCGCTCCTTCTTGTCGATCTGACGGCGGCGGGACTTGCGATCCTTTGCTAGCATGGCGATGGTTTGGTCCTTCATCTTGATGATGGCAGACTTGTGGTTGGAGTAGTCACGGCAGTTGTCTAACTCCTGCTGACGATCGTACATCATGAAGCTAAGGTGGTCCAATTGAGTCTTCAGCTCAGGGTGGTATGGGGCTTCTAGTGGTTGTCCATTTGCATCACGCCTTGGGCAAAACTCAAAGCGAGTACCCTTGATCTGATTGATGCTCTGCCCAAACAGACGGGAAAGAGCTTTCTGCATGGCCCTGGCAAGTCCATCGAGCTAGTTGTTCTCTCTTAAGGTAAACTGAATTCCTTCCGCAGTGGGAGGTTCAATCTTCCCTTTGAGACTTGCAACAATTAGCCACTGCAGATCTTCTCCTCCTTGATCATTGAGCTGAGCTCCGAAGAGCTCGGGGTGCGGACTCTCCAGAAGTTCCGAAAGCTGGTCCAAATCCCTCTCAAAGATAAGGTCTCCTCCATTCCCCAACTGATAAAACTTGTTGTACTTCACGTCCATCTATAAGAATATAGGATGAGTAAGTTAGTAGAGTGATTAAGTGTGTCAAAATTTTATGTATTTTGCAAAGGTTTTTGAAGAACATGAATTTTCATGAAAGAATCAAAGGGATAAGAATGAGAATAAGTTTTTGTAAATATTTGTTTTCTTTGGTGTTGAAACTAAGTTTTTGGTTCAAACGTCCATTCTAACTAGGGTCTCCTATGGTCAGGATGGCTCTTATACCAACTTGTCAACACCCGATCCCAGATGCCTGTTATGCCATACATCGCAATCCCAGGATTACCATTTTTGCGAGACATAACAGAATTGGATACCATAGTACATCATCCATTACAAACCATACATAAGTTCTTACACAAATAGGGATCTCATGATCCAGTTCTTAATACAACATCAAGCAGCGGAATACGTAATAATAACGGTAGCGTAGGCGAAGCTCCATCTTCGGGGTCACAGGCAATGCTGATGATGGGAGATGATCCTGTTGGAGATATGCCCAAGAGGCAATAATAAAGTGGTTATTATCATATTTTCATACTTATGATAAATGTTTACATACCGTGCTATAATTGTATTAACCGGAAACATTAATACTTGTGTGATTTGTAAACATAAAAGAGTCCCTAGTAAAGTCTCTTGTTAAACTAGCTTGTTGGTTAATATATGATCATGGTTTCCTGATCATGAACATAGAGATGTTACTAACAACAAGGTCATATCATTAAGAGATAACTTGGAAATGATTTTATTCCATTAGGGTTTAGGGTTTGGTTTTATTTTCCAAGTGTTAAATTTCCAGATACAATCATTGAGGAATGCATTTCTCTAGATTTGAATTTTGTTGAATTCAAACTTTAATTAAAGTTTGTTCAAGATGGGATTTTTAAGTTTCCATTTAGAAACAAAAGTTTCTTTTCACCCTGATTTTCAACAATAATTTATTTTGTTTATTTTATTTTTCACATTACAAGATTTGGAAAATCTTGGGATGTGACAATGCTCGACTGATATTCCGGCTGTACTGGTCATGGTTATGGCTTTCTTGGCACAGTCAATCAATCCTTTATGTTTGGACATCCAATCCATTCCTAGTACTACTTCCAAACCTTTAGTTCTGAGTACTATCAGATTTGCATAAAAATCTATGCCATGGATTCGGATAGGGACGGCTTTGCAAATTTGCCTAGCCTTGGTGGTTGATCCGGGAATGTGAACAATCATCACATGCTTCAATTTGGTTGGTTGAATTTTACTAGTGCATGCAAATTCTTCGGTGACAAATGAATGCGATGCACCAGAATCAAACAACACTCTTGCAAGTACTGAATTAACAGAAAACACACCCAGCACGACGTCTGGCGCTTCCTGGGCTTCTTCAGCATGCATGAGAAAAAGACGGCCGTTGCGGTTGAGTAAATTCCCTGGGGCAAATCTTCTTCCTGGCTGAACACGATGCTGCTGCTGAGCTGGGACATTGGCATTGGGGGCGGTAGCATTCTTCTTGTTGGGGAACTCGTTGGAATAGTGGCCTTTATTTCCAAAGTCATAACAAGTCACTTGTGACTTGTCCTTTGATGCTACAGGCACAACATTGCTTCCAGTCCTAGGGGCAGTGTTGGTGTTGGCGGTAGCATTGTTGTTGTTGAACTTGGGTGGGGCACGATTGAAATTGCTAGCGTTGCCGGGGTTGTTGTGATTCCTCCGGGCCTAGGGTTTCCACGATTGGGATAGGTCGGGTGGTTCATCGGGGGTCTGTTGTGTTGGAGATATGCCAAGAGGCAATAATAAAGTGGTTATTATCATATCTTCATACTTATGATAAATGTTTACATACCATGCTATAATTGTATTAACAGGAAACATTAATACTTGTGTGATTTGTAAACATAAAAGAGTCCCTAGTAAGCCTCTTGTTAAACTAGCTTGTTGGTTAATATATGATCATGGTTTCCTGATCATGAACATAGAGATGTTATTGACAACAGGGTCATATCATTAGGAGAATGATGTGATGGACATACTCCTATAGATAAGCGTAGAATAAAGATCAAGTCATTTAATATAGTTCATTTGCTATAACCTTTCTGATACATAGTAACCTAAATCCTTCGACCATGAGATCATGCATATCACCTTCACCAGAAGGATGCTTTGATGACATCAAACACCACACCGTAACTGGGTGGCTATAAAGGTGGCATTGAGTATTCGGAAAGTGTCGGTTGAGACACATGGATCAAGAGTGGGATTTGTCCATCCATATGACGGATAGATATACTCTGGGCCCTCTCGGTGGAATGTCATCCAATTAGCTTGCAAGCATGTGACTGGCTCACAAGGGATCACATATCACGGGAACGAGAAAAGAGTACTTATCAGTAACGAGGTTGAACTAGGTATGCAGAGATACCGACGATCATAAACCTCGGATAAGTAAACTATCGTGAGACAAAGGGAAATTGGTATTGTATGTAAGTGGTTCATTCGATCGCAAAGTAATCGTAGAAATATGTGGGAGCCATATGAATTTCCAGATTCCTCTATTGGTTATTGATCGGAGAAGTGTCTCGATCATGTCCGCATAATTCACGAACCGTAGGGAGACACACTTAAGGATTCGATGTTGTTGAGTAGTTATGGAATGATGACTAAGAGACTGAATGTTGTTCGGAGTCTCGGATGGGATCCGGGATATCACGAGGAGATCCAGAATGGTCCGGAGAATAAGATTCATATAAGGAAATTCCTGTTTCGGAGTTGGGGAATGATTCCAGTGTTTTCATCGGGAATGTTCTAGAAGGTTCCGGAATGTCCGGCACTCCGGAGGGGAAGGGTACATGAATGTGTTATATCAAGTTGGTATGATTGCATTATGTACTTGGTGTCATCGCTGTACCAAATAGAGGGTTTTATTCAAATCCTAGTTTGAAAAGTCAAACGGCTAGTTTGAAAGTCAAACGGCTAGTTTTGGGAAAGAGGAGAAGGAGGTTTGAAACCGACTTGGGGGAGGAGTTCCTCCTCCCACCGCCGGCCCACCTTGGGTCCGAGTTGGGGAGGGACTCCCCTCCCTAGGCGCGCCTCCCTCCACCTATAAGAGGAGGGGCAGGGCTCCCCTCCTAGACACATAAGTTGCCTCCCTCTAAACCTAAACCCTAGCCACAGCCTAGGGATTTCTCCCAAGCCGCCGAGTTAGAGCTTCTAATTGCCCTAGCCGCTGGTTTAGCCCCTTATAATTGGTGTGTCTAAACCCTAGATCACCAAGGCTCTCTCATAGTCCACCATACTCGCTCCGGCTTAAGGCGAAGCCCTGCGAGATCTCCCCTCTACTTCCGGTACCACACCGTCGTGCTGCCGGAATCGCGAGGAGAGTGCTACAACCTCCGCTGCTTGCTGGAACAAGGGAGAGGAAGGTCTTCGTCGAGTACCGAACGTGTGACCGAGTGCGGAAGCGCTGCCGGAATGCAGCGCCGGAAGGATCGTCTACACGATCTTCAGATCGGCAAGTGTATGACTACATCACCCACGAGAATCTGCTCTCGTTAACCGCTTTGGAATCTTCGAGGGTGAGTTCCTCTATCGACTCGTTGCTACAATCTAGTAGATAGATCTTGGCTTGTTTGTTTGTATGCGATAGAAATTTTTTGTTTTCCATGCTACGAACCCCTAAAGTGGTATCAGAGCCGTGTCTATATGTAGATCTGTTGCACGAGTAGAACACAATGGTCATTGTGGGCGTTGATGCTTTTGTTGTCGATTGCTTCTTGTGTACTTTGCATCTTGCGGGATGGTGGGATGAAGCGGATCGGGCTAACCTTACATGACATCGTTCATGAGACTTGCTCCACGCTTGACATGCAACTTGTATTGCATAAGTGGCTTTGCGGGTGCCTGTTTCTCCCAACATACACTGGTAGAAAAGGGCCCATGCGTCCCGGTTGGTAAGGGCCATTAGTCCCGGTTGCCCAACCGGGACGGGGCAATCGGGACTAAAGCTCTAACCTTTAGTCCCGGTTGCCCCACCAACCGGGACAAATGGGCCACACGTGGCGGCATCAGAGCACGAGGGGGGGGGGGGTGGAGCATTAGTCCCGGTTCGTAACACGGACCGGGACTAATAACCTGCTGCCGCGGCAGAGATTTGGCCCATTTCTCTGCCGCGGCAGAGAATTCATTTTGGCACATTTTGTTGCCGCGGCAGCATTTTTGCCACTTTTTGTGCCGCGGCAGAGAATCCATTTAGGTTGTTTTATTGTTTATTTAGTGTTTTGCACTTATCAACGAAGGAACCTTATATTACACAAGATCATCATGACAACATTAAATTCAATACACGGATCGAGTTCATGCACTACATACAAAAGTTGCTATTTGATGCTACCGGCCAATTTCTTGAAAGTTGCTATTTTTACAATTCCTATTGTCTATACACAGCCGAGTAGTATTCCCCTTGTGTGTTTAGGACTTCTGCATCCAAGAATCCCGCCAATTCCTCCTGAATTGCTCGTACGCGATCCTTTGGCAGAAGACCGTCCCGTAGATGTTCGATCTGATTTAAAAAAGGAGTCAGCCTATATGAATATGAAACTAAAAACAATTTGATTGTAATTAAAAACTATAGAAATTGTTTACGTACGTGGAGTTGCTCTAAATTTCTGCCCTTCTCATCGCACGTCTGCCGGATGAACTCGCATACATAGTATCCACATAGATTGTTACCTGGTCCTTGCGTCAGGCACTTTACGAGAACAGAGTTCAATCAAAATAATAATCAAGCATGATAATAACTGTATCAAAACTAGAATCAAAGAGATGCGCGGATATAGCTAGTGGTGCTTAAATTTAGTGGTTGAAATGTAAGCTCCTCTTTCCAAACACCCCTAGCCTTCTTGGTGAACCGTTTCCAAGCGCTGCCCGGCGTAGAAAACGAATAAAATAAGTTATTAAGTACTTGATATCATAAAATTCACGAACGTTGCCGATATAGTGTCGTAATGATTAGAATTACCGCTGGAGAAGTATCTGCATGTCCTTCCACGTCTCAAGGGGTTTATGTTTCGAGTCCATGACTAGTACACGCCCTTTGTCAAGTTGAATGATTAACAGAATATAGTGGAAGCTGCAAATGCATAACTAATCAATTATATACTTAACATCGAGTAAGCGAAATAGAAAGTGTATACAAGACAATAACACTCACTCGAAGTTGTAAGGAAATAGTATTTCCCTTTTGGTTTCTTGAAACCTTAACGCGTGTACTATATTATCCTCCGTATCCTGGGGGCTTATTTTGAGATTAGCTTCATGAACCCAATATGGGTCAATGAAGCCAATGTCATAGATTTGTCCTCTGCTGCATTCGAGAATCTTCATTCTGCATATTACAGTATGATTATATACATGCAATAAACAAAATAATATAGCTGGAGACTAAATTAATTACAGAATTAGTACTTACAGACAATAGGCACTGATGATCGATTTGTCCAAGGCGTCTTGATTGAATAATTGAAATAGTTCATCAAATTCAATGGATATCATGTCATCCTTATATTTCCCATGATGCTTTTTTGTAACCCTCAGCACTATCCAGTTAGCCCCGGCCCTTGTGGCATGCATGTACCAGTTATGCAATCTTCGCATTTTTGTTGGAAGATTGTTTACCTCCTCAGGTTTGACGAGAGGTTTTCCATACTGGTATTTGTATGCTACTTCACTCACGGGGAAGAACTCTAACTGGGATAAGTACTGGGCAATACTCATACCTTGAGCAGCGGCAGCTTCTCCGTATTGTGCAACTACCTCTGGATCATACTGCTCTTCGGCCCCATATTTGCTCGACCCCACACTGGTTTGAGAAATCACCTTGAGAGGGGCGAAAGTCTGTTTTGCTTGTTCTCCGAGCTGGGCAACAGATTTCCCGCTTGCATCAGTACTGCTCTTCGAGGCTTTTTGTGCCGCATGTGACTTGAGAATAGAACGGTCATAGTCTGATGACAGCTTTGGCTCGGTTTGATGAAGATTCTTTAGCATTTTCAACACTTTGGCTTTTTCTTCTTTGGTGCTGGGGAACTCTGACTCTTTCGGCCGCCTCAGCTTAGCGAAAAACGCTGTCGTTTCCGCATCAACGATCGCCGCAGTCTCCTCTTCAGTACAGTCATAAGCTCTCTTGGGAGGAACCGTTGGTACTTTTGGAAGAGGCTCTTGTTTACGTTTCGGCGATCGCTTACGACGCACAGTAGAGGTACGCTTACGCTTTTTATCCTGAGGCGCTGGCGATGGCTCCCGCGGCGATGGCTGCACCGGAGATTGGTGAGGCGACGGAGCCGGGTGAGGCGACGAAGACGGCTGCCGCGGCGGCGACGACCTCGCTGGAGACGGGTGAGGCGGCGGCGAAGATGGCCTTGGCGTGTGATTTCGAAGCACGATACAATCCTTCGGCCATAGAATGGTGACGTTTTTTGCGTCACCCAGCACAGTCACATCCCCTTCACCAGCAGGGTAGTGAAGATCCAAAACCTCAAAGGTGGGCATGATTTCATCCACGCCGACAACAGCGTAGCCCTCTGGAACCGGACGACAGTGGTAAGTTGGTGTGGGTCCAATTGGTAAGGCATAGCTGACCGCCACCTTCATTGATATGTTCACAACTTTGACATGTAGCTCGCAGTGTGTCATCTCTGTGATATCATCCACTGGGTAGCCAACAGGAGCCATCGTCGGTGCATCATCGTCATCGCCATTGTCATCACCCGGGACCTCGGTGGAAGCCACACTGCTTTTTCGATTTTTCGATAGGCCGGTAGCATCGAATGCAGTGTGCTGCTGAGATGGGCCGGTAGTACTTTGCTCTTTAAGTGTGTTAATTTCATCTTGTTGTTGCTTTAATCGTTCTTCAATTAAACGCATTCGCTCTTTCTGACTTTCTGCTTCAACTACCGCCCTGTCCTTACTCCTCTGACGGCTTCTATCAGGATATTTCTTCCTCTCTTCGGGAAACCCAGTCCTCCATGATTGGGAGCCTATTTTGCCTCGTGTTCGTCCATCATGTTCCTTATTTCCAAGGGCGAGTGTGAGCTCATCATTCTCTCTATCAGGAATGAAGTCCCCATCTTTAACAGCCTTTACTGCTTTTCTGATCCTCTCGATTGGCAAGGGGTCTTCTTTATGTCGTATGTTATATATACACCTCCCTTCCGAGTCCAACGTGCCCCCATGCCCGTAAAACCAATTCCTTGCACGTTCTACCCAATCGTCTGTCTCTGGGGTGATCATTTTATCACGCAGTTCCTGCTCAAGTTTCTCCCACTTAGGAATGCCAACCCTGTAGCCACCTTGCCCCATAGTATGGTGATACTTCTTCTTAGCAGCATTCATCTTGTTCGTTTCAGACATTTTCTTAGCTTTTTCTGATTTCTTGTATTCCACAAACTCATCCCAGAATGGTTTTATCTTCTCAAACTGAATATTCTTGAAATCGGGAGTCTTCTTTTTCACGACATAGTCAAGGTGCAATCTTTTCTTCCAGTTGGTGAAACACTGGGCCATCTTCTTCAAAGCCCACTCCCTGACCTTAGCCTCCATGGCTCTCCCATGTTGTAAGGCGTCCTCAACTGGATCCTCCGCATTTGGATCCAGCTCTATCTTCGGTAGTTTGAAGTTAACCACGAGCCTCTTCCACAGTAAATCTTTGGCGTGGTTAGGGACAAATAAACATGTTCCCTCTTCATCCGCATTAGCAGACCTATTCCAATTTCTAATGGTGATCGGGATTAAGTCCCTAACGATTACTCCGCATTGTGCCACAAATTTGGTTGCGACAACTTCGGGAGCTGTCGGTCTGCCGTCTTCAGCGACATCTTCGATCCTGAACCTCTCATGGTCTTGCAACTTTTTGGTTGGGCCTCGTCTGCTCTTTTCAGTAGATTCCTTCGATCCGGAGGGCTAAAAGAAGAAAGATCGTCGTTACTATTTCTATATAGATAGCAGATGATTAATTAATGAATTGATTTATATTACATGCACCTCGCCGGAGCGGTCGTCTTCTCGATTACACAAGGCATCGCCTTCTCCCTCGCGGAAGGCAACACCTTCAACCTCAAACAAGTTGTCTACTCCGGTAAAAAGAGGATCACCCTCACCGGAGTTGTTCAGAAACGTTGATACGTCTAAATTATCTTCCCCACGGATCACACCTTGGATCAACTCTTCCTTTTCTTCGTCTCTGACGTGTGGGTCCATATTTTCTGCATAGGTGGAAAAACGAATAAGTCAAAGCGGCTAAAGGAGAAAGTTAAGTACGGTGTTGAGAGATATAAACCCTAATTCAGAGAAACCCTAATATATACATACACAATAATAAAAATGAAGAGAAAGGGAAACCGTGTAGTAGATAGGCACATCGTCGAACCCACATGCACCTAAGTTGCTTGAAAATGTGAATCGGGTCTGGGGCTACCCACAGTGACTGACCAGTGGGGCCGAAGACCAATAATACCAAACTAATTAATAAACCTAATAATACCTAACTAATAATAAACCTAATAATCCAAACACCAAAAAGAAAGGGAAACAATCAACACATGGCATCGATGCAATGCTCAAGCAAGTATGATGATATGACAAGTTAATTTGCATTGGAATGTAACCCTAAGAAATGCTCGACGATTTAATCGGGGTTCCGAGGGGTGAAAACCCTAACTCGGAGAAACTCCGGAACACATGAGAGGGGTGGATTTGTTCTTCTAATTAAACTTGTAATTTAAGTTGTTGAACAATGCATGATTATAGCTTAGATAGCTAGGTTTCATTTTTCTGAACATTTTGATATATTATTCATATTTTTATGACTTATAGATTAAAAGTTATTGAATTTATAAGATTATAATTATTTCTGAAATTATTAAAAGATGGTTAAACTTTTTACACCGCAGGCATACCTACCCACAGTGACTGACAGAGGGGCCCCATGGCCACCTCAGCAGACTCGCAAGCAAGAGGGACCGGGGGTTGGTTGGTTATTTCTCACCGACGCGGCATCTAGCCAGAGAGGCTGACGAGTGGGCCTGGGCCACGCAGGCAACACGTGGACGCCACACGAACGCCACATCGGCTCGCTGGCCAACGGGCCACACGGCGGCGCGGGTTGGCGCTAGGAGGCGAGCGGGGCTGCATGGGCTAGCGCGCTGGACTCACGCGGTTGCGTTGAGCCAAAAGGCAGCGGCGCCGCTTCGGATTGGTCACCGGAGCATGGCGCATGGCGAGCAGCGGCGGCGACGCTTGCAGTTCGTCGGCGAGCGGTGACCACAGAGCGAGGGAGAGAGGGAAAAAAGGTCGGCGAGATCCGCGTGCTCACCGTGGTGCTCAAGGTAGTGACGAGGAAGTGCGGGGAGGTCCTGAACGGCGTGAATGGCGACGGCGGCCGGCGTCGGTGACGGAGAGGACGTGCTCGATTCCGGCGGGAGAGGGCACCCCAGCAAGCGAGCTTCGGTGAGGAGGTTCCTGGCGAGGAGGCGGAGCTCTAGAGGCAGCCGTTAGGGCGTGCAGGATGGCGGGGCAGCCTGACGGCGTCGCTTCTGTCCCTGTGCGCGAGAAGATTGTGAGATGGGGAAGAAGAAGAGGAGGGGCACCCAGTTATAACCAAAGGGCCTTTAGTCCCGGTTGGTGGCTCCAACCGGGACTAAAGGGTCATACGTCCCGGTTGGAGCCACCAACCGGGACCTATACTCCAATATTTTCAGCAGACCAAGGGTTGGCGCGCAGGGGGTCTTTAGTCCCGGTTGGTGGCTCCAACCGGGACATATTCCCCTATTTTCAAAAAAATTCAGGTATTTTCTCTCTGTTCCCGCCTTATTTTTTATTTTGGGGTTTAAATTTGTATTGTTTTTTAAATGATAATTAATTTGGAATTTAGAAAAACTTTAAACATAAAAAGTGTTTGGATTTGAATAAATAATTCAAAACCATTTTCTGTTTTAAAAAATAATTAATGTAACCATTTAAAATATGAACCATTTACAATTAAAAATGAATTAACTTATATTTTTTTTAATATCAATTTGGAATTTAGAAAAACTTTAAACATAAGAAGTGTATGGATTTGAATAAATAATTCAAAAAATATTCTATTTTTAAAAAATAATTAATGTAACCTTTTAAAATGAATTAACTTATATTTTTGAATATTAATTTGGAATTTAGAAAACATTTAAACATAAAAAGTGTTTGGATTTAAATAAATAATTAAAAACCATTTTCTGTTTTAAAAATAATTAATGTAACCATTTAAAATATGAACCATTTACAATTAAAAATGAATTAACTTATATATTTTTAATATCAATTTGGAATTTAGAAAAACTTTAAACATAAAAGTGTATGGATTTGAATAAATAATCCAAAACCTTTTTCTATTTCTAAAAAATAATTAATGTAACCTTTTAAAATGAATTAACTTATATTTTTAAATATTAATTTGGAATTTAGAAAAACTTTAAACATAAAAAGTGTTTGGATTTAAATAAATAATTCAAAACCATTTTCTCCTGCAACATTGTTCTCCATACCAATGTCCACACACATGCATAATATGGGCACAACATCACAAACTATGCCGTGATTCAGCACATAACATCGGTCATTTGGACCGAAAAAGCCATGAAACCTCGAACATGATAGGTCATTTTGTGAAGGTTTTTTCAAAACATGATCAATATACCAAGTCTGGTATTTTTCTTTTCAACTATGTAACATAATATGACACCACGCGAAGGATTTTCATTGTTCGGATTTTTTTTGATTTTATTATGCCCGTTTTGAATTATCTGAATTTCTAACTATGGTCGAACCGGTGTGCATGAAGATAGGGGACGAGCATCGTTAGAACTTGCATTGGATCTCTGAAGAAACCACATATTGCGAGTCTAAAAATGATTTTTTCAAAAAATCACGGGCGATAGATCATGTACCTGTAGTACAAACCGGACCCACTTCCTGCCGATTCGGCAGACATTTGTCCTTTTTACCCGGGATGGACGAAAAGGTTTGAGATGTACCGGTTGGGAGATAGTCCATGTAAGGTGGTCTAGTATTTTAGGAAAATAGGACGGTAGCATTCTGAAACGACATTTTGGTGGTTACTTCACAAAACGACCCGCTTTTTGCGCTCGGAAAATTGAAAAGGGATTTTCCGTGCGACAAAAAGGAAAACTTCCTCCTGCAACATTGTTCTCCATACCAATGTCCACACACATGCATAATATGGGCACAACATCACAAACTATGCCGTGATTCAGCACATAACATCGGTCATTTGGACCGAAAGCCATGAAACCTCGAACATGATAGGTCATTTTGTGAAGGTTTTTTCGAAACATGATCAATATACCAAGTCTGGTATTTTTCCTTTCAACTATGTAACATAATTTGACACCACGCGAAGGATTTTCATTGTTCGGATTTTTTTTGAATTTATTATGCCCGTTTTGAATTATCTGAATTTCTAACTATGGTCGAACCGGTGTGCATGAAGATATGGGACGAGCATCGTTAGAACTTGCATTGGATCTCTGAAGAAACCACATATTGCGAGTCTAAAAATGATTTTTTCAAAAAATCACGGGCGATAGATCATGTACCTGTAGTACAAACCGGACCCACTTCCTCCCGATTCGGCAGACATTTGTCCTTTTTACCCGGGATGGACGAAAAGGTTTGAGATGTACCGGTTGGGAGATAGTCCATGTAAGGTTGTCTAGTATTTTAGGAAAATAGGACGGTAGCATTCTGAAACGGCATTTTGGTGGTTACTTCACAAAATGACCCGTTTTTTGCGCTCGGAAAATGGAAAAGGGCTTTTGTGAAGGTTTTTTCGAAACATGATCATTGTTCGGCACACATTTAGTCCCGGATGTAGTCACAAACCGGGACTAAAAATAGTTTCCGCCATTTCCCACCTCTTCCCGCCAAGTTTTCCTGCCCTTTCCTTTCTACTAGAGCTTTTAGTCCCGGATGTAGTCACTAACCGGGACTAAAGATATTTCCCGCCATTTCCAAAAGCTTCACGCCAAGTTTTCCCGCCCTTTCCCTCTATATTTAGGGTGATCGTGTCATCGCTATCCACACATCCACACCTTCCTCTCTTAGAACAATGGACAACGCCTACTGGGCCATTCTGACCCTCGAGGAGACCGAGGCGCTGTGCGCCTCCAACTACCCTTGTCCGCCGGGCTACCGGCCCCCGCCGGCTGGATGCTGAGCGCAGGAGGGGTTCCTGTCCCTCCTGTCCCTCAAGGTTCCGCACGCCAGGCGGCCATCACAAACCACTTCTACCACGAGCTCACGCCGGAGCAGCGGATGGATCCCCAGTGGGATCCCGACAACTACGACACTTGGAATGCCTTCTTCGCTAATAGGCGGGAAAGGGAGCTCGCCAGGTACGAGGGTGATGGCCCGCCACCGGTGAACCACAACGAAGCCGGCCGTCGTCTGTGGTGGGCGAACCGTACTATCATCGAAGTGATGCGCTACATCGCCGGGGGAGACCATCCTCGCCTACGGCGCCCACGAGTCCACCCGCCACAGGCCCCACACTCTCCCGACGGTAGCGGCATCATCTTCCAGGAGACCTCTCTCCCACCCGCCGTGAATCCGAGGCTGGAATGGCCCCTGGTATATGCCATGGATGGGCTGAGGATCCCTGGAGTGGCAGGTGACGATGACGATGATGATGACGACGACGATGAAGACCCTGAAGCTGCGTACTATAGGACTAGGCATGATTATGACTAAAGGGGGTGGCTTTAGTCCTGAGTGTTAGCTAGTCCCGGTTTTTAATATTAATAAATGTCTTGAGTGTTACCTAATAAATAGAGGGAAATGCCTATATAAAGAGAGGTTTCATATTTAGTCCCGGTTGGAGAAACCAACCGCGACTGAAGGGATTGCGGCAGAGTGGGCCAGGCAACACTAATAATAGGGGTGAGTGTCGACATTATGTCGTGCGGCTTGTACCTTGTCGCGGATGGTGTCACCAACCGGGACTAAAGATGAGTCAGCACTAATAATAGGGGTGAGTGTCGACATTATGTCGTGAGTGTCGACATTATGCCGAGCTGCTTGTACTATAAATATGCATCCTTGTGAGTCCAGTCCTCCAGCCAGTTTGAGGCATCTCCAAGATGGTTTTAGAGAGTAGGGACACCACTACGGCCAGTTTCAGGGAGATGCCGACGGAGCCCAGTCCTCCGGCATCTCCGAGAAACTGGTCATAGAGGCACTCCCTAATATGTGAAATTAGTTAGCTCCGAGGCGTATTGATCTAGTTAGTGAAGTTACAAGCTGCAAGATGGTTTTCGAGAGCAGGGACACCACTGCGGCCAGTTTTAGGGAGATGCCGACGGAGCCCAGTCCTCCGGCATCTCCGAGAAACTGGTCATAGAGGCACTCCCTAATATGTGAAATTAGTTAGCTCCGAGGCGTATTGATCTACTTAGTGAAGTTACAAGCTGCAAGATGGTTTTCGAGAGCAGGGACACCACTGCGGCCAGTTTCAGGGAGATGCCGACGGAGCCCAGTCCTCCGGCATCTCCGAGAAACTGGTCATAGAGGCACTCCCTAATATGTGAAATTAGTTAGCTCTGAGGCGTATTGATCTAGTTAGTGAAGTTACAAGCTGCAAGACATTTATTAATATTAAAAACTGAGACTACAAAACCGGGACTAAAGCCCACAAACCGCGAAAGATATCCTTCGGTCAAGCCACAAACCGTGAAAGACATGAACTAGAGTTACATAATATGAGCATGAACTTCTTGGCATATGTCATTCCTTATGACCGCTTCAGACGTAACCATGGAGCATCTTCTTTACTTAACGGAATGCTTGGGTCAGTTTTCACTATGAAGGGCGGAATTTCATCAAACTTATTATAATCTTCTGACATGTCTGTCTTGTCCTCGATTCCCACGATGTTTCTTTTCCCTGAAAGAACTATGTGACGCTTTGGCTCATCATATGATGTATTCGTTTGCATATTTTTTCTTTTTTTCGGTCTGGAGGACATGTCCTTCACATAGAAAACCTGAGACACATCATTGGCTAGGACGAATGGTTCATCTCTATAACCAAGATTGTTGAGATCCACTGTTGTCATTCCGTACAACTGGTCTATCTTTACCCCTTCCCCATTCAGGTTGACCCATTTGCAGCGAAACAAAGGGACCTTAAAAGAGACTCCATAGTCTAGTTCCCATATCTCCTCTATGTAACCATAATATGTGTCCTTTTGTCCATTCTCGTCTATTGCATCAAAGCGGACACCACTATTTTGGTTGGTGCTCTTTTTATCTTGGGCGATCGTGTAGAATGTATTCCCATTTATTTCGTACCCTTGGAAATTCAATACAGTAGAAGATGGTGACGCGGCCAACAAGTATAGCTGATCTCCAACAGTAGTGTCATTCAAGAGATGTGTCCGAATCCAACCACCGAAAGACTTCATGTGTTCATCTGTAATCCATGATTCAGGCTTCCCCGGGTTTTTGGAGCGTACAATATTCTTGTGTTCCTCGATATACGGAGCTGCCAAGGTAGAATTATGTAGAACTGTGTAGTGTGCTTTAGTGAAAGAATCTCCGTCACTACATATCATTGCTTTCTTTCCCAGCGTGCCTTTTCCACTTAGTCTTCCCTCATGCCGCGAGTCAGAAACACCAATCGGCTTAAGGTCAGGAATAAAGTCAACACAAAACTCAATGACCTCCTCTATTCCATATCCCTTGGAGATGCTTCCTTCTGGTCTAGCACGGTTATGAACATATTTCTTTAAGACTCCCATGAACCTCTCAAAGGGGAACATATTGTGCAGAAATACCGGACCGAGAATGGCAATCTCTTCCACTAGATGAACCAGGAGATGCGTCATAATATTGAAGAAGGATGGTGGGAACACCAATTCAAAACTAACAAGACATTGTACCACATCCTTCTGTAACCTTGGCAGAATATCTGGATTGATTACCTTCTGAGATATTGCATTGAGGAATGCACACAGCTTCACAATGGGTACTCGAACATTTTCCGGTAGAAGCCCCCTCAATGCAATCGGAAGCAACTGCGTCATAATCACGTGACAGTCATGAGACTTCAGGATTTGGAACTTTTTCTCTGCCATATTTATTATCCCCTTTATATTAGATGAGAATCCCGACGGCACCTTGATACTGTAAAGGACTTCAAAAAAGATTTCCTTCTCTGCTTTGGTAAGAGCATAGCTGGCACGACTTAAGTGACGCCCTTTATCCGTCTTGTTATCTGTATGCATGTTCTTTGGATCTTTCATAATTTGTTGGTCCTCCCGTGTTTCAGGTGTATCTTTTGTCTTCCCATACACGCCTAGGAATCCTAGCAGGTTCACGCAGAGATTCTTCGTCACGTGCATCACGTCGATTGAAGAGCGGACACGCAGGACTTTCCAATATGGCAGCTCCCAAAAAATAGATTTCTTCTTCCACATGGGTGCGTGTCCTGTAGCGACGTCGTTCGGAACTGATTGACCGCCGGGACCCTTTCCAAAGATTACTTCTATGTCCTTGACCATACCAAATACATCATCACCGGCAGGGAGTTCAGGCTTCTTCCGGTGATCTGCCTCACCTTTGAAATGCTTGCCTTTCTTTCTTACGGGATGATTGGTCGGAAGAAATCGTCGATTCGCCAGGTACACAACCTTCTTGCATTTATGCAAATATGTACCTTCGGTCTTATCTAAACAGTGGGTGCATGCCTTGTATCCTTTGTTTGTCTGTCCTGAAAGGTTACTAAGAGCAGGCCAATCATTGATGGTTACGAATAACAACCCTCGTAGATTAAATGGCTCCTGTTTGTTCTCATCCCACGCACGTACACCTGGTTTGCCCCACAACTGTAAGAATTCTTCAACTAATGGCCTAAGGTACACATCAATGTCGTTGCCCGGTTGCTTCGGGCCTTGGATGAGCACTGGCATCATAATGAACTTACGCTTCATGCACAACCAAGGAGGCAGGTTGTAGATACATAGAGTCACGGGCCAGGTGCTGTGACTGCAGCTCTGCTCCCCAAAAGGATTCATGCCATCCGTACTTAGACCAAACCATAAGTTCCTTGCGTCACCTGCAAAGTCTGGGAAGTCTCTCTCGATTTTTCTCCACTGTGACCCATCAGCAGGGTGTCTCAACTTCCCGTCTTTCTTACGGTCTTCTTTTTGCCATCGCAACAACCTGGCATGCTCTTTGTTTCTGAACATGCGTTTCAACCTTGGTATTATAGGAGCATACCACATAACCTTAGCAGGAACCCTCTTCCGGAGGGGCTCTCCCTCAACATCACTAGGGTCATCTCGTCTGATCTTATACCGCAACGCGTTGCATACCGGGCATTTATCTAAATTCTCATACTCCTTACCGCGGTAGAGGATGCAGTCATTAATGCATGCATGTATCTTTTGCACATCTAATCCCAGAGGACAGAGAGTCTTCTTTGCTTCGTAGGTACTCTCGGGAAGTTCGTTATGTTTTGGAAACTTCGGCTTCATTATTTTCAGCATCTTTTCAAATGAGGAGTCAGTTAGACCACACTCTGCCTTCCATCGCAACAATTCCAGTGTGGTACCGAGCTTTGTGCTGCCATCTTCACAATTTGGGTACAACAATTTCTTGTGATCTTCTAACATGCCCTCTAACTTCAACTTCTCATTTTCTGTTTCACAGTCTCGCTTTGCATCAGAAATGACCCTACCAAGTTCATCAGCTGGCTCATCTGATGCCCGTTCTTCACCTCTTTCCTCTCCATTGTCTTCCATTGCAGTATCACTGTATTCAGGAAACATATGATGATAGTTGTTATCATCATCTTCTTCTTCACCATCTTCCATCATAACCCCTCTTTCCCCGTGCTTGGTCCAGCAATTATAGTTGGGCATGAAACCTTTCATAATCAGGTGGCCGCGAATGATTTTCGAGGAAGAGTACTCCTTGTTGTTCCGACATTGAACACATGGACAACATATAAATCCATTCTCTTTGTTTGTCGTAGCCACATCGATAAATTTATCCACGCCTTTGATATACCCGGCTACCCGCCGGTCACCGTACATCCATTCCCGACCGTTCATCTGCATCATATAAGTAAGTTTATCAAAAAACAGGACATCATAAATAGTGAAATAACCAATTCACACCGACACATAAATTGTATCAATGACCTAGAAAAGATAAGATTGCTAACCTCGATCGAGGGAAATAAAGAGGAGAAAGCTCAAGTGCGTCTCGGACACCTTCTATATTTTTGTTCTATGAGAAATTCAACGGGATTATTCACTCAAACATTTCAACAAACACCTTCAATTCATGCATGAGAAAAAACTAGCACACCCCCTCACACCTTCCACCATTCGAAAAAATAGAGTGGAGGCAGAGGGGGCTGGGGCGTTGCATTTATAGAGGGCAGGGGTATTTAGTCCCGGTTGGAGCCAGCAACCGGGACTAAAGGTGCGTGCCACACCACGTGGCTGTGGCCAAACCTTTAGTCCCGGTTGGTGGCTCCAACCGGGACGCATGCCCCCTTACCAACCGGGACGCATGACCCCTGGCCCCGTGCCTGCTCCAACCGGGACGCGTGCCAGCATTAGTCCCGGTTGGTGGCGCAACCGGGACTAATCCTCCGAGGGGTCTCGAACGGATAACCCTGTTTCCTCTAGTGATAGTTAAGATTCAATTTACAACGGGTGATTGACAATACTAGTATCAATGTTGTGGTTCTTGTTCGTAAGTAAGAACAACACTTATTGAAATCCCCAAACCACGTAAAATATGCAAAGAAAATTAGAGGCGTCTAAACTTTGTTTTGCAGGGGTGTGCTGTGATGTGATATGGCCATGATTGTGATTATATATGATGTATGCAATGTTCCTTATTGTAAGTTGGCAACCGGCAGGAGCCATATGGTTGTCTTTAAATTCTGTTAAGACCCGCTTGTCTGTTTAAAGTAGTTGTAATAGTTGAAGCTGGTGGACGACAACCATGGAGCGGCGTCATTGACCTTAATGCAATGCCGGTGATGATGGAGATCATGTTCGTGATTGAAGATGGAGATCGGAAGCACAAGAAGAAAGGCCATATCATATCACATATTATGAATTGCATGTGATGTTAATCCTTTTATGCATCTTGTATTGCTTAGTTTGCGACGGTAGCATTATAAGATGATCCCTCAAACACACAATTTCAAGTTTTAAAGTGTTCATCCTTAGTAAGCACCGTTGCTAAAGCTCGTTGTTTCGAAGCACCACGTGATGATCGGGTATGTTAGATTCTGCGAGTGTATACAACGTGAGCAAGCCAGATTTGCTCATGCGGAAGCTAAGGTTAATCTTGACGAGCCTAGCATGTACAGACATGGTCTCGGAACACGGATCACCGAAAGGTAAAGCATGAGTCATATAGTAGATATGATGAACATGTTGATTGTTCGCCATTGAAGCAACATCAACTCTCGTGATGATCGGTTTTGATGTGGTGGATTTGGTTCGTGTGATCACTAAAACAATGTGAGGGATATTGTTTTGAGTGGGAGTTCAACGGCAATATGATTAAAAGTTGAACACTATTTATCATAAATTAAATCAAAGTGAATTTGCATAGTTGTTGTAGTCATTGGCATCCGTTTACCACCTTATGCTTAGTTATAATTGAGATGATAGAACTATATAATTCTGGTTAGTTACTTTACGAACTGGTATCGTATTGTTTTGAAGTGTTAATCTAAAGTTTAAAAGTCCTATTGCAAACTTTCATTAAGTTCCGGTTACTCCATGAAGTTTAATAATTGGTATTAAAACAAGAGTGACAAATTCCAAGAGTTAGTGTATGAGTATCATGTTTGTTTCCATGATTCTTGATATTCAAAGGATTGTCTTAATATCAAGGTTATCTAGGATCTGAAAGAGTTGTTTCAGAAACCATGATGTGTGGAAGATATTGTGATATCTGAAACGAAGTTTTGGTTGCAACATGATAGAGTATAATATGACAAAAGTCATGTTCTCATATTTGATGAGAATTTGCAAAAGGTTGGAGACACTAGTTGTCCTAATCCTCCAAAAGGTTTTGGAGAGCAACATTATACTCGCAATTCACAGTTACAAGCTAAAAGTAGTTTAATCATGGATAATACCATGATGAGGGTGAATATTTGATGTAGGTAAAATGTTTACTACACCAAGAGATTACTAAAGAAAGGAATTTGAAAGAACACCAAACATTTGATAATGGTGATCTCCTTCAAAGTGCAAGTCCAAAGACATTGGTATTTAACTATACACGCTTTGGACTATGTGTCATATATATGACTTCACTATTGATGTTGATAGATTCTTTCAAACAGAAAAGGAAATACTGAAAGAGAATCTCATAAATATATGGCAGAAAAGAAAAGACTAGAATTGTTCAGTTTAAGTATATAGATGATATACATGTTATGGCTATATTCTTTGCTTATTAAACAATGTGGTTCTTAAGTATTTGATACTGAATTTGTTGGTGTGAATCGTCATACGAAACAACACAATTCATGAACTACAATGGCCTAAGTAACTAGCAAAAGAATATGTGATGATGTTCATCGAGAACAAATAAAGGGTTATTGTGTTGCTCGAAGCTTGCCTTCAAGATTTGTTTTATCAGGTATTATGAGAACAAAAGGGTTGTTCAAATAATTGCCGTAATCCATAAAAGATGGATGATTCACAAATCTTGTTGGAGAAATCACATCCATAAAACTAGTGCTAAAAATGTCGAAAGACAAATTGATTGAAAGATCACTTAGGAAGTGACATCGCCGTTTAAATTATATTGGAAAGAAAACATGAAGAAACTCCATGTGGATGGAATTTTGGAGTCTTTTGATTTTTGATCAAATGACGCTTGTGAAACTTTCCTAGAGATAATTAAAACTTCGTTCATAGGCCAAAAGGGAACGAATGACTAGCTTATTGGAACTTGTACATATTGTTGTACGAAATCCATTATGTGTAGTCAAGAGCGATGGATTTCAACTTCATATGATTTCTCCGAAAATTTGAGTGAATATATGAATATTTACTTAATAAGGATGAAGTGTGAAATATTTGAAAAGTTCAAAGATTTTCAAGATGAAGTGCAAAATCATTGTAACAAGAATATAAATAGTTTATGATAAGATCATAAAGGAAGATATTTGAGTTACAAGTTTGGCATAATACCTAAGATTTAAGGAATCGTTCCGTGGATTTGCATTTTCCCGAAACACCATAAGAGTATGGAGCGTTCGAGATATGTAATTAAACCTTGTTTGACATGGTAAGATCGAAGGTGTAATTCATAAAACTGCCATTGTATTTTAAAGATTAAAAGCTTTAGAGATTACCGTTTTCCACTGAAAAGAGCTCCATCATAATCCGCTGAAATGAAACCATATAAAGTTATGGTTTGGGAAAAAACCCAAGTTGTCCTTTCTTAAACATTGGCATGCTATGCATAAAAAGGATGTTTGCAACCAAAGTCGGATGAATCTATCTTGGTATGTTATTTCAAATAACTGTTAAGTATTCCTCCATAAACACCGGAGAAAAAAGTGTTTGTCGCTTAGAACGTCAAGTTTCTTTGAGAAGGAATTTTTCGTGAAAAGTTAAGTGGGAGGACAATAGAACTTTGATAAGGTTAAAAAAACCTTAGCTATATGTGCAGAGTTGCGCAGCGCCGAAAAGTGTTCCGGAGGCAGCAACAATGCTCATGGCTCATGTGCCTCAAAGGTTGTGATTACGAAGGTCAAAGTTTCTATTGAAACAAGTAGGTCAGGTAAACAATCAAATACCAAGATTTGAGAGTTAAATCATTATTTGGCAATAATGATCTGACTACATACAAAGAAGCAATGATGGGCCCTGACTCCGTCAAATGGCTTGAAGCCATAAAATCCGTGATAGTTCCATATACGAGAGATCAAGCTTTGAACTTGAAAGACCCTCTGGAAAGGTACAAGACCTTATAGTCGTATTTGGATCTATAAAGAAATAGACATGGATGTTTCACATCTATGAAATAGTCGACATGTTGGGAAAGAGTTCACAACAATGTTCAAAGGTTGTATATTACAAGATTTGATCTTTCATAGCGATATTTAGTCTAGGCGGATTAATGTAGCAACCACGACATATAATTTTGTTATGTGTTGGATAAACAAAACAAGTTTTTCTAATAGAAGGGTTACCTAGGACGTGTGCATGACACGGTCCAAAGGGTTTTGTTAATTCAAAGGATGCTAAATGCATATGCAAACTTCAATGGTTGAAGTAAGCACTGCGGAGTTGGAATCTTCACTATGATGAAACTGTTAAAGGAGTTTAAATTCGTCGGAGACAATGAAGATGCTTGCATTTGGAAGAAATTAAGTGGGAGCGCTAAGACATGTTTCTAATAAATTATGTGGAAGACATATTGTTGATTGGAAATGATGTATCTTTTATTAACACAAAATAAGAATTTCATCTCGATGAAAGGCTTAGGCAAAACCCAAATATTTGGCATCAATAGACGCTAATATGGTTGTGCCGAAAGTACATAGATGATGTATTGAATGAGTTCAATATAGAAACTACAAGAAAGGTTCTTGTCGAACAGAAAGGATTGAATGAGTTCAATATTGATGATATATTCAAGTGTATTGACACTTGGTAAGTGAAACAAAGATTCAAGTATAGATTGATACTTGATGTATGAAATCACAAAGAATATTTATATCAATCATACTGTGATATGTACAAATCCAGATATGTCCTATGCTCTAAATGTTATGAGCATATACCAGAATGATTCATAAGATGATCATTGGACAATAGTAAGGATATTCTTAAGATCTTTTGGAAGAACTAAGAGTATATTATTTGTAGAAGTGACAAATAGATGGTTAGTTCATTGTAAAAGTACTACATTGATACTAGCTTTGTCACAAAGTACAAATTAAGTTTATCTCAATCTAAACTAAGGGTGGCACAATATAATGGAAAGTAAGTTCCATAATGGATTTGGATGAGTTCCAAAATTAAAGACATTGTGACAGATACTACAACAAAAGGCTAAAGTATATGACTGCTATAATAGCAGGTAAAGAGGGCATTTGTGTCAAGTAGTTTGTTATCAAACTAGGTGTAGTTCATAGTGGCATAATACTATGAAGATATATTTTACGACAATATTATCAACATGTTTTAACCCCAAAGAACTAAAGGTCTCACCAAAGGACCAAATTTATACAAAGCCATCTCATTATAGAATGAGTGATGCGTAGAGACGCAAAGACATGCAATTACACACGGACCTGGAAGTGTCAGATCCGGAGATCAGTTGACCACTAGCAATCGTATACATACAACACCGGAAAGCCATAGGTGTTGAATACACAAAGGTTTGAAACTAGATTATTGACTCTAGTGCAAGTGGGAGACTGTTGGAGATATGCCCAAGAGGCAATAATAAAGTGGTTATTATCATATCTTCATACTTATGATAAATGTTTACATACCATGCTATAATTGTATTAACAGGAAACATTAATACTTGTGTGATTTGTAAACATAAAAGAGTCCCTAGTAAAGCCTCTTGTTAAACTAGCTTGTTGGTTAATATATGATCATGGTTTCCTGATCATGAACATAGAGATGTTATTGACAACAGGGTCATATCATTAGGAGAATGATGTGATGGACATACTCCTATAGTTAAGCGTAGCATAAAGATCAAGTCATTTAATATAGTTCATTTGCTATAAGATTTCTGATACATAGTAATCTAATTCCTTCGACCATGAGATCATGCTTATCACCATCACCGGAAGGATGCTTTGATGACATCAAACACCACACCGTAACTGGGTGGCTATAAAGGTGTCATTGAGTGTTCGGAAAGTATGGGTTGAAACACATGGATCAAGAGTGGGATTTGTCCATCCATATGACGGATAGATATACTCTGGGCCCTCTCGGTGGAATGTCATCCAATTAGCTTGCAAGCATGTGACTGGCTCACAAGGGATCACATATCACGGGAACGAGAAAAGAGTACTTATCGGTAACGAGGTTGAACCAGGTATGCAGAGATACCGACGATCAAAACCTCGGATAAGTAAACTATCGTGAGACAAAGGGAAATTGGTATCGTATGTAAGTGGTTCATTCGATCGCAAAGTAATCGTAGGAATATGTGGGAGCCATATGAATTTCCAGATTCCTCTATTGGTTATTGATCGGAGAAGTGTCTCGATCATGTCCGCATAATTCCCGAACCGTAGGGAGACACACTTAAGGATTCGATGTTGTTGAGTAGTTATGGAATGATGAGTAAGAGACCGAATGTTGTTCGGAGTCTCGGATGGGATCCGGGATATCACGAGGAGATCCGGAATGGTCCGGAAAATAAGATTCATATAAGGAAATTCCTGTTTCGGAGTTGGGGAATGATTCCAGTGTTTTCATCAGGAATGTTCTAGAAGGTTCCGGAATGGTTCACCGGTCCGAAAGGAGAATGGTCCATGAATGTGTCATGGGTAAGTGGAATGATTGGATCATGTCCAAGTTCACTTGGTGTTGGCATATGCAAGAGAGAAATAAAACTCTAAATTGAAAGTCAAACGGGAAGTTTGAAAAGTCAAACTGGAACAATGGTTTCCTAGTGGGAGAAGAAACAAGTCCTCTCAATCCAACTTGGGTTTGGGTTTGGATTCAAACCCACCCCTCCCAAGGCTGCTACTCCCTCTCATAAATAGAGGGGAGGGCTGCCCCAAACAACACAAGTTCCAAGCCCTCGCCGCCGACACTTCCTCCTCCTCTAGGATCTCTAAACCCTAGTTTTCCGGGAAACCCTAAACCAACATACTCGCTTCGGCTTAAGGCGAAGCCCTGCGAGATCTCCCCTCTACTTCCGGTACCACGCCGTCGTGCTGCCGGAATCGCGAGGAGAGTGCTACAACCTCCGCTGCCTGCTGGAACAAGGGAGAGGAAGGTCTTCATCGAGTACCGAACGTGTGACCGACTACGGAAGCGCTGCCGGAACGCAGCGCCGGAAGGATCGTCTACGCGATCTTGAGATCGGCAAGTGTATGACTACATCACCCACGAGAATCTGCTCTCGTTAACCGCTTTGGAATCTTCCGGTGAGTTCCTCTATCGACTCGTTGCTACAATCTAGTAGATAGATCTTGGCTTGTTTGTGTGCATGCGGTAGAATTTTTTTGTTTTCCATGCTACGAACCCCTACAGTGGTATCAGAGCTGTGTCTATATGTAGATCTGTTGCACGAGTAGAACACAATGGTCATTATGGGCGTTGATGCTTTTATTGTCGATTGCTTCTTGTGTACTTTGCATCTTGCGGGATGGTGGGATGAAGCGGCCCGGGCTAACCTTACATGACATCGTTCATGAGACTTGCTCCACGCTTGACATGCAACTTGTATTGCATAAGTGGTTTTGCGGGTGCCTGTTTCTCCCAACATAGTTAAGATTCGATTTACAACGGGTGATTGACCATACTAGTATCAATGTTGTGGTTCTTGTTCATAAGTTAGAACGACACTTATTGAAAGCCCCAAACCACGTAAAATATGCAAAGAAAATTAGAGGCGTCTAACTTTGTTTTGCAGGGGTGTGTTGTGATGTGATATGGCCATGATTGTGATTATATTTGATGTATGCAATGTTCCTTATTGTAAGTTGGCAACCGGAAGGAGCCATATGGTTGTCTTTAAATTCTGTTAAGACCCGCGTGTCTATTCAAAGTAGTTGTAATAGTTGAAGCTGGTGGAAGACAACCATGGAGCGGCATCATTGACCTTGATGCAATGCCGGTGATGATGGAGATCATGTTCATGCTTGAAGATGGAGATCAGAAGCACAAATAAGAAAGGCCATATCATATCACATATTATGAATTGCATGTGATGTTAATCATTTTATGCATCTTGTATTGCTTAGTTCATGACGGTAGCATTATAAGATGATCCCTCAAGCACACAATTTCAAGTTTTAAAGTGTTCATCCTTAGTAAGCACCGTTGCTAAAGCTCGTTGTTTCGAAGCACCACGTGATGATCGGGTGTGTTAGATTCTGCGAGTGTATACAAT
This sequence comes from Avena sativa, assembly GCA_916181665.1. NCBI lineage: Eukaryota > Viridiplantae > Streptophyta > Magnoliopsida > Poales > Poaceae > Avena > Avena sativa. The sequence continues at coordinate 12,996,605 of OV702300.1, read as the reverse complement.
GTGAGGAAGCCAGATTTGCTCATGCGGAAGCTAAGGTTAGATCTTGATGAGCCTAGCATGTACAGACATGGTCTCGGAACACGGATAACCGAAAGGTAAAGCATGAGTTATATAGTAGATATGATGAACATGTTGATTGTTCGCCATTGAAGCTACATCAACTCTCGTGATGATCGGTTTTGATGTGGTGGATTTGGTTCGTGTGATCACTAAAACAATGTGAGGGATATTGTTTTGAGTGGGAGTTCAACGGCAATATGATTAAAAGTTGAACACTATTTATCATAAATTAAATCAAAGTGAATTTGCATAATTGTTGTAGTCATTGGGATCCGTTTACCACCTTGCGTTTAGTCATAATTGAGATGACAGAACTATAGAATTCTGGTTAGTTACTTTACGAACTGGTATCGTATTATTTTTGAAGTGTTAATCTAAAGTTTAAAAGTCCTATTGAAAACTTTCAGTAAGTTCCGGTTACTCCATGAAGTTTAATAACTGGTATTAAATCGAGAGTGAAAATTCCAAGAGTTAGTGTATGAGTATCATGTTTGTCTCCATGATTCTTGATATTCAAAGAATTGTCTTAATATCAAGGTAATCTAGGATCTAAAAGAGTTGTTTCAGAAACCTTGATGTGTGGAAGATATTGTGATATCTGAAACGAAGTTTTGGTTGCAACATGATAAGAGTATAATATGGCAAAAGTCATGTTCTCATATTTTTGCAAAGGGTTGGAGACACTAGTTGTCCTAATCCACCAAAAGGTTTTGGAGAGCAACATTATACTCGTCATTCATCTTATAAGCTAAAAGTAGCTTGATCATGAATAATTCCATGATAAGGGTGAATATTTGATGTAGGTAAAATATTTACCACACCAAGAGATTACTAAAGAATGGAATTTGAAAGCACACCAAACATTTGATGATGGTGATCTACTTCAAAGTGCAAGTCCAAAGACATTAGTATTTTACTATACATGCTTTGGACTATATGTCATATGTATGACTCCACTATTGATGTTGAAAGATTCTTTCAAACAGAAAAGGAAATACTGAAAGAGAATCTCATAAATATATGGCAGAAAAGAAAAGACTAGAATTGTTCAGTTTAAGTATATAGATGATATACATGTTATGGCTATATTCTTTGCTTATTAAACAATGTGGTTCTTAAGTATTTGATACTGAATTTGTTGGTATGAATCGTCATACGAAACAACACAATTCATGAACTATAATGGCCTAAGTAACTAGCAAAAGTATATGTGATGATGTTCATCAAGAACAAATAAAGAGTTATTGTGCTGCTTGTTAAACATCAAACCTTGCCTTCAAGATTTGTTTAAAATATATCAGGTATTATGAGAACAAAAGGGTTGTTCAAATAATTGCCGTAATCCATAAAATATGGATGATTCACAAATCTCGTTGGAGAAATCACATCCATAAAACTAGTGCTAAAAATGTCGAAAGACAAATTGATTAAAAGATCACTTAGGAAGTGACATCGTCGTTTAAATTATATTGAAAAGAAAACATGAACAAACTCCATGTGGATGGAATTTTGGAGTCTTTTGATTTTTGATCAAATGACGCTTGTGAAATTTTCCTAGAGATAATTAAAACTTCGTTCATAGGCCAAAAGGGAACGAATGACTAGCTTATTGGAACTTGTACATATTATTGTATGAAGTACATTATGTGTAGACAAGAGCGATGGATTTTAACTTCATATGCTTTCTCCGAAAATTTGAGTGAATATATGAATATTTAGTTAATAAGGATGAAGTATGAAACATTTGAAAAGTTCAAAGACTTTCAAGATGAAGTGCAAAATCATTGTAACAAGAATATAAATAGTTTATGATAAGATCATAAAGGAAGATATTTAAGTTACAAGTATAGCATAATACCTAAGATTTAAGGAATCATTCTGTGGATTTGCGTGTCCCGAAACACCATAAGAGTACGGAGCATTCGAGATATGTAATTAAACCTTGTTTGACATGGTAAGATCGATGGTGTAATTCATAAAACTGCCATTATATTTTAAAGATTAAAAGCTTTAGAGACTACCGTTTTTCCACTGAAAAGAGCTCCATCATAATCCGTTGAAATGACACCATATAAAGTTATGGTTTGGGATAAAACCCAAGTTGTCCTTTCTTAAACATTGGTATGCTATGCATAAGAAAGATGTTTGCAACCAAAGTCGGATGAACCTGTCTTTGTATGTTATTTCGAATAACTATTAAGTAATCCTCCATAACATCGGAGACAAAAGTGTTTGTCACTTAGAACGTCAAGTTTCTCTGAGAAGGAATATTTCGTGAAAAGAAAAGTTGGAGGACAATAGAACTTTGATAAGGTTAAAAGAACCTTAGCTATATGTGCAAAGTTGCGCAGCGCCGAAAAGTGTTCCGGAGGCAGCAACGATGCTCATGGCTCACGTGCCTCAAAGGTTGTGGTTACGAAGGTCAAAGTTTCTATTGAACCAAGTAGGTCGAGTAAGCAATCAAATACCAAGATTTGAGGGTTGAATCATTATTTGAGAATAATGAACGTACTACATGCAAAGAAGCGATGATGGGCCCTGACTCCGTCAAATAGCTTGAAGCCATAAAATCCGTGATAGTTCCATACACGAGAAACCAAGTTTTGAACTTGAAGGACCCTCGAGAAAGGTGTAAGACCTTACAGTTGTGTTTGGATCTATAAAGAAATAGACATGGATGTTTCGCATCTATGAAATGGTCGACATGTTGAGAAAGAGTTCACAACAATGTTCAAAGGTTGACCATGACAAGATTTGATCTTTCATAGCGATATTTAGTCTAGACGGATTAATGTAGCAACCACGACATATAATTTTGTTATGTGTTGAATAAACAAAACAAGTTCTTCTAATAGAATTGTTACCTAGGACATGTGCATAACGCGGTCCATAGGGTTTTGTTAATTCAAAGGATGCTGAAAGCATATGCAAACTTCAATGGTTGAAGTAAGCATCGAGGAGTTGAAATCTTCACCATGATGAAACTGTTAAAGGAGTTTAAATTCTTCGCAGATGATGAAGATGCTTGTATTTGCAAGAAATTAAGTGGGAGCGCTAAGACATCTATACTATTAAAAAGATTGGGACCGTTCGTCATCCCTGGAATTTCCGTCTGCCGGTAAAAGACGATTTTACCCCTGGTACTTCAGGGATATTGCAAGCACTGCCACCGCCAAGTCTGTGTGGCTGTGCAGGCGCTGGACGCATATGTATGGAGAAGAGCCCGATTGCGATGGCACGACGGAAGCCGTCGGCCCAGGATGGAGCCCGGAGCGCCGAGGACCAGACGGCGGCGCCGCCGCCTCTGAAGGGAGGTCCCTGGACGGTGGAGGAGGAGGAGGAGGTGCTGGCGTGGTTCATGGAGCGGGAGGGTTCCCTGACCAGATCAAGCAGGTGATCCCGCCCCTACAGTTCCCTGCCCCCGACCAGCCCGTCTCCCTCCAGGAGCAGCCACACCACACACTGGTTCGTCGACCTTAGCAACACCTCGCGTGCCGCCAGTCCTCCCCGACCACCTGTAGTTCCTCGTCGGCCGGTTCCACCCCGACATGCGGCCATAGTCTCCCATCTCCATCTGAGCTGCTGCTCAAAGGCAATGGGCGCCATGAACATGACGAAGTACCTATAATCTGGAGCCGTCGCTGCCATGGTCTCCAGATCCGTTGACCAGCATGAGCATCGATATAGTCCCACACCGCCACCTCTCCCCTCCATCTCTTTGATTTCTTGCTGGTTTTCATGGATGTGGATGTTGCTTATTGATTTCTTGTTGTTTCAATTTCATGGATCGAGAAGGGGATTCAGAATGGTGGGGAAGGACACCGGGGGTGTTCATAGATGGGATCATGGTATGAGTAAATATTTCCTGACATACAATTTCTTGTTTGCCCAGCTCGCGTCGATGTCAGTACAGAAACAGAGAGACGGACCATGGGAGATGGGGAAAAGTTTCGAGTGTGCACCCCCCTCCCCACATGCGGGCCACATTACTGATTTGTATTTCAGTATACCATAAAAATGACATGTGCATCATAGAGGCATGGCAGCGGTGACACACACATTGAGCCATGGTTCAGATTCAGCGATCTTTGTTATCTTGTTGAGCGCATTCAACAGTTCAGCTAACCTCGGCAAGCGACAAGCCAGACAAGACAAATGCTATCGTGGATAAGCAGCTACTGAACAGGATGTGCTACTACCTGCTGCTCTGAATCTGATTGATAACTATAGACAGGGGTGGAGCCAGGATTTACATATAGGAGGGGCGAAGAAGATTGTCCAAAGCGATTTTTTTTGTTCTAATGACACGCAGGTATACATATAATAGTACCAACCGTAAATTTATAATTATTCGTATGAATTATTATTCAATAGAACCAGAAGTACCAATTAACATGTAATTGATTGTAATACAGAATACGACTTACCTTCACTCTTGCAGACTTTCTAGATAGAAGACTCGATAAGATATACCTTAATTTATAATTTACGTCTAAATATGAGACAACGACGTGATCCATCTGATGGCAACACGCGTGCCGTCGCGACAAAGGGCCCAAGCGGCAGGCTTTGACAATGCCTTGTAACGAGCCGCAACCACAGACAATGAAACGAGAGGCGTTGATCATCGATTTATCGTCAATTAAATATTTTTACGGAAGATGATGAGTATAGCCGTATAAAGTCTTAGACGGGTATCGATCTACATTATTTTTAGTTTCAAACTATAAGAGCATTGCATTTTTTCGTAACCGTAGCAACGCACGGGCATTTAACTAGTGTTTTTAATACATTATGTGGAAGACATATTGTTAATTGGAAATAATGTATCTTTTATTAATACAGGATAAGAATTTCATCTCGATGAAAGACTTAGGCAAAACCCAAATATTTGGCATCAATAGACGCTAATATGGTTGTTCCGAAAGTACATAAATGATATATTGAATGAGTTCAATATAGAAACTACAAGAAAGGTTCTTGTCACACAGAAAGGATTGAATGAGTTCAATATTGATGATATATTCAAGTGTATTGACACTTGGTAAGTAAAACAAAGATTCAAGTATAGATTGATACTTGATGTATGAAATCACAAAGAGTATTTATATCAATCATACTGTGATATGTACAAATCCAGATATGTCCTATGCTCTAAATGTTATGAGCATATACCAGAATGATTCATAAGATAATCATTGGACAATAGTAAAGATATTCTTAAGATCTTTTAAAAGAACTAAGAATATATTATTTTGTAGAAATGACAAATAGATGGTTAGTTCATTGTAAATGAATTACATTGATACTAGTTTTGTCACAAAGTACAAATTAAGTTTATCTCAATGTAAACTAACACTACTAGAGAAAACCTATCCGAGACGCACCAAAAAGCCTATCCGAGGCGCATATCACATGTGCCTCTAGATTCAAGCCTCGGGTATTTCTTATGCGAGGCGCATCTGATATGCGCCTCCTATACTTCACATATGCGAGGCGCATATCGATATGCGCCTCGCATATGTTTCAGAATGCGCCTCGAGTATTTATAGTATATGCGAGGCCTCGCATATGTTTCAGAATGCGCCTCGGATATTTATAGTATATGCGCCTCCTATAGTATCCTATATGCACCTCCGGTAATATTTTCGAAATTCAAGTTTTACAGACCACTATAAATAATAATATACAGATATTCAAATATACAATATAGTCCACAGAATTTTTCAGAAACTTGCAATTTGCCAAAGCATAATAGAACCAACATGAATACAATACATTACACATCAATCATGACATACAAGTTCATACATCAAGTGTTTGTGCCACAAGTTCACACCTCCGAGTACAAGTTCACAATCACATTATACCTCCGAGTACAAGTTCACAATCACATTACAACTCCAACGACGTAGCATATATGTTCACAGTATGATTGCGCATATTACAATAATGAAATCAGAGATCACAAACCAGGCTAGTATGTGCTTGATTGCGTTACGTATTGGTCACACAAGTGGCAGAATGAGCATCCGGCGACAGATACACTGAATATTTACGTTACTATGGCACTGAGTTAATACCTTTGTCGTTTTCATCTACAAACTTCAAGGGTAGCAGGCGCTTTCTAATGGTACCGCGGTGGTGCGTCCGTGCGATAAGCTCCTGGCCAATATAGCAGCCCTTTTCAAATGAAATAGCATTCAGGCCTGCAAAGTTGTACTCAAGTGGAATTGCTTCACCTGAATCAGAAGAAGATAATTAGCGAAAAGACAAGCACTCTAGTGTTTGAGCTGGAAAAATAGGAAAATAGTAAGGTGTAACAACCGGAATAATATAATTCAAAAGGCAAGCAAGGATAAGAGAAAGGATGTTAGTGTTGCTCTACGCATATAAGGGACTTATTATATTAGACAGAGTTGCCACACCGGCTTGCCCATGTTGTAGAATAGACAAGACTACTGAAATCTTCATTGTACTACATGGTACTATATGCTTCTAAGATAAGCCCCTTCAGACATCCTTTTACACATTTAACTAGCACGATTCAACCAAAAATTTTGGGCCCCTGGAACCACTATCTTATAACAGAACATGATATGAGCTTCTAGGTCCTAACCTGCAGATGCCACATACTACCATGGTAAACTATCTATCGCCACTACTAAGTACTAACGCGAACCAGAATGGATCTGACAAACCATGAGTAAGAAATACAATTCCTTAAAATCACTTTAGCAGAGATGTTATCATAAGTAGCTTTACTATTCTTAAGATGATGTAGTACAGTTTTTCTGGTACCATTTGTCATTGTGTGTCGAATTGTTAACTAGGTATTGCTTACTACCAGTTTCAGGAGCACTGTACAATTTCTGATAGATTATTGGGCATAACATTGAACCAGTCGTTCCAAGACTGAAGTCATGAATTTAGTCAAAGAAGATGAAATAGCTATGCAAACCTTTGAGTATACCAATTTTCAGTGTCTTAGCACACAAGTCGAAAATGAATCCTACCTTTTGGTATCTCAGTTGAGCCCTCTGCGACACCATTCTCTATCCGCCAAAGTTGATAATGGCGTTCATCTGCTTCTTTGTCCGAATCAACAAGTGGTGCTGCAGACAAATCCCAAAGTGAAAGTGTTCAAGCAGAGTCCCATCCCCTCTACCTGGAGCAGAAACGTGACCTGCATCCCCTCTACCTGGAGCAGAGTCCCATCCGAGTTCATCCACCAATTCCTCCCCAATCGCAGGGGAAGGGGAAGAGGGATAGGGGGAAGGGGAAGGAGAGGGGAAGGGGGTCGGGGCTCACCTCGACGACGGGCTGCTGCAGGCGCGGACGGGGTGGCCGGCGGCCGGCGCTGTCCACGGGCAGCAGGTCTTCAAGCACCAGCGCCAGGCTCCTCCTCGACAGGGCGGCGGCGGGCTCCTCCTCCACGAGGCGGGCGGCGTCGGTCTTCTCCTTCCACAGGGCGGGCGGGTCGCGAGGGCGAGGTGCTACTCCACGGGTCACAGGTGAGGTGCTCGTCGACCCCTGTGGACGGTGGCCAAGATGTCAGGGAGAGGGGAAGAGGGATAGGGGAAGGGGAAGGAGAGGGGAAGGGGGTCGGGGCTCACCCCTCGGCGATGGTGGACGGCGGGCTACTGCCGGCGCGGACGGCCGGAGGCAGGAAGGGCTGCTGCAGGTGCACACGGCGGCGGCGGCTTCGATCTGTACCGCGCGCGGTTCGTGAGACGTCAGACAGGAAGGGGATAACCTTTCGTGTAGGTTTTTTTCTTTGAGGAAAACGTTTCGTGTAGCTATGCGGCTTTGATCTCTACCAGATTATGCGAGGCGCATATTGCAAAATGCGCCTCGTATAATATTACGCGAGGCGCATCTGACCCGAATGTGCCTCGTATAATTCAAACTATAGGAGGCGCATATAGCAATATGCGCCTCGCATATGCGGCCACCTACCAGCGCCCGGGCCCGCATGAGTTACTTGAGGCACATATGGCCATATGCGCCTCGCATATTCGTGCACCTACCAACACGCGGGCCCACACAGAATATGCGAGGCGCATTCTGGCCATATGCGCCTCGCATATTATCAAATATAGGAGGCGCATATAGCCATATGCGCCTCGCATATTCGTGCATCTACCAACACGCGGGCCCACACAGAATATGCGAGGCGCATTCTGTCCATATGCGCCTCGCCTATCTGATATATAGGAGGCGCATATGACTAGAATGCGCCTCGCATAATATGGGGCTGCTAGATTCTGTCCGTACAGGGATTATAGGAGGCGCATTCTTATCATATGTGCCTCGCCTATTTTTATACTAGAGGCGCATATCGCAAAGTGCGCCTCGCCTATTTTTATAGGAGGCGCATATGATAAATGTGCCTCGCATAAGCATGTCTCCTATAGCCTTTTCTCTAGTAGTGTAAGGGTGGCACAATATAATGGAAAGTAAGTTCCATAATGGATTTGGATGAGTTCCAAAGTTGAGACATTGTGACAGATACTACAACAAAAGGCTAAGTATATAACTGCTATTATAGCAGCAAAAGAGGGCATTTGTGTCAAGCAGTTTGTTATCAAACTAAGTGTAGTTCACAGCAGGGATAATACTATGAAGATATATCGTACGACAATATTATCAACATGTTTTAACCCCAAAAACTAAAGGTCACACCAAAGGACCAAATTTGTACAAAGCCATCTCATTAGAGAATGAGTGATGCGTAGAGACGCAAAGACATGCAATTACACACGGACCTGGAAGTGTCAGATCCGGAGATCAGTTGACCACTAGCAATCGTGTATATACAACACCGGAAATCCATAGGTGTTGAATACACAAAGGTTTGAAACTAGATTATTGACTCTAGTGCAAGTGGGAGACTGTTGGAGATATGCCCAAGAGGCAATAATAAAGTGGTTATTATCATATTTTCATACTTATGATAAATGTTTACATACCATGTTATAATTGTATTAACCGGAAACATTAATACTTGTGTGATTTGTAAACATAAAAAAGTCCCTAGTAAAGCCTCTTGTTAAACTAGCTTGTTGGTTAATATATGATCATGGTTTCCTGATCATGAACATAGAGATGTTATTAACAACAGGGTCATATCATTAGGAGAATGATATGATGGACATACTCCTATAGTTAAGCGTAGCATAAAGATCAAGTCATTTAATATAGTTCATTTGCTATAAGCTTTCTGATACATAGTAACCTAATTCCTTCGACCATGAGATCATGCTTATCACCATCACCGGAAGGATGCTTTGATGACATCAAACACCACACCGTAACTGGGTGGCTATAAAGGTGGCATTGAGTGTTCGGAAAGTATGGGCTGAAACACATGGATCAAGAGTGGGATTTGTCCATCCATATGTCAGATAGATATACTCTGGGCCCTCTCGGTGGAATGTCATCCAATTAGCTTGCAAGCATGTGACTGGCTCACAAGGGATCACATATCACGGGAACGAGAAAAGAGTACTTATCGGTAACGAGGTTGAACTAGGTATGCAGAGATACCGACGATCAAAACCTCGGATAAGTAAACTATCGTGAGACAAAGGGAAATTGGTATCGTATGTAAGTGGTTCATTCGATCGCAAAGTAATCGTAGAAATATGTGGAGCCATATGAATTTCCAGATTCCTCTATTGGTTATTGATCGGAGAAGTGTCTCGGTCATGTCCGCATAATTCACGAACCGTAGGGAGACACACTTAAGTATTCGATGTTGTTGAGTAGTTATGGAATGATTAGTAAGAGACCGAATGTTGTTCGGAGTCTCGGATGGGATCCGGGATATCACGAGGAGATCCGGAATGGTCCGGAGAATAAGATTCATATAAGTAAAGTCCAATTTCGGAGTTCGGGAAAGTTTTCGATGATTTGATCGGAGAGGTTCTAGAAGGGTCTAGAAGGTTCACCGGTCCGAAAGGAGAATGGTCCATGAATGTGTCATGGGTAAGTGGAATGATTGGATCATGTCCAAGGTCACTTGGTGTTGGCATATGCAAGAGAGAAATAAAAATCTAAATTGAAAGTCAAACGGGAAGTTTGAAAAGTCAAACTGGAACAATGGTTTCCTAGTGGGAGAAGAAACAAGTCCTTCTCTCAATCCAACTTGGGTTTGGGTTTGGATTCAAACCCACCCCTCCCAAGGCTGCCCCTCCCTCTCATAAATAGAGGGGGAGGGCTGCCCCAAACAACACAAGTTCCAAGCCCTCTCCACGAGCCACCGCCGCTCGTCGCCGCCGCGCCGCCTCACCGCGCCGTCGCGCCGCCGCCTTAGCCGCCGCCGACACTTCCGCCTCCTCCCGGATCTCTAAACCCTAGTTTTCCAGGAAACCCTAATCCAACATACTCGCTTCGGCTTAAGGCGAAGCCCTGCGAGATCTCCCCTCTACTTCCGGTACCACGCCGTCGTGCTGCCGGAATCGCGAGGAGAGTGCTACAACCTCCGCTGCCTGCTAGAACAAGGGAGAGGAAGGTCTTCATCGAGTACCGAACGTGTGACCGACTACGGAAGCGCTGTCGGAACGCAGCGCCGGAAGGATCGTCTACGCGATCTTGAGATCGGCAAGTGTACGACTACATCACCCACGAGAATCTGCTCTCGTTAACCGCTTTGGAATCTTCAAGGGTGAGTTCCTCTATCGACTCGTTGCTATAATCTAGTAGATAGATCTTGGCTTGTTTGTGTGCATGCGGTAGAATTTTTTTGTTTTCCATGCTACGAACCCCTACAGATCCTAGTTGTCGTAACCTTCCTGGGGTCCATCCTCCAGGTACTCCTCTTCATAGTCTGGCCATGGGAATAGCCAGGGACAAAGCCATGAGTACTCTTTAAGTACTCGCAAACTAATACTAACAAGTGAGAGGGGTTTTTGATAATAGGACACTAGGCTCTAGGGTTGTTTTGCAAAAGCCAGATTTATCTCTACTAAGTTTAGAAGCAACGAATGCTAGTTGAAGTTTTATAACACCTAAATGGGAACTTGTATTTCATATCACAACCCTGTTGTGGTCAAGTCAAAGTCTCATTTCATTTCACAAGTCATTTTGAAAAGTCTGACGGGGAACAGTATGGCCACTCCAACTGTCCATAACTGCGGACGCGGCTATTCGAATAGTTTGACACTCTGCAGAGATTGTACACTTTCACCACAACATTCGATACATCCGTCAGGAACAAATCCTGAATTCACCATACTGAGTATGCGGATAATCAATCCTAACCTTTCAATTACACGCCCTAGTATAAGCACCTCTCCTGTGAGTTTGGCCTCCCAACCATGACCAACTGTCATCTTGGATACTGCACAGGTGGACAATCTTCACAAGGTAGCCTTAGCTCAGACCTTGGCCGTGAGGGAACTAATACTAAGGTATATAAGTTTCCAGTCAAGCCCTACCCAATCTTCGGGTATTGTGGTTGTACGAAAAAATTGGAATGGTATCGCAACCAGACAACCATCAGTTTTATAAAGGGATAAGGCTCATGCCTCATTATTTTCATCACCAAAATCATCAAGTGTTCGGAAACACATGTCCAAAACATTTCAATAGAATGATCCATCATTCCAAGGTTTTCATAACCATTTTTCCACCAAGTATTCCCATCTAAAGTTGATCAGGGTTTATGCTTAGCACTAGCATCTACAGGTGGGGGTAAGCACTGATGAGGGGTGGTAAACTAATGGAGTTTTAACTAAGTTCAATCTCATGCCTTAGGATGACATCAATATTATCTAGCTTAGGCCAAATTTTATGCTCTTTATGCAACCTTCATATATCTTTCTAGTATCTACCATTCACTTAGGAAAAATCTAAGTAAGAGCTTTGATAAAGAAATAAAGTAAGAAGCTTGCAAGTAAAACTAGGATTGGTTTATCAAGTGTAGATGATCATATATGCTTAATACATATAGTGGTCATGGTAACAAGCAAGTATTAGCTTGCACATTCAACTAGTAGTATTAGGCTTGCATCGGTGTCAATATAAGCTTGCATTAGTAGGGTATCTTGCAAGTGTTAGCTTGCATCAGTGTCAATATAAGCTTTCATTAGTAGGGTATCTTGCAAGTGTTAGCTTTCCTTGTGCAGAGCAGTGGTGGAAGTTCTCCTCGGCTTCTTCTTCGTAGATCCTCCTTCCTCCTCGTATCCTTGGTTGGTACTAGCGTCTATAAATAAATACGATGTACACAATCACCAAACAATACTTAACTACTTGCAATCATCACACACAAGGGTCCTATAGATGATCTAACATCATCTCTAACATTACAAGATTAAGGCTTGGTTTAATTCCTTTTATTTTTTTAGAAAAGTAATTTCTACTCATTGAAAACTACTTAAGATTTAATATTCTCCAAACCAAACATGGGATCATGTTGACACATGTCGTCACCACATATTTTAGTCCATGGGAATATGATTTAAAGTGGTGTCACAATTTACTAAGGTTTTACCCATTTATTTTAATTAAATAAAGTGACTAGAAATGCCTATGTAGCATTCTTTTATTACTTGAACATTATTTTTGTATGTAAACCTATATGTTTTTATATATTCTGAAAGGTATGGTTAAATGTGATTTTTGAGAGTTGGAATCAACTCAAAAGCTATTATGGTTTAAATTGGAAAACTGTTTGAATGCAGAAAAGCTTCTGCCTTGTTATTTTTACCATGGGTGATCTATAGATCCAAATGAGTTGAGTCCAACGGGCTTGGATTCAGCATTCCCAGACTTTTCTAACAAAATTAGTTTCATTCAATTTGGTGCACTGAATCGATCTGGGTTGATTTTTGAAACTGGGTACAGAAGTGAGTTTGAATTAAAATGGAAAAGGTTTAGTTCAAATAACTGGGCTGCGCGGGAAAAGTTAACGGACCGGCCTGCTAAGCATAGCGCTTCCGCGGGCTACTTAAGTGGCTGTCCCCACTCGTCAGTGAGACAGGGGGTGCGAAGAGGTATGGGGTGATGTGGGACGATAGATCTAGTTCTAATCCAACGGCTGAGAGTCATCGTCGACGTTGGGCAATGCCGGCGAGAAAGAAACCTAGCGTGGCCAGTGGGGGTTGCTGGGGGCTCACCGGGGTGCAGGCGAGGGTCGGCGAGGCGGGCGAACGACGAAGTCGACGACGGCGAACTCAGGGGTGGTCGCGGCAGCTCCTGGGGTGGACGAAATCGATGGCGACCTTCTTCTCTAGAGGCGGCGGGCTCCGGTGAAATTCCGGCGATGCACTGCTCGCCTTGCTCCGGGACTGAGGTGGGGTGGTTCTGGGTGAGATAGGAGTGGAATGGTGTGAAGAATTCGAGCGGGGGAGTCCTCTATTTATAGTCTTGACGGTGAGACCGAATGTAGGGATTCGTAGCATGGAAAACAAAAAATTTCTATCGCATACAAACAAACAAGCCAAGATCTATCTACTAGATTGTAGCAACGAGTCGATGGAATAACTCACCCTCAAAGATTCCAAAGTGTTTAACGAGAGCGGATTCTCGTGGGTGATGTAGTCGTACTCTTCCCGATCTCAAGATCGCGTAGACGATCCTTCCGGCGCTGCGTTCCGGCAGCGCTCCCGCAGTCGGTCACACGTTCGGTACTCGACGAAGACCTTCCTCTCCCTTGTTCCAGCAGGCAGCGGAGGTTGTAGCACTCTCCTCGCGATTCCGGCAGCACAACGGCATGGTACCGGAAGTAGAGGGGAGATCTCGCAGGGCTTCGCCTTAAGCCGGAGCGAGTATGGTGGAGTATGAGAGAGTCCCTCGACGATCTAGGGTTTAGACACGCCGAGGAGGAAGCTTGGCCGGCGGCTAGGGTTGCTAGGCGGCGGCTTAACCTAGGGCGGCGGCAGCAGGTTGCGGCGCCGGCGGCTTAGGGTTTGGAGGCGGGGATCTTGTTTGTCTTGGAGGGGAGCCCTGCCCCTCCTTATATAGGTAAAGGGGCCGGCCGGCCAAGGGGAGGGGAGTCCCTCCCCAACTCGGCTTGGATGTGGGCCGACGGTGGAGGAGGGACTCCTCCCCAACTCGGTTTCCTCCTCTTTCTCCACTTCCCAAAAATAGTCGTTTGACTTTCAAACTAGGCGTTTGACTTTTCAAACTAGGATTTGATTAATCCCTCTATTTTGTTCAGCGATGACACCGAGTACATAATGCAATCATACCAACTTGATATAACACATTCATGTACCCTTCCCCTCCGGAGTGCCGGACATTCCGGAACCTTCTAAAACATTCCCGATGAAAACACCAGAACCATTCTCCAACTCCGAAACGGGACTTTCCTTATATGAATCTTATTCTCCGGACCATTCCGGATCTCCTCGTGATATCCCGAATCCCATTCGAGACTCCGAACAACATTCGGTCTCTTTCTCATCATTCCATAACTACTCAAACAACGTCGAATCCTTAAGTGTGTCTCCCTACGGTTCGTGAATTATGCGGACATGATCGATACACCTCTCCGAACAATAACCAATAGAGGAATCTGGAAATTCATATGGCTCCTGATTACTTTGCGATCGAATGAACCACTTACATACGATACCAATTTCCCTTTGTCTCACGATAGTTTACTTATCCGAGGTTATGATCGTCGGTATCTCTGCATACCTAGTTCAACCTCGTTACCGATAAGTACTCTTTTCTCGTTCCCGTGATATGTGATCCCTTGTGAGCTAGTCACATGCTTGCAAGCTAATTGGATGACATTTCACCGAGAGGGCCCAGAGTATATCTATCCGTCATATGGATGGACAAATCCCACTCTTGATCCATGTGTCTCAACCAATACTTTCCGAACACTCAATGCCACCTTTATAGCCACCCAGTTACGGTGTGGTGTTTGATGTCATCAAAGCATCCATCCGGTAAAGGTGATATGCATGATCTCATGGTCGAAGGAATTAGGTTACTATGTATCAGAAAGCATATAGCAATTGAACTATTAAAATGACTTGATCTTTATGCTACGCTTATCAATAGGAGTATGTCCACCATATCATTCTCCTAACGATATGATCTTGTTGTTAATAACATCTCAATGTTCATGATAGGGAAACCACAATCATTTATTAACCAACAAGCTAGTGATGTATAGAGGCTTTACTAGGGACTTCAA
Source organism: Avena sativa (assembly GCA_916181665.1). Lineage (NCBI taxonomy): Eukaryota > Viridiplantae > Streptophyta > Magnoliopsida > Poales > Poaceae > Avena > Avena sativa. The sequence continues at coordinate 12,981,391 of OV702300.1, read as the reverse complement.
ATTAAGTTTACAAATCACACAAGTATTAATGTTTCCTTGTTAATACTATTATAGCATGAATGTAAACATTTATCATAAACACAAAGATATAATAATAACTATATTTATTATTGCCTCTAGGGCATATCTCCAACACCGAACGGCATGGGCAGTCGACGGTGGCGACATGGCTACGGGCTGCTAGAGGCATGGCCGGCAGTGGCGATCGCTTGGTGGTCTCCTGGCGATGCTCTACGGCTTTAATGCGCTGGTAGGGGCGATGCGGTTTGGTCTGGAACACGCGACGCTCTGTGCGGCAGAGGCGGCGTCTTCGACGGCGAGCGGTGGCTGTGCGTCACGGGGCGGCGAACGGGGATGTCTAGCAGTCTCCTGGGTCGGTGGTGATCGTGTATGCATGCGGCGAGGGCGGCGCGCGGTCTATGGGCTTCGGTCGAGGGTGGCGCTCTGACGCATGCTCGGCATGGTTGGCAGAGGCACGGGCGCGGCGTTCCTGGGTGCTCTGGTCGGTGTCTTCGAGGCAGGGCTGGTCGAGAGGGGGCGGTGAGGCATGGGTGATCTCCCAGACAAGGTTGGCATGGCTAGTTTCCTTCCTAGCTTGCTGTCTACACTGGGGTGGCAAGGGTGGCTTCGGCTGTTCACCATTGATGGTTTTGGCAAGCTCACAGTGGTGCTAGTGCTTGGTTAATCTTGCTAGATGATCTACTGAGCTGGTTGTGAGCTAGATAGGGAACCAGTTAGGCTCAAAACACTGCACACTATAGTGTTTTGATTTTGTTTAATTTGTGTCTGCCAAGTGTTTGATGAAATGGCCGCATGAATTAAAGTTTTGAATTTTGAAAAGATTTTTTGTGGGTGTGCTAGATTGGTGCTGGTGAGTCTGCAGATGCTTGGGTTTTGAAAGTTGAGCTTGTTTGAGTAGTTTTTGAAAAAGTGGGATCTTCCCATATGATAAAGATTCAATTTTTGAATTGTCATTTAAACTATGCATTTGAAAGTTTCTGGATGATCACAAAGTGGGCCTTGATACTTTGTTATGAGTACAATCAAGGGATGCAAAGATCCAGAAAAGTTTATGTTAGGTTCTGAAAGTTTGAGACAGCCAAGTAGGCATGGGAGTTAAATTGGTCAAAATGACCATTCCTTTATTTTATTTGTTTTGCTTTATTTTTCTTTGGTAAAAGTGTGGGAAATGTTTTAGATGATGTTTATTTCACCTAAGAAACATTTTACAACCAAGGAAACATACAAACAAGGTGGTTCAAAAGAATTTCAATTTCAATGCATACTCATATGCATGCATTCATAATTTTATTTAGAAAAGTTTTTGTTAACCCAAATTTTGATGCTTAGATTTTGATGATCCAAGTTCAATATTTTTGGGATGTTACATTAATGCTTATGATTTTTTGCAAAAATAATTTTTAGATTGACAATATGGTTTTTCTTTAGAGATCCAATAGAAATTTAGCGAGGCTTAGCACCTAGCTAAGAAACTTCATGCCTGCGTTTTTACCATAGTTTGAAACGAGCATAAAAAATTTAAAAACGATACGAACAATGTGAAACCTTGTAAGATGACATATTATGTGACATAGTTGCAAGAAAAATATCAAACTTGAAATATTATAAATATCTTTAAAAACTCCTTTTAGAAATGAGCTATCATGTTCGAGGTTTCTTGGCTTTCAGACCAAATGACCAATATTATGGCTAAAATCATGCCTTATTTTGTGATAATATGACCATATTGTGCAGACATATGCATCTTAAAATTGTGAACAATGAAAGAAAGTTTTCCTTTTCGTCGCACCAAAACATTTTCTATTTTCCGAGTGGAGAAAGTGGTTTTATTTGTGAAGAGGCTACGGGAACTCCGGTTGGTAACTTTACCAAAACACCGAGCAAAAATAGTAAACCTATTCCAATGTACGATTCACCTTGTATCACACTTTAAAAGCTTTTCGTGAATTTCTGGTATTTTACATGGTTTTGTGATGATTCTTTTGGAAGCGGGTGAAATTTTAACTACAAGTATCCTAAATCTTGGTCATTTTCATGTTCAAAACATATTACTTCATCACGGATATGCTGACGGTTCCACAAGAGAAAGCTCCGCAATGAGTGGGCTAAGAATTATAGATTTCATGCTAATTTTACCGTGTATCAGACAAAACACTCGGTAAAAAATAAGATACAGGGCAAAGAACCTCTTTGCCGAGTGTTTTATGTTGGACACACAATACATGGCAAAGGCCTAACGCCGTCAGTTGAACCGTCAGATGGGGGCAGGTAGGACATGTGGCACAGCGGTTTGCCGTGTATCCCATTTTTACCGAGTGTGTTTTGGGATTTTACCGTGTATGTACCCTTTTGCCGAGTGTTTTTCCTCAAGACACTCGGCAAAGTGGCAAATTTACCGTGAATGACCTGTTTGCTGGGTGTTGAAACCGTGAAATACGGCAAAGAGCTGTTTGCCGAGTATCCGAATTACAAACACTCGGCAAAAATTAACAAAAACACCCAATAGAATCTCGTTTTCCCGTAGTGTAGAACTCATGGAATCAAAGACTGTTCATGGAATCGGTTCTGGCCTTAATAATGAGTGGTCGCCAAATAATATGAAATGTGAAGAATGAAATTAATAAGTATAACCCACTAGTATAGATTAGCTATTCTATCATTAGTAGAAATCGCCGAATGGGAGACTATGCATGGAGTCGGTTCTGGCCTGATTTTTTACCCTCCTCGGACAGTTTACCCATAAAACTGTCTCCATAAGATAAACCTTCTCCAATAAATGTAATTTTACAGTCCACTAGAAATAGAAAATGTCTGCAAAAATGGTAGAGGAGGGTAAAAAATCAGGCAAGCTGCACTAAATGCGTTGCACGATGATTGTTGTGTTGTTTCCAAAAAACTGATTAAGCATCACGAGTTTGCATTTATGTCTTCCCACTAGTGGAAAAGAGGGCTTCCGTTCGGTGCCGAACTAGGCACCGGTCCGGCTTGTTATGGGCCGGGACTAGTGTGAGCACTAGTCCCGGTTCATAAGGTCTCCAACGGCTACGAACATGAGGAACCTCTAGTTCTGGGTCTTTAGTCATGTAGTGGACTCTAGTCTCGGACCTTAGCGAACCCGGACTAGAGATAGGGGTCTCTAGTCCTGATTTGGTAGTCCCAGGTCCAAAACCGGAACTAGAGCCCATTACGGTCATGGACGAGAGGCCCGTTTTCCACCAGCGTCTGGTTTATTTAAAAACCATTTGTAAGATAGCTTTAGGCAAATAAGATATCCAGAAAGACCTAGAGTTTTAATTTGAAATTAGAGGAGGGGAATAATTAGAAAATGAAATAGGTTTTCGACATAAATATTTTAGGACAAATATGCATGATAATGTTATGACGATGCACAAAGTAAAAACAACATGCAATTTTATTATTCAGGGTTTCCCAGGATGCTACATATAACCCACTAGTATAGATTGGCTCATCTATTATCAGTAGTAGAATTCACGGGATCAAAGACTGAGCATGGAATAGGGCGGTTGCACCAAGATCATTATTGCTGAAGCAATAGGAAGGTTGATGATGCAGCCAACAGCAAGACCAAATTAGAAACTGCGCTGCTGAGACTGAATCCACTGCTCATCGGAAACCTCTGTGGCATAGCACACTCATCGCCGTTGAAGAAGACCTTTGATGGGAACCCTTCTCCAGCAGCGAGCGAACGAGTCAGCGGCTTCTTCTTGTCGAAGGACAGGACCGATTGCTGCTATTTCCGGGCACGAGGTAGTCCGACGTCCCACTACTCATGTTGGTCTGCTTCACAAGGTAATCGAGCCCCTCAAGTCCCTGCATGAATATGGTGTCATTGACAACTATCGTTGCATTGAAAGAGTACGCCCTGTCGAACCCATCATACGCCTTGTCGTCCATGACCATGGCAGCAAACCAGTTGGCCATGTCGACGTCCCCCCAATTGAACAATGTCACTCGGGCACTCCAACCTTTGCTGAAGTCTGACGATATGTGCCAGTTGAAGTCTCACACCGTAGAAATCACCGCCAGAGGCATTGTTCAAGGCGCATTGTAGTGCTTCAACTTAGCCCAGCCCGTGCCTTGAGTGTACGGTTGTCGAACGGCACAAGCAGCGCTTGGGGTGGCAGGAGCATGGATTCAGCGGTGGTGCTGCAACCCCGTCGGAGGTTTGCAGGACAACCACACGCACAGGTGACACAACACTTGGGTTTGGCATTCTTGGCCCTTGTAATGTTGCACACCACTTGCCATGTTGCAAGTGCCATGGTTGTTGAGTCCAGCCCGCTTGGATCAGGGAACCCGGTGGGGCTAACAGGCATCGGCTGGCCAAAGGTATAGTCTGGGTTCAGCGACCCCTCGCCGCCGACGATCTTGAAATTGGCAGGCGGGAAGAGATCTGTTCTGTTGGTGTCCGGCGGCATCTTGAACACCTGCACTTGGAAGGCCGATTTGGACTGAGACGTGTGGAGCATGGACTTGTTAGATAGATCTCAACGTGACTGGGCCCAATGGCCCAGCACGCCCCTATCCGCGCCCTGATCGGGGGCGCCCCAACCCTATCTGGTTGGGGGGCCCCTGTCGCCGCGCTATATAAAGTGGTGGGGAGCTGGCAGCGCACGGTACGAGGTTCACCGCTGTGCCAACACCCCACCTACATCCCTACCGATCTAGGGTTAGCGCGAGCCGACGGGAAGCACTGCCACCACCGCACACCCACGCCCATCGCCCCCTTTCTCCCCATGGCCAACGGCGGCGGCTCCAGCTCCGGGACTAGTTCCGGCATCCCCTCTGGCTCATGTCTGTCGAGTCAGGGAGCAGGTAGTTGCCCTCTCGGATCTCTCTCTCTCTCTCTCTCTCTCTCTCTGTGAGTTTGTTTCGATCTAGAAAGGCAAAGTACATGCTACTGGTAAATCTACACTAGTCTCATTACAAAGTTGGATTAACAGGACTTGGGCAGGATGGTGCCATTCCTGCAGCAGTTGTTAATCATCCCCATCTGGGAGTCGTTGTACCGGGAGAGGGGTAGGTCAAGGATGACCAGCTTCTTGTCGCAGTTGAGCACCTGCGAGAAATCCATGCTCTGGTAGTACTGCCCCGCGGCGCCATAGATGCAGCCACCGGCGTCCACCTCGGAGGTGTGTGCGCCCTTCATGGAGTAGATGAACTCGCCGCGGCGCCACTCCCAAGACAGGCGCCAGTTGTCGAGGCGGCCGAGCAAGGCATTGTTCACCAGCGTATGTGATGACAAGGTCGCCGTCGCCGTTGGCGCGCGGCAGGAAGTTCTGTTTGGTCGGGTCGTCGTCGATGACCATTGTGGCGTTGGCCAAGGCCATGGTGTGAGGAGGCAGCAGGTGGAGAGGAGCGAGGCCGTGACATTGGTCGCCGGTGGGCAGTCGTAGTCCGAGTCATCGAGGGTCAAGGCGGTGGGGAGTGGCATCCCGATCGGCCCGGCGAAGAGCGTGCCGCGCAGGGCGACGGAGGCCTGGATCTGGGTGATGTCCCCGGCAGTGGCGATCGGCGTGAGGAGGTCCGTATGCGGGTACCCGGAGAAGGAGGTGGCGTTCTTGGTGGTGGTGTTGTAGGGCAGCTAGGCCCCGGCGGTGAGCACGGCGCCGTCGACGCTGACGAGGATCTCATTGTGGCCGAAGGTGACGAGCATCGCCCAGGAGTTGAGCGGGCGGGTGCCGCCGTTGACGAAGGAGTAGGGCTGCTTGCTCTGGTCGGGGTCAGGGACGAAGGGGTGGATTTTGGTGCGGGAATGCAAGTTGTAGTTGAGCTGGATGCTGTTGCAGCCGGGGTCGGCCGTCTGCGCCGCCGCCAGCAGGATTGCCCCGAGGATGACCAGCTGAGCAGGATTGTCGAGCCAGACATGGCTGGATGAGGACCGGGAGCGATCGAGGGGAAGCAACAGCACAAGATGAAGACGATCGAAGGGGGAGGGGAAGGGGAAGGGGAACACCGCGCGTGTCGCCGTTTTTATTTTTTCTTGCGGGAGGAAAAAGTGGACATGGTTTTTGTTTGGGTAAAGAAGCCGAAATTAACGGCTTATCCAGCGCGCGCTGGCTTGCTCTGCCTACTATTCCTGCTTCCAAGATTTTCAATCTCGGCAACAAATCAACAATTCAGTTATTTCATAGAGCTATATACACTTTTAGTTCCACATCTTGCAATGTGGAAGTGTTGTAGTCCCACATATTGCAAAGTGAGCACCACTAGTCTCATAACTTGTATCTCAAGAACATTTTAGTCTTGATTGGACTTCATTGAGTTTGATCGATTTTGACCAATTCGTGAAACTATGGCATCACAATGTTTTTACACACTAGAGGAAAAAGGGCTATCCGTTCGAGACCCCTCGGAGCATTAGTCCCGGTTGCGCCACCAACCGGGACTAATGCTGGCACGCGTCCCGGTTGGAGTGGGCACGGGGCCAGGGGGCATGGGTCCCGGTTGGTAAGGGGGCATGCGTCCCGGTTGGAGCCACCAACCGGGACTAAAGGTTTGGCCACAGCCACGTGGCGTGGCACGCACCTTTAGTCCCGGTTGCTGGCTCCAACCGGGACTAAAGACCCCTGCCCTCGATAAATGCAACGCCCCAGCCCCCTCTGCCTCCACTCTGTTTTTTCGAATGGTGGAAGGTGTGAGGGGGTGTGCTAGTTTTTTCTCATGCATGCATTGAAGGTGTTTGTTGAAATGTTTGAGTGAATAATCCCGTTGAATTTCTCATAGAACAAAAATGTAGAAGGTGTCCGAGACGCACTTGAGCTTTCTCCTCTTTATTTCCCTCGATCGAGGTTAGGAATCTTATCTTTTCTAGGTCATTGATACAATTCATGTGTCGGTGTGAATTGGTTATTTCACTATTTATGATGTCCTGTTTTTTGATAAACTTACTTATATGATGCAGATGAACGGTCGGGAATGGATGTACGGTGACCGGCGGGTAGCCGGGTATATCAAAGGCGTGGATAAATTTATCGATGTGGCTACGGCAAACAAAGAGAATGGATTTATACGTTGTCCATGTGTTCAATGTCGGAACAACAAGGAGTACTCTTCCTCGAAAATCATTCGCGGTCACCTGATTATGAAAGGTTTCATGCCCAACTATAATTGCTGGACCAAGCACGGGGAAAGAGGGGTTATGATGGAAGATGGTGAAGAAGAAGATGATGATAACAACTATCATCATATGTTTCCTGAATACAGTGATACTGCAATGGAAGACAATGGAGAGGAAAGAGGTGAAGAACGGGCATCAGATGAGCCGGCTGATGAACTTGGTAGGGTCATTTCTGATGCAAAGCGAGACTGTGAAACAGAAAATGAGAAGTTGAAGTTAGAGGGCATGTTAGAAGATCACAAGAAATTGTTGTACCCAAATTGTGAAGATGGCAGCACAAAGCTCGGTACCACACTGGAATTGTTGCGATGGAAGGCAGAGTGTGGTCTAACTGACTCCTCATTTGAAAAGATGCTGAAAATAATGAAGCCGGAGTTTCCAAAACATAATGAACTTCCCGAGAGTACCTACGAAGCAAACAAGACTCTCTGTCCTCTGGGATTAGATGTGCAAAAGATACATGCATGCATTAATGACTGTATCCTCTACCGCGGTAAGGAGTATGAGAATTTAGATAAATGCCCGGTATGCAACGCGTTGCGGTATAAGATCAGACGAGATGACCCTGGTGATGTTGAGGGAGAGCCCCTCCGGAAGAGGGTTCCTGCTAAGGTTATGTGGTATGCTCCTATAATACCAAGGTTGAAACGCATGTTCAGAAACAAAGAGCATGCCAGGTTGTTGCGATGGCACAAAGAAGACCGTAAGAAAGACGGGAAGTTGAGACACCCTGCTGATGGGTCACAGTGGAGAAAAATCGAGAGAGACTTCCCAGACTTTGCAGGTGACGCAAGGAACTTATGGTTTGGTCTAAGTACGGATGACATGAATCCTTTTGGGGAGCAAAGCTGCAGTCACAACACCTGGCCCGTGACTCTATGTATCTATAACCTGCCTTCTTGGTTATGCATGAAGCGTAAGTTCATTATGATGCCAGTGCTCATCCAAGGCCCGAAGCAACCGGGCAACGACATTGATGTGTACCTTAGGCCATTACTTGAAGAACTCTTATAGTTGTGGGGCAAACCAGGTGTACGTGCGTGGGATGAGAACAAACAGGAGCCATTTAATCTACGAGGGTTGTTATTCGTAACCATCAATGATTGGCCTGCTCTTAGTAACCTTTCAGGACAGACAAACAAAGGATATAAGGCAAGCATCGACGATTTCTTCCGACCAATCATCCCGTAAGAAAGAAAGGCAAGCATTTCAAAGGTGAGGCAGATCACCAGAAGAAGCCTGAACTCCCTGCTGGTGATGATGTATTTGGTATGGTCAAGGACATAGAAGTAATCTTTGGAAAGGGTCCCGGCGGTCAATCAGTTCCGAACGACGTCGCTACAGGACACGCACCCATGTGGAAGAAGAAATCTATATTTCGGGAGCTGCCATATTGGAAAGTCCTGCGTGTCCGCTCTTCAATCGACGTGATGCACGTGACGAAGAATCTCTGCGTGAACCTGCTAGGATTCCTAGGCGTGTATGGGAAGACAAAAGATACACCTGAAGCACGGGAGGACCAACAAATTATGAAAGACCCAAAGAACATGCATACAGATAACAAGACGGATAAAGGGCGTCACTTAAGTCGTGCCAGCTATGCTCTTACCAAAGTAGAGAAGGAAATCTTTTTTGAAGTCCTTTACAGTATCAAGGTGCCGTCGGGCTTCTCATCTAATATAAAGGGGATAATAAATATGGCAGAGAAAAAGTTCCAAAACCTGAAGTCTCATGACTGTCACGTGATTATGACGCAGTTGCTTCCGATTGCATTGAGGGGGCTTCTACCGGAAAATGTTCGAGTACCCATTGTGAAGCTGTGTGCATTCCTCAATGCAATATCTCAGAAGGTAATCAATCCAGATATTCTGCCAAGGTTACAGAAGGATGTGGTACAATGTCTTGTTAGTTTTGAATTGGTGTTCCCACCATCCTTCTTCAATATTATGACGCATCTCCTGGTTCATCTAGTGGAAGAGATTGCCATTCTCGGTCCGGTATTTCTGCACAATATGTTCCCCTTTGAGAGGTTCATGGGAGTCTTAAAGAAATATGTTCATAACCGTGCTAGACCAGAAGGAAGCATCTCCAAGGGATATGGAACAGAGGAGGTCATTGAGTTTTGTGTTGACTTTATTCCTGACCTTAAGCCGATTGGTGTTTCTGACTCGCGACATGAGGGAAGACTAAGTGGAAAAGGCACGCTGTTAAAGAAAGCAATGATATGTAGGGACGGGGATTCTTTCACTAAAGCACACTACACAGTTCTACATAATTCCACCTTGGCAGCTCCGTATATCGAGGAACACAAGAATATTGTACGCTCCAAAAACCCGGGGAAGCCTGAATCATGGATTACAGATGACCACATGAAGTCTTTCGGTGGTTGGATGCGGACACATCTCTTGAATGACACCAGTGTTGGAGATCAGCTATACTTGTTGGCCGCGTCACCATCTTCTACTGTATTGAATTTCCAAGGGTACGAAATAAATGGGAATACATTCTACACGATCGCCCAAGATAAAAAGAGCACCAACCAAAATAGTGGTGTCCGCTTTGATGCAATAGACGAGAATGGACAAAAGGACACATATTATGGTTACATAGAGGAGATATGGGAACTAGACTATGGAGTCTCTTTTAAGGTCCCTTTGTTTCGCTGCAAATGGGTCAACCTGAATGGGGAAGGGGTAAAGATAGACCAGTTGTACGGAATGACAACAGTGGATCTCAACAATCTTGGTTATAGAGATGAACCATTCTTCCTAGCCAATGATGTGTCTCAGGTTTTCTATGTGAAGGACATGTCCTCCAGACCGAAAAAAAGAAAAAATATGCAAACGAATACATCATATGATGAGCCAAAGCGTCACATAGTTCTTTCAGGGAAAAGAAACATCGTGGGAATCGAGGACAAGACAGACATGTCAGAAGATTATAATAAGTTTGATGAAATTCCGCCCTTCACAGTGAAAACTGACCCAAGCATTCCGTTAAGTAAAGAAGATGCTCCATGGTTACGTCTGAAGCGGTCATAAGGAATGACATATGCCAAGAAGTTCATGCTCATATTATGTAACTCTAGTTCATGTCTTTCGCGGTTTGTGGCTTGACCGAAGGATATCTTTCGCGGTTTGTGGCCTTTACTCCCGGTTTTGTAGTCTCAGTTTTTAATATTAATAAATGTCTTGAGTGTTAGTCCCGTTTTGTGGCTGGACCGGGAGTGCCTCTATGACCAGTTTCTTGGAGATGCCGGAGGATTGGGCTCCGTCGGCAACTCCCAGAAACTGGTCGTAGTGGTGTCCCTGCTCTCGAAAACCATCTTGCAGCTTGTAACTTCACTAACTAGATCAATACGCCTCGGAGCTAACTAATTTCACATATTAGGGAGTGCCTCTATGACCAGTTTCTCGGAGATGCCGGAGGACTGGGCTCCGTCGGCATCTCCCTGAAGCTGGCCGCAGTGGTGTCCCTGCTCTCGAAAACCATCTTGCAGCTTGTAACTTCACTAAGTAGATCAATACGCCTCGGAGCTAACTAATTTCACATATTAGGGAGTGCCTCTATGACCAGTTTCTCGGAGATGCCGGAGGACTGGGCTCCGTCGGCATCTCCCTGAAACTGGCCGTAGTGGTGTCCCTTCTCTCTAAAACCATCTTGGAGATGCCTCAAACTGGCTGAAGGACTGGACTCACAAGGATGCATATTTATAGTACAAGCAGCTCGGCATAATATCGACACTCACGACATAATGTCGACACTCACCCCTATTATTAGTGCTGACTCATATTTAGTCCCGGTTGGTGTCTCCAACCGGGACTAAAGGTTCATCTTTAGTCCCCGTTGGTGACACCATCCGGGACAAGGTACAAGCTGCACGACATAATGTTGACACTCACCCCTATTATTAGTGTTGCCTCGCCCACTCTGCCGCAATCCCTTCAGTCGCGGTTGGTTTCTCCAACCGGGACTAAATATGAACCCTCTCTTTATATAGGCATTTCCCTCTATTTATTAGGTAACACTTAAGACATTTATTAATATTAAAAACCGGGAAAAACCGGGACTAGCTAACACTCAGGACTAAAGCCGCCCCCTTTAGTCATAATCATGCCTAGTCCTATAGTACGCAGCTTCAGGGTCTTCATCGTCGTCGTCATCATCATCGGCATCGTCACCTGCCACTCCGGGGATCCTCAGCCCATCCATGGCATATACCAGGGGCCATTCTAGCCTCGGATTCACGGCGGGTGGGAGAGGGGTCTCCTGGAACACGATGCCGCTACCGCCGGGACAGTGTGGGGCCTGTGGCGGGTGGACTCGTGGGCACCGTAGGCGAGGATGGTCTCCCCCGGCGATGTAGCGCATCACTTCGATGATAGTACGGTTCGACCACCACAGACGACGGCCGGCTTCGTTGTGGTTCACCGATGGCGGGCCATCACCCTCGTACCTGGCGAGCTCCCTTTCCCGCCTATTAGCGAAGAAGGCATTCCAGGTGTCGTAGTTGTCGGGATCCCACTGGGGATCCATCCGCTGCTCCGGCGTGAGCTCGTGGTAGAAGTGGTTTGTGATGGCCGCCTGGCGTGCGGAACCTTGAGGGACAGGAGGGACAGGAACCCCTCCAGCGCTCAGCATCCAGCCGGCGGGCGGCCGGTAGCCCGACGGACAAGGGTAGTTGGAGGCGCACAGCGCCTCGGTCTCCTCGAGGGTCAGAATGGCCCAGTAGGCGTTGTCCATTGTTCTAAGAGAGGAAGGTGTGGATGTGTTGATAGCCATGACACGATCATCCTAAATATAGAGGGAAAGGGCGGGAAAACTTGGCATGAAGCTTTGGGAAATGGCGGGAAATATCTTTAGTCCCGGTTAGTGACTACATCCGGGACTAAAAGCTCTAGTAGAAAGGAAAGGGCGGGAAAACTTGGCGGGAAGAGGTGGGAAATGGCGGAAAATATTTTTAGTCCCGGTTTGTGACTACATCCGGGACTAAATGTGTGCCGAACAATGATCATGTTTCATGGCTTTTTCAGTCCAAATGACCGATGTTATGTGCTGAATCACGGCATAGTTTGTGATGTTGTTCCCATATTATGCATGTGTGTGGACAATGGTATGGAGAACAATGTTGCAGGAGGAAGTTTTCCTTTTTGTCGCACGGAAAAGCCCTTTTCCATTTTCCGAGCGCAAAAAACGGGTCGTTTTGTGAAGTAACCACCAAAATGCCGTTTCACAATGCTACCGTCCCATTTTCCTAAAATACTAGACCACCTTACATGGACTATCTCCCAACCGGTACATCTCAAACCTTTTCGTCCATCCCGGGTAAAAGGACAAATGTCTGCCGAATCGGCAGGAAGTGGGTCCGGTTTGTACTACAGGTACATGATCTATCGCCCGTGATTTTTTGAAAAAATCATTTTTAGACTCGAAATATGTGGTTTCTTCAGAGATCCAATGCAAGTTCTAACGATGCTCGTCCCCTATCTTCATGCACACCGGTTCGACCATAGTTAGAAATTCAGATAATTCAAAACGGGCATAATAAATTCAAAAAAAATCCGAACAATGAAAATCCTTCGCTTGGTGTCATATTTTGTTACATAGTTGAAAGGAAAAATACCAGACTTGGTATATTGATCATGTTTCGAAAAAAACTTCATAAAATGACCTATCATGTTCGAGGTTTCATGGCTTTCGGTCCAAATGACCGATGTTATGTGCTGAATCACGGCATAGTTTGTGATGTTGTGCCCATATTATGCATGTGTGTGGACATTGGTATGAAGAACAATGTTGCAGGAGGAAGTTCTCCTTTTTGTCGCACGGAAAAGCCCTTTTCCATTTTCCGAGCGCAAAAAACGGGTCGTTTTGTGAAGTAACCACCAAAATACCGTTTCACAATGCTACCGTCCCATTTTCCTAAAATACTAGACCACCTTACATGGACTATCTCCCAACCGGTACATCTCAAACCTTTTCGTCCATCCCGGATAAAAAGGACAAATGTCTGCCGAATCGGTAGGAAGTGGGTCCGGTTTGTACTACAGGTACATGATCTATCCCCCGTGATTTTTTGAAAAAATCATTTTTAGACTCGAAATATGTGGTTTCTTCAGAGATCCAATGCAAGTTCTAACGATGCTCGTCCCCTATCTTCATGCACACCGGTTCGACCATAGTTAGAAATTCAGATAATTCAAAACGGGCATAATAAATTCAAAAAAAATCCGAACAATGAAAATCCTTCGCTTGGTGTCATATTTTGTTACATAGTTGAAAGGAAAAATACCAGACTTGGTATATTGATCATGTTTCGAAAAAACCTTCACAAAATGACCTATCATGTTCGAGGTTTCATGGCTTTCGGTCCAAATGACCGTTGTTATGTGCTGAATCACGGCATAGTTTGTGATGTTGTGCCCATATTATGCATGTGTGTGGACATTGGTATGGAGAACAATGTTGCAGGAGGAAGTTCTCCTTTTTGTCGCACGGAAAAACCCTTTTCCATTTTCCGAGTGCAAAAAACGGGTCGTTTTGTGAAGTAACCACCAAAATGCCGTTTCACAATGCTACCGTCCCATTTTCCTAAAATACTAGACCACCTTACATGGACTATCTCCGAACCGGTACATCTCAAACCTTTTCGTCCATCCCGGGTAAAAAGGACAAATGTCTGCCGAATCGGTAGGAAGTGTGTCCGGTTTGTACTACAGGTACATGATCTATCGCCCGTGATTTTTTGAAAAAATCATTTTTAGACTCACAATATGTGGTTTCTTCAGAGATCCAATGCAAGTTCTAACGATGCTCGTCCCCTATCTTTATTTTAAAAGGTTACATTAATTATTTTTTAAAAACAGAAAATGGTTTTGGATTATTTATTCAAATCCATACACTTCTTATGTTTAAAGTTTTTCTAAATTCCAAATTAATATTCAAAAATATAAGTTAATTCATTTTAAAAGGTTACATTAATTATTTTTTAGAAATAGAAAATGGTTTTGGATTATTTATTCAAATCCATACACTTCTTATGTTTAAAGTTTTTCTAAATTCCAAATTAATATTCAAAAATATAAGTTAATTCATTTTAAAAGGTTACATTAATTATTTTTTAGAAATAGAAAATGGTTTTGGATTATTTATTCAAATCCATACACTTCTTATGTTTAAAGTTTTTCTAAATTCCAAATTGATATTAAAAAAATATAAGTTAATTCATTTTTAATTGTAAATGGTTCATATTTTAAATGGTTACATTAATTGTTTTTTAAAACAGAAAATGGTTTTGAATTATTTATTCAAATCCAAACACTTTTTATGTTTAAAGTTTTTCTAAATTCCAAATTAATTATCATTTAAAAAACAATACAAATTTAAACCCCAAAACAAAAAATAAGGCGGGAACAGAGAGAAAATACCTGAAATTTTTTGAAAACAGGGGAATATGTCCCGGTTGGAGCCACCATGTCCAGGTTGGAGCCACCAACCGGGACTAAAGACCCCTGCGCGCGCCCCTTGGGCTAATGAAAAAAAATTGAACTATACGTCCCGGTTGGTGGCTCCAACCGGGACGTATGACCCTTTAGTCCCGGTTGGAGCCACCAACCGGGACAAAAGGTCCTTTGGTTATAACTGGGTGCCCCTCCTCTTCTTCTTCCCCATCTCCCCTCCTCTTCTCTTCTCGCGCACGACGCCGTCAGGCTGCCCCGCCGCCGTGCACGCCCTACCGGCCGCCCCTCGCCCAGCCAAGCGTGCAGGAAGCTTCGCCTCGTCGCCCCGAGGCTTCTCCCCGAAGGAATCGGCCCCGCTCGTTCCCAATCGTCGCCAACGACCCTCGAGCCCGACGATCGCCGCCGTCGATTCGTCGGCTCCCGACCTCGCCTCGCCTCCCCGACACCACCACCGCACACCTGGTGAGCTGCTGGTCCTCGTGGACCCTCTCTCTCGCCCCCTCTCGCTCTGGTTCATCCTCCCCGTCGACCACCTGCCACCACCGCCGCTCACCGTCGTCGTGCTCTCTCTCCGGTGACCTTTTGGAGGCGGCGCCGCTACTCTTTGGCTCGCCTCAACCTCCTCTCTCTAACGCGCGCACGCACGCGCCCTAGATCGCCCCCTAACGCCGTTCCCCATCACCGTCCTGCAAGCCACCGCCGGCGTGACGTCACCCGTGCATCAGTGCGACCCAGCCAGGGAGCCACTTTGCCTTCATGGCTTTCCTATGTGGCCTCTGGCCCATAGGTCAGCATCTCTGGCTAGCCCCAGCCCGAGTGAAAAATGCCCCCCGAACCACTTTTGCTTGTGTGGCTGCTGAGGTGGCTCCGGGCCCCTCTGTCAGTCATTGTGGCTAGATATGCCTGCGGTGTAAAAAGTTTAACCAGCTTTTAATAATTTCAGAAATAATTATAATCTTATAAATTCAATAACTTTTAATCTATAAGTCATAAAATATGAATAATATATCAAAATGTTCAGAAAAATGAAACCTAGCTATCTAAGCTATAATCATGCATTGTTCAACAACTTAAATTACAAGTTTAATTAGAAGAACAAATCCACCCCTCTCATGTGTTCCGGAGTTTCTCCGAGTTAGGGTTTTCACCCCTCGGAACCCCGATTAAATCGTCGAGCATTTCTTAGGGTTACATTCCAATGCAAATTAACTTGTCATATCATCATACTTGCTTGAGCATTGCATCGATGCCATGTGTTGATTGTTTCCCTTTCTTTTTGGTGTTTGGATTATTAGGTTTATTACTAGTTAGGTATTATTAGGTTTATTAATTAGTTTGGTATTATTGGTCTTCGGCCCCACTGGTCAGTCACTGTGGGTAGCTCCAGACCCGATTCACATTTTCAAGCAACTTAGGTGCATGTGGGTTCGACGATGTCCCTATCTACTACACGGTTTCCCTTTCTCTTCATTTTTATTATTGTGTATGTATATATTAGGGTTTCTCTGAATTAGGGCTTATATCTCTCAACACCGTACTTAACTTTCTCCTTTAGCCGCTTTGACTTATTCGTTTTTCCACCTATGCAGAAAATATGGACCCACACGTCAGAGACGAAGAAAAGGAAGAGTTGATCCAAGGTGTGATCCGTGGGGAAGATAATTTAGACGTATCAACGTTTCTAAACAACTCCGGTGAGGGTGATCCTCTTTTTACCGGAGTAGACAACTTGTTTGAGGTTGAAGGTGTTGCCTTCCGCGAGGGAGAAGGCGATGCCTTGTGTAATCGAGAAGACGACCGCTCCGGTGAGGTGCATGTAATATAAATCAATTCATTAATTAGTCATCTGCTATCTATATAGAAATAGTAACGACGATCTTTCTTCTTTTAGCCCTCCGGATCGAAGGAATCTACTGAAAAGAGCAGACGAGGCCCAACCAAAAAGTTGCAAGACCATGAGAGGTTCAGGATCGAAGATGTCGCTGAAGACGGCAGACCGACAGCTCCCGAAGTTGTCGCAACCAAATTTGTGGCACAATGCGGAGTAATCGTTAGGGACTTAATCCCGATCACCATTAGAAATTGGAATAGACCTGCTACTGCGGATGAAGAGGGAACATGTTTATTTGTCCCTAACCACGCCAAAGATTTACTGTGGAAGAGGCTCATGGTTAATTTCAAACTACCGAAGATAGAGCTGGATCCAAATGCGGAGGATTCAGTTGAGGACGCCTTACAACATGGGAGAGCCATGGAGGCTAAGGTCAGGGAGTGGGCTTTGAAGAAGATGGCCCAGTGTTTCACCAACTGGAAGAAAAGATTGCACCTTGACTATGTCGTGAAAAAGAAGACTCCCGATTTCAAGAATATTCAGTTTGAGAAGATAAAACCATTCTGGGATGAGTTTGTGTAATACAAGAAATCAGAAAAGGCTAAGAAAATGTCTGAAACAAATAAGCTGAATGCTGCTAAGAAGAAGTATCACCATACTATGGGGCAAGGTGGCTACAGGGTTGGCATTCCTAAGTGGGAGAAACTTGAGCAGGAACTGCGTGATAAAAAGATCACCCCAGAGATAGACGATTGGGTAGAACGTGCAAGGAATTGGTTTTACGGGCATGGGGGCACGTTGGACTCGGAAGGGAGGTGTATATATAACATACGACATAAAGAAGACCCCTTGCCAATCGAGAGGATCAGAAAAGTAGTAAAGGTTGTTAAAGATGGGGACTTCATTCCCGATAGAGAGAATGATGAGCTCACACTCGCCCTTGGAAATAAGGAACATGATGGACGAACACGAGGCACAATAGGCTCCCAATCATGGAGGACTGGGTTTCCCGAAGAGAGGAAGAAATATCCTGATAGAAGCCGTCAGAGGAGTAAGGACAGGGCGGCAGTTGAAGCAGAAAGTCAGAAAGAGCGAATGCGTTTAATTGAAGAACGATTAAAGCAACAACAAGATGAAATTAACACACTTAAAGAGCAAAGTACTACCGGCCCATCTCAGCAGCACACTGCATTCGATGCTACCGGCCTATCGAATAATCGAAAAAGCAGTGTGGCTTCCACCGAGGTCCCGGGTGATGACAATGGCGATGCCGATGATGCACCGACGATGGCTCCTGTTGGCTACCCAGTGGATGATATCACAGAGATGACACACTGCGAGCTACATGTCAAAGTTGTGAACATATCAATGAAGGTGGCGGTCGGCTATGCCTTACCAATTGGACCCACACCAACTTACCACTGTCGTCCGGTTCCAGAGGGCTACGCTGTTGTCAGCGTGGATGAAATCATGCCCACCTTTGAGGTTTTGGATCTTCACTACCCTGCTGGTGAAGGGGATGTGACTGTGCTGGGTGACGCAAAAAACGTCACCATTCTATGGCCGAAGGATTGTATCGTGCTTCGAAATCACACGCCAAGGCCATCTTCGCCACCGCCTCACCCGTCTCCAGCGAGGTCGTCGCCGCCGCGGCAGCCGTCTTCGTCGCCTCACCCGGCTCCGTCGCCTCACCAATCTCCGGTGCAGCCATCGCCGCGGGAGCCATCGCCAGCGCCTCAGGATAAAAAGCGTAAGCGTACCTCTACTGTGCGTCGTAAGCGATCGCCGAAACGTAAACAAGAGCCTCTTCCAAAAGTACCAACGGTTCCTCCCAAGAGAGCTTATGACTGTACTGAAGAGGAGACTGCGGCGATCGTTGATGCGGAAACGACAGCGTTTTTCGCTAAGCTGAGGCGGCCGAAAGAGTCAGAGTTCCCCAGCACCAAAGAAGAAAAAGCCAAAGTGTTGAAAATGCTAAAGAATCTTCATCAAACCGAGCCAAAGCTGTCATCAGACTATGACCGTTCTATTCTCTAGTCACATGCGGCACAAAAATCCTCGAAGAGCAGTACTGATGCAAGCGGGAAATCTGTTGCCCAGCTCGGAGAACAAGCAAAACAGACTTTCGCCCCTCTCAAGGTGATTTCTCAAACCAATGTGGGGTCGAGCAAATATGGGGCCGAAGAGCAGTATGATCCAGAGGTAGTTGCACAATACGGAGAAGCTGCCGCTGCTCAAGGTATGAGTATTGCCCAGTACTTATCCCAGTTAGAGTTCTTCCCCGTGAGTGAAGTAGCATATAAATACCAGTACGGAAAACCTCTCGTCAAACCTGAGGAGGTAAACAATCTTTCAACAAAAATGCGAAGATTGCATAACTGGTACATGCATGCCACAAGGGCCGGGGCTAACTGGATAGTGCTGAGGGTTACAAAAAAGCATCATGGGAAATATAAGGATGACATGATATCCATTGAATTTGATGAACTATTTCAATTATTCAATCAAGACGCCTTGGACAAATCGATCATCAGTGCCTATTGTCTGTAAGTACTAATTCTGTAATTAATTTAGTCTCCAGCTATATTATTTTGTTTATTGCATGTATATAATCATATTGTAATATGCAGAATGAAGATTCTCGAATGCAGCAGAGGACAAATCTATGACATTGGCTTCATTGACCCATATTGGGTTCATGAAGCTAATCTCAAAATAAGCCCCCAGGATACGGAGGATAATATAGTACACGCGTTAAGGTTTCAAGAAACCAAAAGGGAAATACTATTTCCTTACAACTTCCAGTGAGTGTTATTGTCTTGTATACACTTTCTATTCGCTTACTCGATGTTAAGTATATAATTGATTAGTTCTGCATTCGCAGGTACCACTATATTCTGTTAATCATTCAACTTGACAAAGGGTGTGTACTAGTCATGAACTCGAAACATAAACCCCATTGAGACGTGGAAGGACATGCAGATACTTCTCCAGCGGTAATTCTAATCATTACGACACTATATCGGCAACGTTCGTGAATTTTATGATATCAAGTACTTAATAACTTATTTTATTCGTTTTCTACGCCGGGCAGCGCTTGGAAACGGTTCACCAAGAAGGGTAGGGGTGTTTGGAAAGAGGAGCTTACATTTCAACCACTAGATATAAGCACCACTAGCTATATCCGCGCATCTCTTTGATTCTAGTTTTGATACAGTTATTATCATGCTTGATTATTATTTTGATTGGACTCTGTTCTCGTAAAGTGCCTGACGCAGGGACCAGGTAACAATCTATGTGAATACTATGTATGCGAGTTCATCCGGCAGACGTGCGATGAGAAGGGCAGAAATTTAAAGCAACTCCACGTTCATAAACAATTTCTATAGTTTTTAATTACAATCAAATTGTGTTTAGTTTCATATTCATATAGGCTGACTCCTTTTTTAAATCAGATCGAACGTCTACGGGACGGTCTTCTGCCAAAGGATCGCATACGAGCAATTCAGGAGGAATTGGCGGGATTTTTGGATGCAGAAGTCCTAAACACACAAGGGGAATACTACTCGGCTGTGTATAGACAATAGGAATTGTAAAAATAGCAACTTTCAAAAAATTGGCCGGTAGCATCGAATAGCATCTTTTGTATGTAGTGCATGAACTCGATCTGTGTATTGAATGTAATGTTGTCATGATGATCTTGTGTAATATAAGGTTCCTTCGTTGATAAGTGCAAAACACTAAATAATAATAATACAACCTAAATGAATTCTCTGCCGCGGCACAAAAAGTGGCGAAAATGCTGCCGCGGCAACAAAATGTGCCAAAATGAATTCTCTGCCGCGGCAGAGAAATGGGCCAAATCTCTGCCGCGGCAGCAGGTTATTAGTCCTGGTTCGTGTTACGAACCGGGACTAATGCTCCACCCCCCTCGCGCTCTGATGCCGCCACGTGTGCTCCATTTGTCCCGGTTGGTGGGGCAACCGGGACTAATGGTTAAAGCTTTAGTCCCGATTGCCCCGTACCGGTTGGGCAACCGGGACTAATGGCCCTTACCAACCGGGACGCATGAGCCCTTTTCTACCAGTGACAGCGGACGTATGAAATAGATAAAAATGTAGCAAGGAAGTGAATCGAACTCATGATTTTTTTTCCTTGCTATTCACCTCCTCAAGCCACTACGTCTGGTGCTACAAAGGCTGAAATCTTTTTATCCAATACGAGAGCGCACACGTAAAAAAGCTGACATCCGATGTTAGCATAATCTTATACGTCATCTGTGAAGGCTTTCATTTTAAAACTCAGGCTATGTGGTATCCTTTATTTGAATATTTGAAAAATGTAATTTTAAGTATCAAAAACACCTTAAATCTTATACATCATGATTTTTTCCTTGCTATTCACCTCCTCAAGCCACTACGTCTGGTGCTCGAGGCGCTTGAGCATGATAATGTGTATGCTTTGTCGTGGACGACGATGGGTTATCCGAGTGAAAGGGATAGTTCATCGTCGCCTTCCAGTGGAAGATTGTGCTCCCCTTTCTCGGCGCCATGGTTAGTGTGTCCGATCTCTATACCATATATTAAGTACAAACAATTTACGACAAAAAAATTATGTTCGCATTTTTTTCTATTTTTTACGCTAATTTCATGGCATAACATTTGGGCCCCAATTTTTGACAGTAGCTACCATATGGTGATTCTATTTTCGTGGGCAAATTTAGTCGACAGTTTTCAACCATTCATTGTCCATAATTTTCTGACATAACTTTTCAGACGTAATTTACCGTAGTTACCCTCCGGTAGTTCTCCACCGAAGAATAGTTTTTTAACTATAATTTCCCATCAATAAATTATTATTTCCCCATGTTTTTCTCTATTCTTTGAGAGTAATTTATCTGCGCATTTTTCAAAACCATGATTTCCAGACGGTGATGATCCTACCGCGATTCTTCGAGGGTCAGAAATGACCTGCCGTAATTCGTCGGTAGTTGTTAGCATTCTTTTTTACTCTCCGACAACCATTCTTTGGCCCATTCCAGCCTAAATTTTATGGCGAGTACTTTTCGGACTGTAATTCGCTATCTTAAATCTTTTATGTTTGTTTCGTGAAGTTATTAGTTTCCTTGACAATAATTGTTCGCCATAGTTCTCCCATCCGTAATTTCGCAACATTATTCCTGAACGATAGGTACTTTTCTGATAGGAATTCACCCCAATAATTCTTTGACAATTAGTGTGCACTTCTTCTGCGGTAATTTGTAGACAGTAGTAGTCCAACAGTAATTAGAGGAAAGTCATGAATGTGGACAAAAATCATCACGGATTTGTGGAGAAAATTGTGGGGTTTAGTCAAATATTCATTTTAACCGGGAAAATACTCAACTTCCAAAAGAACATGTTCTCCCAAGTCCGTGAGGTACTCTAGATGGGGCTCTACGGTACCTCACGTCCTCCCTAGATTTCACCTTCGTGGTCGACGAATGCTTAACGTAGGCAAGATTTATAAGTATGTTTGACAAAAAATTCTCGATACAAATTTTTAATGATTTGTATGATTTATTTTGACGATAATTTGTTGGTACAGATCTCTAACTTGGTTAAAATTAGGACAAAATTTTCAAAATAGTTTGCCGGTGGAAATTTCCAATTTCGGCAATGATTTGCCAACTTTGCCTATGTTCACTATTTACTACAAATATTCTAAGGATGAGCAATTCAGGACAATTTTTTTACATTCCTTTTTTTGCTATTCTTTGAAGGTAATTTCCTGGCATGATGTTTGGGCCCTAAATTTCGGACTGCCCTATGGTAATTCTATGTCCGTGGGCAAAATTTTACAACAGCTTTTCCATAATTTACCGTAGTTTTAATTTTCTCCAGTAGTTCTCCGATGGAGAATATTTTTTTAACTATAATTCTCCATCAATAAATTATTTTTTCCCACATTTTGCTCTATTGTTTGACTGTAATTCATCGGCGCATTTTTCAAAACTTCGGTTTCCAGATGGTGATTATCCTACCGTAATTCTTCGAGAGTGAGGAATGCCCTGCCGTAGTTTGGTTGTAGTTGTTAACATTATTCTTTTTACTCTTCGATGACAATTCTTCGACCCATTAGAGCCTAAATTTTATGGTGAGTACATTTCCTATTTGATTGCTGAGTTACATTTGTAAGAAAGATAAAATGGTTGGCGGGTCAACATGATCCTCATTCTACATACCATGTAAATTACTTTATTATTTATTATATGAGAAGTTGGAGACTCTCCTGTTGTAATTCCTCAAAAAAAAATGGTGAGTACTTTTCCGACCATTATTCACTAGCGGTAACTTAAATATTTTTGTTTGTTCCATGAAGTTTTTAGTTTCATTGACAATAATTGTTGGGTATAGTTTTCCATCTGTAATTTTGCAACATTATTCTTCAAAAATGAGTAACTTTCTGATAGGAATTCACACCCATAATTCTAGGACAATTAGTGTGCACTTCTTCGGCGGTAATTTGAAGGCAGTAGTTCTGTAATAATTAGAGGAAAATCAGGAATGTGGAGAAAATAGTCATGGATTTGTGGAGAAAATTATGGGGTTTGAAAAGTATTCATTATATCTAGAAAAATACTCACGTTCCAAAATAACATGGTCTTTCCCTCTTTTAACGCGGAGAAATACTAAAAAGTATTTCATTTAAAAAAAATGTTCATCTTTCTTAACCAAGAAATGAATCAGTCCTCACCAGTGGTGGATCTTAATGGAAGTCAGGGAGGGCCACCCCCCCCCCCCACACCCCCCCCCCCAAACTTTGTACCAAGCTTTGAAGAAAAAATAGAATTTTTTCAGTCTCCCCCCCCCCCCCCCAATTTTTTTCAAGATCCACCAGTGTTCCTCACCCATTTATTTGGAAGAAATAATCCACTATTCCGTTGTTTTACCCACAAGAAATACTTACTATTTAGGTAAAACAGCATTTTCTCGCCCCATTTTGATCGGTACAAATATGCACCTTATGGAAAAAAACACATCTCGCCACTTTCCCGCCATAAATACTCGCGTTCAAAAAAGATATCCAGCCAGCAAGCGAAAATACTACCGATGTCTTTTGCAGTAACTTCGGATAACAACAGTACATTATGTTAGGAATATGCAACATGTATTCCTCTGGGGGCCAAAGGTCACAATATATAGTACAGGTACAGGGAAAATATGCAGGAAGCCCTCTAACATATGGGAGAAATACAATATACAGATATATACATCTAACACCCCCCCCCCCCCACACACACACACACACACCACAAACTCATGGTGGATCCACAACACTGAGTTTGGAGAGTAAGAAATCATGCTGCGCTCTGGTCTGGGCCTTCGTGAAGAAATCCGCCAACTGTAAATCTGAAGGCACATACTGAAGCGCAACAATCTGAGTCTGCACCTGAGCACGTGTATAGAAAGCATCAACACTAATATGCTTGGTAAGCTCATGCTTGACCGGATCACGTGCAACACTAATAGCACCTGTACTGTCAGACAAAACCAGACTGGGTGTGGTAATAGAGACCCCAAAATCCGCAAGTAACCACCGTAACTAGGTCACCTCAGCAGTCAACAAGGCCATAGCACGCAACTCAGCCTCAACACTCGAACGGGAAACCGCTGCCTGTTTCTTCGTCTTCCAAGCAATGAGCGAACCACCAAGAAACACACAGTAAGCAGAAAGTGAACGACGATCTGAAGGATCACTCGCCCACGTGGCGTCCGAATAGCACTGGAGCTGGAACGAGGAAAGAAAAGGCGACGAGTGATCGTACCACGAAGATAAGGAAGAACACGGAGAAGATGACTATAATGAACATTGGTAGGAGTAGAAACAAACTGACTCAGAATATGAACAGGATAAGAGATATCAGGACGAGTGACAGCAAGATAAACAAGGCTCCCAACAAGATGACGATAACGCGTCGGATCAGAAAGAGGATCACCATCAGTAAGTTGAAGCTTAACATTAAGCTCCATAGGGCTCTAAACAGTGCGCTCATCCCCAAGAGCAGCACGAGCAAGAAGATCCTGAATATACTTTTCCTGAGAGATGTAAAAGCCATCAGAAGTGGAGGAAACCTCAATCCCAAGAAAGTATCGAAGAGGACCAAGATCAGTCATAAGAAACTGATCATGAAGACGAGCCTTAACAAAGGCTATATACTCAGGATCATCACCGGTAATGATCATATCATCAACATAGAGAAGAAGAAGAGTGCGTCCACGAGGAGAAGTGTGAACAAACAACGCTGGATCATGACCACTAGGGGAGATACCAGCAGCTGTCACTACAGAAGCAAAGCGCTCAAACCAGGCACGAGGAGCCTGTTTGAGGCCATAAAGAGAACGTCGAAGACGACAAACCATCCCCTCAGGAACAGAGTACCCAGGAGGAGGCTGCATATATGTAGGGGTTCGTAGCATGGAAAACAAAAAATTTCTATCGCATACAAACAAACAAGCCAAGATCTATCTACTAGATTGTAGCAACGAGTCGATGGAATAACTTACCCTCGAAGATTCCAAAGTGTTTAACGAGAGCGGATTCTCGTGGGTGATGTAGTCGTACTCTTTCCGATCTTAAGATCGCGTAGACGATCCTTCCGACGCTGCGTTCCGGCAGTGCTCCCGCAGTCGGTCACACGTTCGGTACTCGACGAAGACCTTCCTCTCCCTTGTTACAGCAGGCAGCGGAGGTTGTAGCACTCTCCTCGTGATTCCGGCAGCACAACGGCGTGGTACCGGAAGTAGAGGGGAGATCCCGCAGGGCTTCGCCTTAAGCCGGAGCGAGTATGGTGGATTATGAGAGAGGGCTATTAGTGGTCTAGAGATTAGACACACCAATTAGAAGGCTCTAAACCGCAGGCTAAAGCAATTAGAAGCTCTAAACCAAACGGCTCTAAACCTGAGATTAGAGGTGGAAACTTGTGTGTCTAGAGGAGGGGGCCCTGCCCCTCCTTTTATAGGTGGGGAGGCGCGGCCAGGGGAGGGGAGTCCCTCCCCAAGTCGGCCTTGGGTGGCGCGCCGGCTTGGGGAGGAGACTCCTCCCTCAAGTCGGTTCCCAACTCCTCTTGCTTGTTTCCCACAGTTTCTTGTTTTAGCCGTTTGACTTTCAAACTGGACATTTGACTTTTCTGTTTTAGGATTCAATTTAATCCTTTATTTGGGACAGCAAGAACACTTAGTACATGATGCAATCATTCCAATATGTAATGACACATTCATGTACCCCTCCCCCCTCCCGGAGTGCCGGACATTCCGGAACCTTCTAGAACATTCACCGGAATCATATCCGAACTCCGAAACGGGACTTTATTTATATGAATCTTATTCTCCGGACCATTCCGGACCACCTCGTGATATCCCGGATCCCATCCGAGACTCCGAACAACATTCGGTCTCTTTCTCATAATACCATAACTACTCAAAACAACGTCGAATCCTTAAGTGTGTCTCCCTACGGTTCGTGAATTATGCGGACATGATCGAGACACTTCTCCGAACAATAACCAATAGAGGAATCTGGAAATTCATATGGCTCCCACATATTTCTACGATTACTTTGCGATCGAATGAACCACTTACATACGATACCAATTTCCCTTTGTCTCACGATATGTTACTTATCCGAGGTTATGATCGTCGGTATCTCTGCATACCTAGTTCAACCTCGTTACTGATAAGTACTCTTTTCTCGTTCCCGTGATATGTGATCCCTTGTGAGCCAGTCACATGCTTGCAAGCTAATTGGATGACATTTCACCGAGAGGGCCCAGAGAATATCTATCCGTCATATGGATGGACAAATCTCACTCTTGATCCATGTGTCTCAACCAATACTTTCCGAACACTCAATACCATCTTTATAGCCACCCAGTTACGGTGTGGTGTTTGATGTCATCAAAGTATCCATCCGGTAAAGGCGATATTCATGATCTCATGGTCGAAGGAATTAGGTTACTATGTATCAGAAAGCATATAGCAATTGAACTATTGAAATGACTTGATCTTTATGCTACGCTTATCTATAGGAGTATGTCCACCATATCATTCTCCTAACGATATGATCTTGTTGTTGATAACATCTCAATGTTCATGATAGGGAAACCACAATCATTTATCAACCAACAAGCTAGTGAAGTATAGAGGCTATACTAGGGACTTCAAATTAAGTTTACAAATCACACAAGTATTAATGTTTCCCTGTTAATACTGTTATAGCATGAATGTAAACATTTATCATAAACACAAAGATATAATAATAACTACATTTATTATTGCCTCTAGGGCATATCTCCAACAGTCTCCCACTTGCACTAGAGTCATCTAATCTAGATTACATGGTAATATACCGAACACCCATGGCAGTTTGGTGTTGGTCATGTTTTGCCCTCGGGAGAGGTTTAGTCAACGGATCCGCCACATTCAGATCTGTGTGTACTTTGCAAATCTTTATATCCCCATCCTGGATATGTTCTCGAATAGCGTGAAAACGTAGCTTGATATGCTTCAGCTTCTTGTGTGACCTTGGTTCTTGCGCATTGGCTATGGCACCCATGTTATCACAGTAGATAGACATTGGGTCCAGCGCACTAGGAACCACACCCAGCTCTGTAATGAACTCTTTCATCCATATCGCTTCTTGTGAAGCCTCCGAAGCAGCCATGTATTCCGATTCAGTTGAAGATCTCGCCACAACGCTTTGCTTTGCACTCCTCCAGCTAACTGCTGCACCATTCAAAATAAATACGTACCCAGATTGAGATTTAGAATCATCTGGATCGGTGTTCCAACTAGCATCGGTGTAACCATTAACAACGAGCTGTTCATCACCTCCATAAGAAAGAACCATATCCTTAGTTCTTCTTAAGTACTTAAGGATGTTTTTGACCGCTGTCCAATGATCCACTCCTGGATCACTTTGATATCTGCTAGTTAAACTAACATCATATGCAATGTCGGGTCTAGTACATAGCATGGCATACATTAGAGATCCTATGGCTGAGGCATAGGGAGTCTTACTCATACTTTCTCTATCTTCTGCCGATGTTGGACTTTGAGTTTTACTCAAGGTCGTATTGGGCAACATGGGCAAGAACCCTTTCTTGCTTTCTTCCATTCCAAACTTCTTTAGAACTTTGTCCAAATATGTACTCTGTGACAATGATATTTGGCGTTTCGATCTATCTCTATAAATCTTTATGCCTAATATGTAAGCTGCTTCGCCAAGATCCTTCATTTAAAAAACTATTATTCAAATATTCCTTGACACTATTAAGAAGGTCTACATCATTCCCAATCAATAATATGTAAATACAAGCTTCTCCATAAGTTTGTATAAAACCAAAACTTTTGATTACCTTATCAAAACGTTGATTCCAACTTCGGGATGCTTGCTTCAATCCATAGATGGACCGTTGAAGTTTGCATACCTTGTTAGCATCTTTAGGATCGACAAAACCTTTGGGTTGCATCATATACAACTCTTCATCAATATCTCCATTGAGGAATGCTGTTTTGACATCCATCTGCCATATCTCATAATCATAATATGCAGCGATTGCTAACATAATCCTCACAGATTTTAGCTTCGCTACCGGTGAGAAAGTCTCATCGTAGTCAACTCCTTGAATTTGTCGAAACCCTTTTGCGACAAGTCGAGCTTTATAGACAGTAACATTACCATCAGCATCTGTTTTCTTCTTGAAAATCCATTTGTTCTCGACAGCCTTCCGGCCATCCGGTAAGTCCACCAAAGTCCATACTTGATTTTCGTACATGGATCCAATCTCGGATTTCATGGCTTCTTGCCATTTATTGGAATCTGGGCTCATCATCGCTTCCTCATATGTCTCGGGGTCATCGGTGCTGTCCACCAACATGACACTCATAACGGAATCATACCAATCTGGAGTGGTACGAGTTCTCGTTGACCTCCGAGGCTCTGTAGCAACTTCAACCGAAGTTTCATGATCACCATCATTAGCTCCCTCTCTAATTGGTGCAGGCACCACAGGAACTTCTTCCGGTGCTGCGCTACTCGCAATTTCGAGAGAAGGTTCGACAACCTCGTCAAGTTCTACTTTCCTTCCAGTCACTTCTTTCGAGAGAAATTCCTTCTCTAGAAAGGATCCATTTTTGGCAACGAAGATTTTGCCTTCGGATCTATGATAGAAGGTATACCCAATAGTTTCCTTCGGGTATCCTATGAAGACGCATTTTTCCGCTTTGGGTTCAAGCTTGTCCGGCTGTAACTTCTTTACATAGGCTTCGCATCCCCAAACTTTAAGGAACGACAATTTAGGTTTCTTCCCAAACCATAATTCATACGGTGTCGTTTCAACGGATTTAGATGGTGCCCTATTTAAAGTGAATGCGGCTGTTTCTAATGCATAACCCCAAAATGATAGCGGTAAATCTGTAAGTGACATCATAGAACGAACCATATCTAAGAGAGTTCGATTACGACGTTTCGACACACCATTACGCTGTGGTGTTCCCGACGGTGTCAATTGTGAAAGTATTCCGCATTTCTTTAAATGCTCGCCAAACTCGTAACTTAGATATTCACCTCCACGATCAGAACGTAGAAATTTAATCTTCTTGTTACGTTGATTCTCTACCTCACTTTGAAACTCCTTAAACTTCTCGAAAGTTTCGGACTTATGTTTCATGAAATAGATATACCCATATCTACTCAAATCATCCGTGAAGGTAAGAACATAACGATAACCACCGCGCGAGGCTACACTCATTGGACCACACACATCGGTATGTATAATTTCCAATAAGTCCGTAGCTCGCTCCATCATACCAGAAAATGGAGTCTTAGTCATTTTTCCCATCAGACATGCTTCGCATCTTTCAAGAGATTCAAAATCAAGTGATTCAAGAAGTCCATCGGAATGGAGTTTCTTCATACGCTTCACTCCAATGTGACCAAGACGACAGTGCCACATATAGGTCGAATTATCGCTTGATTTCAAACGTTTAGCCTCAATATTGTTGATATGTGTATTTCCACTATCGAGATTCAATAAGAATAGACCATCTATCAAAGGTGCATGTGCATAAAACATATTACTCATATAAATCGAACAACCATTATTCTCTGACTTAAACAAGTAACCGTCTCGCAATAAACAAGATCCTGATATAATGTTCATGCTCAACGCAGGCACTAAATAACAATTATTTAAGTATAAAACTAATCCCGATGGTAGATGAAGAGGTAGCGTGCCGACCGCGATCACATTAACCTTTGATCCGTTTTCCACGCGCATCGTCACCTCATTCTTCGCTAGCTTCCGTTTATTCTGCGGCACCTGTTTCGAGTTACAAATATGAGCAGCCGAACCAGTATCAAATACCCAGGCACTACTACGAATACTAGTGAGATACACATCAATAACATGTATATCAGATATACCTTTCTTCTTGATGTTGCCGTTCTTCAAATCCGCCAAGTACTTTGGGCAATTCCGCTTCCAGTGACCTTCTCCCTTGCAGTAAAAGCACTCAGTATCAGGCTTAGGTCCAGCCTTGGTCTTCTTCGCCGGTGTGGTAACTTTCTTACCACCCTTCTTGAAGTGTCCCTTTTGCTTAGACTTGCCTTTCTTGAATTTGGTGGTCTTATTGACCAACAACACTTGGTGCTCTTTCTTGATCTCCACTTCTGCAGATTTCAACATGGCAAAGAGTTCTGGCAACGTCTTGTTCATGTTCTGCATGTTGTAGTTCATCACAAAGTTCTTGTAACTTGGTGGTAGTGATTGGAGGACACGGTAAATCCCCAAAGCATTAGGAATCACAATACCCAAGCTTTGAAGTTTGTTTGCGTGCCTAGACATCTTAAGCACATGCTCACTGACGGAGCTACCCTCTTCCATCTTGCAGTTAAAGAACTTTTCAGAAGCTTCATAACTTTCAATTGCCGCATGAGTCTCAAAAATCAATTTGAGATCCTCGACAATATCATATGGGTCTGAATCCTCAAACCTTTTCTGAAGCTCCGATTCCAAACCATACAAGATAGCACACTGAACTATGGAGTACTGATTCTTCCGAGCGAGGTAAACATTCTTTACTTCATCGGGAGTATCATCTGCAGGTGGGTCACCCAGCGGTGCATCCAGCACATAGGTCAAATTACCAGCTGTGAGGACAATCCTCAAATTGCGGAACCAATCCGCGAAGTTGCTTCCATTGTTTTTCAACTTTTCTTTCTCTAGGAACGCATTAAAATTGATGGTAGGGGCTGCCATTGATCTACAACATATTTGCAATAGTTTAGACTAAGTTTATGACAAATTGAGTTTAAATTAATAAAGAAATTAAACTAGGTGAACTCCCACTCAAAACAATATCCCTCTCATTGTTTTAGTGATCACACGAACCAAATCCACTATATCAACACCGATCATCACGAGAGTTGATATAGTTTAAATGGCGAACAATCGCCATGTTCATCATATCTACTATATGATTCATGCTTTACCTTTCGGTGATCCGTGTTCCTGAGACCATGTCTGTACATGCTAGGCTCGTCAAGATCAAACCTTAGCTACCGCATAAGCAAATCTGGCTTGCTTACGTTGTATACACTTGCGGAATCTAACACACCCGATCATCACGTGGTGCTTCGAAACAACAAGCATTAGCAACGGTGCATACTAAGGGTGAACACTTTCGAACTTGAAATTCATGTGCATGAGGGATCATCTTATAATGCTACCGTCGTCTACTAAGCAATACAAGATGCATAAAGGATTAACATCACATGCAATTCATAATATGTGATATGATATGGCCTTTCTTCTTTGTGCTTCTGATCTCCATCTTCAAGCACGAACATGATCTCCATCATCACCGGCATCGCATCAAGGTCAATGACGCTCCTCCATGGTTGTCGTCCACCAGCTTCAACTATTACCACTACTTTGAATAGACACGCGGGTCTTAACATAAATTAAAGACAACCATATGGCTCCTGCCGGTTGCCAACTTACAATAAGGAACATTGCATACATCAAATATAATCACAATCATGGCCATATCACATCACTGCACACCCCTGCAAAACAAAGTTAGACGCCTCTACTTTCTTTGCATATTTTACGTGGTTTGGGGCTTTCAATAAGTGTCGTTCTAACTTACGAACAAGAACCACAACATTGATACTATCATTGTTGATCACCCGTTGTAAATTGGATCTTAACTATGCTAGGAGAAACAGGCACCCGCAAAGCCACTTATGCAATACAAGTTGCATGTCAAGCGTGGAGCAAGTCTCATGAACGATGTCATGTAAGGTTAGCCCGGGCCGCTTCATCCCAACATACCGCAAGATGCAAAGTACACAAGAAGCAATCGACAATAAAAGCATCAACGCCCACAATGACCATTGTGTTCTACTCGTGCAACAAATCTATATATAGACACGGCTCTGATACCACTGTAGGGGTTCGTAGCATGGAAAACAAAAATTTTCTATCGCATACAAACAAACAAGCCAAGATCTATCTACTAGATTGTAGCAATGAGTCGATGGAATAACTTACCCTCGAAGATTCCAAAGTGTTTAACGAGAGCGGATTCTCGTGGGTGATGTAGTCGTACTCTTTCCGATCTCAAGATCGCGTAGACGATCCTTCCGGCGCTGCGTTCCGGCAGTGCTCCCGCAGTCGGTCACACGTTCGGTACTCGACGAAGACCTTCCTCTCCCTTGTTCCAGCAGGCAGCGGAGGTTGTAGCACTCTCCTCGTGATTCCGGCAGCACAACGGCGTGGTACCGGAAGTAGAGGGGAGATCCCGCAGGGCTTCTCCTTAAGCCGGAGCGAGTATGGTGGATTATGAGAGAGGGCTATTAGTGGTCTAGAGATTAGACACACCAATTAGAAGGCTCTAAACCGCAGGCTAAAGCAATTAGAAGCTCTAAACCAAACGGCTCTAAACCTGAGATTAGAGGTGGAAACTTGTGTGTCTAGAGGAGGGGGCCCTGCCCCTCCTTTTATAGGTGGGGAGGCGCGGCCAGGGGAGGGGAGTCCCTCCCCAAGTCGGCCTTGGGTGGCGCGCCGGCTTGGGGAGGAGACTCCTCCCTCAAGTTGGTTCCCAACTCCTCTTGCTTGTTTCCCACAGTTTCTTGTTTTTGACTTTCAAACTGGACATTTGACTTTTCTGTTTTAGGATTCAATTTAATCCTTTATTTGGGACAGCAAGAACACTTAGTACATGATGCAATCATTCCAATATGTAATGACACATTCATGTACCCCTCCCCCCTCCCGGAGTGCCGGACATTCCGGAACCTTCTAGAACATTCACCGGAATCATATCCGAACTCCGAAACAGGACTTTCTTTATATGAATCTTATTCTCCGGACCATTCCGGATCACCTCGTGATATCCCGAATCCCATCCGAGACTCCGAACAACATTCGGTCTCTTTCTCATAATACCATAACTACTCAAAACAACGTCGAATCCTTAAGTGTGTCTCCCTACGGTTCGTGAATTATGCGGACATGATCGAGACACTTCTCCGAACAATAACCAATAGAGGAATCTGGAAATTCATATGGCTCCCACATATTTCTACGATTACTTTGCGATCGAATGAACCACTTACATACGATACCAATTTCCCTTTGTCTCACGATATGTTACTTATCCGAGGTTATGATCGTCGGTATCTCTGCATACCTAGTTCAACCTCGTTACTGATAAGTACTCTTTTCTCGTTCCCGTGATATGTGATCCCTTGTGAGCCAGTCACATGCTTGCAAGCTAATTGGATGACATTTCACCGAGAGGGCCAAGAGAATATCTATCCGTCATATGGATGGACAAATCCCACTCTTGATCCATGTGTCTCAACCAATACTTTCCGAACACTCAATACCATCTTTATAGCCACCCAGTTACGGTGTGGTGTTTGATGTCATCAAAGTATCCATCCGGTAAAGGCGATATTCATGATCTCATGGTCGAAGGAATTAGGTTACTATGTATCAGAAAGCATATAGCAATTGAACTATTGAAATGACTTGATCTTTATGCTACGCTTATCTATAGGAGTATGTCCACCATATCATTCTCCTAACGATATGATCTTGTTGTTGATAACATCTCAATGTTCATGATAGGGAAACCACAATCATTTATCAACCAACAAGCTAGTGAAGTATAGAGGCTATACTAGGGACTTCAAATTAAGTTTACAAATCACACAAGTATTAATGTTTCCCTGTTAATACTGTTATAGCATGAATGTAAACATTTATCATAAACACAAAGATATAATAATAACTACATTTATTATTGCCTCTAGGGCATATCTCCAACAATATAAACCTCCCCACTCAACTCACCATTAAGAAAGGCATTCTGAACATCAAGCTGGGACACAAACCAGTGACGAACAGAAGCAACAACAAGAAGAGTACGCACAGTGGTCATATGAGCGACAGGAGCAAAGGTCTCATCATAGTCACGACCATGCTCCTGCTGAAAACCACGAGCCACAAGACGCGATTTATAGCGCTCAAGAGATCCATCAGAGCGAGTCTTAATCTTATAGACCCACTTACACGTGATAGGACGAACACCGGGAGGAGGAGAAACAAGATCCCAGGTGCCAGTGCGCTCAAGCGCAGCAATCTCCTCGGCCATGGCCAGCTGCCATTCATGATGATGCTCAGCATCCCGATAAGAGGACGGCTCGGAGGCAACAGAAAGACCATACTGACTAGGAGAGTAACGGTTGGGGGCACGACGCTGACGAACAGGACGAGTAGAGGGAAGATCATCAGAGGAAGATGACGCAGGAGACGACGATGAAGAAGAGGGAATAGGAGAGGAAGACTCCGGAGAACGAGGAGAACTAGGAGAACTACACGGAGCAGAAGAGGACGGTGTCGAAGAAGAGACATCAGGGGGAGGAGATCCTGAAGAAGACACAATAGGGGTAGAAGGAGGTGTGGGCAACTCGCGTCAGAGCTCGACCAGGTACGCGTGCTCTCCAAGCGGCTGAGGGCCTGGCCTGGCGCGGCGTCAGGGAGGCAGGGCCCGCGTGAGCGATGTGACGCGTCAGGGAGGCACCGCGTGGGCGCGTCAGGGAGGCAGGGGAAGGCACCGCGCGCGTCAGGGAGCTGTCGAGGCGGAGTTCTGCGGGAAGGCACCGCGCGTGACACGTCAGGGAGCGTCGGGAGCAGATCCGATCGTGCGTGGGGCTCGCGAATCGAGGCGAGGGGAGAGGTCCTCCCGTGCGTGGGCAGGGCGGTGTTCAGGCCAGAAGCACGGGAGCACGCGGCACCCAGGCCAGGCGGTGGAGTCAGATGCGGGCCTGGCGACGTAGAATCCCAGGCGTGAAGACGGTGGCGGCGATGAATCCCAGGCGTGGAATCCCAGGAGGAGACGGTGAAGACGGAGAAGACGAGATCGATTCGAACCGATCCGAAAAGAAGACGGCAGATCCGAGATAAGCGACAACAGGCGGCGGCGACGTCGAAATAACGACGACGACAGGGACGGTGGCGGCGATGACTATGTTGCAAAATTTTTTTTGTCTAACCTAGGTCTGATACCATGTTAGAAATATGCAACATGTATTCTTCTGGGGGCCAAAGACCACAATATATAGTACAGGTACAGGGCAAATATGCAGGATGCCCCCTAACATATGGGGGAAATACAATATACAGATATATACATCTAACACATTACACATCCCTTAATCTCCAACTCTATTCTTAATCGATTGCTAAACAACGTTGTCCATCACAGCCACATTTTCCTAGTAAGTTGAACAAGGAATGAATATGAACGTTGGGATGATTTTGGAGCACTCTCGAACAGGACCTGTTCCGGGGGACAATACCACACAAAAAGGCGATTTAATTCAATTTATTTTTTTCTATATTTTAATAAAGTTTCAATCAATTTGGATTAGTCGTTTGTAATGAAAATAGCCTAAACCATCAAAGGCTATGTAATCAGGACGCTAGCTGTTAACTGTGAAACACAAGAAGAACCATGAAGTTACTCAGAATGCTGCAACAACACTAGCATCTACTAGAAAACACAGTGTTAACCAATACTACTACTTTAATAGCTTAGCACATTCCTGGATCTTGACAAAGTCATAGAAAGATGAAATATTTTTTCACACGAGATTCAGAACAAGATCTGATCGGTACACAGGGTCCAAACATCAAGCTACAGGCTACACTAGTAGACAACCTCACTCATAATAATAAAGTATAATCCAGCACCAAAGTTGAATCATCCGCATGGTTCGACAATGTTTTATATATATATATATATATATATATATATATATATATATATATATATATATATATATATTACACACACGCGCTCTCAAAAGAGTTTCAACCAGATAATCGGTTTGATCTCAAACGTGTATCATCAACGTTACATAGGTCTGTTGTTACTTAAAAAGCCAAAGTCTAGTGAAGCCAGTAGGCTCAAGAGGCAGCGTCGGTGACGCCCTACATGAAAAAGAAGATAGGAAGTTTGATCAACTCATCAATTGCATATGCTGCACTACACAGAAGCAGCCGACAACCCATACCTCTTGCTCAACAACAGAAGCTCATAGGAGGCGTGGACCTTGGAGTAGTAGCCAAGGACTGTAGTGGAAGCTAGAAAACATAGTCATAGGACCGCAAGACCAACGAGCTCGGAGATAATTACAGATGCCATGGCAAAGACACAGAGCACGGAAGCGAAGTAGCAGAAAACTGGAACGGCGCTAGTGAAAACCGCTCCGTTGAGCCAGCCAATGAAGATGCCGATATGGATCACCTGGAGGAAGGCAATGGCTCCGAACAAGCTAACCGCCACATCAAACACGGGCGTGCCAACGAGAAGATGCCAAATGAGGCGGGGCGCATAGAAGAAAGCCATCAATCCTATGAGGACATAGACTGGGAGCCTGTCCTCCTTCATGTAAACGCGGATGTTGGCGACGGCAACAAGAGCGGCTGTCTCGGTGCCGTTTATCTGCCTGTGATCGGCGAGAGTTACGCCAGATCATAGCAGCGGCTAGAAGCGATATGATGAGCATGAGGACCATACCCAAAACACCGCCGGCAAAATTAAGCTACAAGCCAGGTGTAGGTGAGGGAAAGGAGGATGTTTGCTAGCGAAGAAGAGGTATGACGGCAATCACAGCGAGGAGGACCAGCAAGAGGGTGAGCAAGCTACGCTTGTCGCCACGACCCCTCTGCCCCCGGCTCGTGTAGGCATGAAACCTGAGTCGATCGGTAGGCAAGGAACGCGCCGAAGGCTGCAACACGTAGCCTCCTGAGGGTGAGAATGATCTCCAAGCCCAGGCGAAAGCCAACAAATGTGCAGTAGATTATGAGACAGAGGCACAGGACAAAAGAGTCACTCTTGGGGATGGGGATCATGGAGGAGCAGGGAAAGGGTGGAGAACCACATGCAGCGGGTCGTCTGGTTGATGCTCACAGCGTTGGCGATGGTGGTGGCCCTGCCGTTGGTCCACTGGGCAAGTGCGATGCCTAAGAAGAATGTGGCGAGCAGGACGTCGAGGTATAGAATGAGCAAGCTCACCCCACGGCTAACAATTTGAGACATGCAGGAGGGCCGTGTAGGAGAGGGAAATTAAGAACTTGCATAGTGGAGTAACATCCTCGACCGAAAAGACACATGAGCAGAAGAACAAGGCAAAAACGAGCAACACGGAGAGCTTCGACCCGGGGAGCAGGAGCACCGGGTCGCCGCCGCCACCGGAGGAGGACCAGATGATGATTCCTACCGCGGGTGCAGCCAGCCATGGGAGCAGCCTGCGACAGTCGTTCGCTCCTCCGCCGCGCAGTCGGAGGGGACAGAGGATTTCTGGAATCGAACAGCTCACGATCCACCACGGACGGGACCTTGCGGCCCATCGTACTAGAACTCACCGAATCGAACAGCTCCCGTATTTATGTGCTCATGATACGTGAGGCCGTAGAATCCAGAATCGTACTAGAACTCACGATCAAACCTATTCAAACTCCAACTTGTTCGCATATGGAAAGTCCGGACCAATCGGAAAAGGAAAAGGAAAGAGGACTCCCTCCTTTCCCACCAAACAGATTTGGGGAAGGACCCCCCCTCAGAATATTACGGATTCCTCCGGAATTTCCTGAAACTTTCCGGAACCCCTTCCGGTACTTCCATATATGAACCTAGGGGTTTGCCACCCTTCCGAATCCATCCGTGATATTCCAGAAACCATTTGCGACTCTGAACTTGCTGCACCTAACAACTCTCATACCCAAAGCGTCGTACAGCCTTAAGTGTGACTACACCGCGGGTTAGGTAATATACGGGTATGACTATATCTCAATAGTCATTGGTAACAGAAGGATCTCGAGAGCCATGCCACCCCCGTACATTACATACAAGATCATTCATCGAGTGAACCACTTTGACCATCGATATATAATTCCCATGTCCTGCGATACCTTGGTTACCCGACATTGTATACTACACCGAAACCTCCTTCGCCAAGCTTGTTGCTTTCCGCAAAGTCCCCGGTAGCGGCTCGTAGTGTTGAAATGTCCATCATCATCGAGTCAACACTGTCACTATCACGTCCTTCACTGGAGTAACTATGATCTGTTGAACAAGAACAACTTCACCATTATTAGTTTGGTTACCCGACATATAATTCCCATGTCCTGCGATACCTTGGTTACCCGACATTATGATCGTCAGTACCGTCGTACCTTGTTCAATCTCGTTACCGGTAAGCACTCTTTACTCGTCGTAATAACTCACTCTCATGAGACCTAATCACGTGCTTGCAAGAGATTGAGTGATTATTACTAAGAGGTCCTAGAGAATATCTTTCCGTCACTTGGATGGACAATTTCGTCACTTGAATAGCTTTATATATAGTCACTCATCTACGAACAAAACAAGCAATGCCCTCCTCCGATACCCGAGAGTTGCATGATCTCATGGTCAAAGGAACTAAAAAGACGACAAATGGATAAAGCTTCGCAATCAGAACTATTCCATCGACGGCGTCTACTGGCCGTCAGTTGGTTTTGTTAGGCCCATGTGCAAAGGAGTATGAAAATATGGAGGGTACTCCACCTCGTGGGAAGAAGATGAAGAATGGTGGCACCCCAATGAAGAGTGCGAATGGAGCTGAACCGGCGGCATCCACTGTGGATGGCCGCCTGGATAAATGAGTGTTCTAAGCTCGAACTGTCGTGGCCTTGGGAAAGCTGTGACAGTTCGCGAGCTTCGCGTTCTTGCGAGGCGCCATTCCCCTACCTTTTTGTGTGTGCTTGAGACCCAGTTGCATAAGAAGAGGGTGGGATATTTATCTAGTTCATTAGGTTTCAATAAAAGTTTGGCTATCAGTAGTTTCGATCGGAGTGGAGGAATCGGTTTGTTTTGGAATAATGGAATAAATGTGGAGCTTTTACCCTACTCTCAGTATCATCTAGATGTAATTGTTACGGAGCAGGGGCAGGAACCTTGGCAGTTAACTATTGTGTACGGTGAAACACAGGTTCTGGAAAGACACAAAATTCCATGGCCCTGCATCGGTGACTTCAACGAGGTTTTGCACCGGTCTCAACACATGGGAGTCCATGAACGTAGTATAAGGCCTGAGCCAAGAACTTGGAACCATACTTAAAGATCGCGAGCAGGGGCATTGGGTAAGAAGGCGATCAATATTTTCAGGACTTTGATCACACCAGCTAGGCCTCAGTTTCATAATGTATGTACAACATTTTGACAAACTAAAATAGTTTGACGAAACATTCTATATTATGCATGGAACAGAGGGGGCACACTTAAAATTTCTCTTTGAGGGGTGCCCAACAACACCTTAGAAGATCAGCAAAGTTCGCATCCACTCTCAAAAAATAAATGCTTTGAGTTGTAATTACCATTGGAAGTCAATTCGCGAGCAAAGTGGCTATGGACCTTCTTACAATTATCGGTCCTCATAAATTTATACTAAATATTTTTACTTATTTATAACTCATTTAGTCAATAAATATTGCTAATGTTTAGTGAGAAAAACGGTTGATGCTATAATCTAATTTAACTATCATTTTGACATATATTTAGATATAAAAAAATTATTTATTCATTTTATCCATTGTTCATGCACAACTAACCGGCACTTAATGGAGATATCCGTTTATTTATTTTTATCTAATTTAGATAGGGCATATGTCAAAATATTCTATTGAGCTCCTCTG
This sequence comes from Avena sativa, assembly GCA_916181665.1. NCBI lineage: Eukaryota > Viridiplantae > Streptophyta > Magnoliopsida > Poales > Poaceae > Avena > Avena sativa. The sequence continues at coordinate 12,941,645 of OV702300.1, read as the reverse complement.
AATCACTAAATAAAAATCAATAGTAATTTCCTTTTTATTATTATTTTACTTATTTATAACTCATTTAGTCGTAAAAATTGCTATTTTTAGTGAGACGACATTTGATAAAATAATCTAATTTAACTACCATTTTGAAGTAATAGATTGTTAATGCACAAGTGGGGGTACTCTTTTTTTATAATTTAGATAGGGCATGTACAAATATTAATTCCATTGACCTTCTCTGAATCACCAAATAAAAAAATAGTACTATCCTTTTTATTGATTATTATACCGGTTTAATGTAAAGTATTTGATAGACTTTATGGATTCATATCTATTCTATTATTTCAGCGTGGTGTGTTCTACCTAATCTAGACAACTTGTAAAACAATTATCTTGATGTATGTTTCTGGATTGTGTGATTGTCAAGCTTAGGTAGTACATGAATACAAGATTCTAGAGTGTATGACGGGTGTTGACAAAACAGTAGTTCCTCAAGAGCCCATGCCTGAGCCCGAGTGGTGTCTAGCTAGTAATATCAAAAGTATTAATTTTATCTAAATTTGTATGTATCTAGATAAATATTTAGACTAGATGCATTCGTATCTAGACAAAATTGAAACCATTAATATGGCCAAAGGAAATAATACACGGGATTGGGAACCTTAGACCTCATGCAGATTTGAGTTGCACAGGCCAAAACCACCGGCGAGGAAGAGGTGCACCAGGAGGCTCTAGAATCTTTTATTAACAATGGTGGAGTTACACATAACATATTGGAGTATAGAAGAAAAATTACTACAAAGCGCAAGTTTTTGCACTAAGAACCCTAGGTAAATTATGGAAAACGTGACCCAGTCCCGCTCCTTCTCCACCCGGAGATAGGACCACTTGGGACGTGACGGCGGGAGCAAGATGCACCGGTGCAGAAGGGCCTGCACAATGGCATATCAGCCGACCAGAACTCACAGAATCCGACGAGCGTGTGGGAGTGGTTGCCCTTCAACCATCTAGGGTGACAGCAAACTAGACACTGTCGTGGATGAACTCCTAGGAGTCTGTTCAAGACTCCGCTTCCGCAAATTCACCGTCGAGCAGCGGTGAGCCTGCATATCTCCCTGCTCTGACCGAACTGGCTAAAAATTAGTCATGCGATTAACATGGCTCAATGCCGCTCGCTCCCGAGCCCAGGCTGCTGCCCCGGGTCACCAGGTATTGTCTCCGCCCGTGAATCCAACAACTTACCGAATAATTAAAGGGCTCACATATGCTATGTTTCAATACTGGTTTGAAGATGATAATGATGAGGAAAAACACATGCATTGTTTCACATGGTGAAAGATGTGTATTTCTAAGAAGACAGGTGACATATGATGACCTTTTCCATAGTGGCATATTATCGGTGGAGCACTGGTGGTACGCCACGGATAGCAAAAACCGGTGCACCAATGATGACCTTTTCCCTAGTAATGTGACCCTAATACCGACACTCTCTTGATGGACATACAGAATAATCCAATCACAACATATGATCGCAACCCTTCCGACTTCAAGCTTGTTATAAAAAGGTCATTTTACCTTGCCATAATCTTTCCATGATCTATTTTGAAAAGAATGTTATCCACATCCTCCTACTGTTTGGTTCTTAGCATAGTATTATTATTGGCAAAATGTTGATAGTCCGATTGAATGCAAGCATATTCAAACTCGTATTAGGAAGTCCGGGCACAGTGAGCCAATACATGTACGGGCATTTATTGACCAACAACTCCATGAGACAATGCATGAATCCTAAACCATCCTTCTTACCCCCTCCATGATATGTGAGTTGTTGCTCCTTTAGATGGAAGAATTACAGACTAGCTGTACCAAAATATCACACTGCTAATGGAATATATTTAACTTATTAAGTAGACTGTTCTTCAGGACCATTGTTCATTGGAACAGTGGACATGCTAAACCCGTTTCCAGAGTTTGGCTTTGATGGGGCACGAAGAGACACCATGTCGCTACCAAGCATCATGCCCACCGCCGACATGACTGGTCGGTCCACAGGGTTGTCCTGGACACACAAGAGCCCAACCTGAATGCACCTCATCACGTCGCTCTCCGAGATGTTGTCGTTCATCATGCACGGGTCCATCCTCTCCAACACTGTTCCAGACGTCCAATGCTCCCACATCTGCATGTAGGAATTATTAGAGCTAAGTCATTGTGGTATGTGTCAAGATATATAGCTTAGTGATGGAGCGCAGATGCATGCATACTGTGGTCAAGAGATCTTTCGATTGCATGGTGTCGCTGTTCTTCTTCCCTGTCACGATCTCTAGAACCATGACTCCGAAGCTGAACACGTCGGATTTCACGGAGTAGTTCCCACCCATCACGTACTCTGGCGCCATGTATCCTCTAAAAACAACATGATACGACATGAATCATGTTTACACACTCCAACATATGTAACAAAAGTCGCCTTTAAGATAGATAAGAAAAAACGCTCCTAGTACTTACTATGTTCCGATGACACGGTTGGTGACACCCTGGGTCTGGCCTCGCCCGAAGAGCCTGGCGAGGCCAAAGTCCGAAATCTTGGGGTTCATGTCGCTGTCAAGAAGGACGTTGCTGGCTTTGAGATCACGATGTACTACTTTGAGCTGGGAGTCTTCGTGGAGGTACTGCAAGCCTCTGGCGATTCCACGTATGATCCTCAACCTCTGTCCCCATTTAAGCTCATCCCGATTCTTCTCAATGTCTGTGTTCTTTCGCTCACAATGTTCAGAAAATGTTTCTAAGTTGCAATTCTGAATTTCTGTTAGACCAAAACATCACCTATGGATAGGATTTGGTCGAGGCTCCGGTTGGGGACGAACTCATATACGAGTAGTCGCTCCTGCTGCTCCAGGCACACGCCCACAAGCCTAACAAGGTTCTTGTGCTTGAGCTTCGCAACCAGGGCGAGCTCGTTCTTGAGCTCGTCCACTCCTTGTGTTGAGCTTCTGGACAGCCTCTTCACAGCGATCTCTTCGCCGTCTGGCAGAGTACCCTGCATGTGCACAAAATTGGGCTATATATTAGTTACGCTGCTCAGCTCCATTTTAAAAAAAAAGTCCAATCTATCTCTTCAAGTTCGACACCTTGTATACTACACCGAAACCTCCTTCGCCAAGCTTGTTGCTTTCCGCAAAGTCCCCGGTAGCGGCTCGTAGTGTTGAAATGTCCATCATCATCGAGTCAACACTGTCACTATCACGTCCTTCACTGGAGTAACTATGATCTGTTGAACAAGAACAACTTCACCATTATTAGTTTGGTTACCCGACATATAATTCCCATGTCCTGCGATACCTTGGTTACCCGACATTATGATCGTCAGTACCGTCGTACCTTGTTCAATCTCGTTACCGGTAAGCACTCTTTACTCGTCGTAATAACTCACTCTCATGAGACCTAATCACGTGCTTGCAAGAGATTGAGTGATTATTACTAAGAGGTCCTAGAGAATATCTTTCCGTCACTTGGATGGACAATTTCGTCACTTGAATAGCTTTATATATAGTCACTCATCTACGAACAAAACAAGCAATGCCCTCCTCCGATACCCGAGAGTTGCATGATCTCATGGTCAAAGGAACTAAAAAGACGACAAATGGATAAAGCTTCGCAATCAGAACTATTCCATCGACGGCGTCTACTGGCCGTCAGTTGGTTTTGTTAGGCCCATGTGCAAAGGAGTATGAAAATATGGAGGGTACTCCACCTCGTGGGAAGAAGATGAAGAATGGTGGCACCCCAATGAAGAGTGCGAATGGAGCTGAACCGGCGGCATCCACTGTGGATGGCCGCCTGGATAAATGAGTGTTCTAAGCTCGAACTGTCGTGGCCTTGGGAAAGCTGTGACAGTTCGCGAGCTTCGCGTTCTTGCGAGGCGCCATTCCCCTACCTTTTTGTGTGTGCTTGAGACCCAGTTGCATAAGAAGAGGGTGGGATATTTATCTAGTTCATTAGGTTTCAATAAAAGTTTGGCTATCAGTAGTTTCGATCGGAGTGGAGGAATCGGTTTGTTTTGGAATAATGGAATAAATGTGGAGCTTTTACCCTACTCTCAGTATCATCTAGATGTAATTGTTACGGAGCAGGGGCAGGAACCTTGGCAGTTAACTATTGTGTACGGTGAAACACAGGTTCTGGAAAGACACAAAATTCCATGGCCCTGCATCGGTGACTTCAACGAGGTTTTGCACCGGTCTCAACACATGGGAGTCCATGAACGTAGTATAAGGCCTGAGCCAAGAACTTGGAACCATACTTAAAGATCGCGAGCAGGGGCATTGGGTAAGAAGGCGATCAATATTTTCAGGACTTTGATCACACCAGCTAGGCCTCAGTTTCATAATGTATGTACAACATTTTGACAAACTAAAATAGTTTGACGAAACATTCTATATTATGCATGGAACAGAGGGGGCACACTTAAAATTTCTCTTTGAGGGGTGCCCAACAACACCTTAGAAGATCAGCAAAGTTCGCATCCACTCTCAAAAAATAAATGCTTTGAGTTGTAATTACCATTGGAAGTCAATTCGCGAGCAAAGTGGCTATGGACCTTCTTACAATTATCGGTCCTCATAAATTTATACTAAATATTTTTACTTATTTATAACTCATTTAGTCAATAAATATTGCTAATGTTTAGTGAGAAAAACGGTTGATGCTATAATCTAATTTAACTATCATTTTGACATATATTTAGATATAAAAAAATTATTTATTCATTTTATCCATTGTTCATGCACAACTAACCGGCACTTAATGGAGATATCCGTTTATTTATTTTTATCTAATTTAGATAGGGCATATGTCAAAATATTCTATTGAGCTCCTCTGAATCACTAAATAAAAATCAATAGTAATTTCCTTTTTATTATTATTTTACTTATTTATAACTCATTTAGTCGTAAAAATTGCTATTTTTAGTGAGACGACATTTGATAAAATAATCTAATTTAACTACCATTTTGAAGTAATAGATTGTTAATGCACAAGTGGGGGTACTCTTTTTTTATAATTTAGATAGGGCATGTACAAATATTAATTCCATTGACCTTCTCTGAATCACCAAATAAAAAAATAGTACTATCCTTTTTATTGATTATTATACCGGTTTAATGTAAAGTATTTGATAGACTTTATGGATTCATATCTATTCTATTATTTCAGCGTGGTGTGTTCTACCTAATCTAGACAACTTGTAAAACAATTATCTTGATGTATGTTTCTGGATTGTGTGATTGTCAAGCTTAGGTAGTACATGAATACAAGATTCTAGAGTGTATGACGGGTGTTGACAAAACAGTAGTTCCTCAAGAGCCCATGCCTGAGCCCGAGTGGTGTCTAGCTAGTAATATCAAAAGTATTAATTTTATCTAAATTTGTATGTATCTAGATAAATATTTAGACTAGATGCATTCGTATCTAGACAAAATTGAAACCATTAATATGGCCAAAGGAAATAATACACGGGATTGGGAACCTTAGACCTCATGCAGATTTGAGTTGCACAGGCCAAAACCACCGGCGAGGAAGAGGTGCACCAGGAGGCTCTAGAATCTTTTATTAACAATGGTGGAGTTACACATAACATATTGGAGTATAGAAGAAAAATTACTACAAAGCGCAAGTTTTTGCACTAAGAACCCTAGGTAAATTATGGAAAACGTGACCCAGTCCCGCTCCTTCTCCACCCGGAGATAGGACCACTTGGGACGTGACGGCGGGAGCAAGATGCACCGGTGCAGAAGGGCCTGCACAATGGCATATCAGCCGACCAGAACTCACAGAATCCGACGAGCGTGTGGGAGTGGTTGCCCTTCAACCATCTAGGGTGACAGCAAACTAGACACTGTCGTGGATGAACTCCTAGGAGTCTGTTCAAGACTCCGCTTCCGCAAATTCACCGTCGAGCAGCGGTGAGCCTGCATATCTCCCTGCTCTGACCGAACTGGCTAAAAATTAGTCATGCGATTAACATGGCTCAATGCCGCTCGCTCCCGAGCCCAGGCTGCTGCCCCGGGTCACCAGGTATTGTCTCCGCCCGTGAATCCAACAACTTACCGAATAATTAAAGGGCTCACATATGCTATGTTTCAATACTGGTTTGAAGATGATAATGATGAGGAAAAACACATGCATTGTTTCACATGGTGAAAGATGTGTATTTCTAAGAAGACAGGTGACATATGATGACCTTTTCCATAGTGGCATATTATCGGTGGAGCACTGGTGGTACGCCACGGATAGCAAAAACCGGTGCACCAATGATGACCTTTTCCCTAGTAATGTGACCCTAATACCGACACTCTCTTGATGGACATACAGAATAATCCAATCACAACATATGATCGCAACCCTTCCGACTTCAAGCTTGTTATAAAAAGGTCATTTTACCTTGCCATAATCTTTCCATGATCTATTTTGAAAAGAATGTTATCCACATCCTCCTACTGTTTGGTTCTTAGCATAGTATTATTATTGGCAAAATGTTGATAGTCCGATTGAATGCAAGCATATTCAAACTCGTATTAGGAAGTCCGGGCACAGTGAGCCAATACATGTACGGGCATTTATTGACCAACAACTCCATGAGACAATGCATGAATCCTAAACCATCCTTCTTACCCCCTCCATGATATGTGAGTTGTTGCTCCTTTAGATGGAAGAATTACAGACTAGCTGTACCAAAATATCACACTGCTAATGGAATATATTTAACTTATTAAGTAGACTGTTCTTCAGGACCATTGTTCATTGGAACAGTGGACATGCTAAACCCGTTTCCAGAGTTTGGCTTTGATGGGGCACGAAGAGACACCATGTCGCTACCAAGCATCATGCCCACCGCCGACATGACTGGTCGGTCCACAGGGTTGTCCTGGACACACAAGAGCCCAACCTGAATGCACCTCATCACGTCGCTCTCCGAGATGTTGTCGTTCATCATGCACGGGTCCATCCTCTCCAACACTGTTCCAGACGTCCAATGCTCCCACATCTGCATGTAGGAATTATTAGAGCTAAGTCATTGTGGTATGTGTCAAGATATATAGCTTAGTGATGGAGCGCAGATGCATGCATACTGTGGTCAAGAGATCTTTCGATTGCATGGTGTCGCTGTTCTTCTTCCCTGTCACGATCTCTAGAACCATGACTCCGAAGCTGAACACGTCGGATTTCACGGAGTAGTTCCCACCCATCACGTACTCTGGCGCCATGTATCCGCTAAAAACAACATGATACGACATGAATCATGTTTACACACTCCAACATATGTAACAAAAGTCGCCTTTAAGATAGATAAGAAAAAACGCTCCTAGTACTTACTATGTTCCGATGACACGGTTGGTGACACCCTGGGTCTGGCCTCGCCCGAAGAGCCTGGCGAGGCCAAAGTCCGAAATCTTGGGGTTCATGTCGCTGTCAAGAAGGACGTTGCTGGCTTTGAGATCACGATGTACTACTTTGAGCTGGGAGTCTTCGTGGAGGTACTGCAAGCCTCTGGCGATTCCACGTATGATCCTCAACCTCTGTCCCCATTTAAGCTCATCCCGATTCTTCTCAATGTCTGTGTTCTTTCGCTCACAATGTTCAGAAAATGTTTCTAAGTTGCAATTCTGAATTTCTGTTAGACCAAAACATCACCTATGAATAGGATTTGGTCGAGGCTCCGGTTGGGGACGAACTCATATACGAGTAGTCGCTCCTGCTGCTCCAGGCACACGCCCACAAGCCTAACAAGGTTCTTGTGCTTGAGCTTCGCAACCAGGGCGAGCTCGTTCTTGAGCTCGTCCACTCCTTGTGTTGAGCTTCTGGACAGCCTCTTCACAGCGATCTCTTCGCCGTCTGGCAGAGTACCCTGCATGTGCACAAAATTGGGCTATATATTAGTTACGCTGCTCAGCTCCATTTTAAAAAAAAAGTCCAATCTATCTCTTCAAGTTCGACACCTTGTATACTACACCGAAACCTCCTTCGCCAAGCTTGTTGCTTTCCGCAAAGTCCCCGGTAGCGGCTCGTAGTGTTGAAATGTCCATCATCATCGAGTCAACACTGTCACTATCACGTCCTTCACTGGAGTAACTATGATCTGTTGAACAAGAACAACTTCACCATTATTAGTTTTCCTTTTAAAGTGCAATATTTAAAGATAAAATTTTGAAGGAGATATACATGGTTCCTTCTCTTGTGTTGTTGACCTCTGCCTCCTCCTACTGATAAAGAAGGCAGCGATAAGGGTCGCCGCTACTAGCGTAGGCAGCCCAACTATAAGAACCATGCCAGGTACACTGTATTTTCTCCCTGTACATATGACCAAATCATTGCATATGTAAGAAAACAAAAGTCACCTCATATGAATGCAATAAACCTGAACAAAATAAGAATGGTTATTATACTCGACCATAGGGCAATGAATTCAGAATTTGTTATTCTGTTCATGGCTTATCCTCACGACAACATTGCTTTCCGAATTTTCTTGCCTATTTTTTGAATTGTTCGAGTTACTCTTAATTATGCTAGGTTTTTTTTGGCTTGTCTGCATATGTTTGTCGGCTAGAACGGACAACCCAATTAGCAGACACGAACACCGCTAATCATGCTAATTAGCCTTCACGGACGATCCAGCCGGTCTGCTTGCATCCTGAGTCTAGGTTCAGGCTTTAGGTCATCTTCACCGGGAATACTCAAACGGTCCTGGACTATCCCTTTTTGTCTAGCTGGATAGTCAGATCGAAAAGCTGACCCTAGCAAGAAGACTCAAACGGACATAAGCTCCACGCGTGACCCCATCCGTGTACCAAACTTGGTCCATCGATGGGTCGAGTCGGACAGGACAGTACAATAAGGCTGTCCTCTCTCCCGCAAGTCTGGCCCATGACCCAGCAAGCAGCCACCCATTATTATGGCCCATGAAGCAGTCCACTAAATAGAGAACAAAATGGGTCATCCCTCTGCATGGTACTGGTCGGTTAGGGGCAGACAGCGAACGAAATATTGTCCGGGGCACGATTCGAACTGACAAAATGGGACTATTTGGGTCACTGATTTGGGTGAGGCCGATGGAGGCCCTTGGTTTTCCTCTGTGTTGAGACTTTTCCAGGATTGTCTGACTTTGGGCAGCTCATGGCTTATGTGCTGAAAAAAAAACTCTTTTAAGTTTTCTCCAAGGTACAGGCTTTTTTATGTTGGGCCTAAAGGCCATTTCTGACCCGTGAGTTCGATGCCCGTTACAACTCTACCTTCAAAAACAATTTATGGAGTAGTGCTATATGGCACAATAGTGAGAAGATGACTAGACGCCTGATTTTTAGCGAAACCAAAAACAAAAAAAATCGTGACCCTAAACGTGACTCACCTCCTACGACCGCCGCTACACTGGGCACCAAAGTCGGTGCGGGCGCAGGTGCTGGCTTGAGCGAGGGTGCCGGCGCGGGCGCCGGAGCTCCGGGGCCGGCGGATAGTCGCACCATTACGGGGCCACCAAGGAAAGGCTTGTTCTCGTACCTGATGCTGCACCTGATCCCAAGAATCCTGGCACCGACACTGTACAGCGGCGTCCCCAAGCCCTGCTGGATGGTGAGGGCGAGGCAGTCCCGGCAGCGTGCCCGCGTGAGGTCCGGCGTGCACTGCGCCCAGCTGTAGACCTCCGGGATCTCCTGGTCGAAGGCGACCGCCCCGGACGCGTACAGCGTCGTCGTGGAGGAGTTGTAGGCGGCGTAGTCGGCGGTGGCGTTGAGGAGCGCCGACACGACGCGGTCGAACCGGCCCGGCTCCGCCGTGGTGTTGGCGCTGAAGAAGAAGGGGTAGGCCGAGCCGAACGCGGTGTCGTCGGAGGCGGCGGCGGCGCTGAGGCTGACGTTGGAGTAGTGGAGGAAGCAGTGGTCGTAGTACATGGTGGCCTCCTTGTTGTAGGGGCAGGCGCTGGGCAGGTCCTGGAACCCCTGCGCCAGGCAGCTGGAGCAGGTGGTGGCGTTGGCGTCGCCGCGGCAGAGCGCCAGGGCCCAGACCTGGCCGGCCTGCGCCGTGGCGTAGAGGCCCGGGGACGTGGAGGCGTTCCTCGGCAGGGTGGCGGCCATGGAGTTGATGCTCGCCAGGTACGTGGTGTCGCTGGCCGCGAAGTTGCCGGTGGTGCCGCAGACCTGAAACGGGTATCCGGAGGCTCCGGGTGCGACAACAAGGAAGGCAACGATGATGGCCACCAACAGGGCGGCCATGCCCGCCCCTCTGACCTCTGTCTCTGTGTGTGGGTTCATGTGCAGGTGCGTGGAATAATGAAGACGAAGGAGAGAGGAGGCAGACTTTGTAGACTGGACTAACTAGCTAGCGTTTGACCCGTCCGTCTCACACGCCAATGTATGACCAATTATAAGAAGACTCATTGCTCAATGATGGAAACTAGACCCATTTGTCAATTTACTTTCCTCTCTGGTGTCGATGGGTGTTTTCGTTGGGAACTCAGCCCATGACTCGTAATGAAAATATAAGTTCTTCATGGCGCAAGAAAATTGTATTTACAAGTTTCAAAACATAATTGGAAGGAATCATGCACATGGATTAATACATATTCGTGCAAAGTTTGAAACTTAAATGTAACGATTTGGATCTTGACTAATTCACATAAAAATATGGTACCGCGCAGAAGATGGTTCTCCGGTACTTTGGTAAATAAATACATAAAGTAGTAGGGAAAACCACCCCGCGGCATCTATCTACTCGGGCAGAAGCCCTAATAGCCACCCCTACCCCGCCACCTCCGTCACCGGTGTTGGCTTTCGTATCCCCTGCTGCATTGTGAAGGATAGAGCCGTGGGTCCCTCCCCCATCTCCTATATATCCTTCCATGATGCCCCACTTGGACCGCCCCTCGACAGCCAGCCTACTCTGCTAGCCGTAATGACACGGCTCAGCACGACACATCAGCCCTCTCTACGTCCACTAACACTGCTCACGCCACTTCACCGGTTGTTCAGTCAGATCCAACTCTCCATCTCCCTGATCCTTGCGACTATTTTCCACCAGATTTGCAAAGCTCTGCCTGCCATCTCCCGTGGTATGCAACTCCTTGATGGGTATTCTTGGCTATGATGGATCCGCCGCACCTGTCTAGCTCTAATCATTGTCAAACTAAGGAGGATTATAGATGTGGCAATCTGCAATTCCATGAAGCGAAGGCGTTTAGTGCAATTCCTTGAGGACAATTTTCTACCATAATTCTGTTGCCCTCAAGTTAACATGCTTTTTTTGTGTCTGCCAGGAGTAGAGGAGGATAGGTACAACCCAAAAACAATGATAATATGATAATATTTTCTCCACTCTTAACTGTAAGATATTGTGTAAATTTGGATAAGACTGTTTTTATGATTGTTTAATACCTAATAATGTGGCACGACAATGAGTTGCAGATTCGGGGAAAATATGAATTTGCATGATAGTTAATTGAAGATTATTACAAAAAGTTTATCTTTTAAAAACTGCATTCGTAAATTAATGTGATATATACCAATAAAACTATGCCTATCTTTCTAGGAAACATTCAACGCACTATAGAGGATGCCCTCCCTCGGCGTAGACTTATGGGAAATTTGGTACGGCGAAGTTTTACAAGATGAGGTGGAGCAACCCGCGGCTGGTCTAACATTTTTTTCCTGCCCTGATTCTACCCAGATCCCGTAAAAACCATCCGGTAAGTGTAGCATTATTGTATTGATATTCATGTCACCTCGCCAAAATTTCTTGGACTAGTGGGCGTGGAAAAAAATGGCCAGGCCATTAACCTGTATCAGGAGTGTCCACATACAAGTTGTAGTCATGGCAGCTATCGCCGTAGAGCGCAGTACCACGGGCAACGACCAACGACTTACAATTTCAATATGGCAATAATCGTTGCCGTATGTAGCTAGCCATGCATATCTACAAATTACAGCTAGCTAGCCCTCCAGTGAGTTTTTACAGTACCCTGGTACTCCCTGAGATGGTCGGGAGTACCAGGGAAATCCAACCATTCATTTATAGGGATAATATAGACTTTTTTATCCCTGCTAATGAGGGTAGTTATGATAGATAATCTGATAGAACTGCCCAGCCGCCGTCTCCGGACGAAGCCTGCAGATCGCTTATCTCTCATCGAGCGCAGCGGCGTCTCCTTTGGATCGAGCGCCGCCTTCCATCGCACGCGGCCTCTCCGTCGCAAACCGTCTCGTCTACCCGATTGATTACCCGTGTAATTTCCTCAACGACACAACAATGAATTCAATCGTAATAATTGATGTACGCATGGAGAACGATCGAGGCAAGTAAACAAACGATCATCAGCGATCCATTCATGGAGTAGTACAAGGGAGACGACCACAATCAGCGGCAACACCCAGAGTTGATGCGCGCGGAAGCTTAGAAAGAAGAATGAAGGCATCACGGGTAGCGACGTGCGCCGCTCCATATCTTTAGCGGTCAGGTTCGGCGAGACATGGTCGGCGTCAGCTATGCCGGCACCGCGCCGCCGCGAGCTCAAAACGGTGTCAAACAACCAAGAGAAAAGAATCAGCGTTGTTGATTACTGTTTTACCCTTAACACTAAGGTACTCCATCGATTTTTGAGGTGGTACTCCTTCAAGCGGTTTTGGAGTACCAGTTAATACTAACCACTAGATTAAGATAAATGAACGGTCTCTAATTTCCTCAGGGTACCGTAAAAGTGCTCAGCCCTCCAACCTTGCCTTCCACGCAACACCCACCATGGCAGGCCGTCTCCTCCTGTCCGTGGCGGTCGTCACCCTGGCGCTGCTGCTCGCCTCGCCACGCCGCACCCTGGGCTACCCGTGGCCGGTTTGCGGCGACAACGGCGTCCTGGCGGACAGCGAATACAAGGCGAGTATCAGCCGCCTCGCCGCCACCATGCCCAAGAACGCCTCCACGTCCCCGGGTCTCTTCGCCACCGCGCAGGCCGGCGTCGCCCCGGAGCAGGTGTGGGCTCTCGCCTTCTGCCGCGGCGACGCCACCGCCTCCTACTGCTCCAGCTGCATCGCCCAGGGCTTCAAGGACCTCGCCTCCTGCGAGTACAAGGACGCCATCATCTTCTACGACTCCTGCCTGCTTACCTACACCAACGTCCACTTCCGCGCCGCCGACGACGTCCATTACAGCACGTATTACCAGATCCGCAACCTCCTCAACGCCACGGCGGAGCCGGCCCGGTTCCAGCTCGTCGTGGCGGAGCTCATGAACGCCACCTCCAGCAGCGCAGCCTTCAACTCCTCCACGCGCCTCTACGCCTCCGGGCAGGCCGACTTCGACAAGGAGCTGCCCGAGATCTACACCTGGGCGCAGTGCACGCCGGACATGTCGCAGGACAGCTGCTGGGCGTGCCTCGCCCGGGGCATGGCGCTGCTACCGACCTTCTTCACGGACGGCATCGGAGGCAGGGTTCTCGGGATCAGATGTATCATCAGGTATGAAACCCAGCCCTTCTTCAATGGCTCCGTCACGGTGAGGCTCTCGTCGGCAGCATCAGCGCCAGGGCCGGCACCCAACGTGGTGCCTGATAACGGGACGTCTCTGCCGGCGGTTGAAAGAGGTGAGTCCAAGAGTAGTACAGATGTTTTACTTTTTCTTAATCTTGCTGGATGTTTTACTTTTTACATCAAAGTGTATGATCAATGTTCTATTATTCAGTTCGAGCTTGCACACAAATCTGACACTCTGATCGGCCATTTTGTTTTTATGGGACCGGCCGGTTAATTCGCAGGAAAAATGTACAGTGTCCCTATCATCGTCCCTGCAATTGTGTTGCCTATTCTAGCTGTTATATGTTGATCCAAATTCTACAAAGTATAGGCCAACTTCTGACGAGTGGAGCGAGGCCCGTCGCCGGGAGGCTTGGGCCGCGTCGAAGACCTAGGTTTCCACCGATATATAAACCCCTTGTAAGCCGCCGGTTGGGATAGTTGCATCTGTGAAATCCCCGGCGTTTGTAAACACTCCTCGATATAGTGAAGTTTCGCAGGCTGGCGCCCGTGGTTTTTTCCTCTCTTTGTTGGAGAGGTTTTCCACGTTAAATCTGTGTCTCCTTGCTGTGTTTTTCGTTTTCGTTCTTCGTTATCTTCTTGTCGCGATTGTAACACTAGCAGCCATATGCCTCCTGCTCTGCTTCTTTTTCTGGAGGAGACCGGGGCCAGTGACTGAAGAAAAGCAGCCATGTATGTCCTTCAAATATTCCAGCTCAAATCCTGAAAAAAGCATCCAAAAAAAATCCCTATAATACGTCTGTTATTACTGTCATAGTGACATATTGGTGCATACACAGACCCCAAATACTCCGCTGAAATCCAAGACATGGAGAGCGTAGACTCGATGATGATTGACATTTCAACATTACGTGCTGCGACCGGTGATTTTGCGGAGAGCAACAAAATTGGGGAAGGCGGTTTTGGTGCGGTGTACAAGGTACCAATTTTGCAAACGATGAATAAGCATATTTGCATTGAAAAATTGGAACTTATAATTATATGTGTGTCTGTGTGTCCTGGTTTGGTTGCAGGGCACACTCCCTGACGGCGAGGAAATAGCAGTCAAGAGGATGTCCAATAGCTCAACACAAGGAGTGGAGGAGCTTAAGAATGAGCTGGCTTTGGTTGCGAAGCTCAGTCACAAGAACCTTGTCAGGCTCATTGGTGTATGCCTAGAGCAGCAGGAGAGGCTGCTAGTGTATGAGTTTGTTCCTAACCGGAGTCTCGACCTCATCCTTTTCGGTACAATTTATATATATACTAGTAGTATAGCTCCAAATTTTTTTACCTTAAAATAATTATTCCACAAATTAAGCGAGGTATATACCTGATACGATGATCTCTCTACTGACACAGCACGGGACAGTGCAAAACGCGAACAGCTGGATTGGGTGATGAGGTACAAGATAATAGAGGGAATCGCTCGAGGCCTACAATACCTCCACGAAGACTCCCAGCTCAAAGTAGTCCATCGTGATCTGAAAGCCAACAACATCCTGCTTGACATGAAGTTTAGCCCCAAGATCTCAGATTTTGGGCTCGCCAAGATCTTCGGGCGAGAACAGATGCAAGCCATCACCAGCCGTGTCGTCGGCACACAGTAAGTGCAAAAGTATATATTTTTCGTCGCGTAGTGAGCTATTTAAACCATGCCCATGATTTGTTGTGTTGATCTTTCAGTGGATACATGGCGCCAGAGTACATGATGCGCGGAAACTACTCCGCAAAATCGGATGCCTTCAGCTTTGGAGTTATGGTCCTGGAAATCGTGACTGGCAGGAAGAACATCCACGATGTCTCCCAGCAATCTGAAGATCTCCTAACCAAGGTATCCAACATTATTCGCTTGTATTTCTTTTCCAAGAGGTGAGCAATGCTATCACTATGTGCGCTGAAATTAATCTGCGCATCCAGGTGTGGGAGCACTGGACGACCGGGACTGTGCCGGAGATAGTAGACCCGTGCATGAATGGCAGCTTCTTGGAGAAAGAGGTGCTCAAGTGCGTCCACATAGGACTTCTCTGCGTACAGGGAAACCCTGCAGAGCGGCCGACGATGTCCACGGTGGTCACCATGCTTGGTAGCGAGACATTTACTCTCCATGCGCTGGCCAAACCGAGGACGAACGGTGCCGGTGCTGGTGCCGACTATGCTGCAAATATGCCCTAAAGGAAATAATAGTTATTATATATTTACTTGTTTATTATTTAAGTTTATTATTCTATGCTATAGTAGTTGTGTGTGTTGATTGTGAGAATCAAAGGAAAGCTTATATGCACATGTAGAAAGATAAACAGTAAGTTGCTCCTAGTCATGCCTCTAGGACTAGCCCATATGTTGTGTGATGATCAAGCTTCATGTTCATGGTATATGTTATTGTAATTGAGGATACCATCAACGATGGCGGTACATTGTTAAAAGGACAATGGTACTAAACTGATCCAATGGATGGTTCACTATGAGGGTTGATCGTTGATGTCAATAGTCAATCATCATCATTATCTGGTGCATAAATCCTTAGATACGAGAATATCGACTACCCTCATGTTGGAAGGCTTTTCCTTGGTTTTTTCCCAACCCAATCTACAAAGGTGGCCATACCGGTGACTTCGAGGTAAGCACAAAAGCATGTCTTGGGACTTGGATAGTTCAAGACTAGGATTCTTCTCCTCTCGCTTCTCCAGCACCATAGCCATCTTCCACCACATGTAATAGTAGATCTTTTCTCCAATTGGTGATATTGTAAGACTATTTTATATAAATATTATGATCTCTATTACAATGTTTATGATTGTCGATTTCATCTATATGTGTGAGTAATTCTCCTTGGGCTAAGGGCTTCGGCCTAGCCGCCATGTAGCTTTTGTGCATGTTATTTATCATAGATGGGATCATGTATTAGTTTGTATGACATGATGATTGTAGTACCCTCTCTTGCCTCAATCTAAGGACTTGTCAGGTACCCAAGACCCCGAGGATTGATCCAGGTAATGGGAGTGTGAGTAATGACTGATCTGCAGGATAGGAACCTCAGTGATAGAAAGTATAGTACGACTGTATGTGAGGAATTTACTTGGGATTAACAGTGACATCACGATGCATAGCATTAGTTATCTTTTTTCTATGGATGAGACTAGTAGGATATTGCTATAAGAAATAGCGGTGGCAATAACAATTATGGATGCACTGCCCACATATAATTATCTTGCTTTAACAATTACATGTATACTTTATTATTATCTATTATTACCATCAGATGTTTGCACAGCTACTGGTGAAAACCGAAGACCCTAGACCCTCTCTCTCTCCATCGTCAATAACAACAAAAAGATCGCAAACTCTTGGCCCGGTAAAAACCCAATAGGAATTCTAAAACTCTTAAAGGTCCGTTTAAGTAATCTC
Source organism: Avena sativa (assembly GCA_916181665.1). Classification (NCBI taxonomy): domain Eukaryota; kingdom Viridiplantae; phylum Streptophyta; class Magnoliopsida; order Poales; family Poaceae; genus Avena; species Avena sativa. Next base: position 12,924,708 of record OV702300.1, on the reverse strand, counting down.
ACTTTGATTTCTGTTTTTCGAGGATTTGATAAACTTAGGTCTACTAGGAAAAAAGAGCTATACTACATCCGTAATCCGGATCGAAGGTATCACCTAGTCACATGCTTGCAAACCAATTGGATGACATTCCACTGAGAGGACCCAAAGTATATCTATCTGTCATATGGATGGACAAATCCCACTCTTGATCCATGTGCCTCAGCACACACTTTCAGAATACCTGCCACCTTTATAACCACCCAGTTACGGAAGTGGTGTTTGATGTCATCAAACCATTTATCCGGTGATGGTGATTAAGATGATCTCATGGTCAAAGGATTAGGTTACTATGTATTTGAAATCTTTGTAGCATACTGACTCTAAATGACTTGATCTTACGCTACGCTTACTATAGGAGTGTGTCCATCGTCTCATTCTCCTAATGACATGATCTTGTTATTTATTATATCTAATATCCATGATCAGGAAACCATGATCATCTATTAATCAATAAGCTAGTTCAACAAAAGACTTACTGGGGACTCTTTTATGTTTACAAAACACAAAAGTATTAATTTTTCCTGTTAATACAATTATAGCATGGGATATAAACATTTATCATAAACATAAAGATATGATAATAACTATTTTATTATTGTATCTTGGGCATATCTCCAACATCCATGACCGCAAAAGATAAAGGGGAATACTAACATGCACGGCTTGAAGAGTTGACATAACAGTGAGATTTGAGCTCAATCGTTTTTTGACCGGTTTAAACGATTGTTTGGCCGTTAGATTTGTATTCACCCTTATTTGGCCTCTCTCAACAATTGGCTATGCTACTACAACCCCTTTGCGAGATTACACGCAACTCATACCCTGTGATGCCTTGGCGTCTGAACTTTTGGGCCGTATATTAAAAACCTCCCACATACACGTGTGCCATGGGTAAGTAGAATACCTATGGCACACCAACATATGGTGAAGCCACAAATAAGTATGGCTACTCCTCTACTGACGGTACCACTTTATCCATGGCGCACTATTTTGGAGATGCGTCATAGGTAACTGGAATACTAGTGGCACTGCTTCCTAGTGCGCCACGGGTACTTACTTGCTACCTGTGGTGCATCATCGCAGAGGTACACAATTGGTCTAAAATCCATGGATAGCTATTTTTCTAGTGGTGGGATGACGAAATTCTACATGGATTGGGAGGCTAGAGGCATGTAACCTGCGGAGGGATCGTACCTTCGATCCACCATCTAGTGAAGTTTTCTCCTCAAGGCTGAGAGGGACACATTTATCTGCGGGGTCAATGTGGTCGTCATTAATGAACTATACAGGGAATCTTCTGCTTCATTCGTTGGTGAGTTCATATGGATCTACATCTAGATCTATTTGACTTGATTTATATCTCGTGTTCTTATATAGCTCGATCTTGATGCGTTTGTAGTACCAGTTTTTTTTCAAAATTCATATGAAAACACAGCAGACTAGTTCTATGCGTCAATCGTCTTAGTTTCAGTGTATATGCAACAATAGGGTCTCGAGTCGTTTGTTTCGTGCGTGGAACAAATAAAATTTAACTGATACCTTCTTCAGATATATCTAGTTCAAATAAAATTTATGCGTATCACACTTGGTACCTGGGCACCAAGGTGCACCAGTTATATATGTATGCACATAAAGCAACAAAAAATATTGCTACTAGAAAAGTTATGACTGATGGTTTATTCCAAACGGTAAATATGACATCCAACATTTATTTTTACCTTCTTAATGCTAGTTTTTCTTTACCAAAGTTGCTACAACAAGACTTAACTCAGTTGCTAATCATATGGTTCGTCCATCTCACAAAGGCTTTATGCAAGGTCATAACATCCGAGATGGGGTGGTCAACTTACATGAGATAGTTCTGTAGGGGTTCGTAGCATGGAAAACAAAAAAATTCTATCGCATACAAACAAACAAGCCAAGATCTATCTACTAGATTGTAGCAACGAGTCGATGGAATAACTTACCCTCGAAGATTCCAAAGTGTTTAACGAGAGCAGATTCTCGTGGGTGATGTAGTCGTACTCTTTGCGATCTCAAGATCGTGTAGACGATCCTTCCGGCGCTGCGTTCCGGCAGCTTCCGCAGTAGGTCACACGTTCGGTACTCGATGAAGACCTTCCTCTCCCTTGTTCCAGCAGGCAGCGGAGGTTGTAGCACTCTCCTCGCGATTCCGGCAGCACAACGGCGTGGTACCGGAAGTAGAGGGGAAATCCCGCAGGGCTTCGCCTTAAGCCGGAGCGAGTATGGTGGATTATGAGAGAGGGCTATTAGTGGTCTAGAGATTAGACACACCAATTAGAAGGCTCTAAACCGCAGGCTAAAGCAATTAGAAGCTCTAAACCAAAACGGCTCTAAACGGGAGATTAGAGGTAGAAACTTGTGTGTATCAAGGAGGAGGCCCTGCCCCTCCTTTTATAGGTGGAGGGGATAGGCGCGCCAGGGAGGGAGGGGAGTCCCTCCCCAAATCGGCCTAGGGCTGTCCGCCGGATTGGAGGAGAGGAACTCCTCCTCCAAGTTGGTTTCAACCTCCTCTTGCTTGTTTCCCACAGTTTCCTGTTTTCCACAGTTTCCTGTTTTAGCCGTTTGACTTTCAAACTGGCAGTTTGACTTTCAAGTTTTGGAACAGCAAGAACACTTAGTACATGATGCAATCATTCAATGACACATTCATGTACCCTCCCCCCCCCCCCCCCCCCGGAGTGCCGGACAATCCGGAACCTTCTAGAACATTCCCGATGAAAACACCGGAATCATTCCCGAACTCCGAAACGGGACTTTCCTTATATGAATCTTATTCTCCGGACCATTCCGGATCACCTCGTGATATCCCGGATCCCATCCGAGACTCCGAACAACATTCGGTCTCTTTCTCATAATACCATAACTACTCAAACAACGTCGAATCCTTAAGTGTGTCTCCCTACGGTTCGTGAATTATGCGGACATGATCGAGACACTTCTCCGAACAATAACCAATAGAGGAATCTGGAAATTCATATGGCTCCCACATATTTCTACGATTACTTTGCGATCGAATGAACCACTTACATACGATACCACTTTCCCTTTGTCTCACGATAGTTTACTTATCCGAGGTTTTGATCGTCGGTATCTCTGCATACCTAGTTCAACCTCGTTACTGATAAGTACTCTTTTCTCGTTCCCGTGATATGTGATCCCTTGTGAGCCAGTCACATGCTTGCAAGCTAATTGGATGACATTCCACCGAGAGGGTCCAGAGTATATCTATCCGTCATATGGATGGACAAATCCCACTCTTGATCCATGTGTTTCAACCAATACTTTCCGAACACTCAATGCCACCTTTATAGCCACCCAGTTACGGTGTGGTGTTTGATGACATCAAAGCATCCATCCAGAAAAGGTGATATGCATGATCTCATGGTCGAAGGAATTAGGTTACTATGTATCAGAAAGCATATAGCAAATGAACTATTGAAATGACTTGATCTTTATGCTACGCTTATCTATAGGAGTATGTCCACCATATCATTCTCCTAACGATATGATCCTGTTGTTAATAACATCTCTATGTTCATGATCAGGAAACCATGATCATATATTAACCAACAAGCTAGTTTAACAAGAAGCTTTACTAGGGACTCTTATTTTAGTTTACAAATCACACAAGTATTAATGTTTCCGGTTAATACAATTATAGCATGGTATGTAAACATTTATCATAAGTGTGAAGATATGATAATAACCACTTTATTATTGCCTCTTGGGCATATCTCCAACAGTCTCCCACTTGCACTAGAGTCAATAATCTAGTTTCAAACCTTTGTGTATTCAACACCTATGGCTTTCCAGTGTTGTATGTACACGATTGCTAGTGGTCAACTGATCTCCGGATCTGACACTTCCAGGTCCGTGTGTAATTGCATGTCTTTGCGTCTCTACGCATCACTCATTCTCTAATGAGATGGCTTTGTATAAATTTGGTCTTTCGGTGTGACCTTTAGCTCTTTGGGGTTAAAACATGTTGATAATATTGTCGCACAATATATCTTCATAGTATTATCCCACTGTGAACTACACCTAGTTTGATAACAAACTACTTGACACAAATGCCCTCTTTTGCTGCTAAAATAGCAGTCATATACTTAGCCTTTTGTTGTAGTATCTGTCACAATGTCTTAACTTTGGAACTCATCCAAATCCATTATGGAACTCACTTTCCATTATATTGTGCCACCCTTAGTTTAGATTGAGATAAACTTAATTTGTACTTTGTGACAAAACTAGTATCAATGTAGTACTTTTACAATGAACTAACCATCTATTTGTCACTTCTACAAATATTATACTCTTAGTTCTTCCAAAAAGATCATAAGAATATCCTTACTATTGTCCAATGATCATCTTACGAATCATTCTGGTATATGCTCACAACATTTAGAGCATAGGACATATCTGGATTTGTACATATCACATTATGATTGATATAAATACTCTTTGTGATTTTATACATCAAGTATCAATCTATACTTGATTATTTGTTTCACTTTACCAAATGTCAATACACTTGAATATATCATCAACATTGAACTCATTCAATCCTTTCTGTGCGACAAGAACCTCTCTTGTAGTTTCTATATTGAACTCATTCAATATCTTGTCTATGTACTTCTGGCACAACCATATTAGCGTCTATTGATGCCAAATATTTGGGTTTTGCCTAAGTCTTTCATCGGGATGAAATTCTTAATATGTGTTAATAAAAGATACATTATTTCCAATCAACAATATGTCTTCCACATAATGTATTAGAAACATGTCTTAGCGCTCCCACTTAATTTCTTGCAAATGCAAGCATCTTCATGGTCTCTAATGAACTTTTAAACTCCTTTAACAGTTTCATCACAGTGAAGATTCCAACTCCGCGATGCTCACTTTAATCATTGAAGTTTGCATATGCTTTTAACATCCTTTGAATTAACAAAACCCTATGGACCGTGTTATGCACATGTCCTAGGTAACGATTCTATTAGAAGAACTTGTTTTGTTTATTCAACTACCATATAACAAATTATATGTAGTGGTTGCTACATTAATCCGTCTAGACTAAATATCACTATGAAAGATCAAATCTTGTCATAGTCAACCTTTGAACATTGTTGAAAACTCTTTCCCAACATGTCGACTATTTCATAGATGTGAAACATCCTTGTCTATTTCTTTATAGATCCAAACACAACTGTAAGGTCTTACACCTTTCTCGAGGGTCCTTCAAGTTCAAAACTTGATTTCTCGTGTATGGAACTATCACGGATTTTATGGCTTCAAGCCATTTTACGGAGTCAGGGCCCATCATCGCTTCTTTGCATGTAGTACGTTCATTATTCTCAAATAATGATTCAACCCTCAAATCTTGGTATTTGATTGTTTACTCGACCTACTTGGTTCAATAGAAACTTTGACCTCTGTAACCACAACCTTTGAGGCACGTGAGCCATGAGCATTGTTGCTGCCTCCGGAACACTTTTCGGTGCTGCGCAACTTTGCACATATAGCTAAGGTTCTTTTAACCTTATCAAAGTTATATTGTCCTCCCACTTATCTCTTCACGAAAAATTCCTTCTCAAAGAAACTTGACGTTCTAAGTGACAAACATTTTTGTCTCCGGTGTTTATGGAGGAATACTTAACAGTTATACAAAGACAGGTTCATCCGACTTTGGTTGCACACATCTTTCTTATGCATAGCATACCAATGTTTAAGAAAGGACAACTTGGGTTTTATCCCAAACCATAACTTTATATGGTGTCAATTCAACGGATTATGATGAAGCTCTTTTCAGTGGAAAAACGGCAGTCTCTAAAGCTTTTAATCTTTTAAAATATAATGGCAGTTTTATGAATTATACCTTTGATCTTACCATGTCAAACAAGGTTTAATTACATATCTCGAACTCTCCATACTCTTATGGTGTTTCGGCAAAATGCAAATCCACGGAACGATTCCATAAATCTTAGGTATTATGCTAAACTTTGTAACTCAAATATCTTCCTTTATGATCTTTATCATAAACTGTTTATACTCTTGTTACAATGATCTTGCACTTCATCTTGAAAGTCTTTGAACTTTTCAAATGTTTCATACTTCATCCTTATTAAGTAAATATTCATATATTCACTCAAATTTTCGGAGAAGTCATATGAAGTTGAAATCCATCGCTCTTGACTACACATAATGGACTTCGTACAACAATATGTACAAGTTCCAATAGGCTAGTCATTCGTTCCCTTTTGGCCTATGAACGAAGTTTTAATTATCTCTAGGAAAGTTTCACAAGCGTCATTTGATCAAAAATCAAAAACTCCAAAATTCCATCCACATGGAGTTTCTTCATGTTTTCTTTCCAATATAATTTAAACGGCGATGTCACTTCCTAATTGATCTTTCAATCAATTTGTCCTTCGACATTTTTAGCACTAGTTTTATGGATGTGATTTCTCCAACGAGATTTGTGAATCATCCATCTTTTATGGATTACGGAAATTATTTGAACAACCCTTTTGTTCTCATAATACCTGATAAAACAAATCTTGAAGGCAAGCTTTGATGTTTAACGAGCAACACAATAACCCTTTATTTGTTCTCGATGAACATCATCACATATTCTTTTGCCAGTTACTTAGGCCATTGTAGTTCATGAATTGTGTTGTTTCGTATGACGATTCACACCAACAAATTCAGTATCAAATACTTGAGAACCACATTGTTTAATAAGCAAAGAATATAGCCATAACATGTATATCATCTATATACTTAAACTGAACAATTCTAGTCTTTTCCTTTCTGCCATATATTTATGAGATTTTCTTTCAATATTTCCTTTTCTGTTTGAAAGAATCTATCAACATCAATAGTGGAGTCATACATATGACATATAGTCCAAAGCGTGTATAGTTAAATACCAATGTCTTTGGACTTGCACTTTGAAGTAGATCACCTATCATCAAATGTTTGGTGTTCTTTCAAATTCCTTTCTTTAGTAATCTCTTGGTGTAGTAAACATCTTACCTACATCAAATATTTACCCTCATCATGGATTTATCCATGATCAAGCTACTTTTAGCTTGTAACGGTGAATCGCAAGTATAATGTTGCTCTCCAAAACCTTTTGGAGGATTAGGACATCTAGTGTCTCCAACCTTTTGCAAATTCTCATCAAATATGAGAACATGACTTTTGCCATATTATACTCTATCATGTTGTAACCAATACTTCGTTTCAGATATCACAATATCTTCCACACATCATGGTTTCTGAAACAACTCTTTCAGATCCTAGATAACCTTGATATTAAGAGAATCCTTTGAATATCAAGAATCATGGAGACAAACATGATACTTATATACTAACACTTGGAATTGTTACTCTTGATTTAATACTAATTATTAAACTTCATGGAGTAACCGGAACTTACTGAAAGTTTGCAATAGGACTTTTAAACTTTAGATTAACACTTCAAAACAATACGATACCAGTTCGTAAAGTAACTAACCAGAATTCTATAGTTCTATCATCTCAATTATAACTAAGCGCAAGGTGGTAAACGGATGCCAATGACTACAACAACTATGCAAATTTACTTTGATTTAGTTTATGATAAATTGAGTTCTAATTAATAATTAAATTAATCTTGGTGAACTCCCACTCAAAACAATATCCCTCACATTGTTTTAGTGATCACACGAACCAAATCCACCACATCAAAACCGATCATCACGAGAGTTGATATAGCTTCAATGGCGAACAATCAACATGTTCATCATATCTACTATATGACTCATGCTCTACCTTTCGGTAATCTGTGTTCCTGAGGCCATGTCTGTACATGCTAGGCTCGTCAAGATCAAACCTTAGTTTCCGCATGAGCAAATCTGGCTTCCTCACGTTGTATACACTTGTAGAATCTAACACACCCGATCATCACGTGGTGCTTCGAAACAACAAGCTTTAGCAACGGTGCTAACTAAGGGTGAACACTTTATGACTTGAAATTCATGTGCATGAGGGATCATCTTATAATGCTACCGTCGTCTACTAAGCAATACAAGATGCAGAAAGGATTAACATCACATGCAATTCATAATATGTGATATGATATGGCCTTTCTTCTTTGTGCTTCCGATCTCCATCTTCAAGCATGGACATGATCTCCATCATCACCGACATTGCATCAAGGTCAATGATGCTTCTCCATGGTTGTCCTCCACCGGCTTCAACTATTACAACTACTTTGAATAGACACGCGGGTCTTAACAAAATTAAAGACAACCATATGGCTCTTGCCGGTTGCCGACTTACAATAAGGAACATTGCATACATCATATATAATCACAATCATGGCCATATCACATCACTGCACACCCCTGCAAAACAAAGTTAGACGCCTCTAATTTTCTTTGCATATTTTACGTGGTTTGGGGCTTTCAATAAGTGTCGTTCTAACTTACGAACAAGAACCACAACATTGATACTAGTATTGTCAATCACCCGTTGTAAATTGGATCTTAACTATGCTAGGAGAAACAGGCACCCGCAAAGCCACTTATGCAATACAAGTTGCATGTCAAGCGTGGAGCAAGTCTCATGAACGATGTCATGTAAGGTTAGCCCGGGCCGCTTCATCCCAACATACCGCAAGATGCAAAGTACACAAGAAGCAATCAACAATAAAAGCATCAACGCCCACAATGACCATTGTGTTCTACTCGTGCAACAGATCTACATATAGACACGGCTCTGATACCACTGTAGGGGTTCGTAGCATGGAAAACAAAAATTTTCTATCGCATACAAACAAACAAGCCAAGATCTATCTACTAGATTGTAGCAACGAGTCGATGGAATAACTTACCCTCGAAGATTCCAAAGTGTTTAACGAGAGCAGATTCTCGTGGGTGATGTAGTCGTACTCTTTCCGATCTCAAGATCGTGTAGACGATCCTTCCGGCGCTGCGTTCCGGCAGCGCTTCCGCAGTCGGTCACACGTTCGGTACTCGATGAAGACCTTCCTCTCCCTTGTTCCAGCAGGCAGCGGAGGTTGTAGCACTCTCCTCGCGATTCCGGCAGCACAACGGCGTGGTACCGGAAGTAGAGGGGAAATCCCGCAGGGCTTCGCCTTAAGCCGGAGCGAGTATGGTGGATTATGAGAGAGGGCTATTAGTGGTCTAGAGATTAGACACACCAATTAGAAGGCTCTAAACCGCAGGCTAAAGCAATTAGAAGCTCTAAACCAAAACGGCTCTAAACCGGAGATTAGAGGTAGAAACTTGTGTGTATCAAGGAGGAGGCCCTGCCCCTCCTTTTATAGGTGGAGGGGCTAGGCGCGCCAGGGAGGGAGGGGAGTCCCTCCCCACCTCGGCCTAGGGCTGGCCGCCGGCTTGGAGGAGAGGAACTCCTCCTCCAAGTTGGTTTCAACCTCCTCTTGCTTGTTTCCCACAGTTTCCTGTTTTCCACAGTTTCCTGTTTTAGCCGTTTGACTTTCAAACTGGCAGTTTGACTTTCAAGTTTTGGAACAGCAAGAACACTTAGTACATGATGCAATCATTCAATGACACATTCATGTACCCTCCCCCCCCCCCCGGAGTGCCGGACAATCCGGAACCTTCTAGAACATTCCCGATGAAAACACCGGAATCATTCCCGAACTCCGAACGGGACTTTCCTTATATGAATCTTATTCTCCGGACCATTCCGGATCACCTCGTGATATCCCGGATCCCATCCGAGACTCCGAACAACATTCGGTCTCTTTCTCATAATACCATAACTACTCAAACAACGTCGAATCCTTAAGTGTGTCTCCCTACGGTTCGTGAATTATGCGGACATGATCGAGACACTTCTCCGAACAATAACCAATAGAGGAATCTGGAAATTCATATGGCTCCCACATATTTCTACGATTACTTTGCGATCGAATGAACCACTTACATACGATACCAATTTCCCTTTGTCTCACGATAGTTTACTTATCCGAGGTTTTATCGTCGGTATCTCTGCATACCTAGTTCAACCTCGTTACTGATAAGTACTCTTTTCTCGTTCCCGTGATATGTGATCCCTTGTGAGCCAGTCACATGCTTGCAAGCTAATTGGATGACATTCCACCGAGAGGGCCCAGAGTATATCTATCCGTCATATGGATGGACAAATCCCACTCTTGATCCATGTGTTTCAACCAATACTTTCCGAACACTCAATGCCACCTTTATAGCCACCCAGTTACGGTGTGGTGTTTGATGACATCAAAGCATCCATCCAGAAAAGGTGATATGCATGATCTCATGGTCGAAGGAATTAGGTTACTATGTATCAGAAAGCATATAGCAAATGAACTATTGAAATGACTTGATCTTTATGCTACGCTTATCTATAGGAGTATGTCCACCATATCATTCTCCTAACGATATGATCCTGTTGTTAATAACATCTCTATGTTCATGATCAGGAAACCATGATCATATATTAACCAACAAGCTAGTTTAACAAGAGGCTTTACTAGGGACTCTTATTTTAGTTTACAAATCACACAAGTATTAATGTTTCCGGTTAATACAATTATAGCATGGTATGTAAACATTTATCATAAGTGTGAAGATATGATAATAACCACTTTATTATTGCCTCTTGGGCATATCTCCAACAAGTTCATGAACTACATAAGAAAATATTGAATGGGGTTAGTTTAAAAATTAATTTTGAGAAAGCCTAAGACAAATTTAAGTTTTCTTTTCTTCAACAAACTCTCAGAATAAAAGGCTTTTCCAGTGAACGGCGTGCCTTAATCCATAGATTTATGTCGGGTGGTAGTATTTCCATCAAAGTTAATGACGATGTTGACAAAATACTTCTAGACAAAGAAATAAATAAGGCAAGGCGATCTATTATCACCAATTTTATTTAACAAAGTGGATGATATGCTAGCTTTCATCATTAAGCGTGAAAATGCTGATGGTCAAATTGAAGGTGTGATTCCGCATCTAGTTAACGGGGAACTATCTCTTTATAATCATTCTGTTACGGTGTGTGACGTTTGCTGGCATCAAACCATTCCTCCAGAATCTGCGATGTTCATAATCTTATGGTCGGATTAGGGTTACATCGTATGTGTTGGATGTAGCAATGTAAACTTAATGACTATAATGTACTTCTATATCTACTTTGGGTGTATGTTTATCATATCATTCTTCTAATGATATGACACTGTTATTAACAATATCCAATGTTTATGATCAGAAAACCTTGATTATTTGTTAATCAACGAGCTAGTTAAATGAGAGGCATTAGTAGGAATTTTGGTTTGCTTATTAAACACACATGCATTAATGTTTCCGATTAATACAATTCTAGCATGAGAAATAAACATAAATCATAATCTTAGAATAAGATAATACCATTTTATCACTTCCTCTCGCGCATATTCCCTTCACAGATGTATAACTACACTCTACACGTGGTCTACCTTGCATCATGTGGAGTTACGAGAACTTTTTTGAGGTGTGTATGCCACTAGAGGATACAGAGAGACTTTTTCGTCCGACATGGATGACAGCATAATATGCGTATCGGCCCTCCTCTACCTTAGACGTTTTTACACTTTCTCATGATGATATGTAATTTGTCTGGTTTATTTTTTATCTTTGGTTCTGGACATTGAACATGGTGCGACTGTGTGTATCTTTGTTATGTAGAAGCCAGGTGTATGACTTAAACTCTTTAAGCAATAAAATCACCCTTAGTCAAAAAATTATTTTTACCTAGATATGAGGCAAATCATTCATCATAAGATGAGAAAATACCAATGAACCATTGTCTAGAATCTGTGGAAACCATCGACCATGTGACCTATGTCCCCCCCCCCCCCCCCCCCCACCCCCAAATAGATTTTTTAACCGCCAATACTGCGAATATTTATTTTAAAGAATTGTTTTACTACTAAACATATCCATCAGTGCCACGCCGTGAGATCCCCTCCTTTGTGCTCCTCGTAACGGTTATGGTCACAAGCTCCCGTACGACTGTTCAATGCGTGGGCATCGACGGATGGCCCTTGGTCCTAATAAGAGGGGACGATATATTGGAATGGCCGGGTGGTTAGGTGTACCTCCAGTGTATCTTGGAACTGCCCTGGCATGGCTGGCATCGCCAAGACTGCGGTAATTGGAATATATAACATAGGTACTCGATGTTATATCCTGCAAACATGTACACCCTTAATTTAAAACACTGTATTATAAGCTACAAAAAAATGAAAAAGTATGAATCTGAGTATAGCTAACAATGCATATTTTCATAACACTCACTCTATCAAATGTTTTAATTCTTGTGTTCCCCAAAATTTAAAGAATTTAGAGTTGCGAAATTTCTTGCTTGTAGGATACATAATTGAATACATCCAGACTTTTGTAGATTTTTTGAAACTTATGCAGATGATTTTTTTTTAATTTTGTTATACAAAGGGACCACTGTAGTAGGTGAGTCAACGAGAGTTTTCGAAGTAAAACGAGTGAGGTATTTTATCTCTAGAGCTCTAGTGATACTGGTATTTTAAAAGAATCGAATATAATATTTTGATGTTTCATAAAATTCCAAAATATAATTGTGAATGATACCTACATACTAGTTAATATGCTACAATGTAGGCTACACAAAAATCACAAAATCATGGGTCTGAAAAGAAAAAAATAACATAATTTGTTTTTCCAAAATTTGTCTTTAATTTGTTGTGATAACATATGAAAATATAACTCGATGAAAATTTATCCTTACATACTGACGTGTATATGTCCTTTATGCGTCTGGACCGAGAGGGATTGAGATGACTGAAGCGAGGAAGGTACAAAGGATTTTCATAGTAAATCAAAACTATAATTGTGCGTGAGAGTGTAAAAGAAATGCCTTACATCCATATATGAATAACATGCGTCTGCCACTGAACTCGATCGTTACAACTTCACAAAATGTCTGCACTAGGACTAGCTTTAAAGGGACTACTTCTCCACAAGACTTGACACTAGTGGACAATGTGCCATACGTCCCGGTTTTTAAAGGGCTTTAGTCCCGGTTCCCAAACCGGGACGGGGCAATCGGGACTAAAGCCCTAACCTTTAGTCCCGGTTGCCCCACCAACCGGGACAAAAGCAGCACACGTGGAAGCAGCTCCGTGAAAGGGAGGGGGGACCTTTAGTCCCGGTTTGTAATACGAACCGGGACTAAAAGTTTTTTTTAATTTTTTTTTTTTAAAAAATTTTGATTTTTTTTTTCAATTTTTTCTTAAACCTTTGAATTATTTGGCTCGTTAATCTCCCACATCTCTCATTTTTAATACTAATTATACTTAATCTTAGTTCAAATCTCCCACAGTCAAACTTCCCATCCGGTTACCCATCCTAGCACTACTCCACCCCCAGCACGCTTAACTTCTTCATTCCATCTCTCCCACCTATGCGAAGGACCAATATATCTTGTTGTCAAGACTGGTATATCAATCTTATTAACTCATATCGATATGTGACACGTTTTTATTTTTTGAAATTAAGAACAACAATAAATAATTAATAATAAAATTTTATTCTAATGAAAGTAAAAACTAATTAAATTAATATTTTATTCATTTTTGCCATTTATTCATTTAATATGACATAAACAATATCTTCAAATCTGTAAATCGAAATTTAACAAATAATATATCCATTATTATCAGAAAAATGCAAGGAATTCAAATATGACATAAAAAATACTAAAATAATTTTTTTTCTAAAATAAATTTTTTTCTTTTTGAATTTTAAGAATCCAAAACGGCATAAGTATGTTGAAATCAAAGAACTAATTTTTTCTGCATGTTTTGATAGGTTGAGCGCTTCGTCTAATTTTTCCTGCGGCGGACCGTACGGACGCGAAAAACAAACTCTATTTAGCGCTCGGGTTTAACGCCACGCGATGAGGGACAAGGGCGCTTGCCTAATTTTCTTTTTTGTACGTATTGTATTTAATCAGTTAAACGTTTATCTAAACGTCTGGCAGTGTATCTGGCCTAACTACAGTTCGAAGGGCGCTTGCCTAAATTTCTGAAACTCGGGCAAAATAGAGTATGCTGAAAGTCATAGATTGTAACAATATATTGTACAATAAACACTGAGTGAGACATATATTTGATGATGATGTTATATGTGTCTTGTGTGGAATATATTTTTTAGATTCTTTTCCAACAAAGTTTGATCCTTACATGATAGTTTCTCTAATAGACATGTCGAGAACATATTCTTCCTATTAAGGAAAAACTCCTTGTGAATTAACATATCAGTGTCACGATTGTAGTTAGGGCCACCACCGACTGTTAGAAGACACTTGCATATAGACCATACAACGAACAAACTAAATGCATGAGACCTTTAGTCCCGGTTCATATCACCAACCGGGACTAAAAGGGGTGCCACCGGGACTAAAGGTCACACCGAACCGGGACTAAAGGTATTGGCACTGGGGCACCCCTTTTAGTCCCGGTTGATGATACGAACCGGGACTAAAGGTCCCGTTTAACCCGGGACTAAAGACGTATGGCGTTCTAGCCGTTGGAACCGGGACTAATGTTCACATTAGTCCCGGGTCCAACCATAACCGGGATTAATTCTCCAAACTAGGGTGGACGTATGGCTCTTTTTCTACTAGTGTAACAAAATTTGGGTAGTGACTTACAAGTTGCTGAATGTGATCCAAACAAAGTGACGTACAAGTGGGCATTTCCTGGCCGGCATACATGACCGACTAGTTTGACTGGGTTGATTAAGCATCTATAGGTAATATGCCGCCAAATTGCTGCGTCCCGAGACGTGGATCCACCCCTGGGGGTATCTAATTCTCATACCGCGAATTAGCTGAATTCTTAGGCAGGTGTTGTCATGCAATCTAGGTGTAAACCCACTTGCAAATACAAATACTCAGTTGTAACCCGACTTGCAGCTAAAAAATCTTAGTTGTAATATGACTGACTTTCAACTCACGGGATGCACGAATCGCGAGAGAAATCCAGTGAATTAGAACTTGACTGAGCTCCAACTTAACTCTTAATTCAACTGTGAATCAGCAAAAACGCAAAAGATAAACATGCCTATTAGCAAGTCATGACTGGAGAAAGTGATGGTCTTTGGCATGTATAGCCATGGGCGTCAACGCTAGTGGAGCAAACCACAATACACTGAGTGAGAGTATTGCCAATATCAGACAGCTCAAAGATGCATGTATACGAACAACATAGTCCTGGCATTAAAATCGTTACAACTTGACTAGTGCTAGCTGTGTAGTAGCAGGGTATGGTCTTCTTCTTCTTTTTTCCGGAAGGAACTTTTGTGGGTACGACAATTTTTGTTTGTCCAATCCCTCACAGATGAGTGCCAAAATTATGTTAGGCTTGTATGGTTGGATGCACTTGAATTGGCCATAAACTGTAGTGCCTCTAGAAGCTCTCTTTTTCCACAAGACCCGACAAAATTTGGGTCCCGAAATTATCGTTTCCACGCAATACTTAGGTACCCTGCACTGGTTGATTTTGATCGAATCGGAGTAATGTACAAGTGGGCATTGATTGGCCACATGACACAACAGTGGGGAATATATTAATATCACGATGATACCAATTAGGTTGCAGATGTTACTAGTGTATGATACTATTTCTATAGTATATGGTATCATATGGTAGTATCATAGTAGCACTATAATTAATGATTTTTAGAATCTTAATGTAAATTTGTGTACAAGATTTACATGTATTAGAATTTCTAGTTTTACGTGATATGATACGGTATCTACCTATGATACTCTAACCCTCTTTTTATTCATTAATTGTTGTGCCATATTAGATTTTTGCCAACATAGTATACATGATACTACTAATTATGATACTGCCACTAGAACTAGCCTTACAATCATCCACTAGAATGCAACAATAAAATATTTTAAAGGCATTAAGGATGGGTTCACTTAAGAATACAGACAGAAGGAAGAAGAAAATTATGGTTTGTTGCGAATTTTGACGGAGACATCATTATATAATACTAGCACAAATTGGGCCATTACTCCACTAAAGCATATGGAAGTGACGATCCATGAAGAAAATCATTCTTTAGATGCTCTACTGGCTCGTTTCCCGTGGACTAGCCGCCTTGTAGAATGGGTCTTCGTTGTTTCCACAAGACCTGACAGAAGTTATGTTAGGCTTGTATGGTTAGGACAATTTTTGTTTGTCCGATCCCTCACGGATGAGTGAACCAGTAAAGTGCCAAAATTATGTTAGGCTTGTATGGTTGGATGTGCTTGAATCGGATAGAAACTGTAGTGCATATAGAAACTCTCTTTTTCCACAAGACCCCACAAAATTTGGGTCATGAAATTATTGTCTCCACGCAATACTTAGGTACCCTGCACTGGTTGATTCTGATCGAATCGCATAATGTACAACTGGGCATTGATTGGCCACATGACATAACAGTTGGAAATATATTAATATCGCGATGATACCAACTACAATTGGTTACTGCAGCAATAAAATATTTTAACAGCATTAAGGAAAAAAAAAGATGGGTTCCCTTAAGGATACACACAAAAGGAAGAAGAAAATTATGGTTTGCTACGAATTTAGACATCATTATATGATACTACTTCCTCCATGGTTTGCAGAGCGCTCTACAAAAATCTCACGGACCTAGACGTGAACGTATTGGCTGAAAATTAGGCCTATTAATGAGCGGTTAAGGTGCATGCAGTGGTGGGAGGTTGTTGCATGCATAGAAAGTTAGGAGGAAAACTGCCACATTAATTAACAATTAATTTTTATACGCATAGGAGTCGTTTTGGAAAAACCCAAATTTAATTAGGAGCCCTGCAAACCGTGAATGAGGGAGTAGCACAAATTGGGCCATTAATCTGCTGACTCATATGGAAGTGACGATCCATGTGTGACGCGAAGAAAATCAATCCGTAGATGCTCTAGCAGCTCTTAGTGACTTATGGCATTTTCTGTGGACTTGCCGTCTTGTAGAATGGGTCTTCGTTTTTTTCACCTGACCTGACAGAAGTTGGGTCGTGAAGTTATCCATGCCACACAAAGCATACTATCTTGCAGTGGCTGAGTCTGGCCCAGTCAAAGTAACATATAGGTTGACTCTGTTGACTGGTTGAGTGAACGTTTCCAAAACAAGTTATTGTTTTAGTTGTGATAATCATAACGACAGCGCGAAGAAGTGAGCCTGGATTGGAAAATGCCGAAGCCATTGTCGAAGTTTATGGATCATAGGAGTATCAAGTTAGTTTTTTTCGAGATTCCATCGTTGTTAGGAAGGGATAATGCACCTTCTACTTATTTTTAAAAAATAAGCATAATAAAAACAAGGGTGTATTCGAATTCTCATAATTCTTAGGCAGGTGTTGTCATGCAATGTAGTTGTAAACCCACTTGCAAATACAAATACTCGGTTGCAACCCGACTTGCACCTAAAAAATCTCAGTTATAACGTGACATACAAATAAAAATATCACTTGCATTGTAATACCACTTCCAACTCATGGGATTTACAAATCGGAGACAAGTCCAGTGAATTAGAACTTGATTGAGATCCAACTTAATTCTTAGTTTGGCCGTGAAACAGCAAAAACGCAAAAGATAAACATGCCTATTAGCAAGTCATGGCTGGAGAAAGTGATGGTCTTTGGCATGTATAGCCGTCGGCGTCAACGCTAGTGTACCAAACCAATATAGTGAGTCTAGACCCAATGGGGTATCATAGGTGGTATCATGCATCACATGCATGCAAAATGCTTATGTGTCATAGCAATTAATGATGAAAGAGATTGTGTTAATATCATAGGTAGATACGGTATCATAGCACATAAAACTAAAAAAACTCAACCCAAACAAATCTTGTCCATAATTTTATATTGAGATTTTATAAAATAATAAATACACTAAGACTATGATATTACTACATAATACTATGTATTATGAAGATGATATTATATACTAGTATCATATGCATGATACTATTATATAGTACTTTCCAATGTGACTAGTCTCAGAGTGGTGTCACTATCAGAGTGGTGTCACTATTATATAGTACATGCATGCGAACAACATAGTCCTGGCATTAAAATCGTTACAACAATACAACTTGACTAGTGTTAGCTGTGTAGTAGCATGGTAGGGTCTTGTTCTTTTTTTCCACAAGGAACTTTTGTGGGTACGACAATTTTTGTTTGTCCAATCCCTCACGGAAGTGAACCCGTGAACTGCCAAAATTATGTTAGGTATGTATGGTTGGATGTGCTTGAATTGGCCACAAACTGTAGTGCCTCTAAAAGCTCTCTTTTTCCACAAGACCCGACAAAATTTGGGTCCGGAAATTATCGTTTGCACGCAATAGTTAAGTACCCTGCACTGTTTGATTCTGATCGAATTGGAGTAATGTACAAGTGGACATTGATTGGCCACAAGACACAGTAGTTGGGAATATATTAACATCACGATGATAACAATTATAATCGGCCACTAGGCTGCAACAATAAAATATTTTAAAGGCATAGAGGATGGGTTCACTTAAGAATATAGACACAAGGAAGAAGAAAATTATGGTTTGTTGCGAATTTTGACGGAGACATCATTACATAATACTAGCACAAATTGGGCCATTACTTTGCTAACGCATATGGAAGTGACGATCCATGAAGAAAATCATTCCGTAGATGCTCTACTGGCTCGTTTCCCGTGGACTATCCGTCTCGTAGAACGGGTCTTCGTTCTTTCCACAAGACCGGACAGAAGTTAGACCGTGAAGTTATCCACGCCACACAAAGCATACCATCTTGCAGTGTATCAAAGTAAAATATAGGTTGACTCTGTTTACTGGTTGAGTGGACGTTCTCAGAACATGTTATTATTTTAGTTGTGACAATCACAACCAAAGCGCGAAGAAGTGCGCCCTGATTTGAAAATGCCGAAGCCATCGTCGAAGTTTATGGATCATGGGAGTATGAAGTTAGCATTTTTCGAGATTCCATGGGGTTGTTATTCTACTTATTCTTCAAACAAAAAAACCATAATAAAAAGAAGGGTGTGTCGAATTCTCATAATTCTTAGGCAGGTGTTGTCATGCAATCTAGTTGTAAACCCGCAGATACAAATACTCAGACTAAAAAATCATAGTTCTTATTTAGCATGTCATGGCTGGAGAAAGTGATGGTCTTTGGCATGTTTAGCCGTCGGCGTCAACGTTTTTGGACCAAACCAATACAGTGAGTCAGAGTGGTGCCACTATCAGACAGCTCCAAGATGCATATGCATACAAACAACATAGTCCTGGCATTAAAATCGTTACAACTTGACTAGTGCTAGTTGTCTTCTTCTTTTTTCCACATGGAACTTTCGTGCGTAGGACAATGTTTGTTTGTCTGATCCCTCACGGTGAGTGAATCAGTGAAGTGCCGAAATTATGTTAGGCATGGATGGTTGGATGTATTGAATCGGACACAAACTGTAGTACGTACTCCTATCGGCATAAGACCCGACAAAATTGGAGTATAGAAGCTCTCTTTTTCCATATGACCCGACAAAATTTGGGTCGTGAAATTATCGGTGCCATTGCCTGATTCTGATCCAATCGGCGTAATGTACAAATGTGCATTGATTGCCACATGTAGGGTTGCACTAGAGCGATCCCGCAAATGGGATTACTAGTACAAATTATACTGTAGAGGGGTTCATCTTCATTTAATACTACATAAAGATAAGTGTTGCACTACAGACTAGTCCGCATCCCTTTCCACCCTAACCACAGGACACAAGGTTAGTTGGGCTATCGTGACGTTTTCGACACAAGTCGTTTTTCTAGTGTTTGGCATGCAGTCGTATTGTCCGTACAAACAAATAATAATTCTAAAATGGGCCATAATCAACTAGCGTGAACTTGCTTAGTCGCATCCGTGGAACTCGAGACCCTTTTTTTCTTCCAAAAATGAATATATTAGTATCACGATGATACCGAATACAATCGGTCACTGCAGCAAAAAAAATATCCGAAAGACATTAAGGATGCACAGAGCAGAAAAGAAGAACAAAAACAAAACAAAAAAGGCATCACGATTTTTCATAGAGTGCCGGGTTAGAAATCGTGGTTTGTTGCGAATTTTGATGGAGGCATATCGTTATAAGATACCAGCACAAATTAGGCCATTAGTATGCTAACGCATCTGGCAGTGACGATCCATGCATGTGTGACGTGAAGAATGTGTAATGGTATAATAATCTATCCGTAGACGCTCTATCGGCTCATAGTGACCGGCGGACTTTCCACAAGACATGGTAGAAGTTGGGTCGTGAAGTTATCCACGCCACACAAAGCATTACTATCTTGCAGTGGCTGAGTCTTGCCCAATCAAAGTAACGTACAGGTTGACTCTGTTGATTGGTTGAGTGAACGTCTGCAGAACAAGTTATTTTCCTGATGTTTGGCATGTTGTAGTATTGTATAGCCACATCAACTTTGTCGTCTAGCTCTTTGGCATTACTTTCTACTTGTCAAGGTTTTATTTTTCCACACCAGATGACACATCTGGAATTTTGGCGTCGTGCGGTGTGGATCATGAAAAATATCCGCAAAAAGAAGGATGTTTAGAGAAAAGATCTACATAATAAATTACCTTTAACGAAAACGGCATTTGTTTTTTACTAGTACACAAGATCATCATACCCCTGGAAGAGAGCACACTAATGCCTTTGAGTTAGAAATAATTAATGGATGCATGTATGATTGGACAGTACTCATTTCTCTCTCTTGTTATTTGTTGCTGTGGATATTTTTTAAGATAAAAGACAGGAGCCTGACATAAAGATAATATCGTAAACTTACGTGAAAGATTCTTATGGCTTGCAAGTGCAAAGGGTGGGTTGAACCACACTACCGTGAAAATAGGCGAGCGGTATTTTTCTTGTTTTCATCACACTCGGGGTGTCACAAGTCATGAGCAAGATAGTATTTTTTTTCTAATTCTAAAAAATGGTATTTTTTTCTCCTTGGCAAAAAAATACACGTACCCATCGGTATCACCAGTTTTCAGAGATACCGGACAAAATTCCAGACAAGATTCTTCAACTAAAATTACAAATTTATCCACTCAGCAAATTTCTTGAGAATTTATATATACTAGAGTACCATGGCCGCTCGTTCCTACCGGTGGAAACCGGATTGAGCAGTTTCGGTGAGATTCCCGAAACACCGGACAAGATAAAAAACCATGGACTTGAGTGAGTTTTCTAATATGGTATATGCAAGAATTGTGGTGGTTTAGGTGGAAAAAATAATTGGATTTGTAAACAATAATGGACCATAATTAAAAGTTGCAAGTACTAAGTAACATCAAAGTAAATAGTAGGAAGTAATAGCAAGTTCAATAGTAAAGCCGGCTGCTGGCTATAAGCCATCGTCACATCATCTATAGTCAATCTAATAGCCAACACATAATATAAGTAAGTACTATGGCCATAGCCCACCTTACACCGACACAAAGTGTTTAGGAGAACATGTTATAGTTAGCTCTTGCATGAGAGTCCACTAGTCTTCTATGTCCTCTTCTCTCTTCTCCACCTGATATCAAATATATTATTTAAAGTATTATAGTCTTCTTACATAAGCTTATTGTACTTTCTCCAAATGGTGTTTGTTGCAATAGAAAACTTGGTGTGGAGTGATTTGGTGGATGATGATCGTGAATGTGTGTCTTCCTTCAACAGTACAATGGTACAATTTATATCAAATGCTCGGGTAGGCGAGTCACACTTTAAATAGTAAAACTCCTGCTACCGGGACTGCTTAGGCTAGTCATAGTGGGACTAATTTAGATGATAACATACATCCACATGAAATGTCAACTAGACATTTTGATGACATGTCATACGAATTAATGAGAAAAGAGAGTCTTGTGGTAACTAGCTACGTTGCCATAACATCACACCCCCAGACAATATATGAGCTAATAAATAAGTCATTCTAAGTTACTAGCACTAAGATTCTATGCACTATCAGGATAGTAACATAGAGCAGTGTCATATGCATGAGACTACCTTTTTTTTACTCCCCACTATGACTAGCCTTAACCGTATTGTGATGTCTTCCATTACCACTATGAACAGCGTGATCTTGCTTAGTCGCATATGTAGAACAAGAGACTGCCATATTTCGTTGAGTCCCAGGTTTGTTGCGAACTTTGACGGAGGCGTCTTTATTAGAACTTGCTACGAAGCCGTAGAAAAAGCTAGATGTATGGACTACACTTGCTTAAATGGCCTAGACTTGCTACTCCCTAGTCCCCACTCTATATAACACAGAGAAACCCTAGCAACTAATCCACTGGTAGAAAAGGGCCCATGCGTCCCAGTTGGTAAGGGCCATTAGTCCCGGTTGTCCAACCGGGACGGGGCAATCGGGACTAAAGCTCTAACCATTAGTCCCGGTTGCCCCACCAACCGGGACAAATGGGGCACACGTGGCGGCATCAGAGCGCGAGGGGGGGGGGTGGAGCATTATAACCTGCTGTCGCGGCAGAGATTTGGCCCATTTCTCTGCCACGGCAGAGAATTCATTTTGGCACATTTTGTTGCCGCGGAAGCATTTTCGCCACTTTTTGTGCCGCAGCAGAGAATTCATTTAGGTTGTTTTATTGTTTATTTAGTGTTTTGCAATTATCAACGAAGGAACCTTATATTACACAAGATCATCATGACAACATTACATTCAATACACAGATCGAGTTCATGCACTACATACAAAAGTTGCTATTCGATGCTACCGGCCAATTTCTTGAAAGTTGCTATTTTGTACAATTCCTATTATCTATACAAAGCCGAGTAGTATTCCCCTTTTGTGTTTAGGACTTCTGCATCCAAGAATCCCGCCAATTCCTCCTGAATTGCTCGTATGCGATCCTTTGGCAGAAGACCGTCCCGTAGACGTTCGATCTGATTTAAAAAAGGAGTCAGCCTATATGAATATGAAACTAAATACAATTTGATTGTAATTAAAAACTATAGAAATTGTTTACGTACGTGGAGTTGCTCTAAATTTCTGCCCTTCTCGTCGCACGTCTGCCGGATGAACTCGCATACATAGTATCCACATAGATTGTTACCTGGTCCCTGCGTCAGGCACTTTACGAGAACAGAGTTCAATCAAAATAATAATCAAGCATGATAATAACTGTATCAAAACTAGAATCAAAGAGATGCGCGGATATAGCTAGTGGTGCTTACATCTAGTGGTTGAAATGTAAGCTCCTCTTTCCAAACACCCCTAGCCTTCTTGGTGAACCGTTTCCAAGCGCTGCCCGGCGTAGAAAACGAATAAAATAAGTTATTAAGTACTTGATATCATAAAATTCACGAACGTTGCCGATATAGTGTCGTAATGATTAGAATTAACGCTGGAGAAGTATCTGCATGTCCTTCCACGTCTCAAGGGGTTTATATTTTGAGTCCATGACTAGTACACGCCCTTTGTCAAGTTGAATGATTAACAGAATATAGTGGTACCTGCGAATGCAGAACTAATAAATTATATACTTAACATCGAGTAAGCGAAATAGAAAGTGTATACAAGACAATAACACTCACTGGAAGTTGTAAGGAAATAGTATTTCCCTTTTGGTTTATTGAAACCTTAACGCGTGTACTATATTATCCTCCGTATCCTGGGGGCTTATTTTGAGATTAGCTTCATGAACCCAATATGGGTCAATGAAGCCAATGTCATAGATTTGTCCTCTGCTGCATTCGAGAATCTTCATTCTGCATATTACAGTATGATTATATACATGCAATAAACAAAATAATATAGCTGGAGACTAAATTAGTTACAGAATTAGTACTTACAGACAATAGGCACTCATGATCGATTTGTCCAAGGCGTCTTGATTGAATAATTAAAATAGTTCATCAAATTCAATGGATATCATGTCATCCTTATCTTTCCCATGATGCTTTTTTGTAACCCTCAGCACTATCCAGTTAGCCCCGGCCCTTGTGGCATGCATGTACCAGTTATGCAATCTTCGCATTTTTGTTGGAAGATTGTTTACCTCCTCAGGTTTGACGAGAGATTTTCCGTACTGGTATTGGTATGCTACTTCACTCACGGGGAAGAACTCTAACTGGGATAAGTACTGGGCAATACTCATACCTTGAGCAGCGGCAGCTTCTCCGTATTGTGCAACTACCTCTGGATCATACTGCTCTTCGGCCCCATATTTGCTCGACCCCACATTGGTTTGAGAAATCACCTTGAGAGGGGCGCAAGTCTGTTTTGCTTGTTCTCCGAGCTGGGCAACAGATTTCCCGCTTGCATCAGTACTGCTCTTCGAGGCTTTTTGTGCCGCATGTGACTTGAGAATAGAACGCTCATAGTCTGATGACAGCTTTGGCTCGGGTTGATGAAGATTCTTTAGCATTTTCAACACTTTGCCTTTTTCTTCTTTGGTGCTAGGGAACTCTGGCTCTTTCGGCTGCCTCAGCTTAGCGAAAAACGCTGTCGTTTCCGCATCAACGATCGCCGCAGTCTCCTCTTCAGTACAGTCATAAGCTCTCTTGGGAGGAACCGTTGGTACTTTTGGAAGAGGCTCTTGTTTACGTTTCGGCGATCGCTTACGACGCACAGTAGCGGTACGCTTACGCTTTTTATCCTGAGGCGCCGGCGATGGCTCCCGCAGCGATGGCTGCACCGGAGATTGGTGAGGCGACGGAGCCGGGTGAGGCGACGAAGACGGCTGCCGCGGCGGCGACGACCTCGCTGGAGACGGGTGAGGCGGCGGCGAAGATGGCCTTGGCGTGTGATTTCGAAGCACGATACAATCCTTCGGCCATAGAATGGTGACTTTTTTTGCGTCACCCAGCACAGTCACATCCCCTTCACCAGCAGGGTAGTGAAGATCCAAAACCTCAAAGGTGGGCATGATTTCATCCACGCCGACAACAACGTAGCCCTCTGGAACCGGACGACAGTGGTAAGTTGGTGTGGGTCCAATTGGTAAGGCATAGCCGACCGCCACCTTCATTGATATGTTCACAACTTTGACATGTAGCTCGCAGTGTGTCATCTCTGTGATATCATCCACTGGGTAGCCAACAGGAGCCATCGTCGGTGCATCATCGGCATCGCCATTGTCATCACCCGGGACCTCGGTGGAAGCCACACTGCTTTTTCGATTATTCGATAGGCCGGTAGCATCGAATGCAGTGTGCTGCTGAGATGGGCCGGTAGTACTTTGCTCTTTAAGTGTATTAATTTCATCTTGTTGTTGCTTTAATCGTTCTTCAATTAAACGCATTCGCTCTTTCTGACTTTCTGCTTCAACTGCCGCCCTGTCCTTACTCCTCTGACGGCTTCTATCAGGATATTTCTTCCTCTCTTCGGGAAACCCAGTCCTCCATGATTGGGAGCCTATTGTGCCTCGTGTTCGTCCATCATGTTCCTTATTTCCAAGGGCGAGTGTGAGCTCATCATTCTCTCTATCGGGAATGAAGTCCCCATCTTTAACAGCATTTACTGCTTTTCTGATCCTCTCGATTGGCAAGGGGTCTTCTTTATGTCGTATGTTATATATACACCTCCCTTCCGAGTCCAACGTGCCCCCATGCCCGTAAAACCAATTCCTTGCACGTTCTACCCAATCGTCTGTCTCTGGGGTGATCTTTTTATCACGCAGTTCCTGCTCAAGTTTCTCCCACTTAGGAATGCCAACCCTGTAGCCACCTTGCCCCATAGTATGATGATACTTCTTCTTATCAGCATTCAGCTTATTCGTTTCAGACATTTTCTTAGCTTTTTCTGATTTCTTGTATTCCACAAACTCATCCCAGAATGGTTTTATCTTCTCAAACTGAATATTCTTGAAATTGGGAGTCTTCTTTTTCACGACATAGTCAAGGTGCAATCTTTTCTTTTAGTTGGTGAAACACTGGGCCATCTTCTTCAAAGCCCACTCCCTGACCTTAGCCTCCATGGCTCTCCCATGTTGTAAGGCGTCCTCAACTGGATCCTCCGCATTTGGATCCAGCTCTATCTTCGGTAGTTTGAAATTAACCATGAGCCTCTTCCACAGTAAATCTTTGGCGTGGTTAGGGACAAATAAACATGTTCCCTCTTCATCCGCATTAGCAGGCCTATTCCAATTTCTAATGGTGATCGGGATTAAGTCCCTAACGATTACTCCGCATTGTGCCACAAATTTGGTTGCGACAACTTCGGGAGCTGTCGGTCTGCCGTCTTCAGCGACATCTTCGATCCTGAACCTCTCATGGTCTTGCAACTTTTTGGTTGGGCCTCGTCTGCTCTTTTCAGTAGATTCCTTCGATCCGGAGGGCTAAAAGAAGAAAGATCGTCGTTACTATTTCTATATAGATAGCAGATGATTAATTAATGAATTTATTTATATTACATGCACCTCGCCGGAGCGGTCGTCTTCTCGATTACACAAGGCATCGCCTTCTCCCTCGCGGAAGGCAACACCTTCAACCTCAAATAAGTTGTCTACTCTGGTAAAAAGAGGATCACCCTCACCGGAGTTGTTCAGAAACGTTGATACGTCTAAATTATCTTCCCCACGGATCACACCTTGGATCAACTCTTCCTTTTCTTCGTCTCTGACGTGTGGGTCCATATTTTCTGCATAGGTGGAAAAACGAATAAGTCAAAGCGGCTAAAGGAGAAAGTTAAGTACGGTGTTGAGAGATATAAACCCTAATTCAGAGAAACCCTAATATATACATACACAATAATAAAAATGAAGAGAAAGGGAAACCGTGTAGTAGATAGGCACATCGTCAAACCCACATGCACCTAAGTTGCTTGAAAATGTGAATCGGGTCTAGGGCTACCCATAGTGACTGACCAGTGGGGCCGAAGACCAATAATACCAAACTAATTAATAAACCTAATAATACCTAACTAATAATAAACCTAATAATCCAAACAACAAAAAGAAAGGGAAACAATCAACACATGGCATCGATGCAATGCTCAAGCAAGTATGATGATATGACAAGTTAATTTGCATTGGAATGTAACCCTAAGAAATGCTCGACGATTTAATCGGGGTTCCGAGGGGTGAAAACCCTAACTCGGAGAAACTCCGAAACACATGAGAGGGGTGGATTTGTTCTTCTAATTAAACTTGTAATTTAAGTTGTTGAACAATGCATGATTATAGCTTAGATAGCTAGGTTTCATTTTTCTGAACATTTTGATATATTATTCATATTTTTATGACTTATAGATTAAAAGTTATTTAATTTATAAGATTATAATTATTTTTGAAATTATTAAAAGCTGGTTAAACTTTTTACACCGCAGGCATATCTAGCCACAATGACTGACAGAGGGGCCCGGAGCCACCTCAGCAGCCACACAAGCAAAAGTGGTTCAGGGGGGCATTTTTCACTCGGGCTGGGGCTAGCCAGAGAGGCTGACCTGTGGGCCAGAGGCCACATAGGAAAGCCATGCAGGCAAAGTGGCTCCCTGGCTGGGTCGCGCTGATGCACGGGTGACGTCACGCTGGCGGTGGCTTGTAGGACGGTGATGGGGAACGGCGTTAGGGGGCGATCTAGGGCGCGTGCGTGCGCGTGTTAGAGAGAGGAGGTTGAGGCGAGCCAAATAGTAGCGGCGCTGCCTCCAAAAGGTCACCGGAGAGAGAGCACGACGACGGTGAGTGGCAGTGGTGGCAGGTGGTCGACGGGGAGGATGAACCAGAGCGAGAGGGGGCGAGAGAGAGGGTCCACGAGGACGAGCAGCTCACCAGGTGTGCGGTGGTGGTGTCGGGGAGGCGAGGCGAGGTCGGGAGCCGACGAATCGACGGCAGCGATCGTCGGGCTCGAGGGTCGTTGGCGACGATTGGGAGCGAGCGGGGCCAATTCCTTCAGGGAGAAGCCTCGGGGCGACGAGGCGAAGCTTCCTGCACGCTTGGCTGGGCGAGGGGCGGCTGGTAGGGCGTGCACGGCGGCGGGGCAGCCTGACGGCGTCGTGCGCGAGAAGAGAAGAGGAGGGGAGATGGGGAAGAAGAAGAGGAGGGGCACCCTGTTATAACTAAAGGGCCTTTAGTCCCGGTTCGTGGCTCCAACCGGGACTAAAGGTGCATACGTCCCGGTTGGAGTCACCAACCGGGACCTATAGTCCAAATTTTCAGCAGCTGAAGGGGCGCGCGCGCAGGGGGCTCTTCCGTCCCGGTTGATGGATCCAACCGGGACGTATTCCCCTGTTTTCAAATTTTTTCAGTTATTTTCTCTCTGTTCCCGCCTTATTTTTTATTTTGGGGTTTAAATTTGTAATGTTTTTTAAATGATAATTACTTTGGAATTTAGAAAAACTTTAAACATAAAAAGTGTTTGGATTTGAATAACTAATTCGAAACCATTTTCTGTTTTGAAAAATAATTAATGTAAGCATTTAAACTACGAACCATTTAAAATTAATAATGAAATAACTTATATTTTTTAAATATTAATTTGGAATTTAGAAAAACTTTAAACATAAGAAGTGTATGGATTTGAATAAATAATCCAAAACCAATTTCTATTTTTAAAAAATAATTAATGAAACCATTTAAAATTAATTAACTTATATTTTTGAATATTAATTTGGAATTTAGAAAAACTTTAAACATAAAAAGTGTTTGGATTTGAATAAATAATTCAAAACCATTTTTTGTTTTAAAAAACAATTAATGTAACCATTTAAAATATGAACCATTTACAACTAAAAATGAATTAACTTATATTTTTTTAATATCAATTTCGAATTTAGAAAAACTTTAAACATAAGAAGTGTATGGATTTGAATAAATAATCCAAAACCATTTTCTATTTCTAAAAAATAATTAATGTAACCTTTTAAAATGAATTAACTTATATTTTTGAATATTAATTTGGAATTTAGAAAAACTTTAAACATAAGAAGTGTATGGATTTGAATAAATAATCCAAAACCATTTTATATTTCTAAAAAATAATTAATGTAACCTTTTAAAATGAATTAACTTATATTTTTGAATATTAATTTGGAATTTAGAAAAACTTTAAACATAAGAAGTGTATGGATTTGAATAAATAATCCAAAACCATTTTCTATTTTTAAAAAATAATTAATGTAACCTTTTAAAATGAAGATAGGGGACGAGCATCGTTAGAACTTGCATTGGATCTCTGAAGAAACCACATATTGTGAGTCTAAAAATGATTTTTTCAAAAAATCACGGGCGATAGATCATGTACCTGTAGTACAAACCAGACCCACTTCCTACCGATTCGGCAGACATTTGTCCTTTTTACCCGGGATGGACGAAAAGGTTTGAGATGTACCGGTTGGGAGATAGTCCATGTAAGGTGGTCTAGTATTTTAGGAAAATGGGACGGTAGCATTGTGAAACGGCAATTTGGTGGTTACTTCACAAAACGACCCGTTTTTTGCGCTCGGAATATGGAAAAGGGCTTTTCCGTGCGACAAAAAGGAGAACTTCCTCCTGCAACATTTTTCTCCATACTAATGTCCACACACATTCATAATATGGGCACAACATCAAAAACTATTGTAACACCCTCAGAATCGGCCCTATGCAAGTTTTAGCGAAACCCGCCAAACCCGCATAGAAACGATTCAAAGGTGCCCACCAGGCACTTTCGTGCGGGTGGAAAACGAAGTAATAACATTACACAACAGTCCTCGATGGGACCCACAGACAGATATATATACAACAGCGACTCAAAGAGTCAAGAATACAGATATACAGAACAAAGATCCAAATCACCTTGAAATAGATAGAGCGTCCAGCTACGGACAAGATGCAAATGGGGCTAAGAGTCCTGAAGAATAACCAATGGCGTCCATAACCCTGCCCAGGCCAAGCCGGAAGGGTAACCCTGCTAACGACGTCGATCTCAAACCTGCTTAAACAAAAGGGGTGCCGACAAAGGGCAAAGGAAAAAGAGGAGCGTCAGTACTGAGGCCAGTACACGGCGAGACTAGAATTCGGTGGTCCTCGCCTACATAGGTATGGTGGGCTGAGCGGCAGCGGCAGCATGCACTAAACAACCTATAGAGACTCGATACAACTGGCGGTTATCAGAGAGGGATAAGAATGACCTATCCGGATCCAACCTGAAGCTAACACCAAACAAACCCATCCTGGTGTTTCCCCCTCGAGACCAGACGAGGAAGTCAACCGAGGAACTCACGCAGTTGGCAGTTTTATTTATTCAGTTATCGTTGCGGCAATTACTAGTCAGGTATAGATAATCATCCTGATAAAATAAGCAGTGGGCAGTTTTAGCCAGTCGTTACGTTGTAGTTGCGACACTTACTAGTCATATACAATTAGCATGAGATATCCCAAAACCCAGCAGTTGTTGGTACTTTTATTTAGCCATTCCGTTGTGGTGAAGCTGATTACTAGTCATGTCGGATACAAGTCAATTTATAACAGTAAACTTTAGTTATAGTTGTCTATGATCAAGCACTGTGCTCCAAGTCGTCCATAACCGCGGACACGGCTTCTCGAAAAGATTAAACCCTGCAGGGGTGCACCAAAGTATCCACACGCACTTAACATACACCCATCGGTATGTCGGCGGGGCCTAAGTCATGACGTTTCCCAGACCCAAAGCAAGCACGGGGGGCCACCCCACTAAGTACACCCGCAACGAAGTCGGCCGGTCTCCGAGACGGACTCAGGGTTTGCGACAGTGGCTGTAAACGACAGCAAATCCCCAAACGGGGACTGTCGATACCGCGAAAACACTCCGCTTCCAAAACAGTACAGCGTGCTCCTCACACAATCGTAAATAAAGCAGTAAAGCATGGCATAAGTACAGGATAGTAATAAAGCCCCAAACTACTTGTGGCCCCCAGTACAATACTTTGAAATCAGGTACTAAATCGATGGGGAGCCCATATCTCCCCACATGTGGTTAGCGCGCTCGATCTCGGAACATGTGTCAAGAACTCGGGGTCCTACGGGACACAAGTGGGCGGTCGGAAACCAAATATTATCTATCACCCACCGGTGCCTCTGCTTACCTACTTCAATTTTAGTTATTAAACAATAATTAAAGTGAACAATAATTAAAGCCATGTTCATCTCCAACCTTAAACATGTGGCAATTCTCCAACAACTGTGGTACTTGACGACACGCGACAACACTTGAGCAAGCGACTACGACGCGCTGGTCCAACTATCTATCAAACATTAGGTAATAGGATGTGTCCAAGGCAATATACGGCTGCAAGGGATTTCACGGCACGAAAACTAGAGCATCGCAACACAGATAGAAATAGATCAACGGGAGGGAATAAATACCATAAAAGTAAGATAGGTAGAAAGGGGAAGATGCTCGGCTGAAAACATTGCCGAAGGTTTATCCGAAGGTCGGGTCGACACTCGCATCAACTCAACGGCCTTATCCGCGAAGAACCAAAACACTAGAATAAACACCGGATGCAATATTTAATACAACGGCAGAAGATCGGCATGATGCAGGCATGATGTATGGCATGGCAAAGGTGCGATGCGATTAGGTCATATTAAGCGGAACCGGGGTCCCGACAATTAAACAGGTGGTTCATGTTGTTTAGCTACCCCGCAATTTAAATGTTGTATTATCAAGACAAAAGATAGTGCCGGTTCGCTACACAAATTTAAATGAGGCCAATATGAGACTAGATTTGCCCGCATATGGGCCCCATGTTTAATTATGAGGTGAATCGGCATAAGGCCCACAAACCACATGACAATATGCATGCGAGTATGACAATTTAATATGCAGCAATTTGTTATTATATTTGTAAAATAGGGCTCGAGGAAAGGGGTCACACATTAGGGTTCGACGATCTTGGGTTTCGGGGTTCGGGGTCGGGTCTCGGGGTCCGGATCTGGGGTTCGGGGTTCGACGAGATCGGTCTCGACGGGATCGTTCTCGAACAACGGGGCAGATCTTGTCGCATCCGGGTTCTCGGTGGACTCGGCGTCCGGAAAGGAGTACTTGGTTCGGTGTCGGGCGCATCGGATTCTTCCGGGTCGGTGTCGTTCTTATCGTCGCGAAGATCTTGTCGGGTCCGCGCTTCGGATTCCGTGAGGCGATCTTGACGCTCCGTGCCCGTGGAGTAGAACTTGTTGTCCGGCGGTAGATCTTATCGATTCCATTCCAACGGCCTTGTTGTTCTGCGGCGAAGATCATGGGGTCTCCGGGGTCCGTGTCGAAGATCATGGCATCCGTGTCGAAAGCATCGGGGTTTCCGGGTTCGGTCCCGTGATGAACTTGGTTTACGGCAATCTCTTCTATGTCGACGAACTTGGAGGTTCGGTTATCGATTGTCGGTGTCGATCTTGGCCCCGCGTTGGTGGTCTGGTGCGATTTTGGCGACCGGGGGTGCTCCAGTGTCGCGGCTCCGGTAGACGTCCTTGTCTTTCCATGTCGACGGCCTTCGGTTTTCGAGTAGGTCTTGCGCTTCCAAGCCGAAGAACACACAGAGGCGAGCGGGCGGTTGGCGGGCTTCGCGGGGCGGCGGCGACCCGAGGCTAGGCGGCGGGTCAGAGGGCCACGGCGAGCAGAGGGCGTGGCGCGTGCCTGCGGCTTGCGGGGCTCGCAGGGCTGCTACAGAAGAGGGCCGGGCCGGGCCCCGCGGTGGTGCAGAGAGGCGCAGCGGAGGCGGACGCGTGCTGCCAGGGACGGCGAGGTGGGGCCGGGGTGGAGAGGGTGGTCGCGGCCGCGGCCGAGGACGGCGGAGCGAAGCTCGGCGGCGGCGGATGCGGGCGAGCCAGGAGGGTGGCGGGCGACGGCGGCGCGGAGGGGGTCCAAGGCCGGCGGGGTGGGTGATGGAGCGGGACGGCGCGGGGCGGCGCGAGGCGAGCAGAGGGTGGCCGGAGGAGGCGGGCTCGGGCGGCGGGGACGGGCGGTTGCCGGAGAGGGAGCAGGGCGGCGGACGGGAGCGCGGGGAGAGGACGCCAGCGACGAGGGAGAGGGAGGAGGCCGGCGGCTGGTGGCGGGGCAGACGGGGGAAGCCGAGGCGGGTGGACGCCGGAGAGGAGGCGCGGAGGACGGCGGCACGGAGGCGAGTGGCGGACCGGCGGCGCGTCTGCGGGAGAGAGAGGGAGGCGGCTGGTCGGCGGCGGGGCTGCGGCCGGTTCCAGGGCGGCCGGGCGACGCTGTGCAGGGGCGGGCCGCAGGCGGGTGGAGGGCGGCAGAGGGAGGTCGAGGCGGGCGCGCGCGTCGAGCGGCGCTCGCCGGAGCGGGGAGGGGGCCTGGCGGCGATGGGGAAGAAGGGAGAAGGAGAGCGTCGGTGGCGTGCAGAGGAAGGAGAGGGAGGAGAAAGATGGGGCCAGGGGGGCCGGCTGGGGACGCGGGGCCAGGTGGGGTCCAGGGAGGTGAGGATCGGGTGTGGTGTGCGTGTGTGCTTGTGTGTGTGTTGCCTGAGAGGAAGAGTGTAACACCCTCAGAATCGGACCTATGCAAGTTTGAGCAAAATTTGCCAAACCCGCATAGAAACGATTCAAAGGTGCCCACCAGGCACTTTCGTGCGGGTGGAAAACGAAGTAATAACATTACACAACAGTCCTCGATGGGACCCACAGAACAGATATATACAACAGCGACTCAAAGAGTCAAGAATACAGATGTAATATACAAAGGTCCAAATCACCTTGAAAACGATAGAGCGTCCAGCTACGGACAAGATGCAAATGGGGCTAAGAGCCCTGAAGAATAACCATTGGCGTCCATAACCCTGCCCAGGCCAAGCCGGAAGAGTAACCCTGCTAACGACG
Source organism: Avena sativa (assembly GCA_916181665.1). NCBI lineage: Eukaryota > Viridiplantae > Streptophyta > Magnoliopsida > Poales > Poaceae > Avena > Avena sativa. The sequence goes on along the minus strand of OV702300.1, from coordinate 12,890,787 downwards.
TCGGTCTCAAAACCTGCTTAAACAAAAGGGGTGCCGACAAAGGCAAAGGAAAAAGAAGGAGCGTCAGTACTGAGGCCAGTACACGGCGAGACTAGAATTCGGCGGTCCTCGCCTACATAGGTATGGTGGACTGAAGCGGCAGCGGCAGCAAGCACTAAACAACCTATAGAGACTCGATACTATTGGCGGCTATCAGAGAGAGGTGAGAAAGACCTATTCGGATCCAACCTGACACTATCATCAAACAAACCCATCCTGGCGTTTCCCCCTCGAGACCATCGAGGAAGTCAACCGAGGAACTCACACAGTTGGCAGTTTTACTTATTCAGTTGTCGTTGCAGCAATTACTAGTCAGGTTTAGATAATCGTCCTGATAAAGTAAGCAGTGGGCATTTTTAGTCAATCATTCCGTTATAGTGGAAGCACTTACTAGTCAGATACATTTAGCATGAGATAAACCCAAAACCCAGCAGTTGTTGGTACTTTTACTTAGCCATTCCGTTGTAGTTGTCATACTTACTAGTCAGGTACAATGGTCGCAAGCGACACTCCAACAAGCAATTGTGGGCAGTATTAATTAGCCATTCCATTATAGTGAGGCTGATTACTAGTCATTATAAAGTCAAATTTATAACAATCAACTTTAGTTATGCTTGTCTATGGTCGAGATACTGTGCTCCAAGTCGTCCATAACCGCGGACACGGCTTTCAGAAAGTTTTAACCCGGCCGGGGTGCACCAATAGCAACACACACACGATCAACCTCGGAAAAACCAAATCAAAACCCAACGAGGCTTTCACGACAAAGCAATCACAGGATTCAGAAATATTTCAGGGGGCCACCCCTTGGAGTACACCCGCAACGGAGTAAGCAAGCTCCGAGACGGACTCAAGGTTTGCGTCGATGGCTGTAAACGACAGCAGATCCCCAATCGGGGACTGTCGATACCGCGGAAACATCCCGCTTCCAAAACAGTACAGTGTGCTCCTCGCACAATCGTAAATAAAGCAGTAAAGCATGGCATAAGTACAGGATAGTAATAAAGCCCGAAACTAGTTTGTGGCCCCAAGAAATAAGACTGAATCAAGCTCTGGCTAAGGGGGGCCCATATCACCCCGTATGTGGATAGCGCGCAAAAATCAAGGAACAGGTATCAAGTACTCGGGGTCCTACGGGACACAAGTGGGCGTTCGGAAACCAAATATTATCTATCACCCACCGATGCCTCTGCTTATTTCAATTTTAGTTGTTAACAGAAATTAAAGTGACGATAAGTAAAACTAGAATCATCTCCAACATCAACATGCGGCAATACTTCAACAACTGTGGCACTTGACGACACGCAACAGCACTAGAGCAAGCGACTACGACTCGCAAGACCAACTATCTACCAAACAACAGGTAATAGGATGTGTCCAAGGCAATATAGGGTTGCAAGGGATATCACGGGTACGGAAAACTAGAGCGTCGCAACACAGATAGCAATAGATCAACAGGAGGGAAGTAAATACTATAAAAGTAAGATAGGTAGAAAGGGGGAGATGCTCGCCTGAAAACATTGTCGAAGGGTTCAACCGAAGATCGGGGCGAAGCTCACATCAACTCAACGGCCTGATCCGCGAAGAAGCAAAACACTAGGAGGAACACCGGGTGCAATATTTAATACTCGGCAGAAGATCGGCATGATGCATGTATGATGTATGGCATGGCAAGGTGCGATGCAATTAGGTCAAGATTAAGCGGAACCGGGGTCCCGACAACTGATTATATTGTTCAAGTTATTTAATTACCCCGCAAATTAAATGTTGTTTTAGCAAGACAGAATATATCTCCGGTTCGCTACACAAGTTTAAATGAGGCCAATATAAGGCTAGGTTTGCCCGCATATGGGCCCCATATTTTATTATTAGGTGAAACGGCATAAGGCCCCCAAACCACATGACAAGGGTGCATGCAAGATGACAATTAAAGATGCGATCAAGTTGTTATTATGCATTTATAAAATAGGGTTTGCGGAAAGGGGTTCACACATTAGGGGTCTCGACGGTCTTGGGGTTCCGGGGTTCGGGGTCGGTCTCAGGGTCCAGGGTTCGACGGTTCCGTTCTCGGTTAGCGGGGTGGATCTTGGCGTTCCGGGAAGCCGGACTTGGTTCGGTGTCGAGGGCGCATCGGGTCCTTTCGGGGCGGTGCCGTTCTTGTCATCGTGCAGAACCTGTCGGGTCCGTGCTTCAGATTCCGGAAGGCGATCTTGCCGCTCCGGGCCGAAGTCCTTGGGGTTTCCTCCTTATACACCGGTGGCGAACTTGGCGTCCCGATTAGCGACCTTGGGGTTTGTCGGTGTCGGGCTCGGGTGTGGCGACGATGATTCCATGTAGGAGACTCCCGGGTACCGCGGCGGAGTTCTCGGTAGCGATGAAGATCTTGGTTCGGGTTCGGCGAGATTGGCCTTCGGGGTCTCGGACGCCGGGATCGGCTTCGAATCGGGGCGTCGGGTACTCGAGTCCTTGAGGAAGATCTTGTTTGGTTCCCTGTCGTTAGCATCGCGGTACTGGTTCGTTCCTTGAAGACGGCTTGGATTGGCACCGATACACGCGCGCAGGGACACAACAAGGCCAAAAACTGGCCAGCTGCACTGCAGATGACAGCAACACACGAGGCTCGAGCGAGCTCGGGCGCAACCACCGACGACGGGACGGGGCGGGCTGCAGCGGGAACGAGCCCGAGGCGGGGCAGGCGACGGGCCGGCTTCGGGCGGTGGAGCGGGTCCGGCGGGGGCTTGAGGCCAGGCGGCGGCGCGAGCGGAGGCTACCGCGGCGGCGCGGCCGCGGCGAGGACGGGGGCCTCGCGGGCTGCGGAGCGGCGACGAGAAGCTCGGGGCGAGGGCGAACGGCGGCGTCGGAGCGGGGCGCGGACGCGGTGAGGTGCGGACGCGGCCGGGGCAGAGGTTGGAGTGGGGCCGCGCGGAGATGCTCGGGTCGGGGGAGGCGCAGCTTGGGGGAAGGGTCCGGCGAGGACGAAGCGGAGGAGGCGCACGGGGCCGGACGGCGACGGACGGGTGAGCGGAACCGGCGGGCGGCGAGCGGCGGTTGGGGCGGCGCAGAGAGCGAGGCGGAGGGGGAGCGGTCGCTTGGCCGCGGCGGTGGAGCAACCGGAACGGGGCAGCGCTCGGCCTGGGCGGCGGAGCCGAGCGGCCGCGCTGCGGGTGGACGGGGCGGCGCACGCTGGCGGCTTGCAGGCGGGGCGGGGCGACGAGGACGCGGAGGCAGGGGGCGAAGAGGTGGCCGGCGACGGCGGCGCGGGGCCGGCGAAGCAAGGCGGTGCAGCGAGCGGCGGGGCGGCGGCGCGCGCGGAACGGCGCCAGAGGGAGAGGGGTAGGAGCGGAGCGGACGCGGCGAGGCTAGCAGAGAGGGAGGGCAGGCTGGCCGCGCGCGGCAGAGGCGAGGAGGGAAGGGAGATTGGGGAGAGAGAGGAAGAAGGAAGAGGTGAGGGACGGTTCCGCGGGGGTCCGGGGCAGGTGCGGGTTCCACGGGGTTTGGTGGGGCCGGGTGGGTCGGTACAGGACGCTGGGGCCACGGGCAGGGAGTGTGGCGAGGTGGGGGTAGCTGGGTCAGGGCGAGCTGTGAGGGAGAGAGGAAAGAGAGAGAGGGGTGGAGTCTGGGCCAAGTGGCGTGCTGTGGTTGGGTGAGGATAGAGAGGTCGCTGAGGTGGCGTGCAGGGATAGGAGGGAGTGAGGTGGCCAGGGGTTTGGGTAGGAAAAAGGGTAGGTATAGGATTTAGATGGGGCGGCAGGTTTGAACCGATTATTATTCCTGGGGTGGTCGATCGGGTCAATCGGCCCGTTCGACTGCCCCTATTAAAAATAATTTAAATTTTTATTTATTCTAATTGGGCCGTTTGCAACCCGATAGCAACAAAACAAAATACTCCGGAGACCCGGTGTTTGGCGTTTGAATAAAGATGGGGCGTTTGGAAATTCAAAACAGGTTTTTGAAAATAGTGTTTGACAAACAATGCATGATGATGACGATGCAATGCACAAAATCAACGCGATTTTCTAGTAGTGGTTTTGCGGGATGCCACAATTCGACACCACTAACAATGGATCTCGCCCTCGAGATCCGCCTCATGGTACCGGAAGGGAGGTCAGTGATCTGCGTCTTCTCGCTTCGCGTAGATCCTCGCGACACCACTAACAATGGTTCCTTCTTCAACTTGAAAACGGCGACACCACCAACAAAGGATCGTTGTTCCTGGTCATCGAGAGCGCACTCCGGAGAACCAAAGGACGAAGGTAGAGGTATCAAACGATAAGGCCACCTCTAACTTCCATTAGAAGAGGGAAAAGTTACCTTGATCCACCAGTTCGATGTACAGAGCAAACAGTAAGAGTCGGGTAGGGTGATCAGTCCATCCCAAACCCACACTATCCATTCTATACATGAGTAGGAGAATCAGCAACTCAACTCTCGAGATTCAGACTGAAGCTCTTCATAGGTGGTCTCCGGAACAAAGGATGATGCCAGCAGAATTCGTGTGAAAGACACCATGATTAGGTTTCGCGATGGTTCCATTGGCATGAACAACACGTGCTCAAGGTCGACTCCAACTTCACCAAAGCTCGTCCTCCTCATATGTTTTTCAACGACACTGATATCCGGCAAGGAACACAGGTGGATAAAGAGCTCAAGAACAACAGATCGGATGAAGGGCACAACAGACAAGTTGCAGATTGATGATCGTAGCACCTCCGTTACAAAAGGGAGAAAGCGAAACCCTAAAGGTACGACGGATACCCAACCACGAGAAATCCTGGACTCGAAGAGAGAGAAGACAGTGGATTCAAAACACGTAGAGGTAAGAGAGGAATAGCAAAGAGGTAAGGAGTAAAATCAGACCTAATCAGAACTATCCAACCGATTTTGCAAAAATAGTTTTGACACTCTACTTCGGCCGTTAGCTAGGTTATCCTACAGGCTGGACTTGTGGGGTATCGCAACTGCTGAGCTCTGATACCACTCTGTAACACCCTCAGAATCGGACCTATGCAAGTTTGAGCAAAATTCGCCAATCCCGCATAGAAACGATTCAAAGGTGCCCACCAGGCACTTTCGTGCGGGTGGAAAACGAAGTAATAACATTACACAACAGTCCTCGATGGGACCCACAGAACAGATATATACAACAGCGACTCAAAGAGTCAAGAATACAGATGTAATATACAAAGATCCAAATCACCTTGAAAACGATAGAGCGTCCAGCTACGGACAAGATGCAAATGGGGCTAAGAGCCCTGAAGAATAACCATTGGCGTCCATAACCCTGCCCAGGCCAAGCCGGAAGGGTAACCCTGCTAACGACGTCGGTCTCAAAACCTGCTTAAACAAAAGGGGTGCCGACAAAGGCAAAGGAAAAAGAAGGAGCGTCAGTACTGAGGCCAGTACTCGGCGAGACTAGAATTCGGCGGTCCTCGCCTACATAGGTATGGTGGACTGAAGCGGCAGCGGCAGCAAGCACTAAACAACCTATAGAGACTCGATACTATTGGCGGCTATCAGAGAGAGGTGAGAAAGACCTATTCGGATCCAACCTGACACTATCATCAAACAAACCCATCCTGGCGTTTCCCCCTCGAGACCATCGAGGAAGTCAACCGAGGAACTCACACAGTTGGCAGTTTTACTTATTCAGTTGTCGTTGCAGCAATTACTAGTCAGGTTTAGATAATCGTCCTGATAAAGTAAGCAGTGGGCATTTTTAGTCAATCATTCCGTTATAGTGGCAGCACTTACTAGTCAGATACATTTAGCATGAGATAAACCCAAAACCCAGCAGTTGTTGGTACTTTTACTTAGCCATTCCGTTGTAGTTGTCATACTTACTAGTCAGGTACAATGGTCGCAAGCGACACTCCAACAAGCAATTGTGGGCAGTATTAATTAGCCATTCCATTATAGTGAGGCTGATTACTAGTCATTATAAAGTCAAATTTATAACAATCAACTTTAGTTATGCTTGTCTATGGTCGAGATACTGTGCTCCAAGTCGTCCATAACCGCGGACACGGCTTTCAGAAAGTTTTAACCCGGCCGGGGTGCACCAATATCAACACACACACGATCAACCTCGGAAAAACCAAATCAAAACCCAACGAGGCTTTCACGACAAAGCAATCACAGGATTCAGAAATATTTCAGGGGGCCACCCCTTGGAGTACACCCGCAACGGAGTAAGCAAGCTCCGAGACGGACTCAAGGTTTGCGTCGATGGCTGTAAACGACAGCAGATCCCCAATCGGGGACTGTCGATACCGCGGAAACATCCCGCTTCCAAAACAGTACAGTGTGCTCCTCGCACAATCGTAAATAAAGCAGTAAAGCATGGCATAAGTACAGGATAGTAATAAAGCCCCAAACTAGTTTGTGGCCCCAAGAAATAAGACTGAATCAAGCTCTGGCTAAGGGGGGCCCATATCACCCCGTATGTGGATAGCGCGCAAAAATCAAGGAACAGGTATCAAGTAATCGGGGTCCTACGGGACACAAGTGGGCGTTCGGAAACCAAATATTATCTATCACCCACCGATGCCTCTGCTTATTTCAATTTTAGTTGTTAACAGAAATTAAAGTGACGATAAGTAAAACTAGAATCATCTCCAACATCAACATGCGGCAATACTTCAACAACTGTGGCACTTGACGACACGCAACAGCACTAGAGCAAGCGACTACGACTCGCAAGACCAACTATCTACCAAACAACAGGTAATAGGATGTGTCCAAGGCAATATAGGGCTGCAAGGGATATCACGGGTACGGAAAACTAGAGCGTCGCAACACAGATAGCAATAGATCAACAGGAGGGAAGTAAATACTATAAAAGTAAGGTAGGTAGAAAGTGGGAGATGCTCGCCTGAAAACATTGTCGAAGGGTTCAACCGAAGATCGGGGCGAAGCTCACATCAACTCAACGGCCTTATCCGCGAAGAAGCAAAACACTAGGAGGAACACCGGGTGCAATATTTAATACTCGGCAGAAGATCGGCATGATGCATGTATGATGTATGGCATGGCAAGGTGCGATGCAATTAGGTCAAGATTAAGCGGAACCGGGGTCCCGACAACTGATTATATTGTTCAAGTTATTTAATTACCCCGCAAATTAAATGTTGTTTTAGCAAGACAGAATATATCTCCGGTTCGCTACACAAGTTTAAATGAGGCCAATATAAGGCTAGGTTTGCCCGCATATGGGCCCCATATTTTATTATTAGGTGAAACGGCATAAGGCCCCCAAACCACATGACAAGGGTGCATGCAAGATGACAATTAAAGATGCGATCAAGTTGTTATTATGCATTTATAAAATAGGGTTTGCGGAAAGGGGTTCACACATTAGGGGTCTCGACGGTCTTGGGGTTCCGGGGTTCGGGGTCGGTCTCAGGGTCCAGGGTTCGACGGTTCCGTTCTCGGTTAGCGGGGTGGATCTTGGCGTTCCGGGAAGCCGGACTTGGTTCGGTGTCGAGGGCGCATCGGGTCCTTTCGGGGCGGTGCCGTTCTTGTCGTCGTGCAGAACCTGTCGGGTCCGTGCTTCAGATTCCGGAAGGCGATCTTGCCGCTCCGGGCCGAAGTCCTTGGGGTTTCCTCCTTATACACCGGTGGCGAACTTGGCGTCCCGATTAGCGACCTTGGGGTTTGTCGGTGTCGGGCTCGGGTGTGGCGACGATGATTCCATGTAGGAGACTCCCGGGTACCGCGGCGGAGTTCTCGGTAGCGATGAAGATCTTGGTTCGGGTTCGGCGAGATTGGCCTTCGGGGTCTCGGACGCCGGGATCGGCTTCGAATCGGGGCGTCGGGTACTCGAGTCCTTGAGGAAGATCTTGTTTGGTTCCCTGTCGTTAGCATCGCGGTACTGGTTCGTTCCTTGAAGACGGCTTGGATTGGCACCGATACACGCGCGCAGGGACACAACAAGGCCAAAAACTGGCCAGCTGCACTGCAGATGACAGCAACACACGAGGCTCGAGCGAGCTCGGGCGCAACCACCGACGACGGGACGGGGCGGGCTGCAGCGGGAACGAGCCCGAGGCGGGGCAGGCGACGGGCCGGCTTCGGGCGGTGGAGCGGGTCCGGCGGGGGCTTGAGGCCAGGCGGCGGCGCGAGCGGAGGCTACCGCGGCGGCGCGGCCGCGGCGAGGACGGGGGCCTCGCGGGCTGCGGAGCGGCGACGAGAAGCTCGGGGCGAGGGCGAACGGCGGCGTCGGAGCGGGGCGCGGACGCGGTGAGGTGCGGACGCGGCCGGGGCAGAGGTTGGAGTGGGGCCGCGCGGAGATGCTCGGGTCGGGGGAGGCGCAGCTTGGGGGAAGGGTCCGGCGAGGACGAAGCGGAGGAGGCGCACGGGGCCGGACGGCGACGGACGGGTGAGCGGAACCGGCGGGCGGCGAGCGGCGGTTGGGGCGGCGCAGAGAGCGAGGCGGAGGGGGAGCGGTCGCTTGGCCGCGGCGGTGGAGCAACCGGAACGGGGCAGCGCTCGGCCTGGGCGGCGGAGCCGAGCGGCCGCGCTGCGGGTGGACGGGGCGGCGCACGCTGGCGGCTTGCAGGCGGGGCAGGGCGACGAGGACGCGGAGGCAGGGGGCGAAGAGGTGGCCGGCGACGGCGGCGCGGGGCCGGCGAAGCAAGGCGGCGCAGCGAGCGGCGGGGCGGCGGCGCGCGCGGAACGGCGCCAGAGGGAGAGGGGTAGGAGCGGAGCGGACGCGGCGAGGCTAGCAGAGAGGGAGGGCAGGCTGGCCGCGCGCGGCAGAGGCGAGGAGGGAAGGGAGATTGGGGAGAGAGAGGAAGAAGGAAGAGGTGAGGGACGGTTCCGCGGGGGTCCGGGGCAGGTGCGGGTTCCACGGGGTTTGGTGGGGCCGGGTGGGTCGGTACAGGACGCTGGGGCCACGGGCAGGGAGTGTGGCGAGGTGGGGGTAGCTGGGTCAGGGCGAGCTGTGAGGGAGAGAGGAAAGAGAGAGAGGGGTGGAGTCTGGGCCAAGTGGCGTGATGTGGTTGGGTGAGGATAGAGAGGTCGCTGAGGTGGCGTGCAGGGATAGGAGGGAGTGAGGTGGCCAGGGGTTTGGGTAGGAAAAAGGGTAGGTATAGGATTTAGATGGGGCGGCAGGTTTGAACCGATTATTATTCCTGGGGTGGTCGATCGGGTCAATCGGCCCGTTCGACTGCCCCTATTAAAAATAATTTAAATTTTTATTTATTCTAATTGGGCCGTTTGCAACCCGATAGCAACAAAACAAAATACTCCGGAGACCCGGTGTTTGGCGTTTGAATAAAGATGGGGCGTTTGGAAATTCAAAACAGGTTTTTGAAAATAGTGTTTGACAAACAATGCATGATGATGACGATGCAATGCACAAAATCAACGCGATTTTCTAGTAGTGGTTTTGCGGGATGCCACAAAGAGGGGGTGGGTTTGGTCTAGGTGGCAGATGGGGATTGGGTAAGGGAGAGAGTTGGGGTGAGGTGGCGAGCCGCGAGTGGCTGGGGTGAGGTGGAGGGGGTGTGGGTAGATTAGGTTGGGTAGGAATAGGATTTAGATTGAACCGTTTTCTTCTGGGGGTGGTCGTTCGGGTCGGTTCGGCCCTGTTTGGCTGCCCCCATTAAAATAATTTAATATTTTATTTGTTTAAAACAAGGCTTCTGCAAACCGATAGCAGACGAAACAAAATAATCCGGAGACCCGGATTTTGCGTTTGAATAAAGACGGGGCGTTTAGAAAACAAATTAGGTTTTTCCGCAATTAGTTTTATGCAAGCGAATGCAAGGTGATGACGATGCTCAAATGCAATGCGGCATGATGACATGAGCACGTGGTCATGATGATGCAATGCACAAAAACAACGCGATTTTCTAGTAGTGGTTTTGCGGGATGCCACAACTATGCCGTGATTCAGCACATAACATCGGTCATTTGGACCGAAAGCCATGAAACCTCGAACATGATAGGTCATTTTGTGAAGGTTTTTTCGAAACATAATCAATATACCAAGTCTGGTATTTTTCCTTTCAACTATGTAACAAAATATGACACCAAGCGAAGGATTTTCATTGTTCGGATTTTTTTTGAATTTATTATGCCCGTTTTGAATTATCTGAATTTCTAACTATGGTCGAACCGGTGTGCATGAAGATAGGGGACGAGCATCGTTAGAACTTGCATTGGATCTCTGAAGAAACCACATATTGTGAGTCTAAAAATGATTTTTTCAAAAAATCACGGGCGAGAGATCATGTACCTGTAGTACAAACCGGACCCACTTCCTACCGATTCGGCAGACATTTGTCCTTTTTACCCAGGATGGACAAAAAGGTTTGAGATGTACCGGTTGGGAGATAGTCCATGTAAGGTGGTCTAGTATTTTAGGAAAATGGGACGGTAGCATTGTGAAACGGCATTTTGGTGGTTACTTCACAAAACGACCCGTTTTTTGCGCTCGGAAAATGGAAAAGGGCTTTTCCGTGCGAAAAAAAGGAGAACTTCCTCCTGCAACATTGTTCTCCATACCAATGTCCACACACATGCATAATATGGGCACAACATCACAAACTATGCCGTGATTCAGCACATAACATCGGTCATTTGGACCGAAAAAGCCATGAAACCTCGAACATGATAGGTCATTTTGTGAAGGTTTTTTCAAAACATGATCATTGTTCGGCAGACATTTAGTCCCGGATGTAGTCACAAACCGGGACTAAAAATATTTTCCGCCATTTCCCACCTCTTCCCGCCAAGTTTTCCCGCCCTTTCCTTTCTACTAGAGCTTTTAGTCCCGGATGTAGTCACTAACCGGGACTAAAGATATTTCCCGCCATTTCCCAAAGCTTCACGCCAAGTTTTCCCGCCCTTTCCCTCTATATTTAGGATGATCGTGTCATGGCTATCCACACATCCACACCTTCCTCTCTTAGAACAATGGACAACGCCTACTGGGCCATTCTGACCCTCGAGGAGACCGAGGCGCTGTGCGCCTCCAACTACCCTTGTCTGCCGGGCTACCGGCCGCCCGCCGGCTGGATGCTGAGCGCTGGAGGGGTTCCTGTCCCTCCTGTCCCTCAAGGTTCCGCACGCCAGGCGGCCATCACAAACCACTTCTACCACGAGCTCACGCCGGAGCAGCGGATGGATCCCCAGTGGGATCCCGACAACTACGACACCTGGAATGCCTTCTTCGCTAATAGGCGGGAAAGGGAGCTCGCCAGGTACGAGGGTGATGGCCCGCCACCGGTGAACCACAACGAAGCCGGCCGGCGTCTGTGGTGGGCAAACCGTACTATCATCGAAGTGATGCGCTACATCGCCGGGGGAGACCATCCTCGCCTACGGTGCCCACGAGTCCACCCGCCACAGGCCCCACACTGTCCCGGCGGTAGCTGCATCGTCTTCCAGGAGACCCCTCTCCCACCCGCCGTGAATCCGAGGCTGGAATGGCCCTGGTATATGCCATGGATGGGCTGAGGATCCCCGGAGTGGCAGGTGACGATGACGATGATGATGACGACGACGCTGAAGACCCTGAAGCTGCGTACTATAGGACTAGGCATGATTATGACTAAAGGGGGCGGCTTTAGTCCTGAGTGTTAGCTAGTCCCGGTTTGTCCCGGTTTTTAATATTAATAAATGTCTTAAGTGTTACCTAATAAATAGAGGGAAATGCCTATATAAAGAGAGGGTTCATATTTAGTCCCGGTTGGAGAAACCAACCGCAACTGAAGGGATTGCGGCAGAGTGGGCCAGGCAACACTAATAATAGGGGTGAGTGTCGACATTATGTCGTGCGGCTTGTACCTTGTCCCGGATGGTGTCACCAACCGGGACTAAAGATGAACCTTTAGTCCCGGTTGGAGACACCAACCGGGACTAAAGATGAGTCAGCACTAATAATAGGGGTGAGTGTCGACATTATGTCGTGAGTGTCGACATTATGCTGAGCTGCTTGTACTATAAATATGCATCCTTGTGAGTCCAGTCCTCCAGCCAGTTTGAGGCATCTCCAAGATGGTTTTAGAGAGCAGGGACACCACTACGGCCAGTTTCAGGGAGATGCCGACGGAGCCCAGTCCTCCGGCATCTCCGAGAAACTGGTCATAGAGGCACTCCCTAATATGTGAAATTAGTTAGCTCCGAGGCGTATTGATCTACTTAGTGAAGTTACAAGCTGCAAGATGGTTTTCGAGAGCAGGGACACCACTGCGGCCAGTTTCAGGGAGATGCCGACGGAGCCCAGTCCTCCGGCATCTCCGAGAAACTGGTCATAGAGGCACTCCCTAATATGTGAAATTAGTTAGCTCCGAGGCGTATTGATCTAGTTAGTGAAGTTACAAGCTGCAAGATGGTTTTCGAGAGCAGGGACACCACTACGACCAGTTTCAGGGAGATGCCGACGGAGCCCAGTCCTCCGGCATCTCCAAGAAACTGGTCATAGAGGCACTCCCGGTCCAGCCACAAAACGGGACTAACACTCAAGACATTTATTAATATTAAAAACTGAGACTACAAAACCGGGACTAAAGGCCACAAACCGCGAAAGATATCCTTCGGTCAAGCCACAAACCGCGAAAGACATGAACTAGAGTTACATAATATGAGCATGAACTTCTTGGCATATGTCATTCCTTATGACCGCTTCAGACGTAACCATGGAGCATCTTCTTTACTTAACGGAATGCTTGGGTCAGTTTTCACTGTGAAGGGCGGAATTTCATCAAACTTATTATAATCTTCTGACATGTCTGTCTTGTCCTCGATTCCCACGATGTTTCTTTTCCCTGAAAGAACTATGTGACGCTTTGGCTCATCATATGATGTATTCGTTTGCATATTTTTTCTTTTTTTCGGTCTGGAGGACATGTCCTTCACATAGAAAACCTGAGACACATCATTGGCTAGGACGAATGGTTCATCTCTATAACGAAGATTGTTGAGATCCACTGTTGTCATTCCATACAACTGGTCTATCTTTACCCCTTCCCCATTCAGGTTGACCCATTTGCAGCGAAACAAAGGGACCTTAAAAGAGACTCCATAGTCTAGTTCCCATATCTCCTCTATGTAACCATAATATGTGTCCTTTTGTCCATTCTCGTCTATTGCATCAAAGCGGACACCACTATTTTGGTTGGTGCTCTTTTTATCTTGGGCGATTGTGTAGAATGTATTCCCATTTATTTCGTACCCTTGGAAATTCAATACAGTAGAAGATGGTGACGCGGCCAACAAGTATAGCTGATCTCCAACAGTGGTTTCATTCAAGAGATGTGTCCGCATCCAACCACCGAAAGACTTCATGTGTTCATCTGTAATCCATGATTCAGGCTTCCCCGGGTTTTTGGAGCATACAATATTCTTGTGTTCCTCGATATACGGAGCTGCCAAGGTGGAATTATGTAGAACTGTGTAGTGTGCTTTAGTGAAAGAATCCCCGTCCCTACATATCATTGCTTTCTTTCCCAGCGTGCCTTTTCCACTTAGTCTTCCCTCATGCCGCGAGTCAGAAACACCAATCGGCTTAAGGTCAGGAATAAAGTCAACACAAAACTCAATGACCTCCTCTGTTCCATATCCCTTGGAGATGCTTCCTTCTGGTCTAGCACGGTTATGAACATATTTCTTTAAGACTCCCATGAACCTCTCAAAGGGGAACATATTGTGCAGAAATACCGGACCGAGAATGGCAATCTCTTCCACTAGATGAACCAGGAGATGCGTCATAATATTGAAGAAGGATGGTGGGAACACCAATTCAAAACTAACAAGACATTGTACCACATCCTTCTGTAACCTTGGCAGAATATCTGGATTGATTACCTTCTGAGATATTGCATTGAGGAATGCATACAGCTTCACAATGGGTACTCGAACATTTTCCGGTAGAAGCCCCCTCAATGCAATCGGAAGCAACTGCGTCATAATCACGTGACAGTCATGAGACTTGGTTTTGGAACTTTTTCTCTGCCATATTTATTACCCCCTTTATATTAGATGAGAAGCCCGACGGCACCTTGATACTGTAAAGGACTTCAAAAAAGATTTCCTTCTCTGCTTTGGTAAGAGCATAGCTGGCACGACTTAAGTGACGCCCTTTATCCGTCTTGTTATCTGTATGCATGTTCTTTGGGTCTTTCATAATTTGTTGGTCCTCCCGTGCTTCAGGTGTATCTTTTGTCTTCCCATACACGCCTAGGAATCCTAGCAGGTTCACGCAGAGATTCTTCGTCACGTGCATCACGTCGATTGAAGAGCGGACACGCAGGACTTTCCAATATGGCAGCTCCCAAAATATAGATTTCTTATTCCACATGGGTGCGTGTCCTGTAGCGACGTCGTTCGGAACTGATTGACCGCCGGGACCCTTTCCAAAGATTACTTCTATGTCCTTGACCATACCAAATACATCATCACCAGCAGGGAGTTCAGGCTTCTTCCGGTGATCTGCCTCACCTTTGAAATGCTTGCCTTTCTTTCTTACGGGATGATTGGTCGGAAGAAATCGTCGATTCGCCAGGTACACAACCTTCTTGCATTTATGCAAATATGTACCTTCGGTCTTATCTAAACAGTGGGTGCATGCCTTATATCCTTTGTTTGTCTGTCCTGAAAGGTTACTAAGAGCAGGCCAATCATTGATGGTTACAAATAACAACCCTCGTAGATTAAATGGCTCCTGTTTGTTCTCATCCCACGCACGTACACCTGGTTTGCCCCACAACTGTAAGAGTTCTTCAACTAATGGCCTAAGGTACACATCAATGTCGTTGCCCGGTTGCTTCGGGCCTTGGATGAGCACTGGCATCATAATGAACTTACGCTTCATGCACAACCAAGGAGGCAGGTTATAGATACATAGAGTCACGGGCCAGGTGCTGTGACTGCAGCTTTGCTCCCCAAAAGGATTCATGCCATCTGTACTTAGACCAAACCATAAGTTCCTTGCGTCACCTGCAAAGTCTGGGAAGTCTCTCTCGATTTTTCTCCACTGTGACCCATCAGCAGGGTGTCTCAACTTCCCGTCTTTCTTACGGTCTTCTTTGTGCCATCGCAACAACCTGGCATGCTCTTTGTTTCTGAACATGCGTTTCAACCTTGGTATTATAGGAGCATACCACATAACCTTAGCAGGAACCCTCTTCCGGAGGGGCTCTCCCTCAACATCACCAGGGTCATCTCGTCTGATCTTATACCGCAACGCGTTGCATACCGGGCATTTATCTAAATTCTCATACTCCTTACCGCGGTAGAGGATGCAGTCATTAATGCATGCATGTATCTTTTGCACATCTAATCCCAGAGGACAGAGAGTCTTCTTTGCTTCGTAGGTACTCTCGGGAAGTTCGTTATGTTTTGGAAACTTCGGCTTCATTATTTTCAGCATCTTTTCAAATGAGGAGTCAGTTAGACCACACTCTGCCTTCCATCGCAACAATTCCAGTGTGGTACCGAGCTTTGTGCTGCCATCTTCACAATTTGGGTACAACAATTTCTTGTGATCTTCTAACATGCCCTCTAACTTCAACTTCTCATTTTCTGTTTCACAGTCTCGCTTTGCATCAGAAATGACCCTACCAAGTTCATCAGCCGGCTCATCTGATGCCCGTTCTTCACCTCTTTCCTCTCCATTGTCTTCCATTGCAGTATCACTGTATTCAGGAAACATATGATGATAGTTGTTATCATCATCTTCTTCTTCACCATCTTCCATCATAACCCCTCTTTCCCCGTGCTTGGTCCAGCAATTATAGTTGGGCATGAAACCTTTCATAATCAGGTGGCCGCGAATGATTTTTGAGGAAGAGTACTCCTTGTTGTTCCGACATTGAACACATGGACAACGTATAAATCCATTCTCTTTGTTTGCCGTAGCCACATCGATAAATTTATCCACGCCTTTGATGTACCCGGCTACCCGCCGGTCACCGTACATCCATTCCCGACCGTTCATCTGCATCATATAAGTAAGTTTATCAAAAAACAGGACATCATAAATAGTGAAATAACCAATTCACACCGACACATGAATTGTATCAATGACCTAGAAAAGATAAGATTGCTAACCTGGATCGAGGGAAATAAAGAGGAGAAAGCTCAAGTGCGTCTCGGACACCTTCTATATTTTTGTTCTATGAGAAATTCAACGGGATTATTCACTCAAACATTTCAACAAACACCTTCAATGCATGCATGAGAAAAAACTAGCACACCCCCTCACACCTTCCACCATTCGAAAAAACAGAGTGGGGGCAGAGGGGGCTGGGGCGTTGCATTTATAGAGGGCAGGGGTCTTTAGTCCCGGTTGGAGCCAGCAACCGGGACTAAAGGTGCGTGCCACGCCACGTGGCTGTGGCCAAACCTTAAGTCCCGCTTGGTGGCTCCAACCGGGACGCATGCCCCCTTACCAACCGGGACGCATGCCCCCTGGCCCCGTGCCCGCTCCAACCGGGACGCGTGCTAGCATTAGTCCCGGTTGGTGGCACAACCGGGACTAATGCTCCGAGGGGTCGCGAATGGATAGCCCTTTTTCCTCTAGTGATCCCATTATCAGTCCCCAGCTCACACAGAAACCTCCAACTTAAGAACTCCACACGCAACATCTCAATCAGTAGCGCATGATCGAGCACGGCCCAGCTGCGCCGGATCTTGCGTGGGCCCTTTGTTGGCTTGTCCAATCCGCATGTTTGGTCCTCATCTTTTGTACACATCTTCGTTGGCTCGCTATTTCAGATCCGTTGCTTTGCTCTTTCTCCGCTAAACCATCTTTATTGCTATTTTTCTGTTCCAAGAGAAGTTATCATCATATGGCGTGTGCTCAAAGTCAGATGTTGTCGAGCATAGACTCTTTAGCGCCGACATGATGTTGATGTCGACCGGAATAGAGAGGTGCTCAAGAAGTCTAGGATTAGATCAGATTTTTCTTAGAGATAGGTGTAGTTTTAGGTTTTAGAGGTAGATCTGCTGAATAGAGAGGGGCTCAAAACCCTCTATGTTATTAGCATATGCTACCTCTAATTTAATGATTAGAGAGGGGCTAAAATCCAGTGTAATATCATATTATGTAATGAATATTTTATATATAAATAAAATGGAATGTTCGAATTGCAATAACATTAGCAATGTAAATCAGTTATTTTTAATGTAATTAACTTTTAGAGATGTTGGACGATATAATACAGCAAATAATGTGTGCGGTTACACGGCACTAAATTTCCACTGGCACACAATAATTGTCGCAATTTTAGTTTAATTTTGAACTAAAACCAAGACATTTATTTTGGAACAGATAAAGTACCTCTTATTATTCATTTTTGTAGTACATGGGGGACTTTGCACCAAACTTCACCTTAGTTTCAGATTTTTGAATATAAGAAATACCACTCTAATACCCTAGAGTTGGAAATAATTAATGGATGTATGATTAGATTGTACAACTGTAGGAGCAGTTTGATATCGTAGTGGATATTTTTTAGATAAATGAGTCTAACTTTAAACTAATACGGCAAAGATTGGCAAAAGACTACTTTTTCTTGCTAGAAGTCTAACTTTAAACTAATACCGCGAAGATTGGAAAAATATAACTTTTTCTTGCTAGTGCACACAGTTGGTGGAACCACACTTTCGTGGAATAAGGAAAGCGTCATTATTTGTGTTTTCGTCGCACTCGAGGTGTCACGAGAGCGAGTTTCATGGTATATGCAAGAATTGCGGTGGTTTAGATGAAAAATTATTTGGCTTTGTAAATAATGGATCTTTATTAAAAATTGCAGCTAACTACATCAAAGTAAATAATTGGAAGTAAATGATATTTTTGGCAACAAAGAAGCTAGCCGTGGAGTGATTTAGTTTATGATAATATTGAATGTGCCTTTGTGTAACTGTAGTATAGTGCTATCCTTCCGATTAAGTGTTCGGTAGGCGAGTCATGCTTGAATAGCCAAACTCCTCCTGTCAGGACTGTTTGAATGTATTGCCATGTCTTCGGTCACCATTATCAATGGCCTACTTAGCAATTAGACGGGACCAATGCTCTATGCATTGTGGTTGCTTGTTCTCCTCTTGCTGTTTGCGCCCCTCATTGATATAAACATATGTCACATGCATGTCGTGATTCGCTGAGAAATAAGTGTTTCCCCATCCCGTAATTTAGTAACAAGCATTATAAAAACATGGACATTCAACCTAGTAACCAATCATCAAAGTATTTTCAGAAATATGTAAATAAGGAATGTTTTTTTTTTGAAAATATGCGTTTTTATTACTTTGAGTAATGTTTACACCCGTCCTCTGCATAATTAAGATACACACAGCCGAACAATCCACACGACTAGAGAATAAAGAAAGTAGACCAATATTACACATAACGCAATCAAAATAAATGGCCTCGCGCTATGACATATCAATCTGCAAATCACACGGCTATCCCTCGCCGTGTACACCCCTCCATAAACAAGTCGCGAAACTCCATATATTAAAGAATAGTTCATGATCGGAGGATAGTCGTGGACCGATACATAACTTGCAGAGAAGAAGACACAATATTATTAAAAATCTTGACATTTTTACATAGCCATAGCGACCAAATAATGGCAAGCGCTCCCACCCTAAACAAAGTCTTGTATTTATCATCTACCCCATATAATAAGTTATGAAATTGGCCACCGAACGTGGGGGAGATAAACCAGAGGCTATTTAGATGATTGACCATATAGAACGAGCAAATTTACAATGGAAGAATAAATGACGGATTATTTCATCATGATGACAGGAACGCATTGTGTACTTCTATGTCAATTACTCTTTACAAGATTATCTTTTATAAGGATTACTCTCTTATGGAGATACCATGCGAATATCTTTGTCTTTAAGAGTATTTTCATCTTCTAAAATTTACTATTATCATCGACTGGAATATTAGGTTTAATCAACGCTCTATATAATGAGTCAACTGATAATTCACCACTTTCTAGTAATTTCCATTTGAACTCGTCCAAACCGTCCGATAGTTGCATCGTGGATAATCGTAATAAAAGATTGTTTCAAGATACCAGTCGAGGACCTATGAGACTCCTTCTGAAAGACACATTAGAAGGATTAGATTCAATTAGTTTGGAAAGTGTATCCCCTTTGTGTTTAACAGTCGGATATATAGCTAGATATTATTCATAAAGAGAAGTTTGGTAAAGTCACTTATCTTCCTAGAATCTAATTTGCGATCCATCATTAATATTGAAAGTACCAAAACAAAAGAAATGTTTTTTGGACGCCATTAGTCCCGCCTAAATATGTGAATCACGGGGTTTCCATACCATTTGAGACACATATTTGGAGCCCACATATTTCCGCCAAAGAATGGTTTGCACGACATCATCATCGGTCTGTAGTTTGAAAAGCCATTTCCCAGAAGCGCGGTATTTTTCACTTGCAAATCATATATGCAAGCATTACGTATTCTTTTGGCCGGCAGACCATATTCCATATGGCAAGTCGATATTTCTTGTTTTCACTATCCCCTGCCAAAAGAATCTTGAGCGGAAATAATCCACTTTATTCAACACACCTTTTGGTAACTAGAAAAAATGAGATCATATAGGGTACCATGTTGGTGAGTACTGAATTAATGAGTACAAGTCTTCCCCAAGGAATAGTAATTTACCTTTCCTACTATTAGGATGTTTTTAGTGTCTCTCCTCAACGAGTTTTCATTTAGCAATTGTGAGATAAAAATAGTGAATCGATATTTCCAATTAGTTGATTGGAAATTGCCCCTGGCCATAGCCGAATAATTATGCAGATAACTGGGCCTGATTTTTTAGCCTCTTCAAAACAATACAAATAACTCTTCTGGAAGATAATTTTCAGTCCAGAAAGTTGCTCGAATGCTGATAGTATTAATTTCAGATTCTTAGCTTTCTCCATATCGTGTTCCATAAATAAGATTATATATATTATTAGCGTATTAAAAAATAGAAAGTCCGCCATCAACAAGATATGGAACTAGTCCTTCAATTTGGTCATCAGCTTTGGCTCTCGATAAGAATAGTCAATATATCAGCCACTATCTGTTCGCTGATGCTGACGAGCGACCATGGTCTAGCCCAATTCCTCGGACGCGTCCTCCAGATCCTCTAGCGCTTCTTTGTTTGTAAGATATGTCGCATCCTGTCCCTCCGAATCCAAGCCCAAGCACTAAAAGCGCGACCAAGATGTCGCCGCTGGCGAGCACGAAAGTGGCGATCGGCCTCCGGGCGCAAGGGTGTAGCGCCCCCGACCTTTCATTCCCCCTAGCAGATCCTTAGTCGGCGGGGCCAGCACCTCCGACGTAGTGGATGTAGAGCTCAGACGTTGCCTTAGCAGTCGTGGTTAAGGCTGATGACTTGCTTCATCCACGCAACCTGGTTGTCCCGGTTGATCGGGAATCTCACCAATCCCTTATGTCTAAAATGATCGGGGATTTAGCCACGCAAGATGCCAATAATAATCAAACAAAAAAATCATCTCGCTTTTACTGTAGGAATCCACAATGAGATGTATGATAAATTGAGGAAGGCTTTCTCCTCACCTCTAATCTCCAGGTCCTCACAAAGCAGGGAGGGTCATCGCTCGCCTATTGAGCACCAAATTCATGACAAAAAGAAGAGAAGACAAGATAGTCCGAGTAACTCATCTCCTCCATGTTCGGCGGCCAATGTTTTTGTAACTGGTTATATGGGATTGATGATAAAGATAGGACTTTGTTTAGGATAGGAGTGTTTACCATTATTTGGTCATTATGGTTATGTAGAAATAACAAGATTTCTAATAACATTGTGTCTTCTCCCTTGCAGGTTATTTATTGGGCCACGGCTATCCTCCGATCATGGACTATTCTTTAACGTATGAAGTTTCATGACTTGTTTGTAAAAGGGTGTATGCGATTGGAGGACACGGCGATGGATATTTTCTCCCGATATGGTTGACCATGTGATTTGCGGACTGAACTTACATAGCTCGAGGTTGTTTATTTTGTTTGTGATTTTTGTAATTTTAGTCTACTTTCTTTATTCTCGAGCTGTGTGGTTTGTATGGCTATGTGTATCTTAGTTATGCAGAGGTCGAATGTAAATATTTATTATCTATTATATATACTAAAAGCAATATAAATGTGTTTTTCGAGGCACCAGGTTGATCCATATCATCTAAATTATTTAGATAGTTAGATATATAATTAACGGATGAGATTAAAAGATCTATAAGTTACCTGCATACAAATATATAGTACGATTCATGTCCTACGTCTTATACCAGACACGTTACTAAGGGCATGTATAATGCTAGAGAAGGCGGATCTTCTCTTAGTCCTCCACGTAATTTAGAGAAGGTAACAAAAATAAGTTGTACAATGGATTATCTTTTATTGTCATCTCTAAGAATTAATGTGAATTGACTAATTATAGACATAAGCTACAATGGAGAAAAATAGTTTTCTCTTATTTTTAAGGAATCATCTCTTAGCTAAGGGAAGACAATATTTTCTTTCTTCATTCTCTCTCTTCCAACTAAATGAAAATCCGACGTGGCAACTATAAGAAAAGGCTGACGTCACCGTATTGTATGTGCCCTAAGAGATAGATTAGTTGATTGTCCTACGTCCTATACCAGACACGTTACTAAGAGATAGATTAGTTGTCCCGATTTAAACCGACATATAATAGAAGAAAAAATACGTGCTATAAAAGATTGGAGGTGCTAACGTGTTGCAGCCCGTGCGTTCAAAAAAAAAACGTGTTACAATCCGTACTAGAAGAAAATCAGGGCAACACGACAGCGAGGGTGTCATGCATGTGCTGACATCATAGATGACATCGGCTGATTCACACAATAAATGATATTTAGTTAAATTAAATTGCTTCCTAATACGTATCCCCATTGGTGGCCGGGTACAACTAGCTTCCTAATACGTATTCCGTCCTCCATCTCCATTTTTGGTGATTTTTGCCTTCGAGAAAGCTTAAAATAATACGAAAAAATATTTGCATGTGGCCAAAGACTTGCACCACCCATATGAAAAGTTTCAATCTCGAATTTCTTATATATCAGGCACAGCAAAAAAGATAAATTTTGATGCATTTTGTATTTTTGCACGATTTTTTATGCCAAAAATCGTGTGAAAATATCTGAAATTTTTAATGCACGAATAGTATACATACGAAATGCATCAAAATTTATATGATTTTTGGCCCAAAATACAACGTATGTTCACACGATTTTTGGCACACGCGTAATATATATGATAATCTACATGCACGTATTTTTCGTATTTTCCAATCTATAATTTTGATTTTTTTTAAGTTTTAAAGAAAAAATAAAGAACTCAGTATAGCCCGGGTCCCATTACGCCGCTGTCCACATCACACCCCTTATAAAAACTATAATAAGACCTGCTGCTATTACATGCATGTTAGGATTGTACTAATATATAGAACATGTACACGTATTCGGTGACAACACAAATAGTACACGTGTAACATATGATTTTGAAAATCTAAGGATGTAGTTTACAAAAATAAGAAAAAGATATGAACACAATTGGTTTTTATTTTACCGCCTCTCGAGCTCTCACCCGGAGTCTACCATCGGTAGAACCCTATATTTGTGTTAACCGCTCAGGGAGTGGGACACACTTATATTCAAATTACCATTTGAATTTTTTTGTAAAAGAAAAATGTAGCGAAACATGGTGGTGAGGTTTAAATCATCTATTATAAAGTATTGTCTAAGCCTTTCTCTAACATGTTTCTTTAAAAGACTAATATAGACATTTAATGATTTTATAGGATGCAAAAGAAATGGGGGATAACATTGACAAAGAATGATATTAGGCCCAAAAGAAATGGTTTAGATACTATAGATAAAAGAATGACTGAGATTTTAGCCATGGATGAAGAAAAAAAAAGGATATTCAGATAGAAAGATATCTTTTGATATTCATAAAGCGTCATGTCGTACTATAACACCTATATTGTTATGGAGGCATACACTTCTCTGACACATGGAAATTGCAACCATGCGATTTTTTTAATACAGTATAAAATCTAAAATTATGTACATATTAAGTAATTTTTAAGTAGTTTACAGAGATCTCAATTTACGTACAGATAAAATAATTTGGCACCTCACAACTACAAAAAATAAATTGGTCAGGTTAAGTGTGAAGATTAAATCTGATCACTTTTTCCATCTATATACTCCCTCAATCTCAAAATATAAGGCGTCTAAGGATTAGTCAAAAGTAAAATCCTACTAACTTGGACAAAATATTTAGGTAAAAATATCTACATTTACAATATTGAATAGATACATTAAGAAAATATACTTTATGGTTAATCTATTGATATTGC
This sequence comes from Avena sativa, assembly GCA_916181665.1. Classification (NCBI taxonomy): domain Eukaryota; kingdom Viridiplantae; phylum Streptophyta; class Magnoliopsida; order Poales; family Poaceae; genus Avena; species Avena sativa. Next base: position 12,867,376 of record OV702300.1, on the reverse strand, counting down.
TTCAGTTTTGTAAATGTTCATATTTTTATGTATAATCTTGATCAAACTTAGAAAATATTAAATTTTGACTAAATGTTAGGCGTCTTATATTTTGGGATGGAGGGAGTACAAGTCAAGACATGTACATAATATCTTAATCTTCGATTAATGAATTTAACACTAGCAAAGAAGTGAGGCAATGTCACTTTATATTAACAAAATGGATGTACCAACCAGGTTTAATTATTCACGGATGTTTTAATTCTCCTTCAAAAAAATCACGGCAGGTTCCTCCCTTAATGCATTCTTTAAAAAATTAACACTACCAAATAATTGTTAATCACCTAAGATATTTAGAAACCCTTCATGAAGCTTGCAAGATTATAATAAAAAGGATAAGTGGATAAAAATACAAATATAATTTATATGTAATGAAAACCTATATTACCCTTTTAAAGAATTTAGATCAATAACTATATTGGCTCAGGGCTTATAGCTCCTATGCGACGTCTTTACGTGGAATTGGAAGGAACACGACATCGTTGAAAAGAATAGCTCGCATACGACACTTCTAAAGTGGCAAATAGCTCCCGTGCGACACTTCCACTTAACCCCACGAGACCGTTAACGAATTCGAATCAGCTGAGCACAGTAGGACCCACAGCCTCTCCACGTCACGGCGGAACTCACCTGATGTGCACCTCATATCGTGGGACCCATGTTGTGGTTGAAGAGAGACGTTGGCCCCGATCCGTCCCCGCACCCGAGCACTCCCGCCACCGTTCCAGCATCTCATCCCCTTCCGTTTTCTTCTCCGGCGAGCAAGTGCGGCAACGCCAGCGAGGGATGTTGAGCTCTGCTTCAGCCTCCCACCGCTCATGGCCTCGGTATGGTGTGGTGCCAATGAGGAGGTTCCCCGATTGCCCCCATACCGCGCCCCTGAAGCGGCTTGTCACATCCACCGACAAGAACGGCAACATTGGTCGATAATTTGTAAAGTGTGAGAGCAAGTTCGAGCCGTGAAAGGTGAGATCTGAGTGTTCCGAGCGCCACTTTCTCGCTTTTCTTTCGAAATTTCATGCATTTCATCGAATTTGGGATTTAGGGTTCATCTCTGCGATTTCAGGAACTGCCAAAATATGGGCATTTTGAGTGGCTTGATGAGTACATCGAACGAATTGGGGTGGAGGTAACATCCCGGGAGCTCGAAAACCCGTCCGTGGTGGATCAATTGGGATGTGGCAACCCCATTTTCGCTGATACTACGGTGGATACGGAAGTGAAGGCCGAGCTGAAGAAGATGAACAAGCAGCTAAGGAAAATCATCAAATTGAAGAAGCAGGACAATCTGATGGCCGATTTTTTTATTTTTGTGTAATTTCTCTCGAATTAGTTTATCTCCTAATCATTAGTCATTAGACAGCGCAATCAGTGTTCGAGTGATGCTTTGTAATGGGGTAATGGTCTATGTCTTTGGCTTGAATAAAATGCAACACAAATTCGGGCTAATTTTGAGTTGCTCTGTTTTCGAAATCAGTGTTCCTTCAGTTTCGTCAGTGTTCCTTCAGTTTTATCAGTGTGCAGGGGGCGCCCGTGTGCAGGGGAGGGGGAGGGGTTGAAAAGTTAAAAAAAATTGACGAGGAGTGATTGAAAAAGGCTAGGCCCAAATAGAACTTAGCTAGGCCAAAATGGTCATATCCAGGCCCAATAGTAACTAAATGTTGATTGGGCAAAAAAATGGTACTCACGTTACAGTCTAAATAGGGACGTGTGGATCTGCAGATACTCGTACTCAGGTCGCAATCTTTTATTTTTTGCGAAAGTAAATATATAAATAAAGTCCAAGGGCATCCATTTAACTAACATAACTTGGGCGCCCCTTTAACTTATGTAAATATGTAAATGTCTTGTTTGAAAATGAACCATGTGTTGTTTGAAAATAATCAACCATCATAACGTTAACTTATTCTTCCTTTTGAGTTTTTCTAATTTCACTCATTTTATAAATTATTGCACGAGTATTATATGAGAACTTGTTTTTGTGTCTTTTGTTTTATGCACTTGTTGTTTTGGGTGTTTTGACAAATGACAATACAATAAAACACAGATTACAATAAAACACGGGATAGATAATATATTAGATAACATTTATATTAGATAGCCCGATGACATTGTGATAACATTACAATAAAAAGAAAAGGGGTACAATAATATAGAAGGGAAGGGCAACTAGGCGCCTAAACCCTGGGCTAGCCCCTAAACCCTAACCCTAGCTACCCTAATCCATCGGCGGTGGAGGCGGTGCCGGTGCCGCCGCCCTCCGAGCCGCCGCAGCATTCCAATCCGCCAGCCTCTCCCGCTGCTCCTCCTCGAAGGCCCAGCGATTGGCCTCCCGTCGTTCCTCGTCCTCCCGTCTGCGCCTTTTCTTCAAGGCGCGCTTGGCCCGCTTCTCCTCCCACTTGGCGTAAGCAGCCTCCTCCTTTGCCTCCTGCTTCTCCGCCGCCTTCCAGTACTCTTCGGAGGGGCCGTCGTCGGGGAGGTTGCCGCCGCCAGGGAGGGAGTTGTGGACGAAGGGGCCCTCCGCCCAGGGGCAGGGCGGGGCTTTGCGTCGCACCCCCCTTTTTGCCACGCTTGGGGCGCGTGGGCGCCTCCTGCTCCCAGACCTGCCTATGGTCCGGGTGGTTGTCCTCGTCGCTAACTTCGCCGTCGGAAAGGAAGCGGAGGAAGGAGGTCGCCATGGTAGAGTGTTTTGGGGCTGGGAGGAGGCAAAGGGACAGGCTCGAGGTTGAAGTTGAGGGGCAAGAAGAGATGAGGAGGCAAAGGCGTTTTGCCTATTTATTAAGGGCGGGGCGTGAAGGGCGGCGTGGGAATCCAGCATTGGCGCAGCCGCGTGCCCTGCGTTACGTGTAGGCAGCGGGCGTAGCCGCGTGCGTGATCAATGCGGTCAGTGCAAAAAAAATTGCTAGGATGAGACGTGACCCCTGCACCGTCGCACCCGCCGCTACATGCATGCATGCATTAATGCGAAAGAGAGAAAAAACATCCAAGGTAGTTGTTCATTGGCAGTGAAAAATAAAAGAGAAAATAGAATTTGGCCTTGAATTACTCGGTAAAAATGCAAGAATCTAGTACCAAGGTACTCGTTCGTTTTTACACACCGCAATGCAACAAACTCAGTTCGTTTTTACACACACAAGAAAAATCGGTGGGAGTAATCAGAGGGATGTCAATTGGAGGGAATAGAGGGAGTATGAAACTAAGTTTATAATATTTTAGATTTTGATTTTTTTCTTATATACGTAGTCAAAGTTGATATTTTAGATTTATCAATATTGACTTTTTCTATGGTGCATAAACCGGATGGGAGTAAGTTTGACTGAAGAAAGTTGTTGAACGTATACTTATTTAATGCAACGAAGGGAGTAAATACGCTGCAGCGTGTTGCACGCAAAATAGCTAGACTGCGACGCGAGAGGCAGCTGCATGTATGGTGCAGCCCGCCCCGCCCAGCGCCCTCGTATGCCACGCTCGATCCAATGGTCAATTGAGTGTGCCACGTTGTACGTTATATTTATTACATATTTTAGATTTTGATATTTTTTTTAGGCTGATCATAGTGACATGCATACTCCCTCTGTCCATAAATAAGTGTACGTTTGGCTTCAAAATTTGTCCACAAAAAGTGTACTTCTACCTTTCCAATGCACTTTAAAGTAGAAAAAATTAGTGACATACATATGTTACTAGTGTAAGTTACTACTCCATAGTGCAAAGTAACATAGATGTGGTATCATGCAAAGTCTCATTTATTAAAATGTAGACTCATTCTGTCTTGAAATTTATGATGTTATGGTAACATTGCTAGTTACCACAAACCTCTCTCATCATTTAATTGCATGTCATGTCATCTAAATGCTTAGTTAACAATACATGTAGGACAATGTTACTATCCAAGTTACCCACTATGACTAGCCTTATATACATAGTCAAAGTTTATAAATATTGATTTTTTCTATGGCGCATGAACCTGAGGGGAGTAAGTTTGACTGAAGAAAGTTGTTAGACGTACACTTATTTAATTCGACAGAGGGAGTAAATACGCTGCAGCGCTGTTGCACGCAAAATAGCTAGACTGCGACGCTAGAGGCAGTTGCATGCATGGTGCAACCCTCCCCGCCCAGCGCTCTCGCATGCCACGCTCGGTCCAACGGTCAATGGAGTGTGCCACGTTGTACCTGCTTAGCCGCGAAATTCTTCTAAGAGACGCCAACCAATCAGCTTGCAGAACAAGCCCTTCCACGCATCGCCCAGAGCCACCCGCGAAATCCTTCTAGAAGACGCGATCGAACGGCCACAGTGTCGCGCTAGGGTTAGATCTACGTTCCTCATTCGGCCATACAGTTAGCTGGGTTTAGGATGCAGTCAACGGGGTTTCACAAGTTTGACTAGACATTCAAATGTGCATAACTAATTCAAAAAAAATCAAAAAATACAAAACCTTCGCATGGTTCCATGTTATGTGACATAGTTGTGAGGAAAAATATCAAACTTGGTCTATTGATCATATTTCAAAAAACCCTTCACAAAATGACCAATCTCCTCCGAGGTTTTTTGGCTTTCGGGTCAAATGACCAATGATATGGCTAGAATCAAGGCATAGTTTGTGATAATGTGCCCATATTGGGCATGCATGTGTATAATGGGATGACTAACAATGTTGTAGTACAAAGTTTTCCTTTTCTACGCACAGAAAATCCATTTTCTATTTTCTGAGTGCCGAAAGAGGGGGGATTTGTGAAGCAACCACCAAATTGAAGTTTCAAAATGGTAACATCCTATTTTTTTAAAAATACTAGACCACCTAGCATGTACAATTTCCCAACTTGAGTATCTCAAACCTTTTATTCCATCCCTGGTGAAAAAGACAAATCCTGCCGAATCGGTTGGAAGTGGGTAAGATATGAACTACAGGTACATGATTTCATGCTGATGATTTTTTGTAAAAATCATTTTTAGGTTCACAACATGCTATTTCATTAGAGATCCGGTGCTAGTTTTGTGAGCCTCAGCCCCTAGCTAAGAATATTTATGAAAACCCTTCAAAAAGTTTGACCAGACATTCAAATGTGCATAACTAATTCAAAAAAAATCAAAAAAATACAAAACCTTCGCATGGTTTCATGTTATGTGACATAGTTCTGAGGAAAAATACCAAACTTGGTTTTAGAAATGGTCGAATAAAAACTTGCTTAGAAATGGGGTGGTTTACCCTAGCTTTGGAGCCCATTTCTACCACATTTTGGGTGACGGTGAGTTGTACTTCACAAAAGGGATCAGGGTGAGGATGAGTTGTACTGTACCTATGAGAAAAACGTTGGAAGCTCATACAAACATAAAAAAGTGACATAGCTACATTTGTTGAAATTTAAATTTACCATCATATTTGAATTTTGTCCAAATTATCAACAAGTGACAAATTATTATAATAACAAATGTTTACAACAACAACAACTGCCAAATTATTACAATAACAAATGTTTACAACAACAAGTGCCAAATTCAAAGTCTATTTCTTTTGGCTCTTCTTACCCCTCGTTTTCTTCTCCTTCACAAGTTTCACACCACACAACAGGTTTATGCTCTTATTTTTCTTACCATTACCATATGGCCTCACCACAGCACGTCCAAAAGTCTCCTTGCCTCCTACACCTCCTCAACAACACAATCTGGCACCAGAGCCTCATCAACATGGTCACTTTGCACCAGAGCCTCATCAACATGGTCAGTTTGCACCAGAGCCTCAACAACGGGCTCATTTTGCACCAGAGCCTCAACAACAGGCTCATTTTGCACTAGAGCCTCAACACCATGCTCATTTTGCCCCTCATTTTGCACAAGAGCCTCAACAACAGGCTCATTTTGCACTAGAGCCTCAACAACATGCTCATTTTGCCCCTCATTTTGCACCAGAGCTTCCAAATCAAAAACGGTGTGCCCTAAAGCCTCAACAGTTTGCACATCATCCGCCAAAACAAGTTCAGATTGCACCTTAGCAGCACCAAACATGATCTGGTTACTTCTCTTCTTTCTTTGGCCATTGATTCTTGCCCTTTTCACTGGCCAGCATTCGTCAACAACAAGAGGTGGGCCTTTTTCTCCACGCTTCCTTCTGAAAACAAGCAAGTTAGCTGGGGGAGAAAAATCATCAACAAGAAATGGGATAGATTTTGAATGAACATACTTTGTCTTTTCAGTAGTGTATCTGCACTTGGTAGAGCCAGCTCGGTGTCCAAGTTCTTCACAGAGTTTGCATCTATTCTTGTTACCTTTTTGGGCCCTTTTTGGCTTGGAATATTTCTTTCCCTTCTTGCTGCTCCCACCTTTCTCAAACCAAGCCTTGAATCTACTCTGCTTGGGCCTGCCAGCCTTTCTTTTCATCAAAGGAGGACACAAGGAGAACTGAATGTTCACTTCAGGCCACTGAGACTGATCTGTAAGTGCTGGAATTGGTGTTCCATATGCAGCCTTGAATTTTGCTACAGAATAATACTCATGCAAATATGGGTACATATTTAGCTTGTGTTTGGAGGCCAAGAAAAGTATGGCATGCTCACAAGGCTTCCCAGTGTGTTGCCAATCAAGGCATGTGCATTCATGCAATTGAGTGTCAACAACATGCCTCCTGCCAGTCTTTGTATCTCTGACTTCAGCACCCCACAATGAGGATTTCTCAACACGCAAATGTGCAAGATTTCTGCTCCTGTTGACCACCTGCTGCACAACATCAGGAAGCTTATCTCCTTAAAGAACATCACCAAGCCTTCTTCTCAATTCCCACAACCTCATGATCATGATCCTGATCTGGTCAACCATGTCATGGACAGGCAAGTTTTTTAACTCCTTCACTTTGTTGTTGAAACTTTCTGCCAAATTATTGTTGATATGATCACATTTGATGGCAGTGTTAAAACCAGACCTATACCATAAAAGATAATGGTAGGTTTCCAACCATGTAAAAAACTTTATCCTATCCTCCTCAGAGCATGCCGCCTTAATCTTCTCAAGGTGATATGAATGTGTCTGTCTGGTGTAAGATCTTGCTGCTGGCCACATGCGTCCAAAATCATCTCCTCTAAATTTTTTGATCAAATTCATCCACATATGGCCGAAGCACTCCCTCTGCTCAGCATGAGGGAAAACAATCTTCACTGCATTTTCTAAACCTTTACATGCATCTGTGTGCACTGCCAATGGAGAGACTGGCCCTATGCATCTTTTCAACTGCATCATGAACCATGTCCATGATGCCTCTGTCTCAGATTGAAACATGCCAATAGCTACAAGGAACATCCAATTGTGTCCATCTAAAGCATTGCATGCTGCTAGTTGACCATTCCACTTTCCAGTCAAGAAAGATGAGTCTATACTCAAATATGGACGGCACCCTGCTTTGAAGCCATCGATGCAAGGCTTTAAAGCCATGAAGAATTTAGAGAAGAAGACTTTCCCATCAGCTGTTACCTTAGTATCTATCTCCACAACACTTCCAGGTGACCTCTTCTCTACTTCTGCTTTGAAGTTATAAAGCATTCGAAAGGTATTTGCCCAATCACCATATAGCTCTTTCATTGCCCTTTGCTTTGCCTTCCACACTGTAGTATAATTCAGCTTAATGGGGTACTGCTTTTCCAAGTATATTTTCAGTCTCTTTGCAGTGTTGTTTGGTGTTGTGGCTAAAATGGGCTTGATCTTTTCTGCAACCCATAATTGTGATGTCATCTTTGTAACTGTTTGAGAACTTGTAATGCAAGTATGAGGTTTTGGAATTTGATTCACTCTTATTGTCCTTCCATCATGTTGGCGTCTAGCAGACATATACCACTTGCAAGGCTTGGCACCACCATAATAACCTACACATTTTGCATAAAACTTCTTTTTATCAGTCCACATAGTCTTGGTAGCAAACTCACGTTTGACTGCATATGTCCTGAAACACATCCTGAAATCATATATGCTTGGAAACAATCTCACAACTTCAATAACTGGGTCCTCTTTATCATAAACTGTTACTAGATCATCATCATGTGCATCATCTACATGAACTGCAACATTTTTCAACAACTCTAGATCTATATCTGCCTCTTCATCTCTTAAATGGTTGTCACAATCATTTGCAGCTTCATCCCTCTTCTTCTCCTTGTCTCTGTCATCTATAGGAATGCCAAAAATCTTTGGCATTTCAATGTCATCTATTGGTGCAATGACCAAATCAGTCCGGTCATGTATCTCAACTGAATTCCAGTCAACAGTTACAATCCTTTGTGCATTAGCACCTGCAGCATCCCCTTGTGCAATAGCATCATCCTCCACTGTTAACACTTCCAACTCAGTAAGTATAGGCATTACATGCCTTTGTGTAGCCCAATCATCCTCGACCATCTAAGCAGCCAACTTTGAGGCCACATATCCAACCCTCGAATCAGGTTTCAGATCAATGAGCTCTGCTAAAAACAAAACAGTTTTGTCTGTCCAACCGTTTCGCTCATCGATTTCATCAACTATATGTTCCCCTGTCTCAACCCTAACATAGTCACATTTGCAATTATCAAATCGTAACAAAGAAACTTCTTGCTCTGGGCCCCAAACCACACTATCCCCAATTTTTTCCACCATTTTCTGCACCACCTCCTCTCCCATGTTTATTAGCTCTTGGGGATCAACATGTTCTAATTCCACCTCCCATTTAACAATTGTCTCTATCTCAATGAGCTGTGTGCAGCCATCAACTAAAACAGCCCTAGAGGGAAAGAAATTGATGCGAAATTCGAAGGTTTGGCGCGCAACATCGCCTCCCCTGTTTTTGGCGGGCACTGTGAGCTAGCGGAAGCGAACAAAGAGCTCAACCTTAGAGAAATTAAGTCCAGAGATACGGGATGTACTGATTAGAAGTCCCCTCTCCATGCTCCATCTCGTTCTCCCTCGCCCCGTTTAGCACACCCTCGCCTCCACAATCTAGCATCAATGGGCACGCTCAGATCTCGAATTGAGAAGAATGGGAGAGGAATTAGCTTTCAAATGGCACTCACCACCTTCGCCGTCAAACGAAAGCGCCGCCGCCTAAATTAATTGCAGTGTCGCCGCCGCTTGCGCTGAGAACGATGGGTGAGGTCCGCCGCCGCCGTCGGGGAAGCTACAGTCAGTGTGACGCGCACTCTTGGTCAAAAGCGGTTGGTTTGACTGGCTTGACTGGATGTCCCAACCAACCGGTTTGGCTTAACCCTAATCTTGGAACAAAGTTAAATGTGTCCTTAACGACCGTTTTATGGCCCGTGTGGCCCTGGGATATTAGCTGCCTCACAACTGTCGCATGCGAGCTATTCTTTTCAACGATGTCGTGTTTCTTCCAATTTCGCGTAAAGACGTCGCATGGGAGCTATAAGCCCATTGGCTCATGAGGTGTTAAAACTGTTGAATAAAGCATGCCTCTCGTACACCCACGAAGGTTAGAACTAGAGTTTTTGTTATTTTTTTTAAATAGTACATTTTTTATTCAATTTTATAAATAATACACGAAACGGGGAATTTGCAAATATAATTGCCCGTCTTCTTTTCAAAAGACGACGGGGGTTGTTCTTCTTTTAAAAAGACGACGTGTTTCATCTTTGTTTAAAAGGACGACTGCCCCAGACTGTCGTATGTTCGAAAGAAGAAGGAGGTGGTCGTCTGTTGGAAAGACGAAGGATGGTGTCGTCTTTCGAAATGAAGACGGCGGCATTGATCATGCAAACTACGTACACGTCCAAATACGTTTTAGGTTTCACGCCGTTTCTCCCGCCATCTCTTTCCGCCGATTTTTCTCGCCACTCCTTCCCGCTAATTTTTCCCGCCAGTTCTTCCCGCCGATTTTTCCCGCCAATACTTCCCGCCATTTTTTCCGCCACTATTTCCCGCCATTTTTCCCGCCTATTCGGTTCAGTGCCTCTATAAATCCGGGCAACAAAAATAGTCAAATACACGTACATTGACACATAATACTCTACAAATATCTTGCATCTAAAAGACCCCATCAAAGACTACCTATAAACATACACACATGACTGCAATTAGCAAGAAATTAGGGTTTACCCTTAAAGCATGCGAAGTCCTGCTGTGCAGCAGCCTCAGGTCAACGGATCAGCACCTCCACCGTGCAGCTTCCTCAAGTCCCAGCACTAGCCTCCACCATGGCCATTGCTCAACAAGAACACCACCAGATCCCTCCACCAAAACGACTCAAACCACTACACCAGGATATCCCATTAGTAGATCGGGACTCTACTAGCTTGCTAATATGTTAGAGCACCGAGTTTGGATAGAAATCTGGACTAAAAATCGGTGCAGCACCTGGTGAAAACGAGAGCAAGCAAGAGAGAAAGAGGAAGAACAGCGAGAGAGAGAGAGAGAGAGAGAGAGAGAGAGAGAGAGAGAGAGAGAGAGAGAATGGGAGGATGATGTCGGGTCAGCGCTGAGCTATATGCTGGGGCGCGTTGTCCATTCCACGGACGAAACCACCTTCGTCCATTCAACGGACGACGCCGCGCTGCGCCCCTGTCGCCCGTTAGCGTCATGCCTCGGTCGGCTTTTGGGAAAAATAAGACTACGCTGTCGTCTTTTGGATAAAAGAAGACCGGGCTGTCGTCTTTTGGAATAAAGAACCAGACGGCTTGTCTTTTGAACGGACGACTGTCCGTTAGATTTGCAAATTCCCCGTTTCGTGTATTATTTGTAAAATTGAATAAAAATGTATTATTTTAAAAAAATTAGCAGAGTTTTCACCCTGCAACTAGAGATTTGGTACTTATAGAACAAAACCGAGAACAAAATCACCCTGACGGAGGTCATGGACATGATCAAAGATCGCTATCTATCAGCAAGAGATGAATAGATGTTTGCTGCCCTTCCTTTCACCATGGTCAAGCACATGCATGCATGCATATGTACGAGCAAATGAATCAATGAACAGGCAAATATGTGAGCCCATGTACGATACGTATTGATCAGCAATATAGATAAAATCCGCTTCTTTTGTACTTTCACCATTACTAATGCACGTTTGGTTTGTTTAATTAGCTATAATCTTTAGACGGCAGCAGATCGTTTTAGATTTATGCATTGTCTCCTAGATGCATGTTTGTTTGTTGGTTTTCATATGAATATGTTGGAAATATAATTATAAAATTATATTGCTATATATGAAAATTATTTTATAACAAATATAATGATAGCATTTACCTATACAATCATAATACTATTTGTGTATTTGTTCATATTCAATAATATCTATATTTGCTTGGTATAATAGTTTCCATACTTAGAATTATATATAAGTAGGCCGCATAACATGGCTCATGGTTTAATTCCCTAATGACATTTTGCACACATATCAATTGTGTTTACTCTTTCAAAATTTCCACACTTGCGGAAGAAATATACAAACAATAAATATATTTGGGGACAGATTGATGTCCATGATGAACTTATAAAGACTGTGTGCACATTATTGAAGTTTTGTAGTTGGATTTCTACTTGAAGTTATAGTTATGAGAACCTACTATCACAATTGGTGTTAAATCAAGAGCGATGTGAACACATCAGGTGTACATAGAGCTAATGTTTGTTGATCCATGATTAGGCAGAACGATGATACTACTATAGAAGTAGCAATGTCAACATCCTACATTGTTTTGAGATGAAGTAACCAGTAAGGCTATATCTTTGGTATTGACAACACGGATATGCAAACATGTGGTTACAGGAATTTCTAATGGACTTTGTGGAAATTTATTCTTGGACATATTCGTACTGAGATAGTTTGATGCGTAGGATCAAAATATTAAGAATTATCTACATTTATGAAACCCTATTTAAATTTAAAGAAAAAACTCATGTCGATCTAATGCTTTGCAAATACATATTGGGTCAATGAGGGTTTATGTCCTTTCCACGATCTAATCAAATACTCTTTTCAATCTAATATGGTCTCTAAATCTTGAAGATTTAATTGAACATGTTAATGCAAGGGTAGTATTTACTATTTAATTGGACATGCCATTGTAAGAGTAGTATTTAATGAAGTGTTGGGGGTACTATGGAGATGCTATTGTGGATGTTCATAACCGATTGGGCATCATTCAGTGGTGAAAACATGTAGTGAGGATATAAAGTAAACATGACCGCTTAAAATTCTAAAACTTTGGTCAATTGGCATAGTCAGGTTATGTGCTAAAACTCTGAAGTCACGTTATAGGACAACTAATAAATTGTAGGCACATTGACATGTGGAGAGTGAAAGTAAATCATGGATTATAGACAATGTTCTAGAATATGATAGAGACATGATATTTTAGTGCAATTTGTAATACTAATTCTTCCATAAATTAGAATTTTTCATATTTATAAACCATGATATTTACTAAAAACAACATTCCTATGTAATCTATGGAATAATATTATTGAGATAGAAATATATTAAAAATTAATAGAACCATAACGAACAAGAAAATCAGAATTGTTCCAACCTTGGCTCGGGTCTGTCTGGAACTGAAAAATTGTTCTCTCTCTCATCTAATTTATTTCAAGAACACATTCAAAGTACATAAAGTTACTCAAAGTAGTAAAAGTGATCATTTCCAAAAAAAAAACTTCAAGGCTCGGATTCGGAAACGAATAACTTCCTTTCCAATGTAACCACTAGGGCTATCCAGGATGGGCTCAAGCCGTTTGGCAATCGCCACAAAAGTGAATTCCTCTTAGTTGTAAGTTTGAGTGGGTACATGACTCTATACCACCGAGTACATGAGGTGTCTAGAGGTCTGTTAAACTACGTAATTCAAAACGTCGCTCGAGGTCATCTCCCATGCTATGCATCCATCACGATAAACGACCTTCAGACCTACGTGCGAGTTTGTCCACAAGCATTATAGATACTAGAAATACAACACAGAAGGGGAGAGACATTACCAGGGGAGTTTCTTGGAGTCTAATCCTATGTAAATATTTCTCCAATGTGCTACCATCTGATCCTATTGAACAAATAAATGTTTTCTCAGATTTTTACTGGTTCCGATCTGGGCCGGCCCTAAGGGGGGACTGGAGGGGTGGCTGCCCCGGACCCAAAATTTTGGAGGACCCTCCGTAGATATGTGCTGCATATATGTGTATAATAGATATAAAAAGGAATAAAAAATAGCAGTTTTGAGTTTTTTATGGGCTAAATTAGGCCCTCTATTTAGGTAGACACACACATACGCTTTCAGATTTGGAGTCCATCCTGGCACCACGTACATAACCTGCGATCAGATCAGCTATCGATCTCTTTGATCGTATCGTACAAAGGCAGGCCGCATGCCAGTTACTGCCACGACCTTGACTCGACGTTGCGCTCTCGATCCTAGGAAGGCCCGCACGCGGCAAGCAGCAAGCCGTCGCCCGTCGGCTAATGGTCGCCTATCGCCTCGCGCCCTCGCCCTCTGCCTGCCGCCTGCCTCTCGTCTTGCCTTGGCCGTTCAACGTCTATAGGTCCGAATTCTGAATTTTTTATCCCAGTCTTCTGCAGTCTAACGTTGCCCCTAATTTTTGTTCCAATTAGTAGTTCTTATTTATATTTTTAGTGTGGTTAATTGGTTAAGGATGATTCAGGTGCTAAGAAAAGGAAAAAGAGGAAGGAAAAACAGAATTTGATTGACTCACATAGAGGATCCCTTTATAATTTTTTAAAGAGTAACACGAGCACTTAGAGGAATCCAGTTGAGTTAGCACTAGTTCTTGTTGGAGAACAAAGTAATGTTGATCTAGAGGATGATATCGGTACAGAGGAGAACGATGAAATCAACGCAGGTAATAACAATGTAAGTGATCATGATATCACATTTGATTCATATCCTACAAAATCTTCTTGTGTTGATTTGGAACCAATTAGTGTGGATATTTATGATCCGACATCGAGAAAAAGTTTTTGGACGAGATTGATATTGATTCTATTGTCACTGACTTCTCTTCTAGGAATACACGGAGAAATTTTGAAGGTAATATGTAAACATTATCATTTTTATATGAATATTGCAAATAGGTATACTTGAAGTATTTATTTTTCGTCATTTCATACATGTATATCAAAAAAAAATTAGCAAGGGGCCCTAAATTTTAGTTTCTCCCCGGGCCCATATAACCTTAGGACTGGCCCTGGTTTCGATATGCAGTAGATTTTGTTTGCTTGTTTTCATAGGACCTTCTTGAAATTGTTTTTTACTGAATTATTATTTTCAAAATGTGGTGATTTTTTTTTTGCAAAGTTGTAGCATCTTCATGTAAAAAGTGTTACACATAATTATAGCATAACCAACTTTTGTTCCATTGCTATATACTAGAAAGGAAAAAATTGATTATTGCTGCTAAACTTTTGCCTTTTGCATGTACGGTTGTAAAATCTTTCTGGAAAAATGTTACTCCTTTCGACCCATATTAGTTGACTTGGATTTGCTTAGATTTCAATAAATCTAGACATTATTTAGTATATAGATTTATCCAAATTTTAATTAATCCAAGTCAACTAATATGGCTCAAAGGGAGTACAGTAAAATACATTCAGTCTATCCGTGTCAAGTGCGGGCGCGGGAGGAAAACTGCCTAACCAATGCATGTCGTCCATCTGTCTTGGCTATAAATTCTGTGAACCCTTCCTTTGCTTATTCCCGCACAGCCTGTCAAACGCAGAAGATGATGAGCTGCATTTTTTTGCTCGATATCCTTAATGAGCTAAACGATCGAGTTAATGATATTCATGAGCTACTCGTTAAGCTCGGTAACAACCAATGTATGGCCCACTTATATTGCTACATGTCTAATCTGTCAGTCCATTTAAGGCAAACAACTGGCCCATTGAGAAAGACCGATCGATACAGGAGCGAGAGTGACCGACCAAAGACCTTAATTGTTGGAGACCTTTCTATTGAAGTACCGTGTTGCAATGTTGGCCGGTTGGCAATTATATATTTTTTCTTATATTTCTGTTGGGTCGAGTTATTGAGGTACTGTTGAAGTGTCAGCGATTTAGCAAGTGTTGGTCAAGTGTGTGGCACTGCTATTAATAATTATCTGTTGTTTTCAAGTACTGGTTGTAACTATCGTTTTTAATTATCGGTATGCCTCTATCTGAGACTGATGCATTTTCTTAACGAGTAGCTCTTGAGCGCTCATTAACATTTGATGAACCGAGCTGAGCTTTACTTTTTGCTTGTTATCCATAACGAATTTAGTGTTTCGAGCCTTAACGAGCGGGAGCCTTAATGAGCCGAGCCTTAACGAGTCGAGCTTCTCGATAGTATAACCCTACCCTCGACCTTTCATTCCCCCTAGCAGATCCTTAATCGGCAGGGCCAGCACCTCCGACGTATTGGATGTAGAGCTCAAACGTTGCCTTAGCAGTTGTGGCTAAGGCCGATGACTTGCTTCATCCACGCCCGAACGTGGTTGTCCCGGACTCCCGGTTGATCAGGAATAGGAACAAACACATCTCACCAATCCCTTATGTCTAACATGATCGGGGATTTAGCCACACATTAGATGCGAATAATAATCAAACATAAAGATCAAATAAAAAAGAATCATCTCACAATGAGATGTATGATTAATTGAGGAAGGCTTTCTCCTCGCCACTCTTCTCCAGGTCCTCACATAGCAGGGAGGGTCATCGCTCGCCTATTGAACACCAAATTCATGACAAAAAGAAGAGAAGACAAGATAGTGCAAGTAACTCATAGGCTATCCAGGAAATGAGACTCCTTCGGAAATGAGTCACTTCCTTTCCAATGTGACCACTAGGGCTATCATGGATGAGCTCAATCCATTTGGCAATCCCCACAAAAGTGAATTCCTCTTAGTTGTAAGTTTGAGTGGGGTACAGACCCTAGACCACCGAGTATATGAGGTGTCTAGAGGTCTATCAAACTACGTAATTCACACAGTTGCTCGAGGTCATCTCCCATGCTATGCATCCACCACGATAAATGACCTCCAGACCTCCTCGAGTTTGTCCCCAAGCATTATAGATACTAGAAATACAACAAAGAGGAGGGGGGGGGGGGGGGGGGAGAGACATTACCAGGGGAGTTTCAATTGGGGTCCAATCTTTCTCCAATGTGCTACCATCTGATCCTATTGAACAAATAAATGTTTTCTCAGATTTTTACTGGTTCCGATATGCAGTAGATTTTGTTTGCTTGTTTTCGTAGGACCTTCTTGAAATTGTTTTTTACTGAATTATTATTTTCAATATGCGGTGAATTTTTTTTTTTTTTTGCAAAGTTGTAGCATCTTCATGTAAAAAGTGTTACACATAATTATAGCATAACCAACTTTTGTTCCATTGCTATATACTAGAAAGGAAAAAATTGGTTATTGCTACTAAACTTTTGTTTTTGCACGTACGGTTGTAAAATCTTCCTGGAAAAATGTTGCAATAAAATACATTCAGTCTGTGTTGGCTATCCGTGTCAAGTGCGGGCGGGAGGAAAACTGCCTAATAACCAATGCATGTCGGCCATCTGTCTTGGCTATAAATTCTGCGAAACCCTTCCTTTGCTCATTCACGCACTGCCTCTGAAACGTAGAAGAGCATGGCACTCACTCACCTCCTCCTCGTCGGCGCCGCCGCCGCGCTTCTGTCACTTGCCTTCTTCTCCGGCTCAGGTAATCATTCACGACTACCCCAGCATGCAGGAGTAGTAAACTAAAGAAGCTGTTTTATATATCTGACAAATGTTTGTGTGATCCATCTGACAGAGGCCGGCGAGGTGGGTGTGTGCTACGGGATGATGGGAACCGACCTGATGCAACCACCGGCTGTGGTGCAGCTGCTCAAGAGCAATGGCATCACAATGGTGCATTTGTATACCGCCGACCCCGGAGCGCTGAGTGCGCTGGCCAACTCCGGCATCAAGGTGCAGGTGTCGCTACCAAACGAGCACCTGGCGGATGCGGCGGGCGGCATGGCGTATGCCGTCCAGTGGGTGCAGGACAACGTGAAGGCGTACCCAAACACGGCGATCAAGAGCGTGGCCGTCGGGAACGAGGTGTTCCACCAGGCACCTGCGCTGACCTCGACGCTACTCCCGGCCATGCAGAACATCCAGGCGGCGTTGGCCAGCGCCGGCCTGGCCGACGCCGTGAAGGTGATCACGCCGATCGCGATGGACGCGCTCAAGGTGTCGTTCCCGCCGTCCGCCGCCGAGTTCCAGGACAACATCGCGCAGTCGGTGATGCGGCCCATGATCGACTTCCTGGACAGGACCGGCTCGCAGCTCACCTTCAACTACTACCCCTACATCGCCTACAGGGACAATCCAGAGATCGACCTGGAGTATGTCCTGTTCCAGCCTAACAGCGGGCAGCTGGACACGGGCAACGGCCTCATGTACTACAACATGTTCGACGCTATGGTGGACGCCGTGTTCCATGCGGCGGAGAAGGTGAGCGGCCCCGGCGAGCACGCTCGTCGTCGTAGGATGCTTGACAGTGGCTCATCAGGAGGCTGGGTAGAGACCGGGTTTACGCACACCGGTGGCCATGTGGCCGCCGCCGCCGCCGCGTCACATGACGATGATGTAGGGGCCCAAAAGAGTGTGGCGGCGGCCACCGCGGAGAACGCGAGAATCTACAACTCTAACCTCCTCAGCAAGGTTCTCAGCGGCGTCGGCACGCCTTACAAGCCCGACCTCGACCTCTCCGGCTACATCTTCTCCCTTTTCAACGAGGACCAGAAGACCGGCGACGACGACAAGCGTAACTTCGGGCTGTTCTACCCGGACGGCACGCCCGTGTACAAGGTGGACTTCACCAACCATGGACCTTCCCCTCCTACCCCTTCCCCTGCCGGCGGGGCTAGCTGGTGCACGGCGAACGCGGCGGTCGGCGACACGCGGCTCCAGGCTGCGCTCGACTACGCGTGCAGCAACGGGGCGGACTGCAGCGGCATCCAGGCCGGCGGGCGGTGCTTCGACCCCAACACCGAGGTCGCGCACGCGTCCTACGCATTCAACAGCTACTACCAGAAAAACGGGCGGACAGATCAATCCTGTGACTTCGGCGGATGCGGCTCCGTCGTCCACAATCAACCCTGTGAGTCCACCCACCCACCAACCAGCTGCTATTCTTCCGTCAATGCAAATTAAATCAATATTTCTTGTTTCACTAAACTAATTCCTGTGCTTATACAACTCTTCGCAGCGTTTGGCAACTGCGTGCTCTGATGGCAACTGCGTACTCAAGATATTCATGTCACGCCGCCGCCGGCCAAGAATCTACTTTAATAGCTAAATAAACCAGCTACTAGCTGCTTTCAACAAGTCCTATATATAGTTTCGCAATTCACTCCATGTACTTTCCAGTCCGGTCATGTCTAATCGAATACGAATTTCAACTTCGAGAGCCTCAGCTTTACCTTCCAGCTTGCACTATAAGAATGGAAAGCTACGCCGACGGCCGGTCACTACACCGACGCTAAACGTCGGCGTCGTCGGCGTAGCCATCATCCAGACCAGCCCTGTCTAGAATTGCCCTCGGCGTATCTTATGCTACGCCGACGGCTGCCCTTAGCGTAGCTATTTTTTTCTTTTACCTTATTAAACTTTGAAAAATCATAACTAAATCATTCTAATTCGAAAAAATACAAATAATATATCAAAATTTGCAGAAAAATAAGATCTATCTATCTACACTCAAATATTACACATTTGTAAAAAATAATTAAGTGAAACATAAAACATTATATATAGTTTAAAATAGGCATAAAAATTCAAAAACGATCGAAACAATGCGATACCTTCGCGTGGTGTCATATTATGTGACATAGTTAGAAGGAAAAATATCAAACTTGGTATATTGATTATGTCTCAAAAAACCTTCACAAAATGACCTATCTCATTCGAGATTTCTTGGCTTTCGGGTCAAATGACCAATGTTATATCTAGAATCAAGGCATAGTTTGTGATAATGTGTCCATATTGTGCATACATGTGCATCATGGGATGGCGAACAATGTTGCAGGAGGAAGTTTTCTTTTTTATCACATCAAAAAGCCATTTTCCATGTACTTTCCAGCTAAATAAACCAGCTAGTAGCTGCTTTCAAGAACTCCTATATATAGTTCCGCAATACACTCCATGTACTATGTCCGTCAGCTTTCACGGTTTGATTAGAACTTTGTGTAGTTCCTTTCATGCAGCGTCCGTAGTTCCTGTCCACAACAAGGAGTAACATGTCACAGTTCTGTACATTCTGCATAGGTGCGTTGTTTTGCCCATAAGAGAACTTTATCCATGTTACACAACCTACCTGTTCATACTTTCTTGGTATGAGGCCCCGTATGAGGACCCAAGTTAATCGTTGTCCTTCTCCACGAGCCCGCATGCCCACCCTTTTGTATGACAGGCCCACGCTACAAATTACGATACTGAAACACACAATCCATCGTAGATACCAGTAATACCGTGAGACGTTGAAGGGTACCACCCATATGGTTCCAATAGTCTCATAGAATTATAGCCATGGCCCGGTCATCCGTCGGCATGTGAAAGGAAGAAGATCGAGCTGACTTCCCGTGAGTCATATAGATCTCATGGTTAACACATAATATATGGCGCAATAATCACTAGCGATGTTTTATTATTTAGTCCTAGATGATACTTCCCTGTGTAATTGGAACCTCTCCCAACCACATATATCATACCATGGTTCCATTTTACCGTCATTCTAGATTATCACCACAAGTGTTGATAACCAGTAAGTCATATATTTTTTCGATCAAATTGACAGTAGGAAAGGCTCCTACTGTATTCTCATATCATTAAATAAAAGGGAGACAGATACATATTTACAAAGGTGGACAGGACCACAAAGACAAATTAAAGAGAGTCCACTAGGGAAATATTAAAAGGATGGGAAGTCTCCTTAGTCCTATGAACTAAAAGAGAAAGGTCAGATTTACATCTGGTCTTCCAGCTAGCAACCGAAGGGATTACATTCTGAAAGAACCAGTTATTTCTCTCCTTCCAAATATTACAGGCCGCAATCATAAAGATTTCCATGAAGAGGGGTCCAGACCAAGAGAGCTTTCCTTGAGCCAGAATGTTGAGCCTATCTCCCTATTGCCGCCATTGCATATCAAAGAAGCTCCAACAAATTTGACTGAAAGGACAATGGAATAAAAGATGTTCCACCGTTTCCTCAAGAGGAGAGTCTCAAAGCATGCAGGAGAAAACATTACCAATATTGTAGTGCCTTCTTTTTAGGATATTTCGAGTATTCAAACGCTCTGAGAGAAATAGGCAACAAAAGAATTTCATTCTGGGGATGCATTTGGATTTCCAGATCCAATTGAAAGCTTCATGAGGGTTATGATTTGTAAAGCAGAATTTGTAAAATTTACTTGAAGTATATTCTGCTCCCCAAATATATTCCCAAGTTTCATTCGACTCTCCATCAATAGTAATATGTGAGGTTTGGTCCTGAATATTTCGCACTTCTTGCATAGCTTCAGGGGATAAAGGCAAGAGGAAAAGCTTTGAGAGGTGATTGGCTGCCAAGAATTCTCCAACAAAAATATCCTCCTTAATAGCAAAAGAGAAGGCTCTAGGGAAAATCTCTGCAGCAATGCTATCCAACCATAAATCTTTCCAAAAGAGAACAGAGGATCCATTACCAATCTTGCTATGTGCAATACCTCTGTAAATAGGAGTGAGCTTCAAAATCTGTCTCCACCAAATCGAGCCACAATTATCAACTGCATGTGGGATTTCAGGTTTAAAATACAAGCTGATAATAAGTTCTCCATATGAGCTGATCCCAGGGAGTATCATCTCTGTGGAGATACTTTAACAATAGAGCATCATTCTGAACTTTCAGGTTTAAAATACCAGCTCCTCCTCTATCTTTTGGTCTACAAACCATATCTGATGGAGGGGTTAACCTCTTGGGTGCCCGATCTTCACGGATCTCGTGGTCAAATCGATGGGAAAGCGAGGGGAAAGGGAGAAGGTAGCGGAAGCGAACACACACCTCGCGAAGAACACGATGAACACA
Organism: Avena sativa; assembly: GCA_916181665.1. NCBI lineage: Eukaryota > Viridiplantae > Streptophyta > Magnoliopsida > Poales > Poaceae > Avena > Avena sativa. The sequence continues at coordinate 12,846,283 of OV702300.1, read as the reverse complement.
CGCAAAACTCACACGATACAAGGCCGATTGCTCCCGAACGGCGGCCACCGGTCCGATAGAATCCTCGCAAGGAAAGATCGGTCAACGTGCTCCCTCAAATCCACATCGGAGAGGGAAGAACACCTTGAGGAGGGTCTTGACGACTTGGGGGCGAGAAACCGAGAACCCAAGGCCTTGTTCAACGATGGATGCGTGATGCAAAGTCCAATCGAGGTTGGTGACGATAGTCGGTCCCCTTGGTAAAGGGGATGAGGCAAAACTAGAGATTCCACAATGGGGGTTTTCTTTAGTCTATCATCTATGCCTAAGGGATACATGAGGGGTGGGGGCTCTATTTATAGGCCAACCACTAAACAAGGGTAGTTTGGGAATAAAACTAGGGTTTGGTAAGTAAAGGGGGATACATGGGCTGTGGCCCAACTAGTGCGCGCAGGCACTGCCAGGAGCGGTAGTACCGGACTTGGGCCGGTAGTACCGCTTGGTCCGGTAGTACCGCTCTGGGACCGGTAGTACCGCTTGCGGTCCTGGAGCTTCCGCTGGAGCCTTCTGGTGGTAGCGGTAGCAGGTGGCGGTAGTACCGCAGGCCGGTAGTACCGGGCCGGGGCCGGTAGTACCGCCAGAGACAGAGAGTTCTGGGGCAGCTCTGGATCCTTCTGTTGTTGGCAGTAGCATTCGGCGGTAGTACCGCCAAGCGGTAGTACCGGGTCCGGGGCCGGTAGTACCGCTGGAGACAGAGAGTTTTTGGTCTTGTCTTCTTCCGCCTTCTCTTCCAAGCCTCCGTCTTGTCGGGCTTGATGCTCCGGGCTTCCTCCCCTGCCTCCGTACTGGTCGGTGTGAACCTATCATGAACATGTGACGGAGTATGAAGTAGCATACCATTCAATGGGGTAGGAAGTGAGCTTTCATAGAGGAACGGATTCACCTTTGGAGTCCATGACGACTTGGCGTAAGTTGGAGACCTTGATGTAGTAACGACCGTAGGTCGGGCTGCATCATCTCCCCCCCCCTTCAAAAAGAGTCGTCCTCGACTCTACATGCTCATCACAAAGTAGAAGCGGTCGAAGGACATCCTTGATCCTGGGGTTCACCATATAGTCGTCCTCGGGAAGATTGACTTGACAACACTTCAATGTTCCTTCACCTTCCTTGAAGCCTACAAAGCTCACAACAAAAGCAAAGCAACACTCAAAGCGTAGCCAATTCATGAAGATTATTGCATGAGTCCTCAAGTAGAAGGAAGTCACCTTAGCTTGTAGAGATAGCTCGATGAAGGGTAGCCATAGGTAACTCTCTTCGGTTCTTCTTGTCAACATATAGTCCATAGAGGTTGACGTGTATGCACTTGTACCTTCACACAACAAAAACCAAGCAAAATATTTTCGTGCGTGATAGAGGAGCATGTCAAATGTGGCATGTCCATTCTTGTCCACAACACGATTAGCACAACTCAAGTTTTGCAAACGGGATGCATATGCATGGTCAATGTGCATGGAAATCGTTTGAACATCATCCAAATGTGGAAACTCAAAAACTCCATATAACATAGAAGTGGGGCATTCAAAGCATTGGATCCAAATTTCAAACAACATCTTTGATGCAAGAATAGGAGAATGTGGCAAAAACACACGAGGAAGAATGTCCAAAGCAACAACAATATGTGTGTGAACCAACCATTGGAAAGAGAAATTGTTTGACATGTTGGATGTCACACACAAATCATCGAAAGCAAATATCATGGGAAAATGAGTATCCCAAGCGGAAGCAAAAACAACATATTTGCAAACAAACCAATTGAAAGAGCAAGTGGTCCTTATGTTTGTTGCAACAATAAGACGAGATTCTTGGAAGCTCTCATGACAATACATGTTCTTAAAGGAATTGTGGTTGCACACAAAACATCGAGAAGGTAAATTGTTCAACATTTTGGTTGCAACACACAAAACATCATTATCTAGATGCGAAGAAACATGAATGTCACAAGGGGAGATAATACCATCAACATGCTTGCAATCAAACCATATGAAAGAGCAATTTGCCAACATGAAAGATGCAAAGCATGCAAAAGGTATCAGAGCTGGGTTCGATCTTGAACTTACTTGTGGGATGCTCTCAAGAGCTCTTTTTGTCAACTCGTGCTCAACCGAGGTTGACATTCTCGTGCGGGTACCTACACACATCATATGTAAAAGGAAGAACGTGTGTGCATGGTAGAGATACACATCATCCATCATGACGTATCTCTTTTTGTGCACATCACCATTAATTTCAATCAAGTATGAAATAGATGCATGGTGAGTATGCAAGTGGGGAACATGCTTATCATGGCAATCATCAAAATCTCCAAAAATTGAGAAAGCTATGGGGGCCATCTCATTATAACGCATATGATCAATATTGTTGCAAGCAAAACAAGTGAAATAGCAAGCATTCATCTTATCGCAAGCAACGGGAGAAATTGAATGACTAGCATGACAAGGCAAGTCCAAAGCAATTGGAGGATACACACAAGATGCATAGCATGGCATGTTTATGGCAATGAGTTCGCAATCAAACAATTCCACATGAGCAATATTATGCAAAGGCAAAGCATCACATGGGAATATGAGTGAAGCATATGTAATGTCACAATTATCATCCATAGCATGCATATCCTCACAACTCATCATGTCCACTAGTGGGATCATGGCATCATCAACACCCTTATTGTTACCTTGGTCATACCTCTCATATGAAGTGGGTGTTGTGGAAGTAGTGGCCTCCTTGTGGACGACTTCATTTTCTTGATGTAGCCATGGCGTAGCATCGTCTTCGTGCACCATGTACATCTTCTCCAATTGAGGCATCATTGCTTCATGGCTTGGCGCGTCTTCATCCATGGAACCTAGCACAACACAAGAGAACACACTAGAGGTAGAGGGTAAGTTGTTAGAATTCGAAATGGTCTCACTTGACCTATCAACTACCACTCTCAACTCACTAGTAGTATCGCTCATGCCCTCCAAGTGGAAGCACTCAATCTCACATAAGGTGGAGTCACTCGTCTCACTCTTGTTCTCACTCAAGTGGGCTAAGTGGCTCTCATACTCACATGGGATTGGTACCACATCATCACTCAAGCATATGGGGGTAGGCTCGGTTTCCTCAACTCCATGCGCCTCCTTTGGTGAAGGGAAAATCCCATGCTCACCATTCTTGACCTTGTCGCCTCCAAGGTTGGATGCCATAAGATGGGCATCATTGCTCTCCTCCATGGTCGAAGGGAAAATCCCATGCTCGACCGTCTTGTGGCCATCTCGTAGTAGTGTTGGAGGTAGGCTCATGCTATCCAACTTGGCGAAGTAGGCGTCTAGATTTTCCTCGTTGGCGAGGTTGTGGAAGTCAAGCGTAGGCATTGAAGCTTGATGGCGTGGAGGAAGGCTTGCTCTTGGTGCCATTGTGGTGGTGGCACGAGTAGTTGAAGGTGCCCTATGATGGTGTCGACGGAGGTCATTGGCGTGCCTTGCCGATGGTTGATGTAGGTGGCGCACTTGGTCGTCCACATGAGACTCGCGACGATGATCATTTGCCTTGGCACTCTTCTTGTGCTTGTGGTGCCTTCTTGAGCTTGCTTGAGCATTATGGTTGGTGCTCATCTTGAATTCTTCGTCCTTATGGCGAAGATGCCTTTGACGATGTCTTGTATCCTCTTTATGGTGGCGATGCTCATGAGAGGATGTTTGTCGATGAAGAGTCTTGTTTCTTGGCGCCTCTTGATGCATATGATGTTTGGACGCCACTCTTGTTTCGATAGGAGTTGGAGCTTGGCGCCTTGGCGGTGATGAAGCTTGGCGCCTTGGAGATGGTAGAGCTTGACGCCTTGGAGGTGATGGAGCTTGGTGCCTTGGAGATGGTGGCGCTTGACGCCATCTAGGTGGTGGCACATGTCGCCTGGGAGGTGAATCATCGAAGTAGGTGGTGCCCTTTGGTGTGGCACGCTTGGCCTTGAGGGTCATGGAATCTTGATGATGCGCCTCCTCTTGCTTGGCGTAGTAGGCTTCCATCTCCACACGGTGGAGGAATTCTTCATGGCTCATGGAGGAGCCATCAAAGTCGATGAAGTTCTCCGTGTCCTCCATGCTTGGCGAGGCGTCATCGATGTCGCACTCGAAGTCGTCCATGCTTGGGGAGTAGTTATTGGTGTAGTACTCCATATCACCCAAGCATGTGGAGCCATTGTCGGTGTAGTGCTCCATAGGCTCCATGCATGAGGAGCCATTGTCGACGTAGAGCTCCATGTCTTCCATGCATGTGGAGTCGTCGTAGGTGTAGTGCTCCGGGTCCTCAAAGCATGCGGAGCCATTGTCGGTGTTGTGCTCCGTCATGTCCTCTATGCTTGTGGAGTCGTAGTCATGGTGGCTCATCATGGATTCTTCATAGATATCATCCTCGGTTCCGGAGTCCCTAGACATGATGCACAAGACCAAGTGGTGTATATGGAAGTGGTAGTGGGAGTTAGGGATACAACGTCAAACCTTACTTTACCTTGGAAGATCGTATCGTACAAGTGGCCACACTTGAGAGCAATAAACCAAGCAAAGTGAAGTTCACGCGGAACACCAAAACCAACTACGAACCAAAAAACACACACACACATGGCCTATGGTGGATAGGTATGGAAAGTGGCATGTCAAGAACCAATCCGAAATCAAGATGTTGTAATGGCAAGTAAAGAACCACAATGATCACAAAGCAAACAAGTTAATCCACAAGATAGGAAATATATGTATAAGGAAACACACACGGTGGGATAAATGGGACTTGTGCGACGGAGAAAGTGAGCTAAGAACCAAATGATTACCTAGCGAAGACTATAAGCTCGTGTCACACAAGTACAAGGAGAGACGCTAGTTCGATTGCATAAGATTGGTGGGCTACAAGATATGCACAATAAGTACCACCTATTTGATGTTCATCGAGCTTGCGCTTCCTATTCTATGAGGCACATGTATATATATATTTTTTTTCTTTTTCTCTTTTCCTTTTTCTATATTTTTTTTTCTTTCTTTTTGTATCACTCTTTTTCTTTTTATTACTTTTTTCACTTGCCTCTTCCTTGTGCCAACAACTATACAAGATAACTATATGAGATAGCGCTCACAATGTTTGCTCGGAATCTACAAGGTATCAAATGTGCATAGCCCAAGCAATCATAAGAGGAACTAGTCTCAATAGGTGTTTGTTGCTCGCAAAGATAGTGGGGTTCACAAAGGAATGCAAGTGGGGAAAAGTCGCGGAACGTTTATACCTTTCGTCGACGATCTTCACCCTTTCTTGTTGGATTCCGCCTTGCTCACGGAATTTGGATGGAGTAGATAGCATGAACCACGTGGATGATGATGTAGAGCTCCTTCTCCTCTTCGAAACGAGCTAAAGAACACCAAAATCCGAGTTCGGATGCAAAAGATATGCTCAAAACGGTGAGAGGCTGAAATCTGGAACTTGCTGTTTTCTTTCTGTCTTGGGCGGTAGTACCGGTTTTTGGTACCGCTGGGCGGTAGTACCGTAGATTTGGGGCGGTAGTACCGCTCGGGACAGAGAAATCCAGATCTGACGCGATTTCGCGAGATTGGGGCGATTTGGGCGGAAAAACTTCAAGAAAAACACCAAATCGACGGGGGAAATCAAGGAATTAGGCTATGGGAACGCAAAGGAAGGTAGATCAACAAGTTTAGCAAGTAATCCACGGATCAAAACCTACCAAAACGCACTCAAATCACAGATCGATCCAAAACACGAATTGGGGCTATTTTTGGTGGAATTTTCGAATTTATGGGGAAAAGACCAAATCGATGAGAAATCCGTGGCAACCAAAAGCTGCTGATACCAGATGATGGAGGGGTTAACCTCTTGGGTGCCCGATCTTCACGGATCTCGTGGTCAAATCGATGGGAAAGCGAGGGGAAAGGGAGAAGGTAGCGGAAGCGAACACACACCTCGCGAAGAACACGATGAACACACGCAAAACTCACACGATACAAGGCCGATTGCTCCCGAACGGCGGCCACCGGTCCGATAGAATCCTCGCAAGGAAAGATCGGTCAACGTGCTCCCTCAAATCCACATCGGAGAGGGAAGAACACCTTGAGGAGGGTCTTGACGACTTGGGGGCGAGAAACCGAGAACCCAAGGCCTTGTTCAACGATGGATGCGTGATGCAAAGTCCAATCGAGGTTGGTGACGATAGTCGGTCCCCTTGGTAAAGGGGATGAGGCAAAACTAGAGATTCCACAATGGGGGTTTTCTTTAGTCTATCATCTATGCCTAAGGGATACATGAGGGGTGGGGGCTCTATTTATAGGCCAACCACTAAACAAGGGTAGTTTGGGAATAAAACTAGGGTTTGGTAAGTAAAGGGGGATACATGGGCTGTGGCCCAACTAGTGCGCGCAGGCACTGCCAGGAGCGGTAGTACCGGACTTGGGCCGGTAGTACCGCTTGGTCCGGTAGTACCGCTCTGGGACCGGTAGTACCGCTTGCGGTCCTGGAGCTTCCGCTGGAGCCTTCTGGTGGTAGCGGTAGCAGGTGGCGGTAGTACCGCAGGCCGGTAGTACCGGGCCGGGGCCGGTAGTACCGCCAGAGACAGAGAGTTCTGGGGCAGCTCTGGATCCTTCTGTTGTTGGCAGTAGCATTCGGCGGTAGTACCGCCAAGCGGTAGTACCGGGTCCGGGGCCGGTAGTACCGCTGGAGACAGAGAGTTTTTGGTCTTGTCTTCTTCCGCCTTCTCTTCCAAGCCTCCGTCTTGTCGGGCTTGATGCTCCGGGCTTCCTCCCCTGCCTCCGTACTGGTCGGTGTGAACCTATCATGAACATGTGACGGAGTATGAAGTAGCATACCATTCAATGGGGTAGGAAGTGAGCTTTCATAGAGGAACGGATTCACCTTTGGAGTCCATGACGACTTGGCGTAAGTTGGAGACCTTGATGTAGTAACGACCGTAGGTCGGGCTGCATCAATATCCCAGGCTGCTAAAGGGTTGCACTTATCTCCATCATCTGTCCTCTTATTCCAGAGACAATGTGTCCTAATTTTCTCACGGTGATCCAGAATAGCTGGGTTTAACTTGATACTACACATAGTGTAAGTGGCAATGGAAGTGAGTAAGGAATTGATGCAAGAAACTCTGCCACTATAGGACATCAATGTAAATCTAGATGTGAGTTTTCTCTCAATCCTGCAAACTAGAGGCATAAGATCCAAGATGGTTGGTTTTGTGATTCCAAGAGGGAGGCCCAAATAAGTAAAAGGCTGCCAATTGTACATCCTAAATCATCTGCTAGAGCTTCCAGATTATGAACAAAAACATTAATGGGAATCATAGTCGACTTGTGGAAATTAATGCATGAGCCCACAAAATCAGCATATTGTTGTAAGATATGTTTCATTGCTTGAACTTGATCTGACCTAGCTGGAAGGATAACAATGGTGTCATATGCATACTGAACCACAGGGAAGTCTTGACAAATATCAGAGGGCAGAGGAGATTGAAGAATATTTCTCCTAAAAGCATCATTGATAGCTTCCTGCAAAACATCAGCAGCCAAAACAAAAAAGAAGGGGGACAGAGGGTCCCCTTGTCTCACTCCTCTCTTGCAGAACAATTTCTTGCCAGGAACACCATTTAACAGAACGGAAGATTTTCCATATTGAAAGATGGAAGAGATCCATTGAATCCACTTGTCATTGAAACCCATATGCTTCATGATATTCATCATGGCACCATGATCAATAGTGCCCAATGCTTTAGCAAATTCCAGTTTAAGAAGAATAATTTCTCCACCAGAGGTATCACATTGATGAATATACTCAAAAGCCCATGCTAGGCAATCTTGAATGTTTCTTCCCCTCAAAAAGCCATATTGATTTTTATGCACTAGGGAAAGAATTACTTTCTGAAGTCTATTAGCAAGAAACTTAGTAATAATCTTGAGGCAACAATTGAGGAGGGTAATAGGCCTATAATCATTAACATTCACTGAATTTGGGATTTTAGGAATCAGGGTAATATAATCCATATTAATACTCTCCATATCCAACTTGCCTTCATGAAAATCAAAGCACAATTTGTAGATTTCTTCCTTAATAACAGACCAACAAGTTTTCAGAAACAATCCATTAAAGCCACCAGGGCCTGGGCTCTTATCAAAAGGCATTTCCTTAATCACATTATCAATTTCAATCTTAGTGAAAGGAAGTGTAAGATCTTGTAGACCCTCAATAGGGTTAATAAAGAAGAAAAATCAAAGAGCATCTGAGGACTAAAGGAATTTCCCAGTCTTTCCTTGTAAGGAGAAAAAAGCACCTCTGCCTTGTGATCACGTTCAGTGGCATCAGACCCATCAGGTAGCTGAAATTGTGCAATATTATTCCTTCTATGCCTCTCGGTAGCAAGAGTGTGAAAAAAATCTTGGTATTCTCATCCCCAAATTTAGTCCACCTAACAGTATATCTCTTCTTCCAGTATTGCTTCTGATGATCTAAAAGCTTGAGCAATTGTTTCTTTAAGGTTTCTCTAAAAACCTTTTCAGGAGAGAACAAACTCCTTTTATCTTCCAAATCATCCAAGGCAGCAATAGCTTTATTTGTGTTTTCAATACATAAAGGCAATGTTGAGGATATCGTTTATCGTTAACTTCTCGGCCAACCCGAAATTGGTGATTTTTGGGTGTATCGGCCGATTTATCGGGCGATAAATCAATTTATCGGGTGATAAATTAATTAATCGGCTTATCGGTCACCTAGTGATAAGAGATAAATCGGACGATAAATCGGCATATCGGACGATTTTTTGAACAGTGCATAAAGGTGAGCAAATGATGCCTCACCTTTCCGCCATCTCCGTTCGCTGACTCCGTGTGCCGCCGCCTAGAGAATCTCCTCGCACTCCCCTTCCAACCGTTGAAGATTCCCGAAAGGGATTTGGGAAGAGTACTGGCCGGAGTAGAACAGAAAATGCGTTCGGGAGAGGTGTGGAGGGCGTAATATTTACGCGAGCGTAGGCGTTGGTGGGCCACACAAGTCGGTGAGACGTGCTTGCCGCATTAGGGCCGTGCGATTGACTAGTCTTCGCTGTGGGCACCAATGTAAACATAAGTCCATATTCGCGGCGAGGTCAGTTATGCCCCCATATCCGCCGTTGCACCTTCCCACGTACCACAACGTAACTTTCTGCCGGTATCAGACCTACCACGGCATCTAATTGGCCGCCACGACAAAATGGTACTGTGACAGCTCATTCGCGGCCTAACCAACTATTGTCGGTTCTTTTCGCTTATCCCGCCCCAAAAATCTGCTAGGTATGGGAGGAGGGTGGGTGGGTTTGTGTTGAGAATATAAATATGTTGTCTATCTTCTTTCCACCAGTTCGGACTTTTGGAATAATTGGCTAGGGCAACAATTCAATAGTTTGTAGTGCTTTGTGATTGACAGATTCCCCAAAATTGTAGCAAGGGAAGAGTCCGCCGGAATAGTCTTCCCCTTATTCCTACTAGCACAAATGCCCGTGCGTTGCACCGGAGAATTAAAAAAGAACAACTTTTTGATAAAAACTCAGCTGAACATAAAATTTTATCCCGAAGTTGATCCACATGGATAACCATAGCATCACTTTTCCCTTTCCTCTTAATATTTAGTTTTATTATATATTTATATGATCTACTCTCAAATAAGCCAAATAGTTGGGCATGTGCTGTTAGAAACTAAAGTTTTTCCAAAATTGACACTCGCATACATGAATGATAATAGAAGGCGGTATGTGCAGTCCCGAGTGAAGATGAAGTACGCCAATATCGAGGACTTGCGGACAATGTTGAAAAGTCTTCTTAATTTGACACAAGGCGGCTCATCCTGACATCAATATAGATCCATCCTTAGGCGGAACGAATGCTACGGGCCAATAATTTATTAACTCATAAATGCATGAATTTCTTGAATGCGCGTTACTGACATAGCGCAAATACAACAACCATACCTACCCAGTACTGTATTTTTCTTGGTTAGTAGCGGCAACACCTGATTGTTATCCCCAATCAATTGATTGACTTGACTCCTTCCGTGTGACCAATGACGATGGATGGAAACAATTACCGGTGAGGATGTAGTTTCGTCTTGATCTTAAGTACACGGACGCATGCCGTGGCCGTTGTGAAGATGGATTTATGGAAGATTTGTAGTTTCGTGTTCTGATTCTGCTTGTTCCTATTATGATTTTGAGAAGGTTGATGCCTATGCATCTATCCTGACTTTGTAAATTTTAAAATCCGTGCTAGTTTTTATGTGTTTGCGCATAAAATTGTAATTGCACATATATACTCAATTGCATGTACACGTGTAATTTTGTGCGTGTTTCACATTTACATGCAATTCTATGAATCAGAAAAGTCTACTGATTTTTTTGCTTGTAGATACAAAGTTGCACGTATATGTGCAATTTTGATTTTTTTTGTGTGTAATTGTATTATTTCATTCTTTTGTAATTATCTAGTTAAAAATCGTAGTAAGTTAAAAGCCCACGAAAGAGAGAAAGTAGATGTACCAGTCAAAAAATAGGTGGTCACGTTCACCTTCTCATGTGGGTCATCTCCGCCTCAGACTAAAACGTATCCCCTCGGCGGCTCGGACTTGGTCTCGGGCTAGAAAACTCTCCTCCATCTAGCTTTCCAATTGTCATATTGTTATCGAGCTTATGGACCGTCTTGAGGAGTGTCGTGCTCTCTCCCCTCTTGAAGCTCGCCTTAGGCATCGGGCAAAAATAAATCTGACCTAACATAATGCTGCCAGAGCTACCTACTGGCGTCAACGTGCCAAGATCCGTCATTGTGTTCTTGGCGACGAGAACACCCGTTATTTTCATCTTTGCGCCTCTGGCAGACTTAGGAAAAATCAAATTAAGGTTTTGGAAGATGAAGATGGCAACCCCACTTTCTCTCACGACACGAAAACGAAAGCCCTTGTCCTTCACTCCTTCAAAAACCTTCTCGGCCAGCCCAAAATCTCTTCCGACAGCTTGGACCTGGACTCTCTTGTTGCTTCTACATCCCTTGACTCCTTCCAGGCATCTTCTCTTGTCCGTCCCTTCTCCATGGACGAGATCTGGGCTGCTGTTCTCTCCATGAATAAAAATTCTAGTCCTGGTCCTGATGGTTTTGGCCCGGCTTTCTTCCAGCGTTACTGGGATTTGATCAAACACAACCTCCTTGCTTCCCTTCATGACTTCCATGCACTCAAAACGGACCTTCGTCCCATTAATAAATCCTTCATTGTCCTTCTCCCTAAAAAAGAGGGCGCTAATAAGGCAGACAATTTCCGGCCTATCTCCCTTCAAAATAGTTGTCTTAAAATTCATACCAAGTGCTTGGCTTCCCGCTTACGGGAACTTATACCCTTCGTGGTTCATCCTGATCAAACAGGGTTTATTTCCGGTCGTTCGATTGCCGAAAACTTTATCTATGCTGCTGATATCATCCAATCTTGTCATAAACGCCCTGCCCCTGTCGCGGTCTTCAAACTCGACTTCCGAAAAGCCTTTGACTCCATTAGTTGGGAGGCCCTTGATGTATCTCGCTGGATATTCTAGCCAAACTACTGTCCTCCTCAATGGTATCCCTGGGCGATGGATCCAATGTCGCCGCGGTCTCCGGCAAGTCGACCCCCTCTCGCCCTTCCTTTTGAACATCGTTGCGGATGTCCTGCAACAACTCCTTCTTCAATCCTCTCTCGACGGGCTCCTTCTCCACCCTCTTGTGGATGACCTTCCCTGTCCTATTCTTCAATATGCTGAAGACACCCTCATCATCATTAGGGCTGTCCCAGAGCACGTTAAAAATCTAAAAGTCCTCCTGGACAGACTCTCTTCGGCAATAGGGCTGGAAATTAACTTTCACAAAAGTACTTTCGTTCCCATAAAAATGGACTCTTCTGATGCCTTGGCTATGGCTTCTTCCTTTGGCTGTGCGGTTTCCTCCTTACCTCAGACCTACCTTGGCCTCCCCTTGTCCACTCACAAACTCCGCCTCTCTGATTTTGCTCCTATCATCACCAAAAGTGGCATGCGCCTCTCCGGCTGGCGTGGCCGCACCCTCCCCATCGGGGGGCGTCTTATTTTGGTCAACTCTGTTCTCTCGGCCATGCTCTCCCACGCTATGAGCGCTGGCCTTCTTCCTGTTGGTGTCATTGAGGCTATTGACAAACGTCGTCGTGCTTTCCTTTGGACAGGGGATGAATCCTGTTCAGGGGGGGGGGGCAGTGCAAAGTTGCTTGGCCCACAGTATGTTCCCCAAAAAACGTTGGCGGCTTGGGCGTCCTCTCTCTCCACACTCAAAACTCCGCGCTCCTCTCCAAGTTTCTCTCGAAACTCCACTCGTCCACAAATGCGCCTTGGGCTTCATGGTTTCGTCGTCGGTATGGATGGGCTCGCGGTCAGGATATGGGAGACCACCACTATCTTGACACTCCGGTCTGGAAAGCCATCCTTGCGGGTCTTCCCACTATCCGTTCTATCACCATTGTGCTGGTCGGCAATGGGAAATCCACGGCCTTCTGGTGGGACTCCTGGGTTAATTCTTCCCCTCTCAAAGACCAATTCCCTGCTCTCTTCTCCCACACTTCTAGACCTAACGCTAGTGTGGCCTCTACCTTCCAGCTTGGGCTTGCTAGCCAACTAGCGCCCTGTCTCACAACTGCTGCTAACTTGGACCTCACCACTCTCAATGATGCTCTTGCCACTTTCACCCTACAGTCAGACACGCTGGATACTCGTCTTTGTCATACCACTAACAAAAGCATTTCGAACAAAGATTTCTATGTCCATGCTTTTAAGCACCTGCAGGTTGATGCTCAGGCAGACAATATTTGGAGAAGCGATGCCCTTCTCAAGTGCAAGACCTTCGTTTGGCTGGCCCACAAGCACCGTCTCTACACAAACAAGCGCCGCTTTCGCCACTGTCTGGCTGTCACGGCGACATGCCCTTCTTGCCCTCTGGATGAAGACACCGACCACCTCCTCACACGATGCCATCGTGCCCGCGAGGTCTGGAGATTCTTTGTCACAGGTGGCAACCAGTCTCCTCCTGACAGTATCCATGACATGCTCTCCACTCCCCGCACGCTGGAGGAACGAACCATCTATACCGCTATTGCTTGGAGCATTTGGAAGAGACGCAACGCGCAGGTCTTCAATACCAAGGATGAGCCGTTTCAGGTGGTTGTCCGCAACTGTCTTGAGGATGTGCGGTTGTGGGCCACTAGATGTACCTCTACTACTTCCTCCTCTTGGCTTAACTATTGGTGTAACGGATATGATCCACCCTGAGCCTCATTTCTTCTATCCTGGCCACCTCCTTGTAATATGTTGTAACTACCAGGTTTGAGATATAAAATGGTTCAGGCTGGCGTAAGCCCTCCGTAGTCATGCTCAAAAAAAAAAAAAAATAGGTGGACCGATCAGCCGAGTGTTGGATAAATTCTCGGCCAACTTGTTTTTTGAGAAGTAATAAATTCTCGTCCAACTGAGACGTACGGGCATCCTATCTATCTACTAATTTAGTCTGCGGTAGGTTCGTCGTCCTAATTTTTCCGTCCGCTTTTTTCTTGGACGATTTTGCCCTTGACCTTTTGAGGATATTACAATAGAGCCACCGCCAAATTAATACAGTCCATCAGTCTGTGTCCCTGCCTGCGCCAACCGCCCGCCGCGGACTACCATAGGCTAGCGCCGAAGAGCGGTCTCCACCGCGCGGCCCCGTCTCCCCATCTTCCCCGTCCACGGCGAACGAGGCCTCACCTGTGGGATCCCGCCTCCCTCTGTCCTCCTCTGCCCAGCTTCCTCCCGGAGCCGCTCCTCATGCCCTTGAGCGGCAGTGGTGGGGGCCTCTGCGCGGCGACGACCTCCGTTGGTCCGGCGACGCCTGAGAGACTAGGCACCGTCGACCTCCCGTCACAGACCCTGGCCCATGTCTCCACGTGCGTAGGCGTCCGTGGCAAAGACGGCGAGGCAGGTTCCGGAGGAGGGAGGGGTAGAGTCGGCCGGTACTTTGCTTCTTAATATTAAGACCGGGAACCTGCTGCTGATGGACACGACCTCGAGGAGGGTGTCCCCGCTTGATTCGGTCCACCTATGGTGGAGCTCGCGAGAAGAACATCTATGCAATCTAGAGCCCCGCTACGCACGGAATTTAATTCCAGGTCCTTGATAATGAACACACGAGCAAACCAAATCTAATTTAAGATTTTTCAGGCCAAGCTAGATGGTGGCACTTACCAAAGAGAAAAATTCCTCACGCGCAGGGGAGACACGCACACCAGCTCCTCCTTGTCTATGTGTTCTGTGGCCTTGCGTGTGGCTGCTCTCGACAAGTCGACATGTATTGTGCTTCATGGATACAGAGTAGCAGACCTCAAGGAGAATTTGATGAATCTCAGGTAGCGGCCGTTCCTCCCAGCGATCCGGGAATACAAGGTGCGCGGAAAAAAGCAGCCTGAGGTGGAGGCCTGAGGTGCGGACCTCCACCCAGTGGCGGAGCTAGAGAAGAGTGGATCATGGTGCACACATGATGCCACACCAGGTAAAAAACGTTTGTTTGGTGGTGCACACACAATAAAAACCTATCATTTAGCAAAAAAAAATAGAATTTTACCCGTGTCCTGTGCACCCCCTTGTCAATACATGGATCCGCCCATGCCTCCACCGCCGGGAAGGTGACGAGGACGTGCTCGCCCAGCAGCGCCGCACGGAGGATACATCGCCTATCGGAGATGTGCCGACTCGAGCAGCAGGCCAGCAGCAACCGCCAATCGAGACCGACGCCATGACGCCTCCAGGAGCGTCACAATCCAGCTAAGCGCGGAAGTAGCCGCGCCAGCACCGTCCATGGCGGATCTGCCGAATCACTATGTTTCAGCCACTCTTTGATGCTCTTGGTAATGGAATTTGGAGATTTTTTCCTGGTTGGCTACATAAAGTAAGAACCTAGAGAAGAAAAGAACAAGTAGGTGACCCGTTCAATGCAGAAACAAGTATGGAGTTTCTTTTGTGAGCTTTGACCTTTTAAGTTTGCTATAGATCTTATGTCTCCTTAAAAAATATGCATTGGAGACAACTTAAGACCATAAAGCATTTTACAACTGAGTTCTAGCTGGCGAGACTTGGAACTTTCTGGCAGCCGATAATTGTAGAGTTGAAGCACACACGGCAACTTTGTCAAAAAAGCAAGTCAGGATGAATTTATGTGCATTTTTTGAATAAAAATATTTCCAGTTTATTCTTGGTAAAGGACGACTCGTCAGAATTCTTTTGTTAAACCAATAACTGAGTGGCGACGCTTCCGACGAGAGATGATAAAGAAAACATAGCAAATTGCGAACATTGTGGCAATTAGAAATCAAGAAAAACATGAATATGATAGAGTTCAACGTAGAGCAAAGACAACCAACTATAAACATTTTGCAAATTA
Source organism: Avena sativa (assembly GCA_916181665.1). Taxonomy (NCBI): domain Eukaryota; kingdom Viridiplantae; phylum Streptophyta; class Magnoliopsida; order Poales; family Poaceae; genus Avena; species Avena sativa. The sequence continues at coordinate 12,830,798 of OV702300.1, read as the reverse complement.
AGAATCAAGGAAAACATGTATATGATAGAATTCGACCAAAAAAAGAGAAGCTTAATACACATAAAAGAATAGCCGGACAAAACAAAGTGCTCAAAGAATTTAACGTGCGACGAAGAGCTAGCGAGAAATAAATTTTTGGGAGAGAGAGGTCGGAGGAGAACACGTCGGTGCATATTTAGTAGGCAAAGCTCATCCGGGTGAGACAAACAATACAGAATATACCATCTGAGGAGAAGCACAAGCTAAAATAAATTATGTCAATTTTATGATTAAAAAAATGATGAGCCGTGGTGAACCGTGGCAACACACGGGGCAACGGGGATGTGGAGATCATCGTTCGCTAGGAGGTGTAGCGGTTGGAGGCATGGAGGAAGGAAGGAGGTCGCCTGATGCTTGTGGCGACGGAGAATGGTCGCAGCCGGGGCAAGTGGTAGTCGACGCCGATTTGTAGCAAGGTCGTTTTGGTCTCCGGACACCGCCGGAGAAGAGAAAAGGCGAGCTCCAGATCCCCTCCTCTGTCGCGGCAAGGGCATGGCTGTCCCGCGCCGCCGGATGTGGTTCCACGTCAGCTTCCTCTAATCCTCTTACCCTTCCCTCTATTCTTTGACGACGACACAGGTCGAACAGAAAGGGGTGCCGCCAGGGTTGTTCGGCGACCTGTTGCTTGGTCGTGGAGGCGAGCTCCAGATCCCCTCCTCTGCCACGGCAAGGGGATAGCTGTCCTGCGCCGCCGGATGTGGTTCCACGTCGGCTTCCTCTAATCCTCTTACCCTCCCCTCTATTCTTTGATGACGACACAGGTCGAACAGAAAGGGGTGCCGCCAGGGTTGCTCGGCGACCTGTTGCTTGGTCGTGGCGACCTCGGGGTCGGTGTGCTTGAGTTGCGTGGACGTGTCGAGGAGTCTGGGCTTGGAGGCTGTGGTGGATGTGTCGGCTGCGGCATCTAGGAGGTCGTGGGAGAGAGGATCCGCCGGTTGGTCGCAGATAGAGAAGTCGCCGCATTAGGGATAAGGTCATGTACGGAGGCATCCAGGGAGAAATAAGACGAACTGGTATTTTGACTCAGCGATGGCACTCTCTATAATATGTCCAAACTATTAGGTGCAAAACCATCGAGGATAAATTCAGACGGAAATTCTGTGTCGAGCGAACCTACCTCAACGTAAATTTGTAGATAGATTGTGGTGCGCTAATTATTGATATACCTAGCAGATTTGTGTGTTGTGAAATGACCGATGTGGCATTAACGTCTTTTGATTGAGTCAATTTTTTTTGCATTTTATAGTAAAACAGAATCATCCTTTTATATCCCGTAGCAACGCACGGGCATTACGCTATATATTTAAATATCCATATTTGAATTGTAGTTGTTTTTCCTTTTTGCTTGTTATTGGACTTCTTGTTACACGTCGAAAATCAGAGCCCAAGAGGCAAACAACCCACGTTACATCCATCCATCTATCAACTGACAGTTTGGCGAAAAATTAAGCAGATATTTTGGGGAACTTGTCGTGCCGAAGAAAAAGCAAGCCCAGTCCCCGACCCTCGCAGCCGCCATGGTCGCCGGGTACGGCGTCCTCGCCGTGACCACCACTGTCCTGTTCCTCCTGCCGTCGGCTCGTCCGCAAGAGGACAACACCTGCGACGATGTGAGCTCCATCAGCAGGTCTTTCCGGGCGAAGCTGAACCTCCTGACCAAGGCGGTCCCCGCCAACGCCTCCTCCGCGCCGTCGGGCTTCGCCACCCTCTCGGCCGACACCGCCAACGCCATGGCGATCTGCCGCGGAGACACCAACGCCTCGTCCTGCGCCGCCTGCTTGGCGGTGGCGTTCCGTCGCGCCGGGGAGCTCTGCCCCAACAACACGGGCGTCACCATGTACGAGGACGGCTGCGCCCTGCGCTTCGCCAACCGCCAGTTCATGAACTTCCTAGAGCCCCAGCAGTGGCAGATCGGCGAGCTCAGGTACCGGAAATTCCACTCCCTATTCTTGATTCTTTCGGTCGGAAATAATGAACCCTTTTTTTTTTTTTTTTGCTGAATTCCCGTCCCGATTGAACCTTTGCCAAATCCTTCCGATTCCAAATACAAGTATGAGGTACAAAAGGGCCAACCATAGAGTTGAGGCAGTGGCGGTCGCCTGGTTCACCGAGGCGGCCACATCCATGCTCACCGCCGTGTCTGACCGCGCACTCGCGGCGAGCAACTCCACCGCAGCAGACACGAGGAAGAAGAAGTACTTCGCCACGGGCGAGATTGCCTTGGACCCCATGATCTACGGGCTCGCGCAGTGTGTGCCGGCCTTGACGCCGGAGCAGTGCACCGGCTGCCTCCGGCAACTCCTTGGGCAGATAAAGCAACAGCTGGGCAACAAACCCCGATGGGTTACGTCGCGCGTGGAGTGGTGCGACCTCAGGTACAGCGTGCGGCCCTTGTACGAGGGCACGGCCATGCTGCACCTTAACGCGCCACCGCCGTCTGCAAATCCCCACACCGGAGCAGGTTCATAATAATCCTTCCACACACATTTCTTTTTTCTTAATTACAATCTTATTAATGTTTGCTCTATGCATGCACTTGCAGAGAAGAAAAACAATAGCAAAGTAGCCCGGATTTCTGCGGGCATCGTTTGTCCCCTTGTCTTGGTGTTGCTTATTTCGGTTTTTGTGCTCATTCGCTTCAGGAGAAGGATTATTAAGGCTAGTACCAAGAAGGACAACCGTGAGTGGCAATGGTATCAATAACGGTTTTACGTCCTCAAGATCGATTTTACAGTTTATTGACACACCATTATATTGTTGCCATTCGACGACACCAGCATTCAAGAAAATATCGAGAGCGCAGTGTGTCATCTTTGATTTGCCTGCGCTGGAAGAGGCGACCGACAACTTCTCGCAGAGGAATAAGCTCGGAGAAGGCGGTTTCGGTGCTGTGTACAAGGTAATTCATTTTGGTACTAGCCAGCAGTATAGCCAGTAGTATGGTGAAAAATGATCTCTGTTTCAGGGGATACTCCCAGATGGTCAGGAAATAGCAGTGAAGAAACTTGTGGGGGCTGCTGGGCATGGTTTGCATCAGCTGCACAATGAGGTGCTGCTCTTGGCAGAACTCCAGCACAAGAACCTTGTTCGGTTACACGGGTTTTACTCGCATCGGGAGAATACACTTCTGGTTTACGAATACATCAAGAACGGGAGCCTTGACAACTTTCTGTCCGGTAGGTATTTCTGTTTTGTCCTCTCGAATGTATTATCCTGTTTTGTTTGTCCTTCACCCTCAACCTAACATAAGTATGTTGAACAAGATAGTAGAGAGGGACACACACTAGTTTGGGAGCAACAGTATGACATCATTCATGGTATCGCCAAGGGGATATTGTACCTCCACGAGGACTTGACCATGAGGATTATCCACCGGGATATCAAACCTAACAACATTCTTCTTGATGAGGACATGGAACCAAAAATTGCTGACTTTGGGTTGGCAAGGCTGCTAGGAGAAGGTCACACACATACCAAGACATCTGGCGCTGCTGGAACACCGTAAGCTCACGAGTGCATAGCAAAATCATAACCCCATGAATTACAAAGTACTGTATTTAACACTCACCATCCTCTGCAGAGGTTATATGGCTCCCGAGTACGTCTATGATCGACGTGTGTCACCCAAGATTGATATTTTCAGCTACGGTGTATTGATCCTGCAAATCGTTACAAGGAGAAGGGAGTGTTGGTCCGATGATAGCAATACTGTGAATCTCATCACTGAAGTGCGTGCTGATTTCACTTGCTTCGTTATCATCTCATCTATTAGTGCATCTGTATGCACAAGCCTTCACGCATATCAACAGTTTATCATATCTAACAGGCTGAGAATACAATTGACAGGTGTGGAATCACTGGAAAAAGGGTACAATCTCACAAATGCTGGACCAAACACTCAACGAACATACTCGAAACCAACAGCTACGATGTGTACATGTTGGCCTGATGTGTGTCCAAGCAGACCCTGGAGACAGGCCTGACATATCCACAGTCCTTTTCATGTTAACCAGGGACAACATGGAGCTTCGGCCACCGGAGGAACCTGCATTTTTCTTTGGGAGCTTCGGCAATGGGAGGAACCTGCAATCTTCTTCGGGAGGTTCAGCTAACTCAAACTTCGTGTTGGGAGAGGGCATTTCGGTGAATGGACTTACAATTACAGAGCCGTATCCTAGGTAAATCAATTGTAAGGGTGTGTTTTGACATTGAAGGCATGAGTCGTTTCTTTCATTGGGGTGTCGTTTGTACCTGGGAACGATTCAAATAAAGGGAAGGTCTTACTATTGTTTTCTTCGCAACAAAAGAAATACTTCCTCTGTCCCAAAATATAAGGTGCCTAAGAGCATCTCTAACCCAACCTCAATAATCAGTTACATGACTATGTTTATACTCATGTAACTGTTAAAGCGCACCTAACTGAAGCCCCAAAATCGGTTAGAGTACTATATTTGAGCCTAATTACTTGCTGGCGCGCGGGCGCCAGAACGACGAGCTCGGCGCGCTACGTCGCACGCGCGGTTGTAACGGACATTGTCCAGCGTGGCAACGTGGGGTAACGGGCCTAGGTTGTTTTTTTGTCTATTTCTTCCCCACTCCACGCATCACACACATTAAATCCCTCCCTCCTGTCTCTCTCGCGCTCGACCCGCTCTCTCGCTGCTCTCTCTCGCTTCCAAACCGCAGTACGGGGGCGGTTCCCTCCCGTCTCTCCGGTGATTGGCGGCGGTGGTGGAGCCGTTCCGGCGAGGGGGAACTGACGCGCGGCCAGGGGAGGTCTACATCAGCGAGTGGAGTAGGTGGAGGCGTTGATTTTCTCGGTGATTCTCGGCGGAATCTGACGATTGACGTTGGGCGAGCATATTTTTGGCACATTTCGAGCACCGCGACAGATTAGGTACGTTCTTGCGGTGACCAAGCATACCACTGCATGTGTAGTACACTATAGTCGTTGACATGACACTCATAGAACACTGTTCCGTAAATATCACATCCCTCAGAGTGGTACAACAGAAACATTGTGGGTCCATATTACAAACATTCACACATTATTATTATTACAATACCAGAAGTTCAAGACTTCAAAAGGTTCAACTTACAAACCAAAATATAAAGTGTTTCAGCGGAATTTAAAAGTAGCAACTCCGACTAGGAGTTGAGCTCAGCAGCTTATTCTATAGAGTTCATGCTGCTTGGCTTCGTTGGTTACTACTAACTAGGGATACTTAGTTGGGCTCGTTATCATTGACACCATAGCGGATTTCGTAATCCACTCCTTCAACACCTCCGGACAGATCAGGTTCCTCGTAAAACACATCTTCCTAGCATTCGGCTGCATACATTGGCACGTCTTCGGGATCCTTAGAGTCTAAGCAAGGGATCAAAGGAAAGAATGAGTAACAGCGTTACCCAACAAGTTCATTATATGCAAGGTGGGAAGTTTGATGCTCTAACTACTACCTCGGATTATAAATCCTTGGCACTATGCAATTTTTGTAAATATTTCTTCAAAGATTGATTTTATTCTGAAAAACTATGACAATCAGCCTTCATAGGTTGACCAGAACTTTTATGGAGTTCTTTTCCTGCCGTGTTCGCAGCTCCTTCCTAGAATAGGAAGTAACAAGTTACAATTCTTACACTCTGCAGAAGTGCGTTACTTTACGCATGAGAGATCAACTCCTTGTTGCACAACCGGGCGTACTTTCCCATCCACAATTCCATGATGTGGGGCCCAGTAGTTGGTCCAAGCCAATCACTGCCCCCTTCGCGACCTCGCATGCCTCCTTGGTGTACACCATCCCCACATAATGAATTACGGCAATGGTTTGTACAAACCGTTAGATGCCAGAACTATCGTGGGACGATGAGGGTTCCCACCCATATGCTGCATATCCTCTACGAATTACCAATTAATATGCACGCTACGAGGATAACAGCCACGACCTGCACATCCGGCTTCATGCGAGAGGAAGAAGATACAGCTGACTTCTCCGTCCCATTCCAAATCTCATGGCTAACGCGTAATATACGGCGCTAGAATCACTGATGCCAGGGGTTATTAAGTCCCTACTTGATCATCATTGTTGCAAATAGAACCCTAAGTTCTATTGCTCCGTTATATCACCACTTAGGATGATATCTATGATTTCTTTATTTATGAAAATAATATTTTCTTTCTTTTATAGCATATATGATAACACACAATTTGCAAATACTTTGATAAAGACTCTTCAAAGGACATGAGCAAGTGATGAACTTGCCTTGTGATGGCAAGGTAGTGAAGTCTGATGCTTGCACTGGACCTTGAGCTTCTATGTCTACAAAAACATCATTATTGACCGGTAAGGACAATCTTTAAAGAAGAAAAATGATTATGCAAGTAATGTAATGCATCTTTTAATTTGATATGCATTTCCCCATGACTTTAACAATTCCTTTTAAATAAAAAAGGAGGTATAAATATTAATTTTTAATATTTATAACATATATTATTTTATTTTATTTTTCCTTTTATTTGACCTTTATTGATTTAATAATTCTTTTAGGAATTATAATTAAACATTAAAAATTGTTATTAAATATTTATTTAGTATTTTTTCAAAAATACTACAATATTAATATATAATGAAAGTGATTTTTATTTATTTTTATCATCTTTCAATAATTTTGTAAAATTCTATAAGGAATATATAATTTACAAAATTCTTAATAAAATTTAAATGTCTAAAATTTGATATCTTAATTTATTTGGATAGTTTGGATTTTTGTGAATCCAAAAATATTTTATTTATAATATTTGGACTTTTATTTTATTTTCTATAATTTAATTAATTCAAGGGGTATTTTGGTCTTTTCTTATTTATTAGAATAGGCTTTAAAAGATTTATGTGCTGGCTTATTCTTATTGGGCCCTGGTGGCCCATTAGTCATAATCAAAATAGCCACCCCGAAGGGTCTGGCCCAACTCAGCCCACTCATCACTGCCTCTCTCTCCCTCGAGCTCACTCCTCTCCTCTTTTGCCCTTGACCCCATGGTCGGTGATGTCGCCGTCGGCGATTCCCGCCGCCGTGGGCCGTTCTGGTCGCCGCCGTGGTGCAACAGGAGGTTGTCTATGATGCCCGTCCTTTCTATCCAACTGGATTTGGGTATGGGGCTCTCCTGCGACGGATCGATGCCGTCCAGAACCCTAGGGTTTGGGGGTTGGCGTGGATCTTGGTGCTGCCGCTGTCGTCGTGCGTCGTGGTGATGCTCCTCGCCTCTATGCGTGTCCATGGTCGCCGCCGTGGCGCCGTATGGGTTGCAGCACCCCTCCTGGGGTGCTCCCCGTGCCGCCATGGACGTCGGCCCCTCTGCTTCCTCTTCTAGTCTCCAGCGAGGACCTTCGGTGAGTTATGTTCCTCTCCCCTAGTGCTCTCTGTGTTTGCTGATCCGATGCTAGATGTTGGAAGCGACCTCTCTAGTTACTGTCTTGTCCTGATTAAGATGATTTATTCCATTTAGGGTTCTTATTCTGTGGTTGATCTTTTAAAACATATACTGGATGAATTATATCATGTCTGGATGATCTGTAAGCATGTTAAATGGTTATTGGCCTGAGGCTTGTTGCTTGAAATGAACTATAATGGTTCTGGTGGCTTATTAGATTATTTTATGCTTGGTTTGCATATGATTCAGATGGTATAGTTGCTTTGAAATCCATGCTTGGTAAAGTCAATGGCTTGATAACTTTCCACTGTCATTTCTTGGTTATGATCATGAATATGGTGTGATGAAATCACTGTCTTAGTGTTGTTGGCTTAGAAATAAATATGTGGTTTGAGATCACAATGATCTCAAAAAGTACAGATAAACATTGCAATGTTTTTAATTATGATTCCTGACAGGAAAATGATTAGTAGATTGATTTGTTGAATCTGTGATGATTGGATGTTTATCTTGATTCATATAGAATTGTTCTTGTGACACCATCTTGGTATGGCACACAAGATTGATTCTTATTCATTGATTGGGTTGGTTTGATCTTAAGACAAGCTTGGCTTCATAAGATAAATAGAAATGTTCTTCTTTGAAATCCCTAAGACCAATGATGTTGGTCTGAGGCTTAGGGTGTTAGGCCTTATCTAGTTGATTCATATAGATAGTCCTGGTGGTGGTACCAGCTATTGTTTCTTGAATCAAAGCTTGGAGAAAAAATGATAGTAGGCTTGATCATTATATGGATCCAAAAGATTAGTTTCTAAGGTGCTACCCTTACTTTAGGGATGTGCCTAGAAATTAGATCTTAGCTATATTTATGCTTGAATTGAAATATATAGCTTGACAACCAAAGCAATGATGTTGTTCTGAGCTCTGGTTGGATCCTTGTACTTTGCTGTTTGCTTTTAGAGTTTAAAATCTCTATGATGGATTCACCCCACTTGGGTGCTTTCTGAGAGTTTGTTTCATAAAACAACACATGCTTCTGTCTATATAATATGATTAGATCATGTGAGGGTTTTATGATGCTCACCACAAAATCTGATGATTGTGGAGTAAGGTGGTGATGTTGATCTGGTTTTGCTGAGCTCATGTGCTTGACCTTGAGCTAGCCTGCTCCTCCTAGCTCTTGGACTTGGTCTTGCTGTCCACCTGATCCTTCCCCCTCCTTATGTCACCATCCTGGTGATGAGATCTTGGCTTTGGTTGGTTTGGTTGCTGGCTATTGCGCTTGGTTTAGTTGCTGGCTGTTCTTGTGTGTAAGCAGTGAAGATATGCTCTAGTGCCTCTCCACGGATGTGCTGATGGTTTTGTGAGTTTGGGCTGTGCTGTGAAGCTGACAGCACATCACATGCATTTAGGTGAGTGTCCTGCTTGTGTGCTTGCTGTGTACTTGTGGATGTGCTTTGGACTTGAGAGTTACTTTGATCTGATTACTTTTACCTGGCTGGTGAAACTTGCCCCTCTTGGCTGTCATTTGACTTCTGGATTAAAAATTATGGAAGATTTATCTTTTCATATTGGTGAAACTTACCCCTTATATACTCAATGATGAAATATTAAACAGTGCACTTCACTGTCAACTTCTGAGAGTAAAACAATACTAACTCTAACTCTCCTTTTTATATTTAGTTTCTGTTTGTTTTGCAGGTACAGATTAAAGTGAAGATTTTAGTTTAAGTTTAGTTATAGAACAATCCAATGTAATCTGTTTTATACTTTTGTAATTTTAGTTCTATTCTTTTGTAATCTTCATTTTATTATTTTGTAATAAAGATTATACTATTATCAATAAAGAATATTCTGATTCTATATTTATTTGCTTTTGTGAAGTGTGTGGATGATTTCAATAAGTTACAATTTTGTAACTTATTTATAAAATAAAAATATGAAATAAGTTTTCATATTCTTAATTGATTTCTTTAGATAAAGTGTGAGTTAAAATAATTAACTCTTAATTTAATCAAGATTCAAATCTTATTCCCAATTCATTTGAATTATAATTCAAGCACTCAAGTTTAAAATTCAAATTCATTTTCCAAAAAACATAATTCCTTAGAGATCATATCAAAGTCTATAGCAATCATCCTTTAAGACTAAACCTAATCTTAAAGTATGTAACATCCCTAAAATCATGTTTCAAAACCCATGCATATCATCCATGCATCCATGATCATTTAGGGTTCCATTTTCAAAACCATTTCAAAAACAGGAGCATATGTTGCTCATTATTTTATGTAAGTATGCTCTAGCCTTAGTGCTACTTTCTAATGAGAAGAGTACTTGTTTTGTTCAGTAATCTTTTGAATTCAAACTTAAGTACTTTCCAAAGCTTGAGCAAAGTTTTCAAAACAAAGTGTGAAAATAAAACCAATTTTATGCCTACTGTTTATATCACATTAAGGCTTGGTTTTATTTTTATTTTTCAAATGATCAAAGTGTTTTTGAGTAAACAGTAGTGTTTGACACACATTTGAGTGCAAAGTTTACTGTATAAAAACCTAGAGAAGATTTGAATTCAAACTTATTTGAATTAGAGTTGAAAAATCATTTCTAGAAAATCAAACAGAAAAATAAAAGGAGTAAAGGAAAAAAATAAGACAAACAGCCAAACTGGCCCAACCAGCCCAGTTCGACCCATCTAGCCCAACTACCCCCTCCCGTGAAACGTTTTCTTTCATTACAACCACACCCACAGAGTCGCTGACGCAGGGACCCCACCTCCTCTCTTTTTCTCTCGCTGACAACGCGGCCCATGCAACGGTCATCGTCTCCACCCGGCGACGATTTCTTCTCCAAATCACTCGGCCGTTTCCTGATTGATTCGCGGCTTCAATTCCCGTTCAATGCCCGAGTAATTCCCGTCCTCGCCTACTTAAGCACCATGCCGCCCTCCTCTTTTTCCCCCAAACCCCACCCCACCGGAGCCACCAGGCTGCTCGTATTTCTCTCTGGATGCCCCTCTGCTCCGACGAGTTCGCCGTCGAATTCCGGTAAGCACCGCGTTCCCCTCTGCCTATGGTTCAGACTAACTGTTTCTGCATCTCCGTGCGCACCCACTGACACCCTCCGCTTGCTCGCGCATGCTCTGTAGCCTCGGCAACGTCATCGACTGAGCTCCGCCACCGTCTGCTCAAACTCTGGCGACCGTTCCCCATAAGCCCGAGCTTACCCTCTCCCTCTGTTTGATACGCGTGTGATCCCTAGTGTCCTACGCATCTAACGGCACCCTTATCTCGTCTTAGCGTGGCCCAGAGCGTCGCCTTTGTCGCCAACCGAGAGCACCGTCGCCAGAGACTTCTCCGACGAGCAATCCACGACGACCCCGAGTGCCCCTTCGCCAACCGAGCACACGTCGAGCATCTCCTCGTCACGGCGATTCTGGTGAGCATCCTCACACCTCCCCGAGCGACCTAGCTCACTGGCAAGCTTGCAGCCAGAGCGCGCCGCCGCCTGTCGCCGCCGCCAGAGCCGCCACTTGTTGGTCAGTCACTGAGAGCCGTGCGATATAGATCGGACGAACGCGATAGAACATAGTCGAAGGGGTAAGTAGAGATCTGAGCCGTGCGTTTTAGTTAGATCTAACGGTTCGGAAGCATGATCCTGAGCGAAGCGGTACCCTCCAATCAGGAAGCGCCGCGTGGCATGATTTTTGTTTTAAATTTCTGAATTAGATCTATTAGATGTTTAAACTTGTTTAATTCATAACTTTTGATTCCCACGTCCAAATTTGACAAATTTTATATCAATGGAATCAGGAAAGAAAATCCTTTCCATTAATGCAATGTGTTTAAGGTTTTGCTTCTGTTAAAATGGTTGTTTTTGCAGAAATATTTGTAGGCATAAATTGTGTATAATAATTAATTGAAAAATGTTTTAATGTTCAAATAAAGTTTATTTGGCAAGTTTTGTACTTGTTTATGTTTCATTACTATGCACTTGTATTGTTTGGTGTAGAAAATCATCACATGGCATTATGCATGCATCCATATATTTTTGCTTGTATTTATTTTGTATGTGATTTTGGTGCTATCATTTTATGTGTAGATTTTGGTGCAAATAGTGATTGTGATTGTGAGGATTGTAGCTACTCTCCAAACTACCAAGGCAAGTGGTGCTTCATGATTTTATTCCTATGTTTTTCAAATATGCATTAGAAATATTTTGCTAGTCTTGCATGGATATTTTTTGATCTATATGCTATGCTTGGGAAATCCTAGTAGTTGTAGAATTGCTAGAAATATTTCTAAATCTTATCAATGCCATGCTTAGCCTAGCTAGTAGCAACCAAGGGTGGTTATATTCATGCTATGAATAAATATTTCTAAGTCTTTGGACTATGTTTTTGCTTAATAAAACAACTAAGTGAATGAAACACCTGGGTGGAATGGAAAGAATGGGTTATGTTGAGTGGTTACACAAGGCCCATTTCTATGGTTTACCTTGTGTATCTCACTTGTGGAAAGCCACCCAGGAACAAAGGGATTTGAGAGGCCAAATGTTAAGAAGCTTCTAGTGCAGCCACTTGGCAATATGGGCTCTGCCTGGATCACATAGGTTGTACAGTTGGTGGTAGTGGGATGATAGGTTGGAACGCGTCCATTTGGTCTAAGGGAAGGCTTCTAAAAGGTCCTGTCTTGGTGAAAATCAAGTCTTGTGGGGAAAGTGCACAACCTCTGCAGATGGAAGAATCTAAGTACTTAGCCATGTCCCTGGTATTGGACAACTTGAGCATCAAGACATGGAAGCTATCAAGAATCTCCTCATCCCAATTTCTAAGTAAAAACTTGTGGTTGAACAAGGGTGAAGGACCCCAATGTCTATTGGTGGTTCCTTGGGAAAGATTTTGACAAATAAAAACTTAGTGTTTTCATCTAATAGGTAAAACCTATTTTGAGCAAAGCAAGCCTAAGCTACACTTAGCCAAAATGCATATAGTATTTAGTATACCAATATTCTACTAAGGTATCACTTGCCAATACTATTCCAATGTATTGACCCACTGTGGCTGTAACTTGTGATGTTGCAGGATATTCTGATGATGATTATGAGTCATGAGTCTACACTCAACATGCTTGCCTGTGGCACATGAAGATGAAGACTTGTTTATCTTATTACATATTTAAACTCTTGTACTAGGCCTATGGCCATGGAGTTTGTAAAAGACTATGTTTGTCTCTGGAATGACTTGTAATAATGACCTTTGTTTCTGCGTACTTCATCTTAAACTGTGGATGCTAGCATTGATCCAGGGACTAGCATTGCAATCACAGGGATCCTCTCCTTTACAAAGGAGTGATCTTACAGATGGTATCAGAGCACTATGTTGCCTGTAGGATTATGACCCTAGGATTGGAAACCACTAATGAAAAAAAATTCAAACAACTTCCATACTTGTCTTTTCTAATCGTAAACTTTTCTAATCTTCTTTATCATCTATATTTGTAGATGAACTCCATCAACGAAGCCGTGAAGAAGGGACCACTCATGACTATGACTTTGAAATGTGAGACAGAATTCCCCAAGGCTCTCAAGGACCTCATGGTTGCCATGGGAATACATGGTGCAGCTGTGTACAAAGGTTTTCCTGTGATGGATGAAGGAGTTGAGTACTGGTGGGTGCAACTTCACTTGTATAAAAACAAGGAACAACCACAAGGACTCAGGATTCTGCATGGTCACCAACTCAGTGATGCACACCACATTCTTTGATTCAGCAAGGGATGCAGCTTGGAAGGCCATCAAAGAACTTGGTGATAGAATCAAGTGCAGAATGCTTAACACCTAGAATGACCTTAGTGAAGAAAAGAAGCATACCCAAGAGTTAGAGGCTACCAACCAAAGTTTAAGGAAAGACATCATAGACTTAGCAATGGAGTCATGTGATCTAGATAAACAGATTGCCTCTAGGGATGCCCTGTTAGCCAACTTGGCAAGTGAGATGGGATTGTAAACGTACTCCGTTAGTTGGACCACCACACTTATCATTTTATTTTCCAAATGCTGTTTGAAATAAGTTGAACCTTGGTTGTTTGTAATGGATCCATGTATGCCATGACTTGTGTGTTTGATTTTCAAAGTTATGCATGTGATGCCTTGTCTTGTGGTTTGTCTTAAATTGTGTTGATTCTAACTTTTTCTATCTTATTAAATAGATGCCTAATGTTACTATCAGCACGGCTGAAGAGTTCAAGGGAATTTGTTTTGGCACTCGTATTATTGAGCTCACTAGTCTGCTCTATCTCCCTCTTCCTACTATCATGATGCTTCCCCTCACCAAGTTTGAGAGGAAAGATCTTTGGGGCTTCAAGGTTAATCAGCCAGGACGCCAGACTGGGGCAGCCACGGAGGCCATCATCTTCAAGCTCATGCATGATGACAAGGAGAGAGGCCTAGAGGTAGTCATGCAGGATTTCCTTGGACGTTTACTAGGGAGACACTCTCGAGAGGTTAGAGGTACTCATTTCCACACCTTTGGTAGACGTGATGATGATGGTGAGGCCATTGACTTTGAGGATACTTTGAGAGAGACGGCAGAGCCGATTCGCCTATACCTCCAAGACTTAGAGGTTCTTCTTAGGCACATAGACACTGATAGGACCAACGTCATGCTTAGAAATGACGAACTCCAGGTGCAGCTTCGTGAGAAGGACAAGCTCTTCGCGGAGCAAGATGAGATAGTCAAAGAGATGGAGTCCAAGTTTGAGAGTCAGGACAGAAAGTTCAAGAGTCAAGAGAAGCGAGTCCAAGATAGGAACAAGAGGATTCGAGACATGACTGCAGAACTAGAGGCCAAGGACTTCGAGCTCGAGCATCAGCAGACTATGATTGAGAGACTTCGTTCACAGAAGAGGGCTCTCAAAGCCAAAGTAGAGACCTTGACCACCAATGTCGAGGAATACAAGACCGCAATGGAGAATGTAGGTCTTACATTTGTTGACGAGGAGGTTGATGCAGAGGAGTAGTGATGACTACTCATTTACCTTTATTTATCATGTCTTTGATTATTGAGTCGCAATGACCATCCAACATGTGGATGGCTTGCTATTGGTGTGTTTACTTTTCAGAACTTGTTGTCTATGTTGTTGAACTTTTATTACTATGATGCATGATTGTGGTTTGTTATGTGATGTATTGTGCATGTTAGCATCTATGGGTATCTCATTCTTATCCTTATTGAAAACCACAGATGCCTCCCCGACGTGCCAATCCCAACCCCAACAACAACAACATCACCCCTGAGATGCAGCAGATGATGACAGCTTAGACTCAGCTGATGCAAATGATGACTACTTTCATCCAGAATCAGAACAACAACAACAATAATAACAATAACAACAACAACAATCAGAACAACCCACCGGGTTTTGACATGCTTACCAGGTTCTTAAGACTGAGGCCAACAAAGTTCTCAGGAACTACTGATCCTATGGTGGCCAATGATTGTCTACGCTCTGTGAACAAGGACTTGATAAGTGTTGGCTGTACTGATGAAGAGAAAGTCAGATTTGCAGCTCACTTGTTGGAAGGACCAGCAGCCACTTGGTGGGATAACTTCCAGATCACCACTCCCATTGAGGGTGTGACATGGGTTATCTTTGAAGATGGTTTCCGTACTGCTCACATCTCATCCGGAGTGATGAGTTTGAAGAAGAAAGAGTTCCATAACTTGAAGCAGCGCCACCGCAGCGTGGCTGAATATATTGAGGAGTTCAACAATCTGGCGCGATATGCACCGGATGAAGTTGACACTGATGCTAAGAGGAAAGAAAAGTTCCTTGAAGGGTTGAATGATGAACTGAACTTGCAGTTAGCTGTGGCCTATGTCCCCACAAATCAGTCTCTTTGTGACAAGGCTGCCATCTTGGAGAACAAGATGAAACAAGTTGAAAGCAGGAAGAGAAAGCACTCTGACAAGCACAACTCGGGATCGTCTCACAAGCGTTCCCATTATGATGATAGTGGGAGTTCTGGATCCCACAAGCATGGGAAGTCCAACAAGCACCACAACCACAACCGTTATCATGACAACAAACACCACCGTAGTCATGACAATGATAAGTACAACAATCACAAGGGTGGATATAAGAGCCACCACAATGGAAGTGGAAGTGGCAGTGGAAGCCAGCCTGTCAAGAAGGATCTTAGTCAGGTTGAATGTTTCAAGTGCAAGTAAATTGGGCATTATGCAAATAAATGCCCAGAAAAGAAAGTTGAAGGACCCAACAAGCCCAACCCCTTTCAAAAGGGACAAGTGAACCACATCAATGTGGAGGAAACTTATGAGGAACCTGATGCTGTTGCTGGTAAGTTCAAACTCAATTCTATTCCAGCATTTGTTCTCTTTGATACTGGTGCATATCATTCATTCATATCAAGAGCATTTGTTGAAAGAAATGAACTACCGGTAGAAACTATTGGGTGTCCTATAAAAGTAAGTTCTCCTGGCGGAGAAATGATAGTGAATTCAGGATGTCATGATCTAGTCATAGAGTTTGGGAAGTATAAGTTTTCCGTTAACTTGATAATTCTAAATTCCCAAGGATTGGATGTTATTTTGGGAATGGACTGGATGACTAAGCACAAAGGAGTGATAGATTGTGCCAACCATACTGTCTCACTCACAACTCCAGAAAACAAAAGGATCAGATTCAAGACCAACTCTAAATTCTCTTAAGGGGGTTAGCATGGACAGTGTGCCAATTGTGAGTGAATATCCGGATGTGTTTCCGGAAGAATTACCAGGAATGCCACCAGATAGAGATGTGGAATTTCTTATTGATTTTCTACCAGGATCTGAACCAATAGCAAAGAGACCGTACAAGATGTCAGTGGATGAGTTGAAAGAACTCAAGAAGAAGCTTGGAGAACAGTTGCAGAAAGGTTTTATCCAACCAAGTTCTTCATCTTGGGGAGCACCAGTTTTGTTTGTGGAAAAGAAAGATAGAAGTCAAAGGTTATGCATAGATTACCATTCACTCAATGAGGTGACTATCAAGAACAAATACCCTTTGCCAAGAATCAATGACTTGTTTGATCAGTTAGAAGGAGCTTGTGTATTCTCAAAGATTGATCTCCGATCAGGTTATTTCCAGCTCAAGATAAGGGAACAAGACATACCTAAGACAGCTTTCACCACAAGGTATGGATTGTATGAGTATACCGTGATGCCATTTGGTTTGACCAATGCACCAGCATACTTCATGAATATGATGAACAAGGTGTTCATGGAGTTCCTTGACAAGTTTGTTGTCGTTTTCATCGATGACATTTTGATCTACTCCAAGAGCAAAGAAGAGCATGAAGGACATTTACGTTTGATACTTGAGAAGCTTAGAGAGCATAAACTGTATGCCAAATTCAGCAAGTGTGAATTTTGGTTAAATGAAGTTGATTTTCTTGGACACGTTGTGTCAGGAGATGGTGTAGCAGTTGATCCTGCTAAAGTTTCAGCTGTAACTGAATGGGAATCTCCCAAGTCAGTGAAAGAGGTTCGTAGTTTCCTTGGCTTAGCAGGTTACTACAGAAGGTTCATTGAGAATTTCTCCAAGGTAGCTAAGCCTATGACAGAATTGCTAAAGAAAGACAAGAAATTTGCTTGGACTGAAGGTTGTGAACTCAGCTTTCAAGAATTGAAGAAGAGACTAGTGACAGCACCAGTCTTATGTTTGCCAGATTTGGAGAAAGATTTCCAAGTGTATTGTGATGCATCTCATCATGGATTAGGTGCAGTACTTATGCAATAAGGGAAAGTTATGGCTTATGCCTCGAGACAACTCAAAACTCATGAGGTGAACTACCCTACTCATGATTTAGAGTTAGCCTCTGTTGTCCATGCACTCAAAACATGGAGACATTATCTTTTGGGAAAGCGTTGTGAAGTGTTCACAAATCACAAGAGTTTGAAGTATATCTTCACCCAGAAAGAAATTGACATGAGACAAAGAAGATGGCTAGAACTCATCAAGGACTATGACTTGAGTTTGCAATACCACCCCGGTAAAGCAAATGTTGTAGCGGATGCTCGAAGCCGTAAGGTTTTTGTGAATGGCCTTACTAAAGGAGAATTACTAGATGATCTCTGTGCCCAATTTAGAGATCTCAGATTGGAGATTGTGCCTGAGGGACATCTCATGTCTTTGGATGTTCAACCCACTTTGTTAGACAAGATCAAAGAAGCCCAAAAGACAGATAAGGAAATTGAAGAGATTAAGGAAAAGATTGGCAAGGGGAAAGCCAAAGGATTCCATGAAGACGAACAGGGTACTTTATGGCATGGAAAATGTATCTGTGTTCCACAAGATCCGGAGCTTCGAAAACTGATTTTACAAGAAGCACACAACTCACCATATTCTATTCATCCGGGTAACACCAAAATGTACATGGATATGAAGGAAAGATTTTGGTGGAATAATCTCAAGAAGGACATCGCCAAACATATTGCTTTGTGTGATGTATGTAGTAGAGTGAAAACGGAACATCAGAAACCAACAGGATTGTTACAACCACTACCTATTCCTGATTGGAAATGGGACAAGATTGGTATGGATTTCATCACCGGATTGCCAAGGACCAGGTCAGGATATGATTCTATTTGGGTAGTAGTGGATCGCCTAACTAAAGTGGCTCATTTCATACCCGTGAAGACAACCTATACAAGTGCTAAGTTAGCCAAGATCTATATGAGCAGAATTGTATGTCTACATGGAGTACCCAAGGGTATTGTGTATGATAGGGGAACTCACTTCACTTCTCATTTTTGGAGGCAACTACATGAGTCATTGGGAACGAGGTTGGAATTCAGCACTGCTTTTCATCCTCAGACTGATGGACAGACAAAAAGTACTAATCAGATTCTTGAAGATATGTTGAGAGCATGTGCTTTAGACTATGGAGCCAGTTGGGATGAAAGTCTGCCTTACGCAGAATTCTCTTACAATAACAGCTATCAAGCCAGTATTGAGATGGCACCATTTGAGTTTCTCTATGGGAGAAAGTGTACCACCCCATTGCTATGGAATGGTGTGGGAGAAATAATTTTGTTTGGACCAGAACTCATCAAAGAGGCTGAAGAGAAAGTCAAGCTGGTTAAGGACAGGTTGAAGATTGCACAGTCCCGACAAAAGAGCTACGCAGAACCTAAGCGTAGAGAAGTCACCTATGAAGTGGGTGATAGAGCTTATCTTAGAGTGTCACCACTTCATGGAGTAAAGAGATTTGGTGTCAAAGGTAAACTAGCCCCGCGATATGTTGGACCATTCAAGATTCTGAGTCGTAAAGGAGAAGTAGCTTATGAGATTGAATTGCCAGAGTCTTTGTCAGCTGTTCATAATGTGTTCCATGTGAGTCAGCTTAAGAAATGCCATCCAGAAATGGAAGAGACTTCTTTGAAGGATACTATACCTTTGGAAGAGGTTCAATTGGAGAGTGACCTCACTTATGAGGAGAAGCCTATCAAAATACTTGAGACTGCAGAAAGAGTTACTCGGACCAAGACTATCAAATTCTGCAAAGTTCAATGGAACCATCATTCCGAAGAAGAAGCAACATGGGAAAGAGAAGATGATCTTCGGAAAGACCACCCTCACCTATTTGCTAGCCAACCCGAATCTCGAGGGCGAGATTCACCTTAAGGGGGTTAGATTTGTAACATCCCTAAAATCGTGTTTCAAAACCCATGCATATCATCCATGCATCCATGATCATTTAGGGTTCCATTTTCAAAACCATTTCAAAAACAGGAGCATATGTTGCTCATTATTTTATGTAAGTATGCTCTAGCCTTAGTGCTACTTTATAATGAGAAGAGTACTTGTTTTGTTCAGTAATGTTTTGAATTCAAACTTAAGTACTTTCCAAAGCTTGAGCAAAGTTTTCAAAACAAAGTGTGAAAATAAAACCAATTTTATGCCTATTGTTTATATCACATTAAGGCTTGGTTTTATTTTTATTTTTCAAATGATCAAAGTGTTTTTGAGTAAACAGTAGTGTTTGACAAACATTTGAGTGCAAAGTTTACTGTATAAAACATAGAGAATATTTAAATTCAAACTTATTTGAATTAGAGTTGAAAAATCATTTCCAGAAAATCAAACAGAAAAATAAAAGGAGTAAAGGAAAAAAATAAGACAAACAGCCAAACTGGCCCAACCATCCCAGTTCGACCCATCTAGCCCAACTACCCCCCTCCCGCGAAACGTTTTCTTTCACTTACTATCACACCCACAGAGTCGCTGACGCAGGGACCCCACCTCCTCTCTTTTTCTCTCGCTGACAACGCGGCCCACGCAACGGTCATCGTCTCCACCCGGCGACGAGTTCTTCCCCAAATCACTCGGCCGTTTCCTGATTGATTCACGGGTTCAATTCCCGTTCAATGCCCGAGTAATTCACGCCCACGTCATCGCCTACTTAAGCACCATGCCGCCCTCCTCTTTTTCCCCCCAAACCCCACCCCACCGGAGCCACCAGGCTGCTCGTATTTCTCTCTGGACGCCCCTCTGCTCCGACGAGTTCGCCGTCGAATTCCGGTAAGCACCGCGTTCCCCTCTGCCTATGGTTCAGACTAACTATTTCTGCATCTCCGTGCGCACCTACTGACACCCTCCGCTTGCTCGCGCATGCTCTGTAGCCTCGGCAACGTCATCGACTGAGCTCCGCCACCATCTGCTCAAACTCCTGCGACAGTTCCCCGTAAGCCCCAACTTCCCCTCTCCCTCTATTTGATACGCGTGTGATCCCCAGTGTCCTATGCATCTAACGGCACCCTTATCTCGTCTTAGCGTGGCCCAGAGCGTCGCCTTCGTCGCCAACCGAGAGCACCGTCGCCAGGGACTTCTCCGACGAGCAATCCACGACGACCCCGAGCGCCCATTCGCCAACCGAGCACACGTCGAGCATCTCCTCGTCACGGAGATTCTGGTGAGCATCCTCACACCTTCCCGGGCGACCTAGCTCGCTGGCAATCTTGTAGCCAGAGCGCCGCGCCGCCTGTCGCCGCCGCCAGCGCCGCCACTTGTTGGTCAGTCGCTGAGAGCCGCGCGATGTAGATCGGACGAACGCGATAGAACATAGTCGAAGGGGTAAGTAGAGATCTGAGCCGCGCGTTTTAGTTAGATCTAACGGTTCGGAAGCGTGATCCTGAGCGAAGCGGTACCCTCCAATCAGGAAGCGCCGCGTGGCATGAGTTTTGTTTTAAATTTCTGAATTAGAACTATTAGATGTTTATACTTGTTTAATTCATAACTTTTGATTCCCACGTCCAAATTTGACAAATTTTATATCAATGGAATCAGGAAAGAAAATCCTTTCCATTAATGCAATGTGTTTAAGGTTTTGCTTCTGTTAAAATGGTTGTTTTTGCAGAAATATTTGTAGGCATAAATTGTGTATAATAATTAATTGAAAAATGTTTTAATGTTCAAATAAAGTTTATTTGGCAAGTTTTGTACTTGTTTATGTTTCATTACTATGCACTTGTCTTGTTTGGTGTAGAAAATCATCACATGGCATTATGCATGCATCCATATATTTTTGCTTGTATTTATTTTGTATGTGATTTTGGTGCTATCATTTTATGTGTAGATTTTGGTGCAAATAGTGATTGTGATTGTGAGGATTGTAGCTACTCTCCAAACTACCAAGGCAAGTGGTGCTTCATGATTTTATTCCTATGTTTTTCAAATATGCATTAGAAATATTTTGCTAGTCTTGCATGGATATTTTTTGATCTATATGCTATGCTTGGGAAATCCTAGTAGTTGTAGAATTGCTAGAAATATTTCTAAGTCTTATCAATTCCATGCTTAGCCTAGCTAGTAGCAACCAAGGGTGGTTATATTCATGCTATGAATAAATATTTCTAAGTCTTTGGACTATGTTTTTGCTTAATAAAACAACTAAGTGAATGAAATACCCGGGTGGAATGGAAAGAATGGGTTATGTTGAGTGGTTACACAAGGCCCATTTCTATGGTTTACCTTGTGTATATCACTTGTGGAAAGCCACCCAGGAACAAAGGGATTTGAGAGGCCAAATGTTAAGAAGCTTCTAGTGCAGCCACTTGGCAATATGGGCTCTGCCTGGATCACATAGGTTGCAATAACTTAGCCATTTGGACAGTTGGTGGTAGTGGGATGATAGGTTGGAACGCGTCCATTTGGTCTAAGGGAAGGCTTCTAAAATGTCCTGTCTTAGTGAAAATCAAGTCTTGTGGGGAAAGTGCACAACCTCTGCAGATGGAAGAATCTAACTACTTAGCCATGTCCCTGGTATTGGACAACTTGAGCATCAAGACATGGAAGCTATCAAGAATCTCCTCATCCCAATTTCTAAGTAAAATCTTGTGGTTGAACAAGGGTGAAGGACCCCAATGTCTATTGGTGGTTCCTTGGGAAAGATTTTGACAAAGAAAAACTTAGTGTTTTCATCTAATAGGTAAAACCTATTTTGAGCAAACAAGCCTAAGCTACACTTAGCCAAAATGCATATAGTATTTAGTATACCAATATTCTACTAAGGTATCACTTGGCAATACTATTCCAATGTATTGACCCACTGTGGCTGTAACTTGTGATGTTGCAGGATATTCTGATGATGATTAGGAGTCATGAGTCTACACTCAACATGCTTGCCTGTGGCACATGAAGATGAAGACTTGTTTATCTTATTACATATTTAAACTCTTGTACTAGGCCTATAGCCATGGAGTTTGTAAAAGACTATGTTTGTCTCTAGAATGACTTGTAATAATGAACTTTGTTTCTGCGTACTTCATCTTAAACTGTGGATGCTAGCATTGATCCAGGGACTAGCATTGCAATCACAGGGATCCTCTCCTTTACAAAGGAGGGATCTTACAAAGTATGAAAGAAACCTTGATCACTTAAGGTTTTTATTTGGCGAAAATTTTACCCACATTTTCATAGATGAATGCATGCAACATTCCAAATTCTTAAATCTACCCTTCGTTAGTTCCTAAATGCTGGGATGTTACAGACTTCCCCCCTTAAATTAAACTTCGTCCCGATGTTTGCGGAGATGTACCTTATTTGTTCTGGATAGGCTTTCCTTAAATCCTCTTCTTTTTTCCCACGTGGCTTCCCTTTCAGGGTGATGTTCCCACTGTACCTTGCAATATTTGATTGCTCTGTTCCTTGTAGTTTTTGAAAGGGAATCAAGTTTTCGCATTTTTTGATCGTTTTTGAATTTTTTATGTCCGTTTTAAACTATCGTCAAACTTTGTCGAACGGCGGGCATGAAGATTCTTAGCTCGGGGCCAAGCCTCGCTAAACTTACATTGGATCTTTGATAAAATAGCATATTGTGAACCTAAAAATGATTTTTGTAAAAAAACATGAGCATCAGATCATGTACCTATTGTTCATATCTGACCCACTTTCTACCGATTTGGCAGGAATTTATCTTTTTCACCAGGGGTGGCCGGAAAGGTTTAGGATCCCCCTATTGGGACATTGTCCATTTAAGGTGATCTAGTATTCTTGTAAAATGTGGTGGTAGCATTTTGAATTAGCCATTTGGTGGTTACTTCACAAAACCGTCCGTTTTTTGTGCTCAGAAAATGAAAAATGGCTTTTTGGTGCGACGAAAAGGAAAACTTCCTGCTGCAACATTGTTCGCCATCCCATGTTGCACATGTATGCACAATATGGACACATTATCATAAACTATGCCTTGATTTTGTTGGAGATATGCCCTGGAGGCAATAATAAAAGTAGTTATTATTATATCTTTGTGTTTATGATAAATATTTACATTCATGATATAATAGTATTAACCAGAAACATTAATACTTGTGTGATTTGTAAACTAAATTAGAGTCCCTAGTAAAGCCTCTTTATAATACTAGCTTGTTGATTAATAGATGATCGTGGTTTCTCGATCATGAACATTGAGATGTTATTAATAACAAGATCATATCATTAGGAGAATGTTATGATGGACATACTCCTATAGATAAGCGTAGCATTAATATCAAGTCATTTCAATAGTTCGTTTGCTATAAGCTTTCTGATACATAGTAACCTAATTCCTTCGACCATGAGATCATGTTAATCACCATCACCGGAAGGATGCTTTGATGACATCAAACACCACACCGTAAATGGGTGGTTATAAAGGTGGCATTGAGTGTTCGGAAAGTATGGGTTGAGGCACATGGATCAAGAGTGGGATTTGTCCATCCATATGACGGATAGATATACTCTGGGCCCTCTCAGTGGAATGTCATCCAATTAGATTGAAAGCATGTGACTGGTTCACAAGGGATCACATATCACGGGAACGATAAAAGAAGTACTTATCGGTAACGAGGTTGAACTAGGTATGCAGAGATACCGACGATCAAAACCTCGGATAAGTAAACTATCGTGAGACAAAGGGAAATTGGTATCGTATGTAAGTGGTTCCTTCGATTGCAAAGTAATCGTAGAAATATGTGGGAGCCATATGAATTTCCAGATTCCTCTACTGGTTATTGATCAGAGAAGTGTCTCGGTCATGTTCGCATAATTCACGAACCGTAGGGAGACACACTTAAGGATTCGATGTTGTTGTGTAGTTATGGAATGATGATTAAGAGACCGAATGTTGTTCGGAGTCTCGGATTGGATCCGGGATATCACGAGGAGATCCGGAATGGTCCGGAGAATAATATTCATATAAGGAAAGTCATGTTTCGGAGTTCGGAAATGATTTCGGTGTTTTCACCGGGAATGTTCTAGAAGGGTCTGGAAGGGCCGGCACTCCGGAAGGGGAAGGGTACATGGATGTGTCATGACAATGTGGAATGGTTGCATCAAGTACTAGGTCACTTGGCTGGGAAATATGAAGAGAGAAATCAAATTCAAGTTTGAAAGTCAAAACGCCAATTTGAAAAGTCAAATCCGAACATTGCTTGGTGGAGGGAGAGTAGGAAACCTACCTAGGGTAGGAATCCCACTCCCTCCACCCGCCGGCAAAGGAGGAGGAGTTCGGGGGGGACTCCCTCCTCCCAAACCGCCTCTCCCCACCTATATAAGGAGGGGTAGGGCGCACCCCTACCCCTCACACCCAAACCCTAGCTCCTAGGCGCCACCACCCTCCAAGTGCTGCCGCCACCTAGGGCTCCTCCAAGTCGCCGAGTTAGGGTTTCCAAAATCCTAGACGCCGGCAACACCACCTCCCCTTAGTTCCCTCTAATCCGTAGATCGCCAAGGCCCTCTCTTACTCTACCATACTCGCTCCAGCTTAGGCGAAGCCCTGCGGGATCTTCCCTCTACTTCCGACACCACGCCGTCTTGCTGCCGGAATCATGAGGAGAGTGCTACAACCTCCGATGCCTGCTGGAACAAGGGAGAGGAAGGTCTTCATCTAGTACCAAACGTGTGACCGCCTGCGGAAGCACTGCCGGAACGCAGCGTCGGAAGGATCGTCTATGCGATCTTGAGAACGGCAAGTGTACGACTACATCACCCGCGAGAATCTGCTCTCGTTAACCGCTTTGGAATCTTCGAGGGTGAGTGCTTCTATCGACTCGTTGCTACAATCTAGTAGATAGATCTTGGCTTGTTTGTGTGCATGCGGTAGAATTTTTTTGTTTTCCATGCTACGAACCCCTACAGATTCTAGCCATATCATTGGTCATTTAACCTGAAAGCCAAGAAACCTCGAATGTGATAGGTCATTTTGTGAAGTTTTTTCAGACATAATAAATATACCAAGTTTGATATTTTCCTTATAACTATGTCACATGATATTATACCACGCGAAGGTTTCGCATTGTTTGGATCGTTTTTGAATTTCTTATGCCCGTTTGAAACTATCGTAAAACTTTGTCGAACGGCGGGCATGAAGATTCTTAGCCCGGGGCTGATCCTCGCTAAACTTGAAGTGGATATCTGATGAAATAGCATATTTTGAACCTAAAATTGGTTTTTGTAAAAAAACATGAGCAACGGATCATGTACCTATAGTTCATATTTTATCCACTTCCTACCGATTTGGCAGGAATTTGTCTTTTTCACCAGGGATGGACGGAAAGGTTTGAGATCCCCCTGTTAGGACAATGTCCATTTAAGGTGGTATAGTATTTTGGAAAAATGTGGTGGTAGCATTTTGTCACATCCCAAGATTTTCCAAATCTTGTAATGTGAAAATAAATGAATAAAATAAAACTTTGTTTAAATTTCAGAGCCAGAAGAAAATTTTTGAATTTAAATGGAACTTCAAACCCATTTGAATCAGATAAATCCTAAAGAGATTTAAAAAGATAAACTTTTAGTAAAGGAAAATAAAAATATTCAAAAAAATACTATTTTGGATCTCTTAATAAAAGATTTGGTAATCAAAAGAAAAGATGGATTTATAAATAAAGATTATTTTATAAATCCAAATCAAACCTTGGCCAAGCCTTTGAATAAAACATTTTGTTTTGATAAAAATAGTAAAGGATTTAATATCCAAGTTTTCTTAATAAAGGTTCTATCATTTATAAACCATCAAAAACTTATTTGTTTAATTTAATAAAGTTTTCCAAGTACTTTATATTCACAAATAAAACCTACTAAAGTGTTTGGAAAATATTTAGGTTTCAAATAAAGATTTTATTAATAGAATCAAACTCTATTTGATTTAATGACTAAGGCCCATTTTATTTAATTACTAATGGACCCTAAAATAGAGGTTATTATGTTTTAAAACAAATCCTCCAAATATTCTTTATTTCCAAATAAACCTACTGATTTAGATTTGAAAAGTGTTATCAAATGAGAATTTTTATTAAATAAATCAAACCATGTTAAATAAATAAAGTTCCATTTTATTTAATTAAAGAAATGGATTAATAAAATTATTATTATTTTATTTTGGGCTTTTGACCATATTACTAAACAGAACTAATTTCAATATTACAAAGTTTGAGTGTTGTTTGAATTGATTTGGTTGATGTTTGTTTTTTTGGAAATTCAAAACAGAAATCAGAAAAAGAAAAAGGAAAAAGCTACAGAATAAAAAAAAATGATAAAGGACAAACCCAACCCAGGCAGCCCAACAAGCCCAGAAACAGCCCAGCTCCCTCACCCCGAAAGAAAACGATTCGCACGCGTTATCAAACCCACTGAGAGAATGACTGGTGGACCCTCCCCTCTTTTCTTTTCCCACTGACCAGCGGACCCCACACTGCCTTCTTCTTCCCCACCGCGAACCACGCCTCTCCTCCCTCGCTGCCGTTGCTGCCATTCAAAGCCGCGATCAATTCGCAGTGATGCCGCGCCTTAAACCTCGCCGTGAATGCACGCTATTAAGCGCCAGCGCCTCCTCCTCCTTTTTCCCCAGGCCACTTCCTCTCTCTGCCCCTAGGCTGTCGCCAATCACTCCTGCACCGCCGCCGCAGCGACGAGCTTCCTCTGTCGATTCCGGCCAAGCCACACCTTCCCGAGCCTCCCTGAGCACGCTAGCAGCTTCCCCACTCCCAGACGCTTCTCCCCGTGCCCTTCTTTCAACCGCGGGCGCCCCGGAGCATCGGCTACGACAAGCTCCGACAGCGTCGCCGTCCGTTTCTACTCCGGCGACGACTCTCAGGTGAACCAGACCGCCCCGACCCCTATCGTTCACGCACCCAGCATCGCCTTGCTCTTGCGCATCTAAATGTGCTCCTGTTTTACCTTAGGGCGATCTGCAGCGACGACTCCTACCGCCACCGTCGTCTGCCTCAACTCCGACGACGCCCACAGGTTAATTCCGACCACCCCGTACCCTCTGGATCACGCACACATCTTTGCCATGGTCCTACGCAGCTAACCCAACCCTCCGTTTGTCTTCTCGTGAACCACAGAGCCGTCTTCGACATCGACCGAGCGCGTCCGTCGCCAGAACCAACTCCGGCGAGCAATTACCGCAGTACCCGAGCGCCCCTTGTCAAGCCAACAGCACGTCGAGCATCACCACAGCCCTGCGATTCTGGTGAGCACTTTTTCTCTCCTCTTTGCTTCCTGTAGCCGCCGTAGCACCACCGCCTGGCCGTGCGCCGCCGCTAGCCGCCGTTAGCGCCGCCCACACATGGTCAAACTCGCCAGTACCGCTCGATCCAGATTTAGCGGCCACGATTAGATCACTTACCGCGAAGAGGTACTCGATCTGAGCCACTCGATCTAACTAGATCCAACGCACCAGAGCGTGATCCGCAGCGAACCGGTATCGCTCAATCAGAGTGTGCCGCGTGTCACCTGTCTGTTTAAAAACAGAAATTGAAATCAGATTGAAATGCCATTTTGAAAACCTTATAACTTTCAAGCCACACGTCCAAATTTGGCAAATTTTATACCAATAAAATCAGGAGAACAAGCCCTAGCTAACCCTGGCCTTAGTTTTGAAAATAGTATCTGTTAGCTTGATTAAATTTACAGAAACTTTTGTGTACTTGTTTAGAGGATAAAAATTGTTTAAAATTGAATTTAATGACAAAACCTTTGCAAAATGGAATTATGTGACCATACTGACCCTAAGAACCAACCCATAGGGTTTAAAATGATTTTTGTGAAATTTAAGTTGAATTAGTTAACTTAGTCATTTTCTAGCCTAATAAACTCATTAAATTTTATTATGGAAAAGTTTGAGCAAGGAAAACCTTGGGAAAATGTTTTTGATCAAACCTACTGACCCAAAACATCAAGCCTTGTCAAGGGCAACTCACTTGGTGAAAAACCTAAAGTTTTGCTTTGATAAAAAAATAATTTTCACCACATAAAATGATGAATGAATTTTAAATTGTCTTAAGATAAAACCCAATTACAAATGACTTTGCCATTTTGGTAAATGACCAATTTGGACCATACAAAGTTTATAAACCTAGTAGAGACCAACCTTGCAAAAAGAAACCACCTTTGCATGACTTAGACTCCATTGCTTTGTGTGTGAAATTGTTTGTTTAACCTTGGTTTGGGATGTTAGTTGATTTGGTGATTTGCTTGATTGACTTGTAGTGAAATTAGCAAAGTGTGAAACTAGCAAGATCAAGGAAGTGAACCCACATTCCCTACCAAAAGGCAAGTGACACTATCATCTAAAGTCCTACTATTTTCATTATACTTAGTGGATTTTGAAAACATGCATGAAAAGATATTTCTATACTTATGCTATGCTAAATCCTAATAGGATTCCCTATACACTCCTTAGTGAAAATATTGAAGTTGTACATGCTTAGCCATGCTATGTTTTGAAAAGAGATACATGTTGAGATTTTACAAAGGTTGAGAAAAGGACTTGTGTTTTACATAATAAAACAAGGACTCAATGAACCACCTAGGTGGTGGATACTTGAAGTTTTGGAGATGGTGGCAACAAAAGGAACCATGTCTATGGCAATCACTTTGTGTTGTGCTCCAAATGAAAACCACCTAGGAAACTTAGAGATTGAACATGTTTCTCCAATTGTGGCTTTCGTGTGCAACCACATGCTATTATGGCTCTGGCTTATTCAATTACATTAGGAAGACCCATACATTGTCTTTAGTTACTGGACATGGGGATCTGGAATGCTTCATGGGGGCTAAAGACAAAGCTAGCAATGATGTATGGGAGGACCTTTTGGAAAGACTTCATCACATTCTCAATCTGCCAGTACTCCATCTTGGTGAGCACTAATCCAGTAGGCCACTGGTGGCAAAAGGATGGGATTGTGACATGTGGGTAAAGTGTACTCCTTCTGCAGAAGTAAATAAAATCTAAGTACTTAGCCGTGTCACCGGTTATGGACAATACTGAGCAACTAAAGTTTGAACTATGGGAGATCTCGACATTCCAACTTATAATATAAAAACTTGATGCCCTTGTGTGTCTACCAAGGAATTCAAAGAGATTTTGTTAAACTTGTTGCACTTGGGGTTACCAAGGTGCTCAAGGGATTTTGACAAGGATTTGAACACTTGTGATTCTACCAAGAGGTTCAAGGAACTTGGAAAAGGAAATTTGACAAAAGACTTTAAAACCCTTTTCGAAAAGATAGGACAAAATATTGCTTTATGCAAATAAGCCTTAAACTCTACTTAGCCAAATATGCATATAATGATAGGATCCACTCTTATTATACATAAAAGTGAAGCTTGCCAATACAATTCAAAATGTATTGACCCTTGTGGCTGTAACTTGTAATGTTGCAGGTTGATTGATTTAAAAATGAAGATTGTTTGATTGACTAGGACTACAAAATCTACAACCAACATCTGCCTGTGGCACTTTGAAGATGATGGACCCATACTTATAGTTATTCCGCTGCAAATGTAATGTAATAGCCAAATGAGCTATGTTTGATGTAATAAACTTATGTTATTCCTGGTTATAAATTTATATTATGACCTTTGTATCTTGATATTACATCTTAACTGTGGATGCTAGCTATTGATCCAGGGACTAGCATTGTAAAACACAGGAGGACTCTACCTTATTGGGTTGGGACCTCTACAGATGGTATCAGAGCATTGTGTTGCCTGTAGGATTTGTAAATCCTAGGATTGGACAAAAACCCTTAGAAAAATAGGAGTTGTATTTTGTTCCAAAACTTATTTACAAAAACACTTGTAAACTCTTTCCTCAACCATTTTGGTTTCAACTCTACTTCTCTTCTATTTCAACTTGATGGAAAAAAAAACCTACCCCAAGACCAAAGACTTCATCATATGCAAAGGACTTCTTCAACCTCTTCAACTCTAATGACTTCAACATCTTCAACTCTAATGACTTCAACATCTTCAGCATATTCACCAAGGACTTCCAACTTGGAAACTACTAAGGACCACAAGTGAAACAAGGAAATCTTGCTTAAGATTTAGAGACTGAGGGAATGCAAAATAGGAAGAAGCCATCAACAACTTTGAAGTATTGTGACCAAGAGTTTTCTCAAGGAAACCAAGATCTCATACAAGCA
Source organism: Avena sativa (assembly GCA_916181665.1). Classification (NCBI taxonomy): domain Eukaryota; kingdom Viridiplantae; phylum Streptophyta; class Magnoliopsida; order Poales; family Poaceae; genus Avena; species Avena sativa. The sequence continues at coordinate 12,800,361 of OV702300.1, read as the reverse complement.
GAATCATGAAGGAAGGAAAGATCACAAGTAAACCATATAGATGGACCACCATATTTTAGTTAAGTCAAACACACCAACTTATGTGGTGTAACAAAATATTTTGTTACCTAAAAATGTGCTTGAACTTTGTTGTTTGAGTGAAAAGTTGTTTGTAATTGCATGCACATTGTTTGTATAAAATTGTGATGAGTGTGATTAGAAATATTCCTTAGAAATATCATGCCTGTTCTAAACTCCCTTCAAACCCAAACAGATGACTACTCCAAAGGACTCCAAAGTTGATGACATCAACACCAACCAAGCTGATAGCATGAAAGAGCTCATAGCAACCCAACACCAGTTGAACCAACTAACAACTCAGTTCCTAGTCAACAATAGTGGTAAGGATCCAGCACTACAAAGGTTTTTGGAAGAGCAGTCTCAACTGATGCTTAAGGTGACTAATCAAATGATTAGCATGGAAGAAAACTATCCAAAGAGAGTTTATGATAACAAGGATGAAAAGAATATTGTTCTAGATGGAGCCCCAGCTTGCATTATTTGTGGAGACAAGGATCATACTTCCAAGGAGCATGAAGGACAATGCCCCAATTGTGAAGAAGATCATCCTGTTGGACAATGTCCTACCTCTCAAGCTACTTGCTACCTGTGTGAAGGAAGTGATCATACTCCAGGTCTATGTCCCATCTATGCCATGATGGAACAAAGGAAACAAGAAGGATCCAAGTCTACCAAAGGAAAAGGACCACTTCTACATCCAAACAAGACAACCCAATTCAAAGGATCAAGGAAAATCAAGAAGCCCAAGCAAGACATGAGCCTTGTGCAATGTCGTAAATGTAAAGAAATGGGACACTACTCCAGTGGATGCCCAGAAAACAAGAAGAATAAAGAGATTGACCAAGTGTGGTGCAACAACTGCAAAGAACCAGGTCACTATGTAGCAACTTGCCCACAAGAGCAACGCAAAGAACTTAAGGACATTAATTGTTTCAGCTGCAAGAATCCAGGACACTATGCAAGCAACTGTCCAGAAAGGATGAAAAACAAGTTGAACAAGCCTATGGAGAAACTCAACCTTGGCCCATGAGTCAAGTGTAGAAATAAAACAAAAGTTGCTTAGAGAAGTTTTCCAGGATCCAAGAAGGCCAATATGTAATTTTTGTTTGAAATTTTTTAAGGGTGGTAGTACCCTAGTTGTTTGAACTTGCTTGTAAACCCCAGCCTTCCCAAATCTCGGGACGAGATTTATTTTAAGGGTGGTAGCCTGTCACATCCCAAGATTTTCCAAATCTTGTAATGTGAAAATAAATGAATAAAATAAAACTTTGTTTAAATTTCAGAGCCAGAAGAAAATTTTTGAATTTAAATGGAACTTCAAACCCATTTGAATCAGATAAATCCTAAAGAGATTTTAAAAGATAAACTTTTAGTAAAGGAAAATAAAAATATTCAAAAAAATACTATTTTGGATCTCTTAATAAAAGATTTGGTAATCAAAAGAAAAGATGGATTTATAAATAAAGATTATTTTATAAAGCCAAATCAAACCTTGGCCAAGCCTTTGAATAAAACATTTTGTTTTGATAAAAATAGTAAAGGATTTAATATCCAAGTTTTCTTAATAAAGGTTCTATCATTTATATACCATCAAAAACTTATTTGTTTAATTTAATAAAGTTTTCCGAGTACTTTATATTCACAAATAAAACCTACTAAAGTGTTTGGAAAATATTTAGGTTTCAAATAAAGATTTTATTAATAGAATCAAACTCTATTTGATTTAATGACTAAGGCCCATTTTATTTAATTACTAATGGACCCTAAAATAGAGGTTATTATGTTTTAAAACAAATCCTCCAAATATTCTTTATTTCCAAATAAACCTACTGATTTAGATTTGAAAAGTGTTATCAAATGAGAATTTTTATTAAATAAATCAAACCATGTTAAATAAATAAGTTCCATTTTATTTAATTAAAGAAATGGATTAATAAAATTATTATTATTTTATTTTGGGCTTTTGACCATATTACTAAACAGAACTAATTTCAATATTACAAAGTTTGAGTGTTGTTTGAATTGATTTGGTTGATGTTTGTTTTTTTGGAAATTCAAAACAGAAATCAGAAAAAGAAAAAGGAAAAAGCTACAGAATAAAAAAAAATGATAAAGGACAAACCCAACCCAGGCAGCCCAACAAGCCCAGAAACAGCCCAGCTCCCTCACCCCGAAAGAAAACGATTCGCACGCGTTATCAAACCCACTGAGAGAATGACTGGTGGACCCTCCCCTCTTTTCTTTTCCCACTGACCAGCGGACCCCACACTGCCTTCTTCTTCCCCACCGCGAACCACGCCTCTCCTCCCTCGCTGCCGTTGCTGCCATTCAAAGCCGCGATCAATTCGCAGTGATGTCGCACCTTAAACCTCGCCGTGAATGCACGCTATTAAGCGCCAGCGCCTCCTCCTCCTTTTTCCCCAGGCCACTTCCTCTCTCTGCCCCTAGGCTGTCGCCAATCACTCCTGCACCGCCGCCGCAGCGACGAGCTTCCTCTGTCGATTCCGGCCAAGCCACACCTTCCCGAGCCTCCCTGAGCACGCTAGCAGCTTCCCCACTCCCAGACGCTTCTCCCCGTGCCCTTCTTTCAACCGCGGGCGCCCCGGAGCATCGGCTACGACAAGCTCCGACAGCGTCGCCGTCCGTTTCTACTCCGGCGACGACTCTCAGGTGAACCAGACCGCCCCGACCCCTATCGTTCACGCACCCAGCATCGCCTTGCTCTTGCGCATCTAAATGTGCTCCTGTTTTACCTTAGGGCGATCTGCAACGACGACTCCTACCGCCACCGTCGTCTGCCTCAACTCCGACGACGCCCACAGGTTAATTCCGACCACCCCGTACCCTCTGGATCACGCACACATCTTTGCCATGGTCCTACGCAGCTAACCCAACCCTCCGTTTGTCTTCTCGTGAACCACAGAGCCGTCTTCGACCTCGACCGAGCGCGTCCGTTGCCAGAACCAACTCCGGCGAGCAATTACCGCAGTACCCGAGCGCCCCTTGTCAAGCCAACAGCACGTCGAGCATCACCACAGCCCTGCGATTCTGGTGAGCACTTTTTCTCTCCTCTTTGCTTCCTGTAGCCGCCGTAGCACCACCGCCTGGCCGTGCGCCGCCGCTAGCCGCCGTTAGCGCCGCCCACACATGGTCAAACTCGCCAGTACCGCTCGATCCAGATTTAGCGGCCACGATTAGATCACTTACCGCGAAGAGGTACTCGATCTGAGCCACTCGATCTAACTAGATCCAACGCACCAGAGCGTGATCCGCAGCGAACCGGTATCGCTCAATCAGAGTGTGCCGCGTGTCACCTGTCTGTTTAAAAACAGAAATTGAAATCAGATTGAAATGCCATTTTGAAAACCTTATAACTTTCAAGCCACACGTCCAAATTTGGCAAATTTTATACCAATAAAATCAGGAGAACAAGCCCTAGCTAACCCTGGCCTTAGTTTTGAAAATAGTATCTGTTAGCTTGATTAAATTTACAGAAACTTTTGTGTACTTGTTTAGAGGATAAAAATTGTTTAAAATTGAATTTAATGACAAAACCTTTGCAAAATGGAATTATGTGACCATACTGACCCTAAGAACCAACCCATAGGGTTTAAAATGATTTTTGTGAAATTTAAGTTGAATTAGTTAACTTAGTCATTTTCTAGCCTAATAAACTCATTAAATTTTATTATGGAAAAGTTTGAGCAAGGAAAACCTTGGGAAAATGTTTTTGATCAAACCTACTGACCCAAAACATCAAGCCTTGTCAAGGGCAACTCACTTGGTGAAAAACCTAAAGTTTTGCTTTGATAAAAAAATAATTTTCACCACATAAAATGATGAATGAATTTTAAATGGTCTTAAGATAAAACCCAATTACAAATGACTTTGCCATTTTGGTAAATGACCAATTTGGACCATACAAAGTTTATAAACCTAGTAGAGACCAACCTTGCAAAAAGAAACCACCTTTGCATGACTTAGACTCCATTGCTTTGTGTGTGAAATTGTTTGTTTAACCTTGGTTTGGGATGTTAGTTGATTTGGTGATTTGCTTGATTGACTTGTAGTGAAATTAGCAAAGTGTGAAACTAGCAAGATCAAGGAAGTGAACCCACATTCCCTACCAAAAGGCAAGTGACACTATCATCTAAAGTCCTACTATTTTCATTATACTTAGTGGATTTTGAAAACATGCATGAAAAGATATTTCTGTACTTATGCTATGCTAAATCCTAATAGGATTCCCTATACACTCCTTAGTGAAAATATTGAAGTTGTACATGCTTAGCCATGCTATGTTTTGAAAATAGATACATGTTGAGATTTTACAAAGGTTGAGAAAAGGACTTGTGTTTTACATAATAAAACAAGGACTCAATGAACCACCTAGGTGGTGGATACTTGAAGTTTTGGAGATGGTGGCAACAAAAGGAACCATGTCTATGGCAATAACTTTGTGTTGTGCTCCAAATGAAAACCACCTAGGAAACTTAGAGATTGAACATGTTTCTCCAATTGTGGATTTCGTGTGCAACCACATGCTATTATGGCTCTGGCTTAGTCAATTACATTAGGAAGACCCATACATTGTCTTTAGTTACTGGACATGGGGATCTGGAATGCTTCATGGGGGCTAAAGACAAAGCTAGCAATGATGTATGGGAGGACCTTATGGAAAGACTTCGTCACATTCTCAATCTGCCAGTACTCCATCTTGGTGAGCACTAATCCAGTAGGCCACTGGTGGCAAAAGGATGGGATTGTGACATGTGGGTAAAGTGTACTCCTTCTGCAGAAGTAAATAAAATCTAAGTACTTAGCCGTGTCCCCGGTTATGGACAATACTGAGCAACTAAAGTTTGAACTATGGGAGATCTCGACATTCCAACTTATAATATAAAAACTTGATGCCCTTGTGTGTCTACCAAGGAATTCAAAGAGATTTTGTTAAACTTGTTGCACTTGGGGTTACCAAGGTGCTCAAGGGATTTTGACAAGGATTTGAACACTTGTGATTCTACCAAGAGGTTCAAGGAACTTGGAAAAGGAAATTTGACAAAAGACTTTAAAACCCTTTTCGAAAAGATAGGACAAAATATTGCTTTATGCAAATAAGACTTAAACTCTACTTAGCCAAATATGCATATAATGATAGGATCCACTCTTATTATACATAAAAGTGAAGCTTGCCAATACAATTCAAAATGTATTGACCCTTGTGGCTGTAACTTGTAATGTTGCAGGTTGATTGATTTAAAAATGAAGATTGTTTGATTGACTAGGACTACAAAATCTACAACCAACATCTGCCTGTGGCACTTTGAAGATGATGGACCCATACTTATAGTTATTCCGCTGCAATTGTAATGTAATAGCCAAATGAGCTATTTTTGATGTAATAAACTTATGTTATTCCTGGTTATAAATTTATATTATGACCTTTGTATCTTGATATTACATCTTAACTGTGGATGCTAGCTATTGATCCAGGGACTAGCATTGTAAAACACAGGAGGACTCTACCTTATTGGGTTGGGACCTCTACACATTTTGAATTAGCCATTTGGTGGTTCCTTCACAAAACTGACCGTTTTTTGCATTCGGAAAATGGCTTTTTGGTACGACGAAAAGGAACACTTGTTGGAGATATGCCCAAGAGGCAATAATAAAGAGGTCATTATCATATCGTCATGCTTATGATAAATGTACATACCATGCTTATGATAAATGTACATACCATGCCCAAGCATAAAAGAGTCCCTAGTAAAGCCTCTTGTTAAACTAGCTTGTTGGTTAATATATGATCATGAACATTGAGATGTTATTAAGAACAAGATCATATCATAAGAAGAATGATGTGATGGACATACTCCTATAGATAAGCATAGCATAAAGATCAAGTCATTTCAATAGTTCATTTGCTATAAGCTTTCTGATACATAGTAACCTAATTCCTTCGACCATGAGATCATTCTAATCACCATCACTGGATGGATGCTTTGATGACATCAAACACCACACCGTAACTGGGTGGCTATAAAGGTGGCATTGAGTGTTCGGAAAGTATGTGTTGAGGCACATGGATCAAGAGTGGGATTTGTCCATCCATATGACGGATAGATATAATCTGGGCCCTCTTGGTGGAATGTCATCCAATTAGCTTGCAAGCATGTGACTGGCTCACAAGGGATCACATATCACGGGAACGAGAAAAGAGTACTTATCGGTAACGAGGTTGAACTAGGTATGCAGAGATACCGACGATCAAACCTCGGATAAGTAAACTATCACGAAACAAAGGGAAATTGGTATCGTATGTAAGTGGTTCATTAGATCGCAAAGTAATCATAGAAATATGTGGAAGCCATATTAATTTCTAGATTCCTCTATTGGTTATTGATCGGAGAAGAGTCTCGATCATGTCTGCATAATTCACGAACCATAGGGAGACACACTTAAGGATTCAATATTGTTTAGTAGATATGGAATGTAAGTAGGGAGACCAAATGTTGTTCGGAGTCTAGGATGGGATCCAGGATATCACGAGGAGATCCGGAATGGTATGGAGAATAAGATTCATATAAGGAAAGTCCGATTCTGGAGTTTGGGAATGATTTCGATGTTTTCATCGGAGAGGTTCTAGAAGGGTCTATCCGGACCGGAAGGGGAATGGTTCATAAATGTGTCATGGTTAAGTGGAATGATTGGATCATGTTCTAGGTCACTTGGTTGGGTATTTGCGAGAGAGAAATAAAGCTCTAAATTGAAAGTCAAAGGGCAGGTTTGAAAAGTCAAACTGAAACAATGATTTTCTAGTGGAAGAAGGAAAGAGTCCTTTCTCTCCAACTTGGGTTTGGGGAAGGATTCAAACTCCCCTCTCCCAAGATGCCCTCCCTATCATAAATAGAGGGGAGGGGCTGCTCCAAAGCAACACAACACCAGCTCTCCCCACCCGTGCGCCGCCGCGCACTGCCGCGGCTGCCAGCCGCCGCCGGCCCGTCGCCGTCGCCATAGCGACCGCCTCCTCCTCTCCGGTCTTCTAAAACTAGATCGCTGGAAGCCCTAAATCCACCATAACTCGCCCCGGCTTAGGCGAAGACCTGCGGGATCTTTCCTCTAATTCCGGCACCACGCCGTCGTGTTGCCTAAATCATGAGGGGAGAACTACAACCTACGCTGCCTACCGGAACAAGGGAGAGGAAGGTCTTCATCGAGTACCAAACGTGTGACCGACTACCGAAGCGCTGCCGGAACGCAGCGCCGGAAGGATTGTCTACGTGATCTTGAGATCGGCAAGTGTACGACTACATCACCCATGAGAATCTTCTCTCGTTAACCGCTTGGAATCTTCGAGGGTGAGTACTCTAATCGACTTGTTGATACAATCTAGTAGATGGATCTTGGCTTGTTTGTGTGCATGCGGTAGAAATTTTTTGTTTTCCATGCTACGAACCCCTACAGTGGTATCGGAGCTGTGTCTATATGTAGATCTATTGCACGAGTAGAACACAATGGTCATTGTGGGCGTTGATGCTTTTGTTGTTAATTGCTTATTGTGTACTTTGCATCTTGAGGGATGGTGGGATGAAGCAGCCCGGGCTAAGCTTACATGACATAATTTATGAGACTTGCTCCACACTTGACATGTAACTTGTATTGCATAAGTGGCTTTGCGGGTGCCTGTTTCTCCCAACATAGTGAAGATTCAATTTACAGCGGGTGATTGACAATACTAGTATCAACGTTGTGGTTCTTGTTCGTAAGTTAGAACAACACTTATTTAAAGCCCCAAACCACGTAAAACATGCAAAGAAAATTAGAGGCGTCTAACTTTGTTTTGCAGGGGTGTGCTGTGATGTCATGATTGTGATTATATATGGTGTATGCAATGTTCCTTATTGTAAGTCGGCAACCGGCATGAGCCTTATGGTTGTCTTTTTAATTTCGTTTAAGACCCGTGTGTCTATTATTCAAAGTAGTTGTAATAGTTGATGCTGGTGGACGACAACCACGGAGCGGCGCCATTGACCTTGACGCCACGCCGGTGATGATGGAGATCATGTTTGTGCTTGAAGATGGAGATCGGAAGCACAAGAAGAAAGGCCATATAATATCACATATTATGAATTGCATGTGATGTTAATTCTTTTATGCATCTTGTATTGCTTAGATAGCGACGGTAGCATTATAATATGATCCCTCACACAAAATATCAAGTTATAAAGTGTTCATCCTTAGTAGGCACCATTGCCAAAGCTCGTTGTTTCGAAGCACCCCGTGATGATCGGGTGTGTTAGATTCTGCGAGTGTATACAATGGGAGCAAGCCAGATTTGCTCATGTAGAAGCTAAGGTTTGATCTTGACGAGCCTAGCATGTACAGACATGGTCTCGGAACACGAATACCGAAAGGTAAAGCATGAGTCATATAGATGATATGATGAACATTATGATTGTTCTCCTTTGAAGCTACATCATCTCTCGTGATGATCGGTTTTGATGTGGTGGATTTGGTTCATGTAATCACTAAAACAATGTGAGGGATATTGTTTTGAGTGGGAGTTCAACAGCAATATGATTAAAAGTTGAACACTATTTATCATAAATTAAATCAAAGTGAATTTGCATAGTTGTTGTAGTCATTGGCATCCGTTTACCACCTTGCGCTTAGTTATAATTGAGATAATAGAACTATATAATTCTGGTTAGTTACTTTACAAACTGGTATCGTATTGTTTTGAAGGGTTAATCTAAAGTTTAAAAGTCACATTGCAAACTTTCAGTAAGTTTCGATTACTCCATGAAGTTTAATAGTTGGTATTAAATCAAGAGTAACAATTCCAGTATTAGTATATAAGTATCATGTTTGTCTCCATGATTCTTGATATTCAAAAGATCAATTTTATATCAAGGTAATCTAGGATTTGGAAGAGTTGTTCACCATCATGTGTGGAAGATATTGCGATATCTAAAATGATGTTTTTGTTACAACATGATAGAGTATAACATGTCAAAGATTATTTTCTCATATTTGATGAGAATTTACAAAAGGTTGGAGACACTAGTTTTCCTAATCCTCCAAAATGTATTGGAGAGCAACATTATACTCGTGATTCACCGTAATAAGCTAAAGTAGCTTGATCATGAATAGTTCCATGATAAGGAGGAATATTTGATGTAGGTAAAATGTTTGCTACACTAAAAGATTACTAAAGAATGGAATTTGAAAGAACACCAAACATTTGATGATGGTGATCTACTTCAAAGTGCAAGTCCAAAGACATGGGTATTTAACTATATACGCTTTGTACTATGTGTCATGTGTATGGCTCCACTATTGATGTTGATAGATTCTTTCAAACAGAAAAGGAAATACTAAAAGAGAATCTCATAAATATATGGCAGAAAAGAAAAGACTAGAATTGTTCAACGTAGGTATATAGAGCATATACGAGTTATGGCTGTATTCTTTGCTTGTTAAATAATGTGGTTCTTAAGTATTGGATACTGAATTTGTTGGTATGAATCGTCATATGAAATAACAGAATTCATGAACTATAATGGCCTAAGTAACTAGCAAGAGAATATTTGATGATGTTCATCGAGAACAAATAAAGTGTTGATGTGTTTCTCGTTAACATCAAAGCTTGCCTTCAAGATTTGTTTTATCAGGTATTATGAGAAACAAAAGGGTTGTTCAAATAATTGTTATAATCCATAAAAGATGGATGATTCACAAATCTCATTGGATAAATCACATCCATAAAACAAGTGCTAGAAATGTCGAAATACAATTAATTGAAAGATCACTTAGGAAGTGACATCGCCGTTTAAATTATATTGGAAAGAAAACATAAAGAAACTCCATGTGGATGGAATTTTGGAGTCTTTTGATTTTTGATCAAATGATGCTTGTGAAACTTTCCTAGAGATAATTAAAACTTCGTTCATAGGCCAAAAGGGAACGAATGACTAGCTTATTGGAACTTGTACATATTGTTGTATGAAGTCCATTATGTGTAGTCAAGAGCGATGGATTTGAACTTCATATGCTTTCTCCTAAAATTTGAGTGAATATATGAATATTTACTTAATAAGGATGAAGTGTGAAACATTTGAAAAGTTCAAAGACATTCAAGATGAAGTGCAAAATCAATGTAATAAGAAAATAAAGAATTTATGATAGCATCATAAAGGAAGATTTTTGAGTTACAAGTTTAGCATAACAGCTAAGATTTGAGGAATCGTTCCGTGGATTTACATTTCCCGAAACACCATAAGAGTATGGAGCGTTCGAGATATGTAATGAAACCTTGTTTGACATGGTAAGATCAAAGGTATAATTCATAAAAACGCCATTATATTTTAAAGATTAAAAGCTTTAGAGACTACCGTTTTTCCAATAAAAAGAGCTCCATCATGATCCGTTGAAATGACACCATATAAAGTTATGGTTTGGGATAAGACCCAAGTTGTCCTTTCTTAAACATTGGTATGCATGAGTAAAATGTTTACAACCAAAGTCGGATGAGCATGTCTTTGTAGCTTATTTCGGATAGTCGTTGGGTACTCCTCCATAACACCAAATAAAAAAGTGTTTGTCGCTTAGAACGTCAAGTTTCTTGAGAAGAAATCTTTCGTGAAAAGTTAAGGGGGAGGAAAATAGGACTTTGATAAGGTTAAAAGAACCTTATCTATATGTGTTGAGTTGCGCCACACCGGAAAGCGTTTCAGATGCAACAACAATGCTCATGGCTCACGTGCCTCAAAGGTTGTTGTCACGGAGGTCTAAGTTCGTATTGAACCTGGTAGGTCGGATAAAAAATAAAATACTAGGATTTGAAAGTAAATCTTGTTGTTTGACAATGATGGACCAACTACATGCAAAGAAGCGATGATGGGCCCTGAATCCGTCAAATGGTTTGAAGCCATAAAATCCATGATAGTTCCATACACGAGAAATCAAGCTTTGAACTTGAAAGACCCTCTAGAAGGGTGTAAGACCTTCCAGTCGTGTTTGGATCTATAAAGAAATAGACATGGATGTTTCACATATATGAAATAGTCGACATGTTGGGAAAGAGTTCACAACAATGTTTAAAGGTTGACTATGACAAGATTTGATCTTCCATAGCGATATTTAGTCTAGACGGATTAATGTAGCAACCACTACATATAATTTTTTTATATGGTAGTTGAATAAACAAAACAAGTTATTCTAATAGAATTGTTACCTAGGACGTGTGCATAACACGGTCCAAAGGGTTTTTGTTAATTCAAAGGATGCTAAAAATCATATGCAAACTTCAATGGTTGAAGTGAGCATCACGGAGTTGGAATCTTCACCATGATGAAATTGTTAAAGGAGTTTAAATTCATCAGAGACAATGAAGATGCTTGCATTTGCAAGAAATTAAGTGGGAGCGCTAAGACATATTTCTAATACATTATATGGAAGACATATTGTTGATTGGAAATGATGTATCTTTTATTAACACATGTTAAGAATTTCATATCGATGAAAGACTTAGGCAAAACCCGAATATTTGGCATCAATATCTATATAGATAGATTGAGACGCTAATATGGTTGTGCCAAAAATACATAGATGATATATTGAATGAGTTCAATATAGAAAATAAAAGAAAGGTTCTTGTCGCACAGAAAGGATTAAATCGAAATTCAAGTGTATAGACACTTGGTAAGTGAAACAAAGATTCAAGTATAGATTGATACTTGATGTATGAAATCACAAAGAGTATTTATATCAATCATACTATGATATGTACAAATCCAGATATGTCCTATTCTCTAAATGTTATGAGCATATACCAAAATGATTCATAAGATGATCATTGGACGATAGTAAGGATATTCTTATGATCTTTTGGAAGAACTAAGAATATATTATTTCGTAGAGGTGACAAATAGATGGTTAGTTCATTGTAAAAGTACTACATTGATACTAGTTTTGATACAAAGTACAAATTAGGTTTATCTCTGTCACATCCCAAAATTTTCCAAATTTTGTAATGTGAAAAATAAATAAACAAAATAAACAATTGTTGAAATTTAGGGTGAAAAGAAACTTTTTGATTCCAAATGGAAACATCAAAACCCATCTTGAACAAACTTTGAATAAGATTTGAATCCAACTAAATCCAAATCAAGTGAAATGCATTCTTCATAAATGCATCTTGAAATCTAAACACTTGGAAAATAAACCAAAACTCTAAAACCCTAATGGAAGAAAAACATTTCCAAGATACCTCAAAGACTATGGATTTGATCCATATAAAGATTTATCAACAAAAATTTATAAATGATCAAAAATGATAAATAAAAATATTATAAAACCATAGAAATTGGCTTCACTCAATTTGGTTCCTTAAATAAAAAGATATGGATTTTATAAGATAAAGAAATAAAGAAATAATAAATAAGGAATATTCAAAAGCCAAAATAAAACTTGGCCAAGTCCATAAGAAAATGGAATAAATATAATCCAAATCCAAATGAAATAAATGGATAAATAATATACAAATAAAATTATATGGCATTAACCAAATTATATTCCCTTTGAATAAAGACAAAATCCCTAATAGAAATGATTAATTAAATCATGGGAAAAGAATAAATGGAATTTACCCAAAGAGGAATAAAAGTTATTTAATTAACTTAAATGGAATCAAAGAAATCGTCTAAATAAAATTTATGGAATTATAAACCATATTGGATTTCATTGGAATAAAGACATTTGCCCAAATTAAATGATTAATAATCATACTAAAATACTTTAAATAATTCAAAGTAAATTATTTAACACCCCATTTGAATAAATAAACCTACTGAAAAGGTTTATTGGAAATTAGAATTCAAATAAAGAGTTGGAGAATATAAATAAATTTTGTTTGAATAAAAACAATTGTCTATTTAAAATAAATAACAAACCATGTGTAAGTGAAATATTTATTCTAAAAATGGACATTAAATACATGTCTAAAACAGTATAGAAAACTTATAGAAAGTTTGGCAAGGATTTGAACTCAAATGTTTGATTGAATTGATTGAACAAAATCAAAACATAAAAAGTAAACAGAAAAAGAAAAATGAATCAGAACAAAAAAATGGAAAGGACCCAGCCCAGCCCAACCTGGCCCAGCAAGCCCACCTCTCTCCTCTCCCCCGAACCGTTTTCTTCTACTCGCAAACGAACCCGCAAAGTCGCTGACCGCTGGACCCCACCGTTTCTCTCTCTCAGTGTCAAACAGACTCCACTTGTCAGTCATCCCTTCAACCCGCCGCGACCAGTTCTTCCTCCCTCTCTCTCTCGTTTCTGCCGTTAATTCGCGTGTTTATTTTGCATCAATGCCGCATGATTATTGCCCCCTGACCACGCACACTTATTCGCCCGCACCTCCTCTATATTTCCCCTCAGACCTCATCCCACGAGAGCCAGAGGCTGCCCCTAATTTTGCTCGAGCTCTCACTGTCTCTGGCAAGATCTGGTAACGATTCCAGCGAGCTCCAACCTCCCCCTACCCCCTAGTGCATGCTAGCTTACTCCCCATCGACACGCGCATCCTCCTGCAACCACCACTTGCCCACGCGCGCCTCAGACGCTCGGCAACGACGACGCCTCCTCGCCACCGTCCACTGCCTCAACTTCGACGACTCCTCCTGGTAATCCCTGACCGCGCCTCTCCCTCTCATTGACGCTCTCGCACTCATCTCTCTCTTGCGTGTCTAACAGCACCTTCTGCTTGTCTTCTCGTGGCTTGTAGCGTTGCCCTCGACAATGGCCATGCGTGCCCGACACTGATACGAACTCCGGCGAGAGATTGATGATGTCACCGTGCTCCCCTGTCCCTGCAACAACCACCTCGAGAACCAGCACTCCACAGCGATCTCGGTGAGCCCCTCCTTCGTCTTCCTCGCTTCCTGATTTAGCCGTACCACCACAGCGTGAGCGCGCCGCCGCTCGCCGTTGACCCAGCGCCGCCCATCTGTGGTCAAATCGATTTGGAGCGTTGGATCTTGATCCATTGGCTAAGATAGATAACTTACGCGAACCGGTATGATTGAATCTCAACCACACAGATCACTTTAAATCCAGCGGTCCACAGGGCTCAATCCTCACAAAACGGTATGCGCCGATAGAAAGCTGACACGTAGCCAGACTCAGGATTTAAAAAACAGAATTAGATCTATTAGTGATTTGATTTTGTAAAATTCATAACTTTTGATCCACACGTCCAAATTTTGCAAATTTTATATCAATGGAATCAGCAAAACAAGTACATTCCAACCATGCACTTTGTTTAGTGAATTGCTTCTAGAAAATTGGTTGTTTTTGCAGAAACTTGTGTAGGCATAATTTGTGTATAAAATTCATTCTAAAAATATTTTTAGGGTAAAATATTTTGTAATTGGTTTTTTTGAACCTAATAACCATAGAAACCAACTTATGGATTTAAAAGTGTGTTTTGTGATGTTAAGGAATAAATATTTGAATAAAAGCATTTCTAGCTAAATAAAATTATTTAATAAGTTTTAAAAATGATTTTTGAGTAAAACCTTTAGAAAATGATTTTATTTAAACACTCTGACCCTAAACACCAAGTTTTTGGAATTAAAAATATATTTTATGAACCCTATAAATTATTACTTGGCTAAAAGGAATTTCTAACAAATAAAATATTGCTTTGGTATAAAAATGGTTTATAAGTGAAAACTTTTGCAAATGGTTTTAATATTAAACACTTGACCATAAAACACTAACATTTTTGTTTAGAAATGTATTTGTCAAACACTAGAAAATATTACTTTGATTTGAACCATTCCTAGCAAAACAAAAATGACTTAAAATGGCCATTTTCACTAACTTAATATCCAATGGTTTTGCCACTTTTATAAATGACCAATAGGTGTTTTAAAATGTGTATAACCTATTAGAAACCACTCTTCCAAATAAAACAATCTTTGGCATGCTTGCATGCATTGCTTTATTTTTATTATTTTATGTGATGAATTGCTTGAATGGTAGATTGAATTTGTACCTTGATTGAATTGTAGTGAAATTTGAAGAGTGTGACTATTGCAAGATCAAGGAGTGAACTTATATTCTCTACCAAAAAGGCAAGTGGTACTTCATACTTTTGTCCCATTATTTTCACTATGCATTAGTGTTATTTCTAAGTATAGGACTTGCATGGAATTTTTGCTAAGTATAAACTATGCCATGGGAAATCCTAGTAGATGAAACCTTAGTAGAATTTTCCTAGGTTAAGATTCCTACTACTATCATGCTTAGCTTAGCCAGTAGAAAACAAGGGTGGATTATATTCATGCTATGGAATATTTCTAAGTCAAGGACTTGTGTTTTGTTTGTGAATGAATCACCTGGGTGGAATGGTATTGCTTGGAAGTATTTTTGTTGAGTGGTTACACAAGGCCCATTTCTATGGTTTACCTTGTGTATCTCACTTGTGGAATGCCACCCAGGAACAAAGAGATTTGAGATGTCAAATGTTGAGAAGCTTAAAGTGCAGCCACTTGGCATTGTGGGCTCTGCCTGGATCATATAGGTTGCAATAACTTACCCAAATGGACAGTTGGTGGTACACTACTAGGAAAACAGCTATAGGTAATCAGCACATCCGTGGCGCACATGACTATAGTGCGCCACAGATGTGTGTGGTCCAGGGCCCTGTTGGACGCTCGCCAAACATCTGTAGCGCACTATAGTCATGTGCGCCACGGTTGTTAGTGTCATCTGTGGCGCACATGGGGGGGTGCGCTACGCCTAAGCGCACGCCCCCTCTGCTGTGAAACGGCCACAAACATCTGTGGCGCACATGGCATAGTGCGCCACAGATGTATAAACTTAGCCGTAGGGCACTCTGCCCTAGTGCCCTACGCCTAAGTGGCATGCACCAACTCCACCCCCCCCCCCCCCCCCCCCCGTGGATCGCCTTTTTAGGGTTTGCAAAAAAATAAACGAAAATGATAAACACTTCAAAAAATTAAATCCTTTCATATTTAGGTAGGTAATGTGGTATAGCTTCTAGTAAAATTAACAAAAATGAGTTTCGACTTTATTTGCAAAAAAAAGTCATGCCACGGTAAAAATGCCGTAACTTTTGCATACGATGTCGAAAAAAAACGTATAATAACTTTCCGCTTGCAACACCTTTAGGTCGTTTAGCGATTTTTTAGAATCTCAAAATTCGAAAAGAGTAAAAAGTTATGGCAAAAACAAGATTTTTTGCTGTAGAAAAAAAAATTGAGGCAACTTACCCGTAGCGCACCACCACCTAGTGCGCCACGGATAATCTTGGGCGGGATTCAAATTTGAATCACCACCCCGCCCACCTACCCCTATTCCCTCCCTCTTCTCTTTTTCATTCTCCTCCCTCCTCCTTTTCCTTCTCTCTTCTCCTCCTCCTTTTCCTTCTCTCTTCTTCTCCTCCTCCTCCTCCTCCTTTACTTCTCCTCCTTCCCTTGCCGTGGCAGTGACGATGGCGATGGCGGCGGCGACCTTCTCCTCCTCCTTGCAGTCATGACGGCGACGACCTCCTTCCTTGCGGCCTCCTCCTCGCCTCCTCCTTCCTTGCGGCCTCCTCCTCGCCTCCTCCTCCTTGCAGTCATGAAGAGCGACGACGAGCTCTGACGACCGCCGAAGACCTCCTTCTCCTTGCGGCAACCTCCTCCCTTCTCCAGCCACACCTCACTGCCTCTCTTCCTCGATGCCGGCGAGGAGTAGCAAGTCAACGGCCTCCCGCACCTCCCTGCGGTGGTAGGTCATGGCCACGGCCACCTCCCTGCCGGCGAGGCGACACGACGGCGGCGATGCGGACCCGATTGCTTTTGCAATTCAAAACGAGGGTGTTTTTTGCATTTTTTTTTGATTTTTGAAAAAAACATCTAGTGCGCCACGCCTATCTCGATATAACCGTGGCGCACCATGCAGTGCGCCACGGCTACGAGATAGCCGTAGCACGAGGCCCGTGGCGCACTGCTAGTGCGCCACAGAAGGCCTTTTCATGTGCGCCACGAATAGGCGTTTTTCTAGTAGTGGTAGGGGATGATAGGTCTGGAGCGCGTCCATTCTGGTCTAAGGGAAGGCTTCTGAAAGATCATGTCTTGGTGAAAATCAAGTCTTGTGGGGAAAGTGCACCACCTCTGTAGAGTGTAAAATCTAAGTACTTAGCCGTGTCCCCGGCAATGGACAATTTGAGCATCAAGACATGGAAGCTATCAAGAATCTCCTCATCCCAATTTCTAAGTTAAAAACTTGTGGTTGAACAAGGGTTGAAGGATCACCAATTTCTAATGGGAGATGCCTTGGGTGATTTTGGCAAACAAAAACTTAGTGTTTTCAAATGATAAGGAAAATCTATTTTGAGCAAAGCAAGCCTAAGCTCCACTTAGCCAAATGCATATAGATGATAGACTCTACTATACTACCATAGTATCACTTGCCAATACAATTCAAATGTATTGACCCTTATGGCTGTAACTTATTATGTCGCAGGTTTGTTTGATGTTAGTGAAGTGTGTTGATTAGGATTACAAGTCTACAACCAACATGATTTCCTGTGGCACTTTGAAGATGAAGGAATCCATGCTATATAGTTATTTTTGCTGCATTGTAATGAGATAGCCAAATGAGCTATGTAAGATGTAATGACTTATTTTATTCCTGGTTATAAAGTTGTATTATGACCTTTGTTTCTTGATATTACATCTTAACTGTGGATGCTAGCTATTGATCCAGGGACTAGCATTGTAAACACAGGGATCTCTACCTTATTAAAGGTTGGGACCTCTACAGATGGTATCAAAGCACTGTGTTGCCTGTAGGATTGTAACCCTAGGATTGGACAAAACCCCTTAGAAAAATAAGAGTTGTATTTGTTCCAAAACTTATTTACAAACAATCTTGTAAACTCTTCCGTCAACCTTTTAGGTTTTGATTCTACATCTCTTCCTTTTGAAACTTGATGGACAAAGCCTCCACCATGAGCAAGACCTCACCATGAGCAAAGGACTTCACCAACTCCAGTGACTTCAACTTCAACATCACCAATGACTTCAACTTTAGTTTCATCAAGGACTTCAACTTGGACACCACTAAGGACTACAAGTGAGACAAGAAATATTACTCAAGACTTGAAGACTAAGGAAACACAACTTAGAAGGAACCATCATCACCTTTGAAGTTCTGTGGCCAAGATACAAGAATTTCTACAAGGATACAATGATCTTGTTCAAGAAGAAACAACCAAGAAGAATGGAATGATCTCAAGAAAACCTATAGTTGGACCACCATACCAAAGTTTAGATCAAACACACCAACTTATGTGTTGTAGCAAAAATATTGTGTTGCCTAAAAATGTGCTTGAAAACTTGTTGTTTGAGTGGAATGTTTGTTTGTGATTGCTTGCACATTGCTTGTGTGAATTGTTGTGTGTGATAGACTTCTTCCTTAGAAATCTTTTGCCTATTTCTAATCCCAGTCCAACCCAAACAGATGACTTCTCCAAGAGACTCCAACATCAAGAATGGTCACAACAACAACAACAACAACAACAAAGAGATGCACATGAGAGAACTCATAGTAACCCAATCCCAGTTGAACCAAGTGACAACTCGGTTTTTAGCCAACAACAAGGAGTTAGAACCAACCATGCAAAGGTTTTTGGAAACCCAAACCCAATTGTTGCAAAGGATGACAAATCAAATGATCAACCTGGGAGACAACTTTACCCAAGGAGTTTGTGACAACAATGATGTCAAGGATGATAGTATAGAAGGAACTCAAGCTTGCAATATTTGTGGAGACATGGATCACACTTCCAAAGATCATGAAGATCAATGCCCTAATTGTGAAGAGAAACATCCAACTAAACAATGCCCCACATCTCAAGTGACTTGTTTCCTATGTGAAGGAAATAATCATGTCCCTATCCAATGCCCCATCTACCCCATAGTCCAACAAATGAAACAAGATGGGAAGCATCAAATGTTTGGAAACCTCC
The DNA here is from genome assembly GCA_916181665.1 of Avena sativa. Classification (NCBI taxonomy): domain Eukaryota; kingdom Viridiplantae; phylum Streptophyta; class Magnoliopsida; order Poales; family Poaceae; genus Avena; species Avena sativa. Next base: position 12,781,256 of record OV702300.1, on the reverse strand, counting down.
ATGAGGAAACAACTTCTACCAAGAAGAATGAAGACAAAGGAAAATCTCAGCTTGCACCTCCATGCATTATGACTCACATTGATGGACATAAGAAGAAACATATGTACTATCCAAGGAAACGATTAAGGAAACAAGGAGACTTTCCCACCTTTGAGGTGAGATATGAAGAGCATGAACTGAATAACTCCTAGCTTTGGAGAAACCCAAGAAGAAGAAGAATAAGGAAATTAGCCAAGTGTGGTGCAACAACTGCAAAGAGCTAGGCCATTATATATCAACTTATCCACAGAAGATACGTGAAGAACTCAAAATTGTCACATGTTACAATTGTGGTGACCAAGGACATTATGCAAGCAATTGTCCAGAAAAGATGAGATACAGGACAAGCAAGCCTATGAGAGATCTCAGCCTTGTCACATGTTTCAAGTGTGGAAACAAAGGACACTATGCAGATGTCTGCCCAGAGAAGATTCATCAAGATCCCAAGCAAGCCTAATCTCCACTTAGCCAAATGCATATAGATGATAGACTCCACTATACTACCATAGTATCACTTGCCAATACAATTCAAATGTATTGACCCTTGTGGCTGTAACTTATTATGTTGCAGGTTTGTTTGATGTAAGTGAAGTTTGTTGATTAGGATTACAAGTCTACAACCAACATGATTGCATGTGGCACTTTGAAGATGAAGGACTCCATGCTATATAGTTATTTCTGCTGCATTGTAATGAGATAGCCAAATGAGCTATGTAAGATGTAATGAATTATTTTATTCCTGGTTATAAAGTTGTATTATGACCTTTGTTTCTTGATATTACATCTTAACTGTGGATGCTAGCTATTGATCCAGGGACTAGCATTGTAAACACAGGGATCTCTACCTTATTAAAGCAAGCCAAGATGTAATCTAGTGGAAACCTTTTTAAGGGTGGTAGTACCCTAGTTGTTTTGAAGCCAACTTGTAAACCTTTAGCCTCCCCAAATCTCGGGACGAGATTTCTTTTAAGGGTGGTAGCCTGTCACATCCCAAAATTTTCCAAATTTTGTAATGTGAAAAATAAATAAAACAAAATAAACAATTGTTGAAATTTAGGGTGAAAAGAAACTTTTTTATTCCAAATGGAAACATCAAAACCGATCTTGAACAAACTTTGAATAAGATTTGAATCCAACTAAATCCAAATCAAGTGAAATGCATTCTTCATAAATGCATCTTGAAATCTAAACACTTGGAAAATAAATCAAAACTCTAAAACCCTAATGGAAGAAAAACATTTCCAAGATACCTCAAAGACTATGGATTTGATCCATATAAAGATTTATCAACAAACATTTATAAATGATCAAAAAGGATAAATAAAAATATTATAAAACCATAGAAATTGGCTTCACTCAATTTGGATCCTTAAATAAAAAGATATGGATTTTATAAGATAAAGAAAGAAAGAAATAATAAATAAGGAATATTCAAAAGCCAAAATAAAACTTGGCCAAGTCCATAAGCAAATGGAATAAATATAATCCAAATCCAAATGAAATAAATGGATAAAGAATATACAAATAAAATTATATGGCATTAACCAAATTATATTCCCTTTGAATAAAGACAAAATCCCTAATAGAAATGATTAATTTAATCATGGGAAAAGAATAAATGGAATTTAACCAAAGAGGAATAAAAGTTATTTAATTAACTTAAATGGAATCAGATAAATCGTCTAAATAAAATTTATGGAATTAAAAACCATATTGGATTTAATTGGAATAAAGACATTTGCCCAAATTAAATGATTAATAATCATATTAAAATACTTTAAATAATTCAAAGTAAATTATTTAACACCCCATTTGAATAAATAAACCTACTGAAAAGGTTTAGTGGAAATTAGAATTCAAATAAAGAGTTTGAGAATATAAATAAATTTTGTTTGAATAAAAACAATTGTCTATTTAAAATAAATAAAAAACCATGTGTAAGTGAAATATTTATTCTGAAAATGGACATTAAATACATGTCTAAAACAGTATAGACAACTTATAGAAAGTTTGGCAAGGATTTGAATTCAAATGTTTGATTGAATTGATTGAACAAAATCAAAACAGAAAAAGAAAAAAAGAAAAAGAAAAAAGAAAAAGAAAAATGAATCAGAAAAATGAATCGGAACAAAAAAATGGAAAGGACCTAGCCCAGCCCAACCTGGCCCAGCTAGCCCAGCAAGCCCACCTATCTCCTCTCCCCCGAACCGTTTTCTTATACTCGCAAACGAACCCGCAAAGTCGCTGACCGCTGGACCCCACCGTTTCTCTCTCTCAGTGTCAAATAGACCCCACTTGTCAGTCATCCCTTCAACCCGCCGCGACCAGTTCTTCCTCCCTCTCTCTCCCGTTTCTGCCGTTAATTCGCGTGCTTAATTCGCATCAATGCCGCATGATTATTGCCCCCTGACCACGCACACTTATTCGCCCGCACCTCCTCTATATTTCCCCTCAGACCTCATCCCACGAGAGCCAGAGGATGCCCCTAATTTTGCTTGAGCTCTCACTGTCTCCGGCAAGCTCCGGTAACGATTCCGGCAAGCTCCGACCTCCCCCTACCCCCTAGTGCATGCTATCTTACTCCCCATCGACACGCGCATCCTCCTGCAACCGCCACTTGCCCGCGCGCGCCTCAGACGCTCGACAACGACGACGCCTCCTCGCCATCGTCCACTGCCTCAACTTCGACGACTCCTCTTGGTAATCCCTTACCGCGCCTCTCCCTCTCATTGACGCTCCCGCACTCATCTCTCTCTTGCGCGTCTAACGGAACTTTCTGCTTGTCTTCTCGTGGCTCGTAGCGTTGCCCCCGACAATGGCCGTGCATGCCCGTCACTGATATGAACTCCGACAAGAGATTGACGACGTCACTGTGCTCCCCTGTCCCTGCAACAACCACCTCGAGAACCAGCACTCCACGGCGATCATGGTGAGCCCCTCCTTCGTATTCCTCGCTTCCTGCTTTAGCCGTACCACCACAGCCCGAGCATGCCGCCGCTCGCCGTTGACCCAGCGCCGCCCATCTGTGGTCAAATCTCTCGCCGTACCACCACAGCAGAAACTTGTATAGGCATAATTTGTGTATAAAATTCATTCTAAAAATATTTTTAGGGTAAAATCTTTTGTAATTGGTTTTTTTGAACCTAATAACCATAGAAACCAACTTATGGATTTAAAAGTGGGTTTTGTGATGCTAAAGGAATAAATCTTTGAATAAAAGCATTTCTAGCTAAATAAAATTATTGAATAAGTTTTAAAAATACTTTTTGAGTAAAACCTTTAGAAAATGATTTGATTTAAACACTCTGACCCTAAACACCAAGTTTTTGGAATTAAAAATATATTTTATGAACCCTATAAATTATTACTTGGCTAAAAGGCATTTCTAACAAATAAAATATTGATTTGGTATAAAAATGGTTTATAAGTGAAACCTTTTGGAAATGGTTTTAATATTAAACACTTGACCATAAATGACTAACATTTGTGTTTAGAAATGTATTTGTCAAACACTAGAAAATATTACTTTGATTTGAACCATTCCTAGCAAAACAAAAATGACTTAAAATGGCTATTTTCACTAACTTAATATCCAATGGTTTTGCCACTTTTATAAATGACCAATAGGTGTTTTAAAATGTTTATAACCTATTAGAAACCACTCTTCCAAATAAAACAATCTTTGGCATGCTTGGATGCATTGCTTTATTTTTATTATTTTATGTGATGAATTGCTTGAATGGTAGATTGAATTTGTACCTTGATTGAATTGTAGTAAAATTTGAAGAGTGTGACTATTGCAAGATCAAGGAGTGAACTTATATTCTCTACCAAAAAGGAAAGTGGTACTTCATACTTTTTGTTGGAGATATGCCCAAGAGGCAATAATAAAGTGGTTATTATCATATCTTCACACTTATGATAAATGTTTACATACCATGCTATAATTGTATTAACCGGAAACATTAATACTTGTGTGATTTGTAAACTAAAATAAGAGTCCCTAGTAAAGCCTCTTGTTAAACTAGCTTGTTGGTTAATATATGATCATGGTTTTCTGATCATGAACATAGAGATGTTATTAACAACAGGATCATATCATTAGGAGAATGATATGGTGGACATACTCCTATAGATAAGCGTAGCATAAAGATCAAGTCATTTCAATAGTTCAAATTGCTATATGCTTTCTGATACATAGTAACCTAATTCCTTCGACCATGAGATCATGCATATCACCTTTACCGGATGGATGCTTTGATGACATCAAACACCACACCGTAACAGGGTGGCTATAAAAGTGGCATTGAGTGTTCGGAAAGTATTGGTTGAAACACATGGATCAAGAGTGGGATTTGTCCATCCATATGACGGATAGATATACTCTGGGCCCTCTCGGTGAAATGTCATCCAATTAGCTTGCAAGCATGTGACTGGGTCACAAGGGATCACATATCACGGGAACGAGAAAAGAGTACTTATCAGTAACGAGGTTGAACTAGGTATGCAGAGATACCGACGATCATAACCTCGGATAAGTAACATATCGTGAGACAAAGGGAAATTGGTATCGTATGTAAGTGGTTCATTCGATCGCAAAGTAATCGTAGAAATATGTGGGAGCCATATGAATTTCCAGATTCCTCTATTGGTTATTGTTCGGAGAAGTGTCTCGATCATGTCCGCATAATTCACGAACCGTAGGGAGACACACTTAAGGATTCGACGTTGTTTGAGTAGTTATGGTATTATGAGAAAGAGACCGAATGTTGTTCGGAGTCTCGGATGGGATCCGGGATATCACGAGGTGATCCGGAATGGTCCGGAGAATAAGATTCATATAAGGAAAGTCCCGTTTCGGAGTTGGGGAATGGTTCCGATGTTTTCATCGGGAACATTCTAGAAGGTCCCGGAATGTCCGGCACTCCGGAAGGGGAAGGGTACATGAATGTGTCATTGTAAGTTGGAATGATTGCATCATGTACTAAGTGTTCTCGCTGTCCAAAATAAAGGGTTTATTTAAATCCTAAATTGAAAAGTCAAACGGCTAGTTTGAAAGTCAAACGGCAAGTTTTTGGAAAGTGGAAAGAGGAGGAGAAGAGGGAAACCGAGTTGGAGAGGGAGACCTCCTCCAACCGGCGGCCAACTCCAATGCCGAGTTGGGGAGGGACTCCACTCCCTCTCCCTGGCGCGCCAGCCCCCTCCCACCTATATAAGGAGGGGCAGGGCTCCCCTCCTTACACACACAAGTTTCCTATCCTCTAAACTAAACCCTAGATCTAGACCCCGGTTTAGAGCTATGCGGTTTAGAGCCTTCTAATTGGTTTAGAGCCCTCTAATTGGTGTGTCTAATTACTAGACCACTAATAGCCTCTCTCATAAGCTCCACCATACTCGCACCGGCTTAAGGCGAAGCCCTGCGGGATTTCCCCTCTACTTCCGGTACCACGCCGTTATGCTGCCGGAATCGCGAGGAGAGTGCTACAACCTCCGCTGCCTGCTGGAACAAGGGAGAGGAAGGTCTTCGTCGAGTACCGAACGTGTGACCGACTGCGGGAGCGCTGCGGGAACGCGGCGCTGGAAGGATCGTCTACGCGATCTTGAGATCGGAAAGAGTACGACTACATCACCCACGAGAATCTGCTCTCGTTAACCGCTTTGGAATCTTCGAGGGTGAGTTCCTCTATCGACTCGTTGCTACAATCTAGTAGATAGATCTTGGCTTGTTTGTTTGTATGCGATAGAAAAATTTTGTTTTCCATGCTACGAACCCCTACAGTGGTATCAGAGCCGTGTCTATATGTAGATCTGTTGCACGAGTAGAACACAATGGTCATTGTGGGCGTTGATGCTTTTATTGTAGATTGCTTTTTGTGTACTTTGCATCTTGCGGTATGTTGGGATGAAGCGGCCCGGGCTAACCTTACATGACATCGTTCATGAGACTTGCTCCACGCTCGACATGCAACTTGTATTGCATAAGTGGCTTTGCGGGTGCCTGTTTCTCCTAGCATAGTTAAGATCCAATTTACAACGGGTAATCAACAATGCTAGTATCAATGTTGTGGTTCTTGTTCGTAAGTTAGAACGACACTTATTGAAAGCCCCAAGCCACGTAAAATATGCAAAGAAAGTAGAGGCGTCTAACTTTGTTTTGCAGGGGTGTGCAGTGATGTGATATGGCCATGATTGTGATTATATTTGATGTATGCAATGTTCCTTATTGTAAGTTGGCAACCGGCAGGAGCCATATGGTTGTCTTTAATTTCTGTTAAGACCTGCGTGTCTATTCAAAATAGTTGTAATAGTTGAAGCTGGTGGACGACAACCATGAAGAAGCGTCATTGACCTTGATGCTATGCCGGTAATGATGGAGATCATGTTCGTGCTTGAAGATGGAGATCAGAAGCACAAAGAAGAAAGGCCATATCATATCACATATTATGAATTGCATGTGATGTTAATCCTTTATGCATCTTGTATTGCTTTGTAGACGACGGTAGCATTATAAGATGATCCCTCATGCACATAAATTTCAAGTTCTAAAGTGTTCACCCTTAGTATGCACCGTTGCCAAAGCTTGCTGCTTCGAAGCACCACGTGATGATCGGGTGTCTTTGATTCCGCGGGTGAATACAACGTAAGCAAGCCAGATTTGCTTATGCGGTAGCTAAGGTTTGATCTTGACGAGCCTAGCATGTACAGACATGGCCTCAGGAACACGGATTACCGAAAGGTAGAGCATGAGTCATATAGTAGATATGATGAACATGTTGATTGTTCGCCATTGAAGCTATATCAACTCTCGTGATGATCGGTTTTGATGTGGTGGATTTGGTTCGTGTGATCACTAAAACAATGTGAGGGATATTGTTTTGAGTGGGAGTTCACCTAGATTAATTTAATTATTAATTAGAACTCAATTTATCATAAACTAAATCAAAGTGAATTTGCATAGTTGTTATAGTCATTGGCATCCGTTTACCACCTTGCGCTTAGTTATAATTGAGATGATAGAACTATAGAATTCTGGTTAGATACTTTACGAACTGGTATCGTATTGTTTTGAAGTGTTAATCTAAAGTTTAAAAGTCCTATTGCAAACTTTCAGTAAATTCCGGTTACTCCATGAAGTTTAATAATCAGTATTATATCAAGAGTAACAATTCCAAGTGTTAGTATATAAGTATCATGTTGTATCCATGATTCTTGATATTCAAAGGATTCCCTTAATATCAAGGTTATCTAGGATCTGAAAAAGTTGTTTCAGAAACCATGATGTGTGGAAGATATTGTGATATCTGAAACAAAGTTTTGGTTACAACATGATAGAGTATAATATGGCAAAAGTCATGTTCTCATATTTGATGAGAATTTGCAAAAGGTTGGAGACACTAGTTGTCCTAATCGTCCAAAAGGGTTTTTGGATAGCAACATTATACTCATGAATTCATCGTTACAAGCTAACAGTAGCTTGATCATGGACAATTCCATGATAAGGGTGAATATTTGATGTAGGTAAAATGTTTACTACACCAAGAGATTACTAATGAAAGGAATTTGAAAGAACACCAAACATTTGATGATGGTGATCTACTTCAAAGTGCAAGTCCAAAGACATTGGTATTTAACTATACACGCTTTGGACTATATGTCATATGTATGACTCCACTATTGATGATGATAGATTCTTTCAAATAGAAAAGGAAATATTGAAAGAGAATCTCATAAATATATGGCAGAAAAAGAAAAGACTAGAATTGTTCAGTTTAAGTATATAGATGATATACATGTTATGGCTATATTCTTTGCTTATTAAACAATGTGGTTCTCAAGTATTTGATACTGAATTTGTTGGTGTGAATCGTCATACGAAACAACAGAATTCATGAACTACAATGGCCTAAGTAACTAGCAAAAGAATATGTGATGATGTTCATCGAGAACAAATAAAGGGTTATTGTGTTGCTCGTTAAAACATCAAAGCTTGCCTTCAAAGATTTGTTTTATCAGGTATTATGAGAACAAAAGGGTTGTTCAAATAATTGCCGTAATCCATAAAAGATGGATGATTCACAAATCTCGTTGGAGAAATCACATCCATAAAACTAGTGCTAAAAATGTCGAAAGACAAATTGATTGAAAGATCACTTAGGAAGTGACATCGCCGTTTAAATTATATTTGAAAGAAAACATGAAGAAACTCCATGTTGATGGAATTTTGGAGTCTTCTGATTTTGATCATATGACGCTTGTGAAACTTTCCTAGAGATAATTAAAACTTCGTTCATAGGCCAAAAGGGAACGAATGACTAGCTTATTGGAACTTGTACATATTGTTGTACGAAGTCCGTTATGTGTAGTCAAGAGCGATGGATTTCAACTTCATATGCTTTCTCCGAAAATTTGAGTGAATATATGAATATTTACTTAATAAGGATGAAGTATGAAATATTTGAAAAGTTCAAAGACTTTCAAGATGAAGTGCAAAATCATTGTAACAAGAATATAAACAGTTTATGATAAAGATCATAAAGGAAGATATTTGAGTTACACGTTTAGCATAAATACCTAAGATTTAAGGAATCGTTCCGTGGATTTGCATTTCCCGAAACACCATAAGAGTATGGAGCGTTCGAGATATGTAATTAAACCTTGTTTGACATGGTAAGATCAAAGGTATAATTCATAAAACTGCCATTGTATTTTAAAAGATTAAAAGCTTTAGAGATTACCGTTTTTTCCACTGAAAAGAGCTTCATCATAATCCGCTGAAATGACACCATATAAGGTTATGGTTTGGGATAAAACCCAAGTAGTCCTTTCTTAAACATTGGTATGCTATGCATAAGAAAGATGTTTGCAACCAAAGTCGGATAAACCTGTCTTTGTATTACTGTTAAGTATTCCTCCATAACATCGGAGACAAAAGTGTTTTGTCACTTAAAACGTCAAGTTTCTTTGAGAAGGAATTTTTCGTGAAAAGTTAAGTGGGAGGACAATAGAAACTTTGATAAGGTTAAAAGAACCTTAGCTATATGTGCAGAGTTGCGCAGCGCCGATAAGTGTTCCGGAGGCGGCAACAATGCTCATGGTTCTCGTACCTCAAAGGTTGTGGTCACGGAGATCCAAGTTCCTATTGAAACAAGTAGGTTGGATAAACAATCAAATACCAAAGATTTGAGGGTTGAATCATTATTTGAGAATAATGAACCGACTACATGCAAAGAAGCGATGATGGGCCCTGACTCCGTAAAATGGCTTGAAGCCATAAAATCCGTGATAGTTCCATACACGAGAAATCAAGTTTTGAACTTGAAGGACCCTCGAGAAAGGTGTAAGACCTTACAGTTGTGTCTGGATCTATAAAGAAATAGACATGGATGTTTTACATCTATGAAATAGTCGACATGTTGAGAAAGAGTTCACAACAATGTTCAAAGGTTGACTATGACAAGATTTGATCTTTCATAGTGATATTTAGTCTAGACGGATTAATATAGCAACCACTACATATAATTTGTTATATGGTAGTTGAATAAACAAAACAAGTTCTTCTAATAGAATCGTTACCTAGGACATGTGCATAACACGGTCCATAGGGTTTTGTTAATTCAAAGGATGCTAAAAGCATATGCAAACTTCAAAGGTTAGAGTGAGCATAGCGGAGTTGGAATCTTCACTATGATGAAACTGTTAAAAGGGTTTAATTTCATCAGAGACAATGAAGATGCTTGCATTTGCAAGAAATTAAGTGGGAGCACTAAGACATGTTTCTAATACATTATGTGGGGGACATATTGTTGATTAGAAAAGATGTATCTTTTATTAACACATATTAAGAATTTCATCCCGATGAAAGACTTAGGCAAAACCCAAATATTTGGCATCAATAGACGCTAATATGGTTGTGCCAGAAGTACATAGACAAGATATTGAATGAGTTCAATATAGAAACTACAAGAGAAGGTTCTTGTCGCACAGAAAGGATTGAATGAGTTCAATGTTGATGATATATTCAAGTGTATTGACATTTGGTAAAGTGAAACAAATAATCAAGTATAGATTGATACTTGATGTATGAAATCACAAAGAGTATTTATATCAATCATACTGTGATATGTACAAATCCAGATATGTCCTATGCTCTAAATGTTGAGAGCATATACCAGAATGATTCGTAAGATGATCATTGGACAATAGTAAAGGATATTCTTATGATCTTTTGGAAGAAGTAAGAGTATAATATTTATAGAAGTGACAAATAGATGATTAGTTCATTGTAAAAGTACTACATTGATACTAGTTTTGTCACAAAGTACAAATTAAGTTTATCTCAATCTAAACTAAGGGTGGCACAATATAATGGAAAGTGAGTTCCATAATGGATTTGGATGATTTCCAAAGTTAAGACATTGTGACAGATACTACAACAAAAGGCTAAGTATATGACTGCTATTATAGCAGCAAAAGAGGGCATTTGTGTCAAGAAGTTTGTTATCAAACTAGGTGTAGTTCACAGTGGGATAATACTATGAAGATATATTGTGCGACAATATTATCAACATGTTTTAACCCCAAAGAGCTAAAGGTCACACCGAAAGACCAAATTTATACAAAGCCATCTCATTAGAGAATGAGTGATGCGTAGAGACGCAAAGACATGCAATTACACACGGACCTGTAAGTGTCAGATCCGGAGATCAGTTGACCACTAGCAATCATGTACATACAACACCGGAAAGCCATAGGTGTTGAATACACAAAGATTTGAAACTAGATTATTGACTCTAGTGCAAGTGGGAGACTGTTGGAGATATGCCCAAGAGGCAATAATAAAGTGGTTATTATCATATCTTCACACTTATGATAAATGTTTACATACCATGCTATAATTGTATTAACCGGAAACATTAATACTTGTGTGATTTGTAAACTAAAATAAGAGTCCCTAGTAAAGCCTCTTGTTAAACTAGCTTGTTGGTTAATATATGATCATGGTTTTCTGATCATGAACATAGAGATGTTATTAACAACAGGATCATATCATTAGGAGAATGATATGGTGGACATACTCCTATAGATAAGCGTAGCATAAAGTGTAGGGGTTCGTAGCATGGAAAACAAAATTTTTCTATCGCATACAAACAAACAAGCCAAGATCTATCTACTAGATTGCAGCAACGAGTCGATGGAATAACTCACCCTCGAAGATTCCAAAGTGTTTAACGAGAGCAGATTCTCGTGGGTGATGTAGTCGTACTCTTTCCGATCTCAAGATCGCGTAGACGATCCTTCCAGCGCCGCGTTCCCGCAGCGCTCCCGCAGTCGGTCACACGTTCGGTACTCGACGAAGACCTTCCTCTCCCTTGTTCCAGCAGGCAGCGGAGGTTCTAGCACTCTCCTCGTGATTCCGGCAGCACAACGGCGTGGTACCGGAAGTAGAGGGGAAATCCCGCAGGGCTTCGCCTTAAGCCGGTGCGAGTATGGTGGAGCTTATGAGAGAGGCTATTAGTGGTCTAGTAATTAGACACACCAATTAGAAGGCTCTAAACCAATTAGAAGGCTCTAAACCGAATAGCTCTAAACCGGGGTCTAGATCTAGGGTTTAGTTTAGAGGATAGGAACTTGTGTGTATGTGGAGGGGAGCCCTGCCCCTCCTTATATAGGTGGGAGGGGGCTGGCACGCCAGGGGGAGGGAGTGGAGTCCCTCCCCAACTCGGCATTGGAGTTGGCCGCCGGTTGGAGGAGGTCTCCCTCTCCAACTCGGTTTCCCTCTTTTCCTCCTCTTTCCACTTTCCAAAAAACTTGCCGTTTGACTTTCAAACTAGCCGTTTGACTTTTCAATTTAGGATTTAAATAAACCCTTTATTTTGGACAGCGAGAACACTTAGTACATGATGCAATCATTCCAACTTACAATGACACATTCATGTACCCTTCCCCTTCCGGAGTGCCGGACATTCCGGGACCTTCTAGAATGTTCCCGATGAAAACACCGGAATCATTCCCGAACTCTGAAACGGGACTTTCCTTATATGAATCTTATTCTCCGGACCATTCCGGATCACCTCGTGATATCCCGGATCCCATCCGAGACTCCGAACAACATTTGGTCTCTTTCTCATAATACCATAACTACTCAAACAACGTCGAATCCTTAAGTGTGTCTCCCTACGGTTCGTGAATTATGCGGACATGATCGAGACACTTCTCCGAACAATAACCAATAGAGGAATCTGGAAATTCATATGGCTCCCACATATTTCTACGATTACTTTGCGATCGAATGAACCACTTACATATGATACCAATTTCCCTTTGTCTCACGATATGTTACTTATCCGAGGTTATGATCGTCGGTATCTCTGCATACCTAGTTCAACCTTGTTACTGATAAGTACTCTTTTCTCGTTCCCGTGATATGTGATCCCTTGTGACCATGTCACATGCTTGCAAGCTAATTGGATGACATTCCACCGAGAGGGCCCAGAGTATATCTATCCGTCATATGGATGGACAAATCCCACTCTTGATCCATGTGTTTCAACCAATACTTTCCGAACACTCAATGCCACCTTTATAGCCACCCTGTTACGGTGTGGTGTTTGATGACATCAAAGCATCCATCCAGTAAAGGTGATATGCATGATCTCATGGTCGAAGGAATTAGGTTACTATGTATCAGAAAGCATATAGCAATTGAACTATTGAAATGACTTGATCTTTATGCTACGCTTATCTATAGGAGTATGTCCATCACATCATTCTCCTAATGATATGATCCTGTTGTTAATAACATCTCTATGTCCATGATCAGGAAACCATGATCATATATTAACCAACAAGCTAGTTTAACAAGAGGCTATACTAGGGACTCTTATTTTAGTTTACAAATCACACAAGTATTAATGTTTCCTGTTAATACAATTTTAGCATGGTATGTAAACATTTATCATAAGTGTGAAGATATGATAATAACCACTTTATTATTGCCTCTTGGGCATATCTCCAACAGTCTCCCACTTGCACTAGAGTCAATAATCTAGCTTCGAACCTTTGTGTATATAACACCTATGGCTTTCCAGTGTTGTATGTACACGATTGCTAGTGGTTAACTGATCTCCGGATCTGACACTTCCAGGTCCGTGTGTAATTGCATGTCTTTGCGTCTCTACGCATCATTCATTCTCTAATGAGATGGCTTTGTATAAATTTGGTCTTTCGGTGCGACCTTTAGCTCTTTGGGGTTAAAACATGTTGATAATATTGTCGCACAATATATCTTCATAGTATTATCCCACTGTGAACTACACCTAGTTTGATAACAAACTTCTTGACACAAATGCCCTCTTTTGCTGCTATAATAGCAGTCATATACTTAGCCTTTTGTTGTAGTATCTGTCACAATGTCTTAACTTTGGAAATCATCCAAATCCATTATGGAACTCACTTTCCATTATATTGTGCCACCCTTAGTTTAGATTGAGATAAACTTAATTTGTACTTTGTGACAAAGCTAGTATCAATGTAGTACTTTTACAATGAACTAACCATCTATTTGTCACTTCTACAAATATTATACTCTTAGTTCTTTCAGAAGATCACAAGAATATCCTTACTATTGTCCAATGATCATCTTACGAATCATTCTGGTATATGCTCTCAACATTTAGAGCATAGGACATATCTGGATTTGTACATATCACAGTATGATTGATATAAATACTCTTTGTGATTTCATACATCAAGTATCAATCTATACTTGATTATCTGTTTCACTTTACCAAATGTCAATACACTCGAATATATCATCAACATTGAACTCATTCAATCCTTTCTGTGCGACAAGAACCTTCTCTTATATTGAACTCATTCAATATCTTGTCTATGTACTTCTGGCACAACCATATTAGCGTCTATTGATGCCAAATATTTGGGTTTTGCCTAAGTCTTTCATCGGGATGAAATTCTTAATATGTGTTAATAAAAGATACATTATTTCCAATCAACAATATGTCTTCCACATAATGTATTAGAAACATGTCTTAGCGCTCCCACTTAATTTCTTGCAAACGCAAGCATCTTCATTGTCTCTGATGAAATTAAACTCTTTTAACAGTTTCATCATAGTGAAGATTCCAACTCCGCTATGCTCACTCTAACCATTGAAGTTTGCATATGCTTTTAGCATCCTTTGAATTAACAAAACCCTATGGACCGTGTTATGCATATGTCCTAGGTAACGATTCTATTAGAAGAACTTGTTTTGTTTATTCAACTACCATATAACAAATTATATGTAGTGGTTGCTACATTAATCCGTCTAGACTAAATATCACTATGAAAGATAAAAATCTTGTCATAGTCAACCTTTGAACATTGTTGTGAACTCTTTCCCAACATGTCGACTATTTCATAGATGTGAAACATCCATGTCTATTTCTTTATAGATCCAGACACAACTATAAGGTCTTACACCTTTCTCGAGGGTCCTTCAAGTTCAAAACTTGATTTCTCGTGTATGGAACTATCACGGATTTTATGGCTTCAAGCCATTTTACGGAGTCAGGGCCCATCATCGCTTCTCTGCATGTAGTCGGTTCATTATTCTCAAATAATGATTCAACCCTCAAATCTTGGTATTTGATTGTTCATCCGACCTACTTGTTTCAATAGGAACTTGGATCTCCGTGACCACAACCTTTGAGGTACGTGAACCATGAGCATTGTTGCTGCCTCCGAAACACTTTTCGGCGCTGCGCAACTCTGCACATACAGCTAAGGTTCTTTTAACCTTATCAAAGTTTCTATTGTCCTCCCACTTAACTTTTCACGAAAAATTCCTTCTCAAAGAAACTTGACGTTTTAAGTGACAAACACCTTTGTCTCTGATGTTATGGAGGAGTACTTAACAGTTATTCGAAATAACATACAAAGACAGGTTCATCCGACTTTGGTTGCAAACATCTTTCTTATGCATAGCATACCAATGTTTAAGAAAGGACAACTTGGGTTTTATCCCAAACCATAACCTTATATGGTGTCATTTCAACGGATTATGATGGAGCTCTTTTCAGTGGAAAAATGGTAATCTCTAAAGCTTTTAATCTTTAAAATACAATGGCAGTTTTATGAATTACACCTTTCGATCTTACCATGTCAAACAAGGTTTAATTACATATCTCGAACGCTCCATACTCTTATGGTGTTTCGGGAAAATGCAAATTCACGGAACGATTCCTTCAATCTTAGGTATTATGCTAAACTTGTAACTCAAATATCTTCCTTTATGATCTTATCATAAACTATTTATATTCTTGTTACAATGATCTTGCACTTCATCTTGAAAGTCTTTGAACTTTTCAAGTGTTTCATACTTTATCCTTATTAAGTAAATATTCACTCAAATTTTCGGAGAAAGCATATGAAGTTGAAATCCATCGCTCTTGACTACACATAACGGACTTCGTACAACAATATGTACAAGTTCCAATAAGCTAGTCATTCGTTCCCTTTTGGCCTATGAACGAAGTTTTAATTATCTCTAGGAAAGTTTTACAAGCGTCATTTGATCAAAAATCAGAAGACTCCAAAATTCCATCCACATGGAGTTTCTTCATGTTATCTTTCCAATATAATTCAAACAGCGATGTCACTTCCTAAGTGATCTTTCAATTAATTTGTCTTTCGACATTTTAGCACTAGTTTTATGGATGTGATTTCTCCAACGAGATTTGTGAATCATCCATCTTTTATGGATTACGGCAATTATTTGAACAACCCTTTTGTTCTCATAATACCTGATAAAACAAATCTTTGAAGGCAAGCTTTGATGTTTAACGAGCAACACAATAACCCTTTATTTGTTCTCGATGAACATCATCACATATTCTTTTGCTAGTTACTTAGGCCATTGTAGTTCATGAATTGTGTTGTTTCGTATGACGATTCACACCAACAAATTCAGTATCAAATACTTGAGAACCACATTGTTTAATAAGCAAAGAATATAGCCATAACATGTATATCATCTATATACTTAAACTGAACAATTCTAGTCTTTTCTTTTCTGCCATATATTTATGAGATTTTCTTTCAGTATTTCCTTTTCTGTTTGAAAGAATCTATCAACATCAACAGTGGAGTCATACATATGACACATAGTCAAAAACATGTATAGTTAAATACCAATGTCTTTGGACTTGCACTTTGAAGTAGATCACCATCATCAAATGTTTGGTGTTCGTTCAAATTCCTTTCTTTAGTAATCTCTTGGTGTAGTAAACATTTTACCTACATCAAATATTCACCTTGTCATGGAATCGTCCATGATCAAGCTACTTTTAGCTTATAATGATGAATTATGAGTATAATGTTGCTATCCCAAACCTTTTGGAGGATTAGGACAACAAGTGTCTCCAACCTTTTTGCAAATTCTCATCAAATATGAGAACATGACTTTTGCCATATTATACTCTATCATGTTGTAACCAAAATTTCGTTTCAGATATCACAATATCTTCCACACATCATGGTTTCTGAAACAACTCTTTCAGATCCTAGATAACCTTGATATTAAGGGAATCCTTTGAATATCAAGAATCATGGATATAAACATGATACTTATATACTAACACTTGGAATTGTTACTCTTGATTTAATACTAATTATTAAACTTCATGGAGTAACCGGAACTTACTGAAAGTTTGCAATAGGACTTTTAAACTTTAGATTAACACTTAAAACAATACGATACCAGTTCGTAAAGTATCTAACCAGAATTCTATAGTTCTATCATCTCAATTATAACTAAGCGCAAGGTGGTAAACGGATGCCAATGACTACAACAACTATGCAAATTCACTTTGATTTAGTTTATGATAAATTGAGTTCTAATTAATAATTAAATTAATCTAGGTGAACTCCCACTCAAAACAATATCCCTCACATTGTTTTAGTGATCACACGAACCAAATCCACCACATCAAAACCGATCATCACGAGAGTTGATATAGTTTCAATGGCGAACAATCGACATGTTCATCATATCTACTATATGATTCATGCTTTACCTTTCGGTGATCCGTGTTCCTGAGGCCATGTCTGTACATGCTAGGCTCGTCAAGATCAAACCTTAGCTACCGCATAAGCAAATCTGGCTTGCTTACGTTGTATTCACCCGCGGAATCAAAGACACCCGATCATCACGTGGTGCTTTGAAGCAGCAAGCTTTGGCAACGGTGCATACTAAGGGTGAACACTTAAGAACTTGAAATTGTGTGCTTGAGGGATCATCTTATAATGCTACCGTCGTCTACTAAGCAATACAAGATGCATAAAGGATTAACATCACATGCAATTCATAATATGTGATATGATATGGCCTTTCTTCTTTGTGCTTCCGATCTCCATCTTCAAGCACGAACATGATCTCCATCATCACCGGCATAGCATCAAGGTCAATGACGCTTCTTCATGGTTGTCGTCCGCCAGCTTCAACTATTACAACTATTTTGAATAGACACGCAGGTCTTAACAGAAATTAAAGACAACCATATGGCTCCTGCCGGTTGCCAACTTACAATAAGGAACATTGCATACATCAAATATAATCACAATCATGGCCATATCACATCACTGCACACCCCTGCAAAACAAAGTTAGACGCCTCTACTTTCTTTGCATATTTTACGTGGCTTGGGGCTTTCAATAAGTGTCGTTCTAACTTACGAACAAGAACCACAACATTGATACTAGCATTGTTGATTACCCGTTGTAAATTGGATCTTAACTATGCTAGGAGAAACAGGCACCCGCAAAGCCACTTATGCAATACAAGTTGCATGTCAAACGTGGAGCAAGTCTCATGAACGATGTCATGTAAGGTTAGCCCGGGCCGCTTCATCCCAACATACCGCAAGATGCAAAGTACACAAAAAGCAATCTACAATAAAAGCATCAACGCCCACAATGACCATTGTGTTCTACTCGTGCAACAGATCTACATATAGACACGGCTCTGATACCACTGTAGGGGTTCGTAGCATGGAAAACAAAATTTTTCTATCGCATACAAACAAACAAGCCAAGATCTATCTACTAGATTGCAGCAACGAGTCGATGGAATAACTCACCCTCGAAGATTCCAAAGTGTTTAACGAGAGCAGATTCTCGTGGGTGATGTAGTCGTACTCTTTCCGATCTCAAGATCGCGTAGACGATCCTTCCAGCGCCGCGTTCCCGCAGCGCTCCCGCAGTCGGTCACACGTTCGGTACTCGACGAAGACCTTCCTCTCCCTTGTTCCAGCAGGCAGCGGAGGTTCTAGCACTCTCCTCGTGATTCCGGCAGCACAACGGCGTGGTACCGGAAGTAGAGGGGAAATCCCGCAGGGCTTCGCCTTAAGCCGGTGCGAGTATGGTGGAGCTTATGAGAGAGGCTATTAGTGGTCTAGTAATTAGACACACCAATTAGAAGGCTCTAAACCAATTAGAAGGCTCTAAACCGAATAGCTCTAAACCGGGGTCTAGATCTAGGGTTTAGTTTAGAGGATAGGAACTTGTGTGTATGTGGAGGGGAGCCCTGCCCCTCCTTATATAGGTGGGAGGGGGCTGGCGCGCCAGGGGGAGGGAGTGGAGTCCCTCCCCAACTCGGCATTGGAGTTGGCCGCCGGTTGGAGGAGGTCTCCCTCTCCAACTCGGTTTCCCTCTTTTCCTCCTCTTTCCACTTTCCAAAAAACTTGCCGTTTGACTTTCAAACTAGCCGTTTGACTTTTCAATTTAGGATTTAAATAAACCCTTTATTTTGGACAGCGAGAACACTTAGTACATGATGCAATCATTCCAACTTACAATGACACATTCATGTACCCTTCCCCTTCCGGAGTGCCGGACATTCCGGGACCTTCTAGAATGTTCCCGATGAAAACACCGGAATCATTCCCGAACTCTGAAACGGGACTTTCCTTATATGAATCTTATTCTCCGGACCATTCCGGATCACCTCGTGATATCCCGGATCCCATCCGAGACTCCGAACAACATTTGGTCTCTTTCTCATAATACCATAACTACTCAAACAACGTCGAATCCTTAAGTGTGTCTCCCTACGGTTCGTGAATTATGCGGACATGATCGAGACACTTCTCCGAACAATAACCAATAGAGGAATCTGGAAATTCATATGGCTCCCACATATTTCTACGATTACTTTGCGATCGAATGAACCACTTACATATGATACCAATTTCCCTTTGTCTCACGATATGTTACTTATCCGAGGTTATGATCGTCGGTATCTCTGCATACCTAGTTCAACCTTGTTACTGATAAGTACTCTTTTCTCGTTCCCGTGATATGTGATCCCTTGTGACCATGTCACATGCTTGCAAGCTAATTGGATGACATTCCACCGAGAGGGCCCAGAGTATATCTATCCGTCATATGGATGGACAAATCCCACTCTTGATCCATGTGTTTCAACCAATACTTTCCGAACACTCAATGCCACCTTTATAGCCACCCTGTTACGGTGTGGTGTTTGATGACATCAAAGCATCCATCCAGTAAAGGTGATATGCATGATCTCATGGTCGAAGGAATTAGGTTACTATGTATCAGAAAGCATATAGCAATTGAACTATTGAAATGACTTGATCTTTATGCTACGCTTATCTATAGGAGTATGTCCATCACATCATTCTCCTAATGATATGATCCTGTTGTTAATAACATCTCTATGTCCATGATCAGGAAACCATGATCATATATTAACCAACAAGCTAGTTTAACAAGAGGCTATACTAGGGACTCTTATTTTAGTTTACAAATCACACAAGTATTAATGTTTCCTGTTAATACAATTTTAGCATGGTATGTAAACATTTATCATAAGTGTGAAGATATGATAATAACCACTTTATTATTGCCTCTTGGGCATATCTCCAACATAAAGATCAAGTCATTTCAATAGTTCAAATTGCTATATGCTTTCTGATACATAGTAACCTAATTCCTTCGACCATGAGATCATGCATATCACCTTTACCGGATGGATGCTTTGATGACATCAAACACCACACCGTAACAGGGTGGCTATAAAAGTGGCATTGAGTGTTCGGAAAGTATTGGTTGAAACACATGGATCAAGAGTGGGATTTGTCCATCCATATGACGGATAGATATACTCTGGGCCCTCTCGGTGAAATGTCATCCAATTAGCTTGCAAGCATGTGACTGGGTCACAAGGGATCACATATCACGGGAACGAGAAAAGAGTACTTATCAGTAACGAGGTTGAACTAGGTATGCAGAGATACCGACGATCATAACCTCGGATAAGTAACATATCGTGAGACAAAGGGAAATTGGTATCGTATGTAAGTGGTTCATTCGATCGCAAAGTAATCGTAGAAATATGTGGGAGCCATATGAATTTCCAGATTCCTCTATTGGTTATTGTTCGGAGAAGTGTCTCGATCATGTCCGCATAATTCACGAACCGTAGGGAGACACACTTAAGGATTCGACGTTGTTTGAGTAGTTATGGTATTATGAGAAAGAGACCGAATGTTGTTCGGAGTCTCGGATGGGATCCGGGATATCACGAGGTGATCCGGAATGGTCCGGAGAATAAGATTCATATAAGGAAAGTCCCGTTTCGGAGTTGGGGAATGGTTCCGATGTTTTCATCGGGAACATTCTAGAAGGTCCCGGAATGTCCGGCACTCCGGAAGGGGAAGGGTACATGAATGTGTCATTGTAAGTTGGAATGATTGCATCATGTACTAAGTGTTCTCGCTGTCCAAAATAAAGGGTTTATTTAAATCCTAAATTGAAAAGTCAAACGGCTAGTTTGAAAGTCAAACGGCAAGTTTTTGGAAAGTGGAAAGAGGAGGAGAAGAGGGAAACCGAGTTGGAGAGGGAGACCTCCTCCAACCGGCGGCCAACTCCAATGCCGAGTTGGGGAGGGACTCCACTCCCTCTCCCTGGCGCGCCAGCCCCCTCCCACCTATATAAGGAGGGGCAGGGCTCCCCTCCTTACACACACAAGTTTCCTATCCTCTAAACTAAACCCTAGATCTAGACCCCGGTTTAGAGCTATGCGGTTTAGAGCCTTCTAATTGGTTTAGAGCCCTCTAATTGGTGTGTCTAATTACTAGACCACTAATAGCCTCTCTCATAAGCTCCACCATACTCGCACCGGCTTAAGGCGAAGCCCTGCGGGATTTCCCCTCTACTTCCGGTACCACGCCGTTATGCTGCCGGAATCGCGAGGAGAGTGCTACAACCTCCGCTGCCTGCTGGAACAAGGGAGAGGAAGGTCTTCGTCGAGTACCGAACGTGTGACCGACTGCGGGAGCGCTGCGGGAACGCGGCGCTGGAAGGATCGTCTACGCGATCTTGAGATCGGAAAGAGTACGACTACATCACCCACGAGAATCTGCTCTCGTTAACCGCTTTGGAATCTTCGAGGGTGAGTTCCTCTATCGACTCGTTGCTACAATCTAGTAGATAGATCTTGGCTTGTTTGTTTGTATGCGATAGAAAAATTTTGTTTTCCATGCTACGAACCCCTACACTTTTGTCCCATTATTTTCACTATGCATTAGTGTTATTTCTAAGTAGGACTTGCATGGAATTTTTGCTAAGTATAAACTATGCCATGGGAAATCCTAGTAGATGAAACCTTAGTAGAATTTTACTAGGTTAAGATTCCTACTACTATCATGATTATCTTAGCTAGTAGAAAACAAGGGTGGATTATATTCATGCTATGGAATATTTCTAAGTCAAGGACTTGTGTTTTGTTTGTGAATGAATCACCTGGGTGGAATGGTATTGCTTGGAAGGATTTTTGTTGAGTGGTTACAAAAGTCCCATTTCTATGGTTTACCTTGTGTATCTCACTTGTGGAATGCCACCCAGGAACAAATAGATTTGAGATGTCAAATGTTGAGAAGCTTCAAGTGCAGCCACTTGGCATTGTGGGCTCTGCCTGGATCATATAGGTTGCAATAACTTAGCCAAATGGACAGTTGGTGGTAGGGATGATAGGTTTGGAGCACGTCCATTCTGGTCTAAGGGAAGGCTTCTGAAAGATCCTGTCTTGGTGAAAATCAAGTCTTGTGGGGACAGTGGACCACCTCTGCAGAGTGTAAAATCTAAGTACTTAGCCGTGTCCCCGGCAATGGAAAATTTGAGCATCAAGACATGGAAGCTATCAAGAATCTCCTCATCCCAATTTCTAATTTGAAAACTTCTGGTTGAACAAGGGTTGAAGGATCACCAATTTCTATTGGGAGATGCCTTGGGTGATTTTGACAAACAAAAACTTAGTGTTTTCAAATGATAAGGAAAATCTATTTTGAGCAAAGCAAGCCTAAGCTCCATTTAGCCAAATGAATATAGATGATAGACTCCACTATACTACCATAGTATCACTTGCCAATACAATTCAAATGTATTGACCCTTGTGGCTGTAACTTATTATGTTGCAAGTTTGTTTGATGTTAGTGAAGTGTGTTGATTAGGATTACAAGTCTACAACCAATATGATTGCCTGTGGCACTTTGAAGATGAAGGACTCTATGCTATATAGTTATTTCCGTTGCATTGTAATGAGATAGCCAAATGAGCTATGTAAGATGTAATGAATTATTTTATTCCTGGTTATAAAGTTGTATTATGACCTTTGTTTCTTGATATTACATCTTAACTGTGGATGCTAGCTATTGATCCAGGGACTATCATTGTAAACACAGGGATCTCTACCTTATTAAAGGTTGGGACCTCTACAATCTCAATCTAAACTAAGGGTGGCACAATATAATGGAAAGTAAGTTCCATAATGGATTTGTATGAGTTCCAAAGTTAAGATATTGTGACAGATACTACAACAAAAGGCTAAGTATATGACTACTATTACAGCAGCAAAAGAGGGCATTTGTGTCAAGTAGTTTGTTATCAAACTAGGTATAGTTCACAGCAGGATAATACTATGAAGATATATTGTACGACAATATTGTCAACAAGTTTTAACCCCTGGGAACTAAAGGTCTCACCAAAGGACCAAATTAATACAAAGCCATCTCATTAGAGAATGAGTGATGCGTAAAGACGCAAAGACATGCAATTACACACGAACCTATAAAAGTTGGATCCGAAGATCAGTTGACCACTAGTAATCGTGTACATGCAACACCGAAAGCCATAGGTGTTGAATACACAAAGATTTGAAACTAGATTATTATCTCTAGTGCAAGTGGGAGACTGTTGGAGATATGCCCAAGAGGCAATAATAAAGAGGTTATTATAATATCTTCATGCTTATGATAAATGTTTAAATACCATGCTATAATTGTATTAACCGGAAACATTAATACTTGTGTGATTTGTAAACATAAAAGAGTCCCTAGTAAAGCCTCTTGTTAAACTAGCTTGTTGGTAAATATATGATCATGGTTTCCCGGTCATGAACATTGAGATGTTATTAACAACAAGATCATATCATTAGAAGAATTATGTGATGGACACACTCCTATAGATAAGCATAGCATAAAGATCAAGTCATTTCAATAGTTCGTTTGCTATAAGCTTTCTGATACATAGTAACCTAATTCCTTCGACCATGTGATCATGCTAATCACCATCACCGGATGGATGCTTTGATGACATCAAACACGACACCATAACTGGGTGGCTATAAAGGTGGCATTGAGTGTTCAGAAAGTATGTGTTGAGGCACATGGATCAAGAGTAGGATTTGTCCATACATATGACGGATAGATATACTCTGGGCCCTCTCGGTGGAATGTCATCCAATTAGCTTGCAAGCATGTGACTGGCTCACAAGGGATCACATATCACGGGAACGAGAAAAGAGTACTTCTCGGTAACGAGGTTGAACTAGGTATGCAGAGATACCGACGATCAAACCTCGGATAAGTAAACTATCACGAAACAAAGGGAAATTGGTATCGTATGTAAGTGGTTCATTCGATCGCAAAGTAATCATAGAAATATGTGGAAGCCATATTAATTTCTAGATTCCTCTATTGGTTATTGATCGGAGAAGAGTCTCGATCATGTCTGCATAATTCACGAACCATAGGGAGACACACTTAAGGATTCAATATTGTTTAGTAGATATGGAATGTAAGTAGGGAGACCAAATGTTGTTCGGAGTCTAGGATGGGATCCAGGATATCACGAGGAGATCCGGAATGGTCTGGAGAATAAGATTCATATAAGGAAAGTCCGATTCCGGAGTTTGGGAATGATTTCGATGTTTTCATCGGAGAGGTTCTAGAAGGGTCTATCCGGACCGGAAGGGGAATGGTTCATAAATGTGTCATGGTTAAGTGGAATGATTGGATCATGTTCTAGGTCACTTGGTTGGGTATTTGCGAGAGAGAAATAAAGCTCTAAATTGAAAGTCAAAGGGAAGGTTTGAAAAGTCAAACTGGAACAATGGTTTCCTAGTGGAAGAAGGAAAGAGTCCTTCTTTCTCTCCAACTTGGGTTTGGGGAAGGATTCAAACTCCCCTCTCCCAAGCTTCCATCCCTCTCATAAATAGAGGGGAGGGGCTGCCCCAAAGCAACACAACACCAGCCCCCCCCCCACCCGTGCACCGCCGCTGCCGCCGCCACCAGCCGCCGCTGGCCCGTCGTCGTCGCCCTAGCCCTCTACTTCTGACACCACGCCTTCATGCTGCCGGAATGGCGAGGAGAGAACTACAACCTCCGCTGCCTTCTGGAACAAAGGAGAGGAAGGTCTTCATCGAGTACCGAACGTGTGACCGACTACGGAAGCGTTGCCGGAACGCAGCGCTTGAAGGATCGTCTACGCGATCTTGAGATCGGCAAGTGTACGACTATATCACCCATAAGAATCTGCTCTCATTAACCGTTTGGAATCTTCGAGGGTGAGTACTCTAATCGACTCGTTGCTACAATCTAGTAGATGGATCTTGGCTTGTTTGTGTGAATGTGGTAGAATTTTTTTGTTTTCCATGCTACGAACCCCTACAAAACTTCCTCCTTCAACATTGTTCACCATCCCATAATGCACATGTATGCACAATATGGACACATTATCACAAACTATGCCTTGATTCTAGCCATAACATTGGTCATTTGACCCAAAAGCCAAAAAACATCGAATGAGATAGGTCATTTTGTGAAGGTTTTTTTTAGACATAATTAATATACCAAGTTTGATATTTTTTCTTGTAACTATGTCACATAATATGACACCATGCGAAGGTTTCACATTGTTTCGATCGTTTTTGAATTTTTTATGCCCGTTTTAAACTATCGTCAAACTTTGTCGAACGGCGGGCATGAAGATTCTTAGCTCAGGGCCGAGCCTCGCTAAAATTTCATTGGATATTTGATAAAATAGCATATTGTGAACCTAAAAATGATTTTTGTAAAAAAAACATGAGCATCAGATCATGTACCTGTAGGTCATATCTGACCCACTTTCTACAAATTTGGTAGTAATTTATCTTTTTCACCAGGGATGGATGGAAAGGTTTCGGATCCCCATGTCGGGACATTGTCCATATAAGGTGGTCTAGTATATTTATAAAATGTGGTGGTAGCATTTTGAATTAGCAATTTGGTAGTTGCTTCATAAAACCGTCCATTTTTTGTGCTCGAAAAATGAAAAATGCCTTTTTGGTGCGACGAATGGAAAACTTCGTGATGCAACATTGTTCTCCATCCCATGATGCACATGTATGCACAATATGGGCACATTATCACAAACTATGCCTTGATTCTAGCCATAACATTGGTCATTTGACCAGAAAGCCAAGAAACCTCGAATGTGATAGGTCATTTTGTGAAGGTTTTTTCAGACATAATCAAAATACCAAGTTTTATATTTTTCCTTGTAACTATGTCACATAATATGACACCATGCGAAGGTTTCACATTGTTTGGATCGTTTTTGAATTTCTTATGCCCATTTGAAACTATCGTCAAACTTTGTCGAACGGCGGGCATGAAGATTCTTAGCTCGGGGCCAAGCCTCCCTAAACTTGCACTGAATCTTTGATAAAATAGCATATTGTGAACCTAAAATGATTTTTGTAAAAAACATGAGCACCGGATCATGTACCTATAGTTCATATCATACCCACTTCCTACCGATTCGGCAGGAATTTATCTTTTTCACCAGGAGTGGACGGAAAGGTTTCAAATCCCCTTGTAGGGACATTGTACACATAAGGTGGTCTAGTATTTTTGTAAAATGTGGTGGTAGCATTTCGAATTAGTCATTTGGTGGTTGTTTCACAAAATCGTTCGTTTTTTGTGCTCGGAAAATGAAAATGGCTTTTTGGTGCGACGAAAAGGAAAACTTCCTCCTGCAACATTGTTCAACATCCCATGATGCACATGTATGCACAATATGGGCGCATTATCACAAACTATGCCATAATTCTTGCCATAACATTGGTCATTTGACCTGAAAGCCAAGAAATCTCGAATGAGATAGGTCATTTTATGAAGGTTTATTTCAGACATAATCAATTTACCAAGTTTGATATTTTCCTTGTAACTATGTCACATAACATTACACCATGTGTAGTTTTCGCATTGTTTCGATCGTTTTTAAATTTTTTATGCTCGTTTTAAACTATCATCAAACTTTGTCAAACGGCGGGCATGAAGATTCTTAGCTCGGGGCCGAGCCTCGCTAAACTTGCATTGGATCTTTGATAAAATAGAATATTGTGAACCTAAAAATGATTTTTGTAAAAAAACTTGAGCATCGGATCATGTACATGTAGTTTATATCTGACCCACTTCCTACCGATTCATCAGGAATTTATCTTTTTCACCAGTGGTGGACGGAAAGGTTTCAGATCCCCCTGTTGGGACATTTTCCACATAAGATGGTCTAGTATTTTTTGTAAAAAGTGGTGGTAGCATTTTGAATTAGTCATTTGGTGGTTGTTTCACAAAACCGTCCGTTTTTTGTGCTCGGAAAATGAAAAATAGCTTTTTGGTGCGACGAAAAGGAAACCTTCCTCCTGCAACATTGTTCAACATCCCATGAAGCACATGTATCTATAATATGGGCACATTATCACAAATTATGCCTTAATTCTAGCCATAACATTGGTCATTTGACCTAAAAGCCAAGAAAACTCAAATGAGATAGGTCATTTTGTGAAGGTTTTTCAGACATAATCAATATACCAAGTTTTATATTTTTTCTTGTAACTATGTCACATAATATGACACCACGCGAAGGTTTCGTGTTGTTTCGATCGTTTTTTAATTTTTTATGCCCGTTTTAAACTATATATAATGTTTTATGTTTCACTTAATTTTTTTATAAATATGTAATATTTGAGTGTAGATAGATTGATCTTATTTTTCTGAAAATTTTGATATATTGTTTGTATTTTTCTAAATTAGAATGATTTAGTTATGATTTTTCAAAGTTTAATGAGGTAAAAGAAAAAACAGGTATGCCAGGGGCGGCCGTCGGCGTAGGCTACTCCGAGGGCAGCTGTCAGCGTAGCATAGGATACGCCGAGGGAAATTCTACGCCGACGGCTGCGGAGGGGAGCTGGCCTGGACGACAGCCCCGACGTTTAAACGTCGACGTAGCTCTCAGTCCTCGGCGTAGCTTTTTATTCCTGTAATAATATCGGAATCGGTAAAAATCTAAGAAAACATTTATTCCTGTAGTGATAGACCTCTAGACACCTCATATACTAGGTGGTATAGGGTCATGTACCCCACTCAAACTTACAACTAAGAGGAATTCACTTTTGTGGGGATTGCCAAACGGCTTGAGCTTATCCTGGATAGCCCTAGTGGTCACATTGGAAAGGAAGTTATTCGTTTCCGAATCTGAGCCTACAATTTGTTTTCGGAAATGATCACTTTTACTACTTTGAGTAATGTTTACATCTGACCTCTGCATAACTAAGATGTACACAACCATATAAACCACACAACTAGAGAATATAGAAAGTAGACTAAAATTACAAAAATCGCAAACAAAATAAACGGCCTCGAGCTATGGCAGATCAATCCGCAAATCACGTGATCAACCATGTCGGGAGAAAATATCCCTCGCCGTGTCCTCCAATCGCGTACACCCCTCCACAAACAAGTCGTGAAACTCGATACGTTGAAGAATAGTCCATAATCAGAGGATAGTTGTGGCCTGATAAATAACCTGCAGTGGAGGAGACACAATATTATTAAAAATCTTATTATTTCTATATAGCCATAGCGATCAAATAATGGCAAGTAGACCTACCCTAAGCAAAGTCCTATGTTTATTATCAACCCTATGTAACTAGTTAACAAAAACATTGGCTGCCGAACATGAAGGAGATGAGTTACTCGGACTATCAAGTCTTCTCTTATTTCTGTCATGAATTTGGTGTTCAATAGGCGAGCGATGACCCTCCCCGCTGTGTGAGGACCTGGAGATTAGAGGTGAGGAGAAAGCCTTCCTCAATTGTGTATTCCTACAGTAATAGCGAGATGATTCTTTTTGTTTGATTATTATTCGCATCTAATGCGTGGCTAAATCCCCAATCATATTAGACATAAGGGATTGGTGAGATGTGTTTGTACCTATTTCCGTTCAACCGGGACAACCAGGTCCGGGCGTGGATGAAGCAAGCCATCGGCCTTAGCCACGACTGCTAAGGCGACGTCTGAGCTCTACATCCAGTACGTCGGAGGTGCTGGCCCTGCCGATTAAGGATCTGCTAGGGGGAATGAAAGGTCGGGGGCGCTACACCCTTCGTGCTCGCTGGCGGCGGCATCTTGGTCACGCTTTTAGTGCTTGGGCTCGGATTCGGAGGGAGAGGATGCGACATATCTTGCAAACAAAGAAGCGCTAGAGGATCTGGAGGACGCGTCAGGGGAATTGGGCTAGACCATGGTCGCTCGTCGGCATCGGCGGACAGATGAGGAACTCCGACAGGACTTCTGGGAGGATATGGGATTTCTGACGCCGGCATCCAGGTTTTGGGAGAAAGGGTCGGTCTACTCATCGGCTCTAGGCGGTTCCTTGCCGGTGTTTCAAGATGCCGCGGAGAGGAGCTCGCCGGCTTTGGGTCCGCGGCGGCGTCGCGGGACATCTACGTCGCCGGCTAGCCTCGTGATCTTCCAGCCTTGGGTAGGGCCTTGGAGGGGCCCTCTCCCACCGAGGCGAGCCTTTGCACCGCCTATGCTTGGGTGCTTTGTCGAGGCAGCGATCTCGCAGCGTTCGGTGGCCGATCCGGTATTGCCATGATCAGGTGACATGGCCACTCCTGGTGGTCCTGCGGCATTGGCTGAGGTACCCTTCACGTGGACCGTGATGTCCCATAGGTTGCGTTGCGCCTAGGAGTCCGTATCGGTCTCGCATACGGCCGCTCCAACGCCTACTACTTCTGCCCGATCCCCATCTCTACACCTACCTCTCTCCCCGACTCCTGCACGAACCTCTACATCGCTGCTACGGGCAACCTCGACTCCTGCAAGTTCTTCTATGCGCGATCTCTCGCTGTCAAGCGCCTCGTCGTTGCGGCGCTTGTTTGCGGATGTCGTCGCTGCCACCGCACCCATGGCTTCCCCAAATCCTAGAGGGCCGCCTGCCGCCGCGCCTCCATTGGTCACCATGCCGACTCCCGTCGCCATGCCTCCCTCGGTCACCGTGCTGAACCGTGGCCCACCCCTGCATGGGTCAGTGCATCCAGGGGTGCCTCCATGGATGCCATCATCGTTCCCTGTTGTGACTTACTTCAACGCGCCGCTTCCTCAGTTCCACCATCGCCCTCTGTAGCCACCCTATTGTGATCTGCCAGCTGGGGTCGCCGGAGGGATGGTAGGTCTACACGCTGACCCTCAAGTATTTCATGGTATGGAACCACCACAGACATCCTTGGAAGGATGTGCGCATGGCTTAATAGAATTGACAGTATACCCATACCAACAAGTTGAAGGAATTTGCAGCAGAAAATTAAAAAAATTCCCTATATAAACACGATCACCGAGATCTATACTATGTAGACATAAGTAACGGAGAGAGAAGAACGGAGTTCATACCCTTGAAGACCGTGGCACGCCTTACACAGGTAGGGTTCCCCAAGTGTTGTGCCTCGAAGCTCTACACACGTGCGGTGTAGGAACGTCTCCCAGGATCCGATCCAGCAGAGCAGCAGAAGAAGAAAGAAGCCGGACCGCCCTGCGCAAGACGGTAGTGCGGAGGTGGAGAACTAAACCAAGAATCTAGATCCAATCTAATATAGAGAGCTCTAGGTTTAGGGGAGAGAGGAGAGAACTGGTTGTTGGGTGCAAATAGAGGGAAGGGGGGATCCTCTATTTATAGTAGGGAGGGGGTAGGGAAAACCCTAGGGCTTGGGCGTGGGAACCCCCAAGCCGCCGTCGCTAGGGGGAGGATGGCCGTTGCCGGCCCTGGGCCCACCCCGCGGGTGGGAACCCTAGGGTTTGGCCGGTGGCCCCTCTCCCCTTTCTCCCTAGGCGCCTACCCTACTGGGACCTTCTAGAAGCGGCCCAATAGAAATAAGGCTGCCCTTAAAATATAAAATAAAATATGTTTTAATATTAATTCAACTAATTGATATAA
The DNA here is from genome assembly GCA_916181665.1 of Avena sativa. Lineage (NCBI taxonomy): Eukaryota > Viridiplantae > Streptophyta > Magnoliopsida > Poales > Poaceae > Avena > Avena sativa. The sequence continues at coordinate 12,750,602 of OV702300.1, read as the reverse complement.
AACACATATATTAATATATTCCATACACCGAAACTCCTTTTGGACCTCTTTCGATCATCATCGGATAATACCCGAAACCTTTTTGGTTTCTCTCTCTTGTTTCTCTTTCGGTGCCGGTTCAATTCCAAAGCGTTCCCACCCTTAAGTGTGCCACCCTTTGGCTTGGAGTTCCTACGGACATGACCAATAATCTCTCGTATGAATGATCAACATCGGGACCTGCATGGCCATAATTATCCCTGTTCCCGCACGATTAATCTCATCACTTGAACCTTGACTGCATAGTGTTGTTCCTTTTGCCATACGATACCTAGGTCATCCGAGATTTGATCTCAAGCATCTTCATACTTGTGTTCGATCTCGTTACCGATGAACTCGTTTCCTTATTCCCGTGCCGTTGCATTCCATGATCCAATCATACTCTTGGAAGCTTCGTCAATGCAACATCACCGAGTTGTCCACGTGTATCTTTCCGTTACTTGGATTGGCAATTCCTCGTCTTGATAAAAACTCAACCCGTTTCTTCAGGAAACCTAAGGATACCTTTATGATCACCCTTTTACAGCTTGATACTTGATATCATCAATATCTCCCTCCAAAACAGTGATTATGCATTATCTCACAGTTAAAAGATATAATCCATAGTGTCTTTATGTTATCATCAATGATGAATGTTTTAAGTAACTAGATCTCAGTATGATTAACTATAGGGTGAATTTTCTATCACATCATTCTTCATGATGTGACCTCATTGTCAATCGGCACTATCACCATGAAATCGAAACCATAATATCATCACTTGCCCAATGAGCTAGTTTCCTAGAGGTAACTAGAGACCTGGTTATTTACATACCACACATGTATTAACGTTTCGTATTAATACAGTTATAGCACGGTAAGAAACACATTATGAACAAGAGATACATCAAAAAACAACTCTTTATTATTTTTCTCTAGGGCATATCTCCTTCACAAGTTGCAACTTCTTTTCCGGAAGCTTATCTGAAAACAACTCTAAGGTTAAGTGTGCTTGTCCTGGAGCAATTTGAGGATGGGTGACCAGCCGAGAAGTGGGTACTGGGTGCGCACAAGTGAGGACAAAGTGCACAGAAAAGACTAGTGTTGGTCTGTGGGGTTAGTCTAGAGATCCTATTGAGATGCGAGGAGTGACAGCCACTGGTCCGGAGAGGCCGGGGTGTAACAAGTGGTATCAGAGCCGACCCTCGCGGTTACACGGGCGTGTGCGGGTCAGTGGCGGACATGTGGAGCATGGAACGTCTGGCCCAGAGTGGACACAACATGGCACAAATGCCGGTACTAGAAGCACTGACGTATGCCAAGAGGAGACGTTACTGGGTTGTGTTTGATCGACAAGGGCATCGATCTTCTAAGGGTGTGTGTATGTGACACCCTGGCGCATGGCTTAATATAATTGATTACTTTGGGAAGACCTTTTCTTAGAACTGTTGGTGCCATCATTGATATGAAAGAAGGCACCATTAAATACCAATTTCCATTCAAGAAAGGTATTGAACACTTCCCTATAAGGATAGATAAGTTTCTTTTTGCTCCTCCTTTGAAAGCAAGGTTTGATGTAAATTCTTCTTCATTTGAAAATACTTGATTTCTTGCTTCTTGTGCCTAACTTAAAGGCGTTAAAGAAAATTACTTGTTGGGAGATAACCCAAGAGTTTTCTTGGTCTTGGAAGTTATTACTTCAGTAATGACTTCTCCTTATCCTTTTTGTTTCCTTTTTTGCCAAGAATGACCTCTAACGAGAGGGAAGTAAGATTTGGGGAGTTGCTGTCCTGAAACAGATTTCTCTCCTCCACCATAAACATTCGTGAGGAGTCTCTGTAAGTTGGATTGAGCTAAAAATTTACGAATAAATCCCCAAGTATGTTATATAGCTTTCGTTAGTTCAACACTTTTGATTTTAGCAACAGAAGATCTTCAAAAAAATCGGTTTCTACCTGCTGGTCTGTTTTGACAGATTTCTGCCATTATTTGCATTTGCTTCTTATCGATTTCTTTTTGAGTTCTCTTTTGGGGAATTGAGATTTTTAAAGGAAGTTGATTCAGTAGCTTGTGTTTTAGTGAAAGTTTTGCTATTCTAAAGCTAACCCCAAGGGTCTATTATCTTTTGAATACACTAATGTTGCTAATGAAGATTGTGTGAAGTTTTGTATGAAGGAAAAATTTCAGGTGTAGAGAGAGAATAATGTAATAAGATGAAGAATGGACAAAAGATTAAGCTTGGGGATGCCACCCCGGTGTCACCCCAATAAATATCCAAGAGGTACAAGCGTCAAAGCTTGGAGATGCCCAAAGCATCCCCTTCTTCATCAATAAAAAGCTCAGGTCTTTCTAGACACTTCGTTTTTATTGTTTCATGCACTGTTGTGTTGTTCTTGGAGCGTCTTAGTTTTTTTTTCTTATTTTGTTTAATTTGCTTGAATAAAGTAGTTTGGACCCCCGTTCTCGTTGTGTTGTTTCAAATAAGTCGATTTGTTTTGGAAAGAAGTAGAAAGTTCTTGCTTGAAAGTGCGAGAGGAGCTTGCTTTGACTGTAACTTAGACTTCAGCATGTCATGCTAGGTGTTGTTTTGACCTTATGCTTAGTGATTATTTTTGTAGAATGACTTGTTCCAAACAATTAGGATTGCTTAGTGTACCTTGAAGGAATCATGCATTGTTTTAGCACATAAAAGCATAGTATTGTGGTATTCTCCTTTGATGCTTTCTTTGGGTTGACTTGGCACATGCTTACACCATGTTATGACTATGAACAAGTCACCATAGCCTCTATGATCATTTAGTCCTTGGCTTGTAGTACCACTCTATGCTTTCATTAGTAATGTTTTATCGCTCTGCATGATTATGGCCATTATTGCTCTCTTAGTTGGTTGCTCCCAGTCTTTTGCTAGCCTCCACTTGTATGAGTAAGTTCTACTCATGCTTACAACTCCCAAGAAACCAAGTTATTCCAAAGTGTCTACTATAAATTCCTATGCATGGTGTGTTACACCATTCCAAGTATATTCTTGTTTTCAGCTATCTTCCAATTAAAAAGTATTTTGTTATGTCAAAACTTAGTGATTAAAGCTCTCACGAACTTGATGGCACACTTTATATTTCTTGCCCCTAATAAACTTGAACCAATGTGTCATCTATGTTGTATATGCTTGCACTTATACGTTGGAATTAGCAGAACCATGCTGTCATGGGGAACCTTTTCAACATTGCACTTGTACTTTGTACACAGTTGATATCATGCTCTTTTGTCTATGGATGTCGCCTGTGTGAAATAAAAAGGGATCTAGTCCATGGAGTTATGTATTTTGTGTTAGAGAAATGCCTGGGCCGCTAGCCTAAGCCATGCCTAATCATGGTGGAAACTTGCAGCATCACCATAATGAGCAATCTGTGAAGCGTCCTCAATAAAAACCTATGCAAATATCAAATAAAAAGATCGCTGAGATGCTCATTGTCTTCTTGCCTTGTCATTTTGGTTATGGGATAGATCCTGTACCATGTGCAAGGGGTACCCCATTGACGGTTCTCTATGATACGCATGTACTTACTATGACAAGAACTTACATGTGACTAAAGTTGAGTATCATGAGGTGTGGCCCTTGTATTCAAGGGACATGACATTGTCAACTTATACTTTGTCAAGCATATACTCCATAGTTTGTTCACTTTAACCTTAATCACTTCAAGATGCTTATGATAGGGGCAATGAGGGCTGAAAGATAACAAGTACCATAATTTTTGGAAGCTCTTTTTGAAACTTGAAATCCCTTCTTCCCTTTATGAAGGGCCTTTCTTCCACCATTATATTGAGTCTCCACCTTCTACCTTTAGGCACCAGTTAAGAGAGCATAGTTTCCATTCTTAGTTCTTTGTGCATTGTCCCAAAACTTATTGATTGATGCATATTGTTGTGTTACTTGTTCTTGTGCTATTTGTATCTAGTCACTCTTATGAACTTTGAAGGTGTCCTATGCATATATTTGCTACTCCATGAGGGACAAGTTGAATGTCAGTATGCCATGTTTTCTGTATGTGAAACAAACAAACCTTTTTCAATGCATGTTATTCATGATCTTTGTTTGTAGCCTTTCATGTTGCATGAATAGTTACTTTGTCTTATTGTTAGAACTCCATCTTTCATGCACATGTTTAGAGTTCTTTGATCCCAGATTTCAATGCATGCAAATGGTTTGATCTTGGTTTTGATGGTGCATGTCACCTCAAAAATTATTCTTTTTATCACTTACCTACTCGAGGACGAGAAGGAGTTAAGCTTGGGGATGCTTCATACGTCGGAAACGTATCTATAATTTTTGATGTTCCATGCTTGTTTAGTATCTACTTTACTTTGCTTTGTCTACACTTTGAGGTATTTTTATATGTTTTCTGGTACTAACCTACTAACAAGTTGCCACAGTTCCAGTTGCATGTTTTCTTCTGTTTTTAGTTCCAGAAAGGCAGAAAATCAATATTCTCGGAATTGGACAAGACAAAAGCCAAAGTCAATATTTTACCGTGGGGAACTGATGTCTATGCACTTCTATTCTTGTAGACAGTTGTTGGGCCTCCAAGTGTAGAGGTTTGTAGAACAGCAGCAAGTTTCCCTTAAGTGGATTAACCAAGGTTTATCGAACTCAGGGAGGAAGTGGTCAAAGGTATTCCCTCTCAAGCAACCCTGCAATCAAGATACAAGAAGTCTCTTGTGTCCCCAAAACACCCAATACACTTGTCAGGTGTATAGGTGCACTAGTTCAGCAAAGAGATAGTGAAATACAAGTGGTAACGGTGCCAGAAAATAGCTTTGATGGAGCTTGACATGGAGAAACTAAAGGCAAACTGAAATAAAGATGGAAGCAAGCAAACATGCAACAAATCTAGATGCAAATGGTGTTTCAATGCTTAGAAACAAGGCCTAGGTATCATACTTTCACTAGTGAACACTCTCTCATATAAATATCCTCTATTCATGATACTACTTTTAACTACTCTCATGTTGGACACTCTAATCCACGGTAGGGCCTTCCCGAATCTAGATAACCCCACACTGTCACCTTGAGCGCTAGATGGTTCCAACAAACACCACAATTTCATAAAGACATCCAACTCCAAATATAACTCATGAATATATATGTAATCTAGCTTAAGTGCCACGCACGGCGCGCACGCTGTCACTGTCACACACATGGGGAAAAGCATAGATCTATTAAAGCACGATGAGTATTTATGTAGACTCTAGCCTAAGTGCCACCACGGTATGCACGCTGTCACTTACACACACGTGGTGAGAGCAGAGATCTATTAAATCACTTGAGTAACAGAGTAGATCTACTTGATTACAAAGCTCATGACCACAAGAAGATCATGCATAGAGAGAGATGAACACATAGCTACCGGTAGAGCCCTTAGCCTCGAGGAAGAACTACTCCCTTGTCATCATGGGAATTTGCAACGACGATTGAGATGGTAGTGGAGATCAAAGGAGATGGATCCGGGGGCACTTCCCCGTCCCGGCAGGGTGCCGGAACAGAGACTTTCTGTCCCCCGAATCTCCCCTTCGGTGGCAGCTGCGTTGTGGAACTTTTCGTGGCTTTCTGGTCGATGATTTAGGGATTTTGGGTCGGAGGCTTCTTATAGGCGCAGGAGGCAAGGTCGGTGGAGGGCCAGGGGCCCCACACCCCCTATGGGCGCCACCAGGGCTGGCCCGCGCCTAGGGGGTGCAGCCACCCTGGTATCCTCCTCCACCTCTGCTTCGTGGTTCCGTGTTGCTCCGGGAAAATAATAACTTTGGCTTTTGTCCCGTCCAATTCCGAGAATATTGATTTTCTGCCTTTTCTGGAACCAAAAACAGAAGAAAAGAGGCAACTAGCACTGTGGCAACTTGTTAATAGGCAGAAAACATATAAAAGACACCTCAAAGTGTGGACAAAGCAAAGAAAAGTAGATACTAAACAAGCATGGAACATCAAAAATTATAGATACATTTCTGACGTATCAATCATCCCCAAGCTTAACTCCTGCTCATCCTCGAGTGGGTAAGTGATAAAAAGAATAATTTTTGAGGTGACATGCACCATCAAACCAAGATCAAACCATTTGCAAGCATTGAAAGTTGGGATCAAAGAACTCTAAACATGTGCATGCAAGATGTAGGTCTAACAATAAGACAAAGTAACTATGCATGCAACATGAGAGGCTACAAACAAAGATCATGAATAGCATGCATTGAAAACATTTGTTTGTTTCACATACAAAAAACATGGCATAGTGGCATTCAACTTGTCCCTCATGGAGTAGCAAATATATGCTTAGGACACCTTCAAAGTTCATAAGAGTGACTAGATAGAAATAGCACAAGAACAAGAAATATCACAATATGCATCAATTAATAAGTTTTGGGACACTGCACATAGAACTAAGAATGGCAACTATGCTCTCTTAATGGTGCCTAAAGGTAGAAGGTGGAGACTCAATATAATAGTGGAAGAAAGGCCCTTCATAAAGGGAAGCGGGGATTTCAAGTTTCAAAAAGAGCTTCCAAAAATTATGGTACTTGTTAGCTTTCAACCCTCATTGCCCCTATCATAAGCATCTTGAAGTGATTAAGGTTAAAGTGAACAAAGTATGGAGTATATGCTTGACAAAGTATAAGTTGGCAATTTCATGTCACTTGAATACGAGGGCCACACCTCATGCTACTCAACTTTAGTCACCTGTAAGTTCTTGTCATAGTAAGTACATGCGTATCATAGAGAACTGCAAACGGGGTACCCCTGACACATGGTACAAGAGCTATCCCATAACCAAAATGACAAGGCAAGCAGACAATGAGAATCTCAGCGATCTTTTTATTTACTATTTGCATAGATTTTTATTGAGGATGCTTCACAGATTGCTCATTATGGTGATGCTGCAAGTTTCCACCATGATTAGGCATGGCTTAGGCTAGCGTCCCAGGCATTTCTCTAACACAAAATACATAACTCCATAGACTTACAAGCTCCCTCTTTATTTCACACCGGCGACATCCATAGAAAAAAGAGCATGATATCAACTGTGTACAAAGTACAAGTGCAATGTTGAAAACGTTCCCCATGACAACATGGTTCTGCTAATTCCAACGTATAAGTGCAAGCATATACAACATAGATGACACATTGGTTCAAGTTTATTAGGGTCAAGGAATATAAAGTGTGCCATCAAGTTTGTGAGAGCTTTAATGACTAGGTTTTCACATAACAAAATACTTTTTAATTGGAAGATAGCTGAAAACAAGAATATACTTGGAATGGTGTAACACACCATGCATAGGAATTTATAGTGGACACTTTGGAATAACTTGGTTTCTTGGGAGTTGTAAGCATGAGTATAACTTACTCATACAAGTGGAGGCTAGCAAAAGACTGAGAGCGACCAACTAAGAGAGCAATAATGGTCATAATCATGCAGAGCGACAAAACATTACTAATCAAAGCATAAAGTGGTACCACAAGTCAAAAACTAACTGATCATAGAGGCTATGGTGACTTGTTCATAGTCATAACATGGTGTGAGCATGTGCCAAGTCAACCCAAACAAAGCATCAAAGGAGAATACCACAAATATTATGCTTTTGTATGCTAAAACAACGAATGATTCTTTTAAGGCACATTAAGCAATATCAATTGTTTGGAACAAGTCATGCTCCAGCAATAATCACTAAGCATAAGGTGAAAACAACATCTAGCATGACATGATAAAGTCTAAGTCACAGTCAAAACAAGCTTCCTTTTATACCACTATAAGCATGAAACTTTCTAGTCTTTTCCAACACCAATCAACTTATTTGAAACAACTCACAAAGATAATAGTCAATAAAGATCAGTGAGCTTGTCTCAAAAATCTACAAAGAAGAACTAAAAAGTTCTAAGCTGAAAGCACAAGAAAACTAAGGCTAAACACAGTGCTAGCAAAAGAGAACACTCACAAGACAATAAGAATGAAAACTAGAGTGTTCTAGGTAATGAAAACAGAGTGTGTATCTCTCCAAAAGAAGTGTTCTGAGATACAAGCAACTTACTCAAGAAAAATAAGCAAATAAAAACCAAAAATGAAAACTAAGACTCTCCAAGCACAACACAACTATGCATGAAACAATAAAAACAAAGTGTCTAAAAAGACCTGAGATTTTTATTGATGAAGAATGAGATGCCTTGGGCATCCCCAAGCTTTGACGCTTGTACCTCTTGAATATTTATTGGGGTGATACGGGGTGGCATCCCCAAGCTTGAGCTTTTGTCAATTCTTCATCTCATTACACCATTCTCTCTCTACACCTGAAAATTTTCCTTCATACAAAACTTCACACAATCTTCATTAGCAACATTAGTGTATTCAAAAGAAAATAGACCCTTGGGTTTAGCTTTAGAACAGAAATTTTTTCATTAAAAACACAAGCTACTATAGTAACTTCCTTTAAAAAGCTCAATTCCCCAAAAGAGAACTCAAAAATAAATCAATAAGAAGCAAATGCAAATAATGGCAGAAATCTGTCAAAACAGACCAGTAGGTAGAAACCGATTTTTTCGAAGACCTTGTGTTGCTCAAATAAAAAAGTGTTGAACTAACGAAAGTTAGATAACATACTGGGGGATTTATTAGTAAAATATCAGCTCAATCCGACTTTCAGAGTTTCCGCACGAATATTTACGGTGGAGAACAAAAATCTGTTTCGGGACAGCAACTCCCCAAATCTTACTTCTCTCTCATTAGAGGTCATTCTTGGCACATAAAGCAAACAAAAAGGATAAGGAGAGATCATTAATGAAGTAATAACTTCCAAGAATCAAGAAAACTATTGGTTTATCTCCTAACAAGTACTTTTCTTTAACGCCTTTAAGTTAGGCTTGATAGTTTGAAAAGATGCTCACATAAGAAATATGAATTGAAGTAAAAGAGAGCATAAAGAAGCAAATTCAAAACACATTTAAGTCTAACCCACTTCCTATGCATAGGAATCTTGTAAAGAAACAAGTCATGAAAGCACAAAGCAACAAGCATAGGAAAGCAAAACAAGTGCAACTTCAAGACTTTCAACATAAAGAGGGGAAACTTAATATTTTTGAGATGCATTAGGCCATGTTTTCCTCTCTCTCATAATAAATTTAATAAGCAACATGAATAAAATTAACAATATAACTATCACATAAAACATTCTTATCATGAGACACATGCATATAATGATTATTACTCTCCACATAAGCATAGTCATTCTTATTAATTGTAGTGGGAGCAAATTCAACAAAATAGCTATTATTATTATTCTCATTGCCATAGTCATCAAATATAGGAGGCATGTTGTAATCATAATTAATTTTCTCCTCAATAGTAGGTGGACTGGAAATATCATATTCATCATTGTAATCATCATATATTGGAGGTTTGGTATCGTCATAAGCAATAGAATAGCTATCTTCCAAAGCTGGGGAACTAAAAAGATTATTTTCATCAAAACTAGCTTCCCCAAACTTAGATGTTTCCATAGCATTAGCAATAATGGTGTCCAAAGAATTCATACTAATAACATTGCTATTAGCATGCAAATAAAGTTCCATAGGTTTTTTAATTTTCTCTTCAAGCACTTCATGTCCTAACTCAAGATAAATACTATAAAGCTCTCTAATTTTGTTGTTGTTTTCCATTAAGCCTAACTAGTGAAAACAAGAAACAAAAAGACAAAATTGCAGACTCTAAAGGAAGTAACTTCGAGCACTCACACACCAGGATGTGAGTACCTTTTATCTTACCTCCCCGGCAACGGCGCCATAAATAGCTTTTTGGCTTGCTGTTGCCGTGGGGTAACGTGTGTGAGTGCCTTTTACCTTTCCTCCCTGACAACGGAGCTAGAAAATAGCTTGATGTCTCTGCACTTCTATTCTTGTAGAAAATTGTTGGGCCTCCAAGTGCAGAGGTTTGTAGAACAACAGCAAGTTTCCCTTAAGTGGATTACCCAAGGTTTATCGAACTCAGAGAGGAAGTGGTCAAAGGTATTCTCTCTCAAACAACCCTGCAATCAAGATACAAGAAATCTCTTGTGTCCCCAACACACCCAATACACTTGTAGGTGTATAGGTGCACTAGTTCGGTGAAGATATAGTGAAATACAAGTGGTAACGGTGCCAGAAAATAGCTTTGATGGAGCTTGACGTGGAGAAACTAAAGGCAAACTGAAATAAAGATGGAAGCAAGCAAACATGCAACAGATCTAGATGGAAATGGTGTTTCAATGATTAGAAACAAGGCCTAGAGATTATACTTTCACTAGTGAACACTCTCTCATATAAATATCCTCTCTTCATGATACTACTCTTAACTACTCTCCGGTTGGACACTCTAATCCATGGTAGGGCCTTCCCCAATCTAGATAACCCCACACTGTCACCTTGAGCGCTAGATGGTTCCAACAAACACCACAATTAAAGAACTTGGGGAAAAGCATATATTAAAGCACACCAATCTAGATAACCCCACTCTGTCACTGTCACACACATGGGGAAAAGCATATATTAAAGCACGATGAGTATTTATGTAGACTCTAGCCTAAGTGCCACCACGGTATGCACGCTGTCACTTACACACGTGGGCAGAGCATAGATCTATTAAAGAACTTGAGTAACAGAGTAGATATACTTGATTACAAAGCTCATGACCACAACAAGATCATGCATAGAGAGAGATATGAACACATAGCTACCAGTAGAGCCCTTAGCCTCGAGAAAGAACTACTCCCTCCTCATCATGGGAATCAACAACGGCGATGGAGATCAATGGAGATGGATCTGGGGGCACTTCCCCATCCCGGCAGGGTGCCGGAACAGAGACTTTCTATCCCCCGAATCTCCCCTTCGGTGGCGTCGCGCTGTGGAACTTTTCGTGGCTTTCTGGTCGATGATTTAGGGTTTTTGGGTCGGAGGCTTCTTATAGGCGCAGGAGGCAAGGTCGGTGGAGGGCCAGGGGTCCCACACCCCCTATGGGCGCCACCAGGGCTGGCCCGTGCCTAGGGGGTGCGGCCACCCTGGTGTCCTCCTCCACCTCTGCTTTGTGGTTCCGTGTTTCTCCGGGAAAAATAGGAAGATTGGCTTTTTCCCCGTCCAATTCCGAGGATATTGATTTTCTGCCTTTTCTGGAACCAAAAACGGAAGAAAACAGGCAACTGGCACTATGAAAACTTGTTAATAGGTTAGTACCAAAAAACATATAAAACACCTCAAAGTGTGGACAAAGCAAAGCAAAGTAGATACTAAACAAGCATGGAACATAAAAAATTATAGATACGTTTCCGATGTATCAGGAACACGAAGCCAAAGTACGAGATGGAGGAGACACACCAGGGGGCTAGATTGAGGGGTCTGATGCTCTTTCGGGCACCCTGCCGAAGGGTAGATCATCCTGAAGGCCTTCTTTTTCATCATGCCAGCTTTCGGTATGAAGCGTGAGTAGTTCCAGCTTGGACTACGGGTCCACGTAGTAGCTAGATGGTTGTATCTCCTCCTTTGTGCTTTCATGTATAGATCTTGTGAGCTTCATTGATGATCAAGATCTCATCTATTTGTAATCATGCATGTTGTGTTTGCGGGGATCCGATGGATATTGAGATTACTATGTTAGATTGATTAATGGTTTTGTCTATTTGATTCTATCATGTCTATGTTGTTTGTGATCTTGCGTGCTCTCCGTTGTTAGTAGCTATCTGGGCCAAGTAGTTGCTAGTTACTCCAAGAGGGGGTATTTATGCTCGATAGTGGTTTCATGCCTCTACTTAATCAAGGGAAGTGACAGAAATCTCTACGGTTGTAGATGTGTTGTTGCCACTAGGGATAAAACAATGGTCTCTTGTTCATGGAACAAGTGGATTGTTTACCTTACACACTTTTCTTAAAGCAGTTGTCTGTTGCTTGAACTTAATACTAGAGGGGGTTCGGATGATAACCTGAAGGTGGACTTCTAGTCATAGATGTAGTTGGATGGTGGTATATGTATATTGTTGTATTACCTAATCGAATATCATAGGATCTGTGTGTCTAGTATTTCATTGTTATGCCTTGCTCAGTCCTGTCAATTGCCCTGCTGTAATTTGTTTACCCTTCATGCCATGTTTGTTTATCTAAGGAGAGCACCTATAGTGAACTATGGACCCCAGTCCAATCTTTACCATTGATACATCTTCCACTGTTACTGTTTACTTGCTGCAAACCATCATTACCTTTCACACCATACAGTTAATCCTTTGTTATAGCAAACCGTTGAGCTTGACGACCTCACTGTTCGTTGGGACAAAGTCTTGAGTTTGTGTTGTGCAGGTCTCCAAGTTGCTAGCAACACCTTTGAGTCGTTTCCTTCCTTCTACTGGTTCGATAACCTTAGTCTCTTACTCAGGGAAAACTTGTTGCTGTGCTCATCACACCTTTCTCTTGGGGTTTCCAACGAAGATCTCCCACATCAACAGCGGCGCACGCATCACCTAGCTACTAAGCATGTAAAGAGAGGAGCGAGGAAACCCTAGTGGAGCACGCGGAGACACAGGGATTGATTTTACCGCAGTTCCTTCCTTGTTAGGGGAAGTACATCTGCGTTGGAGGGGTGGGCGGTTCTAAGACCACCACGCCACAATAGGCATCAGCCTATTCTTCGATGGATCTCACCACGAAAGGCCTGATCCACCTTCTCCACTATTGGTACCCTTCGACGTAGGAACCGGTGCCTTTACAACTCTAGTGGGGCACACATCCACAAATGAATTGGAGGCTCCCGTAATGTCAACACGGTGTCACAAGAATAAGGATTATCAATATAATCAACACAACAGAAATACTAGATCGACGTTTCTCCAAATGAATGGAGAGGAGATGAAGCGCTTGATTGCAGTTGGTGAAGATTGAGCCCTCGTCGTTCGATTCCCTAAGGAATGGGGCCTTTGGGTGGATGAAGCTGGAGATCTCTTGGATGAAACTTGAGGAGCAGATCTTGTCTTTTTCGAATGAACCAAGAGTTCTGGCAGGAGGGAGATGGCTGGTTTAAATACCCCCTGCACAGATCTGGCCGTTGGTGAAGTTTTGGGACGGATAAATCCGCCCCCACTAGGGGCGTACTATCCGCCCCTGGATGGAAAGTCTGTGGGAAAATCCGCCCCCTCTCTGAGTGATGCGCCGTGGCGATCCTTGAAGCAAAACCTGGGGGGCGGAATATCCGGCCCCCTTGAGGGGCGGATTATCTGGCCTGGGCAAAAACTCTGGCCCTGGCCGGAAAATCTGGGGATATTCCGCCTCCCATACTGAGGGTGGCGCCCTTGTGCCCTTTTGAAATCGGGGAGGGGCGGATTATCCGGCCCCTTGTAGGGGCGGATTATCCCCCCCCCCCCCCAAATCACTTTAAAGCTCCTTTTCAAGATAAGATCTACAGCACTTCAACACACATTAAATAATCCTTGGTATTGTTATCTAACAAAAAAACACTAGGGATCATGAAATGATCTTTCAATCCTCCCTTCCAATCCAGCCCTTTTCTTCAAGAAGCACTTCATTTTGGGCCAGCTGGTCCATGAGAGCCTCAAAATGTATTTTTTTTCTCACCTTGCAAGTTAGTAATAAAATAGTCCAAAGTAATAATTTCTTATTTAACCTTAAGACTAGTAGGATCATCAATGTCAATCATAGCCTTAGAAAAAGAAGTGTTAGAAGATGATACCTCAGAACCTCTTGCCATGAGACAAGTAGCGTTCTTGTTGATCATGTTTTCGTTCGAAGAGTCGAAGAGAGACGTTGGTGTAGATGTGGTGACTATAGCAGCCACCTCTCGAGAGCTCTCATCCTCGTCTTCATCTTCACTTCCCGAAGTATGCTCTTCTTGAGCCATTAGTACTATCTTTGGTTGCTTCTTGAATGGAGCATACTTCTTCACAAATTGCTTCTTTCGTGGAGCCTTTGAATTTTCCTTGAGAATGAGTCTTCCTCCATTATCTTCTCTACTTTGATGAGGACACTCAGCTACAAAGTGCAGCCGGTCTCTGCAGTTGAAACACGTTCTTAGCTTGGGACGGTTCTCCCTTTTTCCATTTGCTCCACTCTTGTGTTCTAGTTCAGATTTGGCTTTGGCTGGATCCTTCCAAAAGTTTCTAGCATAGAAGGCCATGTATTGTCCATGAGCTCTTTTCACATCCCCGGGACAGTCCACATCTTCTATGTCATCTTCATCTTGATCAGAAAACTTGTCTTCAAGGCCATGTTGACCCCCTTTTGCATCCCAATGGCTCATGCACGAGCATCTTCGGCATTCTTGGAAGCCACTTTGAAAGCTGCCATTTCTTGCATTACCTCATTGGATGTCATTAGGTGGTAGTTATGCCTTCCTTGGAGACTCTTCAAATCTGTGGGCTCAAATGGCATAAGAGCACTGACATACTTGCGCTTGATAGAAGCATCATCAACATGAGAGGCACCATGATTTCTGAAAGTGGTGGCTATTGACTTGAGCCTCCTATACATGTCCTCGTGGTATTCTCCATCCAACATATAGAACCCTTCATCTTGATTACTCAAAGTATCATATCTATTTTTTCTCATGCTTTCATTTCCAATGAAGAGCTCGGTGAGGGCATCCCAAGCTTCCTTAGCTGTGTTGAGATGCTCTATGTGTGGCATGTTATTGGTACCCACACCAAGCTGAATCATGTGTAGAGCCGTTGCATTGAGTTGACTGTCTACAACCTATCTTCTTGTTAGGATGTTTGGATCTCCAACATGAAGACCATTCGCTATGATTTTCCACAACTCAATGGAGGAGCTGCACACATGAGACTTCATCAAAAATTGTCATTGATTAAAAGTAGATGCAAAAGGTTTGGGTGGATCACCCCTATTATGTATATGAGGATGTGGGATAGGTGGATCAAGTGAATACACATGGGAAACCTCATTGTATCATTCCATACCACTATCCTTTTTCGAGGAGGAGTTCTTGCTAGTGCCATCACCAACCATTTCATTCTCTTTGGAATTGGTTTTACCCGTTTCCTTGGACTGCGGAGTGGTAGCCTCAGAGGCAGATGGAGGTGATGTTGCGGATGGGGAGAGACACATTATCATTTGACGCATCTCTTCCATCTTAGTGTAGAGGTCCCAACCTGATAAGGTAGATATCCCTGTCTTTACAATGCTAGTCCCTAGATCGAATAGGTAGCATCCATAGTTTAAGATGTAATATAAAGAAACAAAGGTCATAATACAACTTTATAACCAGGAATAAAATAATTCATTACATCTTACATAGCTCATTTGGCTATCTCATTAAAATGCAGCAGATATAACTATATAGCATGGAGTCCTTCATCTTCAAAGTGCCACAGGCAATCATGTTGGTTGTAGACTTGTAATCCTATTCAACACACTTCACTAACATCAAATAAACCTGCAATATAATAAGTTACAGCCACAAGGGTCAATACATTTGAATTGTATTGGCAAGTGATACTATGGTAGAATAGTGGTATCTATCATCTATATGCATTTGGCTAAGTGGATCTTAGGCTTGCTTTGCTCAAAATAAGGTTTTCCTTATTAGTTGAAAACACTAAGTTTTGTTTGATGAAAAATCACCCAAGGAACTACCAATAGAAATTGGTGATCCTTTAACCCTTGTTCAACCACAAGTTTTTAACTTAGAAATTGGGATGAGGATATCCTTGATAGCTTCAATGTCTTGATGCTCAAATTGTCCTTTGCCGGGGACACGGCTAAGTACTTAGGTTTTACTCTCTCGAGAGGTGGTGCACTTTGCCCACAAGACTCGACATGCATCAAGACAAGATCTTTTAGAAGCCTTCCCTTAGACCAAATGGACGCATTCCATCCTATCACCCTACCACCTTATGTCCATCTGGCTAAGTTATTGCAACCTATATGATCAAGGCAGAGCCCATATTGCCATGTGGCTGCACTAGAAGATTCTCCACACAAAACATCTCAAATCTCTTTGTTCCTGGGTGGCTTCCACAAGTGTGATACACAGGGTAGGCCATAGAAATGGGGCCCTAGGTAACCACTTAACACAAACCATTCTTTCCATTCCACCCAAGTGTTTCATTCACATAGTTGTTTTATTAAACAAAACACAAGTCATTGACTCGGAAGTATTTCATAGCATGAATAATCCATCCTTGTTTTCTGCTAACTAAGCTAAGCATGATAGTAGTAAGAATCTTAACTTAGGGAAATATTCCACTAAGACAACATCTACTAGGATTTCCCAAGGCATAGCATAGTATAGATAATTAGAAAAATTTCCATGCAAGTCCTACTCAAAATATCACTAATGCATAGTCAAAATAATAGGACAAAAATGTATGAAGCACCACTTGAATTTTTAGTAGAGAAACTAGATACACTCCTTGATCTTGCAATTGTCACACTCTTCAAGGTTCACTACAATTCAATCAAGCAAGGCACATATTCAAAACTAGCATTCAAACAATTCACCACATAAAAATAATAAAAACAAGGCAATGCATGCAAGCATGCAAAAGGTTGTTTTATTTTAAAAGTGTTTTCTAACAAGGTTTAACATTTCAAAACACCGACTGGTCATTTATAAATGTGGCAAAATCATTTGAAACCAAGTTAGTGAAAATGGGCCATTTAAATCATTTTTGTTTTGCTAGAAATGATTTTAATCAAAGGAATAAATTCTAGTGTGTGCCAAATATGTTTTAAAACACAAATTTTAGTGTTTATGGTCAAAGTGTTTAAAACTAATCCATTTGCAAAAGGTTTCACTCAAAACTCATTTTTTAAATCATAGCAACATTTTTGTTTTACTAGAAATGCTTTTATTCAAAGGAATAATTCCTTGGTGTCACAAAATATATTTTTAAACTCTAATGTTAGTGTTTAGGGTCAGAGAGTTCAAATCAAACCATTTGAAACAGGTTTTACTCAAAAAGCATTTTTAGAAAAAAATATTATAACCAAAATAGCCTTATAAATGTTTCTACAACAGCACCTAATTCTACAGAAGCAAAATACTAAACTAAGGCCGTAGTTGCAAAGCTTACATTTTTATGAATCCATTGATATAAAATTTGTAATTTTTGGCCAAGCAGATCAAAAGTTATGATTTTTTCAAAATCAATCATCTAATAGATTATTTTCTGTTTTGAAAACAACAGGAAGGCCACGTGGCATGTTCTTACTAGCGCATACCAGTTCGTGAGGATCGCGCTATGTGGATCGTTGAATATAAAAGGCTTCGTACGGAACAGATGCAGTCATACCCCTTCGATTAATGAATCTAATCTTACATGCAGGATCTGAATCTAACGGCCCTAATCGAATTATCCATGAACTGGCGGCGCTAGCGACGGTGAGCGGCAGCGCCGCGTCAGGTGGTGGTGTTCCGGCGAAAATAGGAAGCGAAGAAGAGAAAGGAGAGGATCACTGGGATCGCAAGGGCGTTTAGATGCTCGAGGTAGTCGTAGTAGGGACAGGGGCGCCTGGGGTCGATGTCCATTGCTCGCCGGAGTCTCTGTCACCGTCGGGCACGCACGGCTATGGTCAAAGGCGAGTATCTGGGATGCAAGAGGGAAAATTAAGGCGTCGGGAGGATGCGCAAGGTTGTAGAGGTCGCGAGGGAAATCACCAGAGGGCAAGGGGCACAGGGTCAACGACAGTAGCTCGCCGAAGCTGATGCAGACGGCGGTGGCGCAAGGGTGAAGATGGAGGTGAGGCTGTGGGGCACGCACGGGCAAGTGAGAGGTAACAGCGGATGCGTGAGAGGATGGTGAGTAAGTTCGTGTGAGGCAGGGACAAGGGGACGGTCGGTGTTGGTCGGAATTTGCCGATGAACTCGTCGGGGATAGTGGCTGTGCGTGGTCAAATCGTGACAGCCTGGTGGCTCCGGTGGCGTGGTGTCTGAGGGGAAATTGGGAGGAGAGGGAGGCGCTTAAACGTGCGTGGTCACGAACGAGAATTAAGCCGGCAATAACGCGAATTGAAGCGAGTCTTCAATGGCTATTAACGGCAAGGAGAGGGGCGTGGTCACCGCGGGGTGGAGACGATGATGAGGTGGCGATGTGGGTCCAGCGCGTCAGTGAGAGCGGTGGGGTGATACGCGGTGAGAAAACGTTTCGTGGGGAAGAGAGGGGCTGCCGTGTTGGCTGTAGTTGGGCCAAGGGTTGGGCTAGGTTAGTTGGGCTGGTTCTTTCCCTTTTTTTCTTATGTTTTCTTTTTCCTTTTTCATTTCTAATTTCTGTTTTAGTTTGTTTCAAATGTTTTAAACATATGTTTGAATTCAAATGTTTATCAAATCTTTTCAGTAGGTTAATACTGTTTATTAATGTGTTTAAAAGTCCATTTTAGATTAGTTCAAATATTCTTTTATGGTTTAATATTTATTTAAATGAGGCATTTGTGTTTATTCAAATAAAATTAAATATGGTTCAAACCCATATAAATTTTATTCAAATAATTATTTTATTCTTTTTAAGTTAATTAGATAACTTTTAATCCATTTGGCAATTTCAATTATCTTTCTCATGATTTAATTAATCAGTTATAATAGGAATTTTGTCTTCATTCAAATAAAATTGAATATGGTTTAATCCCATATAATTTTATTAAATAATCTTTATTCCTTTATTTTTATTTGGATTATCTTTAATCCATTTGCTTATGGATTTGGCCAAGGTTTAATTTGACTTTTAATTATTCCCTATTTATTTATTTCTTTATCTTATAAAATCCATATCTTTTTATTTATATTTCCAAAATTGGTGATTCCAATTTGTATAATTTTATTTAATATTTGTTTATCTTTTTAAATCCTTTTAAGCTTATTTTTCTCACGATTTGGTATTGATTTTTTAGGATCTTTATTAGCCTTGGAAATTATGTCCTTTTATCTTATTAAATTCATAAGTTTTTATCCATGCCTCCAAATTTAGTGAAACCAATTTCTATGGTTTTATAATATTTTTATTTATCATTTTTGATCATTTAGAAATGTTGGTTGCTGAATTTTTATATGTAACACATACATAATCTTGGAGTGATCTTGGAAATGATTTTCTTCCATTAAGATTTAGGGTTTTGGTTTAACTTTTCCAAGTGTTTAAATTCAAGATTCTTTCCTTGCACGAATGCATTTGATCTTTGAAATATTTTTTTGTTGTTTTCTTATTCAAATATGTTCAAGTGGGGTTTTGATGTTTCCATTTAGAAGCAAAAAGTTTCTTTTCACCCTAAATTTCAACAATTAATTCTTTTGTTTATTTATTTTTTACATTTCAAAATTTGGAGAATTTTGGGATGTGACACTTAGCCTCCATGGAACTAATCAAGGTTGTTTCCAACATCTTGAGATCGTTCATGGTGACTACCTCTAGAGCATCATTCCCTTCTCCTTGGAACCCATACTTCTCTTAGGCGGTTAAGCCTGAATTAAGAGCTGGGGCTCTGATACCAATTGAAATGATTCGTATGGGCACTGAGAGGGGGGGTGAATAGGTGCTACTTAATTTTTAGTTCTTTTTCAATTTTACGCTTGACACAAAGTAAATTCTCTAGATATGCAACTACGAGAATTTCCCAATATGTAACCCTAGCTACTAAGCACGTAAAGTGATGAGCAAGGAAACCGTAGTGGAGTACCGCAGTTCCTTCCTTGTTTAGGGAAGTACATCTGTGTTGGATGGGTGGGCGGTTCTAAGACCACCACGCCACAATAGGCCTCACCATATTCTTCGATGGATCCCGCCACGAGAGGCCTGATCCACCTTCTCCACTATTGGTACCCTTCGAGGCGGGAACCGATGCCTTTACAACTCTAGCAGGGAACACATCCACAATCGAATTGGAGGCTCCCGTAAAGACAACAACTGTCACAAGAACAAGGATTATCAAAATAATCAACACAAGGATCTAGATATTTGCAAGAAATACTAGATCGAAGATTCTCCAAATGAATGGAGAGGAGATGAAGCGCTTGGTTACAGTTGGTGAAGATCGAGCCCTCCTCCTTCGATTCCCCATGGAACGGGGCCTTTGGGTGGATGAAGGTGGAGATCTCTTGGATGAAACTTGAGGAGTAGATCTTGTATTTTTCGAATGAACCAAGAGTTCTGGTAGGAGGGGGATGATGGGTTTAAATACCCTCTTCCCAGCCTAGAACTGGCTGTTGGAGAAATTTGGGGCGGATTATCTGCCTCCCACTAGGGGCGGACTATCCGCCCAGGGGAAAAATCCGCCCCCTCTCTAACGGTCGCGCCAAACTTGACTTGGTGAAAATCCTCGAGGGGGCGGATTATCCTCCCCCCCTCTATGGGCGGACTATCCGCCCTTGGGGAAAATCCGCCCTAGAGACGGAAAGGCCGGGGGAAACTCCGCCCCCCTATCCGATTGACGCGTCAAGTCGACCTTTGTAGAAATCCTGGGGGCGGACTATCCGGCCCACTTATGGGGCGGATTATCTAGCCTTGGCAAAAACTCCATCCCCGGCCAGAAGATCTAGGAGATATTCTACCCCCATACTGAGGGTCGCGCCCTTGCACCCTTTTGATGTTGGGGAGGGTAGGGGAGGATTATTCGCCCCCCAAAATCACCTTAAAGCTCCTTTTATCCGCTGCACTTCAACACACATTAAATAATCCTTGGTATTGTTATCTAATACACAAAACACTAGGGATCATGAAATGTTCTTTCCTAGGCGAGTTCCCGCGTTTGGCTAAAATCCAACAAATTTTGGCAAACTTTGGGCGAATATAGGTGGTTTTAGACGAATGTGAGCGAACTTTGAGCGAACACAGGCGAACTTTGGCCGAATATAAGCGTTTTTGGGCATATATGGGAGAATGTAAGCGGTTTTGGGCGAATATGGGAGAATTTGAGCGAACTTTGGGCGAATATGGTTGAATATAGGCGAACATTGGACAAACTTTTCCCTGTGGTGCAGTATGCTGATGATACTTTATTAATCCTTAAGGCTGACTCTGAGCAACTATTGTGCCTCAAGGCTCTTCTTCATACTTTTGCACTCTCCACTGGACTCAAAGTTAATTATTCTAAATCTAGTATGATGCCAATTAACATGGACTCTGTGAGGCTTGAGCACTTTGCCAATACACTATCTTTCCTCCCTGGCTCATTGCCATTCACCTACCTTGGACTTCCTTTAAGCATTAATAAGCCTACAGTGGAACATTTCCTGCCTATTTTTCAGAGAGTTGAGAGAAGGTTGTGTGGGATTGCTGATTTTCTTAATTATGGGGGGAAACTGCAGTTATTTAAATCTGTTTTATCTTCCCTTCCCATATATTACTTGAGCTGTTTTGATCTTCCTGTCACTATTAAAGATCAGCTGATTAAGTATATGAGACAATGCCTGTGGATAAAGAAAACATCTGATGTTCAAGCTAGGGGTCAAGCTCTTGTTGCATGGAAGAAAGTTTGTCGACCTAAGAACCATGGAGGATTGGGGGTGCTTGACCTTAATGTACAAAACTCTGCACTTCTTTTGAAGAATTTGGATAAATTTTATAATCACAAGGATATCCCATGGGTTCACCTTATCTGGAACACTTATTACTGTAATGGTAAACTACCTGGAAGAAGTCTGGAGGGATCCTTTTGGTGCTCATCTGAAATTGGTTGATATTTTTAAAGGAATCGCAAAGTGCTCGGTGGGTGATGGAAAATCCACACTTCTCTGGTCTGATATGTGGAATGATGGATGTCTGCAGCATAAACTTCTTCATCTCCTTTCCTATGCAAAAACCCCACACATCTCTGTCAATGAGTTTCTGCAGACAGATAATATTCAAGATCATTTTTTTTCTCCCTCTGTCACAGCAAGCTTACCAGGAATATCAAAACCTTGAGCAAATACTCAGTGTTGGAATGCAGGGGGAAGATGACAACTGGAGTTACATTTGGGGCAGTAATTTTTCAGTCCAAAAGGCTTATTATTCTTTATCTGGTTACCAACCTGTTCAACCACATTTCTCCTGGTTGTGGAAATCCTCCTGTCAACAAAAGCATAAATTCTTCTTCTAGCTCTTGCTTCTTGATAGGCTTAACACACGAAACCTTCTGAAAAGGAAACATTTTACTCTGGCTTCTTATGAATGTGTGTTTCATGGCTGCATCAGTGAGGAAACCATGCTACACTTATTTTGGGACTGTCCTTTTGCAAGAGCTTGCTGGGATGAAATTTCCCATGTCCAAGTGGATGATCAAAATCTTTTTGAAGCTTTAGCCAGTATTAAAAAAGATCTTAAAGTCCCTTTTGCAATGGAAATTATTATGTTAGGAGCTTGGGGCATATGGATGTGCAGAAACAATGAAATATTCAACAACAAGCATGCTTCGATTGAGGAATGGAGTGCTATTGTCGCCCAGGAATTAAGATGGGTCCTGTATAGAATTAAGAAAAAGAATTATCAGGGCCTCAAAGTTTGGATTGAGAATAATTTAGACAGGAGATAGCTGGTTAGACTGTTATCCCTCTTTTGAGGTGGCCTAAACTTGTAAATACTTTTTTTGTAACTCTTTATGATATATAAAAATTGCAGTGGGGTGCTTTACCCTACTGTTTTACCCTAAAAAAAACTTTGGACAAACTTTGGATAAATATGGGCAGATATATGCTGACTAGGCGGGTCCACTCGCCAGCTATTTTTTCGCCGAATTCACTTCGTCCGGCGTTCCCAAGGTGTTCCCGGGATCCTGGGAATGGCCTAAAAAGTCCGGACCAAAGTTGGACCAAATCCGGACGAAAATAAGATCATGGGAGCGCGACTAGCGAATATTTGGCATCCGGACCAAAAAATCGCCCTAGGTTCGACGTCCTGGGAATGTGAATGGAGATGATCTAAGTGTTAATTAAGGTTACAAAATCAATCAACGCATGCTAGTGGACGGTGAGATGCTTCGAATCGTAACGGATAAGAAAAAGAGATGATGTGCCCTAGGTTGATGTTAAGATAGACAAACTTAAATGGGTATTGATTTCAAAAAAAACTTAAATGGCTCTTAGTAGGGGTATACTTATACCTATCGACAGCACAACCTGCGAGGCTCAGACTCACTACTAGGAGGCCCAAATCACCTGGGCTGATCTGGCCTCCATCCCGGAGAACCGGTGCTCCTGTTGCGGCCCAGTTTTACTTGAGCCCAATTGGACTAGACTGGCCCGCAGCATGCAGGCGTGTCCTTGTTTGAACGAGCCACGAAGGGGAGCTGGCTATGCTACGCCTTAAGAGATCTCTATCCGGCCGCTGAGGTGTACACTACCTCTAGAGCATCACTCCCTTCTCCTTGGAACCCATACTTCTCTTAGGCGGTTAATCTTGAATTAAGAGCCGGGGCTCTAATACCAATTGAAATGATTCGTATGGGCACCGAGAGGGGGGGTGAATAGGTGATACTTAATTTTTATTTCTTTTTCAATTTTAGGCTTCACACAAAGTAAATTCTATAGATATGCAACTACGAGAATTTCCCTATATGCAACCCTAGCGACTCAGCACGTAAAGTGAGGAGCGAGGAAACCGTAGTGGAGCACGCGGAGACACATGGATTTGTTTTACCGCAGTTCCTTCCTTGTTTAGGGAAGTACATCTGCGTTGGAGGGGTGGGCGGTTCTAAGACCACCACCCCACAATAGGCCTCACCCTATTCTTCGATGGATCCCGTCACGAGAGGCTTGATCCACCTTCTCCACTATTGGTACCCTTCGAGGCGGGAACCGATGTCTTTACAACTCTAGCAGGGCACACATCCACAACTGAATTGGAGGCTCCCGTAAAGACAACAAGCTATCACAAGAACAATGATTATCAAAATAATCAACACAAGGATCTTGATATTTGCAGGAAATACTAGATCGAAGATTCTCCAAATGAATGGAGAGGAGATGAAGTGCTTGATTGCAGTTTGTGAAGATCGAGCCCTCCTCCTTCGATTCCCTAAGGAACGGGGCCTTTGGGTGGATGAAAGTGGAGATCTCTCGGATGAAACTTGAGGATGAGATCTTGTCTTTTTCGAATGAACCAAGAGTTCTGGTAGGAGGGGATGATGGGTTTAAATACCCTCTGACCAGAACTGGCCTTTGGAGAAATTTGGGGGCGGATTATTTGCCCCCCACTAGGGGCGAACTATCCGCCCTGGTGAAAAATACGCCCCCTGGACGGAAATTCCGGGGGAAAATCCGCCACCCTCTCTAACGGTCGCACCAAACTTGACTTGGTGAAAATCCTCGAGGGGGCGGATTATCTGCCCCCCTCTAGGGGCGGACTATCCGCCCCTGGGGAAAATCCGTCCCAGAGACGAAAAGGCCGGGGGAAACTCCGCCCCCTATTTGATTGACGCGTCGAGTCGACCTTTTGCAGAAATCCTGGGGGCGGACTATCCGGCCCCCTTATGGGGCGGATTATCCGGCCTGGGCAAAAACTCCGTCCCCGGCCGGAAAATCTGGGAGATATTCCGCCCCCATTACTGAGGGTCGCGCCCTTGCACCCTTTTGATGTTGGGGTATTATCCGCCCCCAAAATCACCTTAAAGCTCCTTTTATCTGCCGCACTTTAACACATATTAAATAATCCTTGGTATTGTTATTTAATACACAAAACACTAGGGATCATGAAATGTTCTTTCCTAGGCGAGTTCCCGCGTTTGGCTAAAATTCAACAAATATTGGCAAACTGTGGGCGAATATAGGCGGTTTTAGACGAATTTGAGCGAACTTTGGGCGAATACGGGCGAACTTTGGGCGAATATGGGAGAATTTGAGCGAACTTTGGGCGAATATGGTTGAATATAGGCGAATTTTGGGAAAACTTTGGATGAATATGGGCGAATATATGCTGACTGGGCGGGCCAATCGCCGGCTATTTTTTTTCCGCCGAATTAGCTTCGTCCGGCGTTCCCAAGGTGTTCCCGAAATCCTGGGAATGGCCTGAAAAGTCCGGACCAAAGTTGGCCGAAATCCGGACGAAACTAAGATCCTGGGTGTAGGGTTCGCAGCATAGAAAACAAAAAAATTTCCTATGATGTGAACTATGTACCAAGATCTATCTATTAGATACAAACAACAGGCGGATGTATATCCGTAGAGAACATACCTTTGAAGACCGACAAAGCTTAACGAGTTCAACTCGTGGTTGATATAGACGATCTCTTGCCAATCTCAAGATCGAGAGGAACTCCTAGCGCCGCAAATCAGCAGCGCATACGTGCTCGCACATACGTTCGAGGCATTGAGCAACCTCCGCCTCCTCGCTCCAGCAATGCAGCGGAAGCACAACTCTTTCTTGCCGAATAGCCACCGGGAACATGTATCTCGCTAGTCCGAGACCATGGGGAATAAATTCTAGAGGGGGAGAGAGATCCTTCACGAGGAGGTCTAAGTGAGAAGTGAGGAGAGGGGTGCCTTTTATAGGAGGAGGGGGGGAACCCCAAGGGGGTGGCCGGCGCATGGGGGCGGCCCCCTTGCCCTCCCCTCTTCATGTGGGTGGACACTCCACTCACAAAGAACCGTGAAGAGGGAGGCGATCGGCGTGCGCCAGTCGGTGATGGCCAGTTGGCGAAAGACGCAGGGTGTCGGTGAAGCCGCCAGTTGCGGTGAGTCCCCGGACGTGGAGCGTGCCGAGTCCCCGAGCGTGGAGAGTACGCGAGGGCGAGCCCGCGGTGGCGAGTCCCCGAGCGTGTTGAGTACGCGAGGGCGAGTCCGTCCCGGCGAGTCCCCGAGCGTATTGAGTACGCGAGGGCGAGTCTGCGGTGGCGAGTCCCCGTGCGTGTTGAGTACGCGAGGGCGAGTCCGTCCCGGCAAGTCCCCGAGCGTATTGAGTACGCGAGGGCGAGTCCGCGGTGGCGAGTCCCCGTGCGTGTTGAGTACGCGAGGGCGAGTCCGTCCCGGCGAGTCCCCGAGCGTATTGAGTACGCGAGGGCGAGTCCGCGGTGGCGAGTCCCCGTGCGTGTTGAGTACGCGAGGGCGAGTCCATCCCGGCGAGTCCCCGAGTGTATTGAGTACGCGAGGGCGAGTCCGCGGTGGCGAGTCCCCGTGCGTGTTGAGTACGCGAGGGCGAGTCCGTGGTGGCGAGTCCCCGAGCGCATTGAGTACGCGAGGGCGAGTCCGCAGTGGCGAGTCCCCGAGGGCGAGCCACGGTCGTGGAACCACGCGTACACGCATCATGCCTAGGAGTAGTCCCCGAGGCTCGAGTTGGCTTGTAGAGGCGACTTGAGGCTCTTTAGAGATGCATATTGTGTAAATAGTAGTTGTTGCTGCCGAGCATGGCGAGTGGCGAGGTCGAGCGACTGGTGAGCGCCGAGTACCCGAGCGGGCGAGCGACGAGGCCGAGCGACCGGTGAGCGTCGAGTACCCAAGCGGGAGAACGACGAGGCCGAGCGACCGGCGGGCACCGAGTACCCGAGCGCGGCGAGCGGCGAGGCCGAGCGACCAGCGGGCGCCGAGTACCCGAGCACGGCGAGCGACGAGGCCGAGCGACCAGCGGGTGCCGAGTACCCGAGCGCGGCGAGCGGCGAGCGCCGAGTTCCCGAGCGTGGAGAGTCCGCGATGATTGCGAGTCCGCGAGGGGAGAGTCCCCGAGCTTGGCGAGTCCGCGATGATTGCGAGTCCGCGAGGGGAGAGTCCCCGAGCGTGGCGAGTCCACTATGATTGCGAGTCCACGAGGGGAGATTCCCCGAGCGTGGCGAGTGCGCGATGATTGCGAGTCTGCGAGGGGAGAGTCCCCGAGTGTGGCGAGTCCGCGATGATTGCGTGTCCGCGATGATGTTGATTGCGCTATTTCTGTTAGCGAGTCTCTCGTCTTGGCCCGGGGGGCCAGTCGCATGGCGACTCCAAAGATGGCTCTCGGCTGGGCGTTTTTCCTGGACGATCCGAGGCTCGGTTTGCGAGTCCTCGTCCGCAGTACTTGGCCGTGCGAGTCGCACTGTATAAGGTTGAGGAGGACATTGTGCTGTTTGTGTAGCACAACCATTTGTCTTGGCCAGGAAGGCCAGTCGAGCAAGGCGACTCCAATGATGGCTCTCGGTTAGCGTTTTTCGTGGACGATCCGAGGCTCGGTTTGCGAGTCCTCGTCCGCACTACTTGGCCATTGCGAGTCGCTCTTTCAAAGGTTGACAAAGGCGAATAGATTTTTCCCGGGGGGAAGAGACGCCCAGTGGTGAGTCCATGCAGCGTGGCAAGCGACCCTCTCTGGCGACTCGGACGATGAAGGTCCCTTAGCAGGTGCGGCGTACGCATTTGTCATAGAGGACAGGGTCGCACGACGTTTAGCCGGAAAAAGTCGACGCGGCGGACACGGAGTCGACGCGGCGGACGGAGGTCGCGCAATGGCGAAGTCGACGCGGCGGACGGAGGTCGCGCTATGGCGAAGTCGACGCGGCGGACACGGGGTCGATGCGGCGGACACGGGGTCGACGCGGCGGACGAAGGTCGCGCTATGGCGAAGTCGATGCGGCGGACACGGGGTCGACGCGGCGGACGAAGGTCGCGCTATGGCGAAGTCGATCCGGCGGACACGGGGTCGACGCGGCGGACGAAGGTCGCGCTTATGGCGATGTCGACGCGGCAGGCGAATCCGCACTGGGCGAGTCCCCGAGCCTAGCGAGTCCGCGTTTAAGAGTGTCCGCGTTTAGGCGAGGTCCGGAGCATGATGAATCCGCGATGAATGAGTTGTCGGACGTGGCGAGTCCGCAGCGGGAGGATCCATGAGCGTGACGAGTTCACGATGATGGTGAGTACCTCGATCGATTTGTTTCTCGTATATAGGATAAATAAAAACGAGCAATTATTATACGTGACCGATTATATGATCCTAATTGAAGATAAAGGCTGATACAAAGTAGGCAAAGATGCTTTATAACCAATCTACGCATGCTCTGTTGCGCGCGCACTATTTTGTGAATTAATCTAATCGTTCTAGCAGGCACCAGTATTTCATACAGTACATAATAATAATTAAAAAGAGTAGATGGAAGGCATCACCGATCGTGGATTGAGAAATTCGCTTTTCTCTTCCTTTGAACCGAAGCTGCTGCAGCTCGCCGTACGTGGCCGTATGGGATCAAGCATGTTTGCTTGTGGGTCGATCTTGATCATAGAGCCATGGACTGCGCCGCTGTAACTTGGATCGCTTGGCTTTTCGGCTTCTTCGATCCAAAATAATAGGATCTTATAGGAACTCAGTTGTAGTACATGTTCAATACTTACAAAGGGATCAGGTCTTAAAATAATCAATTGGAAAAAGGTAATCGAATATGAGATGCGATTGGATAAGGGACTCAGCTGATGTATGCAACCAATCGGGCATAGACGTATGACCGAGCTTCATCAGCACGCCGTCTTGGACGACGATCAGCCAGAACCAGCTCAATGCGATCTGGTCAGTGTTGATGGTGAGGGATCCCACCCGGATTATCACCCCTCCAAGCACCGCTTGCCCCACGGTGGGCGCCAACTGTCGTGGTATTGCACGGAAGATGCTACTGGGGGTAGCTTACGTAGAGGGAGCAAGGCGACGTAGGAGAATCCGGGAGCGAGATTGGCACACGATGTACCCAGGTTCACGTCCCCTCGGTGGAGGATCGCTACGTCCTGCTATCCCGCGCCTTCTCCTTCACGCACGCATCTTCGCCAGGACTGTGCGCATCTGACCCTGTCTTCCGTTTGCCCTAGTACGCGCTGTAGCCTCGTCCTCGACGACGCCTGAGAAAGCCCGACGCCGACGACGTCTCCGACGAGCAATCGCCGCCGTTCCCGTGCACCCCCTGCCCAACGACGAGCACCGTGAGCATCAGAACGTCACCGCGATCACTGTAAGCACCCTCACCTCCTCCCCCGCTTCCTGTTTCACCAGCGCCGCCACCATCTGACCTCGCCGCCGCCAGCCACCGTCGCTGCGCCGCCAGACTTTGGTCAGTCTCCTGTGAGTCGTTAGATCATCATCCAGCGGCTAGGATAGAAAGAGAGCGAAGGGGTAAGAGTGAACCTGCGCCGTGCGATATCAGTTATATCCAACAGCCTGCAGCACGTGATCCGGACGAAGCGGTATCAGCGAGTAAGAACTCGACACGTGGCATGTAGTTGATTTAAAAGACAGAAAACTTTCTATTAGATGACCATTTTGTAAATTCCATAACTTTAGTTTCACACGTCCAAAAATTGCAAACTTTATATCAATGGAATCAGTGGAACAAGCCCTAGCCAACCATGCCTTTTGTTTAGTAAAAAGCTTCTGGAAAAATGTTTTTTTTTGCAGAAACATTTGTATGCTTGTTTAGATTATAAAAATTGTTCAAAAATGATTTTGGGGTTAAAATCTTTGGCAAATGGTGGGATTTGAACCTACTGACCATAGGAAACACTTTGTGGTTTCAAAAATGTATTTGGTGAAACAAAAGAATGATTCTTTGATTAAAAACCATTTCTAGTCAAATAAAAATATAGTTTATTTATTAAAAATAGTTTTGGAAGAAAACTTTTGGGAAATGTTTTGTTTTAAACTCTCTGACCCTAAACACAAAGTTTTGTGGTTTGAAAACATATTTGGTGAACCCTATAGATTAATGCCTTAGTAAAAATATTTCTACACCACATAAAATGATACTTTGTTTTGAAAATGGTTTATAAAGTGAAACCTTTTGCAAATGACTTTGCCACTTTATAAAATGACCATTAGGTGTTTTCAAATGTTTATGTCCCATTAGGAACCACTTTTCCAAATAAAACAATCCTTGGCATGCTTGCATGCATTATCTTGGTTCTATGATTTTATGTGATTGAATTGCTTGAATGGTAGATTGAAATATTGTTTGCTTGATTGATTTGTAGTGACTTGAAGTGTGTGAACATTGCAAAGATCAAGGAGTGAACCTATACTCTACCAAAAAGGCAAGTGATGCTTCATACTTTTTGTCCCATTACTTTCACTATGCATTAGTGATTTTTTTTAAGTAAAACTTGCATGGAATTTTGCTAAGTATAAACCTTGCTATAGAAAAACCTAGTAGATGAAACCTTAGTAGAAAATTCCTAAGTTAAGATTCCTACTACTATCATGCTTAGCTTAACTAATAGAAAACAAGGGTGGTATATATATTCATACTATGGAAAAATTTCTAAGTCTGAGGACTTGTGTTTTTGTTTAATAAAACAACTAAGTTAATGGATCACCTGGGTGGAATGGTAATTGCTTGGTGGTTTTTGGTTGAGTGGTTCACAAGGCCCATGTCTATGGTTTTCCTTGTGTATCTCACTTGTGGATGGCCACCCAGGAACAAAGAGATTTTAGATGTCAAATGTTGAGAAGCTTCAAGTGCAGCCACTTGGCATTATGGGCTCTGCCTGGATCATATAGGTTGCAAGAACTTAGCCATATGGACAGTTGGTGGTAGAGTTTGATAGGTTGGAACGCGTCCATTTTGGTCTAAGGGAAGGCTTCTAAAAGATCTTGTCTTGGGAAACCAAGTCTTGTGGGGAAAGTGCACCACCTCTGCAGAGTGTAAAATCTAAGTACTTAGCCATGTCCCTGGTAAAGGACAATTTGAGCATCAAGACATGGAAGCAATCAAGAATCTCATCATTAAAATTTCAAAGTTAAAAACTTGTGGTTGAACAAGGGTTAAAGGATCTTCAATCTTTGATTGAGAAAAATGTTTTTGTCAAGCAAAAACTTAGAGTTTTTCAAATGTTAAGGAAAAATCTATTTTGAGCAATGCAAGCCTCAACTCCACTTAGCCAAATGCATATAGATGATAGACTCCACTATACTACCATAGTATCACTTGCCAATACAATTCAAATGTATTGACCCTTATGGCTGTAACTTATTATGTTGCAGGTTTGATTGATTTAGTGAAGTGTGTTGATTAGGATTACAAAGTCTACAACCAACATGTCTTCCTGTGGCACTTTGAAGATGAAGGACCCCATGCTTATAGATATTCTGCTGCAATATAATGTAATAGCCAAATGAGCTATATAAGATGTAATAAATTATGTTATTCCTGGTTATAAAGTTGTATTATGACCTTTGTTTCATGATATTACATCTTAACCGTGGATGCTAGCTATTGATCCAGGGACTAGCATTGTAAACACAGGGGACTCTACCTTACTAAAGGTTGGGACCCTTACATTTTCTGAAGCTCCGATTCGAAACCATACAAGATAGCACACTGAACTGTGGAGTACTGAGTCTTCCGAGTGAGGTAAACATTCTTTACTTCATCGGCAGCATCAGCTGCAGGTGGGTCACCTAGCAGTGCATCCAGCACATAGGTCAAATTACTAGCTGTGAGGACAATCCTCAAATTGCGGAACCAATCCGCGAAGTTGCTTCCATTTTTTTTCAACTTTTCTTTCTCTAGGAACGTATTAAAATGGATGGTAGGGGCTGCCATTGATCTACAACATATTTGCAATAGTTTAGACTAAGTTTATGACAAATTGAGTTCAAATTAATAATAAAATTAATCTAGGTGAACTCCCACTCAAAACAATATCCCTCACATTGTTTTAGTGATCACACGAACCAAATCCACCACATCAACACCGATCATCACGAGAGCTGATATAGTTTCAATGGCGAACAATCGACATGTTCATCATATCTACTATATGATTCATGCTTTACCTTTCGGTGATCCGTGTTCCGAGACCATGTCTGTACATGCTAGGCTCGTCAAGATCAAACCTTAGTTTCCGCATGAGCAAATCTGGCTTGCTCACGTTGTATACACTTGCGGAATCTAACACACCCGATCATCACGTGGTGCTTCGAAACAACAAGCTTTAGCAACGGTGCTAACTAAGGCTGAACACTTTATGATTTGAAATTCATGTGCATGAGGGATCATCTTATAATGCTACCGTCGTCTACTAAGCAATACAAGATGCATAAAGGATTAACATCACATGCAATTCATAATATGTGATATGATATGGCCTTTCTTCTTTGTGCTTCCGATCTCCATCTTCTAGCACGAACATGATCTACATCATCACCGGCATTGCATCAAGGTCAATGACGCTTCTCCATGGTTGTCGTCCACCGGCTTCAACTATTACAACTACTTTTAATAGACACGCGGGTCTTAACATAAATTAAAGACAACCATATGGCTCCTGCCGGTTGCCAACTTACAATAAGGAACATTGCATACATCAAATATAATCACAATCATGGCTATATCACATCACTGCACACCCCTGCAAAACAAAGTTAGACGCCTCTACTTTCTTTGCATATTTTACGTGGTTTGGGGCTTTCAATAAGTGTCGTTCTAACTTACGAACAAGAACCACAACATTGATACTAGCATTGTTAATCACCCGTTGTAAATTGAATCTTAACTATGCTAGGAGAAACAGGCACCCGCAAAGCCACTTATGCAATACAAGTTGCATGTCAAGCGTGGAGCAAGTCAAGCGTGGAGCAAGTCTCATGTAAGGTTAGCCCGGGCCGCTTCATCCCAACATACCGCAAGATGCAAAGTACACAAGAAGCAATCGACAATAAAAGCATCAACGCCCACAATGACCATTGTGTTCTACTCGTGCAACAGATCTACATATAGACACGTCTCTGATACCACTGTAGGGTTTCGTAGCATGGAAAACAAAATTTTTCTACCGCATACAAACAAACAAGCCAAGATCTATCTACTAGATTGTAGCAACGAGTCGATAGAATAACTCACCCTCGAAGATTCCAAAGTGTTTAACGAGAGCGGATTCTCGTGGGTGATGTAGTCGTACTCTTCCCGATCTCAAGATCGCGTAGACGATCCTTCCGGCGCTGCGTTCTAGCAGCGCTCCCGCAGTCGGTCACACGTTCGGTACTCGACGAAGACCTTCCTCTCCCTTGTTCTAGCAGGCAGCGGAGGTTGTAGCACTCTCCTCGCGATTCCGTCAGCACAACGGCGTGGTACCGGAAGTAGAGGGGAGATCTCGCAGGGCTTCGCCTTAAGCCGGAGCGAGTATGGTGGAGTATGAGAGAGTCCCTCGATGATCTAGGGTTTAGACACGCCGAGGAGGAGGCTAGGCCGTCGGCTAGGGTTGCTAGGCGGCGGCGGTTTGCCCTAGGGAGGCGGCGGCGGCAGCAGGTGGCGGCGCCAGCGGCTTAGGGTTTGGAGGAGAGGATCTTCTGTTTCTAGGAGGGAGCCCTGCCCCTCCTTATATAGGTGGAGGGTCCGGCCGGCCAAGGGGAGGGAAGTCCCTCCCCTACTCGGCTTGGTGGTGCGCCGGCGGTGGGGAGGAGGGACTCCTCCCCAACTCGGTTTCCTCCTATTTTTCCACTTCCCAAAAATAGCCGTTTGACTTTCAAACTAGCCGTTTGACTTTTCAAACTAGGATTTGAATAAACCCTCTATTTTGTTCAGCGATGACACCGAGTACATGATGCAATCATACCAACTTGATATAACACATTCATGTACCCTTCCCCTCCGGAGTGCCGGACATTCCGGAACCTTCTAGAACATTCCCGATGAAAACACCGGAACCATTCTCCAACTCCGAAACGGGACTTTCCTTATATGAATCTTATTCTCCGGACCATTCCAGATCTCCTCGTGATATCCCGAATCCCATTCGAGACTCCGAACAACAGTCGGTCTCTTTCTCATCATTCCATAACTACTCAAACAACGTCGAATCCTTAAGTGTGTCTCCCTACGGTTCGTGAATTATGCGGACATGATCGAGACACTTCTCCGATCAATAACCAATAGAGGAATCTGGAAATTCATATGGCTCCCACATATTTCTACGATTACTTTGCGATCGAATGAACCACTTACATACGATACCAATTTCCCTTTGTCTCACGATAGTTTACTCATCCGAGGTTATGATCGTCGGTATCTCTGCATACCTAGTTCAAC
Source organism: Avena sativa (assembly GCA_916181665.1). Lineage (NCBI taxonomy): Eukaryota > Viridiplantae > Streptophyta > Magnoliopsida > Poales > Poaceae > Avena > Avena sativa. Next base: position 12,716,641 of record OV702300.1, on the reverse strand, counting down.
CTCGTTACCGATAAGTACTCTTTTCTCGTTCCCGTGATATGTGATCCCTTGTGAGCCAGTCACATGCTTGCAAGCTAATTGGATGACATTTCACCCCAGAGGGCCCAGAGTATATCTATCCGTCATATGGATGGACAAATCCCACTCTTGATCCATGTGTTTCAACCAATACTTTCCGAACACTTGTTGCCTACCAAAACCCACCGGCGAGCAGCGACGGGCAACACGAAGAGCCGGGAGGCTCCCAGGACTGCTGGTGGGCCCTGGTCCCTCGGGCAACGGCCCGCAAAACTCCGGCACACGTCCTGGCTTGGTTCGAGGGCGTGCCACCTGACCTATACCTGGTCAGGAAGGTGAAGGATTGCTTCGATTGGTTTCCTGCATGGTAAACAAGTATACGTAAAATTCGAGCCGTGACCGGCTCCCAGGTTTCCCTGTGAATCGGCTCCTAGAGCCGATTATCCCATGGTTCTGCATTAGATCTATTATAACATGGGGTTTTGCTTCATCAATACAAGTTAAATCGATCTACGACAGTTTAATGTTTTCACTACATGACTGGAACATCCTACACGTAATTGAGCCTAGTAGATACAAAAGATAATAGAAAACTAATCCTAGAGAAGGCCTAAAAACCAACGTAACGTCAATTCCCGGAACACCCCCTCTGGGATTGGTAAACCATATCTTACATACTACTGGATCGTTCAACCCGTTTGCAAGGCCTGATCATGTGGATATCAAACTAAACCTTGGAGAACAAGGCACAACTATAACAGATCAAATCGACTTAAATAAAGATCAAGCAAGATGCCACCCTTACACCCGGGAAAAGGTGCAACGGCGGCGAGATAGCTAGAGGTAGCATAACTAAACAATCATAGCGAAAAGTACTGATGCTAATCCAAACAAATCTATGATAATAGTGTTACTCGCCATCAACAAGGCTTCAGTACGAGTAACACTAGATAACGCATAAGTAGATACTGCCTAGATCGCAAGATGCGATCTAGGCAGCATGGCACTTACCCGAGAAAAAACCCTAGAAACAAGGGGTGGCGATGCGCCGAGATTGTGTTTGTTGTGAACGTGATTGTCCTCCTTTTCTCGATAACCTTAGGTACATATTTATAGTCCGGAGACTTTCTGTCTTTGGAATAACTCTACGACTCTATCTCTTACCTAAATCTAAACGGAATCTATTACAATATAAGATACACGGGCAATTTAGCCCGAATCAACACACGAGGCCGATTCAACAACACGTTGCATATACGTATCTTCTAAGCCCATCTTGACCACGGCCCAACTCCTCCTTTGGCCAAAATATGGCGATAACACATGCCCCCCTGGTTTTGGTAATAATAATTCCAAAACCACTCCGTTTTTTCCCTTCTCCTCTTTTTTTTTCCGCCACAGCGATGGCTCCCCTTTTGAGTTCTTTCCGCCAGCTCTTGTGGTTCTTTTCTGCAAAAACTCGCCGCCTTTAAAAAAGGTAATAATGCAGAAACAGCCGATAACACCTCAATCGGCTTCTAAGAAGCAAGGAACTTCAACGTCAGCTGCCCCTCGAGTTCCCACCAAGATAAGAACGACGACGAGGAATGTAGCTGCCAGGAGGACCTTGAGACACCGGAGCCCTTCCCCAGAAAGCTCGCATGTAGGCTGATCCATGTCTTGGCCGTTTCTTCTCATTTTTTCATTCTTGCAGATGTGCTTGTGCCTAACAGCCTTCCTTCTTTTGCAGGCTTCCGTCGAAGAAACATCCCACGAGGACACACACCCCAACGAGGGAGCATCAAGCCCAACGGATTCTGAGAGGACCATCACCCCGAGCCAGCCAGATGTGCCACCATCGGCTTCCAGGAAAAGGTCGGTTCCTGAACCTGCTGCCCCCCGAGCACCAGTCGAGGCCGGGCCAGCTGTGGGTCCCAAGAGAGCTCGTAAAGGACTACAAGCTTCTTCATCGAGCCAAGAGGTTCCGAAAAATCATCATCCTTTATGCTCTTGCCCCTTACTCCCTTTTGTCTGCCAGTTCACCATCATTTTCATCGGTTAAACACCTTTCATGCAGACAACTGAGGCTTCTGGTGGGAAGGTGGGGGCCGCGCCGACGCCTTTAGCCAAACCAGACCTGGCAATCCCCGAAAATGCAGATGAAATGGCTACCACTTTGGTAACGCCCCCAGCAACCACACACAAACCGATCGCCTCGCCGTCTGCTACCCCCTCGGTCTTAGGAGAGGTATGTTAACCTCTGTTGGCTTTATTCTTCCCTATTGGACGCACACTGACGCCTTTTCGGGCTGCCAGGGTGGTGACATTTCAGGCTTGCTGACCTTTGATCCTGACTCCATCGATCCAACTCCCTTTGTTGCCACCGATGAACCACAAGCCAGGGCTGTTCTACCTCAATTCCAACGACTTAGAGCCTTACTGTCTTCCCCGATCGAGGAGCTGATCGAGGGTTCTGAAGAGGTGAAGGGCGTTCTTGCTGAAATCCAAGACCAACTCCCAGTAACATTGCAGGTGAAGCTTTGGCCCGTCGTAACTTTGTCCTTCTTCGGGTCAAGGGTGAAGATAGCTCGTGAAAGGATCAACCTGCGCCGTGCCCAACTCCCGCTGAAGGCGAATATTGCCGACAGATGTCAGCAGCTCAATGAGAAAAAGGCGTCCCTTGATGCCAAAACTGACACCTCTGTCAGTACCACCGAGCTCGCATCTCTGAAAAAGGAGCTGGAAGATCTTGAAGAAAAGGTCCGGGTGACAAAACAACTCATTTGTGACAAAGAAGCATCCATCGCCCGTTCCCAAGATGAAGCAGAGAGCCTCAAAGCCGCACTGAAGACCGATCTGGCAGAAATACGTGCCCTGAACAAGCAGTTGGTGACGGGCAAGGATGAAGATGACGAAGCCGAGATCGCCGAGGTGGACCGTGTCCGCGCTGACGCCCTCCAAGCCTTCGAGGCATTTCTTCAGTAGCTCGTTTATGTAAACTGGCGTCTGCTTGTAACAGTTTTGAACCTCTAAAGTCGATGACTGTGCATCGGCTGTATACTTCTATTGGCCGATTTCATGTATCGGCCCCCATATCTCGCTGTCCATCATCCCACGTGCTTGGGAAATATATAATAATAAGTTTTTTTTTTATTGGCCGATTTCGTGTATCGGCCCCCATTCTCACTGTTCATCATCCCCCATTGGCCTCAGCTGTCCCCAGACATTTGAGCAATAACCCCTCTAGAGTCCTGTAAAACATGTCGTCCCCGATGAGCACATACTTCATGGCCTTGTATCTTATCCGTTTAGGTGCCCCCCGAGCCGAATCCTTCAAGTAATTGAAGATATCGGCTCTCCAGTCGTCTGCGTCTAGGAATTGCACCTGAACATCGGCTCCCTCTGCCGCGTCCTTGTAGCCTGAAGCCATTTGTGCAAGATCATTGGCCTCGGTATTCTGCGATCGTGGGATCCAGGTGAAGTTTATGTATCGGAACTGTGCCATCAGCTCACGGCATTGCATCCATAATGGGAATAGCGACTCGCTCTCACACTTGTATTCCTCCGTGAGTTGAGAAATCACCAGCTTGGAGTCTCCAAAAATTTCCACTGCTTCCGCTCCAGCTTCGATGAGCAACTCCATTCCCTTGCGTATCGCCTCATACTCAGCGACGTTGTTGGTGCGAGGGGCTGACAACCTGATAGAGAAGGAAAATGTTGCCCCCCGGGGTGACACGAGTAGCATGCCGATGCCGCACCCATCGTCACAAACCGATCCGTCGAAGAACATAGCCCACGCTCGTATGGACAGTGCTGCTATATTGGTGTTGATCCTTTCAGCGATAAGGTCGGCCAATGCCTGCCCCTTAACTGCTTTCGCGGGTTGATACCGGATGTCAAACTCCGATAATGCAAACATCCATTTGCCCAGTCGGCCTTTCAACATAGGAGCCGACAGCATGTGCTTTATAACGTCTGATTTGCAGACGATGACAATCTCTGCTGATAGCAAAATGTGGCGCAGCTTGGTGCAGGTGAAAAACAGGCAGAGGCACAACTTGTCGATCTCAGAGTACCTCGTTTCTGCATCCAGCATCCTTCTGCTGATGTAAAATACCACTCGCTCCAGCCCGTCATAAACTTGCACCACCACTGAGGCGATGGACGTGTCTGCTACTGACAAGTAAATGTAGAATGGCCTATCCGGCTGGGGCGGAACCAATACTGGCGGCTTCGTCAAATATTCTTTGATCTCGTCGAAGGCTCGTTGTTGTTCTGCCCCCCAGCTGAACTCTTCATCAGATTTAATCTTTTCAAGTCCCATGAATGGTTCTATCCTTCCTGACAGATTGGAGATGAATCTTCTGACGAAGTTGATCTTGCCGATGAGAGACTGTAGTTCTTTCTTCGTGGTAGGTGGCTTCATTGTTCGCACTGCCTCCTGACTTTTCAGGCCGATCTCAATTCCTCGTTCATGGACCAAGAAGCCCAAGAACTGACCGGCCGTCACACCGAAGGCACACTTCTTTGGATTCATCCGTAGCCCGAATTTTCTTGTTCGGTCCAGGACGTGTCGCAGATCATCCAAGTGTCCTTGTACTGAGGCTGACTTGACCACTACGTCATCGATATAAATTTCCACCAGCTTGCCGATCAGGTCATGGAAGATGTAATTCATGGCTCTTTGGTATGTGGCGCCGGCGTTCTTCAGTCCAAACGTCATGACTACATATTCAAACAACCCCACCGAACCTGGGACTCTGAATGCAGTCTTGTGTATATCTTCCGGAGCCATAAAAATTTGATTGTAACCGGCATTGCCATCCATGAAGCTCGAGATTTTATGACCGGCAGCTGCGTTGATTAACGTCTCTGCTACTGGCATCGGATATTCATCTTTCGGGGTAGCTCTATTGAGATCCCGAAAATCTATGGCAACACGCCAGCGGCCGTCCTTTTTCTCTACAGGTACGATACTAGAAATCCACTCAGCATACCTGCATGGCCTGATTAAATCGGCTGCCAACATTTTCTCGATCTCCTTCTTGACTTCTTTCAAAATTTCGGCCTTCATCTGTCGTGCTCGCTGCTGGAATGGCCGAAATCCTTTTTTAAGTGGGAGTCGATGCTCGATGATGCTCCTGTCTAGCCCAGGCATCTCTGTATAATCCCAGGCAAAGCAATCTGGATATTCTTTCAACAAAGCTATCATCGGACCCCGCAGATTCGGATCCAACTTCTTGCTGATAAATGTTGGTCTTGGCTTATCCCCAGGACCGATGTCAATCTCTTCTAGTTCATCAGCAGATGTAAATCCATATCCTAGCTTTCCGTCGCCTGTCAAATCGATGCTAAGCACAGGGCAAACAGTAGGTGAGGTTAACAAAAATAACTTGGGCCCATTGCCTGAATCGGCCCCCTTTTTGATTGTATTAGTCAAGGACGGTTTACACCTTATGGTTTTACAATGGCTGGGAATCTCCCTGCTACGACTGCATGATCTGCTCGTCGCAAGGTTGCTGCTTTTTGTTTTTTGTGGCCGATCGCAGGGATCGGCCGTACCATGTACCATCGTGGGCTTTGCTACTCTGTCAGGCCGGTGGATAAGACCAGCCTCACCCCGTTTTTTGTAGCCTCAATGCGTTCACAGCCGTCTAGACTGATTCCAGAGATCGGCTCTTGGTCTTCTGCTTCCCAGACGTTCATGCCAGCAATGGAGACCTCGACGGAATCGTCTGCATGAATGACCTCCACCTCATCTCCATCCCACTGTATTAGGCACTGGTGCATCGTGGATGGAATGCAGCAGTTGGCATGGATCCAATCTCTCCCTAGCAAGACAGCGTAGGTGCTTTTGCTGTCCACGACGAAGAATGACGTAGGGATTGTTTTTCTGCCCACGGTCAGGTCCACGTTTAGTACGCCTTGCGTTTCTGAAGTCTGGCCGTTGAAGTCGCTTAAAGTGACGTTTGTTTTGATCAGATCTGCAGTGGAGCGTCCCAAACGCCGTAGCATGGAGTATGGCATTATGTTGACTGCCGCTCCGGTGTCCACTAACATCTTGCTGACAGGTTGCCCATTGATGTAACCTCGTAGGTACAGTGCTTTCAGATGTTTGTAACCCTTTTCACGTGGCTTCTCAAAGATAACTGGCCGTGGGCCGCAGTCGAACTGTGCCACTGGTAGCTCGTTGGTTCGTGGCGCGCAGAACTCTGACGGAAGTATGAATACCATGTTTGTGCCAGCCGATGTCTTTGCATCGGCTTTTACCGGTTTGGGGCGCCACTCTTTCCTTTTCGGGTGATCTTCCGTTTCCAAGGTCTGCCTAATTTTAACGGCCAGATCGGGCCGTGCTTTCTTTAGAGCGTGGAGATACTGCGCTTCGGCTCCCTCCAAGTTACGCAGCCGCTGCACTCTACGGTTTTGGGTATGTCTGAGTCCGTCGGGACACCACCTTGGACGGTGATACCTGTCTTTCTCTTTGTCATCCATTGGCTCCTTGAGACCTTGTGCTCGAGACGACTCCCTGCGTCGGCTCTGAGGCGGGAGAGGCCCTAGGCGCTTAAACACTGACACCGGCTCCGTGTCCTCCTTCTGCTGTCCGCATTCGGGGCAGTTATCGATCGTAGGCAATTGGCTCATTCCCGCGTCCCAGCAATACTTGAAGAACGGACAATCCCAATGTTTGTCTGCGCCTTCTTTTCCTTTTGACGGTCCCCAAGCGAGGTGCTCGTATCCTTCATCTTCTCCGTTGCGTCGGCGACGTTGGTCATACTGACGCTCATACTTATTAAGGAGATGCGTGGAATGTGGTTTCTGATATCGCACACTTTTTACTTGTTCCTCAGTTAAGTACCGCCTGTTGTCGTAGCTGGGCCGGTCGCGTGGACCAGCCTCCTCTCTTACTCTGCCGTGAGAGCGATCGCCTTCCTCCCCGTACGTGCCATGGTGGTACCCTGTTCCTGCCATGTTGACATCGAACGAGAAGTCCAACTGGCGCCTCGTGGAGTGGCTGTGTTCTACCATGTTGACGCCGGGGAACGGGTTGGTGTCTACTTTCATGGCGAATTGCCCCAGGATGAGGCGGCCCTGCTCTATCGTTGTTTGGATCTGGCGACGTAGCTCTTTGCAGTCATTGGTGGTGTGGGTGAACGAGTGATGCCACTTGCAGTACGGTCTTCCGTTCATCTCTTGAGCCGTAGGGATTTTGTGGCCTTCTGGTAACTTCAGCTGCTTTTCTTTCAGCAGTAAATCGAATATTTGCTCAGCTTTGCTCACATCAAAGTCGAACCCTTTTGCAGGCCCTTGCTGTTTCACCCATTTGCAGGTTACAGGATCTGCCCCCCGAGCCCATTCAGCCACGGCCACCTCCTGGTCTTGCGCGGGGTCTTCTTCTTCTGTATCGACCAGGCCTATCGGACGTTTGAACTTGTCCTGGTACAACTCAGGGTGGCGCTGCTCATACATCGTCAGCTTCTGGGACATGTGCGCCAACGAGTTGTACTCTACTTGGAAAGCCAGATCTTTGATGGGTGCTGCGAGACCCAACGCTGCCAGCTCGACTGCTTCCTTCTCAGTTAAACGAGCTGAGTAACATCGGTTCTTGACAGTCCTGAAGCGTTGGATGTACTCGGCTACCGTTTCTCCTCGCTTTTGCCGCACCTGTGCCAGGTCTGCAATGCCAGCCTCGGTGGCTTCTGAATGGTACTGAATGTGGAACTGCTCTTCCAGTTGCTTCCAGGTCTGGATCGAATCAGGTGGTAGCGAGGTGTACCACCCAAAAGCTGGTCCTGTCAAAGATTGCGCAAAGAACCTTACGCGCAGCTGATCTGATGTTGATATCATGCCTAACTGTGCCAGGTATCGGCTCACGTGCTCGATCGAGCTCGACCCTTCTGACCCGCTAAATCTCGAGAACTCAGGGAGCCGATACTTGGGTGGCAGCGGGATCAGATCAAACTCGTTGGGGTACGGCTTTGAATAGCCGATTGTCCTTCTCTTCGGCACGAAACCGAACTGGTCTCTCAAGATGGTACGGATTTGCTCCGTTGTTTGGGCTGCAGGGGCTAGATTCTCATGACTCGTTCCAGTGGCATACTTCGCTAGCCACGCCTGTTTGTCGGCGTCCATCCCAGAGATTCCTGCTCCAGAAACACCTGCTCCCGAAGCCCCTGCTCCAGAAACTCCTGCCCCAGCACTCCCTGCGGTTGCAACCTAGTTCGTGCGCGTCAAGCTGTTGCAGTCTGGCACGTAGGTGCACACGTATCCATGTGGGATTTCTTTAGGTGGTTCACACAGGAATTGGCAATCGCCAGGGTCGCCTCCGACCTTGTAGACGACGTACGCCGGTGCCCCTGGTGGTTCTGGAGCTGCGAGTGTGAATGGCAGCGGTGGCCTGGCCTGGAGTGGTCTTTCTCCCTGGTGAGTCCCCAGAGTAGGCCCCGACGGAGAGTACTGATGTTTCGCGATCTCCTGAACTACGCGAACTGCGATCCGCTCGAAAGCGTTTACCAGGCTCTCAGAATGGTGGTGAAGAGAATGAGCCACCATGTAGTTGACTTCCTGGCGCAGAGCTCTGGTGCGCTCCTCTGAAGGAACAGACAGATCCACCTCATCAAGAGCACCCTCGGGTGAGAACCCTTTCCACCTGATGCCATGCTTACGAGTCCTCTCAAAAGAGCCGACGAGATCGGCTTCGAAGAGAGCTTTGACGTCATCATACTTCGCCTTGTGCTCCTCAGGCAGCCCATCGTACGTGACCGGTCTGTTGTCCATCGCAGCGTCGGATGTTGATGTAGACGTTGTTTTAAGTGTCCCACCGGGCGTGCCAGAATGTGTTGCCTACCAAAACCCACCGGCGAGCAGCGACGGGCAACACGAAGAGCCGGGAGGCTCCCAGGACTGCTGGTGGGCCCTGGTCCCTCGGGCAACGGCCCGCAAAACTCCGGCACACGTCCTGGCTTGGTTCGAGGGCGTGCCACCTGACCTATACCTGGTCAGGAAGGTGAAGGATTGCTTCGATTGGTTTCCTGCATGGTAAACAAGTATACGTAAAATTCGAGCCGTGACCGGCTCCCAGGTTTCCCTGTGAATCGGCTCCTAGAGCCGATTATCCCATGGTTCTGCATTAGATCTATTATAACATGGGGTTTTGCTTCATCAATACAAGTTAAATCGATCTACGACAGTTTAATGTTTTCACTACATGACTGGAACATCCTACACGTAATTGAGCCTAGTAGATACAAAAGATAATAGAAAACTAATCCTAGAGAAGGCCTAAAAACCAACGTAACGTCAATTCCCGGAACACCCCCTCTGGGATTGGTAAACCATATCTTACATACTACTGGATCGTTCAACCCGTTTGCAAGGCCTGATCATGTGGATATCAAACTAAACCTTGGAGAACAAGGCACAACTATAACAGATCAAATCGACTTAAATAAAGATCAAGCAAGATGCCACCCTTACACCCGGGAAAAGGTGCAACGGCGGCGAGATAGCTAGAGGTAGCATAACTAAACAATCATAGCGAAAAGTACTGATGCTAATCCAAACAAATCTATGATAATAGTGTTACTCGCCATCAACAAGGCTTCAGTACGAGTAACACTAGATAACGCATAAGTAGATACTGCCTAGATCGCAAGATGCGATCTAGGCAGCATGGCACTTACCCGAGAAAAAACCCTAGAAACAAGGGGTGGCGATGCGCCGAGATTGTGTTTGTTGTGAACGTGATTGTCCTCCTTTTCTCGATAACCTTAGGTACATATTTATAGTCCGGAGACTTTCTGTCTTTGGAATAACTCTACAACTCTATCTCTTACCTAAATCTAAACGGAATCTATTACAATATAAGATACACGGGCAATTTAGCCCGAATCAACACACGAGGCCGATTCAACAACACGTTGCATATACGTATCTTCTAAGCCCATCTTGACCACGGCCCAACTCCTCCTTTGGCCAAAATATGGCGATAACAACACTCAATGCCACCTTTATAGCCACCCAGTTACGGTGTGGTGTTTGATGTCATCAAAGCATCCATCCGGTAAAGGTGATATGCATGATCTCATGGTCGAAGGAATTAGGTTACTATGTATCAGAAAGCATATAGCAATTGAACTATTAAAATGACTTGATCTTTATGCTACGCTTATCTATAGGAGTATGTCCACCATATCATTCTCCTAACGATATGATCTTGTTGTTAATAACATCTCAATGTTCATGATAGGGAAACCACAATCATCTATTAACCAACAAGCTAGTATTATATAGAGGCTTTACTAGGGACTTCAAATTAAGTTTACAAATCACACAAGTATTAATGTTTCCTTGTTAATACTATTATAGCATGAATGTAAACATTTATCATAAACACAAAGATATAATAATAACTACATTTATTACTGCCTCTAGGGCATATCTCCAACAATAACCCCTTGCTAGAATTCTATTTCACATGCATAACCACTTTATGCAATTTCACCCGAAAACCTGTTTCGGTATCTAGTGAAATAAATTCCTGCGCTTGTTCATTCTTTCGGCATGAAACTTTTGCTCCAATTGGATGTCGGTGTCTCTTAAGTGTGTCACCCTACGGTTCGTGAATAATGCGGACATGATCGAGACCCCTCTCGGATCAATAATCAGAAGCGGGATCTGGAGACCCATACTGACTCCCACACATTCAACGATGACTTTCTTGTGATCGTCAGAACCTTTTACGCTAGTATCTTAATCCCTTTGTTTCGTGATATATTACATGTCCGAGATTCGATCATCGGTATCTCCATACCTAGTTTGATCTCGTTACTGACATGCACTCTTTTCTCGTTCCCGTGATATAACATTCTAGTGATCAAATCACTTGCTTGCAAGCTAATCAATGTGATATCACCGAGAGGGCCCAGAGTATATATATCCGTCATCGGGATAAACAAATTCCACTCTCGATCCATGAGTCTCAACATAACACTTTATTAGTTCTGAATCCTTCTTTATAATCACCCTGTTACGGTGTGACATTTGATGTTATCAAGAAACTCTTCCGGTGTTAGTGATTGACATGATCTCATGGTCTAAGGATTAGGATCACTTCGTAAGTTGTTATAGCAATATAAACTCAATGACTTTGATCGTAATGCTATACTTCAGATGAATGTTCATCACACCATTACACTAATGTTGTGATCCCGTTATTAACAACATCCAATGTCCATGATCAGGAAACCTTGATCATCTTGTTAATCAATGAGCTAGTTTATGAGAGAGGCATAACTAGGAACTTTCTGTTTGTTTATTAAACACACATGTATTAATGTTTCCGTATTAATACAATTATAGCATGCAAAATAAACATCTATCATATACTTGGAATACACATAATAAACACTTTATTATTGCCTCTCAGGGCATATTCCCTTCACTGGGAACGCGACTGACGAATTTTTGGCGTCCGGACCAAAAAATCTCTCTAGGTTCGACCGTCCTAGGAACGTGAATGGAGATGCTCTAAGTGTTAATTAAGGTTACGAAATCAATTAGCACATGCTAGTGGACGGTGAGATGCTTCAAATCGACCGGATCAGAAAAAGAGATGATGTGCCCACGGTTGATGTTAAGATAGACAAATTAAATGGGTCTTGATTTCAAAAAAAAACTTAAATGGCTCTTAGTAGGGGTCTACTTATACCTATCGGCAGCACAACCTGCGAGGCTCAAACTCACTACTAGGAGGCCCAAATCACCTGGGCTGGGCTGATCCGGCCTCCATCCCGGAGAACCGGTGCTCCTGTTGCGGGCCAGTTTGACTTGAGCCCAACTGGACTAGACTGGCCCGCAGCATGCAGGCGTGGCCTTGTTTGATCGAGCCACGAAGGGGAGCTGGCTGTGCTACGCCTTAAGCGATCTCTATCGCGACCGCTGAGGTGTACACTGTCCGGTACTGCCGCTGGGTGCTGCTGGGCTGGCCATATTAAGCAATCAATCTGCTATGTTTTACTCCCTTTATTTTAAAATATAATATGTTTTAACGGTAAACCTATACACTAAAAAAGTCTAGATACATTTTATTCACAAATCTAAAATGTCTTATATTTTAAAACAGATGAAGTAGTATAGTTGCATGCTGCGATAATGCCGTTGGAAATCCTCCCATCGGCCGCCGGGTCTGACTTTTTCTCGGCTGATGTGATTACAGATGTTCGTACATAAAGAAAAATCTGGGAGGACAGAGAAAACCCGGAAGCAATTCAGAAAGTATATGCCTTCTAGATTATTCCTACTATCTATAAAAATCCCAACATAATATAAATATGAGTTCGGATTCATTTCCGCAATCCACGGCGAGGGGTGGCCTCGGAGGAGTGCACTTCTCTTTTCACTCATTTAGTGGTGCTAGAACGACCTCCTATATAAGGTGGTGCGACCTACTCTAACTAGCAATGTTGGACTTCACCTTAGCTCCACCAGTGCTACCACATGCAATGTGCCAAAGAAAATTTCATAATATGCATTAGTTATAGATCAAAGGCCCAACACCGAAAATGCGTCAAATTCCAACCGAGAGTACATGGATATTCAAGTGAGAATATACACCCAAGTGGTGGAAGCAAGGTTTAGAATGTAAGGATAACATGGGTCGCGATATTATGTCACCTTTTGTAGTCGAGCGATAATAATGAACTCTATCAAAATGGCTAGGAGAACTGAACACGATTCCAACCATCTTAGGAAAAATTATACTCCCCGTTACATAATATATATATATGCCTTTTTAGCAAGCTAAAATAGTTTGCTAAAAAAAACTTATATTGTGCTAAAAAAAAGCTTATATTGTAGAACCGAGATAGTAAGTTTTTAAAAAAATATTAAAATAAAATTTCTTTGATGAGAACAGAAAGTAAACTACTAGTTTGAGGATGAGACGAAATAATTACTCCCTCCGTTTTAAAATATAAGATGTTTTAGATTTGTGAAGAGAATGTATCTAGACTTATTTTAGTATGTAGGTTCACTCATGTTTGGAGTAAATCTAGATACTAAAACAAGTATAGATACATTTGCTTTACAAAGTTAAAACATCTTATATTTTGAAATGGAGGGGAGTAGGAATTAATGATAGGTCACGACATTTTTGTCTGATGCACGTACATTGTAACATTGGAGGTGGAAGGTATATATGTAGTTTTTCGGAAGAAAAAAAAGAATGAATATATATGTAGTTGACCAAACAATTAAGTAGCTAGCGATGAGCTAGGTCTTTAGCCGGTGAACACGCAAAGCCCATTTGCTCCTCGTATAGAATTTCCCAATCCAGCCCCGTCACACAAAGCTGCAGCTTCACTCACGCCTTGGCCGGCGTACGTGGCTGCTCAGCTGGCGTATAAATCCCATCGCCGCCGGCGCATCCATCGCAGATCAGCCGTAAACCCATCACCCCCGCGTGCGCATCGGCACTTAGCCCCAATCATGGCTCGCGTGGACGGCGCCGCTACCATGGCGGTCGCCGTGCTCCTGCTGCTGGTCATGTCGGCCTTAGCGCCGGTGGCCGACGCGGTGACGGGGGGCAGCAGCACGGTGGTCGCCGGCATGGTGTTCTGCGACCAGTGCAAGGACGGCGCCCGCGGCCTCTTCGACTACCCGCTCTACGGTACGTTCGTAACCCACTAATTCTCCTCCTACTCATCATCACGATTCACGCCTCCATGGCCGCCCACCTAACCCACCATCCGGCAATGGCACGTCCTCCCATGCAACTTGCGTGCATGGCGACGCGATGCGCGTTTGCAGGTGCGCGGGTGGCGATCCAGTGCGGCGGCGGCGACACCCCGCTGACGGTGCGCGAGTGCAGCACCAACTGGTTCGGCGGCTTCTCCGTCCGCATGGAGGGCTCCCCGGACATGAACCGCTGCACGGCCCGCGTCGTCCGCGCCACAGGCCACTGCTCCGACTCCTCCGCCGCCCAGCCGCGGGAGCTCACCCTCGCCTTCCGCATGCTCGGACTCGCGCTCTACACTGTCCAGCCGCTCCTCTCCCAGCCCGAAAGCCCCATGGACTTCTGCCCCGCCCTCCCGCGCGCCACTCCGGCTCCCGCCGCCGTCTCCGCCAACGCGCCATCATTTTCGCCACCGGCCCCTCCTCTATCGGTAGCAGCGCCGGCCCCGGTGTCGTCGCCGGCACCTCCTCTTCCCCCGTTCTGGCGCCGCAGGCCCCGGCTCCTGCCCCCCATCTGGCGCCGCCCGCCAACGGTGCCGCAGGAGCACCCCGCCCTGCCGAACCCAGAGCCGCAGCCGCTCCCAACGCCGCAATCACCCGCAACACCGCCTCCTCCATCCCTGGGCTCGGCGTGCGCGTACGACCGGTGGGCGCTGCCGGAGCACCGGTGCCACTGGAAGGTGGTGACCCCCAACACGACGGTGGCCATGGCGTTCGGCCCGCTGGCGGCGCAGCGGTATGGCCCGGACATGACGCTGCGCGACGCCCTCGGCGGCCGCGGCGACTCGTACAGGACTCTGCTCCGGGAGGCCACGGCCGCGCTGCTCAACGCCTACTACAACGCGCCGGGGAGCCCCTTCCTATACCCGACCACCGCCAGCGTCATCGACCACCTCAACGGCGCGCTCCTCAGCTCCGCCCAGCGCGTGCTCATCGAGGGCGCCAGGTTCCGCCGCGCCAACGCCGGCGGCGGCGGGCCCGCCGGACGGACCAAGCTGCCGTGCGAGCTGGCGCCGTGCGGTGCCGCTAACTAGTTGATGATTCATTGGTTCTTCGTGACTCCTAGCTCTAGGTGACGCAAGCGATCGACGTGAGTACGTGTGACGTAATTAATGCATCATTCGGTCGCTAGCCGCCGCTACTAATTCAAGTGTCGCACAGTGTTTGAAAAACAGTAATTCGTGAAATGTCAGTCGTTCAAATAGTCGATGTTAAATTTGATTCAGTTAATTAGTCCTTGTCATACTCTGTAATCTTTGGGAACCTTTCTATAGCATGTAATCTTTGTCATACACTCTGAAACCTTTGGGGAACCTTTCTATACCATGTTCAAAAAATAACCAAGTAACCGAAATTTGTGTGAATATTTGGTGAAATTGCATCTCATATCTCATGAATTAATCATAAGATTCACCATAGGGAAATTACAGTGACTATAATCACATAGGGCAACTTATATTGTTCTAAACATGGTGGTGTACATAGCGATAGATAGATCGACCTACTGCAACAAATTGGGGTCAAATTGATAGTCCATAGTGTGCTACTCCCTTCTCATGGGGGCGATGAAGATGGGGGAGATAGATAGATCGACCTACTGCAACAAATTGGTGGAGTCAAAGAAGCAAACAGTTGGTGGCTCTGATGACATTTCTCTCTCCAATCTCCAAAGGTTCCGTCTCTATTTTGGTATTCTGTAAATGGTGGACGCTACCTTGGGAATTCATGAAACATGTCAAAACAAGTCTTTGGCGCATCAAGGGGATCAATCCCGCCATGGCGCATCATGGGGGTTTGGCCACACCACATGGTGGGCCTCTGGTCCTTTTGATGTCCATTTGCTCCTCCGGTTTGAGTAGAATGCTCTTTCTTGAAAGATATTGATGTGGAAATCTCAGCTCCTTTGGATTGGCCAACAACTCTGGGAAATAAAAAAATACATAAAATATGTTTTATTTTTGTGGAGTGATTAGCCAAAGAGGGGAAACTTCGTGAAACATCCCCCAAATTATTAAAATACATGGTGAAAGCTATATATATGGTGTAAATATGATGGATAATGACGAACTAAATCACAAAGTTCATACGTAAATTTTGAATGTGAGTCTTCATTCGGAGTTTGGTGCTAATCAGCAACAACATCGACCTAGTTATTTCATTGAATCGACGTGGACCTCGAATTGTGATTGATCTAACATCATCTTCTTCTCTAAGCTGCGCAAACTACACCTTCTACAACAACCGCAGGATCTAAATTCCCTAAAAATCGATGGACTTGATTTGTTTTCATGTTTCCGGTTTAGCTAAATTTTTCCTTCTTATGATATTTATTTAATTAAAAATAATAATTTTGTTTACAAATTATGAAAAAATTTAAACTACTGCTTGCAAATAAACATAAAGTTCTATAATGAAATGGCTTTATTTTTCTGATTTCTATACATTCAATTGATATGTATAAAATGGCACGAAATCGGAGATGCCAATGCACATTTGCAAAGTTTTCATACTCCACATCAATATCGAATAAACACTACCTTTGTACAACCCCGGTGAGTTTTACTTACCTGGAGAGCGGCTAGTGAGAAGCTTAATTTTTTTTTTACTTATTTATAATTCAATTTCATGTCATGGTATTTTGGGGGTTTTGTAATAGAATGTGCCATTTTCTTTGCTACATAACCTCTAATAAATTCTTGAACTAACTAAGTTTTATTTGAAAATTTCTAAAATAGCTAATGAACTAACTTCATTAAAAATCATCAAGTTGAATCTTCGTTTTTTACATTTACAATATATATGATTGCAAATAAAATTGTAACTATATATTATATTGTCAAAAAACTTACTATCTATGCCATCGCATCAATTACGTTATTTATCCCAGCACTTACAACACATCAATAGTAGCATTGGTAAAATTAACAAAATAAAAATATAATAGATATAAAATCACAAGCCTGAAATGATTAAATTGAGTCAGTTAGATATATTTGTGTGTCTATAGGAAGTTATGATCATTCTTGTATTCCTAAATATCTCCGTAGAAGACTATAGATGGTATGAGTGTTGAGTCTCTATTCCCAGCGGATTTTTGTGTGGTTTTGACTCTTCCATCTCAAAAATTTCTTTTGTTGTAAATTATTATAAGTTCTAAGAAGAAAGTTCCACCGTGCCCATACTCTTTTTGAAAATGCACCGATCTATTAATAATCATAATCAGTATTACAGAGAGCCATAAAAGTAATAAAAATTTCAAATAAGTTAATGAAGCACCTAGCAAGGACTACAAACACTAGCACGAGCCAAATGAGGTCCACTATCCTCGCCCCTCCATCACCGGAGTTAGGCAAAATATGTTGTAGTAGAGCTTCTTGTAGTAGACAGACGGGAAGTTGTCGTGGTAAGACCCCCACTACAGGAATAAGGGAATACGCCGACGGCCTCGGGCTATGCCGACGGCAAATTGTCGGGCCCGTCGGCACAGATGGACGGGCTCGGCAGCTGGGCTGGGAGGCCGTCGGCCTAGCTATCCCGTCGGCGTATAGCACCACGGGCCGACGGCAGCCGTCGGGCCACCAAATACCGTCGGCGTAGACCCAAATCGGCCCGACGGTGCTCGTCGGTGTGAGAAATACCGTCGGCGTAACTAGAGAATGTAGGCCAGGGTTAGCGGCGTACGAACGGCGTTAGGGCATGAAGCTAACCGTCGGCGTAGTGGCAGGATGGGTTCTACGCCGACGGTAATGCCGTCGGCCTAGCTACCAAGTGTTTTTCCTTTATATTTTTTTTTTGTGCCAAGTATCAAATTCATATAGTTCATTTATTTATTTTCCACAATAATTTTGATGTAGATATAATTTATAGATAACTTGGATATTGCACCTCACATTTCTATATCCCGCGCCAAACACATAAAATAACAACGCGAATCTTTCGAAACGCGATGCTAAAACATAAATGTAAAACAAAAAACAACAAAATACACATGCGTTGTAATAATCTAAACAAACCTAAACTACCAAAAAAGTATATTGGTTGCATGCGATAACACTTATAGAAGTGTGCTGGACATGTAGCTAGGAGGAGGCTCCCGCCGCGGATCAAACGAGGGGAAACCGGTGGAACCTTGGGACTATCCTTGGTTTTCCATGTAGATATGACCTAAACAAACCTAAACCACCGAGAGAGTGTGTTGTTCAACCCTCGTACGGAGAATGCAATGGGGGTAGACCCGCGGGTCTCTCGGATTAGGGTTTCGTCGGAAAAGGACCGCCCGAGTGCCGGGATGCCACGGGAACATGCGTGTGGCCCTAGCATACATGCATAAGGGTGGTGGATTGCCCCTAGATGGAAACCTAGCTCCCGGGTGTGACCATCCACGTTGCATGCGATAACACTTAGAGAAGTGTGCTGGACATGTAGGAGTAGGCTCCCGTCGCGAGTCAAACGAGGGTAGACCGGTGGAACCTTGGGCCTATCCTTGGTTTTCCATGTAGATATGACCTAAACAAACCTAAACCACCAAGTGCGTTGTTCAACCCTCGTATGGAGAATTCTACGGGGGTAGACCCGCGGGTCCCTCGGATAAGGGTTTCGTTGGAAAAGAACCGCCCGAGTGCCGGGATGCCACGGTAACATGCGTGTGGCCCTAGAATACATGCACAAGGGTGATGGATTGCCCCTAGATGGTGCTAACTACCTCCCGGGTGTGACCGTCCAAGTTGCATGCGATAACACCTATAGAAGTGTGTTGGACATGTAGGAGTAGGCTCCCGCCGCGGGTCAAACGGTGGAACCTTGGGCCTATCCTTGGATTTCCATGTAGATATGACCTAAACAAGCCTAAACCACCAAGATAGTGCGTTGTTCAACCCTCGTACATGTTGGAGATATGCCCTAGAGGCAATAATAAATGTAGTTATTATTATACCTTTGTGTTTATGATAAATGTTTACATTCATGCTATAATAGTATTAACAAGGAAACATTAATACTTGTGTGATTTGTAAACTTAATTTGAAGTCCCTAGTATAGCCTCTATACTTCACTAGCTTGTTGGTTGATAAATGATTGTGGTTTCCCTATCATGAACATTGAGATGTTATCAACAACAAGATCATATCATTAGGAGAATGATATGGTGGACATACTCCTATAGATAAGCGTAGCATAAAGATCAAGTCATTTCAATAGTTCAATTGCTATATGCTTTCTGATACATAGTAACCTAATTCCTTCGACCATGAGATCATGCATATCACCTTTACCGGATGGATGCTTTGATGACATCAAACACCACACCGTAACTGGGTGGCTATAAAGGTGGCATTGAGTGTTCGGAAAGTATTGGTTGAGACACATGGATCAAGAGTGGGATTTGTCCATCCATATGACGGATAGATATTCTCTGGGCCCTCTCGGTGAAATGTCATCCAATTAGCTTGCAAGCATGTTACTGGCTCACAAGGGATCACATATCACGGGAACGAGAAAAGAGTACTTATCAGTAACGAGGTTGAACTAGGTATGCAGAGATACCGACGATCATAACCTCGGATAAGTAACATATCGTGAGACAAGGGGAAATTGGTATCGTATGTAAGTGGTTCATTCGATCGCAAAGTAATCGTACAAATATGTGGGAGCCATATGAATTTCCAGATTCCTCTATTGGTTATTGATCGGAGAAGTGTCTCGATCATGTCCGCATAATTCACGAACCGAAGGGAGACACACTTAAGGATTCGACGTTGTTTGAGTAGTTATGGTATTATGAGAAAGAGACCGAATGTTGTTCGGAGTCTCGGATGGGATCCGGGATATCACGAGGTGATCCGGAATGGTCCGGAGAATAATATTCATATAAGGAAAGTCCCGTTTCGGAGTTCGGAAATGATTTCGGTGAATGTTCTAGAAGGTTCCGGAATGTCCGGCACTCCGGGAGGGGGGAGGGGTACATGAATGTGTCATTACATATTGGAATTATTGCATCATGTACTAAGTGTTCTTGCTGTTCCAAATAAAGGATTAAATTGAATCCTAAAACAGAAAAGTCAAATGTCCAGTTTGAAAGTCAAACGGCTAAAACAAGAAACTGTGGGAAACAAGCAAGAGGAGTTGGGAACCGACTTGGGGGAGGAGTCTCCTCCCCAAGCCGGCGCGCCAACCAAGGCCGACTTGGGGAGGGACTCCCCTCCCCTTGGCCGCACCCTCCACCCATAAAAGGAGGGGCAGGGCCTCCTGCTCTAGACACACAAGTTCCTATCCTCTAATCTCCGGTTTAGAGCTTCTAATTGCCCTAGCCTTCGGTTTAGAGCCTTCTAATTGGTGTGTCTAATCCCTAGACCACTAACAGCCCTCTCTCATACTCCACCATACTCGCTCCGGCTTAAGGCGAAGCCCTGCGGGATCTCCCCTCTACTTCCGGTACCACGCCGTTGTGCTGCCGGAATCGCGAGGAGAGTGCTACAACCTCCGCTGCCTGCTGGAACAAGGGAGAGGAAGGTCTTCGTCGAGTACCGAACGTGTGACCGACTGCGGGAGCGCTGCCGGAACACAGCGCCGGAAGGATCGTCTACACGATCTTGAGATCGGGAAGAGTACGACTACATCACCCACGAGAATCCGCTCTCGTTAAACACTTTGGAATCTTCGAGGGTAAGTTATTCCATCGACTCGTTGCTACAATCTAGTAGATAGATCTTGGCTTGTTTGTTTGTATGTGATAGAAATTTTTTGTTTTCCATGCTACGAACCCCTACAGTGGTATCAGAGCCGTGTCTATATGTAGATCTGTTGCACGAGTAGAACACAATGGTCATTGTGGGCGTTGATGCTTTTATTGTCGATTGCTTCTTGTGTACTTTGCATCTTGCGGTATGTTGGGATGAAGCGGCCCGGGCTAACCTTACATGACATCGTTCATGAGACTTGCTCCACGATTGACATGCAACTTGTATTGCATAAGTGCCTTTGCGGGTGCCTGTTTCTCCTAGCATAGTTAAGATCCAATTTACAACGGGTGATCAACAATGCTAGTATCAATGTTGTGGTTCTTGTTCGTAAGTTAGAACGACACTTATTGAAAGCCCCAAACCACGTAAAATATGCAAAGAAAGTAGAGGCGTCTAAATTTGTTTTGCAGGGGTGTGCAGTGATGTGATGTGGCCATGATTGTGATTATATTTGATGTATGCAATGTTCCTTATTGTAAGTTGGCAACCGGCAGGAGCCATATGGTTGTCTTTAATTTATGTTAAGACCCGCGTGTCTATTCAAAGTAGTTGTAATAGTTGAAGCCGGTGGACGACAACCATGGTGAAGCGTCATTGACCTTGATGCAATGCCGGTGATGATGGAGATCATGTTCGTGCTTGAAGATGGAGATCGGAAGCACAAAGAAGAAAGGCCATATCATATCACATATTATGAATTGCATGTGATGTTAATCCTTTATGCATCTTGTATTGCTTAGTAGACGACGGTAGCATTATAAGATGATCCCTCATGCACATGAATTTCAAGTCATAAAGTGTTCACCCTTAGTTAGCAACGTTGCTAAAGCTTGTTGTTTCGAATCACCACGTGATGATCGGGTGTGTTAGATTCTGCAAGTGTATACAACGTGAGCAAGCCAGATTTGCTCATGTGGAAACTAAGGTTTGATCTTGACGAGCCTAGCATGTACAGACATGGTCTCGGAACACGGATCACCGAAAGGTAAAGCATGAATCATATAGTAGATATGATGAACATGTCGATTGTTCTCCATTGAAACTATGTCAACTCTCGTGATGATCGGTGTTGATATGGTGGATTTGGTTCGTGTGATCACTAAAACAATGTGAGGGATGTTGTTTTGAGTGGGAGTTCACCTAGTTTAATTACATTAATTAATTTGAACTCAATTTGTCATAAACTTAGTCTAAACTATTGCAAATATGTTGTAGATCAATGGCAGCCCCTACCATCAATTTTAATGCATTCCTAGAGAAAGAAAATTTGAAAAACAACGGAAGCAACTTCGCGGATTGGTTCCGCAATTTGAGGATTGTCCTCACAGCTGGTAAATTGACCTATGTGCTGGATGCACCGCTGGGTGACCCACCTGCAGATGATGCTCCCGATGAAGTAAAGAATGTTTACCTCGCTCGGAAGAATCAGTACTCCATAGTTCAGTGTGCTATCTTGTATGGTTTGGAATCGGAGCTTCAGAAAAGGTTTGAGGATTCAGACCCATATGATATTGTCGAGGATCTCAAATTGATATTTGAGACTCATGCGGCAATTGAAAGCTATGAGGCTTCTGAAAATTTCTTTAACTGCAAGATGGAAGAGGGCAGCTCCGTCAGTGAGCATGTGCTTAAGATGTCTAGGCACGCAAACAAACTTCAAAGCTTGGGTATAGTGATTCCTAATGCTTTGGGGATTTACCGTGTCCTCCAATCACTACCACCAAGTTACAAGAACTTTGTGATGAACTACAACATGCAGAACATGAACAAGACATTGCCAGAACTCTTTGCCATGTTGAAATCTGCAGAAGTGGAGATCAAGAAAGAGCACCAAGTTTTGTTGGTCAATAAGACCACCAAATTCAAGAAAGGCAAGTCTAAGCAAAAGGGACACTACAAGAAGGGTGGTAAGAAAGTTACCACGCCGGCGAAGAAGACCAAGGCTGGACCTAAGCCTGATACTGAGTGCTTTTACTGCAAGGGAGAAGGTCACTGGAAGCGGAATTGCCCAAAGTACTTGGCGGATTTGAAGAACGGCAACATCAAGAAGAAAGGTATATCTGATATACATGTTATTGATGTGTATCTCACTAGTACTCGTAGTAGTGCCTGGGTATTTGATACTGGTTCGGTTGCTCATATTTGTAACTCGAAATAGGTGCTGCAGAATTAACGGAAGCTAGCGAAGAACGAGGTGACGATGCGCGTGGGAAACGGATCAAAGGTTGATGTGATCGCGGTCGGCACGCTACCCCTTCATCTACCATCGGGATTAGTTTTATACTTAAATAATTGTTATTTGGTTCCTGCGTTGAGCATGAACATTATATCGGGATCTTGTTTATTGCGAGACGGTTACTTATTTAAGTCCGAGAATAATGGTTGTTCGATTTATATGAGTAATATGTTTTACGCACATGCACCTTTGATAGATGGTCTATTCTTATTGAATCTCGATAGTGGAAATACACATATCAACAACATTGAGGCTAAACGTTTGAAATCAAGCGATAATTCGACCTATATGTGGCACTGTCGTCTTGGTCACATTGGAGTGAAGCGTATGAAGAAACTCCATTCCGATGGACTTCTTGAATCACTTGATTTTGAATCACTTGAAAGATGCGAAGCATGTCTGATGGGAAAAATGACTAAGACTCCATTTTCTGGTATGATGGAGCGAGCTACGGACTTATTGGAAATCATACATACCGATGTGTGTGGTCCAATGAGTGTAGCATCGCGCGGTGGTTATCGTTATGTTCTTACCTTCACGGATGACTTGAGTAGATATGGGTATAACTATTTCATGAAACATAAGTCCGAAACTTTCGAGAAGTTTAAGGAGTTTCAAAGTGAGGTAGAGAATCAACGTAACAAGAAGATTAAATTTCTACGTTCTGATCGTGGAGGTGAATATCTAAGTTACGAGTTTGGCGAGCATTTGAAGAAATGCGGAATACTTTCACAATTGACCCCGCCGGGAACACCACAGCGTAATGGTGTGTCCGAACGTCGTAATCGAACTCTCTTAGATATGGTTCGTTCTATGATGTCACTTACAGATTTACCGCTATCATTTTGGGGTTATGCATTAGAAACAGCCGCATTCACTTTAAATAGGGCACCGTCTAAATCCGTTGAAACGACACCGTATGAATTATGGTTTGGGAAGAAACCTAAATTGTCGTTCCTTAAAGTTTGGGGATGCGAAGCCTATGTAAAGAAGTTACAGCCGGACAAGCTATAACCCAAAGCAGAAAAATGCGTCTTCATAGGATACCCGAAGGAAACTATTGGGTATACCTTCTATCATAGATCCGAAGGCAAAACCTTCGTTGCCAAGAATGGATCCTTTCTAGAGAAGGAATTTCTCTCGAAAGAAGTGACTGGAAGGAAAGTAGAACTCGACGAGGTTGTCGAACCTTCTCTCGAAATTGCGAGTAGCGCAGCACCGGAAGAAGTTCCTGTGGTGCCTGCACCAATAAGAGAGGGAGCTAATGATGGTGATCATGAAACTTTGGTTGAAGTTGCTACAGAGCCTCGGAGGTCAACGAGAACTCGTACCACTCCAGATTGGTATGATCCCGTTATGAGTGTCATGTTGGTGGACAACACCGATGACCCAGAGACATATGAGGAAGCAATGATGAGCCCAGATTCCAATAAATGGCAAGAAGCCATGAAATCCGAAATTGGATCCATGTACGAAAACCAAGTATGGACTTTGGTGGACTTACCGGATGGCCGAAAGGCTGTCGAGAACAAATGGATTTTCAAGAAGAAAACAGATGCTGATGGTAATGTTACTGTCTATAAAGCTCGACTTGTCGCAAAAGGGTTTCGACAAATTCAAGGAGTTGACTACGATGAGACTTTCTCACCGGTAGCGAAGCTAAAGTCTGTGAGGATTATGTTAGCAATCGCTGCATATTATGATTATGAGATATGGCAGATGGATGTCAAAACAGCATTCCTCAATGGAGATATTGATGAAGAGTTGTATATGATGCAACCCAAAGGTTTTGTCGATCCTAAAGATGCTAACAAGGTATGCAAACTTCAACGGTCCATTTATGGATTGAAGCAAGCATCCCGAAGTTGGAATCAACGTTTTGATAAGGTGATCAAAAGTTTTGGTTTTATACAAACTTATGGAGAAGCTTGTATTTACAAGAAAGTGAGTGGGAGCTCTGTAGCATTCTTAATACTATATGTGGATGACATATTGTTGATTGGGAATGATGTAGACCTTCTTAATAGTGTCAAAGAATATTTGAATAATAGTTTTTCAATGAAGGATCTTGGCGAAGCAGCTTACATATTAGGCATAAAGATTTACAGAGATAGATCGAAACGCCAAATATCATTGTCACAGAGTACATATTTGGACAAAGTTCTAAAGAGGTTTGGAATGGAAGAAAGCAAGAAAGGGTTCTTGCCCATGTTGCCCAATACGATCTTGAGTAAAACTCAAAGCCCGACATCGGCAGAAGATAGAGAAAGGATGAGTAAGACTCCCTATGCATCAGCCATAGGATCTCTAATGTATGCCATGCTATGTACTAGACCCGACATTGCATATGCTGTTAGTTTAACTAGCAGATATCAAAGTGATCCAGGAGTGGATCATTGGACAGCGGTAAAAAACATCCTTAAGTACTTGAGAAGAACTAAGGATATGGTTCTTTCTTATGGAGGTGATGAACAGCTCGTTGTTAATGGTTACACCGATGCTAGTTGGAACACCGATCCGGATGATTCTAAATCACAATCTGGATACGTATTTATTTTGAATGGTGCAGCAGTTAGCTGGAGGAGTGCAAAGCAAAGCGTTGTGGCGAGATCTTCAACTGAATCGGAATACATGGCTGCTTCGGAGGCTTCACAAGAAGCGATATGGATGAAAGAGTTCATTACAGAGCTGGGTGTGGTTCCTAGTGCGCTGGACCCAATGTCTATCTACTGTGATAACATGGGCGCCATAGCCAATGCGCAAGAACCAAGGTCACACAAGAAGCTGAAGCATATCAAGCTACGTTTTAACGCTATTCGAGAACATATCCAGGATGGGGATATAAAGATTTGCAAAGTACACACAGATCTGAATGTGGCGGATCCGTTGACTAAACCTCTCCCGAGGGCAAAACATGACCAACACCAAACTGCCATGGGTGTTCGGTATATTACCATGTAATCTAGATTAGATGACTCTAGTGCAAGTGGGAGACTGTTGGAGATATGCCCTAGAGGCAATAATAAATGTAGTTATTATTATATCTTTGTGTTTATGATAAATGTTTACATTCATGCTATAATAGTATTAACAAGGAAACATTAATACTTGTGTGATTTGTAAACTTAATTTGTAGTCCCTAGTAAAGCCTCTATATAATACTAGCTTGTTGGTTAATAGATGATTGTGGTTTCCCTATCATGAACATTGAGATGTTATTAACAACAAGATCATATCGTTAGGAGAATGATATGGTGTACATACTCCTATAGATAAGCGTAGCATAAAGATCAAGTCATTTTAATAGTTCAATTGCTATATGCTTTCTGATACATAGTAACCTAATTCCTTCGACCATGAGATCATGCATATCACCTTTACCGGATGGATGCTTTGATGACATCAAACACCACACCGTAACTGGGTGGCTATAAAGGTGGCATTGAGTGTTCGGAAAGTATTGGTTGAGACACATGGATCAAGAGTGGGATTTGTCCATCCATATGACGGATAGATATTCTCTGGGCCCTCTCGGTGAAATGTCATCCAATTAGCTTGCAAGCATGTGACTGGCTCACAAGGGATCACATATCACGGGAACGAGAAAAGAGTACTTATCAGTAACGAGGTTGAACTAGGTATGCAGAGATACCGACGATCATAACCTCGGATAAGTAACATATCGTGAGACAAAGGGAAATTGGTATCGTATGTAAGTGGTTCATTCGATCGCAAAGTAATCGTAGAAATATGTGGGAGCCATATGAATTTCCAGATTCCTCTATTGGTTATTGATCGGAGAAGTGTCTCGATCATGTCCGCATAATTCACGAACCGAAGGGAGACACACTTAAGGATTCGACGTTGTTTGAGTAGTTATGGTATTATGAGAAAGAGACCGAATGTTGTTCGGAGTCTCGGATGGGATCCGGGATATCACGAGGTGATCCGGAATGGTCCGTAGAATAAGATTCATATAAGGAAAGTCCCGTTTCGGAGTTCGGAAATGATTTCGGTGAATGTTCTAGAAGGTTCCGGAATGTCCGGCACTCCGGGAGGGGGGAGGGGTACATGAATGTGTCATTACATATTGGAATGATTGCATCATGTACTAAGTGTTCTTGCTGTTCCAAATAAAGGATTAAATTGAATCCTAAAACAGAAAAGTCAAATGTCCAGTTTGAAAGTCAAACGGCTAAAACAAGAAACTGTGGGAAACAAGCAAGAGGAGCTGGGAACCGACTTGGGGGAGGAGTCTCCTCCCCAAGCCGGCGCGCCAACCAAGGCCAACTTGGGGAGGGACTCCCCTCCCCTTGGCCGCACCCTCCACCCATAAAAGGAGGGGCAGGGCCTCCTGCTCTAGACACACAAGTTCCTATCCTCTAATCTCCGGTTTAGAGCCGTTTTGGTTTAGAGCTTCTAATTGCCCTAGCCTTCGGTTTAGAGCCTTCTAATTGGTGTGTCTAATCCCTAGACCACTAATAGCCCTCTCTCATACTCCACCATACTCGCTCCGGCTTAAGGCGAAGCCCTGCGGGATCTCCCCTCTACTTCCGGTACCACGCCGTTGTGCTGCCGGAATCGCGAGGAGAGTGCTACAACCTCCGCTGCCTGCTGGAACAAGGGAGAGGAAGGTCTTCGTCGAGTACCGAACGTGTGACCGACTGCGGGAGCGCTGCCGGAACACAGCGCCGGAAGGATCGTCTACACGATCTTGAGATCGGGAAGAGTACGACTACATCACCCACGAGAATCCGCTCTCGTTAAACACTTTGGAATCTTCGAGGGTAAGTTATTCCATCGACTCGTTGCTACAATCTAGTAGATAGATCTTGGCTTGTTTGTTTGTATGCGATAGAAAATTTTTGTTTTCCATGCTACGAACCCCTACAGTACAGAGAATGCTACGGGGGTAGACCCGCGGGTCCCTCGGATTAGGGTTTCGTTGGAAAAGGACCGCCCGAGTGTCGGGATGCCACGGGA
Source organism: Avena sativa (assembly GCA_916181665.1). NCBI lineage: Eukaryota > Viridiplantae > Streptophyta > Magnoliopsida > Poales > Poaceae > Avena > Avena sativa. Next base: position 12,688,957 of record OV702300.1, on the reverse strand, counting down.
ACATGCGTGTGGCCCTAGCACACATGCACAAGGGTGGTGGATTGCCCCTAGACGGAAAACCTAGCTCCCGGGTGTGACCATCCACGTTGCATGCGATAACACTTAGAGAAGTGTGCTGGACATGTAGGAGTAGGCTCCCGTCGCGGGTCAAACGGTGCAACCTTGGGCCTATCCTTGGTTTTCCATGTATATATGACCTAAACAAACCTAAACCACCAAGAGAGTGCGTTTTTCAACCCTCGTACGGAGAATGCTACGGGGGTAGACCCGCGGGTCCCTCGGATTAGGGTTTCGTTGGAAAAGGACCGCCCAAGTGCCGGGATGCCACGGGAACATGTGTGTGGCCCTAGCACACATGCACAAGGGTGGTGGATTGCCCCTAGACGGAAAACCTAGTTCCCGGGTGTGACCGTCCACGTTGCATGCGATAACACCTATAGAAGTGTGCTGGACATGTAGGAGTAGGCTCCCGCCGCGGGTCAAACGAGGGTAGACCGGTGGAACCCTGGGCCTATCCTTGGTTTTCCATGTATATATGACCTAAACAAGCCTAAACCACCAAGATAGTGCGTTGTTCAACGCTCGTACGGAGAATGCTACGGGGGTAGACCCGCGGGTCCCTCGGATTAGGGTTTCGTCGGAAAAGGACCGCCCGAGTGCCGGGATGCCACGGGAACATGCGTGTGGCCCTATCACACATGCACAAGGGTGGTGGATTGCCCCTAGACGGAAAACCTAGCTCCGGGGTGTGACTGTCCACGTTGCATGCGATAACACCTATAGAAGTGTGCTGGACATGTACGAGTAGGCTCCCGCCGCGGGTCAAACGAGGGTAAACCGATGGAACCCCGGGCCTATCCTTGGTTTTCCATGTAGATATGACCTAAACAAGCCAAAACCACCAAGATAGTGCGTTGTTCAATCCTCATACGGAGAATGCTACGGGGGTAGACCCGCGGGTCCCTCGGATTAGGGTTTCGTCGGAAAAGGACCGCCCGAGTGCCAGGATGCCATGGGAACATGCGTGTGGCCCTAGAATACATGCACAAGGGTGATGGATTGCCCCTAGATGGTGCTAACTACCTCCCGGGTGTGACCTTCCACGTTGCATGCGATAACACTTAGAGAAGTGTGCTGGACATGTAGGAGTATGCTCCCGTCGTGGGTCAAACGGTGGAACCTTGGGCCTATCCTTGGTTTTCCATGTAGATATGACCTAAACAAACGTAAACCACCAAGAGAGTGCGTTGTTCAACCCTCGTACGGAGAATGCTACGGGGGTAGACCCGCGGGTCCCTCGGATTAGGGTTTCGTTGGAAAAGGACCGCCAGAGTGCCGGGATGCCACGGGAACATGCGTGTGGCCCTAGCACACATGCACAAGGGTGGTGGATTGCCCCTAGACGGAAAACCTAGCTTTCGGGTGTGACCGTCCACGTTGCATGCGATAACACCTATAGAAGTGTGCTGGACATGTAGGAGTAGGCTCCCGCCGCGGGTCAAACGAGGGTAGACCGGTGGAACCCTGGGCCTATCCTTTGTTTTCCATGTAGATATGACCTAAACAAGCCTAAACCACCAAGATAGTGCGTTGTTCAACCCTCGTACGGAGAATGCTATGGGGGTAGACCCGCGGGTCCCTCGGATTAGGGTTTCGTCGGAAAAGGACCGCCCGAGTACCGGGATGCCACGGGAACATGCGTGTGGCCCTAGAACACATGCACAAGGGTGGTGGATTGCCCCTAGACGGAAAACCTAGCTCCCGGGTGTAACCGTCCACGTTGCATGCGATAATACTTAGAGAAGTGTGTTGGACATGTAGGAGTAGGCTCCCGTCGCGGGTCAAACGGTGCAACCTTGGTCCTATCCTTGGTTTTCCATGTAGATATGACCTAAACAAACCTAAACCACAAAGAGAGTGTGTTGTTCAACCCTCGTACGGGGAATGCTACGGGGGTAGACCCGCGGGTCCTTCGGATTAGGGTTTCGTTGGAAAAGGACCGCCCGAGTGCCGAGATGCCACGGGAACATGCGTGTGGCCCTAGCACACATGCACAAGGGTGGTGGATTGCCCCTAGACGGAAAACCTAGCTCCCGGGTGTGACCGTCCACGTTGCATGCGATAACACCTATAGAAGTGTGCTGGACATGTAGGAGTAGGCTCCCGCCGCGGGTCAAACGAGGGTAGACCGGTGGAACCCTGGGCCTATCCTTGGTTTTCCATGTAGATATGACCTAAACAAGCCTAAACCACCAAGAGAGTGCGTTGTTCAACCCTCGTACGGAGAATGCTACGGGGGTAGACCCGTGGGTCCCTCGGATTAGGCTTTCGTTGGAAAAGAACCGCCCGAGTGCCGGGATGCCAAGGGAACATGCCTGTGGCCCTAGAATACATGCACAAGGGTGATGGATTGCCCCTAGATGGTGCTAACTACCTCCCGGGTGTGACCGTCCACGTTGCATGCGATAACACCTATAGAAGTGTGCTGGACATGTACGAGTAGGCTCCCGCCGCGGGTCAAACGGTGGAACCTTGGGCCTATCCTTGGTTTTCCATGTAGATATGACCTAAACAAGCCTAAACCACCAAGAGAGTGCGTTGTTCAACCCTCGTACGGAGAATGCTACGCGGGTAAGCGGGTCCCTCAGATTAGGGTTTCGTCAGAAAAGGACCGCCCGAGTGCCGGGATGCCACGAGAACATGCGTGTGGCCCTAGAATACATGCACAAGGGTGATGGATTGCCCCTAGATGGTGCTAACTACCTCCCGGGTGTGACCGTCCATGTTGCATGCGATAACACTTAGAGAAGTGTGCTGGACATGTAGGAGTAGGCTCCCGTCGCGGGTCAAACGGTGGAACCTTGGGCCTATCCTTGGTTTTCCATGTAGATATGACCTAAACAAACCTAAACCACCAAGAGAGTGCGTTGTTCAACACTCGTACGGAGAATGCTATGGGGGTAGACCCGCGGGTCCCTCGGATTAGGGTTTCGTTGGAAAAGGACCGCCTGAGTACCGGGATGCCACGGGAACATGCGTGTGGCCCTAGCACACATGCACAAGGGTGGTGGATTGCCCCTAGACGGAAAACCTAGCTCCCGGGTGTGACCGTCCACGTTGCATGCGATAACACATATAGAAGTGTGCTGGACATGTAGGAGTAGGCTCCCGCCGCGGGTCAAACGAGGGTAGACCGGTGGAACCCTGGGCCTATCCTTTGTTTTCCATGTAGATATGACCTAAACAAGCCTAAACCACCAAGATAGTGCGTTGTTCAACCCTCGTACGGAGAATGCTATGGGGGTAGACCCGCGGGTCCCTCGGATTAGGGTTTCGTCGGAAAAGGACCGCCCGAGTGCCGGGATGCCACGGGAACATGCGTGTGGCCCTAGCACACATGCACAAGGGTGGTGGATTGCCCCTAGACGGAAAACCTAGCTCCCGGGTGTAACCGTCCACGTTGCATGCGATAATACTTAGAGAAGTGTGTTGGACATGTAGGAGTAGGCTCCCGTCGCGGGTCAAACGGTGCAACCTTGGTCCTATCCTTGGTTTTCCATGTAGATATGACCTAAACAAACCTAAACCACAAAGAGAGTGTGTTGTTCAACCCTCGTACGGGGAATGCTACGGGGGTAGACCCGCGGGTCCTTCGGATTAGGGTTTCGTTGGAAAAGGACCGCCCGAGTGCCGAGATGCCACGGGAACATGCGTGTGGCCCTAGCACACATGCACAAGGGTGGTGGATTGCCCCTAGACGGAAAACCTAGCTCCCGGGTGTGACCGTCCACGTTGCATGCGATAACACCTATAGAAGTGTGCTGGACATGTAGGAGTAGGCTCCCGCCGCGGGTCAAACGAGGGTAGACCGGTGGAACCCTGGGCCTATCCTTGGTTTTCCATGTAGATATGACCTAAACAAGCCTAAACCACCAAGAGAGTGCGTTGTTCAACCCTCGTACGGAGAATGCTACGGGGGTAGACCCGTGGGTCCCTCGGATTAGGCTTTCGTTGGAAAAGAACCGCCCGAGTGCCGGGATGCCACGGGAACATGCGTGTGGCCCTAGAATACATGCACAAGGGTGATGGATTGCCCCTAGATGGTGCTAACTACCTCCCGGGTGTGACCGTCCACGTTGCATGCGATAACACCTATAGAAGTGTGCTGGACATGTACGAGTAGGCTCCCGCCGCGGGTCAAACGGTGGAACCTTGGGCCTATCCTTGGTTTTCCATGTAGATATGACCTAAACAAGCCTAAACCACCAAGAGAGTGCGTTGTTCAACCCTCGTACGGAGAATGCTACGCGGGTAAGCGGGTCCCTCAGATTAGGGTTTCGTCAGAAAAGGACCGCCCGAGTGCCGGGATGCCACGGGAACATGCGTGTGGCCCTAGAATACATGCACAAGGGTGATGGATTGCCCCTAGATGGTGCTAACTACCTCCCGGGTGTGACCGTCCATGTTGCATGCGATAACACTTAGAGAAGTGTGCTGGACATGTAGGAGTAGGCTCCCGTCGCGGGTCAAACGGTGGAACCTTGGGCCTATCCTTGGTTTTCCATGTAGATATGACCTAAACAAACCTAAACCACCAAGAGAGTGCGTTGTTCAACCCTCGTACGGAGAATGCTACGGGGGTAGACCCGCGGGTCCCTCGGATTAGGGTTTCGTTGGAAAAGGACCGCCTGAGTACCGGGATGCCACGGGAACATGCGTGTGGCCCTAGCACACATGCACAAGGGTGGTGGATTGCCCCTAGACGGAAAACCTAGCTCCCGGGTGTGACCGTCCACGTTGCATGCGATAACACATATAGAAGTGTGCTGGACATGTAGGAGTAGGCTCCCGCCGCGGGTCAAACGAGGGTAGACCGGTGGAACCCTGGGCCTATCCTTGGTTTTCCATGTAGATATGACCTAAACAAGCCAAAACCACCAAGATAGTGCGTTGTTCAATCCTCATACGGAGAATGCTACGGGGGTAGACCCGCGGGTCCCTCGGATTAGGGTTTCGTCGGAAAAGGACCGCCCGAGTGCCGGGATGCCACGGGAACATGCGTGTGGCCCTAGAATACATGCACAAGGGTGATGGATTGCCCCTAGATGGTGCTAACTACCTCCCGGGTGTGACCGTCCACGTTGCATGCGATAACACTTAGAGAAGTGTGCTGGACATGTAGGAGTATGCTCCCGTCGTGGGTCAAACGAGGGTAGACCGGTGGAACCCTGGGCCTATCCTTGGTTTTCCATGTATATATGACCTAAACAAGCCTAAACCACCAAGATAGTGGGTTGTTCAACCCTCGTACGGAGAATGCTACGGGGGTAGACCCGCGGGTCCCTCGGATTAGGGTTTCGTCGGAAAAGGACCGCCCGAGTGCCGGGATGCCACGGGAACATGCGTGTGGCCCTAGCACACATGCACAAGGGTGGTGGATTGCCCCTAGACGGAAAACCTAGCTCCGGGGTGTGACTGTCCACGTTGCATGCGATAACACCTATAGAAGTGTGCTGGACATGTACGAGTAGGCTCCCGCCGCGGGTCAAACGAGGGTAGACCGATGGAACCCTGGGCCTATCCTTGGTTTTCCATGTAGATATGACCTAAACAAGCCAAAACCACCAAGATAGTGCGTTGTTCAATCCTCATACGGAGAATGCTACGGGGGTAGACCCGCGGGTCCCTCGGATTAGGGTTTCGTCGGAAAAGGACCGCCCGAGTGTCGGGATACCATGGGAACATGCGTGTGGCCCTAGAATACATGCACAAGGGTGATGGATTGCCCCTAGATGGTGCTAACTACCTCCCGGGTGTGACCGTCCACGTTGCATGCGATAACACTTAGAGAAGTGTGCTGGACATGTAGGAGTAGGCTCCCGTCGCGGGTCAAACGGTGGAACCTTGGGCCTATCCTTGGTTTTCCATGTAGATATGACCTAAACAAACCTAAACCACCAAGAGAATGCGTTGTTCAACCCTCGTACGGAGAATGCTACGGGGGTAGACCCGCGGGTCCCTCGGATTAGGGTTTCGTTGGAAAAGGACCGCCTGAGTACCGGGATGCCACGGGAACATGCGTGTGGCCCTAGCACACATGCACAAGGGTGGTGGATTGCCCCTAGACGGAAAACCTAGCTGCCGGGTGTGACCGTCCACGTTGCATGCGATAACACATATAGAAGTGTGCTGGACATGTAGGAGTAGGCTCCCGCCGCGGGTCAAACGAGGGTAGACCGGTGGAACCCTGGGCCTATCCTTGGTTTCCATGTAGATATGACCTAAACAAGCCAAAACCACCAAGATAGTGCGTTGTTCAATCCTCATACGGAGAATGCTACGGGGGTAGACCCGCGGGTCCCTCGGATTAGGGTTTCGTCGGAAAAGGACCGCCCGAGTGTCGGGATGCCACGGGAACATGCGTGTGGCCCTAGCACACATGCACAAGGGTGGTGGATTGCCCCTAGACGGAAAACCTAGCTCCCGGGTGTAACCGTCCACGTTGCATGCGATAATACTTAGAGAAGTGTGTTGAACATGTAGGAGTAGGCTCCCGTCGCGGGTCAAACGGTGCAACCTTGGGCCTATCCTTGGTTTTCCATGTAGATATGACCTAAACAAGCCTAAACCACCAAGAGAGTGCGTTGTTCAACTCTCGTACGTAGAATGCTACGGGGGTAGACCCGCGGGTCCCTCAGATTAGGGTTTCTTAGGAAAAGGACCGCCCGAGTGCCGGGATGCCACGGGAACATGCGTGTGGCCCTAGAATACATGCACAAGGGTGATGGATTATCCCTAGATGGTGCTAACTACCTCCCGGGTGTGACCGTCCACGTTGCATGCGATAACACTTAGAGAAGTGTGCTGGACATGTAGGAGTAGGCTCCCGTCGCGGGTCAAACGGTGGAACCTTGGGCCTATCCTTGGTTTTCCATGTAGATATGACCTAAACAAACCTAAACCACCAAGGGAGTGCGTTGTTCAACCCTCGTACGGAGAATGCTACGGGGGTAAACCCGCGGGTCCCTCGGATTAGGGTTTCGTTGGAAAAGGACCGCCTGAGTACCGGGATGCCACGGGAACATGCGTGTGGCCCTAGCACACATGCACAAGGGTGGTGGATTGCCCCTAGACGGAAAACCTAGCTCCCGGGTGTGACCGTCCACGTTGCATGCGATAACACATATAGAAGTGTGCTGGACATGTAGGAGTAGGCTCCCGCCGCGGGTCAAACGAGGGTAGACCGGTGGAACCCTGGGCCTATCCTTGGTTTTCCATGTAGATATGACCTAAACAAGCTAAAACCACCAAGATTGTGCGTTGTTCAACCCTCGTACGGAGAATGCTACGGGGGTAGAACCGCGGGTCCCTCGGATTAGGGTTTCGTCGGAAAAGGACCGCCCGAGTGCCGGGATGCCACGGGAACATGCGTGTGGCCCTAGAATACATGCACAAGGGTGATGGATTGCCCCTAGATGGTGCTAACTACCTCCCGGGTGTGACCGTCCACGTTGCATGCGATAACACTTAGAGAAGTGTGCTGGACATGTAGGAGTATGCTCCCGTCGTGGGTCAAACGAGGGTAGACCGGTGGAACCCTGGGCCTATCCTTGGTTTTCCATGTAGATATGACCTAAACAAGCCAAAACCACCAAGATAGTGCGTTGTTCAATCCTCATACGGAGAATGCTACGGGGGTAGACCCGCGGGTCCCTCGGATTAGGATTTCGTCGGAAAAGGACCGCCCGAGTGCCGGGATGCCACGGGAACATGCGTGTGGCCCTATAATACATGCACAAGGGTGATGGATTGCCCCTAGATGGTGCTAACTACCTCCCGGGTGTGACCGTCCATGTTGCATGCGATAACACTTAGAGAAGTGTGCTGGACATGTAGGAGTATGCTCCCGTCGTGGGTCAAACGGTGGAACCTTGGGCCTATCCTTGGTTTTCCATGTAGATATGACCTAAACAAACGTAAACCACCAAGAGAGTGCGTTGTTCAACCCTTGTACGGAGAATGCTACGGGGGTAGACCCGCGGGTCCCTCGGATTAGGGTTTCGTTGGAAAAGGACCGCCCGAGTGCCGGGATGCCACGCGAACATGCGTGTGGCCCTAGCACACATGCACAAGGGTGGTGGATTGCCCCTAGATGGAAAACCTAGCTCCCGGGTGTGACCGTCCACGTTGCATGCGATAACACCTATAGAAGTGTGCTGGACATGTAGGACTAGGCTCCCGCCGCGGGTCAAACGAGGGTAGACCGGTGGAACCCTGGGCCTATCCTTTGTTTTCCATGTAGATATGACCTAAACAAGCCTAAACCAACAAGATAGTGCGTTGTTCAACCCTCGTACGGAGAATGCTACGGGGGTAGACCCGCGGGTCCCTCGGATTAGGGTTTCGTTGGAAAAGGACCGCCTGAGTACCGGGATGCCACGGGAACATGCGTGTGGCCCTAGCACACATGCACAAGGGTGGTGGATTGCCCCTAGACGGAAAACCAAGCTCCCGGGTGTGACTGTCCACGTTGCATGCGATAACACATATAGAAGTGTGCTGGACATGTAGGAGTAGGCTCCCGCCGCGGGTCAAACGAGGGTAGACCGGTGGAACCCTGGGCCTATCCTTGATTTTCCATGTAGATATGACCTAAACAAGCCTAAACCACCAAGATAGTGCGTTGTTCAACCCTCGTACGGAGAATGCTACGGGGGTAGACCCGCGGGTCCCTCGGATTAGGGCTTCGTCGGAAAAGGACCGCCCGAGTGCCGGGATGCCACGGGAACATGCGTGTGGCCCTAGCACACATGCACAAGGGTGGTGGATTGCCCCTAGACGGAAAACCTAGCTCCGGGGTGTGACCGTCCACGTTGCATGCGATAACACCTATAGAAGTGTGCTGGACATATACGAGTAGGCTCCCGCCGCGGGTCAAACGAGGGTAGACCGATGGAACCCTGGGCCTATCCTTGGTTTTCCATGTAGATATGACCTAAACAAGCCAAAACCACCAAGATAGTGCGTTGTTCAATCCTCATACGGAGAATGCTACGGGGGTAGACCCGCGGGTCCCTCGGATTAGGGTTTCGTCGGAAAAGGACCGCCCGAGTGCCGGGATGCCACGGGAACATGCGTGTGGCCCTAGCACACATGCACAAGGGTGGTGGATTGCCCCTAGACGGAAAACCTAGCTCCGGGGTGTGACTGTCCACGTTGCATGCGATAACACCTATAGAAGTGTGCTGGACATGTACGAGTAGGCTCCCGCCGCGGGTCAAACGAGGGTAGACCGATGGAACCCTGGGCCTATCCTTGGTTTTCCATGTAGATATGACCTAAACAAGCCAAAACCACCAAGATAGTGCGTTGTTCAATCCTCATACGGAGAATGCTACGGGGGTAGACCCGCGGGTCCCTCGGATTAGGGTTTCGTCGGAAAAGGACCGCCCGAGTGTCTGGATACCATGGGAACATGCGTGTGGCCCTAGAATACATGCACAAGGGTGATGGATTGCCCCTAGATGGTGCTAACTACCTCCCGGGTGTGACCGTCCACGCTGCATGCGATAACACTTAGAGAAGTGTGCTGGACATGTAGGAGTAGGCTCCCGCCGCGGGTCAAACGAGGGTAGACCGGTGGAACCCTGGGCCTATCCTTGGTTTCCATGTAGATATGACCTAAACAAGCCAAAACCACCAAGATAGTGCGTTGTTCAATCCTCATACGGAGAATGCTACGGGGGTAGACCCGCGGGTCCCTCGGATTAGGGTTTCGTCGGAAAAGGACCGCCCGAGTGCCGGGATGCCACGGGAACATGCGTGTGGCCCTAGCACACATGCACAAGGGTGGTGGATTGCCCCTAGACGGAAAACCTAGCTCCCGGGTGTGACCTTCCACGTTGCATGCGATAACACCTATAGAAGTGTGCTGGACATGTACGAGCAGGCTCCCGCCGCGGGTCAAACGAGGGTAGACCGACGGAACCCTGGGCCTATCCTTGGTTTTCCATGTAGATATGACCTAAGCAAGCCTAAACCACCAAGATAGTGCGTTGTTCAACCCTCGTACGGAGAGTGCTACGGGGGTAGACCCGCGGGTCCCTCGGATTAGGGTTTCGTCGGAAAAGGACCGCCCGAGTGCCGGGATGCCACGGGAACATGCGTGTGGCCCTAGAACACATGCACAAGGGTGGTGAATTGCCCCTAGACGGAAAACCTAGCTCCCGGGTGTGACCGTCCACGTTGCATGCGATAACACTTAGAGAAGTGTGGTGGACATGTAGGAGTAGGCTCCCATCGCGGGTCAAACGGTGGAACCTTGGGCCTATCCTTGGTTTTCCTTGTAGATATGACCTAAACAAACCTAAACTACCAAGAGAGTGTGTTGTTCAGCCCTCGTACGGAGAATGCTACGGGGGTAGACCCGCGGGTCCCTCGGATTAGGGTTACGTTGGAAAAGGACCGCCCGAGTGCCGGGATGCCACGGGGACATGCGTGTGGCCCTAGCACACATGCACAAGGGTGGTGGATTGCCCCTAGACGGAAAACCTAGCTCCCGGGTGTGACCGTCCACGTTGCATGCGATAACACCTATAGAAGTGTGCTGGACATGTAGGAGTAGGCTCCCGCCGTGGGTCAAACGAGGGTAGACCGGTGGAACCCTGAGCCTATCCTTGGTTTTCCATGTAGATATGACCTAAACAAGCCTAAACCACCAAGAGAGTGCGTTGTTCAACCCTCATACGGAGAATGCTACGGGGGTAGACCCGCGGGTCCCTCGGATTAGGGTTTCGTCGGAAAAGGACCGCCCGAGTGCCGGGATGCCACGGGAACATGTGTGTGGCCCTAGCATACATGCACAAGGGTGGTGGATTGCCCCTAGACGGAAAACCTAGCTTCCGTCCACATTGCACGCGATTAGGGTTTCGGATTAGGGTTTACGTGGGAAACTAGCACGAGAGCACGAGGATGTCTCCAAAACTTGCATAATATAACTACATAAAAAATTATAGATAGAAGTTTAATATTATATTTTTAGATTATTATAATTTTTAGAAGTTTAATAAAAAAATATTATTTTATTATATTTTATTTAATCTACGCCGACGGCTTTGCTGTCGGCCTATGTGTGGGCCTCTATTTTGGGTCTGTCTACGCCGACGGCCTAGACTTCAAGTGGATAAGGGGGCTTGCCGACCCCGAGCCCCCGCGACCACACACTCTTCTCACCCGCGACCACACACTCTTCTCCTCCGCTGCCGCTGCTCCGCCGCCCGCCCGCCTCCCCGCCGGCCGCTTCCCCTCTCGCCCGCCCGCCTCCCCGCCGGCCGCTCCCGCCCTCCCGCCTCCCCGTCGGCCACCCGCCCACCCGCCTCATCCTCCCGCCCGCCCGCCTCCCCGCCGGCCGCTCCCCCTCCTCCCGCCGGCCGCTCCCCCTCCTCCCGTGCCTCCCCCTCCTCCCGTTGGCAGCTCCCCCTCCTTCCCTCCTCCCTCTGCCTCCTCTCCTCCCCACATCCCCACATCCCCTCCTCCCGCCGGCCGCTCCCTCCTCCCTCTGCCTCCTCTCCTCCCCACATCCCTGCCTCCCCTCCTTCCCTCCTCCCCGCATCCCCTACTCCCTCTGCCTCCCCTCCTTCCCTGCCTCCCCTCCTCCCTCTGCCTCCCTGCCTATTTAGGGTAATTACTTGTTCTATAATTAGTTTTTGTTATATAATTAGTTCTACTATATTACTTGTTGTATATTAGTTCTAGTATAATTAGTTCTAGTATATTAGTTGTTCTAGTATATTACTTGTTGTGCTATAATTAGTTCTAGTATATTAGAGTAATCATGACTCTATTTACATTCACTAGGTCCTGTCGCTGTCCCGGAGGTCGTCGTCCCGGAGGTCGCCGTCCCGGAGGTCGAGGTCGCTGTCCCGGAGGTCCCCGTCCCGGAGGTCGCCGTCCCGGAGGTCGCCTACTACCTCTACCGCCAAGGGTGAGCTACAACTCCGTCTCCTCCCTCGCATATTTGATGTCAGTAGATTCCATTTCCACATCAAGTCGCGTCACCTAGGTGTCATATCCCGTCTGCGAGCATTACGCGGATAAATATGCATTAGAGGTCGCATATTATGAAGCGTAATGCTTGCGGCATTTACGGGACAGTCGGCGGATGCGTAGTTGGGTACGTTCTCCATGCTCTGTCCTGGTCCGAGTCAGGATTTCGGTAGCGCCTCCCCGTTGTTCTCCGGATGCACATCCTCTTGGCTTTTTGCCGAGACGTGTATCGGGAGAGCAGCGGGGAGGTGCTGCCAAAATTCTGGCTTGGAACAGGGTAGAGCATGGAGAACCTACTCAATCTACGGATCCGGCGGCTGCTAGGACCCTCTATACCTATTAGAGATGTAGGTTATGCATTTTTCTCGGTAGATAAATAGAAAATATGATGCATTTAGTTTCATGATATTATTTGATATGAAATGCTATGTTTATTGTTTGGTTCCCAATAAAAACAGAGGACGGCTGATAATGGGTGGATATACAGTGGCTGTACTAGTGTTGTTGATAGAACAGATGAGTGGACATGGAAGACTGATATGTTAGTGAAGGAGTTAGCGCGTGGTTCAAAGGCAGGCATTCGTCCAACTTGCCCTTGCGCTCATTGCAATAAGCGTCATCGTCAGTCAAAGGAGGAAATGAAAAAACACCTTTGGAGATATGGTTATATGCGGGACTTCGTCACGACGGTTGACTTTACTCAGTACGAACGTGATAGAGGTGAGGTGATGCGGCAACGGATCAATGGCAATGAGGGCGATGGGATTAGAAATTTGCTAGATGATTTCCATGATGCCGACATGCCAGATTCGCCACCTTCACATGAACCGCCAGAACTGGAGGAACCTCGTGAACCATAGGATCCGGAGCCAAGCGCGAAGGCCTTCTATGATTTGATGGCCTCGGCTAAGAGGCCTCTGTATGAGGGTTCAAAGATTTCTCAGCTCGATGCCATCTCGCAAGCACTAGCCAAAAAGCTCCAATACGGCAACACCCGTTCATGCTTTGAAGACCATCTGCAAACATATGGTAACATGTTGCCTGAAGGGCATTGTCTGCCTAAAACCATGTACGAAGCAAAGAAAATCCTGCGAGCGCTCAACATGGAATATCAAAAGATAGATTGTTGTCCAAAAGGTTGCCTCTTGTTCTAGAAACAGTTTGCGGATGACAATTACTGTAGCAAGTGTGGGGCCTCTAGGTATCATGAGGTGGGAGACGATGGTCAGAAGACGCAGACAAAAGTCGCCATGAAGATTCTTCGTTATCTCCCATTCATAAAAAGAATCCATCGGCTTTACATGACCAAGGAGTCTGCCACACAGATGACGTGGCACAAGACGGGGAAGAGATATGAGGATGAGCAAGGATGGGTAAAGATGGGACATCTATCTGATGGTAAGGCATGGAAGAACTTTGATAGAGACCATCCCGATGAGGCAGGAGAGGCTCAGAACGTTAGAATTGCTATAGCAACAGATGGATTCAATCCATATGGTATGTCGACCGCCTCGTATAGCTGCTGGTTCGTGTTTGTTATGCCGCTCAATCTCCCTCCCGGAGCCCTAATGCAAAGGAAGACCATATTCCTGTCGCTGATCATTCCAGGGCCTGAATACCCGGGGAAGAATTTGAGTGTGTACATGCAACCGCTTGTGGAAGATCTGAACCACTCTTGGCACCACGGGACATTGACATACGACCGTGCATCAAAGACAAACTTCTACATGAAAGTTTGGTTCCACTATTCCATGCACGACATGCCCGGGTACGCCCTATTCTGCGGATGGTGTACAGCTGGTAAGTGGCCATGCCCAGTGTGCAGGCATCTACTTGAGTTCCTTTGGCTAAAGGTGGGTAAAAAGTATTCCGCATTTGACACGCATCGACCATACCTCAAAGGAGACCATCCGTTCAGACAAGACAAAAAGAACTTCATCAAGGGCAAAGTTGTGCTTGAAGAAAAAGAGATACCAACGTTCGATGGTGTTGCTGTTGATGCCGAGTTACGTGCTCTCGTGCGTACCGAGTCTGGTTTCCCACAGTTTGAGGGATATGGAAAAACGCACAACTGGACACACGAGGCAGGCATAACGAAGCTCGAGTATTACAAGGACTGCGAACTTCCCCATAACATCGATGTGATGCACACTGAAAATAATGTCGCATAGTCTCTCTTTTACACAATTCTGAACATTCCTGAAAAGTCAAAGGATAATGTCAAGGCTAGAGTCGATGTTGAGGAGCTATGTGATAGGAAGAGACTATGCATGCAACCTCTTGAACGCAATCGAAAAAATTGGGTCAAACCACATGCCTACTACTGCCTTGATAGCCTCCAAAAGAAGCAGTCATTGGGGTGGCTCAAATTCGTCGTGATGTTCCCAGATGGTTATTGTTCGAATATGAGCAAGGGAGTCAATTTGGCAACTGGAAAAGTCACTGGGCTCAAGAGTCACGACTATCATATATGGATTGAGCGGCTGATGCCGGTGATGGTTCGAGGGTATCTCCCTGAGCATATCTGGCGAGTGCTTGCGGAGTTGAGTCATTTCTTCCGCACGCTCTGTGCCAAGCAGATATGTCCCATGATGATTGAGAAGCTGCATGATCTAGTGCCGGAGTTGCTATGCAAGTTAGAGACGATCTTTCTGCCAGGCTTCTTTACTCCGATGTTACATCTCATTGTGCATCTCGCGAACGAGGCACTCTTGGGTGGACCGGTGCAGTTTCGTTGGCAGTTTTGTATTGAGAGAGAGTTTAAGTATATTCGAACCAAATGTGGAAACAAAAATAAGATTGAAGCATGCATAGCTGAGGCAACTCTCCTCCAGGAGATAACAGACGCCATGACAACATACTATGGCGATGATGTTCCCACTATGCATAACCAGGTCTGTCGGTACAATGTCGACGAGCCGAAGCATGACCCCAAGCTCCTCCTCTTCCAGTGTCCCGGTGGCAAGGCCGGTGGCGCAACAAGTTATACCTTTAAAAAGGAAGAGAAGGATTGCATAATGCTCTATGTGCTTATGAACATGAAGGAAGTGGTCCGCGGTGAGAATGAAGATGAGGAAGAAAATCAAGTGCCCAGTTTCCTTAGGTAAAATGGTGAACAAATTCATTTGCAACTAGTAACTCGGTTTCGATCTAATACGTATTTTCTCCTTTTAGCCAATTCACGGATGAAATGTGGTCGGGAACGACGGATCCCGATGACGCGGAGTTGGAAACCCTTCTAAAAGTGGGTGCCCCTGGAAAGAAAAATTTCACGTCTTGGTTCTATGAAAAGGTAATTTATAACCTGTCCCTCTTACCTGGCAATCCGTGACTTGTCCCTCTTATTACACGTAACTAATGCACAATTTGTACGCAACTTGTAGGGAGCCGATCCCAACGTTGAGACGTCGGATGAGTTGAGATGTGTCTCCCAGGGTTGTAACCGTAAAGTCGAGATGTATGAGAAGTATGATGTGAATGGTTATCGATTCCATACAGAGTCTTACCAGAACCGTCGGCCAAATGCAAAAAACTATAAATACCGGGGTCTTCACCAGAGGAGCCGATGACTTTGATTACTATGGAAGGTTACAAAACGTATACGGGCTGACGTTCAATAATACGCCCCTAGAACTCAAGCTTGTTGTGTTCAAATGCCACTGGTTCGACCCACGCGGTGGATATAGAAGTACCCCTTCCATTGGGTTAGTTGAAGTTAGGCCTTCAACCACCTATAGTGGAGCCGATGTCTTTATTATGGCCCACCAAGCCAAACAAGTTTATTATTTACCCTACCCATGTCAGAAAGAGGAACTCAAGGGCTGGGAAGTCGTGTTACAGGTATCGCCACGTGGTAAGCTACCCATGCCCTCCGACGATGATTACAACAACATTGACCCTAAAACATACGAGGGAGTTTTCTATCAAGAACAAGAGAACTTTGGGGACTTTGACTTACAAGATCTTGAGAACCTCGAGAACAATGCACATACTCGTGGTGAGGTAGTCACGAATATAAAGGACATTGATATGCTCACCAAGTTATATTCGGACAATGGCAACGATGAGCCTCCACCCTGCGATGAACCTCCAACTTACTTCTCACGTGATAGTGATGTTGATAGTGCTGATGAGAACCCAAGACATACACATGAGAGTGATGATGATGAGTGGTGAGGGTCTTTTATGTCTTTTATGCTTAATATCTTTATTATGCTTAGTATCTTTATTATGCTTAGTATTTATGTTTAATATCTTTATTATGCTTAGTATTTTTATTATGCTTGACTAAATTGTTTACCTCTTCTCAATGTAGGTGATTGACCAATATGAGCCAACGCAAGGAATCACCGTCCTCTATCCTTAAGTGGAAGCAGAAGAAGGTTACCAAAAGTGGAAGAGCACCCATTCCGAACTCGCGTTACAATGAAGACAATGCGGGAGGAGGAGGACGAGGTGAGGGAGGAGGAGGTGGACTTCCTCCGAGGCCAGGACAAGGTGCAGGACGAGGTGAGGGAGGAGGCGGACTTCCCCCGAGGGCAAGACGAGGTGCAGGACAAGGTGAGGGAGGAGGTGGACTTCCCCCGAGGGCAGGACGAGGCAGAGGACGAGGCGCAGGACGAGGTGGAGGACGAGGTTTACGCCTTCTGAGTGACCTACCCTCCGCTTCTGGCGACGTGGCTTCCAAGTCTGCTTACTCGGAGTCTCCTGACGAGGAGGAGGAGTCTCGAGACTTGGAGGAGGAGTCTCGAGACTTGGAGTGGGAGTCTCGATACCAGGAGGGGGGTATCGAGACCAGGACTTTGATTCTCGAGACCAGGAGGGGGAGTCTCGAGACACGGAGGGGGAGCCCCGAGACCAGGAGTCGGGGCCATCGACGCGGCCGAAGAAGCCAAAGTTTCATGGGGAATCGGGTGTCCCAGTGGACGAACCTGCTTCTGAGGAGGAGAAACCCATCATTACGCCTAACGGCATTGAGTAAGTGGCTATACTAATTTTGAACATGTAATTTCATTTTGGTCATAACAATTTGGCATGTACTAATGTTTTACTATTGTGCAGCAACTGGACATTTCCTCCAGGTACCCGTGCGCCTAACACCTTGGTTGGAGCTCTGATTAGGAAATTTTGGCCAGGCTTTTACACTCCCGTCGCCAACGGCGAGAGGAAGCTAGCCATCAGTTGGGCGCACTATGAGGCCGCCGAAAACTCGGGCTATGCTGGGAAAGCTTCTAAAGCCGTGATCACCAAGTTTTGGGTAAGGCAAAGTTTTCGAGTTTCGTTCATAGTTGATGTCCCCACCATGCTAACTAATGATCCTCACAATATTTTGTATGTTGTATGATTACAGAGATTCTATAGGGTGCTTCCGGAGGACCAGGAGAAGGCGGAAAAGACTTTGCGGGGGGCTTGTCAGAGGTTGACACGGCAGCAGTTTTACAATCAGAAGCATACCACCACCAGTCTATACAGCTCTGAGAAGTTGAGAAAGAGGGCGCCGAAGCATTTGAATGTGAAGGTCCAACCAAAGATGACCGAGGAAGATTATGCCGGGGTAAGTAAATTGTCAATCAGATTCTATGTTGTTGCTAATTGCATTATCCATTCTTCAAATGAGTATTGTTTTTTCAGTTTATGCCCACGTGGGCCGATGGTAAGGAGGACACATGGCTGGCGTTGTCGGCGAGGTGGCGCGGGGAAGACGCCGAGTTCAACGCCTTGAGCGAGCAAAACAAGGCAAACCGTGGCTCCGGGGGGACACACTGTGCGGGAAACCGCAACCATGGTCGCTTCAAGACCCATATGGTATACATGTATACATAGAACAATCTGCATTTATTTCCCTTCGTGATCCTACTTGATACGCATAACATTTTTTTGTCCATGCAGGAGACACATCTAGAGAGGCCTTGTTCTGACTATGAAGTATGGGAAATGATGAAGCAGAAGAACCCTGATATGTCCCAGCCTCAGCCCTCGCTTCCAGAGTTCTATGGCACTGCCAAGGAGGATGGTGCTAACTACCTCGAGGCGTTCACTGGTTTTCATCCGGAGGTGGAAGATCCTAGAGCAGCGGAGATCGACGAGAGAGCGGTGGCCGTGGCGGGGCGCGGCCGGGAGCACGGCCGTTTCAAGATTCTCGATAGGGTGATCCCGCGAACTCCTGCTTTGAGCCTCACGCGGATCAAGGCTACCCTCACCGCCGACGACCCCGCTATCCCGCCTCGACGGCCTTCCCGAGCGAACGACGATGTAAGTTTTTCTCATTTCCATCATATTTCCGAAAATCATTCGTGAGTGGCTAAGTTGAAGAGATTCATTGTTTTTGAAATTGTAGCCTGTTTTGGACGCGGCCTACAAGGCCGCTTTTGCGAAACACTTGGTGACGCTCGAGACGTAGTCCCAGACCCGAGCGGCCTACGAGCAGTGGGCAGAGTTACGCGATGATGTAAGTTTCCACCTTTATTTTTGCAAAATATGACAAGTCTCGCATTCCCTAGTTTGAATCTTTATTTCTGCAACGCCTCACATCTAAACTATCTTGCAGCTTTTGGAGAGGTTATATGGCACTGGAGAGCGAGCCACTCTACCGCCACGGCCACCTAGGCCAGGGCCGCAGCCAATCTTCCCATCCAAGGACGAATATGCTTTGACCTTCTACTCAGGGACCCCGGTAAGTTTTTTTGCCAAACCGGTTGTTACAACAAACCTGTGTCTTGGTGGTTGCTAACTCTGCCTCAAACATGAAGGGACCGGGATGCTCCGGCAATACACACTTTGGTCGTCCTGATGCCTCGCCGACTATCTCGCGCGCGATGACACCGGTTCATACCGGCCGTGCTTCTCCTGGTGCTTCCGCTGGTGGTGGTGGTGGTGGTGGTGGCGATGGCGGTGATTCTCCTTCTTTCCATCGTGCTGAGGGTGGCAGTGCTTCTCCTTCTACCGGTGGTGGTGGTCATGGCGGTACTTCTCCTTCTTCCGGTGCTGGTTCGACAGCGGCTACTCGACGTCAAGCTTCACCTTTCTTCGCGCGGGGAGACATGGGTCTCTCGAGTAGCTCTCCGGAGGTGTAGGGATGTGCATGTGTTAGGATGCACTTAGAGATGTACCTATGTGTGGATGATGATGTACCTATCTATGTGTGGATGATGATGTACCTATCTATGTGTGGATGATGATGTACCTATATATGTATGGATGATCTTATATGTTTGTGTCCATGTGCATGTGTTGTTTATGGGAATTTAATATGTGAATTGTTTGTGGGAATTTAAAATATGCAGGGAAGAAACAAACAAAAATAAAAGAAAAAAAACTGGACAGAGCTAACGCCGACGGCATTGCCGTCGGCGTAGCTTATGACCATATGGCACACAGATAGGTACAGCTTGGTCTTGGCCGACGAGATGGCCGTCGGCGTACAGCTAGCTAGGCCGACGGGGTGGCCGTCGGCGTATACTCCTACGCGGGCCAGCAGAAGGACACGTGGCACCCTAGGCCGACGGCCTTGCCGTCGGCGTACATCGCCTGCCGTTAACGGCTGTTAGCTGGTGCAAGTGGGACCCACAGAGGCTATGCCGACGGTGTGTAGACCGACGGTACCCTATAGCCGTCGGCCTACAAGGTACGCCGACGGGGTCAGATACGCCGACGGGAGTTTAGTGTACGCCTACGGGGAGGTAGGCCGACGCCGTTACGCCGACAGCTACCGTCGGCGTAGCCTACGCCGACGGTTTTCGGTGGCTACGCCGACGGGGTATGGCCGTCGGCCTATTCAGTGCCCAAAGGTCCATCGCACCAGAGTAGCAATCATTGCTAATGATGACAAACATAGATCGTATGAGAATGACATGAAACCACCCAAACGAAGGGCGAAGATCAACGAGATCCCGACTGATATGCCGAACACACAACTCCATGGGCCCTCCGTTGATGCAAGACGATGCACCATTAGAGTGGGGATAGGGTGGACCAGGATATAGCCGTCGATCACCATCCCGATGAAGACACAAAGGGTGCTAAAAAGGAAACTAACACTCTCTCGCTGACAAGAGGCTGAAATCTGCCACCCCTGCAAGGATAGAGAAGCCATCGGAGTTGGGGTTGACCGGCGTTGCCACCGGTGGAGGGCACGTGAACCCTAGCCGCTGCCTAGGTATCATATGGTCTTTTCCTTGTCCTCGTGGTTCGACTTGGTTATGCTTTAATTGGTCCGCATGCCTACAAAAACCATAACACTATTGTGTCAATTCAAAAAGGTTTAGCTAGCAAAGGAATAGGTCATCTATGTACACCCCGATGTGTGAGTTCAAGACTGATCTTGCAAGAGCAGGGTCAGTAGTCCTCCTAGATTTGTTGCCCAACTAGGTAGCACCATGGAGGGCAGTTTTATAACAAGGAGAGCGCGAGAGAGACACACCAATGTCAAAGACGCAGAGGGACTTCAGAACAGGTCCAGGAAGAAGAGGAGTGAGGACAGGGAGACGACGACATTACTGGACCTCCCAGATCACCTCTTCGAGCACGTCCTACTCTGCCATGGGCCTTCCCCGTGCCTTGTCTGTGTCGCCGCTGCGTGCAGGAAGTGGTGACGTCACTGACGCCGACTTCCTTGTCAGCGTTCTCTCCGTCCACCTGCACTGGGTGCGTGTCGGTGACTACCATGGCACCGACTAGCCCGTCTTTGTCAGTCTACTGATGGGGGATGGTCAATAGCCACGGGACCCTCCACCTCATCGCCACGTGAAAAGTAACTGTTATGAGGCTCTTGTCGTCTGCGAGCCGCTCACACGCCGCTAGGGGATCCTTTTGCCATACAAATATGATTTCGAGTGCCACCTCGGCATGTTCTTGGTTGATGCCGGCAGCAAACTCAGCATGTCTAACTTCAGCAGAATCATCCTGGCGTACGACCAATCCCTAGCTTTTGTCTTCAACCCTGGCAGCAACGATGGCTGGAGGCTAGTGTGCAGCGAGGCCACCAATGAAGTCTAACTTGATTGGTTGCTTGACAAAGATAACTTTGTTGGACGGGCCAACGGTTCTATCTACTAGGGATCGAACATGGGGATGGCACCGAGGTGCTCGCTCTTAACGAAACCACCGCCGAGTACTCATCCATGGTCAAGTTTCCCGTGGAAATTTGGGCAACATATGTTCGAAAGAGCTGTGCCACTTGCATTGGGTTCTCAACGGCGAGGCCGGATGGAGTTGTGCGCGTCGTCCGGTGCGAGCTACCATGGCCGCCTGTGTTGCCTGATCAAGGCAGGAGGGGCAGGAGTAATTGTACCACTCATCATATAGTATGATTTATCAAATTTTGGAGTATTAAGATTACGCTTTGTCATGAAAATATACAAGAGGTGAATATCGTAGGACTCAACATGTTTTGCGTCAAATATGTGAGTTGCCTAAGTGACCAGTGGTTAGGAAGAACTTTCGTAGGACTGAGTACACATGGGAGTAATCGATAACCATGGTTGATAATGCGATGTACTCCCTCTGTTAGAGATTATAAGTCTTATGGGCCACTTTGATAGAATTAAGAAAACCAATAGCTCACCTTCTTAATTACTGCATGCACCAATAGTTACACATGCATAAGAAAAGAGAAAAAAAAGAGCATGCAGTGAAGAAGAGATGATAATAAATGAGAAAGGTCTTATAATTTCTAACATTCTAAAAAATCTCTCAGTACTTCTTATAATCCGTAAGAGCAAGTTTAATAATGTAATCGATTGTTGGTTATAAGAAAATGTCATGTCATCTATAGTCAGTCCTATAGGCCATTTGTACAATAGTTAGCTATAAAAGCCTACTACTTAATTAATATGTGGACTATATTTCATACACAAACTGTTTAGAAGCACGTGCTAAAGCCGGATGTTAACTTATGGTCCGCTTACATTCCCTTCCCTCTTATCTTCCATCCATATCATTAAAACTATAATATTTTATCCCTTATAGCTAGTTGATTGTATCCTATTGTACTTGCTTTAACGGAGAGAGTATGAAAAAAGTTCACTACTATAAGAGTAAGTTTAATAGTATAGCCGACTATTAGATATAAGACATTGACATGTCATCCAAAATCAACACTATAGTCAACATGTATAATACCTAGTTACAAAAAAATGCTACTTTATTAACATATGGCCCATCTTTCAATCTCTCAAAGTGTCTAGGAGTATGTGCAAGAGCTGGCTCTTGCATGAAAAACCACTTCTTTTCTTTCTCTTATTCTCTCTCTGCCAACTCAACACAAATATAGTATTTTAAGTCTTATAGCCAGCTGAGTCACCCTTATAGCAATTCCAATAGTACAGCCGGCTATATAGTCGGGCTTATAGTCAAGTAGTGCAATAGTTACCTTTAAAGATTTAATATTTTATATGTCAATGGCCAATCACATACTCACATAGTGCCTAGGATCATGCGCAAGAGCTGGCTATTGCATGAGAGTCCACCTCTCTTGTCTCACCTCTTCTCTCTCGTCCAACTAAGCAAAACAATACTAGTTTAAGCCTTATAGCCAGCTGGGTAAGAATTATTATACTTGTTCTTATTATATTTGCTTTAAAGAGTTACATTTTACCTATCCCAACACCTAGAACCACGAGACCTATGGTGGTCGTCACCTATGGTGGTTACTGTCTAAGCTTACACTCGTTGTGTTTGTACTTGACCACCATGCCATGGCTGCCAGTGGCGGATCCAGGGGTGGGGTGTGCCGGCGGGGAGGCTAGGACGCCTCTATGGTTGGGCCTCCATTATGTAGCAAGGTAGTACTAATTTACATTTCTTTAGCATAAAGTGAATTCTGAACTTGATGTTTTGGCTCTGGGGTGCATATGCACATTTTATTTCAAACTAGCATGGGCCCTCACAAATGCGAGAACATCACCTATACTTGCTTTAGTTAGTGTGTTAAAATTCATTGGAAATGTTAATATATCTTCAAATGCTATATATAGAAAATAATAAATTAAAGCCACGACCAATATATGCTAAATATATATCACATGCGCCAGCCGATGTTCTTATCGTCAGAGGCGCCCGAATCTTGATCTTCTTGCCTATAACCGGGTTACATAGGTACACATGCTAGTATTTAATATCGGATGCGAAGAACGAAGCCATTGCACGTGTTTATAGGGTTGTTACGGCCGGCCACGTCGGTGAAGCATGACATAGCAATGCAGAAACATACATCGAAACTTCGAGGAAATATCGTGAAATTTTTGTTTATCTATATGAGAGGGGAAAATGCAATTTCGGTCAAAATTACCATTCATGTTTGAAATATCAGAAATCAGACAATTGTAGAATGGTAAAACCAATAAGCTAATAAAGAATCACGCTATATCAAAGTGGTAGATTGTTTGGGCGCTTACACTTCAAGTTCAATGCGGTGGATTGATCGAGGTCAAATTTTCAACAGGAGAAGACGAAATGTCGCACCAAGGAAACCCCAGAAAAGACAAGACAACATACATGGTACCAGAGACAGCAAATGGTGTCCTAGTAGAGGTTTCAAGACGGGATATCCAAATCAGTCCCTGGTTAAAACAAATTATGTCCTCGATGTTCAGAAAAAAAATAGGTTTCTGGCCAGCAAGCAAAAAGTATATATTTGGTGTTTAAAAATTTGTGTATTTTCCACTATATGAAAAACTTCACATAGACATAAAAAACCACAAAATTTACCCGCAAAAAAAAAAGACCAAAATTGTTACAAGTTTTTGGATATTTCAATCTTTTCCCGATTTTGTCGGTTCTCCTCTGAGCATGTGCTCCCGGGAGCCAAAATGCCAGCCCATCGGAAGACTTAGTTACTTACTTTCGTCGACATCATAAACGATTTCCACTTTTTTCTTTGTATCTTAATTTCCGTCAAAAAAGGATTATTGGGTACACATTCTTGTTAACAATCAGAATTTCTACGTAAACAATAGCTGAACTCTATTGGTTGATTGACTGAATATCGGGTTGGCTCTAGCGAATCCTCTTGGACTCATCATGGTTATTACTGCAATCGGGTGGACAAGTAGAGTCGAGTCAAGATAGCTCGCTAGTTGAGCGAGCATTAGCGAGGCGAGCCGAAGGCTTGACTCGAATTCCTGGCCCGGTCCCTTGCTAGATTCTAAAGCTGGTGAAGACGTCATCGACATCAAGTGATGCTAAAGAGGATATACCAGAAGTCTAAAGCTAACTCTATGAAGTCTATGAACTACGTACATCAACATAAGTGGAGACGAAGTTCCTGATTAGGTAGGAGTATACTCTCGAGGCTTATAACCTACTTCTGTACAACATTGCAATAGAAGCAATTGCAAGCCAGTTAGTTTAGATACTAGTCTTATTAGTATCATAGGTATGAGTTGTTCTTTCGGATTCTTCTTTAAATTAAGTTGCTTTTTTCTCTATAAACTAAAATGTTCTTTGAATCTTTTGTAAAGAGTTGTGTTCTAATCTATAGCCATGTCTTGGAACCGCTATATTTCTGTTATACCATTCGGAGGGATATAATACTAGTAGAGCAGTGTTGCGTTGGTATTATATCAACAACTATAGTATACTACACCATGCAGTGGTATACTGGGTCACTGCACTGGTGGCCTCCCTGTAGATACGTCTACGACCCCGGCATATAGCCGCCGTCTGCGTAGCTTCTATCCATCGGCAAACTGCCCGATTCCGTAGTGGATACATGTTACTTGTGCGTCGGCTTCAGGGTCAACGAAAACTAGTTGGTCACACACCCCCTTCCCCCAGCCACGCTCTGTAGTACACCTGTAGGAACCTGTTAGGATTTGTTGTCCCGACGTGCTTGTTCGGCACATCCATCTTGAACTTGTGTAGCCAAACCAGCTAGCACAGCTCCGACACAAGGCATGCCATATCCTGCCGTTACTCAAAGCGACATATATTTGTCCTACAAGGTATCATCAAACTGCTCCAGCATTTCTTGTAGATCCTAGTCGAAGTAGGAAAACTCTTCCCATAATTGGAAGAGCTTGGGATGAGGATGCCACTAACAGGGGTGAATTTAGTGGGTAAAGACAACAAGATCGTGTTATTTGAAGTAACGAAAAAAAAAACGCTTCTCCTCGCTCTTGTCTCCCCCCCCCCCCCCCCCCCGCGCGGGCGGGCAGGTGCCCATCGCCACCGCACCTCCCACCACCCCACACCCCTCTCCACCTCTGCCGCCGCCGGCGTGGGCGGAGCCGCGGCGGCCCCCCTTCCTTTCCCCCCTCGTGACGAGAGCGCGCGCGGGCGCTTCTCCGGCGAGCGGTGCTGCTCGGGTGGCAGGGGGGCAGTTCTGGCCGAGGAGCAAGGACACAACATCACTTCTTCTGCGGGACGGCGCCGGGATCGGCTAGGTGGCGGCTGGCCGCCCCAGATTTGGGGCCCTGAAGGGCCCATCTAGGCCGGTGGCGGGCTGGCCTTCTCGTGACAACGCAACTTCCAGGATGGCGGTGACTGTAGCCCGCCGCGGGAATGGCGGCCACGGCGGCCGGCCGTTTGCAGCGTGCCATCGGACTTTACGGGCCCAATCAGGGCCTGGCAGGACCCTATTAGGATTGGTGTGCCCCGGAGGGGCTTTACGGGTTCTTTGGACCTGTCCGGACCCAACTGAGACTGGTGTGTTCGGCTGTCGCGTCCGGTCGACTACCGCCTCCGGCAGTGGAGGCATTTCCCTCCCGCACGGTCGCGGTACCGTCGGCCCTGATTAGGGGTATTGTTCTCTTCCATTTGGCCACGTGTTGGTAGCTTCGGTGAGACGATGACGATGGTAGCTTCGTGACCGTGGTGGCGCATGCTTGTGGACGGCAAGTTTTGGTGGTGGCGAAGCCTCGTCCTTGCGGGGTTCCTGCGCAACGGCTCGTTCGAGGGTTGTGGATAGGATTTTCGGGAGAAATCCTTGTCGGCTTGCCTGATACCGACAGTGCCGCCTGCGGGTGGCACCATGCCTTCTTGAAGGGCGTCGTGGCTATCCTTCATCCACCTTCCTCCGTGTGTAGGGGGAAACCCTAGGACCGGTCCGGGCAGCAGCGGTTGTTTTCCCTCTTGAGGGTGTTGCTTGGTGCTCGATGAGTTGGAGTAAGGAGCATGGTGGTAATTCTCTGGAGGGCGCAGCGTTTGCGGGTTACCGGCGTTTAGTTGATTCGCCTCCGTCACCATTCATTTTTGTTTTTCTTTGTTTTCGTTCGAGCGTGTGTGTGCTGTTGCCCCAGCATCTTGTTTCATGTTGTGTCTTTTCTTTTAAACGGTGTACTGTCTGGCCCAGCAGCGGTTTCATTTGTTTGCTATTAATATAACGGGGTGTATGCGTGTTTGGAGAGATCCTGCTGCGCGGGTTACAAAATCCGGGATGCTCAGCTCCACGTGCGGTGCAACAGCAGATCTTCCTCCTAGACTTATCGCTAGTGGGGGTCTTTGTGCGTCTGCAACGCAAGGAGTTCCAATGTTGTCGATGTTCTCTCTCGCACCTAGGCCGTCGTTCCTGGGTCTACAAATGCCAACATACGCCTTACGACGGCATTTTTCTACAATAATGTAGTGTGTCGGTACAAGCCCCGGTCCGATCCACTACAATAATTCATGTGTTATAGAGACACACAACTAAAAGCTCCCATAGTGAATGGTGTTTAAAAGTATTTAGGACAAATGTGCAATGTTAAGCACATGCGCGATGCTTTTTGATGGTTTTGCAATGTTAAGCACATGTGCAATGTTAAGCACATGGCATGGGGATTCTTAGCTCGATGCCGAGCCTCGATAAACTTGAAATGGATCTATGATGAAATAACATACTGTGAACCTAAAAATAATTTTTGTAAAAAAACATAAGCATTATGTACTTATAGTTCATATCTGACCCATTTTCTACCTGAGATAGGCGGAAAGGTTAGAGATCCCCTGTTAGTACATTGTCCATGTAAGGTGGTCTAGTATTTTGGAAAAATATGATGGTACCATTTTGAATTAGCCATTTGGTAGTTGCTTCACAAAACCGTCTGTTTTTCGCACTCGAAAAATGGAAAATGGTTTTTTGGTGCGACGAAAAGGCAAAATTCCTCATGCAACATTGTTCGACATCCCATGATACACATGTATGCACAATATGGACACATTATCATAAACTATGCCTTGATTTTATCCATAACATTGGTTATTTGACCCGAAAGCCAGGAAACCTCGAATAAGATAGGTCATTTTGTGAAGGTTTTTTTGAGACATAATCAATATATCAATTTTGATATTTTTCCTTCTAACTATGTCACATAATATGATACCAAGTGAAGGTTTCGCATTGTTTGGATCGTTTTTGAATTTCTTATGCCCGTTTTAAACTATCGTCAAACTTTGTCGAACGGAGGGCATGAAGATTCTTAGCTCGGGGCTGAGCCTCGATAAACTTGAAGTGGATCCCTGATGAAATAGCATATTGTGAACCTAAAAATGGTTTTTGTAAAAAATCATGAGCATCAGATCATGTACCTATAGTTCATATCTGACTCACTTCCTACCGATTCGACAAAAAAATGTCTTTTTCACCAGGGATAGACGGAAAGGTTTGAGATCCCCCTGTTAGGACATTGTCCATATAAGGTGGTATAGTATTTTGTAAAAAAGTGGTGGTAGCATTTTGAATTAGCCATTTGGTGGTTACTTCATAAAACCGCATGTTTTTTGCACTCGGAAAATGGAAAATGGCTTTTTGGCGCGAAGAAAAGGAAAATTTCCTCCTGCAACATTGTTCGTCATCCCATGATGCACATGTATGCACAATATGGACACATTATCACAAACTATTTCTTGTTCTAGCCATAACATTGGTTATTTGACCCGAAAGCCAAAAACCTCGAATAAGATAGGTCATTTTGTGAAGTTTTTTTAGGCATAATCAGTATACCAAGTTGATATCATAGGCCTTTTCCGATGGATGTATCTTAGCACGATATCATAGGCGAATTGTTTACGTGGCACCATATTTAGTGAAGAGAGAAGATGGTATTGTATCTTAGCTTAGATACAAGCCTTGCACGATATCATAGGCAAAATACATGTTTAGTCCAATCACATGCATGCATGTATGTATCCAAAGTCACTAAATGTAGATACAATCTATAAATGTAGAAAAATCAAGCCATGTAAAGTTTGACCGAACGTTTAGAAAAATCTATCAAAAACTATTATAGTACTCCCTCTGTCCCAAAATGTAAGGCGCCTAAGGTTTAGTCAAAAGTCAACATATTCTAAGTTTGACCAAATTTATATGTAAAAATATAAACATCCACAATATCAAATGAATATCAATAGATTCACCATAATGTACAGTTTCCCAATATGTCCATTTGATATTGCTAGATGTTCATATTTTTTGTATAAACTTGGTCAAACTTAGAAAATGTTGACTTTTGACTAAAGCTTGGACGCCTTACATTTTGGGACGGAGGGAGTATATAGATACCATGTGAAAATATGTTTCATGATGTATTCTCTCGAAATAGGCTTTCGCCCCGCTATATTAATATAGCAATCACAAGGTACAACCATGAGCTCACTGCTAGGCAAACACAGCACAAGCAAGACCAAACGAAAAGAAAAAAGAAAAGAATTGAAAAGAAAAATGCCAACAACGGCGGTTTGACGAAAACGAAGATGACCCGCAACCTCTGTGCCCTCCGACGACTTTCCACCACGATCCTAGCCAGAGGCGGGCCCAAGATTTTTGGTGTGTGTATTCAGAAAATTCAAAGGGTCAATTTTTTTTTGTTTTTGGCAGTCCAAACTCTAGTTTTTCGGCATGCATAATTGATTATAGGAGCACCATATAGTACTAACTACACAATATAAAACAGATACAACACATTTTGACCATCATATAACAGATTCACACGAGGTCATAACTTCAAATTATAGAACATAAGCAATTATTCAACATATAAAAGGGGCAACATCTTAAATATCTCGATGACAGAAATAGCAAAATGATAGGAGAGCTTACATATAACTTTCTGTTGCTTCAAAAATTGGAAACCATCAGCTAAAAAAAAAAAGAATTGAAAACCATTGATGATGTCCTCTTCCTTGACTTGCAAGAAGAAATCCAATTCAATGAATGCGACATGGCTATTCTTTCTCTTCATGTTTCAGGCCAAATGAAACTTATGCAGTCTGAAAAAGCAAAACTAAAAATAATATTTTAGTCTTCTTAATTTCGGACAGGTTAAATCTGATTTCTTATGAATTTCTAAAACACCTCAAGTCTCTGCGATTGGAACGATTCCGAGAAGCTAGAGCAGGGAGTCCGTCGGTAGTAGCCGCCTAGTAGACAGAAACTGCGGAAGGGAGGAGCAGCGGCGATCGGCGGAGCTCCGAGTGGCGAGGCAACGACGCAGATGATCCAGTGCGGCAATGCGGCTGCTGATGTTCTGGTCACGGAGCAGGGAGACAGAGACGAGCAGACTCAAAGCCGAGGAGGTTTAGACAAGTGTCGCATGTCGTTGTGTCCCGTCGACACCGGGAGTCCGCCGTCGTGTCTCGCCGTCGCCCGTCTAGTTCAGTCCACGGTCCGTCGACTACTTCAGTTTGGGGAATTTGCAAAATTGAGGGCTTTCCGATCGTGATCTCGCGAGGAGCGACGCGATATGGGAGACGCCTTCTATCGCTCTTCGTCCATCGGCCAAGCTAATGAATTAATTTGTTGGGCCAGCTAGGATGTTGGGCCTCATAGAGGAGGGACGAGGGATAGACGGAGTAGGAAGGTGGGATTCCGTGTGCTTAATACTAGTCTGTCTCTCGTATTTTCCTGGTTTTTCCAATTATATACCAGCTATATACTATGTATGACCAGTTTTTTGTCAATTTTTTGGGTATTCACTTGAATACCTTTGAATTGAAGCGGGCCCGCCCCTGATCCTAGCACTCCGAACTACCGCGTACCAAAACAACACCTCCAAGAAGGAAAATGACGCCAACAACACTACTGTCCGGACTTGTCCTAGGGTTTCCCCCGATACGCTCCGAGAAGTGGGGAGGAGGTACACCTGACGCCCTTCAGGAAGGAAGGTGACACTCGCAAGCGTCACCGCGTCGGTACCAAAAAGGCAATGATTTCTCCCGACCCCCAAAAAACCACATTTGGACAATCCGTAGCGCTCCACCAATCTTGCCAGCCACCAACATACGCTACCACGGTCTTGTAGTCACCATCGTCGTCTCACCATGGCAAACATTGCGAGGTCGGCCGACCCGAGAAGAAACATCATTAGACATGAACATGTAGTGTCACAACCACGCGGGAGGGAACAATCTCCACCGCCAGAGACGGTATCCAACCGGACACCGCGACAAGAAGCACACCAGGCCATTAGAGCCGAAGGGTGGCAGCTGCACCGCCACCGGCGGGTGCCGTCCGGACGCGACAGCAGGGACAAACCAGGCCGAGCAGGCACGGCCGAGCCCCGGAGGGATCGACTGCTGCACGTAGGACAGCACCGCTGCTGCACGTAGGACAGCACCCGCTGCTACCCCCTTGTTCGGCCACATTGGCTCGCCGAACCCTGACAGGTTCGCGAAGCTCCTATCACCATGCTGCAGCAGGCATGGCGTCAACACCGCCATCCATATCACGAACCACTCATCCGGCTAGCCGGAGGCAGCGAATTGAACCCAACAGAACCAACCTTGACCCAAATTGGACCTGAAGGGCCCAGATCTGGGCCTGCAGGGCTCACCGGTGGAGCTCCACCTCAGCTGCCCCTGCCACCAACGACAGTGCCATCACCACGTGTACCATCCGCACTGCTCCAGGGAAGCCCCGCCGCCGAGCTGCACCACCCCGTCCAGGGCGTCCCCGTGTCGCCCCAGATAAGGAGGGGAAAGGCCAGCCCCAGATAAGGAGGGGAAAGGCCAGAGGCCCATCGCCACCGACGCCGCCCGGCCTAGGGCTGGCGCTGGCCACCGGCGAAGGCGGGAGAGAAGGGGGAGGAGGTGGCTGAGGGGGTGGGAGGCGGCAGCGCGCCTCGGCCGCCGCGGGGGCAGCGCGGGTCGCGGGAGCGTTTCCTGTGTTTCCTGTGTCGCGGGAGGAGGGGCGCGGGTCGCGGGAGCGTTTCCTGTGTTTCCATCGTTGCCGCTGCCTTTCCTCTGTTTCCTGTGTTTCATGATGTATGAAAGGGTATAGATTATGTATTATAAATATTAATAAATTTTTTTTAAACTTTAGTTGTTTTGACTTTTGAAAAAAATTATATGCCTTAAGCTTGGGACAGAGATAGTAAGATAAAGCAATGCCTAGAATATCGAGCTAAGAGAGACAATCCATTGTGAAAGGCCTTATGTACAGTACATATCCTGTCCAAACCGCCGTAGGCTACGTCGGTATTGCCTAGGACATCCATACCGTGTTCGAGTCGTGCGGTACAAGATCCCAGTATCCGTCCATGTCGGTCACGGCACCAAATAATATCCAGTTTCATCCTATATATTCCTGAGACTCTACACGCGCGTACACGAAAAGAAGATCGAGCACAGGCCCCTAAGATCGTCGATCCATGCAGATCCGGCGTCGTTGCAGCTGCAGGGGTCTGATTATTACGATGAGGCGTTGAAGGTGTTCTTTGCGTGGCTACCGCCCAAGGAGTTTCACCGTTGCCGCTGCCTTTCCCGCAAGTGGGCCGCCGCGCTCTCCTCCGACGATGCGATCGACCTGCATCTCCGCATGCGCGGCAAGATCCGGCTGGGCTACGACGACCTCATGATGTGGCTCGTCCTCCACTGCTGTGTAGATGAACAGGCTGAGATCGAGAGCGACGGAGAGATCATCCACGACGAGAAAGAGACCGGGGAGAATAAGAACGTCGCTCCGGAAAAAGATAATCATGGTAAAGAAGAAGAAGAAGAAGAAGAAGAAGAAGAAGAAGAAGGAGGAGGAAGTAACTGGAGAGAGGAGTACAGAACCAGGGGCTACGTAGCGGTGGACGGGGACTACTATGTTAGAAGAGCCGAGATGCAGTCGTTGCACGCTGCAGACTGGGCAAAGATAGACTTCAGCGGGATCTCTTTCGCTGACTCTGATGACGAGTTTCTCAAAGCCATCACCGTTCCATATGGCGCTCTCCATCCCCGGATCCGCCAACCTTTCATGGAGGAGGAAGAAGAAGAAGAAGAAGACCCCTCAATGGATTCCCTCGGAGACCAAGGCAAAACACAAGGTCGCGAGAAGACAGAAGAGGAGGTCGACCAGGAAATTATCAGCTTTCTCAGGAGGCTTCGCGATATGGACCCACAACCACAAGTGCGTAATGTTCTTTCTTTCTTTTTTGCGAAAGGCATATAACTGGTTGAAACAACCATGCTACATATTTTGCTACTCGCATATGCATATGTTTTGACTATCTTTTGTGATCCCGCTGCAGTTTTTGAGGGAGCTTGATACATACCGATGGCCATGGCCCGTACCTCAACAAGGGTAGAATATGGATTTCGCGGAGGAGGATGGGCAAGAAGATGACCTGGACCATTTAGAAGACGACGTGATCGGAGACTGACATCGAGGATTCCGGCTGCTGACACCTAAATCCAACTAGGACCACACGATGTTTATACACCATGTAGGATATTCATATTAAATGATTCACAATCCTCTTTGTGTTTATGTTAGCTATATATTGTGGATATATAGTGCGATCTAAAAGTATGGATGAATAACTATATATATACATCTGATCTCGAGATTTTGTTGCCATTTTCATTTGTCTTGGGGTGCTTTGCATTGTCGTATGTTTCGTTTATACATCCATGAATGTGTATTGGTGATTTCAATGTGGTCTCCTCTCGCGGAGGAGCATAAATGACTTATTGGAATGAGCAATGTTATGGCTAGAATCAAAGTATAGTTTGTGATAATGTGTTCATAGTGCATACATGTGCATCATGGGATGACAAACAATATTGCAGGAGGAAGTTTTCCTTTTCGTTGCGCCAAAATACCATTTTCCATTTTCCGGGAGCAAAAAACATGTGGTTTTATGAAGAAACCACCAAACGGCTAATTCAAAATGCTACCACCATATTTTTCCAAAATACTAGATTACCTTACATACATAATGTCATAATAGAGGGATCTCAAACCTTTCTGTCTATCCCTGATAAAAAAGACCATACTGATTAGGAGAGTAACGGTTGGGGGCACGACGCTGACGAACATGACAAGTAGAGGGAAGCTCATCAGAGGAAGACGACTCATGAGACGACGATAAAGAAGAAGGAATAGCAGAGGAAGGCTCCGCAGAACGAGGAGAACTAGGGAAACTAGACGGAGCAAAGGATGATGGTGTCGAAGAAGAGACATCAGAGAGAGTGGGTCTTGAAGAAGATACAATAGGAGTAGAAGGAGGTGTGTCAGGAAAAAGAAGAAAAGAGATATCTTCCACCGGGTAGGTACCAGCGGTGGGACGAGGATAGAAAGGGTGCGTCTCATCAAAGGTAACGTCGCGAGAGATACGCATTCGACGACCAACGGGGTCCCAACAGCAATAGTCCTTATGCTCATCATTGTATCCAAGAAAGACACACTCAACAGACTGAGCGGTCAGTTTGGTGCGTTCGCGAGGGGCAAAGAGAACATAGCAAACACAACCAAACAAGTGAAGCATGAAGTAGTCTGGAGAATGACCAGATAGACGCTCAAGAGGGATACCAGCCTGCAGAGCGGCAGAGGGCTGAATATTGATGAGGTAAGCCGACGTAGCGACAGCCTCAGCCCAAAAATGCGGCGGAAGGGAAGAAGCAATCATCATGGCACGAGTGGTCTCAAGAATATGGCGGTGCTTACGTTCAGCAACGCTATTCTGGGCATGTGCGCCGGAACAGGAGAACTGAGCAAGGGTACCTTGCTCACCAAGAACACCTCGCAACATCTAGGAGATATACTCACCAGCAGAATCAGCACAAAACACACGAATTGGTATAGAATATTGAGTACGAACCATGGCCGCAAAACGTTAATATATGGAGAGCACTTCACTACGAGGGCGCATAAAATACAATCAAGTGTACCGAGAAAAATCATCTATGAATAAAATATAGTAGCGATGGCCCCTTCCGAAGCGAAAGGAGCCGAACCCCAAACATCGGAATGAACTAAATCAAAAGGTTGCTGAGATACAGACGCGCTAGTAGAATAGGGAAGCTGAATATGTTTACCCAACCTACAACCCTGACAATGTAAAGACCCATCTCCTGAGACAGACCCCAGAAGACCACGATGAACTAATGACGATAGGCGAGAGTCACAAAGGTGACCAAGACGATGATGCCACTGCTGAAAAGAGCTGGAAGCAGAGGCGACGACCGGAGAAGAACTGGTAGATGAAGTGGCAGCGGAAGAAACACGAAGCCAGTCTAACTCCCAAAGTACTAAAGAGTCACGGCTGCGAGGGCCAGCTCCAAGCAGGGCCTGTGTGCGATAGTCCTGGACAACACAAGAATCAGCATCAAGAATGATGCGACAACCAGAGTCAGTAAGCTGGCTAGCAGAGAACAGATTCATCTTAAGACGAGGAACATGAGAAATATCAGGGATAGAAAAAGAAGAAGTAGAAAGAGTGCCCCTACTAGAAACAGGAAGAGAGATACCATCGGCCGTGAGAACACGGACAGGAGAAGTGAGAGAACGAATAGCGGACAGAAGAGAAGACTCAGAGGTCATGTGAAAAGAAGCTCCAGAATCCAGATACCACGGGGGCGTACCTGACTGTGTAGAAGGTGGTGGTCGTGCAGTGCCGAAAGAATCAGTCACAGAACCAGCAGTGCCCGTCGAAAAGAGCCTATAGCAGCAAGCAGACCGCGAAGACTTCTGATAATGTCCTGATCAGAGAGAGCGACTGCTGAAGATCCGAAAGGACCAGACTGCCCACGAGCCTGGTGCTGCTGACGTAAACTGGGATCCCGTGTATAACAGGTGGCCCAAGTGTGGCCATCCCTGCTGCAGTGAGTGCAGTGACGAAGAGAACCACGACGACCCTGACCACGAGACTGCTGGTGTTGACTCTGACCCTGAGACTGCTGGTGCTGACTCTGACCCTGACCTGGAGGAGTGGGTAGTATCGGCGGCGGCACAGAGAACCACGGCTGAGTCGAGGGAGCAGACGGCAGAGGAGGACCACGAGTAGCAAGCACAGGCGGAACCTCAAGAAGACCAGCACCACGGAGACGAGTCTCATTAGCCCAAAGCTCAGACAACACCTCAGAGAGCGGAACACGACCACGGACATTCAACTGAGCACGGCAGGGCTCAAACTCCTTGCGGAGCCGAGACAGAAACTCATAGATGCGGTGGAACTCCAAATCCGAGCGCACAATCTGGCGGCACGGGCATGTGCCACAAACAGCAGTACGGAGAGAATCAAGCTGACGCCAGATAGCAGCACTCTAAGTATATAACTCATCAATAGTGGAATCACCCTGCTGAAGAGCATGCTCCTGGCGAACCACAGACAGGTAAAGAACATCCCCAAACGGCCGATAGCGCTGACGGAGATGTGCCCACTGAGCAGCAACAGTAGGAAGATTCATGAACTCAGCAGAAAACTGGGACAGAACACTGGAGGTGAAAACAGCAGCAACACAAGCATCCTCATCTACCCACTAAGTGTAGGCGGTCAAATCGACATGATAGGTCTCGAGATCAGCAGAGTACTGTTTGAGCTTCAGCTCATATGCAGCAACAGCACTATCATCGGCACTCTGAGCAGCATCCTTGGCCTCCTGAGAAGCATCAGCGTCGAGAACAATCGGCGGCGGCGGAAGAGGAGCCACAGGAGTAGTGGGGCATGGCGGACAGAAGACCTCGCCGGAGAGCACACACACCAAAGACGGAGACTGCGCATGTGAACGCTCATAAAGGCAGCGAAATCAGGATAATTCACGCCATCGAAGATCACCGGGCAGCGAGAGATCACAACATAGCCCGATGCAGAAGACATCTCTCTCTCTCTCTCTCTCTCTCTCTCTCTCTCTCTCTCTCTTTGAAGTCAACGCTCGCTCGATCTCAGATCATCCACGATCGAGGACGCGGCCCGACGAGCAAAACTGGCTATGTGCCGACTGGAGGAAGGCCGGCGGGGGCGGGGACTGGTGTCGGCGGGGTCGGGACTGATGCCGGCGGGGTGGAGGCGGCGGGCGGCGGCGGCCCGTCCGGCAGCAATCGATGGAAAGGCCGGCGGCGGCGACCGCGCAGCACCACGGACAAGCCTGAAGACACGAGGCCGGGCAGCGGTCACGCGAGGCAGCGGACGGGAGCACGGCGGCCGGCGGCGGACGTAGGGACGGCCGGCGGAGTGGAGGCGGCGGCCGGCGGCGGGCCGTCCGGCAGCAATCGATGGAAAGGCCGGCGGCGGCGACCGCGCAGCACCACGGACAAGCCTGAAGACACGAGGCCGGGCAGCGCTCACGCGAGGCAGCGGACGGGAGCACGGCGGCCGGCGGCAGACGTAGGGACGGCCGGCGAGCGGCGGCCGGGCAAAAGACCGGTGGCGGCCGGCAGAGAGGTGGCGGCGGCGGACGAAATAGCGGCCAGGCAGGTGGCTTACAGACGGGCAGCGGCCGGCGGCGGGAGCGCCACAGGAAAGAAAACATGGGCGGCGGCGGTGAAGTCTAAAAAAACCCTAATCTAGGGAAAAAAGGCTAACCTAGGTCTGATACCATGTTAGGAATAGGCAACTCATATTCCTCAGGGGCCAAAGGCCACAATATATAGTACATGTACAGTACATGTGAAAATATACAGGAAAACCCCCTAACAAATGGGGACATGCAATATACAAATATACATCTAACAATTATCACCACTACATGCATGAACAATGTCGCTCATTCATGTTGTTCATCATTTGATGGACATCTTTATAAGATAAGGCATCTTGACATGGTACACTCAAGACAGTTATTCCATAGAAGACTATTCAACTCAGAAGAAAATTGTCCTTCATACCTTAAAGATGTTTCTGATCAGATCTTGGAAACATGTGATGGATTACCATTGGCGATCATTGCTATATCTGGTTTGTTGGCTAACACAGAAGAAGTAGAGCATCGATGGAAGAAAGTGAAAGATTCAATTGGTCGTGCGCTTGAAAGATTCAATATTGTCACTTAGCTACTATGATCTGCCAGCTCATCTAAAAACTTGTCTGCTATATTTGAGCATGTTTCCTGAGGATTATGTTATTGAAAAAAAAAAGTGCTTATAAGAAGATGGATTGCTGAAGGGTTCATTCATCAAGAAGGCATGTACACAGCACATGAGTTAGGAGAAAGACATTTGAATGAACTCCTCAATAGGAGTTTGATTCAACCTGCGGGAACATATGAGTATGGTAAGCTGGGGTATTATCGAGTTCATGACACGGTCCTTAATTTCATCATATCCAAGTCGATTGAAGAGAATTTTGCCACTTTGGTTGGTTTTCCCAGTCTAACCGTTGGTACACAGGGCAAAGTTCGTCGACTTTCTCTCCAAGTCGGTAACAAAAGAAGTTCTATCCTACCATCTGGGATGGTATTGTCTCATGTCCAATCACTCAGTGTGTCTGGAGATAGCTCGGAGATCCCTTCTCTGAGTAAGTTCAGGCAATTGCGTGTCTTGCACTTTGAGGGTTGCAACCTCTTAGGAAAACACCAATATGCAAATATAGGAAGGTTGTTACGGTTGAGGTACCTGAACCTCTCGATGTCAAGTCTAAGTGAGCTCCCAAAACAGATTGGAGATCTAGAGTGCTTAGAGAAGTTGGACATAAGTAGTACGAGCATTACTAAATTGCCGACAACTATTGTTAAGCTGAGAAAATTGGTGGATCTACTTGTAAACGAACATGTTATCTTTCCTGCTGGAATATATGCATCCTTGGAGGCTTACCTGCTCTGCTCATTTCTAGATACAGTTAAAAAAGCAAGCACAGGAAACTCTGGAGGTACAAGAGTCATAGTCAGTGCTGGAGTTGGGTTCCGGTGCCTGATCTGAGACATATAATACTGGGTTGCATCTGGTGTTTGCAGAAGGATCAATGCCCAAGCTAGAAAAACTCGGGATCAGTTGTTATTGGTGTGTTAAAAAAGCTGACACTTTGGATTTTGGAATCGAGAACCTATCCTGCCTCATTAATTACTGTCAAATGTCAAATAAGTGGTGAAGCGGTGGCATTGTTCGAGCCGTTAAGACTGCCATGGAGAAGAGCAGCGAGTAGATCGACATCCCAACCACCCTACTCTAACAGACTGATTCACTGCCACTTGAGGTACTACCTACTCCCTCCCTTAATGTGGTGTAATGCTTTTGCGGGTGCCATGAACTGAGCAAGGAGGTAGTCAGAACACTAAAGCATGTTAGTTGCTAAGAGATGTTTAGACTAGCTACAAAGTTTTCTTGAACAAATATGGTACAACAAAACCAACATAAGGCAGGCTTCCACATATATAGTTGCACGAATATAGATCTTGTGTCAAAGTAATGAGCGAAATGAAAACACCTAAATATATGGCAGGCTTCCAATGATTTTTGGATGAATGCTCTTTAAATAAAACCTCAAACTAATATTCAGTAGGTTTATGATAACTAATTTTTAACATAATAGAAGAGCCCATATCTACCTACTCAGAGCAACCATATAGCATCATCAAAGGCAGTTTTCAGTGTAGACTGGACCAAAAAAGAAGAATATACTTTTCATATTACAAAGATTGTATTATTGCAATTACTAAATTAAAAAGAGATCTCGCAGGTTGAAACTAAGGAAGTCTTGACTAAGCTACTTATCTCATTTGGTATCAGTCCGAACACATTATTTTCACAACTTATCAAACAAAGAGCAGTAGCGTTCTTTCATGTTTTTTCAGCGCACTCACTCTGTACCAAAATAACTGACAGACAACTTATTATTTGCAAAAAAAATAGAAACCATGAACACTGGAAAAACATAAACTCCCAGTTATAAGAAAGACTTGAGTGTAGAAAATAAGTTTAAGTTACCATGACAAAAGGGAAAAGAGCAAAACATCCTAAAGACATTTAAAGACTCACATCTGAATTTATATCGTTGGAATGTAGTACAGCAAAAGACGGTCATGATGTAGAAAATGCATCTATCTAACCATAGAAATGCACAGCATTGCGATGAGGATGAACAATCGAATGAGTGTAAAAGGATAAAACTTAGATAAATACTTCAAATTCAAGAACCCAATACACACCCCATGAACTGTACTCACAACATAAAGTACTTATTACGACATGCTGCACTATCCCTATATTTATTTTCAAGTGAAAATCCTGATCTGGGAAACGTGTGTGCTGGCACATCCCAACCAAATTTTACATGCGGAAAAGGTAGTGGTCGTAGGATACAACAAAATGGGAGAATGTCGTTGTTCAACAGGAAATCAAAGCCACCTAAAAGTCATACAAAATATCACTTAAAAACTGTAATCGGAACAACTGATTTTGCGCACAGCAAACTCTGCACAACCCAGTCCAAACTATGGCTAAACACAGCAGGATTAGCATAAAAATAGCACAACCAAACTGATAATCGACGAACAAAATCCCATGGATCGTTCGAATGCCGGTGGCGGTGGCCACGGCCGTGAATCCAATGGAGACGAGGTCCATCTCTCTACCTCCGTTGGCGCCTCCCGCTGGATCACCTGGTCGCCGGGGCGGGGGGGGGGGGGGGGGGGGGAGCGGAAGGAGGAGGAGGTCGTCGAGGCTAGCGGCTGGGAGGCATGGGAGCGGGGTCCGGTTCGCCGGCCGTGGAGGAGACCCATGGAGGAAGTGTGAGCAATGGAACCAAACAAATAATATAGTTCTGCTCATGTGAGCTCTATCTCAGCTGGGCTAATCGAGCAAAGGATCCTGTCAAAAAGGAAATCGAGCAAAGAATAAACACACCGTAACACGCCACACGTGCCCTCATTCTCATACCCACACTTCCTCCATGGGTCTCCTCCACGGCCGGCGAACCGGACCCCCGCTCCCATGACAGCAACCGAGCGACGCACAAAGAAATCCGTCGGTCTCAACCGAGCAAAACTATATTATTTGTTTGGTTCCATTGCAAAAATCTTGTGCGTCGCTCGGTTGCTGTCATGGGCGAGCCAATTTGGCTAGCCGGCCGAGACAAGATTTTTGCAGCTGTTAGGGTGGCTACTGCTCAAGAACCAAGGCACCTTAGTTCGGTTTTCTTTTCCCTGTCATAGGGATTTAAAAAATAAAATGTTTAATTACATTAGTTTTAGAAAAAACGGGGATCATTTGATTATTTTGAAGGTTTTTTCTCGAAAAATGATTGTTCATACAAGTATTGGTTGTGGGGCTTGTCGCATTAAAAACATCCATTACGATCATTGTGTTTTATTGGCACTGACATTTGTTTGAAACTATATAGATATATCATAATTATTTTATTGAAAAAATATCAAAATTTGTATCATAAAAAAATTCTAAATCATGCATGTCATCATGTGGTCTTTGGATATTAATTTAATGGAGTATTTTACGGGAGATATTTTATCCGATACTTCAGAACAGATATGTATCATGATACTTATTTCACTGTGTTTCATTACTTGTAGATTATGAGATGTGCGTTGCACGTGCACGCTTACTATTTTGAAAAGGGGATATTGTGAGAGACATTGCAGACACGGCTTCAAAGGGAAAAGAGAAAGGAAGATAAGATTGACAAGATATTGATCGTTGTGACCGTCAGTTGTGTCCCTGTTGTTCTTTACATCATCTGTGAACTAGTGAACTACATGAAGGAGAAGCACCGGCAGCGGCTGGAGAAGTGGCAGGCAGCCCCATTCACCAGCACATGAAATGGTAGGTAATAACCTTCTCCTATCATAAAATAATGACTGTGATAATTAATGTGGTATTTGATTTCCTATTTACCACCCACCATGTATACCATGTTAAGATTCGATACCAAAGCAGAGCTATGGTTTGTGGAGTTTTTTCTGCATGATTTCTTGTGTTCACCTGTTCTGCGTCCTTCCTTCGCAACAAGAATATGCTAAATGTACAAATATAGCATATAGTGGGAGAGGCATCCGAGCAGCTAGTCTGGAAGGCCCATGAGACAACTTGGTAGGAACATTCTACACACACTATTCATGTTTCCATCCTATTTAAGATAGCATGTGAAACACAAAAGATACAATTTTCTAAAAAGAGTAGCAAATATCTTACACATATTTTGTCTTGGCCGAAGCGTTTTAAACACTCTTCTTGAATGCTCACGTTTCATTTGTTAGAAACCGTGTGTGATATCTTAGTCACTTTATTTGTATCGAAGGCGTGTGCGAAGTGTGGGAGAAGGAGCACGGCCCCGGACACGCGGTGCAAATTTTGGGCAGTTAGGAATAGTTTGCACTGCTGACGGAACATCCCTTCTGTATGCCATAGATGTGTCTTAAGAGGCTCATTCTGTACTATTGTAGGGGAGTGTTTCATGAGTGAGAGGGGTCATATTATTATAAAGGGAAATAAAAGGAATGAGAAAAAGAAAAGGAGAAATGGAAAAAGAAAAAGGGAAAGTAAAAGAAAAAGGGAAAAGGGAAAAGAAAAAAGGGAAGGGAGGGAAAAACAAAAGAAAAATGCAAAAGAAAAAAGAAAAAGCAAAGGCCGGCTAAAGAGAAAAGAAAAAAAGACAGATACAACGGCCTTGTGTTGCCATTGACTGAGCTGCCCAAGGATGAACTTATCTTAGCTCAGTTAATTACATGGGAGTAAATAGACAGACCCACACGCCTAACATTACAGCATACGGAAGGTACCACGCGTGACTGATAGCATGATGACAAGTCGTGCTGGGATGTGGGATGCACACACAGCATGACATGGCTACACCGAGTGGCGATTTGACAACAGGTGGAGATCGATGGCAAATGTTGTAACTTTAGGGTACCTACAAAAATCATGATTTGGCGGTTTGACAATGTCTGCTTACTACCATTGTCAAGCGACTGTCTTGCAGCACATGTACCAGGTCGCGGTGCCGAAAACCCTGAATCAATTGCTCGCAAAGTGGAGATCTGATAGTTGTGGGGGTTTAATTTGAGCCTCCTACCCTATATGTCGACATTGCCATAGATAGTTGCTCTCGGCATTGTTTCGTGTGTGGCCTAGACGGTCGTGTGGGTTTATGAAATCCAAGTCATCCGGTTACCGTGGGTGTGTTAGTTCACCAATATTGGCTACAGTAATTCTTCTATTAATCAATATGTTTTGAATACTAGCCTACTTCATCAGTCAGTCTTGAATACATTAATATGGCAATGTATGGAAGAAAACAAAGGGATCCTGATCATTTGTCTATCTTTAGTAAAGTCTAGATGGATAATGCAAGTTCTTTTTTGAATTATAACAGTGTTTACTTTCGTCCTCTACTCAAATACTAAGATTTCCGAGATGCAGTTACACATCAAACCATCAGAACTAAGCTTGCTCATCTTTTCCCAAAACAAACAAAAGAAAGAGTTTCGATTCATTGAAGGACACGAACAGAAAAGGAATCACAACACCAGCTAGCAGACCAAGGAGGTCCATGAACACCGTTGAAAGCAGGAAAAACTGGTTAAAAACGAGAGCAAGACTAAGCACTAAGATTTCTGATTATGATTTACGACATGCACTTAAACATCAAACCATCATAACTAAGCTTACTCGTCTCTTCCCGGAACGAACAAAAGCAAGCATTTCGATTCATTGAAGGACACGAACAGAAAAGGAATTACAACACTAGCTAGCAGACCAAGGAGGTCCATGAACACCGTTGAAAGCAGGAAAAAGTGGTTTTAAAGGAGAGCAAGACGAAGCATATATCTCACTCGAACATGGAAGCTCTAGAAGACTAGCAGAAATTAAGTTGTTGATTTGAAGTTTGGCGTGTACCCTAGTTCTTTGGCCGTCTTGCAGGTGACATCGCCGGCTTCATGCGGGTTGAGGTCCTCGGTTATGCGGATGAAGGTCACCGGAGAGCAGTAATAGGACGTGTTCTTCTCCGAATGCCCTGCTGGCGTGTAGATGGTGTCCACCACCAGCATCACACCGAAACCGCTCGAGTCATAGAGGTGATTCTCGTATAGGTACTGCAGCTCTTGTTTGGACCAGATCGTCACCCACCTCCTGTACCTGTGCGAGCTGTGCGGCGGCAGGTCGAAGCTAACCGAAGCGCTCGCGTCGAACATCTTGGGTTTGAAATTGGCGATCTCCGTCATGTTTTGGGTGTCGACGAAATGGATCATGTTGATGCTGCCCTTGATCCCGCCGCGGCCGCTGGGGTTGACGGCAGAAAGGACGAAGAGCATTTCTACCGATGCCGCAGGCCCATAGACATACGACGGTGCGACTGCATCGCCAGATGTTGTATTAGCCACTACCCGCCACCAATCTTTCGCCTGGACATAGCCATAGCTACGGAAGGCCATCTCAACAGGGCGGTGGACGACAACGATTACCATGACCACCACGGCAACGGCGAGCACGGTGACCACGATGGCCACCAAAGAGCGCACTGTGGCTAGGAATTGGAATCTTGAGTGCTCGGCATTGCGGCCATCACCCATATTTTTCTGTTGGTTTCTCTAGGTTGTTGGATGCATGGACAAGGGAGGTCATGTCTCGGGAGCACTTGTTATTATACCATCCCTAGTTAAAGTGCTCCTCTATGCCATGCCCATAAATTGCTGTCAACGATTCATTCCTTTCGGTTGTTCAGACCATCAAGATTAATCTTTCATTTATACGCCACCACATAGGAAGGTCATGCATTATAGAATTACTTCACAATTATTTAACAATATTTTTTTATGATTTTCTTGTTAAGTTAAAGTGCAGAGACTAGGGGAGAAAAGGAAAACCATATTCTCTCTTGTTTCCTTGTTGCCCCTTGGAACTCGGGTGACATTAGGGTATGACGTCCGGAAATCGCAAATGAACAATAATAATCTCACCTATTTGAGAAAAGGAACATGGTTAAGCTAAGGAAAATCGTGTGCATACGTGAATACTTCGCCGACGTTTCCCGGGAAGTGAACCAAGTGCGATGTTTTCAGGGCACGGGCGGAGTAAGGACCTTAGACGGTCGCTTTTTTTAGGGCGCCGGTCTTCTACACCGCACATGGACATGGCGATGGGGGACTTAAAAGGCCCGTTCTGTATTAGTGATTATTTGTTGCCTTTGGTTTTGTTGGACGGTCGAAGATCATTCTTTCTGAGACCTCACTTTGGGTAAATATTGTGTGCTGAAATCAAAGTTAAAATGTAGCCTAGCCAGCTACGTCCTACCTCGGTTTCTCGGAAAGAACAAAAGCTCGACCCGTTAGATGGTGCAGAATTATGTCGTTTGGAACTGTCTTGAAGGTGACAAAAGTTCTGTACTTGGTCCTTTATCTTTGCAGCTGAGATCTTAGTAGGCTCTTATCCTCTATATATATTAAACTAAAAGGAAAAGGACAAAAATATACCAAAAGCTGAGGCATACTAACGTGATGAAGATCAAACAATATCGGAATCTCATGATTGCACCCACCTTCTCTATGCGATGTATGTCGATTGGCATCTACCACCGGACAGGGCTGGAGATGCAATGGATAAACATATACTATCGCATAATTTCTTAGGTTTATTTTTTTCTATCCTTCCAATTGCCGATTTTATTCGAAAAACCCGTGGCATTGTGATGTTCTGTATGTTTAGTTGTTATGTTCAAAATTAGCCACTGGCACGGTTGTTTC
Source organism: Avena sativa (assembly GCA_916181665.1). NCBI lineage: Eukaryota > Viridiplantae > Streptophyta > Magnoliopsida > Poales > Poaceae > Avena > Avena sativa. Next base: position 12,644,107 of record OV702300.1, on the reverse strand, counting down.
ATGTGTCCTCCTATCCCGACCACTAGTGGTTATCTTTAGTATGTTAGTACAAACATTGTGATACTGAACTTATTCCACCACTTGCACTGCATAAGTTCCCCTTTGTTTATCCAACAATTTTTAAAGCCCTGCAAAATAATGCTAACTGTCCATAAAATTGTCCAAAAGTTGTGCATGTTTGTAGAATACCTCATCTAGTACACCCTGAACATTATTTACAATTTTTTAGATCTTATGAACAAGATATTGAAGTTTAAAAAATAATCTGATAACAATATCTCGGGAGCAAAAATTCCCTCTCCAGCAGCACATGTATTTTTTTTCCCTTTTTAAAGAACATAGGAGCAGATATTGTCGCAATGGCATAATAAGGAAAACTATTGACCGCATAGTGTGTGCATGCATAATGTCGGCCATTAGTCTGGACAAGGCTGAGTTTAACGGGTATACATATAATTACTTAGATGTATTTCTTTTATATCCTTTTAATTGTGAATTATTTACCAAAACACCTAGACATTGTGATGTTTGGTATGTTGCGAATTAGATTCGAGATAAACTGTTGGCGAAGGTTATTTCATGCATTATTGATCATTTTGGAGCTATCCATGAATTATTAATCGCCTAAACAAATAATCATAACCGACCAAAAAATTATCAAAGGATTGTGTACATTTGTAGAATAAATCATTGAGTACATCTAGAAGTGTACCTTACCTTTCTACACTTATAAACATGATTTTTAACTTTTAAAATAAAGGGATCATTTGATCTTGTTGGGAGCTAGAAATCATTACTGTAATAACAAATGTCTCTTTTCATTTTTGAAAGAACATAGGAGAACATGTCGGCCCAATGATTGAATCTGGAGGAAATTATAGACCTGGTAGTGTGTGCATGAATCATGACGGGCACTAGTCAGACAGTGTTGGAGGCAACAGACAAACACACACTATCAAAATTCTTACTAGGTAAATTTCCTTTCTATTCTTTCGATTGTTGATTATATCCAAAAAAAATCATGATATTGTGATGTTCATTGTTACATCTGACCGTTAAGTCCTAAATAAACCGCAGCCAAGGTTTTTTCGCATGTGTACCTACCTAGCTACCATGTCATTGGTCCTTTATGGGGGCGTATTCTCCTCAACCTCACGGCTGGAGCATGAATCCTGACTCCTCTGCCGACATCTTTTTTTTCATGACTCATTTTCTTTTTTTGATGTATGTATATTGGATTAGATTGCATGTTGTGGCATATTAGTACAACTGGAACAGCTCGAAGAAGAGAAAAGTTGATATAAAGTTGAGAAAGAGAAGCATGAAACCTATACCAATGACAATGCCAGATGTTCCATACTACAACACACATGCGTCCTTGTAGTTGTATATACTCTAAACACCTCGCTAGCCAGCTGCTAGTCATAGCATAGCTAGACAAACTCATAGTTGCCATGGCAAATGGCGGCCCTCCCCTTAACAGATGGAGCAGCCAGCACACTGTTGTTGCGGCTGCCGTGGGAATCCTGGTCGTCATCGCCATCGCGATCGTCGTTATTATCAGTCTGTCCCCGCCACAACTCCAGTTCTCCATCCAAGATGCAGGCCTCAACAAGGGCTGGTATGGGGGGCAGCAGTTCTACAATTTCACCCTCACAGCCAACAACACCAGCCCGCGCATGGAGGTGCGCTACACTACCCTCAACACCGAGATATGGATCAGTCCGACTATGTGGTATTCAGCGGACATGAACATGAGCCGGTTCCATTTCCATCAGGGGTACGTGCAGTCACCGGAGAACGTGACCAATGTCCCCGGGTGGGCCGAGTACTACGAGTCGGATAGCACGACAGAGTCTGCGCAGGACGCCGGAACGGGGCATTGGCCAAACTGCACGGTGGTGGTGATAGCTAAGGTGGTGTTCAAGGTCGGCCTAGCCCGCACACGGCCGTACCATATCAGGGTCTCCTGCTTTCCGGTGAACTTCCTTCATCCCACTCAGACTCCCTACGCCAATTGTACGTACTGATCTCAAATGCATCCATGTCTCCCATGTACCCTATGATTCTTATGTATCCCGTGCTATATTTATCCAGTTAATTTACTCCCTATATTTCAATTTATATATGCCGTGTATGTATATATGAGTTTTATCTGATTCCCTCGTCCCCATTCGAGAACTGAATTGCATCGGCTTCATAGTATCAAATGACATCCACAGCCTATTATAGTGCATCAATTTTGATTTGTACTAAAATTTGAGGAACCGGCTTTGGATCATTATCAAACACCCTTCTGTTTCTCTCCAGCCAAATCCCCCAAACGACCAGGAAAACTAGGGAGCTAAACTTCCCTCTTTCAGCGCCATGGAGTCTTTTCCTCATATCATTCCACCAGGCACACATGGAGCTTGACATTGTCGGAGCAGCATGAGGCAGGTCGGCCTAGAGCGTGACTGAATTCATAATAATGTTAACGACCGTGCAACCCATAAACAGATGTTGCTTATTTTCATTTGTTGAGATGCAACATATGAATGTGTCATTATGTGGAAGTCCTCTTTTGGTCCATCATCAGCATTGTGTGGTGGAAATGGAATGTACAGGGTAGTTAGATTGTGACATGGTAAGCGAAGTTCCGTCATCAGCATTGTGTAGAATGTACAGGGTTGTTAGACAGCGACATGGCAAGCGAAGTTCAATCATCAACACTGTGTGGCATGCGGGAGCTCAAAAAAATCGTTGAGGCAAAACGAGTCCAATGGAAGTCCAACCGCAACTGGTGACGTGGTATGCGCCTTACCAGGCTCATGGTGTAGCCTGGTTTCCATGGGTCCGACAAAAATGATGGTGTCTGAATTGTAGTGGATGGTCCGATCAGAAACACATTTTTTAAACTAATTGCAAAATGTTTATAGACATGAGTGCAAACGAGCAATAATAATCTCACCTATTTGAAAATAGGAACATGGTTAAGCTAAGGAAAATCTTGTGCATACGATGAACACTTCGCCGACGTTTCCTAGGAGGTGAACCATGTGTGATGTTTTCATTGCACAAGAGGACTTGCTCCTGTAGACGGTCGCTTTTTTAGGGCATCAGCAATCTTCTGCACCGCACATAGTAGTGACCTTCCATGTGAGACGGGGACTTAAAGATTTACTAGTGATTTTTTGTTGCCTTTGCTTTTGTTGGAGGGTCGAAGATCATTATTTCTGATACCTCACTTTAGGTAAAGATTGTGTGCTGAAATCGAAGTTAAAATGTAGTCTAGACAGCTACATCCTACCTCGGTTTCTCGGAAAGAACAAAAGCTCGACCCGTGTTAGATGGTGCAAAATTATGTCGTTTGGAACTGTCTTGAAGGTTACAAAAGTTCTCTACTTGGTCCTTTATTTATGTTTGCTGCTGAGGTCTTAGTAGGCTCGTATCCTCCCCCCCCCCCCCCCCCTCCCCCCTCTCTCTATATATATCTAAGAAGATCAAATAATATCTAAGAAGATCAAATAATATTGGAATCGCATGATTGCACCCACCTTCTTATGCGATGTATGTCGATTGGCATCTGCCGGACAGGTCTGGACATGCAATGAACAAACATGTACTCTCTCATAATTTCTTAGGTGTATTTTTTCTATCCTTCCAATTGCGGGTTTTACTCGAAAAAACTGTGGCATTGTGACATTCTGTATCTTTAGCTGTTGTGTTCAAAATTAGCCACTGAGACGGTTGTTTCATATGTCCTCCTATCCCCACCACTACTGATTATCTTTAGTTTGTTAGTACAAACATTGTGATACTTGATCTTTAGTTTCTTACCTTTGAAATTTATCAAAGAATTATTAACAGCCTAATAAAATAATCCTAACGGTCCATAATTTTTTTTAGTGCTACTCCACTGGCAGTCCAGTCCCGGACCACAAACTCAGACTCCATGCAAAGGCCCTATCAGTGCTACTCCCTCCGTTTACTAATGTATATATATGCTATCTTTTAAAAAAAAACACATGCATGTAGATAATTTTGGAGTGTATCTAGTCCTTTTTAAATAGCGTGTCCCTCTGGTGGTCTCCACCTTATCTGATTAGCCACACCGTGCGCCATGGGTTGAGGCTTTCGATAGATGCTTGCTGCAGGACTGCACTGATTTCGACGCCCAATAACTTGCCTGCAGGACTACAGCCTCAGCTGACAGTTGCTGTCCCTCTGAATCCAGCTTGTTTCTCCCAATCCACCGGTGGATAATATTCTTGTAGACTAGACAAAGGGATCCTTTGTTGCCTCTGCTTTTGTTGGCCGTCACAGATCATTCTTTCTGAAAAAGAAAAAAAATTCCATGCCACCTCACTTTAGGTAAAGGTTGTGTCTTGAAATAGAAAATTAGAATTCCTGCCTCTATGTTTCTCGGGAAGAACTAAAGCCCGATCCCTTGGATGGTCCAGCATTTCTGTCGATTGGAGCTTTCTTGAATGTGACAGAAATTCAAGATCTGTAATTGCTGCTTTAGTTCTCTTTACGTACAGCTTACGTCAAGGGAACGATTCGTGGTCTTACTGGACTAGTATCCTTCATTAAACTAAACAAAAAGAAAAAGGACAGAAATATACCAAAAGCTGAGCGTGATGAAGAGCAAACCATGTCCGTATCGCATGATTGCACCCACCCTCACTTTGCGATCTATGTCGATTGGCATCAGCCCACTCAGATCTCAGAAAAACATCAGCCCAGTCATGACTCATTGGTAAATCGAGTTTGGGATGTCAGAGAGCGAAAATAGGAATCTTGGCAAGGGTACTCTGGAAGGTAAATTTGAGGCAGGACCAGAAATCATATCTATAAGTTTCGGAAAAAATAAGATAAATAAGACTCGTGGAAAACTTAAAATAAATAAGACTTCCATATGTGGCCTATTGATCAGAAGAAGACATACCAGTACTACTCACGGTGGTTGGATTTAGAGGCGTCAGTCGCGTGTCACCGCTTGAAGTGATGTTCCTGTGATGATCTTTCTTCAAAGTCGCCAAGAACCCATACATGTCCTCTTTCCCCTTCTTCTTGTGCAGATCTTTGAGTTGTCCCAGGAGCTCATCTTCTCGCTGTTGTTGCAACTTGTAGAAAATTTAAGCTGTGGATGTTGGGGTCGCTGATACAAGACATGAAAAAAACTATGTAGTGTGTGTAGATTATATCAGCAGAATATAGTCCAAAAGAAGGTGCAGTGGTGGTCAGTAGAATTCAGTGATGATTGTGATCATAGATACTATAGCAGCTCAAAAATTACTTGTACTATTAGGATACTTGCCTTAGAGCTACCGACTAGAGCCTACAAAGAGTAAATTCCCAAAGATAATGGGGCCTCTGTTTCCCTGTGCTAAATAAAAGTTCACTCGTCATGAAAGAAAACAAAACACCGACTAGATTAAGAAGCTCGTTTGTAGCACACATATGCCATACCTTGTATCCTACTGAAGCAGGTTCCTAAGGATAATTTGGTTCCTAAGCGCGTGCACTAGTGAGTATACTGAGCACACCGAAATTAAAGGAAAATTCCAAAAGAAATTTTGGACTGTTTGAGCACATGCCCTGGACTGTTTGAGCATTCCACCAAATTAAAAGAAATTTCCAAAAGATGCTCCCGTGTCCCTACCCCACCTTTGGCAAAGAAAAAAACACTTCCTCTGATCATTATTAAGTTCCATTGATTTACTACAACTTTATAGTAAATCAGCGGCAGTTATTATAAATCGGAGGAAATATGTTAAACAAAAAAGGAACAAAGAAAATAAAAGAATTTCCTCCGAGTTGTAAAATAAATTGTTGCAGTGCATCCAGATTACTAATTTCCCTAAAAAATGAAGTGTGAACTGAAAGCAAGGTCGAGCTAGAGATATGATCGTTGGCCTGTGGGGACCCCCACTGATTTAAGCCTTTAAAAAGAAAAGACAAAGTTACTTACATACTGATGCTCTATCTCTATCGGTGCTTTAAATTTCTCTTAGTGCCATTGCTGTGATTGCGATTCGCGATGCCTTACTTATATATAAGTGCAGTGCCCAATTCATTCCATTCAAGCTAGCTAGGCAATTGAGTTATTAGAGCTGGTTGTCTAGCTAGTAGCGTGGCGTGGGTACGAAGATGGGAGGCTTAGACTATTTCTGCAACAGCACAGTGTTCCCCTACGTGTATAACCTGACTTCCTCCTATGCTGACCAGAATAATGAGGCCACCACAGTGGCCACCTCTGTCATCATGTTCATCCTTGCCGCACTCTTCTTCAACCTCAACCTATTCAGTCGCATCTCCGACGTTAGCGCCATTCTCAACCCCAGTGTCCGCCTCTTCCTCTCCACCTCACTATCCCTCTTCCTCCCCGTCATGTCCTACCTCTTCTCCGAGGCCAAGAACAAGAAAGAAGGTGCCCCCATATACAGCCAGCAGCTTGTTGAAGATCTGTCGCTGCGGGCCAGGACGATCCTCATGTGGATGCTTCTTGTGGAGCTCCTCCGCAAGAAGGTGGAGGCGATCCTGGTCAGCATGGGTATGGAGTGGTATTCGTCTGGCACCATCGAGCGCTTTGCACGCATCATTTGGCTGGGCTACCTCGTCTTCAACAACGTCAAGGGCACCGGCAAGAAGGCCATCTACGGCACCTTATGGGTCCTTGCTGCCGCAAAGTTCTTGCAGAGGGTTGTCATCACCGAGCTGCTGAAGCGGTCCTTCGCCTACGGCAAGAACGCCCAGCTGCTCAACTCCTACATGGCCCAGGTCATAGTACTGCAACCAACCCAAGGGCAAGAGCAGCAGAGCGTGGGTGGATCACAACTGCTCGACGCATGCAAGTACGCCGTGATGGGAGAAGACAGCTTGGAGAGGGAAGCTGGTCCGCATGGCTACCAAGTCAATGCCGACCACAGCAGTGGTTCCTCGACAATTGTCACGGTTGGTGATATCTGGGCGTCCGATAGTCTCCTCCTCAAGGAAAACCACAGGCTCAGAAGACTATGCCTCTCTTTTGCTCTCTACAAGCTTCTGCGCCGAAGGTTTGAGGATATTCCGATAAGCAATGAGGAGACCCGAAACTGTCAGGACCTCATCTTCAGGGGTCTCTGCAAGGAGGAGGTTCCTATGGCGGATGTTCCCCGCAAAGCGGAGGAGGAGGAGGAGGAGGAGCAAAGCACGGAGGATGCATTGTTCGAAGTCTTCAACGACGAAATCCAATTCATCTCCGAGTACTACCACTCTGTTCTACCGGTCGTCCTCTCTAACCCTTTCTTCTTCCTAGCTAACTACATCTTATTCCCCATCGTAGTCTGGGCCTTCTGCCTCTTGACTTTTGTTGCTTGTGGCAATGGGAACGTGTCATACGCCTACCATAGCATCACCAAGGACAACTACATCATAGATACTGGCGCAGCAACGCTTGCCAAATGCCTCCTCAAGAGCATCATCCGTTTACCTGTGGTGTTGTTCGCTACCATTGACCTAAGCACCACCACTCTGCTCTTTCTTGCCTTCATCTACGAGCAAGTTTGGGAGCTCCTCGTCTTCATCCTCTCCAACTGGCTCACCGTGTCGCTGATATGCGAGTACGCCACCAAGCCCCACTGGCGTGAGAGCCAGCTATTAAGCGGGCTGATGCGCTGCATCCAGTGGGTGCGAAGCAAGCTAGGTCATCCTAAACTCAGATTCGAGCAGTTCTCTGTTCTGAGGTTTTGCCCGCTATCATCCCTCTTATCCTTCACAATGCCTACCAAGGCAGTGTCAAAGGAAGTAAAGAAGTGCATAGTGGATTGCATGGTAGCTCACATGGAGATTGATGGCCCTCGTAATACCTCCAGTTGGTCCAAGCTACAGTTGGACAAGCACAAGCCATACCGCCCCTTACTCTCGCAGGTGTGCGAGAGCAAAAGCATCGCCGAGTTCACCCTCATCTGCCACATTGCCACCAGCCTCCTGGAGGTGAAGTACCAACACAAGGAGTTGAAAGAGATGATGGAGCCTCATCGGAAGGTGGCGACGACGTTGTCTAAGTACTGTGCCTACTTGGTGGCCTGTTCACCAGAGCTGCTCCCTGAAGACAAGAATGGAACTGAGCGCACTTGCAAGAACATGAAGAAGGAGTTCAAGGAGAAGCTTGGAAGATTTTGGTGGTACCACCTATGGCTCCAGAGAACCGGATATAAGGGGCTAACAAAAACGGGGAAAAGGCAGCAGGAGGCAGTGACGGTGGTGCAGAAGGGGGCCAAGTTGGGGACGGACCTCATGGACAAAGCAGCGGAGGATAATGAGCATGTGTGGGAGCTGATGGCTGACCTGTGGACAGAGGTAATGGTGTACATTGCACCATCCGGCAACGAGCTGCATGTCAAGGCCCACAAGGAGGCCCTCGCAAAAGGTGGCGGGTTCATCACCGTGCTATGGGCAATATGCACGCATACCGGCATAAAGAGGCCGGCCCTTGCACCCTGGGAGGCAGCACGTCGGGCGTTTCAAGAACCATAGGCTCCCATATTTAACGTTAGTGTGGCATGCTTTGTATGAAGTTCTACCTTTTATTATCTTCTAAATTCGTGCAATTATTTGTGGTAGATTTCCATTTTAAGGGGTTGTTTTTCCCCTTAGTTCCCATAGACATTTTTTTGTTGTTCTGCCCTACTTCGAGTTGAGTTTACCTTTTAAGAGTAATAACAGAAGTAATCGTACCTTCTCGGTTTCTTTATTGAGACAAATACCTTCTCGTTTTCCATAAGCATTTATCTACCGGTAAGTTTTCTACACATAGAACTTGTCCGGAGAAAAGAATTGTTGACAACCTGAAACTACTCAAACTAAATGCCAGTCTGGTCTAGAAAAAAAACTCATGGTAGAATTGCTTCATCAATATAATTGAAGTAAAGAACTTATTCTTACCTGACAGCGCTTCTAAAAAATCTGCAGGAAGAATTGCTGCAGAAGATTGCTAATGCTGAAAAAATCTTCCTCAAAAAGGAGCCCCCTTCCTGAAATTAGATATATGTTGGCTGTAAAAAAAGAAGAAGTGGTAAACCGCAAGATATTTTATTTCCATATTCACGACTCTTTCTGTTACGTGCAACTCTGAGAAGACAAGAAGGAGGTCACTCTCTCGCGGAACCGTGCGTGGGAGCATGGGTATTGGAAACATGGACCAGGGCCTATTTTGCTGTCCAATATATGCTGGCTATAATAGAACAGTATTATTGATCTAAAAGAAGTAGTACGGTATTAAAACTTGAGCATCCTTCTTGTCTATATATACTCTTGATTCTTTCTGTTACCTGGAAAACGCCGCGTGTCCATTCGCTGAAAAGACAAGAAGGAAGCCCCTAAAGATCGCAGAACGAACGGGGATTGTGTGTGTGCACAACAGGCGCAATCTTGCTGGTGGCTTTGGCAATATGCTTGGGTGTACCAAGACTACCATAAAAATTAAGAGAGATGGCACCATATCTGAAAAGGCCGAGCCAGTGCTAGAAAGACAGAGGCTGCGGAGGTGTCTGCACTTGAAGCCTAGTTCAGTTAAAAGTTCCATCAAGCAATAAATCTGCTACTGTCGAATATCGATCGCGCCTTGGTATTGTATGTGTGTGGCTTGCGACTGAATGTCCCATGGTCAAGACAATTTCATAGATTGCATCTGATGGATGCATACAGCGAATCTGGGTCTCGGCAAACGCCTCCCACGCCTCCTATGAGCTGAGGGAGACACTAATAATAAAGGATAGGTCTTCAATCATCAGATGACGAAAATTGATGAACCAAGTGTGGAATTTGTAAAATCCTCCGTACCTATCGCCCACTGCAACATGGTGTTGACTGCAGATATCGTAATAGAACAAAGACTGGGCCTATTTTGCTGTCCATTAATATATGCTGGCGCGTAATAGAACAAAGTAGATCGTTTTTCTCTATACTCTTGATTCTTTATGTTACCTGCAAAACTGAATTTCCATTCTGTTCAAAGACAAGAAGGAAGGCATGAGAGATGGCAGAACCTGGGTGGGACATGCATAATTGGCAACAGGTATTGTGTATGCGTGTACAGCAGGCACTCGGTCTTAGCTGGTGGTTTTGGCGATAAGCTTGGGTGTACCACAAAAATTAAGAGAGATGGCAGCATACATGAAAAGGCCGAGCCAGTGCTAGAATTAGAAATACTAGGTATGGTGTGAGTGCGGCTTGCTGCTGGAGGTGTCTGCAGCTGAATCCAAGTTCAGTCAAAAGTTCCATCAAACAACAAATCTGAATGTTCCCAACAGTTATCACTATGAGCTGAGGAAGCCACTAATAAATACTAGGCCTTCAATCATCAGATCAAGAAAATTGCTGAACCAGGTGTGGAATTTGTAAAATCCTCCGTACCTATATATCAGCATGGTGTTGACGACTGCAGAGATAGGGAGGCGAAGTCGCCGGCGAACTCACATCCGTCAGCACTGCATCTGGCCATGAGACACGAATCACTCTTTCTCCAGCAGCAGCACTACTCAATCAACAAAGGAAACATGCCGGCTTGATCCTGGGAAAATGACCCCAGGGTCACCGGGCAACCGGTGGGTGCATCCGCCCATGACCCCAGCGCCAACCTCCGGTGGGTGCCGCCGCCCAAAGAGGAGGGGACAGGCAATATGGGCTGGGCCTTATCCCGACCAAGCCTAGGTACTCGTTGCCTGACTAGTCACAAAGAAACCTGGCCCGCGTCAAATAAGCTAATCTCGCCTGGGCTTCACCTTTTTTTCTCAATAGTTTTTTGGTTGGTCAGCCATATCTCGGTCTGCACACGCTGGTTCCTGCTGTAATTTGGAGCATTATGCGATTTTTTTTTTTGGGTATATGTATACACACTAGTTAGTGTGCATGTGCACGCACGTGTTGATTAAATTAATCTCCATGTATCAACTAATGCAAAAGTACTATTATTAGGTATATTAAATTTTTCTCTCACTCGATTCTAATCTAAAGCTAATATTATTCTTTTCACACCATAGCCAATGCTTACAGTGCCTTACATGTCACACTACAAAAATAACCTCCAATACCCGGCCGATTTTTTAGGTGACGTAAATAAAAAGAACCAGTAAAAAATGGTTATGTGGCGGATGGGCTTTCGGAGCACCAGTTTGTCGCGGCGATCACTTATACGCCATGGCACACACGATACCGGCGAATTTTGATACCGTGATAGCTGATAGGTGGCATGCAAGAGCCACACTATACCATAACGCGCTTGCGTAACGGTGGCATTACTACTTGTGCCGCACAATTAAAGCGCTGAGTGAATTTGTCACAACGCTGGAGAGTGGTCAAAAACATCCAGCTAGCGGGTTAAGATTCGCTAACTAGCATGGCCCACAAGATGCACCGACTTTATCTCGCGCTCCCTCCCAAATCCCTCTCCATGGATATGCATCATGGTGTTGCAGTGAAGACCGTAGCGGCGACCGGTGGTGATGGATCTAATGACATGTTATGTAAGTTAATTATGTGTAGTACACTATAGTCATTGACATGACATTCACAGAACACCGTTCCGTAAATATCACATCCCTTAGAATGGTACAACAAAAACATTGCGGGTCTAGATTACAAACATACACACTTAATTACTATTACAGTACCAAAAGTTTAGTACTTCGAGTGATTGAAACTTACAAACCAAACTTAAATAGTTTTCAGCAGAAGTTTAAAGTTTTAAACTCGTACCCCGAATTGAGCTCAACAACTTATTATATAAAGTCTATGCTGCTCGGCTCAATTGGTTTACTCATTATTAAGGCAACTACTCGGACTCGTTACCCTCCATTTCATAGCGTATCTCATAGTCCACCCCTTCCACTCCCCCGAACAGATCTGGTTCCTCGTAGATATCTTCTTGTCCTTCTGTTGCGTACATCGGAGTGTCTTCTCGCTCCTCGAAGTCTAAGCAGAGATCCAAGGAAAGAGTGAGTAACAACGTTATCCAGCAAGTCATTATATGCAAGGTGGAAAGTTTGATGCACTATCTACAACCTCGGACTATCAGTCCTTGGCACTATGCAGTTTTTTATAAACATTTCTTCAAAGATTGATTTTATTATTAAAAACTATACCCATCAGCCTTCACAGGTTAACCAGAACTTTATGGAGTTCCTTCCCTGCCGCGTTCGCGGTTCCTTCCAGGAACAGGGAGTAACAAGTTACAGTTCTTACACTCTACAGAGGTACGTTGCTTTATCCATAAAAGATCAACTACTTATTGCACAATCGGGCATACTTTTCCGTCCATAATTCCGTGATGTGGGGCCCAGTAGGTGATCCAAGCCAATCATTGTTCCTCTCCGCGATCCCATATGTCTGCACGATCCTTCGGGCCGAGCTACATCTCCGCTAAGCTCCCTTTCGGGCAAGCTACAACCCTAGTGAGTTTCCGAAGGCTCTATGAGCCGGTTATGCTCCTGGAAAGCTCCATAAAGGTCTGATTATACCTCCGGCAGCCGCTCATAGATAATCTAGACACCAAAATCGTGGAGCCTAAGGATGCCCACCCATATGCTGGATCCACACAAGGAATCATAGCGACCCGTTAAGGTCGTCTTGACTACATATGAAAGGAAGGAGATCCAACTGACTTCTTCGTCCCATTCCAAATCTCATGGTTAACGCGTAATATACGATACTAGAATCACTAATGTGATGGGTTATTAATTCCTAGGTGATGACTCTCATTGCAATTGGAAACCTAAGTTCCATTGCCCACCTTATCATTGTTGATGTAGCGGTCGCGACGGCCCCATCCACCACAATTTTCATTCCTCTACGACGAGGAACCACCTCCTCTTCGCTACCATCGACTTCACCGTCCACTCGCCGGCGACTCGCCAGAACTTCGATTTCATAGGAGACGGAGTCGATATGATGCTCAACAGCCTCTGCTTCCAAGTGGGCCAGATCGGCACCCTTCGCCTCTCTGAACAGGTGGTGCCTCCGGCAATCGCACCTGCCTTGTGGGTGCCGCCAATCGGTGTCTTAGACGAACCTTCGCTGACGTACTACTCGGATGATAGTAGCAGCTGCAAATCTGATTTGTGCAACCCTCCTACGGAGGAAGGAACCTACGGTTCCGAATCTGAGAGTTGTGGGAGTAACAATCTCCCCACTGCTATATGTGCGCGGTCGTCGTTGATGCTCACGTCGACAACGATGCCAATCCACTGACACCCTCCATCGCTGCGAATGGAATCGATCCGCAAGCGCCTAACGCCGCGGATGGGACACAACCTCCCAACAACAACGCCAATGGTGCACCTCCGCCAAATCCCAACGGGAACAGGCCACCTGAAGCCGCCAACGATGGCGATCACGCTCGCCAGCAGATCCATCTCAATGATGCCCAATGGGAAAGAGTTCGGGAGGCCATGCGAGGTACAAACCCTCTGCCGATCGACGCTTCTCGCGATATGTTAATGGGGTAGTACTGGCTCCTTATAAAGGAGCATAATCGGCAAGTCGAGCAGAATAAGGAGCTCGAGCAGCGCTGATGAGCAGCTGATGAGTCAAGTGCTCGATGAGCCGCGCTCTCCTCCATCCGCGAATCCTCTTCGAAAGAAAAATGACGACAACGTCGCCTACAAGAGCTGCTCCCGACTGTAGCACATGGATCCCAACGCCATATGAGATATTTGCCGTGTGCATCCCCTTTATCGTGTCTAATCCACCTATCCTAGGGTAAAAGATGTCATTTGCCGTGTGCCCCAACATACTGTTGACGACAAATTGATGTAATTGTAGGGGTTCGTAGCATGGAAAACAAAAATTTTCTATCGCATACAAACAAACAAGCCAAGATCTATCTACTAGATTGTAGCAACGAGTCGATGGAATAACTCACCCTCGAAGATTCCAAAGTGTTTAACGAGAGCAGATTCTCGTGGGTGATGTAGTCGTACTCTTTTCGATCTCAAGATCGCGTAGACGATCCTTCCGGCGCCGCGTTCCCGCAGCGCTCCCGCAGTCGGTCACACGTTCGGTACTCGACGAAGACCTTCCTCTCCCTTGTTCCAGCAGGCAGCGGAGGTTGTAGCACTCTCCTCGCGATTCCGGCAGCACAACGGCGTGGTACCGGAGGTAGAGGGGAAATCCCGCAGGGCTTCGCCTTAAGCCGGTGCGAGTATGGTGGAGCTTATGAGAGAGGCTATTAGTGGTCTAGTAATTAGACACACCAATTAGAAGGCTCTAAACCAATTAGAAGGCTCTAAACCGAATAGCTCTAAACCGGGGTCTAGATCTAGGGTTTAGTTTAGAGGATAGGAAACTTGTGTGTCTAGGAGGGGAGCCCTGCCCCTTCTTATATAGGTGGGAGGGCTGGCCGGCCAAGGGGAGGAGTTCCTCCCCAACTCGGCCTAGGGAGGTGCGCCGGCCAAGGGGAGGAATTCCCCTCCAACTCGGCCTCCACCTCTCCTCCTCTTTTCCCACTTCCCAAAACTGCCGTTTGACTTTCAAACTAGCCGTTTGACTTTTCAATTTAGGATTTAAATAAATCCTTTATTTGGGACAGCAAGAATACTTAGTACATGATGCAATCATTCCAATATGTAATGACACATTCATGTACCCTTTCCCTTCCGGAGTGCCGGACATTCCGGGACCTTCTAGAATGTTCCCGATGAAAACACCGGAACCATTCCCCAACTCCGAAATGGAACTTTCCTTATATGAATCTTATTCTCCGGACCATTCCGGATCTCCTCGTGATATCCCGGATCCCATCCGAGACTCCGAACAACATTCGGTCTCTTTCTCATAATACCATAACTACTCAAACAACGTCGAATCCTTAAGTGTGTCTCCCTACGGTTCGTGAATTATGCAGACATGATCGAGACACTTCTCCGAACAATAACCAATAGAGGAATCTGGAAATTCATATGGCTCCCACATATTTCTACGATTACTTTGCGATCGAATGAACCACTTACATACGATACCAATTTCCCTTTGTCTCACGATATGTTACTTATCCGAGGTTATGATCGTCGGTATCTCTGCATACCTAGTTCATCCTCGTTACTGATAAGTACTCTTTTCTCGTTCCCGTGATATGTGATCCCTTGTGACCAAGTCACATGCTTGCAAGCTAATTGGATGACATTTCACCGAGAGGGCCCAGAGAATATCTATCCGTCATGTGGATGGACAAATCCCACTCTTGATCCATGTGTTTCAACCAATACTTTCCGAACACTCAATGCCACCTTTATAGCCACCCTGTTACGGTGTGGTGTTTGATGACATCAAAGCATCCATCCAGTAAAGGTGATATGCATGATCTCATGGTCGAAGGAATTAGGTTACTATGTATCAGAAAGCATATAGCAATTGAACTATTGAAATGACTTGATCTTTATGCTACGCTTGTCTATAGGAGTATGTCCACCATATCATTCTCCTAACGATATGATCTTGTTGTTGATAACATCTCAATGTTCATGACAAAGAAACCACATCATCAATCAACCAACAAGCTAGTGAAGTATAGAGGCTATACTAGGGACTTCAAATTAAGTTTACAAATCACACAAGTATTAATGGTTTCCTTGTTAATACTATTATAGCATGAATGTAAACATTTATCATAAATACAAAGATATATAATAATAACTACATTTATTATTACCTCTAGGGCATATCTCCAACAGTCTCCCACTTGCACTAGAGTCATCTAATCTAGATTACATGGTAATACACCGAACACCCATGGCAGTTTGGTGTTGGTCATGTTTTGCCCTCGGGAGAGGTTTAGTCAACGGATCCGCCACATTCAGATCTGTGTGTACTTTGCAAATCTTTATATCCCCATCCTGGATATGTTCTCGAATAGCGTGAAAACGCAGCTTGATGTGCTTCAGCTTCTTGTGTGACCTTGGTTCTTGCGCATTGGCTATGGCGCCCATGTTATCACAGTAGATAGACATTGGGTCCAGCGCACTAGGAACCACACCCAGCTCTGTAATGAACTCTTTCATCCATATCGCTTCTTGTGAAGCCTCCGAAGCAGCCATGTATTCCGATTCAGTTGAAGATCTCGCCACAACGCTTTGCTTTGCACTCCTCCAGCTAACTGCTGCACCATTCAAAATAAATACGTATCCAGATTGTGATTTAGAATCATCCGGATCGGTGTTCCAACTAGCATCGGTGTAACCATTAACAACGAGCTGTTCATCACCTCCATAAGAAAGAACCATATCCTTAGTTCTTCTCAAGTACTTAAGGATGTTTTTGACCGCTGTCCAATGATCCACTCCTGGATCACTTTGATATCTGCTAGTTAGACTAACAGCATATGCGATGTCGGGTCTAGTACATAGCATGGCATACATTAGAGATCCTATGGCTGAGGCATAGGGAGTCTTACTCATCCTTTCTCTATCTTCTGCCGATGTCGGACTTTGAGTTTTACTCAAGGTCGTATTGGGCAACATGGGCAAGAACCCTTTCTTGCTATCTTCTATTCCAAACCTCTTTAGAACTTTGTCCAAATATGTACTTTGTGACAATGATATTTGGCGTTTCGATCTATCTCTATAAATCTTTATGCCTAATATGTAAGCTGCTTCGCCAAGATCCTTCATTGAAAAACTATTATTCAAATACTCTTTGACACTATTAAGAAGGTCTACATCATTCCCAATCAACAATATGTCATCCACATACAGTATTAAGAATGCTACAGAGCTCCCACTCACTTTCTTGTAAATACAAGCTTCTCCATAAGTTTGTATAAAACCAAAACTTTTGATTACCTTATCAAAACGTTGATTCCAACTTCGGGATGCTTGCTTCAATCCATAGATGGACCGTTGAAGCTTGCATACCTTGTTAGCATCTTTAGGATCGACAAAACCCTTGGGTTGCATCATATACAACTCTTCATCAATGTCTCCATTGAGGAATGCTGTTTTGACATCCATCTGCCATATCTCATAATCATAATATGCAGCGATTGCTAACATAATCCTCACAGACTTTAGCTTCGCTACCGGTGAGAAAGTCTCATCGTAGTCAACTCCTTGAATTTGTCGAAACCCTTTTGCGACAAGTCGAGCTTTATAGACAGTAACATTACCATCAGCATCTGTTTTCTTCTTGAAAATCCATTTGTTCTCGACAGCCTTCCGGCCATCCGGTAAGTCCACCAAAGTCCATACTTGGTTTTCGTACATGGATCCAATCTCGGATTTCATGGCTTCTTGCCATTTATTGGAATCTGGGCTCATCATCGCTTCCTCATATGTCTCGGGGTCATCGGTGCTGTCCACCAACATGACATTCATAACGGAATCATACCAATCTGGAGTGGTATGAGTTCTCGTTGACCTTCGAGGCTCTGTAGTAACTTCAACCGAAGTTTCATGATCACCATCATTAGCTTCCTCTCTTATTGGTGCAGGCACCACAGGAACTTCTTCCGGTGCTGCGCTACTCGCAATTTCGAGAGAAGGTTCGACAACCTCGTCGAGTTCTACTTTCCTTCCAGTCACTTCTTTCGAGAGAAATTCCTTCTCTAGAAAGGATCCATTCTTGGCAACGAAGATTTTGCCTTCGGATCTATGATAGAAGGTATACCCAATAGTTTCCTTCGGGTATCCTATGAAGACGCATTTTTCCGCTTTGGGTTCAAGCTTGTCCGGCTGTAACTTCTTTACATAGGCTTCGCATCCCCAAACTTTAAGGAACGACAATTTAGGTTTCTTCCCAAACCATAATTCATACGGTGTCGTTTCAACGGATTTAGACGGTGCCCTATTTAAAGTGAATGCGGCTGTTTCTAATGCATAACCCCAAAATGTTAGCGGTAAATCTGTAAGTGACATCATAGAACGAACCATATCTAAGAGGGTTCGATTACGACGTTCAGACACACCATTACGCTGTGGTGTTCCCGGCGGTGTCAATTGTGAAAGTATTCCGCATTTCTTCAAATGCTCGCCAAACTCGTAACTTAGATATTCACCTCCACGATCAGAACGCAGAAATTTAATCTTCTTGTTACGTTGATTCTCTACCTCACTTTGAAACTCCTTAAACTTCTCGAAAGTTTCGGACTTATGTTTCATGAAATAGATATACCCATATCTACTCAAATCATCCGTGAAGGTAAGAACATAACGATAACCACCGCGCGATGCTACACTCATTGGACCACACACATCGGTATGTATGATTTCCAGTAAGTCCGTAGCTCGCTCCATTATACCAGAAAATGGAGTCTTAGTCATTTTACCCATCAGACATGCTTCGCATCTTTCAAGTGATTCAAAATCAAGTGATTCAAGAAGTCCATCGGAATGGAGTTTCTTCATACGTTTCACTCCAATGTGACCAAGACGACAGTGCCACACATAGGTCGAATTATCGCTTGTGTTCAAACGTTTAGCTTCAATGTTATTAAGATGTGTATTTCTACTATCGAGATTCAATAAGAATAGACCATCTATCAAAGGTGCATGTGCGTAAAACATATTACTCATATAAATCGAACAACCATTATTCTCGGATTTAAACAAGTAACCGTCTCGCAATAAACAAGATCCTGATATAATGTTCATGCTCAACGCAGGCACTAAATAACAATTATTTAAGTATAAAACTAATCCCGATGGTAGATGAAGAGGTAGCGTGCCGACCGCGATCACATCAACCTTTGATCCGTTTCCCACGCGCATCGTCACCTCGTTCTTCGCTAGCTTCCGTTTATTCTGCAGCACCTGTTTCGAGTTACAAATATGAGCAACCGAACCAGTATCAAATACCCAGGCACTACTACGAATACTAGTGAAATACACATCAATAACATGTATATCAGATATACCTTTCTTGTTGATGTTGCCGTTCTTCAAATCCGCCAAGTACTTTGGGCAATTCCGCTTCCAGTGACCTTCTCCCTTGCAGTAAAAGCACTCAGTATCAGGCTTGGGTCCAGCCTTGGTCTTCTTCGTCGGCATGGCAACTTTCTTACCACCCTTCTTGAAGTGTCCCTTCTGCTTAGACTTGCCTTTCTTGAATTTGGTGGTCTTATTGACCATCAACACTTGGTGCTCTTTCTTGATCTCCACTTCTGCAGACTTTAACATAGCAAATAGTTCTGGCAACTCTTTGTTCATGTTCTGCATGTTGTAGTTCATCACAAAGTTCTTGTAACTTGGTGGTAGTGATTGGAGGATGCGGTAAACCCCCAAAGTATTAGGAATCACTATACCCAAGCTTTGGAGTTTATTTGCGTGCCCAGACATCTTAAGCACATGCTCACTGACAGAGCTGCCCTCTTCCATCTTGCAGTTAAAGAACTTTTCAGAAGCCTCATAGCTTTCAATTGCCGCATGAGTCTCAAAAATTAATTTGAGATCCTCGACAATATCATATGGGTCTGACTCTTCAAACCTTTTCTGAAGCTCCGATTCCAAACCATACAAGATAGCACACTGAACTATGGAGTACTGATTCTTCCGAGCAAGGTAAACATTCTTTACTTCATCGGGAGCATCAGCTGCAGGTGGGTCACCCAGCGGTGCATCCAGCACATAGGTCAAATTACCAGCTGTGAGGACAATCCTCAAATTGCGGAACCAATCCGCGAAGTTGCTTCCATTGTTTTTCAACTTTTCTTTCTCTAGGAACGCATTAAAATTGATGGTAGGGGCTGCCATTGATCTACAACATATTTGCAATAGTTTAGACTAAGTTTATGACAAATTGAGTTCAAATTAATTAATGAAATTAAACTAGGTGAACTCCCACTCAAAACAACATCCCTCACATTGTTTTAGTGATCACATGAACCAAATCCACTACATCAACACCGATCATCACGAGAGCTGATATAGTTTTAATGGCGAACAATCATCATGTTCATCATATCTACTATATGATTCATGCTTTGCCTTTCGGCGATCCGTGTTCCTGAGGCCATGTCTGTACATGCTAGGCTCGTCAAGATCAAACCTTAGCTACCGCATAAGCAAATCTGGCTTGCTTACGTTGTATTCACCCGCGGAATCAAAGACACCCGATCATCACGTGGTGCTTCGAAGCAGCAAGCTTTGGCAACGGTGCATACTAAGGGTGAACACTTTAGAACTTGAAATTTATGTGCATGAGGGATCATCTTATAATGCTACCGTCGTCTACTAAGCAATACAAGATGCATAAAGGATTAACATCACATGCAATTCATAATATGTGATATGATATGGCCTTTCTTCTTTGTGCTTCCGATCTCCATCTTCAAGCACGAACATGATCTCCATCATCACCGGCATAGCATCAAGGTCAATGACGCTTCTTCATGGTTGTCGTCCGCCAGCTTCAACTATTACAACTATTTTGAATAGACACGCAGGTCTTAACAGAAATTAAAGACAACCATATGGCTCCTGCCGGTTGCCAACTTACAATAAGGAACATTGCATACATCAAATATAATCACAATCATGGCCATATCACATCACTGCACACCCCTGCAAAACAAAGTTTGACGCTTCTACTTTCTTTGCATATTTTACGTGGTTTGGGGCTTTCCATAAGTGTCGTTCTAACTTACGAACAAGAACCACAACATTGATACTAGCATTGTTGATCACCCGTTGTAAATTGGATCTTTACTATGCTAGGAGAAACAGGCACCCGCAAAGCCACTTATGCAAAACGAGTTGCATGTCAAGCGTGGAGCAAGTCTCATGAACGATGTCATGTAAGGTTAGCCCGGGCCGCTTCATCCCAACATACCGCAAGATGCAAAGTACACAAAAAGCAATCTACAATAAAAGCATCAACGCCCACAATGACCATTGTGTTCTACTCGTGCAACAGATCTACATATAGACACGGCTCTGATACCACTGTAGGGGTTCGTAGCATGGAAAACAAAAATTTTCTATCGCATACAAACAAACAAGCCAAGATCTATCTACTAGATTGTAGCAACGAGTCGATGGAATAACTCACCCTCAAAGATTCCAAAGTGTTTAACGAGAGCAGATTCTCGTGGGTGATGTAGTCGTACTCTTTCCGATCTCAAGATCGCGTAGACGATCCTTCCGGCGCCGCGTTCCCGCAGCGCTCCCGCAGTCGGTCACACGTTCGGTACTCGACGAAGACCTTCCTCTCCCTTGTTCCAGCAGGCAGCGGAGGTTGTAGCACTCTCCTCGCGATTCCGGCAGCACAACGGCGTGGTACCAGAGGTAGAGGGGAAATCCCGCAGGGCTTCGCCTTAAGCCGGTGCGAGTATGGTGGAGCTTATGAGAGAGGCTATTAGTGGTCTAGTAATTAGACACACCAATTAGAAGGCTCTAAACCAATTAGAAGGCTCTAAACCGAATAGCTCTAAACCGGGGTCTAGATCTAGGGTTTAGTTTAGAGGATAGGAAACTTGTGTGTCTAGGAGGGGAGCCCTGCCCCTCCTTATATAGGTGGGAGGGCTGGCCGGCCAAGGGGAGGAGTTCCTCCCCAACTCGGCCTAGGGAGGTGCGCCGGCCAAGGGGAGGAATTCCCCTCCAACTCGGCCTCCACCTCTCCTCCTCTTTTCCCACTTCCCAAAACTGCCGTTTGACTTTCAAACTAGCCGTTTGACTTTTCAATTTAGGATTTAAATAAATCCTTTATTTGGGACAGCAAGAATACTTAGTACATGATGCAATCATTCCAATATGTAATGACACATTCATGTACCCTTTCCCTTCCGGAGTGCCGGACATTCCGGGACCTTCTAGAATGTTCCCGATGAAAACACCGGAACCATTCCCCAACTCCGAAATGGAACTTTCCTTATATGAATCTTATTCTCCGGACCATTCCGGATCTCCTCGTGATATCCCGGATCCCATCCGAGACTCCGAACAACATTCGGTCTCTTTCTCATAATACCATAACTACTCAAACAACGTCGAATCCTTAAGTGTGTCTCCCTACGGTTCGTGAATTATGCAGACATGATCGAGACACTTCTCCGAACAATAACCAATAGAGGAATCTGGAAATTCATATGGCTCCCACATATTTCTACGATTACTTTGCGATCGAATGAACCACTTACATACGATACCAATTTCCCTTTGTCTCACGATATGTTACTTATCCGAGGTTATGATCGTCGGTATCTCTGCATACCTAGTTCATCCTCGTTACTGATAAGTACTCTTTTCTCGTTCCCGTGATATGTGATCCCTTGTGACCAAGTCACATGCTTGCAAGCTAATTGGATGACATTTCACCGAGAGGGCCCAGAGAATATCTATCCGTCATGTGGATGGACAAATCCCACTCTTGATCCATGTGTTTCAACCAATACTTTCCGAACACTCAATGCCACCTTTATAGCCACCCTGTTACGGTGTGGTGTTTGATGACATCAAAGCATCCATCCAGTAAAGGTGATATGCATGATCTCATGGTCGAAGGAATTAGGTTACTATGTATCAGAAAGCATATAGCAATTGAACTATTGAAATGACTTGATCTTTATGCTACGCTTGTCTATAGGAGTATGTCCACCATATCATTCTCCTAACGATATGATCTTGTTGTTGATAACATCTCAATGTTCATGACAAAGAAACCACATCATCAATCAACCAACAAGCTAGTGAAGTATAGAGGCTATACTAGGGACTTCAAATTAAGTTTACAAATCACACAAGTATTAATGGTTTCCTTGTTAATACTATTATAGCATGAATGTAAACATTTATCATAAATACAAAGATATATAATAATAACTATATTTATTATTACCTCTAGGGCATATCTCCAACAGTAATAGCCCGCAGATTACTGTAGTGGACGAGGAATGGGCTAGCGACTTGTAATATTGGTTTTAAATAATTGACTTGTTAGTACTCCGGTCGTACTATAGTTGTGGTCTGAAAAAGATCAACAAAATTGAAAGTTGAAAGCACCGCAGATCTGCTGAGTATCATATTCTATCCAAACCATACATCCGTTTCCGTCTGTTCATCTGTATCATATAATTAAGTTTATCAAAAACCATTACAGAACATTATAAATAGTGAAATGACCAATTTACATCGACACATGCATTGTATCAATGACAGATAAAAGGATAAGGTTGCTAACCTCGATCGAGGAGTAAAGAAAGAGGAGAAAGCTCAAGTGTGACTCGGGCACCTCATATCATTTCTGTTTTATGTGAAATCAAGCGGCATCATTCACTCAGCATTTCATCGAACACCTCATGTGCATACGAAAAAAAATTAGCACACACATCTCACACCTTCCACTAAGAAAAAACAAAGAAGGGAGGGAAAGGGCTGGATGGGTATTTATAGCCAGGGACTATTCTTCCCGGTTTGTGACACAAAACGAGACTAAAGGTGTGTGGCAGGACAACGTGTCCTGCCACACACCTTTAGTTCCGGTTTGTGTTATAAACCGGGACCAATACCTGCTTACGAACCGGGACCAATGCCCCCGGCACCCGAGCGACGCACCACCCGCTCGAACCGGGACGAATGCGAGCATTAGTTCTGGTTCGTGGTGTGACCGAGACTAATGATCTGGACGTGAGCGACGAACAACCTGTTTTCTACTAGTATATTCTCCTCAAAAAGTCAGAAATCCGAAGAAGTCACCGGTGCTTGGTACTCTCTTAGAAGAAAAAAAGAATGATAATACACTTGCTTCGAAGGCATGATCAAGGACGTAGACATGGATTTGTTTACCTTTGTGTCCGTAGGATTTTCTGTATTTTATACTGCCACTTGTCTTTATTTTCTCCAGAATTTAGCACATGGATATATGACTTGGCTTGTCTACACTCATTCGTTCTCAACTTGGCTCATGGTGTTACTAATAATATAGTATATCACACAAAAGTCAGCTGTTTGAAATGTCATTCTGACTTGGCATGAGAGTGGTAATGACACTGACCACTTAGATAAATAGGCTAGTTTAATTGTCTATTTAATCTAATCAAGCCCTCTAGCCTCCGAGGTTACACTATGTACCTGTGGACCGCACGTGACCGTGTCACGGTCAGAGGAGGGGTCACCATCACGCCGCAATTAAACTTAACAAATCGATTAATCAAGCTAAGATGGAGAACCAAAATATCACCAATGATAGAGCAAATTCAAACTTGAACCAACATAACTGCGTCGTGAATCATTGTTCTGCAAGGAGGATATATAAGAGCAGAAACAAGACCATAGCTAAGCGCCCAAACCAGTGGAGATTGTGACATACTTACACCGAGTAGTTCGAATCTGACCCATCGATCGGCCTTTGGAGTTAGATCTGCTCCAAGGAGAGCCATGGCCTCCAACTCCAAACAGGTGTTGTATATGAATCCAGGGCAAGGGGAAACAAGCTATGCTCGCAACTCAAGTATTCAGGTATTCTCTCGTCTTTGATTACTAGTCGTGTTTCTACCATATGTCCTCCAGACCTTTGTTTCTAAGAATTTGTTTCTACCATATATATATGGTACTAAGATGTTTCTACCATCTGTCCTTCATACCTTTGTTTCTAAGAAGTAATGACATTAAAATTAACTCCATAATTAAAAAAAGAAATGAGAAATATTTTGCGAAAATATTGAAGTAGATTTTCTGCAGAAATTTGAGCAAAACAGGATGAAGCCCTTTATAGAAGCGGCCGTTGTTGACATATGCACCCATATCAGCACCGGAAAGGTGCTGATTGCGGACCTGGGCTGCTCCTCTGGCCCAAATGCATTAGCACTGGTATCTATTGCTATCGAGGCCATCCATGATTATTGCCTCCAGTTTCAGCAGACACCACCAGAAGTGTGTGTGCTCCTCAATGACCTGCCCAACAACGACTTCAACTCTGTGGTGAAAAGGCTAGACACACTCCGACAAAGTAGCAATCATCCTGTTGTCATGACGGGTATCACACCAGGGTCATTCTATCAGAGGCTATTCACTAGTGGCTCCATGCATCTTGTATGCTCGTCTAACAGCCTGCATTGGCTCTCACAGGTGTGTGT
The DNA here is from genome assembly GCA_916181665.1 of Avena sativa. Taxonomy (NCBI): domain Eukaryota; kingdom Viridiplantae; phylum Streptophyta; class Magnoliopsida; order Poales; family Poaceae; genus Avena; species Avena sativa. Next base: position 12,619,086 of record OV702300.1, on the reverse strand, counting down.
TCGACCTTATTACTTGATGGATCGATTCGTTGTGTTACTTGTCGATTCTATAACAAAAAAACTTATGTTTATAGGCTCCAGAAGTTCTAACGAGGAACCAAATCTCAGCGTACGATATTGATGAGCATGCTAGGCGTGAAAGACTCCCTATGATCCTTGAGGCATATGCACATCAGTTCAAGAAAGATTTCACACTTTTCCTTGAGTTGAGAGCCAAGGAATTGGTTCCAGGAGGTCGGTTGGTTATATCCCTTCCAGGAAGACGTTCCGATGAAGTTAGCTCCAAATCCATTCACCTCTGGGAAACCTTAGCTCAAATTTTACGTGTCATGGCCTTGGAGGTACGCTGGTCTAGCATAACATTTTAGGATTTAGGAGTTTTATTTTAGTCATCCTTCCCTTTAATGCTATGCACTCAGCAATTTTAATTTTGTATTCTTTCAATATGATTGACAGGGTGTGATCGACAAAGCAAAGTATGATTCTTTTTATGTGCCAATGTATGGACCTTCCGACCAAGATTTGAGGGAATTCATCCAATATGAGGGCTCCTTTTTGATCAACGAGATGCACTGGCATGACCTCTTGAGTGGTTTTGACAATGCTCTAATCACCACAAGCTGGTTCGCAAACCACATGAGAGCCGCATATGAGCCAATTGTTGTGCAACATTTCGGAGAAGTGATGGATGATTTCGTGATGACCGCGGAACGACATTGGAGCAAGAAGGGAAGCATGATTGATGAGCTCTCCAGATCTTCGATAAAATTGATAATCATATCACTCACCAGGAAGTGATGATGGGGTATCTCTCGGGACCGTGTGTCACGACTTGTTATTGTTCAAGGCACAAGGAACACAACATTTGATGATCTTTAACCTTGTTGTCTCTAAGGCAACGGTGTATGCTCCGTTCATCATACAAACTACAACTTGTTGTCTTTGTCATGTTTCTTAGTGTAACAACATCGTGATGCAAACTAAGGAGATACTTTTATCATATTCAAGCAATATCTGTAATGAAACTAGAGCAGTTGGGAGACAAAAGGGCAATCAAACATCTTTTTGTGGGAATATGAGAGTAACTTACATTACTATTACTATACGATTTATCCATACAATGCATGACAAATATGTTAACAGAAGAGGACATTTGTGTTTTCATATATACCAATAGTAAAATAAAAAAATCCTAGCCATTACTATGATGACCTATGTTAGAAAAGAATGGCGTGTCCAACAATATGAGGAAAAATACCTAACACAAAAAGCTAGTGGTAAAAAATCCCTCTTGTGTACAATTGAAAACATCAAGAATACAAAAGTAAGAATCATCATTTATATCGGGAATACCTTCCTCTTCGGAAACAAAAAAAAGTTGAATATAATAAAGGAAAATGCGTGGATACAAAACATAGTTCATATCACACTACAACACGGACAGCAGGCCTGGCGCTTATAAACGTTGATGCATACGCCTGATCACCGTGTTCGCGCTCGCATAGAAAAAAAGTCGTCAGTGATAACTTAGTCAAGGAAAGAGGATAGACATTGCTTTTTTCGCTTGACACATCATTATCTGCTGCCCTTGTTCTGGCCGAGCTGGATCGGGCTGGATTGGGCCGCAATCTAGGCCATTCCATGCCATTGGGTTTAAACGAACAAGCCCTTAAAGGTCCACGCAACAAGCAGGCCGAATAGGTGGTCACTGTTCTTCTGCCGGATAGCCTAGACCCACTAAGGGCCCATGGACATTCGTTAGGAGGCCTCCTTCTGCTGCAAAACCCTCCGCTTCTTCTCCCCTCAGTGGAACGGAACCCCCATCGACAGATCGCAGCACCGCCGCCATGGCCGCCGCCGTCGCCGCCAGGTCGCGCGCCGCCGCCACCGCCGCGTGGTCGCGCCTCCTCTCCCACCACCACGTGGCCGCCGCATCCACCTCACTGCCCCATCTGACAACCCCGCGCCGCCACCTCGCCTTCTCCTCCGCATCCGCCTCCCCCGGCGGTCCCGGCGGCGGGGGCGGTGGTGGTGGTGGCGGGAGGTCCCAGCTGCATCCCATGATGAACCAGCGGGCGGTCCACGACCTGCTGGCGGAGATGGAGCGGGAGCGGAAGCGGGACCAGGAGGAGCGGCGGAAGAAGGGGGAGGAGGTGGACGAGGCGGCGGAGGCCGCGGAGGACTTCTTCGGCGTGAAGCCTCTGATCGAGAAGCTGGAGCGGCGGAAGGCCAAGGAGGCCAACGTGCCCGACGACTTCTTCTGGGAGCCCACCGACTCCGACAGCGACGAGGACGACGAGCGCTTCTCCCCGGACTCCATCAGGCGCCGCGTCGACGAGTTCGACCGCAAGTGCAAGCGCCACTCCGAGCTCCTACGCTCCTTCGCCGAGGCCGGTAATAATACCCTCCCTTCAGTCTTCCCCTCCTCCCTCCCTCCCTTCGGTCTCCTCCATTTCCGCCACATTTCGCTCTGATTTGTGTGTGTGTGCAGCTATTGTCGCTCTGCCTAACAACAACCAGTGCAATGCAAGATCACATATTGGTAGTTCTGTATTGTCATTTCATGATTTTCGCGGTCTCCCTGAATGGAACTATTTCTCTTGTGATATTAATGATGCCGGACAGAGGACCTTGACGAGGCTCACAAGCTCATGACGAAGATCGACAAGTTTGAGCAGCGGCATCTAGCTCTGCCGCTGGAGTACAGGGTCATCGGGGACATGATGAACCGCCTCAAGGACGCCACGGGGAAGGAGCGCTTCATCCTCCTGCAGAAGCTCAACCGGGCCGTCAGGCTGATGGAGGTCAAGGAGGCGTACGACCCGAGCAACCCTGCCAACTTCGGGCTCATCCAGCACCAGCAGGTCAACTCTCCCGACGATGTGATCGACAATACTGGCTTCAACAAGGAGCAGCAGATGATCCAGGGGGCAGCCGATGACGACGACGAGGAGGAGTTCAATGAGGATAAGGAGAAGGATGATATACTCATCGAGAAGCTCAATTCTATCGAGAGGAAGATCGAGCAGAAGCTGGAGGACCTGGATCACACGTTTGGTAAGAAGGGCAGGGTTTTGGAGGAGGAGATAAAGGATCTGGTCGAGGAGAGGAACTCCCTGACGGACAAGAAGAGGAAGCCTATGTACAGAAAAGTAAGTGTCGTTTTATAACTGCAGTTATCGAATTGCCATAGCAGCCATTTTGTTAACTGGGGGACATGAATGTTCTTATGCCTGCTCTCCCTTGATATTGGTATCAATACTTAACACATTGGTCGTTACACACTTTGTAGGGTTTTGATGTGAAGGTCATTGACGTTAATCGAACATGTAAAGTCACAAAGGTGAATCCGTGACTGCTCTTTGATCCATTGTCCATAAATACATGTCATAGACATTCCCTAAGATCTAATTCTGCATTTCTGTTTCCAGGGAGGCCAAATAGCAAAATACACAGCATTGTTGGCAACTGGAAACTACCATGGTGTTGTTGGTTTTGCTAGGGCTAAAGGTCCAACAGCCAAGATTGCAATACAGAGGGTACGGATCTTCCCCTCTTTCAGACAATATACAGAACTTATGTTTGAGCGATTGGACCGTTTACTCCCTCTCCTACAATATGGTTCCTTATCCTCAGTTAGCACAAATAATAGTCTCTGATGCATTGTCCATTCTACCGTTAGCTCGTTTTCCTTTTCCTTTTGGTTGTTTATGTGGTATGCCCATGTTTGCCTCGAGAGACGGGTGACTGAGCTGTGTGAGCATGTATACACAGAGCTACCATAGTATTGATAGCGAAGCATGTCCGTATGTCTTATTCATTTCAGAACTGTGAACTCAACTTGCTGAATATGTTCATCTTTATATTCTTGTTGATGCAAGATGTGTTGCTAAATCCGGGAGACTGATAATGATAGTATTTGCTTCCTCTGACGATTTTTTTTGTCTGCTCAGTTTGGCTTATACGGTAGCTACATCTAGTGAAATTTCTCCAAAATATAGTTATGCTGAATGTTCAATATTGGGGTTGTCCATTTCAGCAATACTTCTCTCATATGCCGATATGTGGAGTTATTACTCTTAGACTTAAGTGGAATTTAACACCTGAACTGAAAATTTCAGCTTTGGCAGGCTGATTTGATTATATGGCCCTTGCTTCCTCTTAAAAGAAATTGTGTCGGTCCTTATGGCCCATATATTAGTATCTCCACTGAAATTTCAACAAAATTTACTCACATGCTGAATCGTTAATCTTTTGTTTGTCCAGCTGAGTGGTGCTTGTCTCATATAAAGATATATGCTAAATACTGGGTCACTGATTTTTGTCTTAAATCGGAACTTAACACGTCAACTGAAAAGTTCCCACTATTTATACTCTTGTTGATGCAAGATGTGTTACAAAATCTGGCAGAACGATATGGTCATATAATTGTATGCATTTGCTTCCTCTTAAAAATGTTGTTAGTCCATGCCTATCTGAGTACTGCTGCTCTGATATGCAGATGTGCTAAATAGTTTTGACTTAGGTATGCTAAATACCAAGTTATAATGTTCAGGCTTCAGTTGGAATTTCACAGCTCAACTGAAAATGTCAGCTCTTACATGAAATGTCTTGTTATGTTTCCAGGCTTATGAGAAATGCTTCCAGAACCTACACTACATGGAACGGTACGAGGACCACACAATTGCTCACGCAATTCAGGCCAAGTACGAGAAAACAAAGGTAAACACACACATATCCAACATCTAAGCCTTCTTCTTGTTTACAGCTTTGTGTATGACAAACTTCTGTAACATGATTTCTGGCTCCTGTGCATCTTACTTAAGATCTACCTCTGGCCTGGACCAATGAGAAGTGGGATGTGCGCCGCAGGCAGGACTGTTGAAACCGTGATGTATCTGGCTGGGTTCAGCAACGTCAAGTCAAAGGTGTGCTTCTCCTGCTGTATTAGACATGCCACTTGTCACTTTATTTGCATCTGTGAGATAGTTAAACACCTTTTTGTTTTGTCTGGCAGATCATCGGATCAAGGAGCCCACTTAACGTCATCAAGGCTCTCTTTATAGCGTTGAACGCCGTTAGTGCCTTTTCCTCGAAACATCTAGTTACTGTGCTTCTGTGACATTTTCTTCTCATTTCCTGCTTATCTGAATTGCTGTACTTTTTTTTGTTTTACAGATTGAAACGCCCAAAGATGTTGAGCAGAAGTTCGGACGGACTGTCGTCGAGTCATACCTGTTGTAGTCGTCCAGTCGCCTGTCTGTGCTTTTGGAGATCGATCATGCCGGCTCTCCTGGCTGTGACGAGAGAAGGCGAAAGGAAAGAGCCGGTGTCAGATCTGACTGCGTGAGCTCTGTTTGTATTGGGGGGGTTTCAACTATTTGTCCTGTGATGGGTTTCAACTATAGCATGAATACGTAGTGCCAAACGGTGACACAGATAGTAGTAGGTTCTGTCCATTCCTTGTCTCCTTGGGAACAGAACCGAGTGCTTCTATCTATGGCCAATGTTCTTGATTTTTGTTGGCAGAAATTCTGATTGTACGCAGTTTGTTTTGTGTTGGATGACAGGTTATTCGGCTGATTAATTTCATAACTTGGCAGAAGGAATAAAAACCATGTGCCTCTTGTTTGCTCATTCTTGGCAGAAGGAATAAAAACATTGCGGTGTAATACGATACCGGTCTAAAATCGATGCTCCCTCCGATCCATATTACGTGTTCGGAGGGAGTATCGTATATTCTGTGTTTCTCAAGAAAAAAAAGGTTAAGTTAGGAGGTTCACTAACATAGCCGCTCATGACTGAGATCTGGGCCCAAAGCGTGCCTTTGCTCGTGAAATAGAGGACTTGAAGGGAGACAAATCGGGAGGCTTCACCGCCACGAGCGCCGACGCTACGACTCGACAGAGGAGATTGGAGGTAGAGGGTCAGGTTTCCTCCGAGTCGTCGCCTCAGGTAACGATTCGTTTATGGTGGGGTGAGGGCGGAATCGGATTTTTAAGCTGCGGCGGGATTCGATCACGCGGTACTTGTTTACGGCCCAAGTTAACCAAACATGTTTAACGGAATCACATCGCGGTTTAATATGATACCGGTCTAAAATCCATGAACCAAACACGTTCTTGTTGTTACTTCCTCCGATCCATATTACCTGTTCGGAGGGAGTAGCGTATATTCTGTGTTTCTCAAGAAAAAAAAATTAAGTTAGGAGGTTCACTAACATAGCTGCTCATGACCAAACATGACTGAGATCTGGGCTTTTGATGGGCTCCCTGGCCCTCACACACAGAAATATTCCTTCTTTATTTTTAGTTATCTTCCTGACGATATATAAACCGGAAGAGAGAGAGAGGTCGCGGAGGAGGGGCAAAGGAGGGGACTGGATTCGATTTGGATTTCTTCTTTCTATTCCTGCTAGGGTTTGCTCCATCCCCCGACCCATCTTCCATCGGATTCCATCGGATTCCGATTTGGGAATTTCTCGCCGAGGATTAGCATGATCCCCAACTCCGCCTTCTTCACCTTCCTCTGATCTGCCCCCTCCAGATCCACCGTTCCTAGGTTCAGACATACTATGGTGCGCCGCCCCTCCCCGTCGCCGTCGTCTTCCTCCTCGCCGATGCTCCAGAAGAACCTCCGCGCGCTCGGCCCCGGCTTGAATCCCTTCGCGCCCGCCGGCATGGGCAACTACTCCCGCTAATCTCCCCTCCCCCCCCCCCCCCCCCCCCCCTTCCGATTCCCCTCTACGGATCCCGATTTGCTTCCCGGTTCTCCCCTCCCCTTCCCTGCTTGATTCCATTCGGTTCGATTGTTGGTCTCCCGTGTCCACGTCTGGTTGGCTGGTTCCGGATCTGCGGCCGGCCTCGCCCGTCTCCGTGGGGGAAAGAAAGATTGGAGTATGGTGCAGTTCCGCAGCTCGCTAAGCATGACCCGGGTGCGGACCCAGGGCGACGACGCCGACGACCGCGGGTGGAACCAGCTCCACGTCGCCGCACGCAAGGGCAACCTCAGGGAGGTACGTAAAAAGCAGCTTGCCCTGTCTCTCTCACATTTTGCACGTTGTAGTTTCCCTTGCTGCACAGCTAGAATAAGCAGCTTTCTGCCTGTCTTGCGGTTGAGAGGAGCCACATGAAATGTTTCGTAAGGGAAGATAGCAAAATTGGCTGTAGCATTTGGAACAGCGTGTCAGCGTTGCAATATTAGTGATGAATTGAGAGGAAAGACACGACATTTGGACAGTTAGATTGTAGATAATTGATGAAGCAAGGTCGTTTCGTGTATGTCCTAGCAGCTGTATTACGGCTGAGAGGAACCACAAAAAAATTTGTTCCATAGGAGGAGAGAATAAATTGGTTGTAGCATTTGGAACGGTTTTGCAGTATTAGTGGTCAATTGGGAGAAAATACACAACATTTGGACAGGCAGATTGTAGGTAATTGATGAAGCAAGGTCGTTTCGCGTATGTCCTAGCGTCCAACTCTGCGTAAATGTCCTCCATGGCTGTGGAAACTTTGGTCTTCTAGAATTTTAAACATGTATCTGAGGCTGGTAACTCTGCGCACATGCTGGTTTAGTTGTTCTGATTCTCATTCCTACCTCTCAATAATTATTTTGTTTGCTTCATCTACGTCTAGTTATGAGCACCAATATCCTAATCATCATTGCTCCGTCTTATTAACCATTTATGTCACGTGTTCTTGGGTCACCCGATAAACTAAAATCTAGATGAATGAGTGAATGGATGAATATTCACTTATGATGCTAATTCACGATGTCATTACTCGTAACCCTTCAGGGCTGTTAGTGGTGACTAATCAAGCCCAGACCATTTCGTCTACATGGATGGTATTATATTTTGTTAATAATCATCCCTGTGAAATATTAGTTAATACCATAATCTGTTCTGCTTCTCCTTAGGTGAGACGTCTCCTGAATGAAGGGATGGATGTCAATGCGCCCGCATGGGGACCAAAGTCCCCTGGTGCTACCCCGCTGCACCTTGCTGCTCAGGGCGGGCATGTCAGAGTCATGGATGAACTACTGGAGCGCGGTGCTAATATCGATGCTCGCACAAAAGGAGCTTGTGGCTGTAAGTTTATCTGCATTGTCAGTGTTTTTAATTTACTGGTGATTGTTCACCCACCAGTTCCATCTTTCTAAACATGCTTGTACTATTGTCTATAGTTTCTGCCTTTGTTGTTTTGGGTTGCCGCCGTTGATAGCAATGCATCTGCTTAACTGCATATATATATCTTTTCTAGTGGCTAACTGCAGAATTATTGTGCATCCAAAGTCCAAACAAAACTTTTTCCAGTACATGTGGGCTCCTTGTTTCATTACTAGCTATGTGAGTGAGGTTTACTTGTAGCAAGTCTATCTGCGTAATCATGCTTCATGCTCTCTTAAAATACTAAAGATTTCCATGGATTCGTACATTATATCTTTTGATTGATTGGACCTTCTGCAATGCAGCTTCTCTAGGTTATATTCAACACGCTTATTATTTGTGTACTGTCAACTGAAACTGGACCCTGGAAATCTCAAATTTTATTTTTTGTCTTAATTCAGGGACTCCTCTGCACATTGCTGCCAAGGAAAGGAACAAGAGAGTGGTCAGGTTCCTGATTGAGAATGGCGCATTCCTGCCCCCTGACCTGAACGACCACAGGTTCAATCCTCCCCTCCACTACTGCTCTGGACTGGAGTGGGCGTACGAGATGAAGCGCATGCAAGACGAGAGCGACTCAAGTGGCGACGCTTCCTTCAGCTCGGAGAACTAGAAGAACCACCCAGAGAGTTTAATCTTGAAGGTTACAACCATGCTTTCACGTGGAAAGTTTTAGTTGGAACTAGCATTTGCAGGGCTACACTGGTATTGTGATGTACGGCAATAACATGGTGTGAGGTTATTTGTTGCTGCTTTGTAGTTTGCTTGTATTGTGGTATGCTGATGCCGGACTGCAGTGCATCGGAACATATGTATGAAAAATAACATTGTTTGCAACGTGCTTGTAAATCAATTGGTGTTGAACAATCCATTGTGTATTGTTGATGAAGTGGTCGAGACTTTTGAGTACCATTGTCTTATCATGGTTGACTGTTTGAAGGGAAAGCTTTAGACTTGTGTTGATGTTAGGCATGGTGCAAATGTACCACCTTTGTATATTAGCACGTGATTCACATTACAGAGATGATTCATTCCAATGACAGTCTCTGCATAACAAGAAAAGGAACATACTAGCAGCAATACGTGATGTTAAAAGACGCCACAGGAGAGAGTCCATTCCACATAATTTTTGGTTAGCAAATACATTCTCTGATAGGCAACACTGTAGTACATTTTCAGCAATAAGGAATTATGGACATTTCATTTTATTTTATTTCCTATTCAAGGGGACCAAGAACATACTAACAGCGACACAAAACAGGTACTAACGGCGTGCAGTTTTTCCACTCTAAAACTTTGCTCTGTGATCATCAGCAGTTGATAAATAAACAGCGTCGAGAAAGAACATAAATCAGAAACAATCACCTCAGATAAATTCGAGAGAAGTTGCGGCAAAGCACCAGATATGAAGGAAACAAAGTCATATTCATCATTCCACAATATTACAAACATCATGAAAAGAAACAACACAAATCCTTCCATAGTATTACAAACCATTGGGAACACATAAAGCCGGCGAGGTGGCGACATGCGGATGGAGAAGCCGGCGACGGCACGTGAAGGCGTCCCTTGGGGGGCCGCGCATAGCGTCCTTGGCATGGTCATTTTGCGAGGAGTTGCCGGAGATAAGTCAATGCCAAGATTGGAGTAGAGGTGCGTGATGACAATATGCGGTGGTGGGCAATGCAATCCGATTTGTGATCGGCAAAAGAAGAACCACTGGTCAAGCGGCCGGCGAGATTTTTTTTACAAAATCTATTGGATCTAATCTACGAGTTGAACGACCCTCCGTGGAAATTGTTCTCCTCGGGGGCGGTGTGGCGGAAGCAATATATTTCAACAATAATATTTCAACAATATATTTCAACTGCAACCAAAAGTCCGAACTGATGAAAAGGGCTAAGCAATATATTTCAACAATAATAGTAGATTGTATTGCTATATTGATATTGCGTATTGGGTGATTATTGTGAGCGCTTGAGCTGTTTATATAGTCCTAGAAGACTTGGGGACTAAGAATCCTAGTGAATCCTAAACTACCAAATACAGCAATCCTTGAGCTACTCTAATACAATACCGGGGTATACTCTAACACCATTATTATTATTAAGTATTTTACATGTCTGTTGAGTAACATTATTTTATCAGAGTTTACTGTATTTGAAAGCTTATCTGCGAAAGGTTAAGAAGCATCACTGGGGCTTCTTAATTTAGATGCAACTGAAAGTCAGAAAACACTTTCTTCGCATGGTTGTATGCTAGGAATTTTGATCCAAGTGAATGCTTTAGTCTTGTGTTGATGCTATGTATGGTGCAAATGCAACGAGATCCACATTAACTGGGCAGAAAGCTACATGATACACAAGATGATTCATTCCAATGACAATCTGAGCCTATCAAGGAGACATGAACATACTAACAGCTATACGATGTTGAGTTAACATGAGAAGTTTGAGAGATAGGCTCAGTCTAACATTGACACACAAAAATTGAGGATGCAGCGTTTTGTACCACCAAATCACAGAACTCTGGTGTTTTTTCTACTCTGAAACTTTGCTTTTTGATCAGCAGTTGATAAACAAGAAGCGAACAAGAACTCAGTCCAAAAACCATCACCTCAGCTAAACAAGAGACCAGACATGTAGAAAACGAATGAACTCACTATTCATCGTTGCACAATATTACAAACCATCAGGAACAGAAACAACAACATAAATCTTTCGGCAATATTACAGACCATTGGAAACACGTAAATAAGGTATTCATCATCCCGACTATTATTACAAACCATAGTAAACGAACAAGTCCAGTGGCCATCGTTCCGCAATATTACAACTCATAGGGAGCAAATAAATCCAGTCACGACTCCGGATAAGTAGTAAAACTACAATTTTTAACATGCTGAAGTTTTTGCCAGTTTGGATGATCTACCTGTCTGCATGACTCCGTGAAGCCTCGATCCCAACAGAGCATACTAAAATTTTCAAGAGAACAGGGTAGTTCTGGAAGCCATTTAATATTCGGGCAGCTCCAAATAGATAGGCTCTTGAGCGACCTGAGGCTCTTCATATTGTCTGGCAAGCGGTCCCAGTTGCTATTCTTAATTGTGAACTCACGAAGATGAATGAAACTCTCAAAAAGTTTGGGACTAGGTCGCAAGTGATGACATGCGTCGAGATAAAGCGAATTTAGGTACTTTGGGCCGTTGTTCTGCACATCCACCAGCCAACTTGGGAACTCCAGACCCTGGTATCCCTTGATTCCCAGACTTTTAAGACCCTCTGGTGGACAAAGGCCCTCAAGTACCCCTGTTTGAACTTCAGGTGAAGTCGTACCATGCTCCCAGTCATCCCAGTTTAGTTCCAATTCTGTCAGTCGTCTCTTAGCAGCTAGATTTGCTTCATGTGCTTCATCCTTGCTTTTAACATTTTCAAGACCTAGAATTATCAGACGGCCCTGAAGCTTGTTTAGGTCCCTCAGCTGTTTTATCTCAAACCCATGTTCAGTACATACATCGAAATATTCTAACGTATTGAGTAATGTTAGCCTGGCAATGTTGGGCAATGTCGTTCCACAATCGCCAAGGCTCATATACCGCAAATTGGAGAGCTTGCCCATATCAATATCAGGAGGCCATGTTAATTCACTGAAACCATAAAAAATTAAAACCTGAAGATGATAAAGATTGGTTAATGTTCTTGGTATAGTCAGCTCAGAGTGGTTGGGCAACATTAAAGAAAGATATCGCAGATGCTTTAAGTGACCAATAGTTGGCGGCATTTCCAACACTCTTGTTCTTCCAAAACGTGGTCTGTATTCTACAGCCAGTACCCGCAATTTGCGCAGCTTCTCGAACACTTTCTGAAAGAATACTTCATTAGCTGATTCAGACAAATCCACACCATAAATAATGAGAGTCCGTAAGTTTTTCAGTTCAAATATCTCCTCAATACCCATTTGTCCATTCGCAACAAAAAGATGGCGAACATCACGAGGAACTTGTCTTCTCTGGCCATTCTCGATTCTGAAGCAATCATTCCCTGCCACCTTCTCTGCCAAATCATACATAAGATCATGGACTAAATAGCGCGGTTTGCCTCCATGGAATTCTGGTTCTCCTGGTTGCATGAATGAGGTTGCCAGTAACTCGTCAAAGTAACTCAGACCAACAACTTCCAGGTCCTCCTCTGGATTAGCAGTCTGTATGAACCCCTCTGCCACCCACAATTTAACTAACTCATCACGATCCAAACTATGCCTTCTGGGAAAAATACTGCAGTAAGAAAAGCATCGCTTGACCTGCTCATCGAGTTGCTGGTAACTCCACCAAACAGCCCCCGTCGTCTCATTCAGAAGGTCCCGATCTAGAGTCATTCTCCAAAAGTTAACATTGCTTTGCTTTTTCCGGAGTTGTCCACCCACCGTACGGGCTGCCAGAGGTGAACCTTTCAGCTTTTGTGCAATTTTAGCCCCAATACTTGTGAGCTCCATTTGATCCGGATCATCTGGATTTGTACTTCCAAGGGCATAATACATGAACATTTCCAAGAAGGTTTGATCATCTAAGGATTTTATTGGAAAATCAGTACATGTCACACCAGGTCCCAGATCCAAAAATGCATCTTTACTGCGACTTGTCGCTAGGATCTTGCTTCCTTTCTTTCCAAGACTCAGTGGGGAAAGTAAGTTCTCCAACTTCTGCTCATCGCCATCCTCATCGCACCAGATATCATCTAGTACCAAGAGAAATCGTTTGCCATCTAGTTTCTTCTCCAATTCTTTTTCCAGGACATCAAGGCTAATGTAATCAGGGCATGCTTCCTTATCCGTTGAAGCTGCCTCAAACATTTCCTTCAAAATGTCACATGCACTATAGTTCTGAGAAACATGAATCCAGATAACAAGGTCGAAATACTTTTCATTTTCCTCATACTTGCAAACATGTTGTGCAAGGGTTGTCTTCCCAGACCCTGAAATGCCATAAATGCCAATTGCAGAGAAACATTTACTGTCACTTGAGCTTGGATCAACATCATCTTTTGTATCACGAAGCATTTCTGCTATCCGGCTACGATCCTCATCTCGGCCAGTTACCTTTACTTTTGGAGTTGAACTATTGTTATCTTTGGCAATAACATTTTTACGGCTTCTTTTGGTTTTCTTGCTTTTGTCAACGAGTTCTGCGAGTGGAATAATACTTTGTGCTTCATCAAGGAGTACTTTTATCTTGCGCATGTTGTCCTTCAAACGACAATTTAAAGTTCCTGGAAGAGTCATAATTGCTTCAACACTAATATCCTGCAAAATCAACCAACATTTCGAATTTCAAAAAAGAAATTTAGAACCAACATTTTTTAATATTACTTTGACAGGTAGAACCAAAATTTAAAATGCTAGTTCTAGTTTATTTCGATAATCTTTGTACGGACTTACTTCATATGGTTATGTCGAGAACTTTTGGTGCAAGTTATGACTTTTCATTTCATATCTTCTGTCTGGTACAAAGTAGAATTTAATCTAAACATAATTATAATATTCTAGAACTAGTTCGTATAACGTATACATCTATACCTAACCATACAGTGCAACATTTCTTGGTGAAACTATCGCACATGTGCAAGCTATGCATGTTTTTTCGCAAGATACACGGCCATAGACTGGGACATCGTTACAATACATCGCATATGCTTGCTGTTTCCCGCTAGAAATGGACACCGCACACAAGTAGAAAGAAAATGTTGTTTGTGATAGGCCTATGGTGACAAAACGTTCAAAATGCGTACCAAACGCTGACAATGAAAATTTATGAGAATTCAAAAAAAAAATATTTATATAATATGCATATACTATTTCATAGACGAATTTTAGTACAAGTTGTACTCCCTTCGTTCCAAAATACAAGATGTTTTAGCTTTTGTGGAACGAGTGCATCTAGACGCATTTTTGTGTGTAGGTGGAGCAGTAGTGAATATTCAGTAGAAGTTCTAAATGTTCACGTCTTCTATACGCCTATAAAGTTTCATTTAAAAGTAACACTTCTGCGTCCTAAGCTAAGAACAAAACAAATTTGGATGTTCTAAAAGGCAAAATAAGCACTAAGCTTTTGTGCATGCAAAACTACGAAAATTACCATGAAATTTTACAAGTACAACAGACTAGATATTTATATAAGCATTAAACTTTTTATATACAGGGGCAAATTCAAATTTATTTTTACCACGAAATTTCACAAGCGCAACGGACTTAGATGTTTCTATGTCTAACTATTCTAGACTCTTCTGTATATTTAAATTGTTATTTCTACCATTGGTCGAAGGCCACATTATTGTTCTACCAAAATACATGAGAAAAACAATACTGCCTAACTATGATAAAGGTGCCGTTCAGGCATGAGCAAGTATGCATCTATATAACTAAAATTGAGGATAGCAAGAAATGACCTGTTTTGACGGGCCAGCTTCAGCACCCACATTAATTTTGCCCTTTTTCTTCTTATCCGACTTTGCCTGCGCATCTAGCTGTCGTTGGTGACGAATGTACTCCAGTTCATCAAGGATGTCTTCGATGTCGTAGAAAGCTGATTTGAGACCCCTGACCATGTTCTCGAAGATGCCCCTTTTTCCCACGGCCTCTACTGCTTCTAGCGCGAGCGCCAGTCGAGGGAGGACGTTCGCCAACAGGTTGGAGAGCGTATTTTTTTGGTCATCTTTGCAGTATGACAAGGCTTTGTCCAGAAGCTTGGAGATGATAGGCGACACGATCCAGCCTGCGACGGATATGCCCCATGCAACAGCTTGCAGAGACATTGAGGCCTTTCAGAGGTAGGAGGGAAGACATGGGAGGATTAGGCCATGCTGTTGAGAGAAGTGACCCAGGAAATGGCAATGTGTGTATTCTGATAACTGGGTCAATTAACGATGTCGAAAGCAAACATATGAACCCTGTGGAACAAAGTTGGTCAAGTTAAGCAAAGATGGCATGTAGAGTATCACCTAATCAAAATACATACTCCCTCCGACCCATAGGGGTCGTTTGGAACACAGGAATCTTACAGGAATTTCAAAGGATAGGAATGTTATAGGAAAAAATTCCTTTGTACCGTTTGGAACGTAGGAATAGGAAAAGTAATTCCATAGGAATGGATTCCTACGCTTCACAATTCAAAGGAAAAAAAATCCAATCAGACCTAATGGAAACTTTCCTACGCGCAGGACGTAACGATTACTACCAGGCGGTGTCCGAACAATGAGAACGGCGATTTCGTCCGAGACAGCAGGGGACGATGCGTGGCAAAAACGACAAAAAAGACTTCTCTATTAGCTAGTTTATATTACTCCCTCCGTCTCAAAATAGATGTCTCAAGTTTCTCAAAATTTGAATAAACATATGCTAAATACTGTCTAGATTCATCCAAATTTTAACAAATCTAAGACATATATTTTAAAACGGAGGGAGTAATGAAGATTGCTAGTTCCTCTCGTGTCTTGCGTGTGTCAGATCCAATTCTATTTGCGTATACCTAGGATTCTATCGCTCATTTTATTTTCACGTTAGTATGTTTGTTTGCCTAATTTCCTCTGATTATTATTTCCTAAAACCAACGCAATTTTTTGATTGGTCCAGTAATTAATAACATTTCTAAAGCAACTAGATTTTGGAAGTTTTTACCTTCCTAGATGGTTGAAAAAAAAAACTAGGGCGTTTGAGCAGACTGACATCCCCTATTTGTTGCATGACTGACGAGAGATACCTCATCAAGATCTTGGGATGGAACCTAGTGATGATCGGTAGCTCCATGACAGATTGCAAGTGTGTGAATATGTACCTATGTATTCCCAAGAAAGATGAAACATAACGCCTCAAAAGGTTTCTTATGCTATTCCTATCCTGCAATCCAAATGGCTACTCTTTTCCTTCCTGCATTTTAGAGTTCCATAGGAATTGTGAAGCATGACATCTCAATTCCTATACTTTTCCTATCCCTGTATTTTTCCTATTCTATGTTCCAAACAAGGCCATATTAGTTGATTGGATTCATCTAGATATGAATGTACCTAGTCAAGTTTTAGTGCTAGATACATCCGTATGTATCTAGACAAATTTGAGTCAACTAATATGGGTTGGAGGGAGTAGCAAGAAGCAATTGAGGGAGATGCTTGAACTAACAAACTGGTTTGTTTCAGAACAAGTTGAACTACTGGTGGTCAACATGCATAATATACTAGTACAGCCTCTGTATATACAGTATGCCATCTACAAGGCGTAGGTGGCCTCCATCATCGTAGAAAATTCCTGCCCATGTACCCACACATTAAAATTGAAACAGCCAGACTACTACCACCTCGACAAGTCTTGATACGAATATGTGATTATGTTGTGGTAATATTTCTATCAAACAAAATTAAGGAAAAATGACTCCTGAACTAATCTGCCTAAGTCTTGGTCTAATTCGTTGGCCAGTTTCTGCATCTTCTATGGTAAACTGTAGAGTTCTATCTCAAATTTGGGAACAACACACATCTAGAAAGGTGCAGAGGATAAAACCTAAGGCCAAAAATGAAATTTATCTTTCAAGAAAAACAAGCTCACACTACTACCCACGAAGATTGTTATCGTTCTAGACTGACTCACCATGAAAATTCCATTTCCAGCAACAAGAGAGACACTGGAACCAACTGGATGAGATAGGGTCCCCTCACCCTTCGTGAGATCCGTCTGAAAAGCACCGCGGCCTGCGTAGGAGGAGAGGCCACGAGGCTGGAATCTGCGGAGGTGTGCGGCCTTGTGATGTCCCGGATCAAGCAACCACGGTGGTCAGCGAGGGAATTGCAGTGGATTTGGGGAAGAGGGAGACAAAGGTAGGTGAGATGCGGAACTGAGGGGATGGGAGACCAAGTAGCACGATCGAGTCAGTCTTGAAACGACATTAATACACTACTATTGCTCTGTGTATGTATACAGTATGCTAGTATTTGAGAGAGATGCTTGAATTTCAGAACAAGTTAAGCCGGTGAGATCTACTCCCTTCGTTTGGAAATATAAGATGTGTTACATTTGTGAATAAGATGTATCTAGACATCTTTTAGTGTCTAGATTCGTTTGAACCTATACACTAAAATATGTCTAGATACATCTCCTTCACAAACCTAAAACATCTTATATTTCTAAACGGAGGGAGTACATCCACATCATACCACAGTTCGCTTTCGTCATAGTAGAAAATTCCTACCCAATGTCCCAACAAGTGCACAGGCATCAAGACAGAAACAGCTACCACCTCAACAAGTCGCTGTGCTTGAACCAGTCTTGATATGGATATATGTGGTTATATGTACAGCTATTATTTGTATGTGTATCAATGACAAAACAAAATTAACTGATCTGCCTAATTCGTTGATAAAATAATAAAAGCCCAGTTTCCGCATCTTCTTTGGCAAAATTGATTAACAACAACAACCAAATTTCCTACTGTACTGTTTGTAGAATGCAAAAGATGAACAGATTGTGCCAAGAACATAGTTTCATCAACTAACGGATTTCATAGGGATGAAGAAGACCTCCTGAGGTCGGCGTGCTCCGCTAGGGCGGCAGTGGCCGGCTGGTAAACGGGGTAGGAACAGAACAGGAGGAGGGGGAGGGGCTCGATTCCCATGGAGGAGACATCTCTGGAGAAGGCCCCCCCTCGCCCTGCTCGAGATCCGCCTGAAAGAGCTGCTGCCAGCAGCACATCGACCGCGGCCTGCGGAGGGGAAATAAACCTACAACTCAACCTTGACCTGCAGGCAGAGAACTACGTGCGAGAACAGAACCTCATGTATACCTCAACAGAAATTCTTGACAATTGTTTCATCACATTTACGGAGCAAAACAGCAGGCATTCATCACGCTGAATTCTACGTTCCACCTCTCTTTCGTCTCATCCTTCCTTGCAGCATCTGTCCTGTCCACGTTTCTCCCTCGCTCTTCTCCACACCTTCGCGTTCCACCGTTGAAGTGCCAGTCCCCCCTTCTGGCGAGGCGAACAGAAGTTGCTCCAGCATCCATGATAGGCGGGAGACACCCATCACCCATCCCCAGCATTTCAATAAGGAAGGATATTTACCGATCGAGACACACATGCAATCTGAAATGAGACATCTGTTAGAAGCTAATAGCAAATGATCAGAGCTGTACATATGCAGCGCTAACAGATTAACACTGGGCAGTTGCAGGACGTACTGGATATGTCATTGGACTGGAAGTTTACCTCTATACGCTAATTATTGTGATTAGTCAGATGAGCACAACGCAGTAAGCATCGAGATGAAGTCGCTGGAAAAATGCAGATGCTTGTCCAAAAGATGTGTGAGGAATGTGGCAAGGAGACCAAAGATAAAATGATAACGGAGTCCTAAGAAACAAAAAAAATGTAACCAAATGGAGAGTTGGTTATATGTAATAAAGAAAAACAGTTAAACCATAATAGCAAGAGAAGGAGACTTGGGGGCATAGGCACCTCAATTATTGTCAGACTTGCTGTTTGCACAGGAGGGGAGGAGCCTCGTCAGGAACTTTTTTTTGCTGGATTCTTAATGGACTCAGATCTTAATGGACTCACGAATAAACCACGAATCTTTTTTTTGCTGAAGTAACCTTCCAAGATACCAAATAAACCACGAATGTTTCAGATCTTAATGGACTCGTGACTCGGATTAGAATCTCATATGAGTGAATCAGTGTACTCACGCATCGCAGTTCTGAAACAGCATCGAAGCTACCTCAAGTTCAGAAACAAGATCTCGATAGACTCAGCAAGAACAAAGATGACTTCGGTTTCTCAACTCCAGTCACAAGATGAAGAAAAACATCGGAACCACATCAAAAGAATGTGACAAAAAATCTCTGCTGAAACAGGATCCAAAAGTTCAAGGAAATCAAGAAGAGGACGCTCTGTGGATCTCTTGATTTGTTCAGCCGAGTGTTTGACTTAGGTACATGTATATGGTTGAAAAGCCTCTCACTGAGATGGCCAAACATGGGACAGATTTCTACATCTAAAGCTCCCTTCACGGAGAGCAATCACACCAAGAGAAAAAGGGGAAAGCAACTTTCATTGCACCTGCCCTGTCCGTGTTTCCCCCTCGCTCTTCTCCACCCCTTCGCGTTCCACCGTTGAAGTGCCAGTCCCCCCTTCTGGCGAGGAGAACAGCAGTTGCTCCAGCGTCCGTGATAGGCGGGAGACCCCCGGCACACATCCTCAACATGTTAGGTGAAGCTTCGTTTTCACAGTCTGGCCACTGTTTCCTTCATGTTGTGGAGGCTTTCAGAAATTCCAACCTGCATATACATTGATTGACTGATCACATCAGCATTCCATTAATAATAATCAAAATAACCATCTTCCACGTGATTTGATGTACCAACATTAATAAGAACGGATATTTACGGGGACACGCTTGCATACCTATTTTCCTCGCAGCTTGGATTTCTCTGCCGCTGCCATCAAATCAGAATGTAGTATCTGAATTCTGACATGACTTGAAAGCGGGACTATTTGTTAGGACAGCGAGCATGGCGAAATGAGGGTGCTTACAGGCACTCTGCTACGAGCCATTTTTCTCCAAGAAGCAAAGTTTCAACTCACGTTGTCCAGCACTTGATTCCTGGCGAGCACAAAAACAGTAGCTAGTCAGTGGATCCTAACAAACAGAAAATGTAACCAATGGAGAGAGTTAGTTATGTGTAATGAAGAAAGATAGTTAAACCATAATAGCAAGAGAAGAAGAGTTGGGGCATACTTGGTGTTTGCACAGGAGGGGAGGAGCCTCTTTAGGAACATCTTTCTGCTGGATTCTGATTCGAATTCTCTTGGTCCAATGTCTTTAAATGGGATAGAGGAGACCAAGTGGAAATACTCCCCCCCTTGTTTGAATCGTCTTACCAACTTGGCACAGCCGCCTATTGCTAGGTAGTTGAGGCCTGGCAACCGCTGAAGGAGACCATGCGGGAATTCCTCTATCCCTGGACACTCAGAAATATTGAAATGCTCAAGGGAAGTCAGGCCTTCCATCCCATCAGGCAACGATTTCAGTTCACTACAGCCAAACACCTGGAGAAATTTCAGGTTGCCCAGATCTCCAAGGTTGGAAGGCAATGCCACCACACTTCTGCAGAATGTAATCGACAAAATCTCTAGGGACAGCGGAAGGGTCTCCCCAGACGATGAACTAATCCCCTCCAAGTTGTCACAATTGTCGATTTTCAGATTGTGGAGGCGATCCAAGCACCGGAGCTGGTCTGTTGGCCAGTGCACAAGATTGTTGTAACTGCTAATCTCCAGTGTTTCCACCAACGCAAAGGATTGCCAAAGTGTAAGAGGTGGTCCAGACAAGTTAGAGGCCGCAACCAAGCAGTTTGGGCCTTTTAGTATCAATTTCTTAATTTTTTCCAGAGGTCTTGGACTTTGGCTTTGCTGGACAGCAAGCGGCAACATGGCCATATTATTCTCGGACCCAACTGTTAAGCTGACGAGAAATGGCCAAGAGCCCAAAAGAATGCTCCTTGAAACTAAACCGACCACAATACTGCAGACTCCAGTTATGCTTAGCTCTTCGATAACGGGGATCACTGGAACACTTGCAAGCTTCGGGCAATTTGCAATATATAGTTTTTCTAGCATCGGCAACTTTGTCAATCTATCACTATCCTCTCCCACACTATTCTCTGCCCATGTCTCCAGGCTTGGTAAGTCACTCAAGAACATCTCCTTCAACTTTGGGAAAGCTTGCAGAGGCGTAACACATCCTCCAGCTTCCACGTCAAGGTAATTACATAACGTGGTCAGTTTATCCATCTTGTTCAAGGACAAAACCTGTAGAGAGACTGACAGCCATACTACAGGTATATTCTTGCATCTTGGGCAGTTGGAAATTCTCAGTTCTCTCAAGCAGTTAAACATCCCAGGCTTTCTCATCCACCGTGATGTTTCTAGGCCACCATATCCATGTATCTCCAACTTCTCAGTATTACTATGAGGCTCTAAACACTGAAGCACTTCTTCAACATAACAAGCCTTATCTTTAGGCTCCTCATCTGTTTCCTGGTCCCAACAGAACAATAACTCTTTTAGATGCTTTTGATGGAGATTGGCTTCTTTTGCATTTTCCCCACTCTTGACCTTGCTCAAATTCAATAGGTCCAACCTATTGCCAAGGTGTTGCAGGTCTTTGAGCTGCTCTATTCCAAGGCCATCTCCAGTGCCCACAACAAATGTTGTTAGTATGTGAAGGTTGTTCAGCAGACCAAAGTTTCGAGGCATACTTTCAAGACAATCACAACCAGAAAGATAAAGATAGATAAGATTTCTCAGCCTTATCATGTCTTCTGGTAACTGCAGCAGCTTTCGGCAACCAATGAGCCTCAATGTTTGCAAGTTATACAACATGCATACTGAATCTGGCAATGTAACGATATCAGAGGAGGAGATGTCAAGATATCGCAAATGTTTTAGATCTGTACCGCGGTAATTCATAGCAGAGAATTGGGGGAAACTCAATGCTCTTAGTGATACAGATACCTGTAGCAACTCTTTAAAATTCATGTTTGATGTGTTCGGAGAAGCTAACAAAGAGCGGAGATGTGTTTTGCCTTTGAATAACCCATGAATTTGTTTGAGTTCAGCCGCACACGTTTGTATGTGACAAATATCTTTTAACAATGCTTTCTGATGATTGAGTTCCTCGACACTTGCACATTCATCTGTGACATCTTTCGCTAGGTCATGCATCAAATCATGCATTTTACAAGTAATGCCCTCATAATTTGTTATACCAAAAAGACTGTATCTGTGGAAATTTAAATCCTGGAGGAAGGACCTCCAAACCAAGTTATGGAAAATGAGCTCTCCTTTTTGTGTCAAATCCATAGTTCCCTCTTCTTGAATAAAACCATTTGCTATCCATAGCTGGATCAACTTGTCCTTGTTCATCACATAGTCCTTGGGAAAAACTGCACAGAACGCAAAACATCGCTTCATTTCAGATGATAGGTGTTTATAGCTCAACTTCAGTATAGGGAGGATCTCATCTTTTCCTCTAACATTATCACCAATATTACTTTCTTCAATGGCCTTCCACTCCTGTACTTGTTGATATGAACTTAACAATCCACCAATTGTCTTAAGAGCAAGAGGCAGCCCTCTGCATTTCTTGACAATACGTCTGCCAATGGTGACAAACTCTGTTTGCTCCTCTACACCGCTGCTAAATGCTTTCTGTGCAAACAGTTCCCATGAATCTTCCTCATTTAGGCATGCTAGCTTATGAGGTCGAAGGGTATGCATTACCGAGGCCACTTTCTGGCTTCGACATGTAACGACAATTACACTTCCTGGTCCACCAACAGAACACAACAGAGGCTTCAGGTCATCCTCCCACTTCCTCTCATCTTCATTCCATACATCATCAAGAACAAGCAAAAACCTTTTCTGGCTAATAACTTCTTCAAGTCGCCTCTGCAGTAGTTCCATGTTGTCAGGTAGGTTGCATCTTCCATCTGTAGCAAATTCAATAATGGATTTCACAAGAGCAATAACATCAAAGTTGTCTGACACGCAGTGCCACATCTTCAACTGGAAATGCTGCTGGATCCCTTGGTCATTATACACCATTTTAGCCAGAGTCGTCTTTCCAAGACCTCCCATCCCAAAGATGGGCAGCACCTGCACTTTTCTCTGACCTCGCTGGTCAAGCAACAACTTTGCTATCACCTTCTGGTCATCTTCTCTGCCATAGATGGTGGAACACTCATCCAGTTTCGAGTGCGTCTGCCGAAAAGGAAGACGCGGCTCCTCCACAAGTGCAGAGTTCTCGAGGCCAAACATGTTCATCTCCTCAACGAGCTTTCTAATCTTCTGGAGGATGTTCTTGAGCTTCGTGCTCATGGCAAAACGGAAGAGCAGCGGGCTATGGAGCGTGATGTAGCTGAGTAACTTGCGTTTCTTGGACTCGCCGATCTGGTACTTGCGGCGCAACGCCTCATACTCAAACTCGTCGAGCACGTCGTCAGCCTCATAGGCGACGGCCCTGAGCTTCTTCATCCACCTCTTGACAGCGAGGTCGGTCTCGCTCCTCTCCTCGGCGCTGGCCAGCTTGCGCTCGACGGCCAGCAGGTGGAGCTCCAGTGTGTCGCGGTCATCGTCCAGGCCACACATGCGGGTCACCGTTTGGACAAGCACGCTGGCGGCCTTGCTGGCCACGCCGCGCACCAGAGGAAGAAGCAGTGATCCCGACATCCTGATGTTATACCTGTGAACGAATTTGGTGAAGCTTGGAAGCAAGAAAGAGGTGTGCTCTGCCAGTGTGAAGCATAAACACCCAGATCTGGAATGCAAGGGGTGTGAAGCATAAACACCCAGATCTGGAATGCAAGGGGTTAAGCCTTATTACCTAGGAGGAAGCAGTTAGTTGATGTCTCGATGCAGCCAAGCTGAACGTGGAGAGATTCCTTCGTTTCTGCAGCCAAAGCCTTATTACAAGGTATTGATGTTTCTGCAACCTAGCAGTGAAGTATGGCTTTTGAGCTCAGGAAGGACAGGACGCGTTTATGAAACCAGTCATCTTTGTTAACTTGTGTAAGATCCTGAAAATAAAATTTGGGGGCCAATGCGTCAGCGGTAGCCACGATGGTGGCTTGATTTCATTCAGGTAGCAAAAAATAGGATCTACTAAAATAGATTCCATGAAGATGGGTAGGTCAATTGTAAACCTGCTCAATTTGTTTATGCCAAGTGGTCCATCTGGAGTTTGTGGGTTAGGTGAGTCGCCCCAGTCATTATGCTGTCTCCATCAGCAAAGCACTACAACAACCTTGACTAATCCTAACACGGTTTCTCAGGCTTCTTTTCAATCAGGAGTAATTAACTGTGAAGGAATTTGGTGAAGCTTGGAAGCAAGAAAGAGGCGTGCTCTGAACTGTAATAATGCCAGTGTGAAGTATGAACACCCAGTTCTGGAATGCAAAGGGTTCAGCCCTATTACCTAGGAGAACGCAGTTAAGTTACTGTCTAGATGCAGCCAAGCTGAACGTGGAGAGATTCCTTCGGATCTGAGCAAATACTATGAAAAACATATTGATCTTTCTGCCACCTAGCAGTGAAGTATGGCCAATGTGTTAGCGGCACTCACGATGGTTGGTTGATTTCATTCGGGTAGCAAAAGATAGGATCTAGTAAAAAGAATACATGAAGATGGGCCCCTGTCATTATGCTGTCTCCATCAGCAAAGCACTACAGCAGACTTGACTAATCCTAACACGGTTTCTCGGACTCCTTTTCATTCAGGAGTAATTAATTGACAACCCGCGTGGTTTGCAACACCTCGCTACATGTTACCATAGATGCACCGGCGAATGATGACATGACGAAATCTGCAAGTCGCCCCTAAATCCAGTCACCGTTCACATTCCTAAGTTGAGAGCTGGGGGCAAACCTGGTCACCGGCTGCGTCAGACGACGCTCCACCTGTTGAACTCGCTTCTCAACGGGAAACGAGTTCGCAGCAGCGGCCTGGACAAAAAATCACCAACATTTGTATATAGAGAAGTATAGTACTAAAAATCAGGAGAATAGCAGATATCTACAAAAATTGGCACATTATATATCGGTGAACATACGAATCACCAACAGTGGGATATATCAGTGCTCAGCTAGCTCACAGTGGGATACATAGCAACAAAAAAAACACCAAACGAGAGGTTGGTGGAGGGCGTCCGGCGGGAGGAGGCACACGGGCTGGAGGCGGAGTTGGGAGCAGACGACTTCGTGGTGGCGGCGGCAGCGGCCGGGCTCTGTACTGGTGGAGATGGAGGAGCTGGTCATCTCCCGCTTGAACCGGCGGCCGGACGGAGGCAAAGCAAGCTTTACTCGCTGCGCCGCTTGAACCGGCCGGCCGGACTCGAGTTCAGCTTTCAACTCCGACAAGAATCCTTGACTAGGGTTCGTGCTTTGATAGGAGGATGGTCCGATACAGCTACCGATGCTTGGTCGTTTCTCCTGCGGGAATGCCATATCGATTGCTCGCTATCCACCATATTCCATAAACCGTAGTTTTCTTGAGATTTCGATGGAAGATGGAGCTTCTGATTTGGGTCTCCTCAAGTCGGCGAGTCTCCCTGTCTGTGTATGGTATGGCCAACACAAATATCACTGATATTATGATGCAGGAAGGAAATGGTATATTTTGATCAGAAATGTGTCGACAATCAACAAAGAGTTGAGTTGTCTACCCCTTGGTTCGAGTAGACAAAAAAAAGGTGCAAACAAAGTATATGAAAATATCAGTGTCATGTTGATCTGTTCTGCAATTTACTTCGGATGAAAACGAGTAAATTACAAAAAAAACCATCACAATTGGGGCGAGCGTAACAATCCTTCACAAAAAAATCACCGAAAAACATGCATTTTGGTGGGTGTTTGTTACCATGGCCCCAATTATGGTGTTTTTTTTGTAATTTACTCGGATGAAAACACATGCATATATGGCTGGCATAAGCCTGCCTAGCTACAACATCATACGATAGATTTTTTTGGTGGGGTTACAATTTCAATGGTAGGTTATCTGAGGTGTTAAAGAACATCAGCCTTGAAAAACCCATGGTCACGTGTAGGATGGAACGCATAGCATCAAGCTAATCTTCAATGGAATAGTCAAGACTGCCATTCTTGAATGGAGAATTAATGCAACAATCCCAATTCCCAAACAAAATACTGTGACATGACGCCTCCAGTTTATAATAGCACCCTGCGCATTCACATTAACTAGGCAGAGAGGTACACAAATACTCTTCCGCAGGTTATCTACGGGTGCAAATACTCTTTGGGCTTGGTCGGCATTACATCGTATGGACTATCGCGACCTCTTTACGGAGGTATGTATGCGGTTGGAGGATACAGCACGGGACTGGTTTACCAATCATGGTTGGCAGCATAATCTTTGGATAGATCTGCCCTCAGCACCTTAGTCCATATTACAATTTCTCATTTTGATATGTAATATGTCTGGAACTTTTTTATTTTATGTTGGATCTTGTGGATTGGTGTCGGTTGGGTGCATCCTAGTTATGCAAAGACCGGGTGTAATACTTACCTTGAGTAATAAAAGCGTCATTTATCGAAAAAAAGACAGAGAGATACGCAAGAGAATGCATTCTAACGACTGTCCCACCCTACCGAGTCTCATGTGCTTGTCGCTAACAACAGTGCATCATGTTAAAAGACACCACGGGAGAAAATCTATTCCTCTAATCGGAGGTCCTTTTTGCAAATTTAGAGGACTGTGTTGTAATATTGTATTTCCTTAGGGGTCCTCTTTGTAATTGTTGCACCACATCAATGCAGTTCCAGGCCCTTTGGGAGCCTTTTTCCTTGTTAATAAAATATGCCTAGAACTAGTATTTTGCAGGGCTACACTGGTATTGTACTCTCTTCGTCTTAAAATAGATATCGTAAATTTGTCTAAATTTATATATATCACTACATCTAAATTTAGACAAATTACCAACATATATTTTAAGACGGGGTGCTTCATGCTAGTAAATCAATCTGTGTGAAATAATATTGTTTGCAACATGCTACCCAATCAAATGGTGTTGAGCCTTCCATTATGTACTCTTGATGATGTCATCGAGACTTTGGAGTACTACCATTATTTTATCAAAATTGGTTGTATATCTGGGAAGGTATCAGGTATCACTGGGTCATGTTAATCTAGCTGTAACTAAATACTTTCTTCTCATGGTTGCATGCTAGAAATTCTGTTCAAAGGGAAAAGCTTTAGACTCGTGAGTAGGTATGGTGAAACCGTAACACCTTTGCAAGGCAGAAAGCTACATGATATACTGTACAAGAGATGGTTCAAGGAGACAGGATTCTAACAGCAGCACATTAAAATGAGAAGTCACAGGGAAATTTGCTATTCAATGAGACAGGAACATACGAAACACTGCATAATCAAATTTGCTCTCTTAACGTTGTCTCACAAATAATGGCGTGCAGTTTTTCCAATCTGAAACTTTGCTTTCTGATCAGCAGTTTAATAAACAAGCACCAATTGAGAACTCAGTCACAGAAACCATCGCCTCAGTTAAAACCAGTGAAAATGGTTGTGGGGAAGCACCAGACAGACACACAGGAAACGAAATAGAAGCCACTATTCATCATTCCATAATATTACAAACCATCATCAGGAAATGAAACAACACAAAACCTTGCACGTTATTACAAACCATTGGAAATACATAAATAGGGTGTTCATCATCCCGATCATTGTTACAAACCATAGTAAATAAATGGACATCGTTCCACGATATTACACGCCATATGAAGCAAATAAATCCAGTGTTACCTACAACTACAATTTTTAATGTGCTGAAGTTTTTGCCAGTTTGGATGATCAACCTGATTGCATGATTTAGTGAACACGATATCACAACGGCTCAAATTAAAATTTTCAAGAGAACGGGGAAGTTCTGGAAGCGATGTAATATTCGGGCAATGGTTAATAATTAGGCTCTTGAGCCACCGGAGGTCCTTCACATTGTCTGGCAAGTAGTCCCAGAAGCAGCTCTCAATTGTGAACACACGAAGATAAACGAAACACTCAAAGAGTTCAGGAGCAGCTTCCAATTGAAGACATTCGTTGAAATGAAGTCTATTTAGGTACTTTGGGCCGCAGTTCTGCACACCCACCATCCAACTTGGGTACCCTAGACCCTGGTATCCCTTGATTTCCAGACTTTTAAGACCCCTAGGTGGGCAAAGACCCTCAAGCACCTCTTCTTGAACTTCTAGTGGAGTAGTACCATCCTCCCAGATCAGTTTTAATTCTACCACTCGTGTCTTAGCAGCTAGATTTGCTTCAAGTGCTTCATTCTTACTTTTAACTCTATCAAGATCTTGAATCTCCATACAGCCCTGAAGTTTGTTTAGGTCTCTCAGCTGTTTTATGTCATAGCCAACTTCACTCCCTGCTCCAAAATAATCTAATGTCTGGAGTGATGTTAGCCCGACAATGTTGGGAAATCCCATTCCAAAAGGCGTGATGGTGATATGCCGCAAATAGGAGAACTTTCTCATATCTGTATCAGGAGGGAATTCAAAATTACTGTAACCTTGAAAAATTATAACCATTAGATGGTAAGTATTGGTAAATGTTGTTGGTAAAATTAGCCAGGAACCAAAGGGCGACTTTAAAGCAAGGAATCGCAGATGCTTTAAGTGAACAATAGTTGGAGAGATTTCAATCACTGCCCGATATGTGTATTCTACGGCTAGTACCCGCAATTTGCGCAGCTTCTCGAACACTTTCTTAAAAAATTCAACAGTCCACAATATTCCAGTATCATGAACAATGAGAGTGCGCAAGTTTTTCAGTTCAAAAATCTCCTCGGTAGCCATTTCCAAGTTCGCAATAAAAAGGTGGCGAACATCACGAGGAACTTGTCTTCTCTGGCCCTTCTCGATTCTGAAGCAATCATTCCCGGCCACCTTCTCTGCCAAATCATACATAAGATCATGGACTAAATAGCGTGGCTTGCCTGTGCGGCAGTCTGATTCTCCTGGTTGCATGAATGACGTTGCCAGTAACTCGTCAAAGTAACGCTGACCAACAACTTCCAGGTCCTCCTCTGGATTAGCAGTCTGTATGAACCCCTCTGCCCCCCACAATTTGACTAACTCATCACGGTCCAAACTATGTCTTCTAGGGAAAATACTACAGTAAGAAAAGCATCGCCTGACCTTCTCATCAAGTTGCTGGTAACTCCACCAAACAGCACCCGTCGTCTCATTCAGAAGGTCCCGATCTAGAGTCATTCTCCAAAAGTTAACATTGTTTTGCTTTTTC
Source organism: Avena sativa (assembly GCA_916181665.1). Classification (NCBI taxonomy): domain Eukaryota; kingdom Viridiplantae; phylum Streptophyta; class Magnoliopsida; order Poales; family Poaceae; genus Avena; species Avena sativa. The sequence goes on along the minus strand of OV702300.1, from coordinate 12,590,040 downwards.
CGTAGTTGTCCTCCCACCATACGGGCTGCTAGAGGTGATCCTTTTAGCTTTTGTGCAATTTCAGCCCCAATACTTCTGAGCTCCATTTGATCTGGATCATCTGGATTTGTACTTCCAAGAGCATAATACATGAACAGTTCCAAGAAGGTTTGATCATCTAAAGAATTTATTGGAAAATAAGTACATGCCACACCAGGTCCCAGATCCGAAAATGCCTCTTTATTGCGACTTGTCGCTAGGATCTTGCTTCCTTTCTTTCCAACCATCAGTGGGGAAAGTATGTTCTCCAACTTCTGCTCATCGCCATCCTCATCGCACCAGATATCATCTAGTACCAAGAGGAATCGCTTGCCAACTAGTTTCTTCTCCAATTCTTTTTCCAGGACATCAAGGCTACTGTAATCAGGACATGCTTTCATCGTATCCGTTGAAGCTGCCTCAAACATTTCCTTAAAAATATCACCTGCACTAGAGTTCTGTGAAACATGAATCCACATAACAAGGTCAAAGTAGTTTTCCTTTTCCTCATACTTGCAAACGTGTTGTGCAAGCGTTGTCTTCCCAGACCCTGAAATTCCATAAATGCCAACTACAGAGAAACATTTTCTGTCAATTGAGCTTGGATCAACACCATCTTGTGTATCACGAAGCATTTCTGCTATACAGGAACGATCCTTATCTCTACCAGTTACCTTTACTTTTGGAGCTGAACTATTGCTCTCTTTGGCAATAACATTTTTTCCACTTCTTTTTCCTTTCTTGCTTTTCTTGAGTTCTGCAAGTGGAGTAATACTTTGTGCTGCATCAAGGAGGTCTCCTATCTTACACATATTGTCCTTCAAACGCTTATTTAAATCTCTCAGAAGAGTCAAACTCGCTTCAGTACTGATATCCTGCAAAATCAACCAATATTTTGAATTTCAAAATGAAGTTGAGACAGACATTGGTTTTAATATTACATCGACGGGTAATATGAATTATACCCATATTTAGTTTATAATTAGGGTTGCTGTATAGAGAACGCCTGATACATTAGTTATAATTAATTCTTCCAATGGAGAATAAAAAACTTGTATGTAATTATGGATGCCTTGATTTGGCATGATGTGGTAAGGAATGAACGCATATATGCTTAGATCATTCCAGGGGGCATATGGTGCATTGCCTAGGCAAGAAATCGTGTAGGTGTACTAGTACATTAAGCCTTTAATTCAGTATTAAAAAGTCACAAAAATTTAATAAAAAGTAATTATACAATATTCATATACTATGTCACAAATTATAAAAGTTCAGTACCAGTTTTAGGAGTGAACATTCTGTAGGAAATTTCTAAATGTTCAGTCTTCTATATGCCTATAAAGCTTGATATAAAAGTAGCACTTTTGCTTCCTAAGACAAAAACAAAACAAATTTGGATGCTCTAAAAGGCAAGCACTAAACATTTTGTATACATTTATTCAAAACTAAGAAACATACCATGAAGTTTTACAAGCACAACCGACTAGGATATTTATATAGGCATTAAACATTTTGTAAACAAGGCACAAAACTGAACTTGTTTTTACCACGAAATTTTACAACCATGGCAGACTCAGATGTTTATGTCTAATTGTTTTAGATTTTTCCTTACATCTAGAAAAATGTCATTTGTACATTCCGTGGAGGGCCTTCCTTATATAAAAGAAAACCTATCCAGATAGGCCACATTATTACAACCATGCTACAACACTAGTAGAAAAAGAGGCTTCGGTTCGATTTAGAGTCTGACACTAGTCCCAATTTATTACCGGCCGGGACTAGTATGAGCATTAGTCCCGGTTCATACCATTTTTAGTGGCCAGGAGACCGAGAAAACTCTAGTCCCGGGTCATTTCAGACCTTTAGTCCCAGGTCGTGATACGGTCCCGGACTAAAGGTGTGCAGGCGCGGGCAACACCTTTAGTCCCGGGCCATGATATAGCCTGGGACTAAAGGGTACAACCTATCAAAATGTGTGGAAAAAAATTTTGAGTTTGATTTTAACAGCCTTATTTGGATTCCTCACATTTTTAGATTTTTAAAATTATAAATAATGGATTCCTCACATTTTTCTGATTCTTTTACATTTTTAAAATTTGAAAAGGGAAAAAACTTATTTTTTTATTTAGCAAGTTTTTATTCCATATTTTGATTCCTCACATTTTTCTGATAATAATGAATATATTATTTGTCGAATTTCGATTTGCAGATTTAAAGATATTATTTATACCATATTAAATGAATAATGGCAAAAAAATGAATAAAATATTATTTTATTTAGTTTTTTACTTTCATTATATTAAAATATTATTATTACTTATTTATTGTTGTTTACTAAAATAGTTGTTTGTAGTTTCAATAAATAAAGATGTATGGCATATTGATATGGGCTAATAGGATTGATATGATAGTGTTGACAACAAGGTATAAAAGGGCTTCGCGCAAGGACATCCGGATGGAACAGAGAAGTTAAGCGTGCGAGGGTGGAGTAGTGCTAGGATGGGTGACCGAATGGGAAGTTTGACCACAAGTGTAATTTGACCTAAGATTAAATATACTTAGTGCTAAAAATGTTCCAAGTGAGATGATTATGAGTCAAAAAATTCAAAAGTTTTAAAAAAAATCAAAAAAAAAATCGAAAAAAAATAAAAAAAAATCTTTAGTCCATACCCGGGACTAAAGGTCCTTCATCCCCTGTAGCAAAAAACGCTAATGCTATGGCCCTCTAGTCCCGGGTTGTAACAAACCAGGACTAGAAATAGGGGCCTTTAGTCCCGATTTCGCAGTCCCGGGTGCAAAACCAGGACTAAAGGCCCTTGCAAACCGGGACTAGAAGCCTTTTTTTCACTAGTGCAAAATACATGAGAAAAACAATAAAACTTGACTAGGATAAAGTGACGTGCAGGCATGAGCAAGTATACATCTATATATATATAACTAAAACTGAGGATAGCAAGAAATGACCTGGTTTGGTGGGCCAGCTTCAGCATCCACATGGGTTTTGCCCTTATTCTTCTTATTTGACTTGGCTTGCGCGTCTAGCTGCTGTTGGTGATGAATGTACTCCAGTTCATCCAGGACGTCTTCAATGCCGTAGAAAGCTGATTTGAGACCCCTGACCATCTCCTCGAAGATGGCCCTTTCTCGCATGGCCTCTACTTCTTCTAGCGTGAGCACCAGTCGAGGGAGGACATTCTTCAACAGGTTGGAAAGCGTCTTTTGTTTGTCATATTTGCAATAGGACAAGGCTTTGTCCAGAAGATTGGAGATGACAGGCGACAGGATCCAGCCTGCAACGGATATGCCGCGCCCCACGCCACAGCTTGCAGAGAAATTGAACTTTCGCAAATAATTGGATGTGGGGAACTTACGAACCCTGTGGAACAAAGTTGGTCAAGTTCTCTCTGAATGTAGAATATCACATGAATAATTAGGCAATAAAGTCAGGTCTCTCTGAATGTGTACATTATTTCAAAAAATTATGTGTGCCAGTTACTCGAAGACTAAGTCGTGCTTTTTGCATAGTTGAGCATCCCACCGGTGGATAACTAGCACCTAATAATCAAAATACATAACAAGAACCAATTGAGAGAGATGATTGAACTAGCAAACTGCTTTGTTTCAGAATGAGTTGAACTGGTGATCGACATGCATAATATACTACGGTATGCCATCTACAAGGAGCAGTTGGCTTCATTTCAGGTAGAGTAGTTGTTTACAATCCTCCTAGGAAGAACAAGAGCCAAAAAAGATATTACAATGTCCCAGGTGGTTGGCAGAATTACGCGTAGTCCTTTGGCGCCCGCTCGTGCGCGGCTTCGTCCTTGATCGCATTCACCACGACAGTTATGGAAGGTCTGGCGTTGTTGAAGACACGGTCGTTGCGGTGTTTCCAGCTCATCCAAGACACAAGTAGCGTGACAGAAGCCAGGACCTTGTGCATGGTCTTGGGTGTGTCATGTCTTGCTCAACAACACCAGTCGTCCATAGGGAGTCACCGTCGTCAGGAGGGAGGCATGGCATCCTCAACCATGCGAGGATGTCATGCCACACTTGTTGCATAAATGGGCATGCTGGTGCATCGTTTCCGGCAGCTAGTCCCAATGCAAACATCTCGGGTGATGTTGCAGTCCATACCATGCGCGACGCTCGGCGGCGGTCCTGATCTGCGAGCCAATGGAAGAATTTTACCGCGGCGGCGCCCACATCTTCTAGATGAGCTTCTAGGCCGTGGCAGTGTTGGAGCCATCGAATATTGATCTGTAGCAACGCTGGGATGTGTACGTGCCAGTCGCGGTCCATCTACAGACGAGGCGATTGCTGCCATCAAAGAGTGCCCTATTCGCCATCAATTTCCATAGTGTGGATGCCAAGCGTCTTGGATGTCTCTGGCCCAACTACTGCCAGTGAGGCTTGTGCTACCGTGCGCTGCTTGCGCCAATCCCGCGGAATGCATTCATAGAGAAATGGCGCAATTTCGCATACTACTCGCCCTGGATCCATCGATCTTCCCAGAATAGGGCTTCATGGTGGCGGATGTGCCAAGAAGATGGCTCGCTCTTCAGAGGAGAACTGCAGTTTAAGTCCGTGCCAGGAACGCTGGTCGTCCGCGCGCGAGAGCCAGAGCCATCGGACGTGGAGACGATGCCGACACATTCTAGCTTGAATAGGACACATGGGGTGCGTAGCTGGTGGAGGAGGCGTACCAAGGACAAAGTTGTCGTGCAGGTTCCGGCCGCTGATGAATAGGTTCTGGTTCATGCTGACAAGGCTGTGAGTTTCGGCGCCAGGCGTAGTAATAGTAGCTTGGCAAAAACCTTGGCTACCTGGTGGATCAGGGCCGGTAATCGCCGAGGGTGCTCGTGTCAATGCTTAGGGAGCAGCGTCAATAACACCTAGTTCATGAGATAGAAGCCACGGCCACGCAGCTTGAGCAGCTGCTCGAAGACGTCGACGAATTACTACTTGACGGTGCTCTAGCATGCCTACAGAAATTCGGCTGTGAACCCATCATGCGCTTGATTGCGTCCCATATTTCCTCGGCGTAGAAGGGGACGCCTAGGTGTCGCGGTGTAGGGTCAGGCTTGATGAGCTGTATGAAGTCAAGCATGCAATCGACGATGGGGGCAGCCAAGCTGCCCGGTCACTAGCGTTGTGGATCGTTGTACAAGAAGGGAGGCATTGGAAGGAATATGCCTAAGAGGCAATAATAGAATGTTATTATCTTATTCTAAGTTTATGATTGATATTTATTTCTCATGCTAGAATTGTATTAATCGGAAACATTAGTATATGTTTGTTTAATAAACAAACCAAAGTTCTTAGTAATGCCTCTCATTTAACTAACTCGTTGATTAACAAATGATCAAGGTTTTCACCTTGCTTTGGAACTTCCGCAATCTTCTTCGACACTCTCAATTCTTCTATCTCCTTCATCAGTTGAGTCATTTTCTCAAGTAGCTTCTTAATTGTTTGATTTTCCCCCATTGATCGGTGTTGTTGAGACTGAATCCACAATGTCGTTCGGCTGTTCTACAAGTCCAGCCTGCACACGCTCTTCTCCACAACTATACCACAACTCAAACTGCTCCTCTGCTGCAGTACAACCCACTCCCAGCTGCACTGTCTGACCACTTCTCCTGGCTGCACTGCACACACACCGACGTCCGCCACAACCCTCAAAGTAGAGCAGCACAACGTCCGGTCCCTACTGCTTTTGCTGAGAGACACAAACTCACGAAGCTCTCTTCTGTCCTATGTAGCACACACCGCAAACAACAATTACCTCTGCTTTGAGCAGCCACAGCTCCCTTGCTTCTCCTTACTTCTTCCTTGCAAGTCAACCTGACCAGCACTTCTCCACCTGAGCTAGCTACCCCTGCCTGCACTCCCACTTGAACGCATGGAGCTCCTCCACAAGCCGCTGTTTCACCACCAGCCACCACCAGGACCAAGCGCCCCCTTCCTCAGCTTATGCCACGGCAGAGTAGCCCTGCTTCATCACAATTGCCACTTCTCAGGAGAACCAAGGCTCTGAACCATGTAGTCTTTAGGGGAAAAGTTGTGGGATGGGCTAGTCCCTTGGACCACCACACCCTTTTATATATAGCTAAACTTAGGCTACATCTTATCTAGTACAATGGAATACTCTAGACTCTACTAGGACACTAACTTAGACTCCAACATTCACTGAACATTTCAGGCTTTCCTAGGACAAGACTACTATACTAACACTCACTGAAATATTCTAGGATCTCCTAGGACACCACTTTTATACTAACATGGTGTCCAACAATATCATTAGAAGAATGATATGATGAACATACACCCAAAGTAGGTATAGCAATATGATCTAGTCATTAAGTTTACATTGCTACATCAAACACATACGAAATAGATCTAATCCTTCGATCATGAGATTATGTCAATCACTAATCCAGAGGAGTACTTTTATGTCATCAAACGTCACTCCGTAACATGGTGATTATAAAGGCGTCGTTGGGTACTTCGAAAAATATTAGTAGAGGCTCATGAATCAAGAGTGTGATTTGTCCATCCAAATGACGGAGAGATATACTCTGGCCATCTCAGTGATATCACATCAACACCGCTTGCAAGCATATGACTAGGTCACAAGGATGTTGTATCACGAAACGAGTAAAGAGTACTTGTCGGGAACGAGATCAAACTAGAGTATAGTTGATACTTGTGATCGGATCTTGGACAAGTAAACAAAAAGAATTGGATACGACGTTAATGGTTCACACGAGTCATCGTTGAATGTGTGGGAGTCAGTTTAGATCTCCAAGTCCCGCTGCTGATTATTGACCAGAGAAGTGACTCTATCATGTCCCGCTGCTGATTATTGACCAGAGAAGTGACTCTATCATGTTTGTATTATTCACGAACCGTAGGGTGACACCCTTAAGATATACCGATACTAATGGCGGATAAAATATATTAGAGTGGTTTTTTAGGTGCTGGAATTATTTCGATAAACACCGAAATTGTTTCGGATCAAATTGCTAAAAATTAGTTTCAGATGTGATATCGAAATAATGCAAGGGTTTTATGCAAATGTTTGTTAATTAAAGTAAGAGGTATTAGCACCCCGGGGTACAAGAACTTGTCCACTCGGAGCAAATTCATACAACTACCTGCAAAATGGGGCGAAGTGGTACATAAATTCATATATACTTTCTCAGTGGTCGGCGCGTGCTCCAACGCCGGCTTAGACAGGTCTCAACCCGGGCTCAGCAAGGAAATTACACCTAACGTACGTGCAGCAGGACTATCGATGGATGTCATGGGCATAGGCTAGCTAGCTAGCTTTGGTGTCTTTGCATTTTTCCCAGGCTAGCTCTGTGTAGCCTTCCAGTGTCACAGGCCCCACGCTGAGCTACTTTTCCCTTTTGGACTTCATCCTCTTTTGCCAAAGTAGGATAGGATCCTGGTCGGTCAAGGGAAGGTAGCCTTCCAGTGTATTGTCTTCCTCCTCTCTTTTGCCAAAGCAAAGCTAGCTACTTTCCCCTTTATTTGGACTTGGTGACGCGGAGAGCAGGCCCCACGCTGAGCTGGCTGTGGCAAGAGAGACCGTGCTAATGGCTAATGCCATTATTACGACGTACGGTGGCACTGCTCACCTGCTGGCGTCGTCAGTCCAGCACGAACCAATGGCAATGCCATCATAGCAGGCCACGGTTGTCTGTCGGCCAGATAGAGGCATCCATGGCCATATACCCTCAACGAACGCTTAGTATGGTATATTATTTCTCCATCCTGCAGTGTGGGGCCGACAATTTTAAGTAATTACTTGTTTCGAGCCAAGTGTATGGCTCCATTGTTGGCTATAAAAGATGGTTAGATAATTCCCATGTCCTATGTAAGCATGAAGCTGCCGTGGTTGGTGAGAGCAAATTAACTAATCATTTTCCTAGGAGAGTCTCTTTTCTCTTTGTGCAAATTAAATAACAGAAGTTCAGACCTGCGATGTCAGTTTACAGACGGTTACAAGACTAATGGTGGCGGTAAACTTACCTGGTGATGCAGGGAGGTTGCTCTGGTTCTTGGTGGGAGGAGACTTGCCTAGTGATGCAGGGAGGTTTCCCTGGTTCTTGGTGGGAGGAGAGGGAAGGTGTTCATGGTCATGCGACCACAGTTGCTGCCCCTTCTGATCGATGGCGGGAGCGCAAGTATTGGAGAAGGTTAAAGTAATAATAAGTACATAATAAATAAACACTCAGAGTATATATCCAAGTTGTATCAGTAACAACTCGGAATTAAAGTAGTACATAACTCTCAAAGCATGAACATACCTGCTGGATAGTTTCCACTTTATGAAGCCTATCGATTATCTTTCGTGCACTGCCTGGCCTCTTCTTTGGGTTGAAGTCTCTGCACTCTAAGGCCGTCTCGTAGCATACTCGTATTTGTTCACATAGTGTGTCGCGTTCTGATCTCTCAAACCTACCACTCCAACTTTCAAGTACCTAGACAAATTGCAGCCGTGAGTTATGGTCTATATATGCAATGGATCAGGAACATCTTTCCGTAGGAAACTCAAATATGCATAGAATACCAACCACATACATTCAAGCATCAAAATAACAAAAAAAAAATAACTAAAATTGTTTCCCAATAGATCGAGTCAGATCTATCACCATTTAAATTGCACTTCAGAAATGAAGCATCGCACTAAGAACAAAAATTAGCTTAAAAAAATCTCCAATATTTATTCTTTTGCAGCCAAAAATTGCTCAATACTAAGTGTGCTAGTACAAAGCCATTAACACAAACAAAAAATGTAATAACAATATGCAAAGTAGAAGCATAACAATTATTTTAAAATTGATCCTCGTTAGCCATAAAGGAAATCGAGCTTTTATCTTTGTATCGATGGCAAAACATGTTCTTACATCCTCGGTATCTTGGTCCCCCTGCTGTCCGGTTAGTATTTCTATGATAATAACACCAAGACTGTACAAGTCAGCGCTGCGTGCGATTACACCCCCATGGAGAATTTCGGGTGCCAAATATCCCCTGCATGAAAATATAAAAGGTCTGGCTGATTGATGCACAAAGAGAGTGCAACTTAAATCACAGACCATAAAAGACCAAGATTTCTGGAGGAGTTAGCCAGCTTACATTGTTCCTAGTATAGTTTTGGTAATAGCCTGACTTTGATCTTCATCGAAGCATCTTGACAAGCCAAAATCCGTGATTTTTGGTACCATGTTATTGTCAAGCAGTATGTTGGCGGGTTTCAGATCCAAGTGAATAATATGATTCTCATGAAGGTATTGTAGACCCTCACATATCCCTTTTATAATTTTATAACATGTTCCCCACTCGCGATATGCATCTATAGAAGGGAGGAGATGTTATGTGCCATATTGCGCAACTTGTAGCATATGAATGGATACAATTACGAGAAAAGTTGGAGGCCACACGGACATACCAATGATATACTTATCAAGACCACCCTTAGGTATATACTCGAAGCAAAGCAATCTTTGTTGTACTTCTGCCATGACAAGTCTTCCATTGTACATTTCCATATTTCCTTGTGTGTCGGCACAATATCCTAGAAACCTTACCACATTTTTATGCTTTACCCGCATGAGGCATTCGACCTCTCCGTGAAACTGCTTTTCATGAATATAAGCCTTGGAAAATCTCTTCACGGCGATGGCCCTATTGCCAAGTATGCCCTATAACTCGCAGGTGTTAGCGCAGAATTGGATTGAGTTCGTAAATCAAGCGTGGTTATTAGTCGGAGAACTCGAGATCGAGGTACTATGTATAGCTAACCTTATAAACCACTGAAAATCCACCGCTTCCAATCTCCTGGTCAGCAGAGAAACCATCCGTGATGTCTTCCAAAAGTGATAATGGCAGGGCCTTGGGCTCTGCGGTTTCGTCAACCAACATCTGCTCTAGGTCATTTAGCTCCATGCGTTCCATTTGCATTCAGTATGTATGTACCTAGAAACAAGAGAAAACACGTTGTGTATGCATGAGCCTAGCTAGCTACAAGTTGGGGACTGAAAAAAGCAAGAGTTTATAGAGATGAAGCTCCCTACATTGAAGAATGGAAAATAGCTCCCTTGGCTATCGACAGGACAAAGAGAAGTCACAATCATCTTCTTTGATTGAGTTGCAACTTGGGTTTCTTGCCTTTTCCCTCCTTTTCATGTAATTTTTACTTACCTTTTATACAGTCATAAAGTATCCTACTAGTTGAATTTAAAAACTCCCCAATTACTTAGATAGCTAACTTAATGAAGCAATATTGGTAGATATATACTAGTCCCATCAGATCACTAATGTAAGACCTTTTAGATATTTCAAAGTGGACTAGCTACACTTCAGAACGAGTAAACCTACACACACACTAAAACACGTCCACATACATTTGTTTTAGAAAAAGACTAGAATGTTTTACATTAGTGAACGGAGGAGGAAGTACTAATAAACAAATAAATATTTGTGCCAAACTATATATAATGCGAATAGGAAAAACAATAATTTTGATCTTGACCCACCTTGCGCACGTATGTACTTCCGCGACTCCAACTCTTTCCGCAAACTGGTGGTAAATTTATCTTCACGAAAAACTGCGATCAGTGAAAACTGTCAGAAGGTAGATCCACATCAGCAGCAGCTAGCAGCTCTCAGTTGGAATCTAGCAATGTAGAAGACCACATCTGCAAGAGAAATTCAATCAATCTACACATATATACACATCTCCAAAGGGATGTTTTCATTCTTGTAAGAAATTGGTAAAATTACAGCCTGCCTAGCGATGGACAAGTCTCAGGATCTACCTACCTAGCGAGAGGAGAACAAGGGTTGTGATTATAAGGTCGGCCGGCACTTGGAGATAGGGATACGGCGTCCTGGGCGGCCTGTGACGTCCCGGAGAAGTCAATCACGGTGGTGGTGGTCGGCGATGGAGTCGTCTCATGAAAGATTTGGAAGGGGGAGATGGAGACGGAGGTAGGTGGTGAGATGCAGGACGGCGAGAGGATGAGAGACCAAGGTAGTGTGAGTGTCAGTCTCGAGTGACAATGGTCTTCGTTGGTCTATTCACACTTACAAGTGGGACATCGGTACACACAATCCAGCTCACAGAGCTAATCAAAATAGTACATATCAAGAACCAATTGAGAGAGATAGATGCTTTGAACTTGAAAAAGTGGTTTGTTTCAGAACAAGTTGAAAACTCCTGCCCATGTTCACACAAGTTCCCACATACTCCGTATTAAAACACAAAAAGCTACCTGCTACCACCTCGACGAGTTTCCGCCCGGCCTCGCTTGGATCGTTGTATTTTAGTCCGGTCGTTTTTATTTTGTGAAAAGGTTAAGGAGGAGAGGTCCGTGTAATCCGGTGGTTTTGATTAAAAAACGACATTTCAAACGGGGCCCAAGTCTTGGTCTAATTAAGGAAAATGGCTCTTGAACTGATCCGCCCAAGTCTTGGTCTAATTTCGTTGATGAATAATAACGGCCAGTTTATGCATCTTCTTTGCTAAAATTTAGGACACGGTACAACAGGGCACTTATGCCCGGACGCTAGGGAATAAATTCCGACGGTTTTGTCTTGTTCCCAGCCGCTTTCTAAGCGTTGATGCATAATTAGGAGTCGGTGGTTTGAGGTTTCTATGGAAAATACACCCACCAGACCGCTCGCGCTTATAGCATCTCTATTCGTCCAGACCGAAATCTAGTCTTTTTTTTTGACCGGACGAAACTCGTTTTCGGCCTAGGTACGCCGAGTTTTCGCGTTTGGCTAAAATTTAATGGCAAACGTTGGACGAATATAAGCGGTTTTGGACGCAAACTTTGGACGAATATGGTCGATATGGACGAACTTTGGGCGATATGGACGAACTTTGAGCGAATATGAGCGATACGGACGAACTTTGGACGAATATGGTCGAATTTTGGGCGAACTTTGGGCGAATATGGCAATATGGACGAACTTTGGGCGAATGTGGACAAACTTTGGTGAATATGGGCGAACTTTGGATGAATATGGGCGAATATATGCTGACTGGGCGGATCCACTCGCCGAATTCGTTTCGTTCGGCATTTCCAGGGCGTTCCCGAAATCCTGGGTATGGCTTGGGAAGCCCGGACCAAAGTTCGTCCAAATCCGAACGAAAACGATTCCCGAATGCGCGACTGGGCGAAATTTTGGCGTCAGAACCTATGTTTGATGTCTGGATCGGTGTTCTGGGTAGCCGCGCGAAGATGCTCTTATCTTTAAGGAGTAACCGCCTATTTATTAATAGGCTATCACTAAACGCCTACTTAGAGTTCTATAGTTGATAAATAATAACAAAATACTGCTACTGTTTGTACAGTGCAAAAGATGGAGAGAGAGAGTGTGCCAAGAACAGAGTTCAATTAACTAACAAATTTCGAAGAAGACCTCCGGGAGATTGCTGAGGTCGTCGTGGTCCGCTTCGTCGGCGTAGGAGAAGGGCGCCGGGATGGGGCTCGATTCCCACGGAGTAGACTTCTCGAGAGATGTCTCCCCTCGCCCTGCTCGAGATCCGCCTGAAAGAGGCGCGGCGAGGCTGGAAGCGTCCGGCGGTGGTACATGGAGCGCAGGTGTGCAGCGGCGCTGGTCCCCGGAGTTGAAGGCGGGCCGCGGCGGCGCCGATCCCCGGAATACTAGTACAGGGCCCGTTTGGCTAAAAGCCGAAAACCACAAGACCTTAGTGGGCCTCGATAACTCGGCCTGGTTGCTTGCACCAGCATAAGGTGCCCTACGCATGGAACTTTTCTTCTTCTTCATCATCATGTAATAAAGGAACCACAAATTCAACATACTGAAAAGAACCACTCCGTCAAACAATTCTGAAAATAACCACAATTTCAGATACGATCTACCTTTGCCCCATCTATAGAAATACAACGAGCGCATCCACCATTTTGGACACTTGACCAAAACCGATGAATGGTACACTCCTCCCGCGAGCAAAAAATAATACGCGGTTGGCCATTCTGGTTTTTAGTTGTCTTTTTTCTTTTCAAACACCTATAGGACCGCAAAAAAAAATCGGGCCATGAACTACTTGTGCGGGTGGGTACATCCCATAGGGCCTAATCCTTAGATTAGCGGTTGAACGAGCACGGTCAGAAGTTATACAAGTAAAGTGGGACCTTTGTGACGATCATTCTGCCGATCTCCTCCAAGGATCGGCCTCCGCCGACCTTTACTTGCAAGATACGTGTTGCATCAAGCAAGGAGTACAAACCCTAATCCCATATCCGTGCCCTCATTTGGCTCGACGGTCCTTTCTCCTCAACAGGTAGGTCACACACGTTACACTAGTCGTGTTTTACTAACTGATCGAATGGGTCACAAAGCCAAGCAGCTGTGACCTTTTCGAGGCACTGCGCGTACCTGGTGGCTTATGAGCCAGGTCTCCTCTCGGAGAACAAGGAGTACAAGTACATGAGCGAGGAACTCAAAATCTTCTTCCAGAGCTGCTGCTGCAGCAGCAGCAAGAACCGCAAAACTAAATCAAGGCAAAAAGGTACAGCAGAAATTATTAGCAGATTTAAAGCATGATTAGTACAAATGTTCAACCCGCCCCGCTTGCCACCCTACATCCAGTCTAATGATCACAGACAGAGCTCGCCGTCAATTCCACCGAGTTTTAACACGGATTCATGTATAAGCTGCTGTTGTTTTCAAAAGGGTATCCTAATTTACTCTGATTTCTACCCGTAGCAGATGATTTTTATAATATACCTGAAACATTTGATCTGGGTGCAGACCAATCGATTTTTATATGATGAATCAACAAAGATAGGTGGTGATGACAATGTGCAGTAGATGGTAAAACAGAGATCTAGGCAAGGTAATCATCCATATTAACACTAAGCCAGGGTACTGTCCACCGATTCGCAAGCAAAGATCCTTTTGCCCGACACCGAGCAGCAAGATTCCGTGCGTAAAGACCATCTCTCCGAGTTACAGCAGCGGCAACCAGACTCGTAGTAAAGCTTCACAAAGAGATAATCCATTCCAATGTCAATCTCGGCCTACCAAGTCACAGCTAACAGTAATACATCATGCTCAAGACAACACAGGAGAGAATCGATTCCAGACAAACTAAACTGCAGGTACATATAAGCTCACAAGCATTTGCCGCAGCAGTTTTTGGTAGCAAAGACAGCGAGTTGATACGGAGCAGCTCGGTTAACACGGCGCTGTGGATAAATCTACCTCCTCACGGGCGGCGCACCGCCCCGTCCTCCTCCAACAGGAGGACCACCGCCACGACCACCAGCAGCCTGCATCGAAAGATAGGGAAACTGATTAGAAACCTCAACCAAATCACCGTTAAATCAATGATTAGATCGTTCGGTTTTTACCAAAAAATACCACTCCCTCCGTTCCAAATTAATTCATATAGCTTTGTCTAGATACGCATGTATTTACGTTTCTACAAACTAAAACGCGTCTAGATACATGCATATCTAGACAAAGCTGCGTTAATTATTTGGAACAGAGGGAGTATAAAGATTTAAAAGCTACAAGATGCATAATTATTTTGTGTTGCTTTAAAAAATATATTGATGGCCCTGTCAACCCAGTTGTTTAAAGTTCTAAGTTGTGAAATCATAATGAATTCAAAATTTGATAACGGAGTCATTTAACATCACATCATGTTTTCAGAGACAAGATGTCAGGTTCTGTAGGTTCAATGTTGGACAAACAGCTAGTATCACAGAGCATTTTCCAGAGAGAAGATATGAGGTTTCCAGGTTTCCTTGGTTACAATGTTATAGGAAGAAACGAAAACAGGGTAATTTTGAACATATGCTCTTGGTTTTGGCTTATCATACTATGAATCCACAACTACAGAAGGACAACAGGGTATTTATATATGCAATGACTCACTAAGAAAACAAAAAAATTCTGCAACTAGCTGGGGGAGATCTAACAGCAACTGAGCAAGAAAGATAAAAACTTGTTGGCCTCAAAAATAGCACTGACTGCAATGTTCAATATTCAGCTCATGTAAAAGATCTGTAAGAAACTCTCAATTAGCCTATAACGGTGCCTAATAAGGGGATAGGGTTAACAGTACAAACACTAATACCTAATCAGATCATGCAATATGTAATGATTGAGATTTATCAGTCTGTATAATTCCAAACTCACGGCAAATGAATTTTATGCAATAGTTAAAATGTTATGGAAGTAACTAATGGATCCTCAAGTCCACAATAAGAATGAGGATGAATAATGTGATATTAGTAATCACATGGTTGTAAGCATCTCCATTATCTCTAACATCTGACCTAATCAAAAAGGACCAGTAGCGTATGAACTTGATTTATTTTTCTTTTACCAAAGTCACTAGGCATGATGCAATTCTAAACTAGTTAGGTAACGATTATATTTAGATTTACCAGCCTGAGCGATTCAGGACTCAACAGCATAATGGAATGCTGTCCTGGACAGAGTCAAGAACTCGATGCATGGATTTACCTGATCCTCAAGTCGACAATAGGGATGAGGATGATAGTGTGATGTAAGTAAACCACATGGTTGTAATCATCTCCAGTGACTACAAAATTTTACTTTTGTATGTAAAACATATGGCATGCTCTTTCAACTACTGCACCAGATTTTTAACAAAGTCGCTAAGCAGGTAACAATTCTGAGTGCTGTCACTAGATTCTGGCTTGTGGAGAGAAAGGATGAGAGCAGATAGAACATCAATTAATAACCGAATCTACAAACTTGTTCCCCTTAACAGTGACTGGACTGCAGCCTTCACCATCTAAATGGAGCTACACATTCTCACGCCTGGACCAATTCTCTGTGCCAATAACACGTGGATGAGCGTGTCTATGTATCTCTTGACACCCTAGATGGCTGGCGAGATTAAGATTCCTAGCCTTGTTGTGAGGTAAATAAATGTGATTCTGGGAAAGAAAGAAGCATGGATAACAACTGCATCAGCAGCTTCCAGCTCATAGCAACACAAGACAGTTTGTTGCAGATATCAATTTCTTCTCCTAATTGGTTTATTTGCAGACAGAGCAAGCAGTGGTTACTTACCCGAGCACGCATCGCGACCGCACGCCCGCGGCCGACGCCAATCGCTGAACCCTTGCCCTGCACGAGTTGGAACAGAGACGAGCAGTTAGTAACCAACCATACATCTGCAACAAAACAAAATACAGTCGTAAAAGAGGATGAGGTGGTCGCATACCCTTATCCTGGCCTCGAGTCGCTTGAACATGGGCGCGTTCTTGAGCATGTCGGGTATGATCATGAACCTGACCCTGCTCCCCCTGATGAACACGTGCTCCAGCTGCGACACCTTCCCGTCCTACAAAACCATCACACCGCATCAATGAATTAGTAGGCGCCGATCTGGCGGGCGAGGGAGGGGGAACAGGCAGCCGAGAGAGGGGAGGAGGAGGCGAGGGAGCAGAGGAGAAGAGGGGAATGAGGGTACCTTGGCAGTGAAGGTGATGTTCTCGATCTGGCAGTTCCAGTTGTCCTCGCACTCGATCATGGAGCCCCGGTAGACCTCGCCGGTCTTGAGCTCCACCGTCACGACGTGCCCCGCCGCCTCGTGCAGCAGCTTCACCGGGATCCCCAGGCTGCGGCTCATCTTCGCTGTCGAGTTTGAAGCTGCCGCCGACGCGAAACCCTAGCTTTTTTTGAGTTTGGAGAGAAGCCGCCGCGGAAGAGACGAGCAAGAGGGGAGAAGAGGAGAGGAGGGTTTCTTCGGTCTGGTTCGTAACAGGCTACACTACATACTTAAGCCCGGCCCAGCCCAGCATAGCATAGCCCAAGAGGCAGAGACTATTCTGCTTTCAGCCCCGAACTGATTTTCCAATGAAAAAGGTATACAAATCACCCTCATCAAATTCCTAAAGTCTAAATTGGCATGAGTGGTTTTCAGATAGATTTGAGGCTGTTTTGTCACATAGGTGGTGATGACGAGGCAGCTGACATGCACCAATCGCTAGCGAGAAGAGGAACGCGTTCCGCGTCACCCGCGGGCGCCATCGAGTTGGTGTCATCGCTGATCTACGCCTTCGAGGAGGAGTGCAACCTCCTCGTCCTCCTCATACATAACATCCCTAGTTTTACTAGTCTCTTATTAGGGTTGATTGTGCATTCATGAGCATCATCTATTTTGCTTAGAAAAAATGCAAACAAGAAAATATGCAAAAACCCTAAACCCTAATTTTTTCCCTCTCTTTGTAACCCCTTTCAAATGGTTTTGATTTTTGAAAAGGCCAAATGTGCGGATCCCAAATTGTATAAAGGGCCCATGCATTGTTTACAAATTATTTGAAAGTATCCGGTATTTCAAATAGCTCAAAACAGAAACAGATTTAAGAAAAAGAAAAGGTTTTAAGCAATAAATTGTTTGAATTCATATTCAGCACTATTGATTTATGATTACCGCATGTTGTCTTTATGTATTCCTGGATAATTAAATAATTCCGACCAAGTTGTACTTAGAAGATGATTTGAAACTCTTTTTGATTTGCTTGAAATTGATACATGTGGATCTTACTATAGTGATAATTAGGTACCAGGCCATGGTTATGTTCTATTACATTTACCGAGAGGAATATGGATTGGGTGATAGATGTGTATGAGTTGTGCTAGAGATATACACATTATTTGAAAAGTTATAGAGATGTAGACTTGTTGTAATTTAGTTCTATTGGTGTGGTCTTGAGTTTTTAATGATCACATGACTACCCAGGTCCACTTAATATGGCTTCAAATCAGAAAGATGCTTTTCTAGATGGTCTGGTAATGTTTTAGGGCTGTGATAGCCAACTTGGCCTACTGGACTATGTTCAATGATAATGATTGAGCTTATATTCCTGAAATGGTATTAGATTCCTCTTCGATAGGTTCTGTCCACTATGATAAATAACAAAACATGTGCAAGAATGATTCCTAGAAAATTTTGATCTAGGGAAATGATTGAGACTAATTGGGTAGGCTCTGCAAGCATCTCTTGTTTGAGTTGCCAATACTGTCAATATGATAGTGTGAGTAGAAATGATTCCTAGCTTTTAAAGTTGGGAAATGATTTGAATAAAGTTACCGCATATTTGCAAAGATTCTTACTATCTTTTGGAGTTGCAAAAAAATATTGCTGAAATTGACAATGGCTCTGCTAATTTAATATTGGTGTTGTGGTGCCTCCTCTAAAAGTGTGCACATGGCAAGATTATTTCTTCTTAGCATAATCTATTGCCATTTGTTAGCTATATTTATCGGTGTTTTCAGTGGGATTAAATTATCATCATGGATGATGTGTTGTATAGAAGGATTGTTGGAATTAGCCCTTGCCTATATGATGCAAGAGACAGAGGCCTAAATTTGATAAGGACATATACTAATTAGGGGTTTTAGCTTCTCTATGATGAATTTTCCATAGCATCACTATGCAGATCTGCGAGAAATCTTATTTCTTTGCTACCTATATTTGTTGGCTTTGTTGGTGAGCTTAAGGTTTGATGATTGCTTAACTTTAGTTGCATCTGTGCCCCATGTGCTTTTACTAGACTAGATTTACTTTTGTGGTGCCTCCCATGAGTGTGCACAGAGTAAATATTTGTTTGGCATAAACGGGTGTTGTTGGTGCTTGTGCTTTGTCTTTTGGCTATCCAGTGATGCAAAGTCTGAGGATTTGATTTTGAATAAGAATAAATACTGTTGATGCCTAAGAGTTCTATGATGAGATGAGCATAGCATTACTATGCCAATATGAGAATACCCCACCAAAAACTCTATTTTTCTACATGATAAGAACAGGTACTAGAATAACCTGCTGCTGTAGAGTAGGTAAGTGTGATGTGGTGATCTCTTGTGGTGGATCTTGATTAGTTCATGCCAAATCTTGTGGATACTACTCCTAGTACAACAAACCTCCTCCTCCATATCCCACTGTCTAGATCCTCCTACGGCCGCGGCCCGACCTTCCTCTCCTGGAGCTTCTATTCCTTATATTGTTGGACTGATTCTTATTGTATGTTTATGGTGGATGTGATGGTATGGATATGTGTGGATATTCATGTGGTGAACTACGATAGAAAAGAACCATTGGTATAGCTAGCAGCTGTGTTGCGGCTGTGTTGCTCCTTTTATGTGTGATTGGCTGCTACTACTATGTTGACAACACACAACTTGCATGCACTGACTTTGCTGCTTATATGTGGGCTCCACTTGACTCAAGTTTTAATGGCTAGGATCTTTTGTTGTGGATTGATTTGGTTGATCGATTGATATTATCCTAGTTTGGCTATTTTTTTCTTCTATAATGGTGAAACTTTCCCGAGGCCAGTGATGTTGCTCTGAGGCTCATTCCAATATAAGAACATATACTATGATTTGGTGAAACTTGCCCCTTTTATAATTAAGCTCAATGATGTACAATAACAGTGCATTACACTGTTAACATTGAGAGCAATATTACTAACCCATCACATTTTATTTTATTTTATTTTTATTTGTTTGCTTGCAGGTACAAAAGAAAATGAGCAAATACAGAAACTTAGTTTAGGAAATGTAGTTTAGGTTTTCCTTTTATTAATTTGTAAATCATTTTATTGTAATCTTTTATTTTTATTTAGACATTTGTAAAAACAATGTAATATTTGTATTATTGTAATAAAATAATTCTTTCCTATTTTCATTTGTCTTGTTATCCCTTTTGTTCATAATTGTAAAAAAATATAACATTGTGTGATTTAAATAAGATAGTCTTTTATCAATTCTTGTTTACTATTTATTATTGTAATATCATATTACATTACTCAATTATTCATGTGTAATGTTGTTGTAAAGTAATACCCTTTGTTAATAGATGTAGAGACATAGTATTCTTTTTGTTAAAGTAAAGTTTTATTCTTTACTCAAGTTAGTATTCAATAATTGTTGTAGAATATTCATATGGTTAATAATTATAAATAGTATTTGTTATTTATTCTTGTAATAGTGTTTATATGACAATTATAAAGTAAATGTCTTATTTCTTATTGTAACTTAGAACTTGTAAATATTTATATCTTATTTATAAGTAAGAATTAAATTCTTTATGTAATTCATCTAACATTTATTATCCCATATACATATTCTTTTATAATTAAAATATATTATTTGAATACTCAAATTTAAAATGCTTTCCCCCAAGAACAAAGAATTCAATAAAGGTCATGTTGCCCTGACATTTTCATCAGAACAAGAGAGACTTCGATCCCTCTGTAGTTCTTTTAGTTTTGCGCAAAAATTCCCCGGATTTTCTTATGCATGAATATAATGCACACGCGTGTGTCCTTACTATTTCTAGGTGCTAATTCTAGGACGTTACACAAGCATTACCTCAATGCCCTTGTTTTTTCTTTCCAGAAGAAAAATGAGCATCGATACTACTTGAACTTTGTTTGCTATTCTGAAAGAGAATGTGAGGTTTATGCTTGAAGATATTCTATTGTCATTGACCTCAATTGTACCTAAATATATTATCAAAGGGGGCATGCCGATTAAGGTTTGTATGCATTTACTTTTTGTACTTACTGTAAAACATATGTGCACTATGTATTGCACTATGTTTGTAGGGTCCTATTTTAATCTATTGTAGATTCAAATTTACAGAAATTTGCAATATCATAGATTAAAATTTAGAGAAATTTGCAACATCCTTTTTGGAACCGAGGGAGTATAAGAGATGATATTATGCTCAATTAATAGGAGCCTGGTAGAGACGAGCATGGTAGAGAGAGTAGAGACTGTGTGTGTGCACTTTACTAACCTCGTGGTGGTCCTATATATGCCCTGGTTGCGACCCTATATTACCCTCGTGGGGGCATATCACCAGTCGTGGTGTCTTCTTTTTCGCTGCAAGGATGCAATGACATTTTAGTCATGTGGAGAAATTTAAACAAAAAAATGGGATCAGCAAAAACCTCCCGTGGGTTTATTTGGTTCGAAAACCAGATACGGTAAATACAGCGGAGGTCAAACAATGTGTGATCTTGAATCTTGAATAGGGGTTCGTACACAACGTAAGACTCATACCCGTCTGGGATTTTGCGCTTTATGTTGGACCTTGCAGAATTATCGAAATGATTTTTTTAACAAGATTAGAGCTTTCCATTTTTATTAGGTTCTTTATTGGGCTATGTACCCACCGGTTTTGTATGCCTCCTATATTATACCCGACGGAGAAGCATGAAACCCTTTCTTCTGATGCAACCGCTGAGACATGAATAAATCATATACTCCCTATGTTGTAAAGTAAGACATTTTAACAAGCTTTTGCTATTGCTTTGGTTGAGCATTTTAGCAAGAGTCTCCCGCTGAGAGAAGTTTTAGCAAGCTTTTTCTATTGTATCCATGTTGTTCATTATTGTAGATTTGGTATCCAAAACCTCATAATAAATATGGAAGTATACATCAATGGGCGTATAGTCGGGAGATTATTATTTTTCTCTAAAAAATGGATCAAGAAGAAGAAATTCGGCTGCATTCTATTTAGAAGAACAATAAATCGATGAGATGGAGGAAAGTAACGCAAAGCCAAGTTCCCCTTGTCCCTCCTCTCCAAGTCATCTCTCTGTCGGCACAATCCATCCGTGATTCCTGTGCAAGTACTACCTAGCGGTGTTTATCGTGCATGCATTAGGAAGTAACTGGTTGGAATACTTCGCGGACTAGAGTAAACTTGGCAAATGACTATAAAGCTTGTATGCTACACATGCAAAGGGGGCTGTCAAATCAGGAAGAAAAGATAAATCCACCCTTGTGGCATCGAGAATCCATCCATGTCGTCTCCTTTGTTTTCTTTTCTCTACTATAAACCCTACATAAAGGGAGGGGATGGGCAAGCAAAGCAAGGAGGCCTTGTGCTTACATCAAGCAACCAAATCCAAGGCTTAGCGCGAGCATACACTTGATCCACCATGATACGTCAGAAACGTATCTATAATTTTTGATGCTCCATGCTTGTTTAGTATCTATTTTGCTTTGCTTGTCTACACTTTGAGGTGCTTTTTACATGTTTTCTGGTACTAACCTATTAACAAGTTGCCACAGTGCCAGTTGCCTGTTTTATGCTTTTTTTGGTTTCAGAAAAGTTAGTAAAGAAATATTCTCGGAATTGGACAGGACAAACGTCAAAGTCAATTACTTTCCGTGGGGAACAAGAAGTCCAGAGGGGAGACGGAGATGCAAGCCAGGGCGACAAAACCCCCCTAGGCGCGGGTGGGCCCTGCCCCGCGCCTGGGTAGGGTTTGGGGCCCCTGGCCGCCTCCTCGTCCTCCCCCTTATCCTATAAGAAGCCCCCGCTACATAAACCCTAAGCACCCGATCAAATCTCTATGAAACCGTCTGTAGCCGTCGCCACCATCGTCCCTAGATCGGGGGGATCTGAAGTTCTTCCCAGCACCCTGTCAGAGGGGAGATCATCCTGGATGCCTTCTCTTCGGTATGATGCGTGAGTAGTTCCACCTTGAACTATGGGTCCATGTAGTAGCTAGATGATTGTATCTCCTCCTTTATGCTTTCATGAATAGATCTTGTGAGATCTGTTCATGATCAAGATCTAATCTTTTTGTAATCATGCATGTTGTGTTTGCGGGGATCCGATGGATATTGAGATTATTATGTTGGTTTGATTAATGGTTTTGTCTTTATGATTCTATCATGTCTGTGTTGTTTGTGATCTTGCATGCTCTCTGTTTGTTAGTAGCTATCTTGGCCAAGTAGTTGCTAGTGACTCCAAGAGGGGGTATTTATGCTCGATAGTGGTTTCATGCCTCTAGTTTCCAAGGGAAGTGACAATAATCTCTTCGGTTGTAGATGTGATGTTGCTACTAGGGAGAAAACAACGGTCTCTTGTTCATGGAACATGTGGACTATTTACCTTACACACTTTGCTTAAAGCAATTGTCTGTTGCTTGTAACTTAATACTGCAGGGGGTTCGGATGATAACCTAAAGGTGGACTTCTAGTCATAGATGCAGTTGGATGGCGGTCTATGTATCTTGTTGTATTGCCCAACCGAATCTCATAGGATCTTTCTAACTAGTAATTGCATTGTTATGCCTTGCTCAGTTCCTGTCAATTGCTCTGTTGTAATTTGTTTACCCTTCATGCCATGTTGTTTATCTAAGGAGAGCACCTCTAGTGAACTATGGACCCCGGTCCAATCTTTACCATTGATACATCTTTCACTGTTACTTGTTTACTTGCTGTAAACCATTACCTTCCACACCATACGTTTAATCCTTTGTTACAGCAAACCGATGAGCTTGATAACCTCACTGATTCGTTGGGGCAAAGTCTTGAGTTTGTGTTGTGCAGGTCTCCGTGTTGCTTGCAACACCTATGTAACGTTTCCTTCCTCCTACTATTTTGATAACCTCGGTTTCTTACTGAGGGAAATTTGTTGTTGTGTTGCTTCATACCTTGCTCTCTGGGTTTCCAACAAAGCGTCCCACGACAAGTGGTGGGCGCCATCACACCACTCAAGCGTCACCGATGCTTCGAATGCGAGTGTTGCTACTGGCGGTTTTCATCATGGCCATAGTTGTTGCTGACGAGGTTTAATCTCGTCAATGCCCATTGTTATGGACTTGGGTTTTGGAGAAGATGGGGATGCTGGAGATCGTGGAACGGTTAACAGACAAGCAACCAGGGGACACAAGATTTACCCAGGTTCAGGCCCCCGGAGGGAAAACCCTACTCCTGCTTGTCTGCTCTTTGATTACGGCGGAACCGAAGGTTACAGGGTGCACAGATTCGATCTGGCGCGGATGCGTGTGCGAAAGTATGAGTCGAGGTTGGTTGAGTTGCCCTAGGACGTGCCCTCCTAGCCTTTATATAGACTTAGGCAGGTCCCGGGCATAGTCCTAGTCGGTTACAAGTTCTAGGGCGTTTACCCTTTTGAGTTTCCTATCTAAACTAGTCTTGTTCTCCAAGGATCCGAAGATGTCTTGGGCCTTGGTCACCCAAAAATCTTCATGGGCCAGCGTACGCCTGCAGTGGGCCTTCCTTGAGCTGGACTAGGTATGCTGAAGTTATGTACCCATAGGGTATAACCATGTCAGTAGCCCCCGAGTGATCAGTCGAATCGTAGAGCTGAGGACTCTTCAATCCTTCGGGTGTAATTCTGTCTTTCAAGAGAAATGTGTAGGGATTGTTGATACGTGTGCCTGACTCACCCGGCGGATCACGGTCAGTTAACTGTCTTAGGACGAAACAAACACGATCTTCTTCAGGTTCGGGTCCCTTAACCCGGGCCTGAAACATATGCTGGCGTAATTCGACTCAGGCCGCGGAGGACTTACAGGAGAGGAATTCCAGTGATTTTAATTGGTGTACCCAACGCGTCCGTCAGGATTTTTCATCGTACCTGTTGGTACGGATTCATACTAGTAGAGCGCAGTCAGGTGCGTTTCCAGGCCATCAGATGATATCTGTAGGTCTTATCTTTGCGTTGCAGACGCAGCATCCGAACATTTACCACCTCGGAGGTGCTTAGGGTGGCCAAGGAGATTGTTGCTCACTTAGCGTTTTGTTGGGGCAGAGTTGCCAAAAAGTTTTTGCGTGCTGATCCGAAAGATCGCAGTCGAAGACTTCATAGGGTGCGCGACCAACACTCCCTATGGGAGTAGCCCCCAAGTGTCTGTTCGAGTCGTAGACTCGAACGGAGACTTTTAGTTCAAACATTGTTTCAGTCCTTAGGTCCGCAGGACTCAAATTTTTTCGGATGGTTAAATCCATCCTCCCTATGGAAGTAGCCCCCGAGTCCTTAGTGGAGTCGTAGACTCGATGTAGGACTCAAATAAGCAATTTTGTCCTTAGTTGTCTGTCGGGTGCGCGACCAGCGCTCCTGATAGGAGTAGTCCCCAAGTATTTAGTCGAATCGTAGATTCGAGTGAGTACTTTTAGCTGTGGAGCCGAAGTGGTGCTAGTATAGCTTTTGATGACGTCAGTGCTTACGATTGATGACCTCAAGTGTCTGCCGCGCCAGAGATGACTTGACGGGACGAAGCGTGGGTCCCACTTGCTGACTTTGAATTGACCGGTCACGCGGGGCGTGGAGATGATTACGGCGCCTCCTCGATTTCCGCGCGTAGTGGACGGCGTGGTAACGATGGTTTGTTGTGGTGTTGACATGTGTACGGTCAGATCTATCGTTGGCGTTAGGTCTTCTCGATGGACGGCTGGCGTGCGTCGTCTTCGCTGTTATAATCCTGGGTGAAATCGTGTTTTGTTTTTCACCGCACCAGTTCATCTGTTCACTGGCTTCTTGTTCTTGAGAGATTCTTGCTGCGTGTTTGAGCTTTCCTTCCACACTTCCTTTGTTCTTTGTTGTTGCCAACGCCACCACCGCTGCAGCGTCATGGGGAAGACAAAGAAATCTTCGTCCGCGGTTGGGACCAGCGCCGCCGTAGGCAAGAAGGGCACCGCCGCTGCTCGCGTCACCGATGGTGGCTGGCGTCGATCGGAGACGCGAGAGAGCGATCTCCGCAAACTGCGCGAGCGGAGCCTGATCCCGCAAGATGCGACGGCCGTGCGCCTCCCAGGCAATGAGGTAATCCCCCGTCCCCCAGCTGGGTATCGGGTTATGTTTCTTGCCTTTGTCTTGCGTGGTTTCTCGTATCCAGTCCATGACTTCCTTCGTGGACTGCTCTTCTTCTATGGGGTTTAGTTGCATCATCTGTCTCCCAACTCCCTTCTCCACATTGCGTGTTTTATCACGCTTTGCGAGTGTTGGCTTGGCATTGAGCCGCACTTTGGCCTCTTCCGGAAGCTTTATTCCGTGAAGAGGCAATCTGGGTCGGATTGTGTGTATCCCATTGGGGGTTTCATCATCTCTCTCAGTCCCAATGTCCAATTCTTTTCCTTTTCCATGTCTGAATCTGTCCAATACTGGCGGAGGAAATGGTTTTACATCCGTGACTCCGTACTGCCTGGGCAAGATTTTGGTCTCGTTCCTTTTGACCCTCCCAGTTGATTGAGAAGAAAAGATCCTGGAAAAACCAAATCTTAGATGGTGAGGTGGCGGAGATTGAGGCCCTGTACCGTCGAGTGGAGGATCTCCAACTGATTCCTGAGAAGGAGGTGAACGGTGTCGACGTCATCCGAACGTTTCTTGAGCGTCGGGTGCAGACTCTCCAAGCGAGGGCGCATCCGATGTTTCTTTACTCTGGGCGCCGTGATCCGACGAGGGTTTCGAGTGAGAAAATCTCCGAGGCGGAACTTGACAAGACTCTTTGCGCGCTGTTGAAGTTCAAGGCAGACGAAGAAATTCCGGGGAAGTCGCAGACTCCTCCCTTTTCTTCGACGTTGGCCGTACCGAAGGTGTAGATTTGCGCACGTAGTGCTCCCCTTTTGTTTTGTCAGCTGTGTACTTTTTCCTTTGTTTGCTTAACAAAGTTCCATCTCCTTTTGTAGAGCTTCAAAGTGCCGGGCATGGCACCACCATTGCCCGAAAGGTATCCGAATGCCCCGGATAATGAAGTCGTGGACTCCGTGTCCGAGCTACCGTCAGCGCGATCTCCAGCGGAGGATGCCGACGAGTCGAGTGAGGACCATTCCCGCAAGCGATCACGGAGCTCCAGCGAGTCTTCGGATGCCTCGACTCCTCCGACTCCCAGGAATCCTCTGGGCCTTGAGCGTCATGATGATGTTCATGGGGGGTTCTTCCTCTCCCCTTCCTGCCATTCCTGTGCGTGCTGTCGCGCCGCACCCGCCAGCCAAGCGGAGGAAGGAATAAAAGAAGGAGGAGAAGAGGGAAGAAAAGAAAGAAGAGAAGAGGGCCCGAAGGGCTTCTCCTATCTTCGACCTGAGCGCGTTGGGCTCGTAAGTTTCCTTGTTGCCACTGCTATCTTTTGTTCCTTTGTTATTTTTGCATCTGTGTTGATTGGCTTCGTATGCAGGCAATCCTCCGACGGCTCTAGTGATGATGGGCAGGAGATGATGGGGGAGTCGAACATTGCGTCGCCTCCTCCTCAGACGGTGGCAACTTCGGGTGACGTTGTGCCAGTTCCTCCGGTGCAGGAGAGGCTGGTGGTTGCGCCCCAGAATTTCGCAGACGAGCCTGCAGGTTCGCCTTCGGAGCACGTAAGTTTTTCTGCTTGATGTTACGGGGGGGGGGGGCTGTTGGAGATATGCCCTAGAGGCAATAATAAATATAGTTATTATTATATCTTTGTGTTTATGATAAATGTTTACATTCATGCTATAATAGTATTAACAAGGAAACATTAATACTTGTGTGATTTGTAAACTTAATTTGAAGTCCCTAGTATAGCCTCTATACTTCACTAGCTTGTTGGTTGATTAATGATTGTGGTTTCCCTATCATGAACATTGAGATGTTATCAACAACAAGATCATATCGTTAGGAGAATGATATGGTGGACATACTCCTATAGATAAGCGTAGCATAAAGATCAAGTCATTTCAATAGTTCAATTGCTATATGCTTTCTGATACATAGTAACCTAATTCCTTCGACCATGAGATCATGCATATCACCTTTACCGGATGGATGCTTTGATGACATCAAACACCACACCGTAACTGGGTGGCTATAAAGGTGGCATTGAGTGTTCGGAAAGTATTGGTTGAAACACATGGATCAAGAGTGGGATTTGTCCATCCATATGACGGATAGATATACTCTGGGCCCTCTTGGTGGAATGTCGTCCAATTAGCTTGCAAGCATGTGACTAGGTCACAAGGGATCACATATCACGGGAACGAGAAAAGAGTACTTATCGGTAACGAGGTTGAACTAGGTATGCAGAGATACCGATGACCATAACCTCGGATAAGTAAACTATCGTGAGACAAATGGAAATTGGTATCGTATGTAAGTGGTTCATTCGATCGCAAAGTAATCGTAGAAATATGTGGGAGCCATATGAATTTCCAGATTCCTCTATTGGTTATTGTTCGGAGAAGTGTCTCGATCATGTCCGCATAATTCACGAACCGTAGGGAGACACACTTAAGGATTTGACGTTGTTTTGAGTAGTTATGGTATTATGAGAAAGAGACCGAATGTTGTTCGGAGTCTCGGATGGGATCCGGGATATCACGAGGTGATCCGGAATGGTCCGGAGAATAAGATTCATATAAGGAAAGTCCCGTTTCGGAGTTCGGGAATGATTCCGGTGTTTTCATCGGGAATGTTCTAGAAGGTTCCGGATTGTCCGGCACTCCGGGGGGGATTGAATGATTGCATCATGTACTAAGTGTTCTTGCTGTTCCAAAACTGAAAAGTCAAACTGCCAGTTTGAAAGTCAAACGGCTAAAATAGGAAACTGTGGAAAACAGGAAACTGTGGGAAACAAGCAAGAGGAGGTTGAAACCAACTTGGAGGAGGAGTCCCTCTCCTCCAAGCCGGCGGCCAGCCTAGGCCGAGTTGGGGAGGGACTCCCCTCCCCTCCCCTGGCGCGCCAGCCCCTCCACCTATAAAAGGAGGGGCAGGGCCTCCTCCTCTAGACACAAGTTCCTATCCTCTAATCTCCGGTTTAGAGCCGTTTTGGTTTAGAGCTTCTAATTGCTTTAGCCTGCGGTTTAGAGCTTCCAATTAGAAGGCTCTAAACCGCAGGCTAAAGCAATTAGAAGCTCTAAACCAAAACGGCTCTAAACCGGAGATTAGAGGATAGGAACTTGTGTCTAGAGGAGGAGGCCCTGCCCCTCCTTTTATAGGTGGAGGGGCTGGCGCGCCAGGGGAGGGGAGGGGAGTCCCTCCCCAACTCGGCCTAGGCTGGCCGCCGGCTTGGAGGAGAGGGACTCCTCCTCCAAGTTGGTTTCAACCTCCTCTTGCTTGTTTCCCACAGTTTCCTGTTTTCCACAGTTTCCTGTTTTAGCCGTTTGACTTTCAAACTGGCAGTTTGACTTTTCAGTTTTGGAACAGCAAGAACACTTAGTACATGATGCAATCATTCAATCCCCCCCGGAGTGCCGGACAATCCGGAACCTTCTAGAACATTCCCGATGAAAACACCGGAATCATTCCGCAACTCCGAAATGGGACTTTCCTTATATGAATCTTATTCTCCGGACCATTCCGGATCACCTCGTGATATCCCGGATCCCATCCGAGACTCCGAACAACATTCGGTCTCTTTCTCATAATACCATAACTACTCAAAACAACGTCGAATCCTTAAGTGTGTCTCCCTACGGTTCGTGAATTATGCGGACATGATCGAGACACTTCTCCGAACAATAACCAATAGAGGAATCTGGAAATTCATATGGCTCCCACATATTTCTACGATTACTTTGCGATCGAATGAACCACTTACATACGATACCAATTTCCCTTTGTCTCACGATATGTTACTTATCCGAGGTTATGATCGTCGGTATCTCTGCATACCTAGTTCAACCTCGTTACTGATAAGTACTCTTTTCTCGTTCCCGTGATATGTGATCCCTTGTGACCAAGTCACATGCTTGCAAGCTAATTGGATGACATTCCACCGAGAGGGCCCAGAGTATATCTATCCGTCATGTGGATGGACAAATCCCACTCTTGATCCATGTGTCTCAACCAATACTTTCCAAACACTCAATGCCACCTTTATAACCACCCAGTTACGGTGTGGTGTTTGATGTCATCAAAGCATCCATCCGGTAAAGGTGATATGCATGATCTCATGGTCGAAGGAATCAGGTTACTATGTATCAGAAAGCATATAGCAATTGAACTATTGAAATGACTTGATCTTTATTCTACGCTTGTCTATAGGAGTATGTCCACCATATCATTCTCCTAACGATATGATCTTGTTGTTGATAACATCTCAATGTTCATGATAGGGAAACCACAATCATTAATCAACCAACAAGCTAGTGAAGTATAGAGGCTATACTAGGGACTTCAAATTAAGTTTACAAATCACACAAGTATTAATGGTTTCCTTGTTAATACTATTATAGCATGAATGTAAACATTTATCATAAACACAAAGATATAATAATAACTATATTTATTATTGCCTCTAGGGCATATCTCCAACAGTCTCCCACTTGCACTAGAGTCATCTAATCTAGATTACATGGTAATATACCGAACACCCATGGCAGTTTGGTGTTGGTCATGTTTTGCCCTCGGGAGAGGTTTAGTCAACGGATCCGCCACATTCAGATCTGTGTGTACTTTGCAAATCTTTATATCCCCATCCTGGATATGTTCTCGAATAGCGTGAAAACGTAGCTTGATATGCTTCAGCTTCTTGTGTGACCTTGGTTCTTGCGCATTGGCTATGGCGCCCATGTTATCACAGTAGATAGACATTGGGTCCAGCGCACTAGGAACCACACCCAGCTCTGTAATGAACTCTTTCATCCATATCGCTTCTTGTGAAGCCTCCAAAGCAGCCATGTATTCCGATTCAGTTGAAGATCTCGCCACAACGCTTTGCTTTGCACTCCTCCAGCTAACTGCTGCACCATTCAAAATAAATACGTATCCGGATTGTGATTTAGAATCATCTGGATCGGTGTTCCAACTAGCATCGGTGTAACCATTAACAACGAGCTGTTCATCACCTCCATAAGAAAGAACCATATCCTTAGTTCTTCTCAAGTACTTAAGGATGTTTTTGACCGCTGTCCAATGATCCACTCCTGGATCACTTTGATATCTGCTAGTTAGACTAACAGCATATGCGATGTCGGGTCTAGTACATAGCATGACATACATTAGAGATCCTATGGCTGAGGCATAGGGAGTCTTACTCATCCTTTCTCTATCTTCTGCCGATGTCGGATGTAACACCCTCAGAATCGGACCTATGCAAGTTTGAGCAAAATTCGCCAAACCCGCATAGAAACGATTCAAAGGTGCCCACCAGGCACTTTCGTGCGGGTGGAAAACGAAGTAATAACATTACACAACAGCCCTCGATGGGACCCACAGAACAGATATAGACAACAGCGACTCCAAGAGTCCAGAATACAGATATACAATACAAAGATCCAAATCACCTGTAAAACGATACAGCGTCCGACTACGGACAAGATGCAAATGGGGCTAAGAGCCCTGAAGAATAACCAATGGCGTCCATAACCCTGCCCAGGCCAAGCCGGAAGGGTAACCCTGCTAACGACGTCGATCTCAAACCTGCTTAAACAAAAAAGGGGTGCCGACAAAGGGCAAAGGAAAAAGAGGAGCGTCAGTACTGAGGCCAGTACACGGCGAGACTAGAATTCGGCGGTCCTCGCCTACATAGGTATGGTGGACTGAAGCGGCAGCGGCAACATGCACTAAACAACCTATAGAGACTCGACACAACTGGCGGTTATCAGAGAGGGGTAAGAATGACCTATCCGGATCCAACCTGAAGCTAACACCAAACAAACCCATCCTGGTGTTCCCCCCCTCGATACCAAACGAGGAAGTCCACCGAGGAACTCACACAGTTGGCAGTTTTATTTATTCAGTTATCGTTGCAGCAATTACTAGTCAGGTATAGATAATCATCCTGATAAAATAAGCAGTGGGCACTTTTAGTCAACCGTTCCGTTATAGTTGCAACAATTACTAATCAGATACAGATAGCGTGAGATAAACCCAAAGCCCAGCAGTTGTTGGTACTTTTATTCAGCCATTCCGTTGTAGTTGTCATACTTACTAGTCAGGTACAAAGGTCGCAAGCGACACTTCAAACAAGCAATTGTGGGCAGTATTATTTAGCCATTCCATCATAGTGAAGCTGATTACTAGTCATTATAAAGTCAAATTTATAGCAATAAACTTTAGTTATGCTTGTCTATGGTCGAGATACTGTGCTCCAAGTCGTCCATAACCGCGGACACGGCTTTCAGAAAGTTTTACCCGGCCGGGGTGCACCAATAGCAACACACACTCGATCAACCTCGGAAAAACCAAATTAAAACCCAACGAGGCCTTCACGACAAAGCAATCACAGGATTCAGAAATATTTCAGGGGGCCACCCCATTAAGCTACCCGCAACGAAGTAAGCTAGCTCCGAGATGGACTCAAGGTCTGGGTATACGGCTGTGAACGACTGGGAACCCAAAACTGGGCTTGTCGACACCGCGGAATCGTGTCCCGATCCTAAACAGTACAGGTGCTATCTGTCGCACAATTTAAATAAAGCAGTAAAGCATGGCATAAGTACAGGATCGTAAATAAAACCTCAAACTAGTTTGTGGCCCCAAGAAATAAGACTGAATCAAGCTCTAGCTCAGGGGGGTCCCATATACCTCCCGGATGTGGATAGCGCGATAAAACAAGGAACAGGTATCAAGTACTCGGGGTCCTACGGGACACAAGTGGGCGTTCGGAAACCAAATATTATCTATCACCCACCGATGCCTCTGCTTATTTCAATTTTAGTTGTTAAACAGTAATTAAAGTGAACGATAAGTAAAGCTATGATCATCTCCAACGACAACATGCGGCAATACATCAACAACTGTGGCACTTGACGACACGGAACAACACTTGAGCAAGCGACTACGACGCGCAAGTCCAACTATCTACCAAACAACAGGTAATAGGGTGTGTCCAAGGCAATATAGGGCTGCAAGGGATATCACGGGTACGAAAACTAGAGCATCGCAACACAGATAGCAATAGATCAACAGGAGGGAATAAATACTATAAAAGTAAGATAGGTAGAAAGGGGGGAGATGCTCGCCTGAAAACATTGTCGAAGGTTCAACCGAAGATCGGGGCGAAGCTCACATCAACTCAACGGCCTTATCCGCGAAGAAGCAAAACACTAGAAGAACACCGGATGCAATATTTAATACAACGGCAGAAGATCGGCATGATGCATGTATGATGCATGACATGGCAAAGGTGCGATGCAATTAGGCAAAATTAAGAGGAACCGGGGTCCCGACAGATAATTAAATGGTTCAAGTTATTTATCTACCCCGCAAATTAAATGTTGTTTATCAAGGCAGAATATGTCACCGGTTCGCTACACAAATTTAAATGAGGCCAATATGAGACTAGATTTGCCCGCATATGGGCCCCATATTTAATTATGAGATGAATCGGCGTAAGGCCCCCAAACCACATGTTAAGCATGCATGCAAGATGAATGACAATTAAATATGCAACAAGTTGATATCATTTATAAAATAGGGTATCGAGGAAAAGGGTCACACATTAGGGTTCGACGATCTTGGGGTTCCGGGGTTCGGGGTTTGACAGGGTCCAGGGTTCGACGGAAACATTTTCGGATAACAGAGGTAGGTCTTGGCGTTCCGGAGGAAAGGCTTGGTGGTTCTGACTTCACTCGCCGGTGCCGGACTTGATTGCGGTCGATCTTGGCCATGTCGAAGTTCTTGCCGGAGGTTCGCCGAGGTTCACCGGTTCGGTACGGTCTTCATGTGGTAGATCTTGGCGAGTTCACTGCAACGGCCTTGTGGTCCCGATGACGATCTTGGCGGTTATCTAGCGGCACCATGTACACCCCTCGAACCCATCGGCATTGAGCCCGTCTTGTCGTTGAGCATCCCTGTCCGAAGATCTGGGTGTTCCGGTTACATTGACGATGGCGATCTTGATTCAACATCATCGCGGCCTTCGAGGTTTCGGCTAGCGGAGCCGGGAAGAAGTTCTTGGGGTCCGGGAAGGAAATCATGTCGCATCCGAGGGGGTGCTTGAAGTCCTTGATGGAGATCTTGTCGGGTTCCTTGTTGTCCTCCCGGTACCGCGGGCTCTCGGTGACGGTATTCGAGGGTGACTTGTTTGGTGCCGGCGGTACAATGAATTCGTACGGGTAGTTGTCGAGCTTGGTGGATCCTCGGGTTCAGTCGTCGCGGGGCGATTCCGTGTCTCCGTCCTGTCGACCTTGCAACCCTCCTGATACTAGATGAACTTGGCCGAAGCGGATGACAGGGTCCAGGCCTGGCTCGCAGCAGCGGGCCCGATGCGGCCGCGGAAAACTAGGGACGGGGCGAAGCCTTCGGCGATGCGGAGACGGTCGCGGCGGAGCGAGAGGCAGGCCGACGAGGCGGCCTCTGGCCGGAGGCGGGGCAGGGGGATGGCCGGAAGCGGGGGAGGCGGATGGGCGCGATGGGGAGGCAGGCCGCGTCGGTTGGGAGACGCGCGGAGGGGAGCGGCTGAGCAGGCGCCGGCGGGTCGCAGAGGGAGGAGGAGGGGCGCCTGGGAGGGTCGAGGCCGGAGAGGGGCGGGCCGACGGCGCGACGGCCGGAGCGGGAGCGGGGAGGCGGCGCGCGGCGCTCGCGGCCAGGGAGGAGCACGTGCGGCGGACGCGCCGGCGCTGGGCGGCGGAGCAGAGAGCAGGCTCGGGCGGCACGGTGCGGTGACGGCGGAGGCGGCCGCAGGCGCGAGGGGGGGGCCGGGTGGAGGAGGTCGCGGCCGGAGCTCGTGGCGTCACGGCGGCGAGCGGCGGCGCAGGCGAGGCGATGGGAGAGGCGCGCGGCGGAGGGAGGACCTGCGGTGGACGGCGCGCGGCCGGCCGAGGGTGACGAGGGCCGCGGTGGCCGGAGGAGAGGAGGGCTCGGGCGGCGCAGGGCGGACGCAGGCGCTGTGCGAGCGAGGGCGGAGCGGAGCGCCGCGCCGGGCATGGAGGAGGCGGCGCGCGGCGGAGGCGGAGCCGGAGCCGCGCCGGCGGAGGGAGGAGCGGCGGCGGGGCTTGGAGGCGAGGGCGGCGCAGCGGGGGCGGCGTCGCCGGCGCGCGAGCGGAGGGGAAAACGGGGAGGCGCGGACGCTGGGCAGGCCGGGAGAGGCAGCGCCGAAGACGGGAGCTGCAGGCGGCGGGGCTAGCAGAGAGGGCGAGGGCGGCGCAGCGGGGGCGGCGTCGGGTAGGGAGAGGACGCGAGGAGGAAGAGGACTGGGGAAGGTTGAGCGCGTGGTGGGGCCAGAGTGGGGCGCTGGGTCGGGTGTGGGGCGCGGGGGAAGGTGGGCGCGTGCGTGGGCGGGTCCCGGGGCGCGCCAGGGGGTTGCGTTGTGTGGTGGTGGCTGCGTGGGTGTGTGGGTGTGTGTGTCCCAGGTGGAGAGAGAGGAGAGAGAGGGGGGCAGGTGGCAGTTGGGGATTGGGTGAGGGAGAGGGAGGGGTGAGGTGGCACGACGGGATTGGCCGGAGTGAGGTGGAGGCTGGTGGGTAGCTAAGGACAGAGTAAGAAAAGGATTTTCAGGTTGGACCGTTAAATTCTGGGGGTGGTCGTTCGGGTCAATCGGCCCGTTCGACTGCCCCTATTAAAATAATTCAAACTTTTTATTTGTTTTAAACGGGCCGTTTGCAAACCGATAGCGGACAAAACAAAATATTCCGGGGACCCGGTTTTGATGTTTGAATAAAGAGGGGCGTTTTAGAAAACAAAACGGGCATTGCGGAAATAGTTTTATGCAAACAATGCATGATGATGACGATGCAATGCACAAATTCGACGCGATTTTCTAGTAGTGGTTTTTGCGGGATGCCACAATTCGACACCACTAACAATGGATCTCGCCCTCGAGATCCGCCTCATGGTACCGGAAGGAAGGTCGGCGATCTGCGTCTTCTCGCTTCGGGTAGATCCTCGCGACACCACTAACAAGAGGTCGTTGTCCGTGATCGCCGAGAGAACACTCCGGAAACAAAAGGTCGAAGGTAGAGGCATCAACAAATAAAGCCACCTCTAGCTTCGATGGAAAGAGGGAACCGATGCATTCTCATCCACTTCAATGTACAAAAGCGAATAGAAGGGGTAGTCGGCATGGGGGCCAATCCATCACGCACCCAAACTATTACTCCGCACAATCAGTGGAAAAGCGTGCAACCATTCTCGGAAACAGACTGAAGATCTCGACAAGCGAGGTTCGGAACAAAGGAGTGATGCAGAATCTGCATCGGAGCTGGCGTAGAGGATGTCGTCGCGTCAGAAAACACCGGAAGGCACAAACAAGGAACAAAGAACGGTACCACAGCAGACGGATTCCTTAGGCAGCTTGAACACCGGATGGTAGAACACCGCTATCGAAGAAGGAAGAGAAACCCTGAAGGTACGACGGAAAACCCAACCACGAGAAATCCTGGACTCGAAGAAAGAGAAGAGAGCGGATTCAAAACACGTAGAGGTAAGAGGAGAACAGCAGAGGGGTAAGGAGTAAAATCAGACCTAATCAGAACTATCCAACCGATTTTTGCGAAAATAGTTTTGACACTCTACTTCAGCCGTTAGCTAGGTTATCCTACAGGCTGGACTTGTGGGGTATCGTAACTGCTGAGCTCTGATACCACTCTGTAACACCCTCAGAATCGGACCTATGCAAGTTTGAGCAAAATTTGCCAAACCCGCATAGAAACGATTCAAAGGTGCCCACCAGGCACTTTCGTGCGGGTGGAAAACGAAGTAATAACATTACACAACAGCCCTCGATGGGACCCACAGAACAGATATAGACAACAGCGACTCCAAGAGTCCAGAATACAGATATACAATACAAAGATCCAAATCACCTGTAAAACGATACAGCGTCCGACTACGGACAAGATGCAAATGGGGCTAAGAGACCTGAAGAATAACCAATGGCGTCCATAACCCTGCCCAGGCTAAGCCGGAAGGGTAACCCTGCTAACGACGTCGATCTCAAACCTGCTTAAACAAAAAAGGGGTGCCGACAAAGGGCAAAGGAAAAAGAGGAGCGTCAGTACTGAGGCCAGTACACGGCGAGACTAGAATTCGGCGGTCCTTGCCTACATAGGTATGGTGGACTGAAGCGGCAGCGGCAGCATGCACTAAACAACCTATAGAGACTCGACACAACTGGCGGTTATCAGAGAGGGGTAAGAATGACCTATCCGGATCCAACCTGAAGCTAACACCAAACAAACCCATCCTGGTGTTCCCCCCCTCGATACCAAACAAGGAAGTCCACCGAGGAACTCACACAGTTGGCAGTTTTATTTATTCAGTTATCGTTGCAGCAATTACTAGTCAGGTATAGATAATCATCCTGATAAAATAAGCAGTGGGCACTTTTAGTCAACCGTTCCGTTATAGTTGCAACAATTACTAATCAGATACAGATAGCGTGAGATAAACCCAAAGCCCAGCAGTTGTTGGTACTTTTATTCAGCCATTCCGTTGTAGTTGTCATACTTACTAGTCAGGTACAAAGGTCGCAAGCGACACTTCAAACAAGCAATTGTGGGCAGTATTATTTAGCCATTCCATCATAGTGAAGCTGATTACTAGTCATTATAAAGTCAAATTTATAGCAATAAACTTTAGTTATGCTTGTCTATGGTCGAGATACTGTGCTCCAAGTCGTCCATAACCGCGGACACGGCTTTCAGAAAGTTTTACCCGGCCGGGGTGCACCAATAGCAACACACACTCGATCAACCTCGGAAAAACCAAATCAAAA
Organism: Avena sativa; assembly: GCA_916181665.1. Taxonomy (NCBI): domain Eukaryota; kingdom Viridiplantae; phylum Streptophyta; class Magnoliopsida; order Poales; family Poaceae; genus Avena; species Avena sativa. The sequence goes on along the minus strand of OV702300.1, from coordinate 12,552,610 downwards.
CCCAACGAGGCCTTCACGACAAAGCAATCACAGGATTCATAAATATTTCAGGGGGCCACCCCATTAAGCTACCCGCAACGAAGTAAGCTAGCTCCGAGACGGACTCAAGGTCTGGGTATACGGCTGTGAACGACTGGGAACCCAAAACTGGGCTTGTCGACACCGCGGAATCGTGTCCCGATCCTAAACAGTACAGGTGCTATCTGTCGCACAATTTAAATAAAGCAGTAAAGCATGGCATAAGTACAGGATCGTAAATAAAACCTCAAACTAGTTTGTGGCCCCAAGAAATAAGACTGAATCAAGCTCTGGCTCAGGGGGGTCCCATATACCTCCCGGATGTGGATAGCGCGATAAAACAAGGAACAAGTATCAAGTACTCGGGGTCCTACGGGACACAAGTGGGCGTTCGGAAACCAAATATTATCTATCACCCACCGATGCCTCTGCTTATTTCAATTTTAGTTGTTAAACAGTAATTAAAGTGAACGATAAGTAAAGCTATGATCATCTCCAACGACAACATGCGGCAATACATCAACAACTGTGGCACTTGACGACACGGAACAGCACTTGAGCAAGCGACTACGACGCGCAAGTCTAACTATCTACCAAACAACAGGTAATAGGGTGTGTCCAAGGCAATATAGGGCTGCAAGGGATATCACGGGTACGAAAACTAGAGCATCGCAACACAGATAGCAATAGATCAACAGGAGGGAATAAATACTATAAAAGTAAGATAGGTAGAAAGGGGGGAGATGCTCGCCTGAAAACATTGTCGAAGGTTCAACCGAAGATCGGGGCGAAGCTCACATCAACTCAACGGCCTTATCCGCGAAGAAGCAAAACACTAGAAGAACACCGGATGCAATATTTAATACAACGGCAGAAGATCGGCATGATGCATGTATGATGCATGACATGGCAAAGGTGCGATGCAATTAGGCAAAATTAAGAGGAACCGGGGTCCCGGCAGATAATTAAATGGTTCAAGTTATTTATCTACCCCGCAAATTAAATGTTGTTTATCAAGGCAGAATATGTCACCGGTTCGCTACACAAATTTAAATGAGGCCAATATGAGACTAGATTTGCCCGCATATGGGCCCCATATTTAATTATGAGATGAATCGGCGTAAGGCCCCCAAACCACATGTTAAGCATGCATGCAAGATGAATGACAATTAAATATGCAACAAGTTGATATCATTTATAAAATAGGGTATCGAGGAAAAGGGTCACACATTAGGGTTCGACGATCTTGGGGTTCCGGGGTTCGGGGTTTGACAGGGTCCAGGGTTCGACGGAAACATTTTCGGATAACAGAGGTAGGTCTTGGCGTTCCGGAGGAAAGGCTTGGTGGTTCTGACTTCACTCGCCGGTGCCGGACTTGATTGCGGTCGATCTTGGCCATGTCGAAGTTCTTGCCGGAGGTTCGCCGAGGTTCACCGGTTCGGTACGGTCTTCATGTGGTAGATCTTGGCGAGTTCACTGCAACGGCCTTGTGGTCCCGATGACGATCTTGGCGGTTATCTAGCGGCACCATGTACACCCCTCGAACCCATCGGCATTGAGCCCGTCTTGTCGTTGAGCATCCCTGTCCGAAGATCTGGGTGTTCCGGTTACATTGACGATGGCGATCTTGATTCAACATCATCGCGGCCTTCGAGGTTTCGGCTAGCGGAGCCGGGAAGAAGTTCTTGGGGTCCGGGAAGGAAATCATGTCGCATCCGAGGGGGTGCTTGAAGTCCTTGATGGAGATCTTGTCGGGTTCCTTGTTGTCCTCCCGGTACCGCGGGCTCTCGGTGACGGTATTCGAGGGTGACTTGTTTGGTGCCGGCGGTACAATGAATTCGTACGGGTAGTTGTCGAGCTTGGTGGATCCTCGGGTTCAGTCGTCGCGGGGCGATTCCGTGTCTCCGTCCTGTCGACCTTGCAACCCTCCTGATACTAGATGAACTTGGCCGAAGCGGATGACAGGGTCCAGGCCTGGCTCGCAGCAGCGGGCCCGATGCGGCCGCGGAAAACTAGGGACGGGGCGAAGCCTTCGGCGATGCGGAGACGGTCACGGCGGAGCGAGAGGCAGGCCGACGAGGCGGCCTCTGGCCGGAGGCGGGGCAGGGGGATGGCCGGACGCGGGGGAGGCGGATGGGCGCGATGGGGAGGCAGGCCGCGTCGGTTGGGAGACGCGCGGAGGGGAGCGGCTGAGCAGGCGCCGGCGGGTCGCAGAGGGAGGAGGAGGGGCGCCTGGGAGGGTCGAGGCCGGAGAGGGGCGGGCCGACGGCGCGACGGCCGGAGCGGGAGCGGGGAGGCGGCGCGCGGCGCTCGCGGCCAGGGAGGAGCACGTGCGGCGGACGCGCCGGCGCTGGGCGGCAGAGCAGAGAGCAGGCTCGGGCGGCACGGTGCGGTGACGGCGGAGGCGGCCGCAGGCGCGAGGGGGGGGCGGGTGGAGGAGGTCGCGGCCGGAGCTCGTGGCGTCACGGCGGCGAGCGGCGGCGCAGGCGAGGCGATGGGAGAGGCGCGCGGCGGAGGGAGGACCTGCGGTGGACGGCGCGCGGCCGGCCGAGGGTGACGAGGGCCGCGGTGGCCGGAGGAGAGGAGGGCTCGGGCGGCGCAGGGCGGACGCAGGCGCTGTGCGAGCGAGGGCGGAGCGGAGCGCCGCGCCGGGCGAGGAGGAGGCGGCGCACGGCGGAGGCGGAGCCGGAGCCGCGCCGGCGAAGGGAGGAGCGGCGGCGGGGCTTGGAGGCGAGGGCGGCGCAGCGAGGGCGGCGTCGCCGGTGCGCGAGTGGAGGGGAAAACGGGGAGGCGCGGACGCTGGGCAGGCCGGGAGAGGCAGCGCCGGAGACGGGAGCTGCAGGCGGCGGGGCTAGCAGAGAGGGCGAGGGCGGCGCAGCGGGGGCGGCGTCGGGTAGGGAGAGGACGCGAGGAGGAAGAGGACTAGGGAAGGTTGAGCGCGTGGTGGGGCCAGAGTGGGGCGCTGGGTCGGGTGTGGGGCGCGGGGGAAGGTGGGCGCGTGCGTGGGCGGGTCCCGGGGCGCGCCAGGGGGTTGCGTTGTGTGGTGGTGGCTGCGTGGGTGTGTGGGTGTGTGGGTGTGTGTGTCCCAGGTGGAGAGAGAGGAGAGAGAGGGGGGCAGGTGGCAGTTGGGGATTGGGTGAGGGAGAGGGAGGGGTGAGGTGGCACGACGGGATTGGCCGGAGTGAGGTGGAGGCTGGTGGGTAGCTAAGGACAGAGTAAGAAAAGGATTTTCAGGTTGGACCGTTAAATTCTGGGGGTGGTCGTTCGGGTCAATCGGCCCGTTCGACTGCCCCTATTAAAATAATTCAAACTTTTTATTTGTTTTAAACGGGCCGTTTGCAAACCGATAGCGGACAAAACAAAATATTCCGGGGACCCGGTTTTGATGTTTGAATAAAGAGGGGCGTTTTAGAAAACAAAACGGGCATTGCGGAAATAGTTTTATGCAAACAATGCATGATGATGACGATGCAATGCACAAATTCGACGCGATTTTCTAGTAGTGGTTTTTGCGGGATGCCACATCGGACTTTGAGTTTTACTGAAGGTCGTATTGGGCAACATGGGCAAGAACCCTTTCTTGCTTTCTTCCATTCCAAACCTCTTTACAACTTTGTCCAAATATGTACTTTGTGACAATGATATTTGGCGTTTCGATCTATCTCTATAAATCTTTATGCCTAATATGTAAGCTGCTTCGCCAAGATCCTTCATAGAAAAACTATTATTCAAATATTCCTTGACACTATTAAGAAGGTCTACATCATTCCCAATCAACAATATGTCATCCACATACAGTATTAAGAATGCTACAGAGCTCCCACTCACTTTCTTGTAAATACAAGCTTCTCCATAAGTTTGTATAAAACCAAAACTTTTGATTACCTTATCAAAACGTTGATTCCAACTTCGGGATGCTTGCTTCAATCCATAGATGGACCGTTGAAGTTTGCATACCTTGTTAGCATCTTTAGGATCTACAAAACCTTTGGGTTGCATCATATACAACTCTTCATCAATGTCTCCATTGAGGAATGCTGTTTTGACATCCATCTGCCATATCTCATAATCATAATATGCAGCGATTGCTAACATAATCCTCACAGACTTTAGCTTCGCTACCGGTGAGAAAGTCTCATCGTAGTCAACTCCTTGAATTTGTCGAAACCCTTTTGCGACAAGTCGAGCTTTATAGACAGTAACATTACCATCAGCATCTGTTTTCTTCTTGAAAATCCATTTGTTCTCGACAGCCTTCCGGCCATCCGGTAAGTCCACCAAAGTCCATACTTGGTTTTCGTACATGGATCCAATCTCGGATTTCATGGCTTCTTGCCATTTATTGGAATCTGGGCTCATCATCGCTTCCTCATATGTCTCGGGGTCATCGGTGTTGTCCACCACCATGACATTCATAACGGAATCATACCAATCTGGAGTGGTACGAGTTCTCGTTGACCTCCGAGGCTCTGTAGTAACTTCAACCGAAGTTTCATGATCACCATCATTAGCTTCCTCTCTTATTGGTGCAGGCACCACAGGAACTTCTTCCGGTTCTGCGCTACTCGCAATTTCGAGAGAAGGTTCGACAACCTCGTCGAGTTCTACTTTCCTTCCAGTCACTTCTTTCGAGAGAAATTCCTTCTCTAGAAAGGATCCATTCTTGGCAACGAAGATTTTGCCTTCGGATCTATGATAGAAGGTATACCCAATAGTTTCCTTCGGGTATCCTATGAAGACGCATTTTTCCGCTTTGGGTTCAAGCTTGTCCGGCTGTAACTTCTTTACATAGGCTTCGCATCCCCAAACTTTAAGGAACGACAATTTAGGTTTCTTCCCAAACCATAATTCATACGGTGTCGTTTCAACGGATTTAGACGGTGCCCTATTTAAAGTGAATGCGGCTGTTTCTAATGCATAACCCCAAAATGATAGCGGTAAATCTGTAAGTGACATCATAGAACGAACCATATCTAAGAGAGTTCGATTACGACGTTCGGACACACCATTACGCTGTGGTGTTCCCGGCGGTGTCAATTGTGAAAGTATTCCGCACTTCTTTAAATGCTCGCCAAACTCGTAACTTAGATATTCACCTCCACGATCAGAACGTAGAAATTTAATCTTCTTGTTACGTTGATTCTCTACCTCACTTTGAAACTCCTTAAACTTCTCGAAAGTTTCGGACTTATGTTTCATGAAATAGATATACCCATATCTACTCAAGTCATCCGTGAAGGTAAGAACATAACGATAACCACCACGCGATGCTACACTCATTGGACCACACACATCGGTATGTATGATTTCCAATAAGTCCGTAGCTCGCTCCATCATACCAGAAAATGGAGTCTTAGTCATTTTACCCATCAGACATGCTTCGCATCTTTCAAGTGATTCAAAATCAAGTGATTCAAGAAGTCCATCGGAATGGAGTTTCTTCATACGTTTCACTCCGATGTGACCAAGACGACAGTGCCACATATAGGTCGAATTATCGCTTGATTTCAAACGTTTAGCTTCAATATTGTTGATATGTGTATTTCCACTATCGAGATTCAATAAGAATAGACCATCTATCAAAGGTGCATGTGCGTAAAACATATTACTCATATAAATCGAACAACCATTATTCTCTGACTTAAACAAGTAACCGTCTTGCAATAAACAAGATCCTGATATAATGTTCATGCTTAACGCAGGCACCAAATAACAATTATTTAAGTATAAAACTAATCCCGATGGTAGATGAAGAGGTAGCGTGCCGACCGCGATCACATCAACCTTTGATCCGTTTCCCACGCGCATCGTCACCTCGTTCTTCGCTAGCTTCCGTTTATTCTGCAGCACCTGTTTCGAGTTACAAATATGAGCAACCGAACCAGTATCAAATACCCAGGCACTACTACGAGTACTAGTGAGATACACATCAATAACATGTATATCAGATATACCTTTCTTCTTGATGTTGCCGTTCTTCAAATCCGCCAAGTACTTTGGGCAATTCCGCTTCCAGTGACCTACTCCCTTGCAGTAAAAGCACTCAGTATCAGGCTTAGGTCCAGCCCTGGTCTTCTTCGTCGGCGTGGTAGCTTTCTTACCACCCTTCTTGAAGTGTCCCTTTTGCTTAGACTTGCCTTTCTTGAATTTGGTGGTCTTATTGACCAACAACACTTGGTGCTCTTTCTTAATCTCCACTTCTGCAGATTTCAACATGGCAAAGAGTTCTGGCAACGTCTTGTTCATGTTCTGCATGTTGTAGTTCATCACAAAGTTCTTGTAACTTGGTGGTAGTGATTGGAGGACACGGTAAATCCCCAAAGCATTAGGAATCACAATACCCAAGCTTTGAAGTTTGTTTGCGTGCCCAGACATCTTAAGCACATGCTCACTGACGGAGCTGCCCTCTTCCATCTTGCAGTTAAAGAACTTTTCAGAAGCTTCATAACTTTTCAATTGCCGCATGAGTCTCAAAAATCAATTTGAGATCCTCGACAATATCATATGGGTCTGAATCCTCAAACCTTTTCTGAAGCTCCGATTCCAAACCATACAAGATAGCACACTGAACTATGGAGTACTGATTCTTCCGAGCGAGGTAAACATTTTTTACTTCATCGGGAGCATCAGCTGCAGGTGGGTCACCCAGCGGTGCATCCAGCACATAGGTCAAATTACCAGCTGTGAGGACAATCCTCAAATTGCGGAACCAATCCGCGAAGTTGCTTCCATTGTTTTTCAACTTTTCTTTCTCTAGGAACGCATTAAAATTGATGGTAGGGGCTGCCATTGATCTACAACATATTTGCAATAGTTTAGACTAAGTTTATGACAAATTGAGTTCAAATTAATAATAAAATTAAACTAGGTGAACTCCCACTCAAAACAATATCCCTCACATTGTTTTTAGTGATCACACGAACCAAATCCACCATATCAACACCGATCATCACGAGAGTTGACATAGTTTCAATGGCGAACAATCGACATGTTCATCACATCTACTATATGATTCATGCTTTACCTTTCGGTGATCCGTGTTCCGAGACCATGTCTGTACATGCTAGGCTCGTCAAGATCAAACCTTAGTTTCTGCATGAGCAAATCTGGCTTGCTCACGTTGTATACACTTGCAGAATCTAACACACCCGATCATCACGTGGTGCTTCGAAACAACAAGCTTTAGCAACGGTGCTAACTAAGGGTGAACACTTTATGATTTGAAATTGATGTGCATGAGGGATCATCTTATAATGCTACCGTCGTCTACTAAGCAAAACAAGATGCATAAAGGATTAACATCACATGCAATTCAATATATATGTGATATGATATGGCCTTTCTTCTTTGTGCTTCCGATCTCTATCTTCAAGCATGAACATGATCTCCATCATCACCGGCATTGCATCAAGGTCAATGACGCTTCTCCATGGTTGTCGTCCACCGGCTTCAACTATTACAACTACTTTGAATAGACACGCGGGTCTTAACATAAATTAAAGACAACCATATGGCTCCTGCCGGTTGCCGACTTACAATAAGGAACATTGCATACATCAAATATAATCACAATCATGGCCATATCACATCACTGCACACCCCTGCAAAACAAAGTTAGACGCCTCTACTTTCTTTGCATATTTTACGTGGTTTGGGGCTTTCAATAAGTGTCATTCTAACTTACGAACAAGAACCACAACATTGATACCAGCATTGTTGATTACCCGTTGTAAATTGGATCTTAACTATGCTAGGAGAAACAGGCACCCGCAAAGCCACTTATGCAATACAAGTTGCATGTCAAGCGTGGAGCAAGTCTCATGAACGATGTCATGTAAGGTTAGCCCGGGCCGCTTCATCCCAACATACCGCAAGATGCAAAGTACACAAAAAATAATCTACAATAAAAGCATCAACGCCCACAATGACCATTGTGTTCTACTCGTGCAACAGATCTACATATAGACACGGCTCTGATACCACTGTAGGGGTTCGTAGCATGGAAAACAAAAATTTTCTATCGCATACAAACAAACAAGCCAAGATCTATCTACTAGATTGTAGCAACGAGTTGATGGTATAACTTACCCTCGAAGATTCCAAAGCGTTTAACGAGAGCGGATTCTCGTGGGTGATGTAGTCGTACTCTTCCGATCTCAAGATCGCGTAGACGATCCTTCCGGCGCCACGTTCCGGCAGCGCTCCCGCAGTCGGTCACACGTTCGGTACTCGACGAAGACCTTCCTCTCCCTTGTTCCAGCAGGCAGCGGAGGTTGTAGCACTCTCCTCGCGATTCCGGCAGCACAACGGCGTGGTACCGGAAGTAGAGGGGAAATCCCGCAGGGCTTCGCCTTAAGCCGGTGCGAGTATGGTGGAGCTTATGAGAGAGGCTATTAGTGGTCTAGTAATTAGACACACCAATTAGAAGGCTCTAAACCAATTAGAAGGCTCTAAACCGCTGGCTAAAGCAATTAGAAGCTCTAAACCAAAACGGCTCTAAACCAGAGATTTAGAGGTGGAAACTTGTGTGTCTAGGAGGGGAGCCCTGCCCCTCCTTTTATAGATGGGGAGGCGCGGCCAGGGGAGGGGAGTCCCTCCCCAAGTCGGCCTTGGGTGGCGCGCCGGCTTGGGGAGGAGACTCCTCCCTCAAGTCGGTTCCCAACTCCTCTTTCTTGTTTCCCACAGTTTCTTGTTTTAGCCGTTTGACTTTCAAACTGGACATTTGACTTTTCTGTTTTAGGATTCAATTTAATCCTTTATTTGGGACAGCAAGAACACTTAGTACATGATGCAATCATTCCAATATGTAATGACACATTCATGTACCCTTCCCCCCCCCCCCCCCCCGGAGTGCCGGACAATCCGGAACCTTCTAGAACATTCCCGATGAAAACACCGGAATCATTCCGCAACTCCGAAATGGGACTTTCCTTATATGAATCTTATTCTCCGGACCATTCCGGATCACCTCGTGATATCCCGGATCCCATCCGAGACTCCGAACAACATTCGGTCTCTTTCTCATAATACCATAACTACTCAAAACAACGTCGAATCCTTAAGTGTGTCTCCCTACGGTTCGTGAATTATGCGGACATGATCGAGACACTTCTCCGAACAATAACCAATAGAGGAATCTGGAAATTCATATGGCTCCCACATATTTCTACGATTACTTTGCGATCGAATGAACCACTTACATACGATACCAATTTCCCTTTGTCTCACGATATGTTACTTATCCGAGGTTATGATCGTCGGTATCTCTGCATACCTAGTTCAACCTCGTTACTGATAAGTACTCTTTTCTCGTTCCCGTGATATGTGATCCCTTGTGACCAAGTCACATGCTTGCAAGCTAATTGGATGACATTCCACCGAGAGGGCCCAGAGTATATCTATCCGTCATGTGGATGGACAAATCCCACTCTTGATCCATGTGTCTCAACCAATACTTTCCAAACACTCAATGCCACCTTTATAACCACCCAGTTACGGTGTGGTGTTTGATGTCATCAAAGCATCCATCCGGTAAAGGTGATATGCATGATCTCATGGTCGAAGGAATCAGGTTACTATGTATCAGAAAGCATATAGCAATTGAACTATTGAAATGACTTGATCTTTATGCTACGCTTGTCTATAGGAGTATGTCCACCATATCATTCTCCTAACGATATGATCTTGTTGTTGATAACATCTCAATGTTCATGATAGGGAAACCACAATCATTAATCAACCAACAAGCTAGTGAAGTATAGAGGCTATACTAGGGACTTCAAATTAAGTTTACAAATCACACAAGTATTAATGGTTTCCTTGTTAATACTATTATAGCATGAATGTAAACATTTATCATAAACACAAAGATATAATAATAACTATATTTATTATTGCCTCTAGGGCATATCTCCAACACCCACCTGCAGCTGATGCTTCCGATGAAGTAAAGAATGTTTACCTCGCTCGGAAGAATCAGTACTCCATAGTTCAGTGTGCTATCTTGTATGGTTTAGAATCGGAGCTTCAGAAAAGGTTTGAAGAGTCAGACCCATATGATATTGTCGAGGATCTCAAATTGATTTTTGAGACTCATGCGGCAATTAAAAGCTATGAGGCTTCTGAAAAGTTCTTTAACTGCAAGATGGAAGAGGGCAGCTCCGTCAGTGAGCATGTGCTTAAGATGTCTGGGCACGCAAACAAACTTCAAAGCTTGGGTATAGTGATTCCTAATGCTTTGGGGATTTACCGTGTCCTCCAGTCACTGCCACCAAGTTACAGGAACTTTGTGATGAACTACAACATGCAGAACATGAACAAAGAGTTGCCAGAACTGTTTGCTATGTTAAAGTCTGCAGAAGTGGAGATCAAGAAAGAGCACCAAGTGTTGTTGGTCAATAAGACCAACAAACTCAAGAAAGGCAAGTCTAAGCAAAAGGGACACTTCAAGAAGGGTGGTAAGAAAGTTACCACGCCGGCGAAGAAGACCAAGGCTGGACCCAAGCCTGAAACTGAGTGCTTTTACTGCAAGGGAGAAGGTCACTGGAAGCGGAATTGCCCAAAGAACTTGGCGGATCTGAAGAACGGCAACATCAAGAAGAAAGGTATATCTGATATACATGTTATTGATGTGTATCTCACTAGTACTCGTAGTAGTGCCTGGGTATTTGATACTGGTTCGGTTGCTCATATTTGTAACTCGAAACAGGTGCTGCAGAATAAACGGATGCTAGCGAAGAATGAGGTGACGATGCGCGTGGGAAACGGATCAAAGGTTGATGTGATCGCGGTCGGCACGCTACCCCTTCATCTACCATCGGGATTAGTTTTATACTTAAATAATTGTTATTTAGTGCATGTGTTGAGCATGAACATTATATCGGGATCTTGTATATTGCGAGACGGTTACTTGTTTAAATCAGAGAATAATGGTTGTTCGATTTATATGAGTAATTTGTTTTATGCACATGCACCTTTGATAGATGGTCTATTCTTATTGAATCTCGATAGTGTAAATACACATATCAACAACATTGAGGCTAAACGTTTGAAATCAAGCGATAATTCGACCTATATGTGGCACTGTCGTCTTGGTCACATTGGAGTGAAGCGTATGAAGAAACTCCATTCCGATGGACTTCTTGAATCACTTGATTTTGAATCACTTGATTTTGAATCACTTGAAAGATGCGAAGCATGTCTGATGGGAAAAATGACTAAGACTCCATTTTTTGGTATGATGGAGCGAGCTACGGACTTATTGGAAATCATACATACCGATGTGTGTGGTCCAATGAGTGTAGCATCGCGCGGTGGTTATCGTTATGTTCTTACCTTCACGGATGACTTGAGTAGATATGGGTATATCTATTTCATGAAACATAAGTCCGAAACTTTCGAGAAGTTTAAGGAGTTTCAAAGTGAGGTAGAGAATCAACGTAACAAGAAGATTAAATTTCTACGTTCTGATCGTGGAGGTGAATATCTAAGTTACGAGTTTGGCGAGCATTTGAAGAAATGCGGAATACTTTCACAGTTGACACCGCCGGGAACACCACAGCGTAATGGTGTGTCCGAACGTCGTAATCGAACTCTCTTAGATATGGTTCGTTCTATGATGTCACTTACAGATTTACCGCTATCATTTTGGGGTTATGCATTAGAAACAGCCGCATTCACTTTAAATAGGGCACCGTCTAAATCCGTTGAAACGACACCGTATGAATTATGGTTTGGCAAGAAACCTAAATTGTCGTTCCTTAAAGTTTGGGGATGCGAAGCCTATGTAAAGAAGTTACAGCCGGACAAGCTTGAACCCAAAGCGGAAAAATGCATCTTCATAGGATACCCGAAGGAAACTATTGGGTATACCTTCTATCATAGATCCGAAGGCAAAATCTTCGTTGCCAAGAATGGATCCTTTCTAGAGAAGGAATTTCTCTCGAAAGAAGTGACTGGAAGGAAAGTAGAACTCGACGAGGTTGTCGAACCTTCTCTCGAAATTGCGAGTAGCACAGCACCGGAAGAAGTTCTTGTGGTGCCTGCACCAATTAGAGAGGAAGCTAATGATGATGATCATGAAACTTCGGTTGAAGTTGCTATAGAGCCTCGAAGGTCAACGAGAACTCGTACCACTCCAGATTGGTATGATCCCGTTATGAGTGTCATGTTGGTGGACAACACCGATGACCCCGAGACATATGAGGAAGCGATGATGAGCCCAGATTCCAATAAATGGCAAGAAGCCATGAAATCCGAGATTGGATCCATGTACGAAAACCAAGTATGGACTTTGGTGGACTTACCGGATGGCCGGAAGGCTGTCGAGAACAAATGGATTTTCAAGAAGAAAACAGATGCTGATGGTAATGTTACTGTCTATAAAGCTCGACTTGTCGCAAAAGGGTTTCGACAAATTCAAGGAGTTGACTACGATGAGACTTTCTCACCAGTAGCGAAGCTAAAGTCTGTGAGGATTATGTTAGCAATCGCTGCATATTATGATTATGAGATATGGCAGATGGATGTCAAAACAGCATTCCTCAATGGAGATATTGATGAAGAGTTGTATATGATGCAACCTAAAGGTTTTGTCGATCCTAAAGATGCTAACAAGGTATGCAAACTTCAACGGTCCATCTATGGATTGAAGCAAGCATCCCGAAGTTGGAATCAACGTTTTGATAAGGTGATGAAAAGTTTTGGTTTTATACAAACTTATGGAGAAGCTTGTATTTACAAGAAAGTGAGTGGGAGCTCTGTAGCATTCTTAATACTATATGTGGATGACATATTGTTGATTGGGAATGATGTAGACCTTCTTAATAGTGTCAAGGAATATTTGAATAATAGTTTTTCAATGAAGGATCTTGGCGAAGCAGCTTACATATTAGGCATAAAGATTTATAGAGATAGATCGAAACGCCAAATATCATTGTCACAGAGTACATATTTGGACAAAGTTCTAAAGAGGTTTGGAATGGAAGAAAGCAAGAAAGGGTTCTTGCCCATGTTGCCCAATACGACCTTGAGTAAAACTCAAAGTCCGACATCGGCAGAAGATAGAGAAAGGATGAGTAAGACTCCCTATGCCTCAGCCATAGGATATCTAATGTATGCCATGCTATGTACTAGACCCGACATTGCATATGCTGTTAGTTTAACTAGCAGATATCAAAGTGATCCAGGAGTGGATCATTGGACAGCGGTCAAAAACATCCTTAAGTACTTGAGAAGAACTAAGGATATGGTTCTTTCTTATGGAGGTGATGAACAGCTCGTTGTTAATGGTTACACCGATGCTAGTTGGAACACCGATCCGGATGATTCTAAATCACAATCTGGATACGTATTTATTTTGAATGGTGCAGCAGTTAGCTGGAGGAGTGCAAAGCAAAGCGTTGTGGCGAGATCTTCAACTGAATCGGAATACATGGCTGCTTCGGAGGTTTCACAAGAAGCGATATGGATGAAAGAGTTCATTACAGAGCTGGGTGTGGTTCCTAGTGCGCTGGACCCAATGTCTATCTACTGTGATAACATGGGCGCCATAGCCAATGCGCAAGAACCAAGGTCACACAAGAAGCTGAAGCACATCAAGCTGCGTTTTCACGCTATTCGAGAACATATCCAGGATGGGGATATAAAGATTTGCAAAGTACACACAGATCTGAATGTGGCGGATCCGTTGACTAAACCTCTCCCGAGGGCAAAACATGACCAACACCAAACTGCCATGGGTGTTCGGTATATTACCATGTAATCTAGATTAGATGACTCTAGTGCAAGTGGGAGACTGTTGGAGATATGCCCTAGAGGCAATAATAAATATAGTTATTATTATATCTTTGTGTTTATGATAAATGTTTACATTCATGCTATAATAGTATTAACAAGGAAACATTAATACTTGTGTGATTTGTAAACTTAATTTGAAGTCCCTAGTATAGCCTCTATACTTCACTAGCTTGTTGGTTGATTAATGATTGTGGTTTCCCTATCATGAACATTGAGATGTTATCAACAACAAGATCATATCGTTAGGAGAATGATATGGTGGACATACTCCTATAGATAAGCGTAGCATAAAGATCAAGTCATTTCAATAGTTCAATTGCTATATGCTTTCTGATACATAGTAACCTAATTCCTTCGACCATGAGATCATGCATATCACCTTTACCGGATGGATGCTTTGATGACATTAAACACCACACCGTAACTGGGTGGCTATAAAGGTGGCATTGAGTGTTCGGAAAGTATTGGTTGAAACACATGGATCAAAAGTGGGATTTGTCCATCCATATGACGGATAGATATACTCTGGGCCCTCTCGGTGGAATGTCGTCCAATTAGCTTGCAAGCATGTGACTAGGTCACAAGGGATCACATATCACGGGAACGAGAAAATAGTACTTATCGGTAACAAGGTTGAACTAGGTATGCAGAGATACCGATGACCATAACCTCGGATAAGTAAACTATCGTGAGACAAAGGGAAATTGGTATCGTATGTAAGTGGTTCATTCGATCGCAAATTAATCGTAGAAATATGTGGGAGCCATATGAATTTCCAGATTCCTCTATTGGTTATTGTTCGGAGAAGTGTCTCGATCATGTCCGCATAATTCACGAACCATAGGGAGACACACTTAAGGATTCGACGTTGTTTTGAGTAGTTATGGTATTATGAGAAAGAGACCGAATGTTGTTCGGAGTCTCGGATGGGATCCGGGATATCACGAGGTGATCCGGAATGGTCCAGAGAATAAGATTCATATAAGGAAAGTCCCGTTTCGGAGTTCGGGAATGATTCCGGTGTTTTCATCGGGAATGTTCTAGAAGGTTCCGGATTGTCCGGCACTCCGGGGGGGGGGGAGGGTACATGAATGTGTCATTGAATGATTGCATCATGTACTAAGTGTTCTTGCTGTTCCAAAACTGAAAAGTCAAACTGCCAGTTTGAAAGTCAAACGGCTAAAACAGGAAACTGTGGAAAACAGGAAACTGTGGGAAACAGGAAACTGTGGGAAACAAGCAAGAGGAGGTTGAAACCAACTTGGAGGAGGAGTACCTCTCCTCCAAGCCGGCGGCCAGCCTAGGCCGAGTTGGGGAGGGACTCCCCTCCCCTCCCCTGGCGCGCCAGCCCCTCCACCTATAAAAGGAGGGGCAGGGCCTCCTCCTCTAGACACAAGTTCCTATCCTCTAATCTCCGGTTTAGAGCCGTTTTGGTTTAGAGCTTCTAATTGCTTTAGCCTGCGGTTTAGAGCCTTCTAATTGGTGTGTCTAATCTCTAGACCACTAATAGTCCTCTCTCATACTCCACCATACTCGCTCCGGCTTAAGGCGAAGCCCTGCGGGATTTCCCCTCTACTTCCGGTACCACGCCGTTGTGCTGCCGGAATCGCGAGGAGAGTGCTACAACCTCTGCTGCCTGCTGGAACAAGGGAGAGGAAGGTCTTCGTCGAGTACCGAACGTGTGACCGACTGCGGAAGCGCTGCCGGAACGCAGCGCCGGAAGGATCGTCTACACGATCTTGAGATCGGAAAGAGTACGACTACATCACCCACGAGAATCCGCTCTCGTTAAACACTTTGGAATCTTCGAGGGTAAGTTATTCCATCGACTCGTTGCTACAATCTAGTAGATAGATCTTGGCTTGTTTGTTTGTATGCGATAGAAATTTTTTGTTTTCCATGCTACGAACCCCTACAGGAGCCCCCAAGTGTCTTCGAGTGCTGATGTTGTTTTTGCTTCTTTGTGTGGGGCGTAGCCCCCAAGTCATGTTCTTACTGCCGTTGCCTTTTCCTGCAGCCTTTTGTCCAAGAGGCCAAGCGGCTGGTGGAGGAGCGCCTGACGCTAGAGGTAAAACTGCGGCAGCTGCAAGGTATTCGTCTGTCTTGTAGTACTTTTCTTGCTTATCCTGGTCCTTTTCTTTGACACTTGCTTTTTGTAAATGCAGAGGAACATAACGACTCTCTCCACGAGGTTGATGCTCTGAAGAAGAGCCTTGGCCAATCGGAGCAGAAGGCCGAAGCTGCCGTTGGTGTGAAAGAGCGTCTTGAGCTAGAGCTGACGAAGGCAGCCGAAGCAAAAGAGCTTCTGCAGCAGGAGGCCGCGGATCGTGAAGAGCAGCTGGCCACCGTTGCGGCTGCTCGGGAAAAAGGGGTGGCGGAGAAGCTCATGGCTGCTGCCAAGGCTATTTCGGGTGAGCTTTAGCGTTTGTACTTGCTTCTTTTCCTTCGGATCTTCTTCTATGTTGCCTTTCTTCATGTTTTCTTCTTTTTGTCACAGATGCCGTAGGCATTGAGTTCGACCGCAGTGCTCTGGAGCACGGGAGTGCTCTGGATGATGCCACTGTAGCGGTCGAAGACCGCTGCAGCACCGTCGTCAACTCCCTTGCCAAGGCAAAAGAAGTCCTTGGTCGCTTCTACCAGGAGCTCTTCCCGAAGGGTGCGTCCCTTGAAGATGTGGATGCCTTGGCGGAGGCTCTGTCGGGCGAAGCGCCTGCAGCGTATAAACGCAAGCAGAAGGGCATCGGCGCGTCCGTCGGGCTGGCAATGGCCATGGCGGCTGGAGCGGAGCTGGACCTGCCCCAGATTACCTCTCGGATGCCGACGGCCGCGGATGGATCCGAGGTAGCCTTCGCCGCCTACTCCGCTCGCTGCCGACGATATGGGCCCAAGCTCATTGACTTGTTGTCTGAGTACGCGCTGCGGCAGCAGGACGAGGCTAAGGCTAGGCAGTCTGGCTCTGAGGCGACTCAGTGTCCTGCACCTTAGGCATAGTAGGCGTAGAGTAGTTTGTAGTCTGCTTCTATTGTAAATATCTTTTGTGGTACCATCCTTGTGCCATGTAGTGGCCTTATTTTAATGAATTCCTCCGTGTTGTGCTTTTATCCTTGGCTGAATGTCTGTGTGCCTTTCTGCTGCTATAGGTTCCTTCGGGTGCTGACCCAGTTGACACTTCATCCGAAAGGCCCTTGCGAGCATCATTGGATGATTCCTCGCAGCTCGCTTTTCTTCGGGATCGCGTGCGTAGCTTGGAGAGGGATTTGCTTGGGTTACGCGGTCGTGCTGACGTTTGGAAATCCAAAGCAGACCGTGGTGCAGCCAGAGAGGAGTATTTGATGGCGGAGCTGGGTCGACTGTCCGAGCAGCTGCAATGTAAGTTGATCCTTCTTTCGGGCTGTAGCCCAGTTCTTCGGGTGAGCCTGCTGGCCTTACTCTTGTTTTGTGCGTTTGTCGCAGGTGCCAATATTGCTCCGAGGGAAGAGAAAGAGCGTATTGCTGTTCGAGTCAATTGTTTGACTCAACAGGACATGGAGGCCGGCGGCTTCTTCTGGATGGACCGTGATCGCGCCATGGTTCTGGCGACGGTGCAGGATCGCGTCTACCAGGTTTCGAGGGTGCTCCGCCAGGTGCAGACATCACTGTCTTCGGTACTGCACGTCATGTTTCCGTTGGATGCCGTGCCAACGACTCTTGCGGGTCTTCTAACGAAGTTTCGGAATGCCGGAAATGTCAAGGAGCTGGTGCGGCAGCAGCTCGTCACAGGGGTGAAGGCTGCCTTGTCTCTTGTGAGGGTGCACCGCCCTGACGTAGATTTGACTGCTGTGGCGACCGGGCAACCTCCTCGACCAGATGGTGGCGAGTGGAACATGCGTCCGCATTATGCAGCTGTAAGGCAGTATGCCGAGCAAATTGTGGACTTGTTTGAGCAGCGTGCTCAAGATATTCTTCAGAATAGGTAGGACCTGAAAATAAACAGATAGATGTAAAATTTGTGTATTGCGGCTGGGCGTTTATGTGCCCTTTGTTGTAAAGGTTTTCTTGTTTGTGAGCACGTAGTGCTTTGATTGAGTACGTGCCCTTTTCGTTTGCCTGACGTGGTCAGCTACTCAGGTGTACACGTTTTGTCCCCAGTCGATGAAATCGTGAGGTGGGGGGAGCCCCCGAGTGAGTTTGTAGCATGTAGTAAAGTTGCAGAAAAGTAGTCAACCGAAGGTTGGGAGCGAGACACTTAGCTTTATTTATATCGTAATGGAGGAGGTATATGGTTCGGCTGAGTAGCCTTGGCTGAAAGCCTTATTGAAAGTAAAAGGGCGGTAGGTTGCTACGGGTAGAATCGTCGCAGGTGCGAGACGTTCCACGGGTTGGAGTATGCGACTCCGGACTCCACGTGCTTTAGGCGATAGGCGCCACCTGGGATGACCTCGGTGATGGCGTAGGGTCCTTCCCATGGTGAATCGAGTTTGTTCGGTCGTTTTTGCTTGAGTCGCAAGACGAGGTCTCCTTTGACGAAGGACCTTGGGCGCAGCCGGCGG
Organism: Avena sativa; assembly: GCA_916181665.1. Classification (NCBI taxonomy): domain Eukaryota; kingdom Viridiplantae; phylum Streptophyta; class Magnoliopsida; order Poales; family Poaceae; genus Avena; species Avena sativa. The sequence goes on along the minus strand of OV702300.1, from coordinate 12,534,266 downwards.
CTGTGATAGTTGCGGAGACTCTGCTGGTACACCGCTGATCTAGCTGCTGCTATATCCCGTGCCTCATCGAGTGTGTCGACGGCATCTTCGAGTGCAGCCGTGGACTCGGCTTCGCTGTAAGCGACGACGCGTGGAGCCTGATGGCGTACTTCGGCTGGTAGCACGGCCTCAGCTCCGTGCACCATGAAGAACGGTGTGTAGCCGGTGGAGCTGTTTGGCATAGTACGTAAGCTCCATAGGATAGACGGTAGCTCTATCGTCCAGTTTCCAGCTTTGTGCTCGAGTGAGCTCATGAGGCGCTTCTTGATGCCAGCGCCGATTAGGCCGTTGGCCTTTTCTACTTGCCCGTTTGTTTGCGGGTGTGCCACTGAGGCATATGTGATATTGATCCCGAGGCCTTCGCAGAAGTCCTGGAATTCTTCAGAGATGAAGTTTGATCCGTTGTTGGTGATGATGCTGTGCGGTACGCCAAATCTGTAGACAATGGATTCGAAGAACTTGACGGCGGTTGTGCCCTTCTGGTTGGTGACTGGCATGGCCTCGATCCACTTGGTGAATTTGTCGACTGCGACCAGGAGGAAAACGTGTCCTCCCTTCGAGGATTTTGGCAGTTTGCCAATCATGTCAAGGCCCCATTGGGCAAAAGTCCAGGCTATGGGTATGGGTTGAAGTTCGGACCCAGGTGCGTGCGGTTTGTCGGCGAACCGTTGGCACCCGTTGCATCTTCGGACGATGTCCTTCGCGTCGCTCATCGCCGTTGGCCAGTAGAATCCTGCTCGCAGAGCTTTGGCGACGAGGGAGCGGCTACCTGCGTGGTGGCTGCAGATGCCCTCGTGAATATCTTGGAGTATGGCCTTGCCGTCGTTGATGGTGATGCACCGTTGTAGTACACCCGTAATGCTGCGTTTGTACAACTCGCCGTTGATGATGGTGAAGGCTTTTGACCGACGAGATATGCGCCGGGCATCTGTCGGGCTGTCAGGCAATTCTCCGTTTATCAGCAACTGGAGGTATGGACGTGTCCAAGTTTCTTCGACTGTCATGACCTGCATTAGGTTGACCATGGCAACTTTGGTATCCAGTTTTTCGGGTCCTTCATGACCTTTGGGTAGCGTAGACCCCGAGTGTTCTGCTTCTTCGGGTGATCCTTTGAGGAATTTCCGCTTGATAGATGGCACGCAGATCTGTTCGAGGAACACACCTGGTGGTACCTTTGCACAAGTGGAGCCGATGTTGGCGAGTCTATCGGTCTCCTCGTTGCTCTCTCTTCCGACGTGCCGAAGTTCGCATCCGTCGAATTCTCCTTCGAGTGCGTTGTAGAGCGCGTGGTACGCGATCATATTTTCGGCGTGTGCATCACAATCATTCATCGTCTGCTGTACGACAAGGTTGGAGTCACCGTAGATGACCAGGCGTGTTGCGCCACATATTTTTGCCATCTTCATGCCATGGATGAGGGCTTCGTATTCGGCCTCGTTGTTGGAGGCTCTGAATTTCATCCGAAGGACGTACTTCATCTTGTCACCTTGCGGGGAGGTCAGTATGACTCCTGCCCCTGCTCCAGCTTCGCGTTTGGAGCCGTCAAAATGCATTGTCCAGGACTGCGACATGTCTGGGGTGTCAGGCAGCTGCAGCTCCATCCAGTGCACCAGAAAATCTGGAAGGACTTGAGATTTGATTGCGTGTCGCTTCTCATAGATGATGTCCAGGGGTGATAGTTCAATGCCCCACAGGGCCACGCGTCCTGTGGCCTCTGGGTTATTCAGGATGCTGTTTAGGGGTGCCTCGTTGACGACCATCACCTGATGCTCCTGGAAGTAGTGGCTCAGTCGTCGAGCCGTCATGAACACGCCGTAGGCCAGCTTCTGGTAGTGCGGGTACCGCTGTTTTGTTGGAGTGAGTACCTCGCTGAGGTAGTAAATTGGGCGTTGTACCCCGTGGGTCTTGCCTTCTTCGGGTCGTTCGACCACGAGTACTGTGCTGACCACCTGGTGCGTGGCTGCTATGTACAGCAGAAGGGGTTAGCGCTCTTTTGGCGTGACCAAAACGGGCGAGGTGGAGAGGATCCGCTTGAGGCTTTCGAATGCGTCGTTGGCTTCTGGTGTCCACTCGAACTTGTCCGCCTTGCGCAGCAGCTCGTAAAATGGTAGGGCCTTCTCGCCCATGCGGCTGATGAACCTGCTTAGTGCCGCTACTCGCCCTGCGAGCTGCTGAACGCCCTTGAGGTTTTTCGGCTTCTCCATTGTCATGATAGCTTTGATTTTCTTCGGGTTCGCTTCGATCCCTCGTTGAGAGATGAAGTACCCGAGCAGCTGACCCGAGGGGATGCCGAAGGCGCATTTTTTTGGATTGAGCTTGATCCTGTAGCGATCAAGGTTGTCGAACGTCTCGCGGAGATCGTCGATAAGTGTTCCTGCTTCCTTGGTTTTTATGACTATGTCGTCGACATAGACTTGGACATTGCGACCGATCTGGTCCTTGAGGCAGGCCTGCATGCATCGCTGGTACGTGGCACCCGCGTTCTTTAGCCCGAAGGGCATTATGTTGTAGCAGAATACTCCGAACGGTGTGATGAACGCCGTCTTCTCTTGATCTTCGACCTTGAGTCGAATCTGGTTATAACCTGAGTAGGCGTCGAGGAAGGAGAGCTTCTCACAACCTGCAGTCGAATCGATGATCTGGTCGATCCGAGGAAGAGGGAAATGGTCCTTTGGGCAGTGTTTATTTAGTGACGTGAAGTCTACGCACATCCGCAGGATGTCCGTGTCCTTCTTCGGGACCATCACTGTATTTGCCAGCCACTCGCTTTCCTTGATTTCCCGGATGAAGTCTGCTGCGAGTAATCGGTTGATCTCCTTGCCGATAGCTTCGGCTCGTGGCTCTGACAGTCTTCGGATAGACTGCTTGACTGGCTTGGTGTCTGGGAAGACATTGAGTGCGTGCTCGGCGAATTCCCTGGGAACTCCTGGCATGTCCGCAGGACACCAGGCGAAGATTTCCCAGCGCTCACGGAGGAATTCGACGAGCGCGCCTTCCTATGCGGTGCTGAGGTCGTTAGCGATCAGCGCCGTCTTGGAGGCGTCTGTCGGATGGACCTGCACTTTCTTGGTGTTGACGGTGGAGTCGAAGGACATGTCGGGTGCGTTCTGCCTTGTGACTAGGGGTAGCCCATTGTCCGTCACCTCGCGGAGCCTTACGAGCTCGTCTTGCATGCCGAAGGACTGGGAGATTTTGTTGAAATCCATGTCGCATTGGTCCGATCGGGTGAAGCTCCCGTGGACTGTGATGACTCCCCTTGGTCCTGGCATCTTGAGTAGTAGGTATGCGTAGTGTGGGACGGCCAGGAACCTTGCGAATGCTACGCGTCCCAGGATGGCATGGTATTGCGATGGCCAGTCCACCACTTCGAATTCTAGGCGCTCCTGCCGAAAGTTGTCCGGCTTCCCGAAGATGACGTCGAGCCCTATTTTTCCCAGGGGGAAGATGCCCTTCCCTGGGACAATGCCGTGGAACATTGTGTCTGATTGTTCTAGGCTGCATTGCGGGATCCGCATAGCTGCTAGAGTGCTTGCGAACATTAGGTTGATGCTGCTACCGCCGTCCATGAAGACGCGACTCATCTCGAAGCCTCCGATCTGTGCCTCCAGCACCAGGGCAGCATGACCTGGGCGAGGGATCTTGCAAGGGTGATCCGCGCGAGTGAATGTGATGCAGGACTCCGATCCGCTGAGGTACTCAGGGATTGCAGGTGGGGTTGCCACAACCAAGTTGATTTGTCGGGTGATTTTCTTGTGCACCCTGTTTGTTGGGCGTCCCTTCTGGATCATGTTTAGTGCTCCCTTTGGTGGGGGATATGGGACCCCGGTGTTGTTTTGCGCTGGTGCGACTGGTTGGTTTTGGCCTCCAATAGGCGGCGGTGGAGGAGCTCCGTGTGCTATTTCACCTGGTGCAGGTGCGTTTCCGAATGCAGGAATTGGAGTTTGTTGCCTCATCTGCATCATGCCTTCGCTGCGTTTTTGGAACTCGCGGCAGTCCTTGAGCATGTGGCTGGCTTTCTTTTTGCCATCCTGTTTGTCGATGTAGAAGTGGATGGTGCATGGACCCGAAAGTTTATCGAATGCTGAGGGTCCGTTGTCGCGGTCGCGGCGTTGCCACGACTGCGTTGGTCGTCCGCTGTCGCGGAAGTTTCCGCTGCGGTATCCTCCGCTGTTGCGGCTGTTGTCGTTGCGGCGGTCGGCGTAGCCGGCCGCGACCATGTCGGGTCCGTCGCGGTCCTCGTAGACGCGCGATCTCCTCTTGCTGCGGCGTTCGCGTCTTCGGCCGTAGTCGTCCTCTTCATCTGATTGCGGTCGCTGGATGCAATCTTCGCCGTCTGCCCAGCTGTTGGCGATTTCCATGAGGTGATCGAGTGTCTTGGGCTTTACACGCCCAAGTTCCTCCTTGAAGTCTTGGCGCTTGACGCCGTCCCTGAAGGCGTCGATGGCCCTCTCTTCGGAGATGTGTGCTGCGGAGTTTTTGGTTGTAGACTAGCGTAGTATGTACGAGCGAATAGATTCACCCGTTCTCTGAGTGCAGGCTCGCAACTCTTCGATTGAGGCGGGCCGCTTGCTGGTGCCTTTGAAATTTCGGATGAAGCTGTAAGCGAGCTCCTCCCAGCTTCGGATGGATCCTGATGATAGGCTGCTGAGCCATACCCGTGCCGCGCCTGTCAGCTGCAGATGAAGGCATTGCATGGCGGTTTCTTTGTTGCCTCCGTGAAGCTTGATGGATGACAGATGGTCACTGAGCCAGGACTTTGTATCTTGCGTGCCGTTGAACTTCGGGATATCCGAAGGAAGCTTGAAGTTGCATGGCATCTGTGTTCGCCGGACAGATCTGCTAAAGCATCGGGCTCCACAGAGTTCTCATTCGTCTTCATCCATCTCAGATTCAGACGAGCATGCGCGTTTGGCGCGTGCCTTGTCGATCTTGCGCCATGTAAGCTTGTCTCTGGCGTCGTAGTCGCGTTTTTGGCGGTTGGAGCTCTTCTTCCTTCGAGGAAGATCGTGCTCCTCTTCCTCTTCGGATGAGGGTGTGGGGCTCCGGTCGCGCCTGGCCGGAGCTTTCTTCTTTGGCTCCGCAAGAGCGTCTTCGTGGAGCGCAGCTCCGATTAGTCCTAGTCCGGTGAGTGCGGACTTATGCATGGCCCTTTTCGGGTCCCCCTCCGGAGGTGGGTGAGCCGCGAGGTACGCAGTGGCTGCCATGATCGCAGCTTGTGGCGTCTTCGGGATGATGTTGCCGTCAGCGTCCATGTCCATGAACGATTTATGGAGAGTTCGGGTCACGTCACGCCGTTCCTTCGGGTCCATGTGTTCCACCCGAGAACGGTGCTTGTTCCCCTGGTTTCTGTTTGTGCTTGAGCCGGGTTCCATGGCGGAGAGCGCAGCTCATCGCGCACTGGACTCAGAGGCTGCTTGCTTGCTTTTGTCGAGCGTCTTCTGCATCTCGACTTGCTTCTTGTGCTCCTCGATGAGGAGGTAGTGGTATGCCCTCAGCAGATCACGTGGGGAGTCCAGAGGTAGGACTATTTCGCCTGCGACAGCGCGGCGTGCTTCGACCCATCCTTCTTTGCTAAGTTGGATGAGGTGGCCGCCGTTTTCCCCGTTATCGCCGTTTCCACCGTTTTCGCCGTTTCTATCCGGGTTGGGGTTGGGCGGCGGGTTAGGCGTTTCCTCGTCGGTTTGGATGACTGCGGCGCACAGGTAGCGCCTGCAGATTGGTTGGCTGCTGCCACAGCTTTCGGATCTGGAGCCGTAGGTCCCTTCATCCGAAGGTGGATCGCACAAATCGGAGTTGCAGTTGCTGCTGCTGTAGAACTCATCTGTTGATGGCGACGTGCGTAGCACGGGGTGTGGAGCCCACGAAGCGGGCCTGATTGACGGTACGGGCACCCGCTCAGGGAGGCGGAGGGTGCCAGTTTGTCCCACCTGGAAGCAGAAGCTCCCGAACAAAATTTCGAGTCCGTCGCCTACGGGCTCGAAATCCTTCATGGTGGCCGGCGAGTGGGCGGTGAAGTCGAAAGCTCCGAAGAGGAGGTGATTCTCCGTCGCCGCGGAGTTGTAGATCGATCGGGTCGGAACCGTCACGACCGCACAATCAGCAACCCCAATTCCCACAGACGGCGCCAATTGACGAGGTTTAATCTCGTCAATGCCCATTGTTATGGACTTGGGTTTTGGAGAAGATGGGGATGCTGGAGATCGTGGCACGGTTAACAGACAAGCAACCAGGGGACACAAGATTTACCCAGGTTCAGGCCCCCGGAGGGAAAACCCTACTCCTGCTTGTCTGCTCTTTGATTACGGCGGAACCGAAGGTTACAGGGTGCGCAGATTCGATCTGGCGTGGATGCGTGTGCGAAATTATGAGTCGAGGTTGGTTGAGTTGCCCTAGGACGTGCCCTCCTGGCCTTTATATAGACTTAGGCAGGTCCCGGGCATAGTCCTAGTCGGTTACAAGTTCTAGGGCATTTACCCTTTTGAGTTTCCTATCTAAACTAGTCTTGTTCTCCAAGGATCCGAAGATGTCTTGGGCCTTGGTCACCCGAAAATCTTCATGGGCCAGCGTACGCCTGCAGTGGGCCTTCCTTGAGCTGGACTAGGTATGCTGAAGTTACGTACCCGTAGGGTATAACCATGTCAGTTGCGTGGCCAAGAAATAGGCGTTCTTAGCGGCGGATGAGTCTGTAACATCCCAGCATCAGAGCTTAGAAATAAGCTGAACCCAGATGTGTGCATTGCATTCATGCATAGAAAATCTGAATAATTTTCGCACTTTTGAACAAAACTTGTCAAAGTGATTGAAGCTTCTCTCAACTTGATGAAATTGAAGTAGATCATCAAGTTGACTGCGATAAGTTTCAATATGACCTTTGTTAAAACCTTATTTTGGGTAAGGAAGATTTGATCTAAGTTAAACCCTAATACGTTATTTAATGATTTATCTTTGATCCTTAAGTAGTCATATCCCAGTATTCATTACACAACCCATAAATACCAAGTTATAAATATAACTTAAGTAATAAGAATGTAACAACTAAATATTGATCTATCTTAATCTCATCTACTTATACCATGAGTATCATGGTAATACCTAACCTTAGCTCTTTAATAAGATTGAGTAGGAAAGAAGACAAGTCAAGATCATTCACCATATACCTTTATTTCCATATCAATCCTTATCATCTCTATTGAATCTTATTCTAATATCTGTTGTTCATCAATGTTGAGTAATCAACTATTGATTCACCAATTCTTAACCTATCAATTCTTGATTTATCAACTCTTGTCCATATCATAGCATTCACTCAGGCTCTTAAGAGAAAGAAGTAAGAAGAGGTAAGTGCTAATGCTAGATTTAGATATCATCTATAGGATGGGAGTGTTGGAAGATAATAAGATCATTATCATAATTGAAGGAGTTAACTCACTCCTGAACAGATAGAAGAGTTATATGGAAGATATAATTATATGGTAACAAAGAAGATCATAGGGAGGAATTCTAAAGATAGTTACCAGGAGTAATCCTATTGGATCAAGTAGGTATAGTCAATGAATAATATCTCTTAGTCCAATAGAGATAAACAAAAGATAATTATAATACAACTATAATGTTGTATGGATGAAAGCCTTGATTAGCCAACTGGAAACCTAAACCATAAAAGATCAAAGGATTATAATGATCATGCTTTAGTCACCAAGATTGAATGCTTATATCATGTATAAGTGACATTGGTGGATAGAACATGATTTAACCCTAGTATAGATATGTTATTCTAGGCTAGCCATGATAAGTCACCATGATATGATGTGAAATTGACTATAATATACTGGAGTTAAGTAGAGATAAGATAGTATGATTAAGTTGAAGCTAGAGTAGCATGGAGTTATTGAAGTAGTGTTATTTCTCTTAAAAGATAGTAAGCTTTTGAGTAAAGTAGAATTTGATATATATACATCCATTAGAGTAATGTTGGATGATGGATGATTAAGGCATAATATGAATGGAGTTAACTGTAACCATCTGTTGAATTGGAAATTATTAGTAGTAGAATAGTTTGATAACTAAGCATAGATTTGAGAAGATTATGAAAAGATTTAGTGTCAAGCTCATTGGATTTATAAATGGATTTAGAAGAATAAAAGATGGATAAGAATATTCTTGTGAAGTAAAGCTCATCATGTTAACACATGATGATGGATAGGAAGAAGTAGTATATCTAGGAAAGGAATTCCTTAGTGAGAAGACCAAAATTATGAATTATGTAGGTTAGGAATTCTTGGTAAAACATTCAACCTTAAATCTGAAATCAAACTTGGTATCCATTTCATCTATTGGATCAATCATATTGTTTCCATAATGGTTTATAGGAATATTTTCCTATAACAATTACTTAAGCACATCTTTGTCATTCCCAACTATCATCATCATATGTGCTTAGGAGTTATCTTTATCAACTCCTTTTCATAAGACCTTCCAGAAAATAACTTTCTATTTTAAAGGGTGATATCATTAAAGATCACAAACATAAAGACAATATGTTTAGCCATTAATCTTTATTCACATCAACAAAAGAATATAAGTATAGTAAGTACCCTAAACCCTAGGGTAAGCAGTTACAATTCAGAACCCTAAACTTATTAATGAGTTTTCTTATCAACATCTCATAAATATTTTATCTATATTCATTAGGCAAATTCTTTGATCCATTTCTCTAACCACTCATTCCATATGAGCATGGAATAAGTGGGGATACAATAATTATAATCCGCCCTATACTTTACTATGTGATTAAATACATATAAATAAACCCTATGACTATTATTAAATATTTTAAAACTTCATTACTCCAAATAAAAGTGAAAATAGTGTTATAAAGAATTCTTAAGATATAAACCCTAAAACCCTAATTCCTACTTATTCTATTTAATACAAGAATATATCTATGATTAAAAAATAGAAAGTAATAAATAAAGTATATTATCATCATAATAAACTCATACGAGAATTTGAAATACATTTTTTATGTGTTTGCATTGTCTAAAGAATAAGTTCTATAAAGAAAGATTTAAGACAAAACAGAAATTACAAAAATAGAAAATAGAAAAAGGAAAACATAAAGAAAAATGACCTGGCCCGAGCAGCAGGCCGGCCCAGGGTTTCCCCTCTACCTAAATACCGCCCAGCATCAACCCCTTCTTCTCCCGCTCACTTCGCTACAGCCCACAAAGGCCCAGCTGCCAGCCCAGCTCGTCCTCCTCTCTGGCTGACGGATGGGACCGCCAAGGTACTGCAGATAGATTCATAATAACTTCTAGGGGGTTATCTGCAAAACAGCACATCGTCGTCTTCCTCCAGCTGGAAGCAGCTCGATGGCGATGCCGAGACCGTCCGCCGCCGTCTTTGCGTCAAGATGCACGCCGCCGTTCCTTGGAGGGGATAAGGAGGCCAGGGCGACGCCCCTTCTCATCCCCATCTCTGCATTCCCCCTCTCGCTAGCTCCAGCACCCTCTCTTCCCCATTTTCCTCTCTGTCCAAAAACCTAGTCGCCGGAGTCGTTCGCCGTCGCCGTTAGAGGCCGCCCCAGGACCAGACGCGCGTGCTACGAGCTTCACCAGGGTGTGCTGCATCTTCTAGGCGAAGGAATCGAGCCGGGAAGCCCGTAATCCTCCATATCGACCCCGTCGTCCCGAAGTCCGGCCGCCATCATCCATCTCGATTCCGGTCACGATGTTCTTCACCAAACCTTCCACAAGCTTCCTGGTGAGACGTTGAACACGCTACTGTCTTCTGTTGGTCCATTTGCTTCCAATATAGAGCTGCCACCGTGTGTTGTTGTGCATCGCCTCCAGTCGCCGCCGTGCCCTACCTTTTGATGACCAAAAACAAGCGGCTCAGCCACCCCTTGGTTCGCCGTCATCCCATCTTTCTAACCAACCTATCCACAGCGTCCCGCGTGGTCTCAATCGGCCAGAACATCGACGATCTGAAGATCACGTCACTGTGACGTCGTGCTCACATCATCCTTGACTAATTCAACATATTGACCCATTCCTTGCCCGTGTAGCATCTGACATGGCGTTGGTCCCATCTGTCATTGGTTGTGGGTAGAAATAGGGCCGGTAACAAGTGCATTCACTAACCATAGGGATGATGTGTCCACTGGCCCACTAGTCAGTGACTAGGGTAGGTGTAGCTTCGGTATAAAAAGTATTTCTGTTTAGGAAATAGATAAAACATTATAAGATCAAATATAAATATTTCCTAAAATGTAATAAAATGATTAAATCTTGTAAATTCAATAACTTTTGTTTATAATTCAAAAAAATATGTTTAATATATGAAACAAATTCAGAAAAATAAAATCTATAACATTAAACCATTATTACGACAACAATTCAAATAATTATTATTTAATAAGGATTTTAGAAGTATTAATAATGTGAAAATTCATATTTTAATATTTGTAAATCTTAAAAATATAAATAAAATACCAAAATTCTTGGAAAAATTAGAACTATAATCATGCATTATTATTTCACTTAATTAAATATTTGTTATTCATTAGGTATTTATAAAGTAATAAATCTTATAAAAATCATATCTTATTATTTATAAATCACAAAAATAAATGTAATTTACCAAAATGATCACAAAAATAATAACTACATGTTAAAATTATAATATTCCACTTTTGAGGTAAATAAAAATTTAAACACTTTAATAACTTGAATTTAAATCTAATTCCTTAATTAATAATTCATGTAAGGGTAAATAAAAATTGATAATATTTCTAAAATTAGCCAATTGAGTCTAATAAGTAGTATTAGTATTAAATATTATTAATATGAAGTGAAAATGGTTCAACACATTCTGAAAAAAGCAATCTTATTGAATTATCATTCAACTATGAGTGTAGATTATTTTCTAAAAAGATTCTTATCGATTATTAAATCTTTAAGCATGATATTTTCAACCAAATAAAACCTTTTACCATTGTTTCACTCACAACTTTATAATGGACTAAATCCAAAGATAATTCATAAGTAGTAAATAATATTGTTTACTTATTCACAAACCATAACCACACCCTTATAAGGAGATAAATCCTTTTATACATTTATAATGTTAGGAAACCACTACTCAAATAGAAGTAATGCCATTCTTAAATAACTTTAAGGAAATACTATAAGATGAGCAAGAACAATAACATAAGCAATATACTTAAGTCTGTCTATGTCTTTAAAGTTAACTTTAGTCTACAATATTTTAAATATTATACTAAAGTTTTTGTTATGTGTTTTATAGTTAACTTTGGTCTATTTAAATTAGACCTAAGGCATCTCAAGTCCAGATTATTCAAGCTAGCATAAAGAACATCAATCACATTCTATTAATCCTATTCTAAAAACTATCAGGATTGTTTAAACCTTAATAAAGAAATCTTTTCTTCAAAAGTTATTCGTTTTTCCACTTAAGTCAACAGATGACAATTAATCGTAATCACATTACTTTATACTTTACTTGTATACTTAGGATGGATAACACTTAATTTCTTTATAAGTGACATTACTTGTAAAGTAAAATTTGAAGATAAACAATTTTACTGTAAGCAATCTTGAGTAGCATTCCATATGTGTGTATCTTATTGTTGTATGATATTCTAAATACGTGTTGTTCACACACACTCACAAGCCTTAATGAGAAGCACAAGTGTGAAACTTAATCTAAAAGGGCAACACATTCCAAAGGAACCATTTCCAGTTTCCAAACTCTAGATCAACGTTATCCCCGGGATTCGCGTTTACCAATTGCATTACATTACTTATGCATAAGAGCAGCTTGCTTCTTTAAACATTAGTCCTTACCGTACCAATGATGCTGATTTCAGATATTGGATCTTATATTGTCTTGAAGACCGTGAGTGTATAATCTTGCAATCACAAAAGGCAAGTTCACATTTGCTCATGTCCTTTGATTATTTTCTGTAAAGTATTTTGCAAATCCAGTGTTGTCATCACCTGCATTTGAAAAAGGTCAGAAAACACTACTTTCATAATAATATGATTATAGGTTATTTACCATGAGGTAATGACCTACTATGAAAGTTACGGTGTTAAAGGAACATATTATCTAGGACTTAACAACCAATGTCGCCCGTGATTCTTGCGCCGTATATAACGCGTTAACCATGAGATTTGGAATGGGACGGAGAAGTCAGCTGTATCCTTTTCCTCTCGTATGGAGGCAAGACGACCTTAACGTGACGTTGTGATTCCTTGTGCAGATCCAACATATCGGTGGGCACCCTTACGCCCCACACTTTTGGTGTCTAGATTATCTATGAATGGTGTTTAGTGGTATAGTCCATTTAATATGGTACTTGCCAGGGCATCACCAGGTCATAGAGTCTTCGGGAACTCATCAGGGTTTTAGCCTGCCGAAAGGGGGCTTAACGGAGGTGAGCCGGCCCCGAAGGATCGTGTAGACATATGAGGTCGCGGAGAGGGCAGTGATTGGCTTGGATCATCTACTAGGCCGCACAACATGGAATTGTGGACGGGTAAGCTGTCCGGTTGTGCAACAAGGAGTTGATCTCTCATGGGAAAAGTAACGCACCTCTATAGAGTTTACGAACTGTAACTTGTTACTCCCTGTTCCGGGAAGGAGCCGCGAACGCGGCGGGAAAGGAACTCCATGAAAGTTCTGGTAAACCCGTGAAGGCTGACGGACATAGCTTTTCAGAATAAAAGCAACCTTTGAAGAAATGTTTATGAAAACTTGCATTGCCTAAGACCTACGGTCTGTGGATGTAGATATAGTGCATCAAACACTCCTTTCTAGTGAACTTGCTGAGTATGCTCGTACTCAACATATGTTCTTAACCCTTGCTAGATTCTGGAGCCATTAAGATGACGTCTACATCAAGTCATGCTCCAAGAATTATCATCAAAAGCTAAAGCTCTGCAATGAAGTCAAGAAAGTCCACATATATATCAACTCATGTGAAGACGAAGTTACCGATTAGATAGGAATATAACTTATACATTGGAAATGTATCTATAATTTTTGATGCTCCATGCGTGTTTAGTATCTACTTTGCTTTACCTATCCACACTTTGAGGTGCTTTTTACATGTTTTCTGGTAACTAGCCTATTAACAAGTTGCAACAGTGCCAGATGCCTGTTTTCTGCTGTTTTTGGTTTTAGAAAAGTTAGTAAAGAAATATTCCCGGAATTGGACGGGACAAAGGACAAAGTCAATAACTTTCCGTGGGGAACAAAAAGTCCAGAGGAGAGCCGGAGGGGACGGCCAGGGGGGCCAAACCCACCCCAGGTGCAGGGGCAGGTGGGCTCCTTAGATAAACAACATGGCATGAAGGGTAAACAAATTACAGTGGGGCAATTGACAGGAACTGAGCAAGGCATAACAATGCAATTACTAGCCAGAAAGATCCTATGAAGTTGATTGGGCAATACAACAATATACATAGACCGTAATCCAACTGTATCTATGACTAAAAGTCCACCTTCAGGTTATCATCCGAACCCCCTCCAGTATTAAGTTGCAAGCAACTAACAACTGCTTTAAGCAAAGTGTGTAAGGTAAACAGTCCACATGTTCCATGAACAAGAGACCGTTGTTTTCTCCCTAGTAGCCACAACACATCTACAACAGAAGAGATTTCTGTCACTTCCCTCAGAAACTAGAAGCATGAACCCACTTGGAGTCACTAGCAACTACTTGGACAAGATAACCACTAGCAACGGAGAGAATGCAAGATCACAAACAACAGAGACATGATAGAATTATAAAGATAGAACCATTAATCAAACCAACATAATAATCTCAATATCCATCGGATCCTCGCAAACACAACATGCATGATTACAAATAGATTAGATCTTGATCATGAACGGAGCTCACAAGATCTATACATGAAAGCACAAAGGAGGATATACAAACCATCTAGCTACTACATGGACCCATAGTCCAAGGTGGAACTACTCACGAATCATACCGGAGAGAAGGCCTTCGGGATGATCTCCCCTCCGGCAGGGTGCCGGAAAGAGCTACTGATCCCCCATATCGATCTAGGGACGATGGTGGCGGCGGCTACATACGGTTTCGTGGATTTCTGATCGGGTACTAAGAGTTTCTGCGTCAGGGGCTTCTTATAGGCAAAGGGGGAGACCGAGGCGACTGCCAGGGCGGCTAAACCTTAGCCATGCGCGGGGTAGGGCCGACCCGCTCCTTGGGGGGGGGTCTGGCCCCTCTGGCCAGCCCCTCGGGCTCTCCTCTGGACTTCTTGTTCCCCACGGAAAGTTATTGACTTTGTCCTTCGTCCCGTCCAATTCGAGAATATTTCTTTACTAAATTTTCTAAAACCAAAAACAGCAGAAAACAGGCATCTAGCACTGTTGCAACTTGTTAATAGGTTAGTACCAGAAAACATGTAAAAATCACTTTAAAGTGTGGAGAAGTAAACCAAAGTAGATACTAAACAAGCATGGAACATCAAAAATTATAGATACGTTTCCAACGTATCAGCCGCCTCCCGGTTTCGCCCCTTCGCCTATAAGAAGCCCCCGATGCAGAAACCCTAAGTACCCAATCAGAAATCCACGAAACCTTCTGTATCCGCCGCCACCATCGTCCCTAGATCGGGGGATCTGAAGTTCTTCCCGACACCCTGCCGAAGGGGAGATCATCCCGGAGGCCTTCTCTTCGGTATGATTCGTGAGTAGTTCCACCTTGGACTATGGGTCCATGTAGTAGCTAGATGGTTGTATCTCCTCCTTTGTGCTTTCATGTATAGATCTTGTGAGCTCCGTTCATGATCAAGATCTAATCTATTTGTAATCATGCATGTTGTGTTTGCGAGGATTCGATTGATATTGAGATTATTATGTTGGTTTGATTAATGGTTCTGTCTTTATGATTCTATCATGTCTGTGTTGTTTATGATCTTGCATGCTCTCCGTTGCTAGTGGTTATCTTGTCCAAGTAGTTGCTACTGACTCCAAGTGGGTTCATGCTTCTAGTTTCTGAGGGAAGTGACAGAAATCTCTTCTGTTGTAGATGTGTTGTGGCTACTAGGGAGAAAACAACGGTCTCTTGTTCATGGAACATGTGGACTGTTTACCTTACACACTTTGCTTAAAGCAGTTGTTAGTTTCTTGCAACTTAATACTGGAGGGGGTTCGGATGATAACCTGAAGGTGGACTTCTAGTCATAGATGCAGCTGGATGGCGGTCTATGTATATTGTTGTATTGCCCAGTCAACCTCATAGGATCTTTCTGACTAGTTATTGCATTGTTATGCCTTGCTCAGTTCCTGTCAATTGCCTCGCTGTAATTTGTTTACCCTTCATGCCATGTTGTTTATCTAAGGAGAGCACCTCTAGTGAACTATGGACCTCGGTCCAATCTTTACCATTGATACATCTTCCACTGTTACCTGTTTACTTGCTGCAAACCATTACCTTCCACACCATACGTTTAATCCTTTATTACAGCAAATCGGTGAGCTTGACAACCTCACTGATTCGTTGGGGCAAAGTCTTGAGTTTGTGTTGTGCAGGTCTCCGCGTTGCTTGCAACACCTGTGGTGATGTTTCCTTCCTCCTTCTGGTTCGATAACCTCGGTCTCTACTGAAGGAAGACTTGCTGCTTGCTGCTTCACACCTTGCTCTTGGGGTTTCCAATGAAGTGCTCACGTCAGCAACATCAACAAGTTTTCTAGCGCTGTTGCCGGGGAGGCTAAGGACGTCTTCACTAGGGGAGTCCTTCACTTCCTTTCTATTTACTTTGTTTTTAGTTTGCTTTGTTTCTTTTGCTTGGTTTTGTTTGCCTCTTTTAAAAAAACCCAAAAAAATAGTCTAGCTTGGTTTGCTTTCTTTATTCAAAAACACAAAAAAATAGTTCCTGCTCTAGCTGCTGCTGTTTTTGGCTTGCCCACCTTTGCCAAAATGAACTCTGCTGAGAACACCAAGTTGTGTGACTTCACTAGCACCAACAACAATGATTTCCTAAGCACTCCTATTGCTCCACCTGCTCCTGATGCTACCTTTTATGAAATTAAGCCTACTTTGCTGAATCTTGTGATGAAAGAGCAATTTTCTGGTGCTGGTTCTGATGATCCTGCTGCCCATCTTAATAGCTTTGTTGAACTTTGTGAGATGCAAAAGTATAAGGATGTAGATGGAGATATTATTAAGCTCGGGCTTTTTCCTTTTTCCTTGAGGGGAAAAGCTAAAGAATGGTTGCTATCTTTTCCTAAAAATAGTATTGATTCTTGGACTAAGTGCAAAGATGCTTTTATTGGAAAGTACTATTCTCCTGCTAAGATTATTGCTATGAGAAGTGACATTATGAAATTTAAACAGCTTGATAGTGAACATGTTGTTCCTGCTTGGGAAAGAATGAAATCTTTGGTTAAAAATTGCCCTACTCATGGACTCACTGCTTGGATGATTATCCAAACTTTTTATGCAGGTTTGAACTTCTCTTCAAGGAACCTGCTGGATTCAGCTGTTGGAGGTACTTTTATGGGACTAACCTTGGGAGCCGCAACAAAGCTCCTTGATAATATGATGGTTAACTACTCTGAATGGCACGTTGAGAGAGCTCCACATGGTAAGAATGTAAATTCTGTTGAGGAAACTTCCTCTTTGAGTGAAAAGATTGATGTTATTATGGCTATGCTTGTTAATGGGAAAGCTCCTCTAGATCCTAATAGTGTTCCCTTATCCTCTTTGGTTGCTCAAGAAGAGCAAGTTGATGTGAACTTCATTAGAAGCAACAATTTCAACAACAATGCCTATAGGAATAATTTTGGTAGCAACAACAATTATAGGCCTTATCCTCCTAATAATGGAAACTCCTATAGAAGCTCTTACAATAATGCTAGAAGTGCCCCCTCAGAACTTGAAGTAATGCTCAAGGACTTTATTAGTAAACAAACCACTTTTAATAAGACTATAGAGGAAAAGCTTTTAACTGTTGAGAAAAATATATCCTCTTTGTTTGAAGCTCAAACTTCCTTGGTTAAAAAAATGGCTGTTAAACCTGAAACTATGGAAGATACCTTTGCTACTGCTCATGCCATACATGTTACTATTGATGAAAATGTTAGGCTGTTAGCTCAACTTCATGCTAAGTGGGAAAGGGAAGCTGAAATTGATAGAAACAGTAGTGTGTGCACTATCACCACTAAACCACAAGTAGCCCCTATTCCTCCTCCTACTATGCCTACCACTAGTGATGCTAAGTTTGACTTTGATATTGATGGTTGCAATATTTCTGAAGTGATTATGTTCCTACAAAAGCTTGCTAGAAGTCCTGATACTAGTGATATGCATGTTGCTTTCACCAAACACATTACAAATGCTCTTGTTAAGATTAAGGAAGAGACGCTAAAACACAAAGCTTCTATTCCTAGGAAAGTAGAAGATAGTTGGGAACCCATTATTAATATGCAAGTGAATGACTTTGATCTCAAAGCTTCATGTGATCTTGGTTCTAGTGTCTCTATTATGCCTAGGAAGATTTATGAAATGCTTTATTTGCCACCATTAGAAGATTGTTATTTGGATGTCCCACTCAATGATAATGTTAAGAAGAAACTCATGGGGAGTATTAATGGTGTTCTCATTATGGTTAACAATGCTTATGTCCCTGTTTATTTCTATGTTTTGGATGTTGAATACAATGCTTCTTGTCCTATCACTTTGGGAAGACCTTTTCTTAGAATAGTTGGTGCCATCATTGATATGAAAGAAGGCACCATTAAATATCATTTTCCATTCAAGAAAGGTATTGAACACTTCCCTATGAGAAGAGGGAAGTTGCTTTTTGCTCCTCCTTTGAAATCAAGATTTGATGTTAATGCTTCCTCATTTGAAAATACTCGATTCTTCTTGCTTCTTGTGTCTAACTTAAAGGCGTTAAAGAAAAATACTTGTTGGGAGATAAGCCAAGAGTTTCCTTGAGTATTGAAAGTTATTACTTCTGTAATAACCTCTCCTTATCCTTTTTGTTTGCTTTTTGTGCCAAGAATGACCTCTAATGAGAGGGAACTAAGATATGGGGAGTTACTGTCCCGAAACAGATTTATGTCCTCCACCAAAAAAATTCATGAGGAGGCTCTGTAACTCGGATTGAGATAATAATTTACGAATAAATCCCCCAGTATGTTTTCTAACTTTTATTAGTTCAACACTTTTTGATTTGATCAACATAAGATGTTCGAAAATTTTCGTTTTTACCTGCTGGTCTGTTTTGACAGATTTCTTCCTTTTTGAGCTCTCTTCAGGTAAATTGAGTTTTTTTGAAGGAGTTACTTCAGTAGCTTGTGTTTTTAGTTAAAAGCCTTGCTGTTCCAAAGCTTTGCCTGCGGTCTAATATCTTTTGAATAAGATTATGTTGCTAATGAAAATTGTGTGAAGTTTTGTATGAAAGGAAAATTTCAGGTGTAGAGAGAGAATGATGCAATGAGATGAAGGATGGACAAAATATCAAGCTTGGGGATGCCACCATGGTGTCACCCCAAGAAATATCCAAGAATTACAAGCGTCAAAGCTTGGGGATGCCCAAGGCATCCCCTTCTTCATCAATAAAAAGCTCAGATCTGTCTAGACACTTCACTTTTATTGTTTCATGCATAGTTGTGTTGTTCTTGGAGCGTCTTAGTTTTTGTTTGCTTTGTTTGTTTAGTTTGCTTTAGTAGTTTGGACCCCCATTCTCGCTGTGTTGTTTTGCAAATAAGTTTACTTGGTGTTTGGAAAGGAGTAGTAAGTTCTTCCTTGAAGTGCAAGAGGAGCTTGCATTGACTGTGACTAAGACTTTAGCATGACATGCTAGGTGTTGTTTTTTCATTATGCTTAGTGATTATTGCTGTAGCATGTCTTGTTCTAAACAATTGGGATTGATTAGTGTGCCTTGAAGAAATTATGCGTTGTTTTAGCATGCAAAAGCATAGTATTGTGGTATTCTCCTTTGATGTTTTGCTTGGGTTTACTTGGCACATGCTCACACCATGTTATGACTATGACGATTCACCATTAGCCTCTATGATCCTTTAGTCCTTGACTTGTAGTACCACTCTTTGCTTTGATTAGTTTGCTTTGTTGCATTGCGTGATTATGGCCATTATTGCAATCTTAGTTGGTTGCTCCCAGTCTTTTGCTAGCCTCCACTTGTATGAGTAAGCTCTACTCATGCTTCCAACTCCCAAGAAACCAAGTTATTCCAAAGTGTCCACTATAAACTCCTATGCATGGTGTGTTACACCATTCCAAAGTTTATTCTTGTTTTCATCTATCTTCCAATTAAAAACTATTTTGTTATGTGAAAACTTAGTGATTAAAGCCCTCGCGAACTTGATGGCATACTTTATACTTTGCCCTAATAAACTTGAACCATTGTGACAAATTTGTTATATATGCTTGCACTTATAAGTTGGAATTTGCAAAACCGTGCTGTCACGGGAAATGTTTTCAACATTGCACTTGTACCTTGTTGTACTCAGTTGATATCATGCTCTTTTGTCCATGGATGTCACCGGTGTGAAATAAAGAGGGAACTTGTAAGTCCATGGAGTTTGTATTTTGTGTTAGAGAAACGCCCGGGCTGCTAGCCTAAGCCATGCCTAATCATGGTGGAAACTTGCAGCATCACCATAGTGACATCTATGAATCATTCTTCTTATAAAAAAAGAAACACATTGAGAAAAGAGGGAAGAGAGAAAAAAGCACCATATTACCATGGTACATAAGAAGAATTGCTAAGATGCTCATTGTCTGCTTGCCTTGTCATTTTGGTTATGGGAAAGCTCCTGTACTATGTGCAAGGGGTACCCTGTTGGTAGTTCTCAATGATATGCAAATACTTACAGTGACAAGAACTTACCTGGACCCAAAGTTGAGTATGCATGAGGTGTGACCCTCGTATTCAAGGGGCATGAGATTGCCAACTTATACTTCGTCAAGCATATACTCCAGCTTTGCCACTTTAACCTTAACCACTTTAAGATGCTTATAATAGGGGCAATGAGGGCTGAAAGCTAACAAGTACCATAATTTTTGGAAGCTCTTTTTGAAACTTGTAATCACTGTTTCCTTTACAAAAAGGCCTTTCTTCCACCATTATTGAGTCTCCACCTTCTACCTTTAGGCACCATTAAGAGAGCATAGTTGTCATTCTGTGTGCATTGTTCCAAAGCTTATTAATTGATGCATATTGTGATATTACTTGTTCTTGTGCTACTTGTTTCTAGTCACCCTTGTGAACTTTCTAGGTGTCCTATGCATCTATTTGCTACTCTATGAAGGACAAGCTGATAGCCACTATGTGATGTTTTCTGCATTCAAACAAACAAACGTTTTTCAATGCATGTTATTAATGATCTTTGTTTGTAGCTTTCCATGTTGCATGCATAGTTACTATGTCCTATTGTTAGAACTCCATCTTTCATGCACATGTTTTGAGTTCTTTGATCCCAGATTTCAATGCTTGCAAATGGTTGGATCTTTATTGTGAGGGTGCATGTCACCTCAAAAATTATTCTTTTTTTTTCACTTACCTACTCGAGGACGAGCAGGAGTTAAGCTTGGGGATGCTGATACGTTGGAAACGTATCTATAATTTTTTATGCTGCATGCTTGTTTAGTATCTACTTTCTTTACTTGTCCACACTTTGAGGTGATTTTTACATGTTTTCTAGTAACTAACCTATTAACAAGTTGCAACAGTGCCAGATGCTTGTTTTCTGCTGTTTCTGGTTTCAGAAAAGTTAGTAAAGAAATATTCTCGGAATTGGACGGGACAAACGTCAAATTTAATTACTTTCCGTGGGGAACAAGAAGTCCAGAGGAGAGCCGGAGGGGTCGGCCAGGGGGGCCATACCCACCCCAGGCGCGGGGGCAGGTGGGCCCGCGCCTGGCTAGGGTTTGGTGGACCTGGACGCCTCCCGGTCTCGCCCCTTCGCCTATAAGAAGCCCCCGATGCAGAAACCCTGAGTACCCAATCAGAAATCCACGAAACTGTCTGTAGCTACCGCCACCATCATCCCTAGATCGGGGGGATATGAAGTTCTTCCTGGCACCCTGCCGGAGGGGAGATCATCCCGGAGGCCTTCTCTCCGGTATGATTGGTGAGTAGTTCCACCTTGGACTATGGGTCCATGTAGTAGCTAGATGGTTGTATCTCCTCCTTTGTGCTTTCATGTATAGATCTTGTGAGCTCCGTTCATGATCAAGATCTAATCTATTTGTAATCATGCATGTTGTGTTTGCGAGGATCCGATTGATATTGAGATTATTATGTTGGTTTGATTAATGGTTTTATCTTTATGATTCTATCATGTCTGTGTTGTTTGTGATCTTGCATGCTCTCCATTGCTAGTGGTTATCTTGGCCAAGTAGTTGCTAGTGACTCCAAGAGGGGGTATTTATGCTCGATAGTGGGTTCAAGCCTCTAGTTTCCAAGGGAAGTGACAGAAATCACTTCGGTTGTAGATGTGATGTTGCTACTAGGGAGAAAACAACGGTCTCTTGTTCATGGAACATGTGGACTATTTACCTTACACACTTTGCTTAAAGCAGTTGTCTGTTGCTTGCAACTTAATTCTGGAGGGGGTTCGGATGATAACCTGAAGGTGGACTTCTAGTCATAGATGCAGCTGGATGGCGGTCTATGTATATTGTTGTATTGCACAATCAACCTCATAGGATCTTTCTGACTAGTAATTGCATTGTTATGTCTTGCTTAGTTCCTGTCAATTGCCTCGCTGTAATTTGTTTACCCTTCATGCCATGTTGTTTATCTAAGGAGAGCACCTCTAGTGAACTATGGACCCTGGTCCAATCTTTACCATTGATACATCTTCCATTGTTACCTGTTTACTTGCTGCAAACCATTACCTTCCACACCATACGTTTAATCCTTTGTTACAGCAAACCGGTGAGCTTGACAACCTCACTGATTCGTTGGGGCAAAGTCTTGAGTTTGTGTTGTGAAGGTCTCCGCGTTGCTTGCAACACCTGTGTGACGTTTCCTTCCTCCTTCTGGTTCGATAACCTCGGTCTCTACTGAGGGAAGACTTGCTGCTTGCTGCTTCACACCTTTCTATTGGGGTTTCCAACAAAGTGCTTAGGTCAGCACCATCAATAATATCTAGCCATAGAACCTATTTCTGTAGTGTATTGCAATAGCAGTAATGGCAGACCATTAGTTAAAATACTAGCCTTAATAGTATAATAGTTTTTGAGTTGTTTATCTCTGATTCTTCTTTGTAAGAAGTTATTTCTCTCTCTTTAACCTAGAGTGTTCTCTGGATCTTATGTAAAGAGTCGAGTTGTAACCTATAGTCATGTCTTGGACCTGCTGTGTTTGTGTCGTACCACTTCGAGGGATGTAATACTAGTGAACGGTATTTCATTGGTGTTATGGCAACGACTATAGTTTACTACAACATGCAGTGGTATGCTGGGTCACCGCAGTTGGTATCAGAGCATATGCTTTGACCTTTGGATTAAAACCCTTTTAGGAAGATATGTAGGTTTGATAGTGACTATAGGAGCCATCTTATCTAAACCAAATGATCTTATGACTGGTGATGAGTATCCACTTGAGGATAAACCTTGTCACAAAATGCTTAAGTCATAATTCTTAGGAGTAATTATTTTATCTTTTCTCATTATAGTGCTATTTAGGGTCTTCCGAAGGAGACATAACCAACCAAGATACTGTAGGAAAGTCAATTGGCCGCAACAGATTAGGATCAAGTGCAAGACATCAATTGAAGTAGTTCCAATAGTATAGCTTAACCCTAGAATTTAAGTAAGAGCAGTAAAATCTTATTATTAGTTGATAACCAAAGACAGCATGATGAATATCATTAGGATAAATGTTGATGTAATGAGTAGTAATCATGTGGTATTCATTTGAGAATTCTACGTGATGAAGTGAAATTATGTTATGACTTAATAATAGTGTAGTGAGAAGTAAAGTTATCATGGTTAGATTAGCTCTTGAAACATGTAAATAGGTAAAGCATAACAAGATCATGGTGACATTAGCTCCGAAACCATGATGAGAATATAATTATGACAAGAAATTAGTAAATTATCCTGAAGTAGAAGTAAGGAAATAACATGGTAGAACTATGATAGAAGTCATAAGTGTCATAAAATAGTGATAACCTTCAATTTTAGGGGTTCAATAGAAACTTATTAGTCTTTTTGTGAGATCATGTGAGGTTAGTTACTAAACAAGAAAGGTTGGCCATAGTTAATCATTGCAAAAGGTGAGACAAAAGGTTAGTCAAAAACCAAATTGAGACCACTTTGCTTAAGATTATCCTGTTGCACTTGAGCAATCTGGGTAAATATTGAGATAAATAATAGTTTGATCCTATGTGCTAAGTATCACGATGTAAACCTATACGAGGAGGTGTCATATACTACACAACTAAGCCTGAATTCTAGAGATACTATACTCAACTACTATATTCTGGGCTTAGAATATTGTGTGTTATATGTACCACATTTGGATTTATTGGTTTTTCTTGGATCTTCTTGTTTGACTAGATCTGTACATGAAGTTTGACTTGATGTGCAAATGCATGTTGCAACATCCAGTTACTACTTGATGTTATAGACCTAGATAGGAATGGGAATTCGTGTAAGGGAGTGACGAGTTCCAAAGACCAAGATGAAGACCTACATGAAGGGTAAAGCCAAGTATGAGGAGTATCAATCCAATTTGAAGGATGGATCAAGTTCAGATAATTACTAAACAACAATAAGAAGGAAGATTAGTGTAGAAGATGTATGGAGAAACAAGAAGTAATAAACTTAAAGTTCATTCAAAGTAGGTAATGTTGCTAAGAAGTTAATAAAGTACTTGTACCAAGTTCATGGAAGTATCATGAATAAGTGCAAAGAAGAAGTTTTGGAACCAAAATGGTATTCAAGCTCTGACAATTCAGAGAGAATGCCAGTAGTATGTCGGAAACCGTAGGGAAATTCATACACCCTAGGATGGTTCGCAGCTGATATCTTGTCCGCAGCTGGTATTTGGTTAACTTAGTTAACCAAATCTTCTTAAAAGTTGCATAAAGATCATAAAACTTGGCCTAAGTTAAGAAAGACATGAAGGAGTATAAACATTAAAGCGACCGTCTTTCGAGACTCTTCGCGAAGTCAGACCTATCAAAGTGAAAATGTCCAAATAGTAAGTAAGACAAATAATGCTGGAAGATTCACTTTAGAGATCCATAATTGTGTGGATACACCGTACAATATTTCATAAAACCCTAACTATGTAGAGTATAAGCTGGATAGAGACCAATATTCTAATTATAAAGCCGATAAATACTATATAGACAGTTTGAAGACTATTAGTAAACCCTAAGGGGGAGAGTAAACATTAGAATGAAAGTATCATTATTTGACTTTACAAATAAAGGTTGAAGAAGAAGGACTAACCTACAACAACAACAAGCCTTATTTTCCTAAGGTTAAAAGAAGCCACTAATATAAAAGTACTTTCAAAAGTATGTCTGGATGGAAGATGGAAGTAAACCAAGATAGTAGGACTCAAACCTTAAGGCAATCAATATAAGGAAGTAGAAGAAGTACTTAAGGTAATAACAAAAGATTATCTAAATCTCGATAAGGTAAACATTGGAAGGAGATAAAATAGATTAATCTTAATAGACTCTTCTAGAGAAAAACAACTCTTGAGTGATCCTTAAGAGTGAATAATCACAACCAATTGGACATGTGTAGAGGAACAAGAAATTCCAATGGGCATGGACTAAATGAGTTCCAAACCAATATTCGGAAGGATTACCAGTACAACTCATGCAATTATAAATCAAAGATTAGCCTTTTGGCCACCACTATTGACTAATAAAATTTAAAACCCTATTTTAGTGAGACTTCCAAGACCTTACATAGTATAACAAGGAAGTTCGATAATCAAGTAAAGGACTTGGATTAGGATACCTAATTAGGATAAGGAACTAAAGAAGAGACCTCAATTGAAGGATCTTATAATAAAGAAATATTCCTATGGGATGATAGTAAAGGGTACTCAAGTAAAGGGAACTTTGGAGGATGGAGACAACAACTTGAAGATTGCCAAGTATGGTGAGAATTCAAGGAAAAGATTTGGATACAGAATATTACAATTATTCCCATTTGAGGTTACCATGGAGTTGAGAAATGCCATAACCAACACAAGTCAATTCCTTACTCCGAAACGTGCGAGTTTATGAACTTCGGGGACAGAGTTTATTTTAAGGGGGAGAGTCTGTAACATCCCAGCATTAGATCTTAGAAATATGCTGAACCCAGATGTGTGCATTGCATTCATGCATAGAAAATCTAAATAATTTTCGCGCTTTTGAACAAAACTTGTCAAAGTGATTGAAGCTTCTCTCAACTTGATAGAATTGAAGTAGATCATCAAGTTGGCTGCGATAAGTTTCAATATGACCTTTGTTAAAACCTTATTTTGGGTAAGGAAGATTTGATTTAGGGTAGATCAAATGTAATGAAAGTTAAACCCTAATACATTATTTAATGATTTATCTTTGATCCTTAAGTAGTCATATCCCAGTATTCATTACACAACCCATGAATACCAAGTTATAAATATAACTTAAGTAATAATAATGTAACAACTAAATCTCGATCTATCTTAATCTCATCTACTTATACCATGAGTATCATGGTAATACCTAACCTTAGCTCTTTAATAAGATTGAGTAGGAAAGAAGAAAAGTCAAGATCATTCACCATATACCTTTCTTTCCATATCAATCCTTATCATCTCTATTGAATCTTATTCTAATATCTGTTGTTCATCAATGTTGAGTAATCAACTATTGATTCACCAATTCTTAACCTATCAATTCTTGATTTATCAACTCTTATCCATATCATAGCATTCACTTAGGCTCTTAAGAGAACAAAGTAAGAAGAGGTAAGTGCTAATGCTAGATTTAGATATCATCTATAGGATGAGAGTGTTATAAGAGAATAATATCATTGTGATAATTGAAGGAGTTAACTCACTCCTGAACGGATAGAAGAGTTATATGGAAGATATAATTATATGGTAACAAAGAAGATCATAGGGAGGAATTCTAAAGATAGTTACCAGGAGTAATCCCGTGAAGGCTGACGGGCATAGCTTTTCAGAATAAAAGCAACCTTTGAAGAAATGTTTATGAAAACTTGCATTGCCTACGACCTACGGTCTATGGCTGTAGATATAGTGCATCAAACACTCCTTTCTAGTGAACTTGCTGAGTACGCTCGTACTTAACGTATCTTCTTAACCCTTGCTAGATTTTGAAGCCATTAAGACAACGTCTACATCAAGTCATGCTCCAAGAATTATCATCAAAAGCTAAAGCTCTGCAATGAAGTCAAGAAAGTCCACATATACATCAACTCAAGTGAAGACGAAGTTACCGATTAGATAGGAATATAATCTCTAGCCATAGAACCTATTTCTATAGTGTATTGCAATAGCAGCAATGTCAGACCATTAGTTAAAAAATACTAGTCTTAATAGTATAATAGTTTTTGAGTTGTTTATCTCTGATTCTTCTTTGTAAGAAGTTCTTTCTCTCTCTTTAACCTAGAGTGTTCTCTGGATCTTATGTAAAGAGTCGAGTTGTAACCTATAGTCATGTCTTGGACCTGCTGTGTTTCTATTGTACCACTCTGAGGGATGTAATACTAGTGAACGGTGTTTCATTGATGTTATGTCAACAATTATAGTGTACTACATCATGCAGTGGTATGCTGGGTCACCGCAGACTCTCTCGCCGTTCTGCATAGATGTGATTGACTACAAGCCTGCGGACCATGATGATGCCGCCACTAATGCCGATGCTCGAAGGCATTCCAATGGGGACAAAGAAATAAACATGCCAGCTACTTCGTGATCTACATCTCAAACGGAATCTACGAAGAGCACCTCGTATCTACAACGAGCACATGGTCATTAAGAACAAAAAGTTGTCATGTTGTGTGATAGATAGGACAAAACAAGGAGACTCTCCAACCAGAGAGATAGAATACTAGCATATCAAGCAAAATTAAGACATGCATCAACATAGATGAAACTAGGGGGGTGCCCCCCCCCCCCCAACCACATTCAAT
The DNA here is from genome assembly GCA_916181665.1 of Avena sativa. Taxonomy (NCBI): domain Eukaryota; kingdom Viridiplantae; phylum Streptophyta; class Magnoliopsida; order Poales; family Poaceae; genus Avena; species Avena sativa. The sequence goes on along the minus strand of OV702300.1, from coordinate 12,507,040 downwards.
GAATTATTGTTTCTTAGCGATTGGTGATATGTACCATAGCTAACAGCAAATCGAGAGTTTGACACACGGGAGGTGAGAGCTTAGACGAGATTAACATCTATTTCTCTCCATTGTGGTAGAGCGGAACACTACATATCGCCTAAGCCATGTTGTTTGATCCCGTATGTGCCGATGCCGATGATATTGCCATGGTGACCACCAGCGAGAAAGGGTGACCAATGTGCATATACATGATTAGTTAAAGGACTCCCGGTGCATTTTACACTTCAATGAAGCACTTGAAGGTTTTTTTTTCTATATATATTTATTAAAAACAGAAAAAAAGGAAGAAGAAAATAAAATTGCATTTTCCTCAAAAGAAAAAGAATGCATGGGAAATGGAAGAGAGTAAAACAAACTTCCACTTGTCGTCTCCATCACCACAACGCAAACCCAGCCGCGGTTCTCTCGCCCAGCCACCCCCACCGTACCCCCTCTCCCTCCTCCTCCTCCTCCCCCCGTCACCGCGCGCGCCACCCTGCACCTCCATTCCATCCATCCACCCACCCATTGCTCGATCCACCTTCACCCCCGCACGTACGAGCGCGCGCGCAATCGCCCATGGATTCCATCCCCAATTGAGCCCGCCCACCGACGTGCTCCGACGCGATCGATCCGTCCCGGTCCCGCGTTACGCACGACGCAATGCTGAGCTCGTCGGCCTCGAGGCGGGACGCCTCCGCCACCGCGGCCGCTGCAGCGGCCGCGGCAGCCGCGTCCTCATCCACCCCCTCCGCCTCCTCGGCCGCCAAGACCTTCGATCAGCCGCTCCCCACCAAGTCCTTCGCGCAGCGGGCCGGCGACGCCCTGGCGGCCGCCGCGTCCCGGAGCGGCGAGCTGACCAAGAACGCCACAATGGTCGTGTCCCGGAGCGGCGAGCTCACCAAGAACGCCACCATGGCCGCCGTCAGAGAGGCGGCCGCGGCAAACGTTACCAAGACGGACGCCCTGGCCGCCGTCCGGGAGGCCGCCGCCAACGCCGTCCACCACGAGGGCTGGATGGTGCGCTACGGCCGCAGGAAGATCGGCAGGTCGTTTTTCCACACCAGGTACTTCGTGCTCGAGACCAAGCTGCTGGCCTACTACAAAAAGAAGCCCAAGGACAGCATGGTACGTGTAACGCCGATCAGATTTGATTGCTCCATTGTTGAATGTTGATCAAATATCAAGAAAGCTTGACATCTACGTAGCTATGAGCAAATTTTTGGATTCGGTGTTGTTTGATGGATGCGATGTTGTGGTTTTCTTTATTTGAAAAGGGGATAAAGTGTTGGGTTGCTAAAATGGATCACGAAAAAAAAAGGAACTTTGCGAAATTGTATGCCAACCTGATATATAACTTTTTTTAATTGTCTTAAAAATGTCAATTTACCATTTTTTGAATACAATTGAACACATACGATTTTTCTATCTGCGTTTTTATTATTTCAGATAGATTGATGAGAATGTGTAATCCTAGAGAAATACCTAAATTTGATCGTGCTTTCTGCTGCCTAAATTCTGGTAGCACACAACACAAGACCTCTGGTGTTGATAACTGTTATTAAGAGATCTGTAAATACAGGTGCCGCTGAAGTCGCTGCTCATCGATGGGAATTGCAGGGTGGAGGATAGAGGACTGAAAACACATCATGGGCAAGTGAGTCTTTGATTCCCTTATCCGAGAATATGACTTTTCCTTGTTGTTCCTTGTTTGGATTATGAATGTTGGGTTCTGAATGATATCGGTGGAACTGTCGAACTGTAGATGTTACTGTAACTTGCATTACTACTGCAGTAACCTTAAATTCTTAATAGATGCTGCATTTGCTCTTCTAACAGAGAATTAATTCCACTGATCTATTCTGAATTTCAGGAAGTGTTATCATCTCAATACTGCATGTTTTGAACTATTAGATACCCTATAATTATGACAGCGTCAAATACTTAAATCTTCCAATGAACACCATTTTGTTGAAAGCTTCAGAAACATTCAAGTGTTAAGGAATAGCTGATTTGTGCAATGATCTATGTAGCTTATTTATGCAGTCTTCCATGATCAACGTGATGTTCTTGCCCCTTCATTTACTTATATCAGTACTTCGTTTCGATCTTTCAGATGATTTATGTCTTGTGCGTTTATAACAAGAAAGAAAAGGAGCACCAAATCACGGTTTGTTGTAGAGCTCAGAGCCCTTCACCACTAGCACTTCATTTTTTTTTCGTTCAGATTTATGTCATATAAAACTTTAATCCTCAGATGGGTGCATATGACATTGAAGATGCACTGGCTTGGAAAAAGAAGATAGAGCAGATCATTGATCAGGTGCAGTAAGGCTTCTTTTGAGTAGAACTTGTACAGATATGAGAAATGATCACATTTTGTGGGCATTGCTTCCCATTTATTTTCATGTTTGGTCATGAAATAGTCCTATTATTTGACAATTAAACAGTAAGAAGTATTGATGTGCAATAATCCTAGTGTTAGGATATTCTCTTGTCGTAAAACAATCCAAGTGCTAGGATATGATATATATGTGCTATTTAGATTGCTAGAATTGGGTTGCACTCGAGCTGAAATAATCTAGATTTTGTAGTGAATTTTATAAGAGAAATGGAAAACTCTCCATGTTATTTTTGTCAAATATCACATCCCTACATTCTTGCAGCAGCAGGACAGCATGACAGCTAAAAACCGCAAGGCCTTTGCTTCCATGGACTTCGACGCGGACCTTGGAGGGCAGTTTTCATTCTCAGACCATGACAGCGCGTATGTGACATTCCAATCTCTTATATTATCTTATAGCTAGAATATTCCCTTACTTAACTAGAACTGTAATTACTAATGCAGAGCTGAAGAGGAAGAGGAGCGACCCACTTTGACTCGTAGGACAACTATAGGAAACGGTAAGAAGCTACATCAACTACCTGAGCGAAGCAAAGTACTGATTTACAAGTTGGATTTTCATCTTTGCATGCTACAGAAATTTACCATGTCTTCCTGGTGCTAGGTCCCCCTGAATCGGTACATGACTGGACAAATGAGCCTGATATTGGTTCGTCAAATCAGAATGACCCCGCACAATCTTTCTCGAAGAAGAATTGGCGGCTACTTAGATGCCAAAATGGCAAGTCTAAGTTCCTTCTCCTTATCTTGTTTGTGGAGGACTAATTGTAACTTGGGTTGCTTACTACTATGTCATTGGCAGGACTTCGCATATTCGAAGAACTTCTTGAAGTCGATTACCTTGTATGTCTTGGCAGCAATCTTAACTGCTCAAGAGTTACTTGACAGTGCCTGAATTTCTGAATCTGACTACCACTCGTACTTTTATGCCCCTTGTAGGCACGAAGCTGTAGCCGAGCTATGAGGGCTGTCGGTGTAGTGGAAGCCACATGCGAAGCCATTTTTGGGCTGGTGATGAGCATGGACGTAACGAGATATGAGTAAGTGTTTGCCTTTTAACTCTCTGCTGTTCTAACTACCGATGTTGATGTCGACATTTTCTCTATCGTAGGTGGGACTGTAGCTTTCGCTATGGCAGTTTAGTCGAAGAGGTTGATGGCCACACCGCGATACTCTATCATAAGTTGCAGCTGCACTGGTGTCCAATGTAACCACATTCTCGCATGTCAACAACTATTTACCATTTGTAATACTCCCTCCGATCCATATTACTTGTCACAGAAATGGATGTATCTAGACATGTTTTAGTACTAGATACATCTAATCTAGTGTCAATTAATATGGATCGGAGGGAGTACATTTTTGGATTGTCTGTCAGATCGAAACTTATATTCAGCAATCCTACATGAACATGCAGGTTAGTATGGCCTAGGGATCTTTGTTACGTTCGTTACTGGAGGCGCAATGATGATGGAAGCTATGGTAAATTCTTGATTTTTCATGCTTCTGTCACCTTTTGCTATTTGCATTTTTTTCTGATCGACAATGTATGTTTTCTCTTATACATACAGTTGTGCTGTTTCGATCTATCGAACATCCAAACTGTGGCCGCCAACGAGGATTCGTAAGGGCGTTTATCGAAAGTAAGTCTCCTTCTAACCATCTGATATCCTCCATTTACCTGAGAGGATGAGACACTTCAAATAAACAAAATTAACGTGGGATCCTTTTCTTTCCCTGAAATTCCTACTAGTTCAGGTGGAGGCTTCAAGATTTCTCCTCTCAAGTGTCGCAACGGACGGCCCCGTACTCAAGTTCAACACCTTATGCAGATTGATCTGAAAGGATGGATCCTCAACTACTCCCCTTCTTTTCAGTATCATTCTTTGCTGCAGATACAGAACTGTGTTGCTGGTATGAATGTTTTTTTTCCTTATGGACTTGCCATTGGCAACCTGAACAAAGTTCACTTATGGCTTTAATTTACACTTACTGCCAGGGCTGCGCGAATACTTTTCACAAACAGATGAATGCCATATAACCCCAAGGATTCCCGTGATGGAGAACATGGTTGATCCATCATTGCCGAAAAATCAGAGGCGTCAGGAAATAGAAGCTAAGATTAAAGCAGCATCCACAGGACAAGCAGATAATAAAAGCATGTCGATAATTGATGAAGAGTCGGATGAGGATGACGATTATCAAGTTCCTGAAGCCAACATAGAGGTTTCATGATCATTTTATCCCATACAAGTCTTAAATGTTTTTTTCACTTCATAATAAACCTTTATCAAAATTAATGTACAGGAAGACCCCAACAAAACTGAGAATGATGGTAAGCTTACAGGTTTGATCCCCTCCAACAAATCATGGCTTCTGTAAAGTTCTCAGGATAGATGTTATTTATGTTTTCTCTAATGTTGATAGCTTTGCTGTGGCAGAAGAACCTCCGGAAAAAATTGATTTGTCTTGCTTTTCGGGCATCCTTCATCGTGATCCAGACGAGAAAACCCGCAACTGTTGGACAGTACCCGACAGCACACTCTTTAAAGTCCGCAGCAAGAATTTCCCTACTGATAAATCAAAGGTCTAAATCTTCCAGTTTATGCTTAATTTATTATGAAGCATACTAGATAAAGAACTTCAGCACACTCACATTAAAGTTACAGATACCTGCACCAAGTTATCTCATGGAGCTTGCGGCAATTGACTGGTTTAAGGACACCAAGCGTATGGATAATGTTGGCAGGCAGAAAGGTTGTGTTGCTCAGGTAAACAAGATAATTTACCAGAAATTTCTTAGTGCTTCTTATTCTTACGTTTTTAAACTTTATTTTTGTAAAAATTATTTTCAGAAGATCTCATTAAAATTGTGAAAAATCTGAGTATCGAACCTATGAAGCATTTTCTAGGATCTATAATTCTACATACTACTGCTCCTGTCAAGAAGACCAGAACATAGCAAGTCTGTTTTATCTTGTGCTGTTAATTCTGAACTGTTTCAGAACATAGCAGAGCCACATCGTACTTCGCTATTGTACAAATTATCTTGTGCTGTTAATTTTCTTAAACATGCATGGTGATAGGTCTAATTTTTTTATTGCAAGCTTAAGAGAGGTTCTCTAAGTCACGACATTATCCCTGTTGAGTTGTTGTCCAACTGGACTTTTAAATCAGTTACTGCTGAAACTGTGAACAAGTACTACAGAAATTTAACTGAATGTATAATCTCAGATCCTTGTCTGAACACCTCTTTGTTCTTCATGCTCATTTCTATGTGAAGTACAAAAGAATGAAAATGAATCTTTATTCATACTTCCATTGCTCCTTATGACCTGTTCTGTAGGTTGCTGCTGAGAAAGGGATGCATACATTTGTTGCCAACATACAGGTGACTTGAAAAATATCTATTTGCACTAATATTCATGTGTTGAAGATCTGTCAAACATCTTCTCAAAAGTAAACATTTATGTAAATCCTATTGCAGATTCCTGGATCAACTCATTACAGCTTGGTGATGTATTTTGTCACAAGTACCTTGAAAAAAGGATCATTGCTGCAACGTTTCTTTGATGGAGATGATGAATTCCGCAATAGCAGACTAAAGCTTATACCAGCTGTTCCGAAGGTCTTTTTTATTAAAAAAATCATGTAGGCTGTAATTTTTTTGGGTACTCTTCAGCTTCACTTTGACTCAACAAACAAACAAAAAATCTTCAGGGCTCTTGGATAGTACGGCAGAGTGTTGGAAGTACCCCTTGTTTATTGGGAAAGGCTGTCGATTGCAGCTACGTGCGTGGTTCAGGCTACTTGGAAGTAAGTCATGTCTTTTTTTTTCCATCTTGTTTTCACAGCAACAGGATAACCAGTAGAGGTTTGGTCCAGAATATCGAGTATCGATGGAAGTTCATCATCAGTAGTAGTTCCATGTTTTACATGGAATGCATCTTGAAGGGCTGTTTCTGCAGGTGGATGTTGACATCGGTTCTTCTGCGGTGGCCAACGGGGTTTTGGGCCTGGTGTTTGGTGTTGTCACAACATTGGTAGTCGACATGGCCTTCCTAATACAGGTAAGGGACCCCAAATGCTAATGTTAAACCATGAGTAGACATAAGAATAGAAAATCTAGTAGGATCTTATCATTTTACGCATCATGCTTTGTTCGTGCAGGCGAACACGTACGAGGAGCTTCCCGAGCAGGTGATCGGCGCGGCTCGACTGGCCCACGTCGAACCGGCGGCAGCAATAGTTCCTGACCTCGACAATATCAGCGAGAGTAAAGAGAGTAGCAATGACGACAACAAAGACAACAACGCTTCCTCGGAGGACGATTCGTCCAAGAAAACCAACTGATTTTTTTTCTTCACACACAGATTATTCGATTCATTTTTCTTTCTTCCGTTAGTCACCCAAGCACTGCATCAACTTGCGGTCTGGGCTTGATTTCAGAACTTGAGACAGTATTCATTTTCTCGTTCTTTTTTTTTGTTACAGCTGATTTTATTTTTTCACTTCAACTTTTGGCTTCTGGAAGCAATTGGATATAGATTACGCAGATTGATGAATACCTTCCCTGTATTACACAGTATATATTTTTTATCATATATCCAAGGTCTTATGTTCAAATGACTATGGTACATTCATGATTCCATCCGATTATCTTTGGTACATAACTACATAATATGTATGTCAATTCTCGAAGCAAAGAGACCATCGTTTCTGTAAATAGTAATGACTACCTACATTGTTTCACCGCCACAACGACGGAACTGAAAGAAAAATAGCAAAGTTCAGAGATGAACATTCTTCTCTCGATCGGCATAAAGCCTCCAAGCCATTAGGAAAGCGAAGCTAGAGGCCCCTTGAGATTCAAGGGTACGAAGATCATCCAGTCATCCTGCCCCTCTCGCCCAACTGCTGTTCAGGTTTTGGATCTTGCTTCACCTGCAATTCATTCCAGAATGTGATCCAGCGACAAATAAGTAATTTTCTTTGTATATTTATTGCATAACATGCTCTGCCATGACCCTTGTTCATTGAAAAGTTTCCACAACCATTTGGCCAACAGAGATGTATTCATGGTATCAAAAGTTCAAAATTCTAAGCCCCCCTTGATTAGGGCTGAATTTGAGACTCGACTCGTCTCGTTAAAGATTGTTAAGATAAACAAGTTAACTCGGATCGGATCGGCTTGTTAAGATAATGATTTTAGATTGAAACTCGGATCGACTTGTTTAACTCGTTATAAAATGAGCAACATAAATAATGTATTATGTATAATAAAGTTTACAAAAATACATTGAGGGACACAAACTTTACTCCACAAATCGCAATACTCTAACAATTTACACCAAAAGCACACATATTTTACTCTGCTAATGACAACAATCAGCAACAATATTATTAATTGTTTCCTGTCCTTTCATTAACGAGCTTAACGAGTTAAGCGAGCAGCTCATAACTCGACTAACTAAATGCATTTTGTTAACGAGGTTGTATTAAAACTTGGGTTGAATTGTTAGTCGACAAATACAAGCCGACTCACGATCTACGCAATCAATTTTTTTCTATCCAACCAAGTGATAGCCGCCTGCAGCACACCATCCCCCTCGTCTCCACCTCCGACAAGAAGCTCTTTCCTCCTAAGAGAGAGGGGCTGGTTGTCGTCGCCGTTGAGCTCTTGAGTGCCCCAAAACGCCCATCGCCGCGAAGTGCCCCTTATTAGTCTGTCTTCTTAATTATGAGACCGAGCTTAACTAAGGAATGTAATGTTGTTGTCTAATTGTTATGGTACCATGATACACATTAATGTTATGATCTCATGACCTCTAGACTAAAATGTCCATGTCTATAATAATCTTTTAGTAAGATTATCTAGAATACATCTATCTGAGGTCATTGATGAATTCAAATGGAAATTATTACATAGTGATAAATTTTCTGTTGATTCATTTTATAGAGCTTTGATCCAACCTAATATTTCAGTCGATGACAATAGTAAAATTTGGAAGTTGAGGATACCCCTTAAAACGAAGATATTCGCTTGGTATCTTCGTAAAGGGGTCATCCTCACAAAAGATAATCTTGTTAAGAGGAATTGGCATGATAGCACTGAATGCGTATTTTGTCACCATAATGAGACAATACGCCATTTATTCTTCCATTGTAAATTTGCTCGTGCTATATGGTCAATCATTCAAATAGCCTCCGGTTTATCTCCTCCTCGATCGGTAGTCAATGTATTTGGCAACTGGATGAATGGGATTGAGGATAAATATGGGACTTTATTTAGGGTGAGAGCGCTTGCCATTATTTGGTCGCTTTGGCTATGTAGAAATGACAAGATTTTTAATAACGTTATATCTTCTTCCTTGCAGGTGATCTATCGAGCCACGGCTGTCCTCCGATCATGGACTTCTCTACAACGTATGGAGTTCTGTGACTTGTTTGCGGAGGGTTGTAGGCGGTTGAAAGATACGACGCGAGATATCTTCTCCCAGCATGGATGGCAGCAATCGCTGCAGATAGATCTTCCTTAGCTAGTTTGGAGAACTATGTTTTGTTTTACACTATTTTGTAATTCAGCTTTTTATTGCTTTGGTCCGAGACTGTGTGGTTGATCGGCTGTGTGCATCCTAGCTATGCAGAGGCCGGGTGTAAACTTACTGTTAAGTAATAAAACACCCATTTCCAAAAAAAAATCTTCTAGAACAAATGGTATAAGTTTTACACAATTATAAATCAAATTATGTCTTCTTTTCTTCTTCGGAAATGTACTACCTCTCTTTTTAATGGATTTTCAAAAATCTTAATTTAGAGAAGAAACCAATTTTTTAGTGATGACAGGAAGACCATTAAGGAAACAACACTGCAGCTCTCCGCGCTGATCCCTAAGTGTGCTAGGAAGCACCACACGGTGAGAGAGGCGTTGTTGGAGCGCCGCTGGATCGCTGATATTCAGGGCGCGACCAGTCCAATTGCCCTATGCCAATACGTCCAGCTGTGGACCCAAGTCCGTGTCTTGGAGATTTCGAATGAGCCAGCCAAATGAAGAAATTGACTTGGGGTAGAGCCCATACTTTCTAGTTCAATTGCCATGATCTCGAAGAGATCGATCCCTGGAAGAGGGACTCATAGCAAGACTTGACAGAGTATTGAGCGTCGGCCGTCCAGCTCCAAAGAATGGCTGAGCGGCTAGCGAGACAGGGTCTGGCCACCCCCGCGCTGCCCTCTATGCGACCAGACGGACGAGACCGTGACCCACCTCTTGGTGGATTGCCCTTTCTCCAAGGCGATCTGGCACGAGGTGCTATCCTGGATTAGATCCACGACCACATCACCAGATGGAGAAGATGACTTCGTGGACTGGTGGCTACAGGCTTCGCGCTCTACCCCTAGACTACGCGCAAGGGGACGTCCTCGCTAATCATGCTGACGGCGTGGTGGATTTGAAAGCAGCATAATTCAGTCATTTTTGACAATGTGTCACCTAGCATGGATAGCCTTCTTGACACAATTCGAACCGAGACTCGTTCTTGGGCAGCTGCCGGTGCGACTGGCCTTCGGGCCTTGATCCCCGTGGCCCCATAGTCCTAATGGTTTAAGTTGTATGGGTGTTAGCTCTTCTCAGCTTATATATATGTTTATATAAAATTTTCTTTTATCTATCAATAAATTGAACGCATAGCCTTTGCGTTTTTTCGGAAAAGTTTCTCGGCTTTTTTTAGAACAACCCAGTGATAATGTTTACAAGAATGTTTAAAGAATATGGCATGTCCAACCAAAGATGGCGGCCAGCCTCTAAAGAAATAGCATATCTAGCCAAGTTGTGTGCTTCAAAGTTTGAAGCTCTTCCTTCGAAGGTGAACTTGCACTCACAGAAGTTTGCTGCCCGAGACGTGATTTCAGTCACAATTGCTCCAGAAGTATAATTCATTGCTATCACGGCATAAAGCAGCTGCAACTCCGTTTCCTCCAGTTTTCGAAACAGCTGCATCAACATTAATTGTGGGCACATCCGAGGGCGTGGGGATCCATCTTGATTCAACTCGCATTGACGGGTTGGCTGATGCCTGCACCTTTGGTCTAGCAATATTTTGCAGCTAAGCTAGACAAAACCATAGGTCGAGAGGGGACTCTGGAAAATTTCCTCATGAATCGTTTCCTTCGAGCTATCCAAATTGCCCGTAGAATGACCGTTAATCTGATGAATTGGTCGTGTGGCATTGTCTCCATCATATGAAATAACCAGTGTTTGGCGTTCGATTCCCCACATGAAAAGTTTCTCAGCGATGAAAGAGAATCATCTTCTCAAACCACATGGACTTCGACGCTGGCCTGGCTCCCCCAGTGGGGTGGGTACGGCGCGACCATCAACGCCGAACGCGTCGCCGCAGCCTGCTTTGCCTTCACCATCGCCTGTTCTTCCGCCGTCGCCTTCACCATCGCCTTCCTCTCCTCCGCTTGCTGCTGCCGGAGCTTCGCCCTCTCCTTCATGTCCTTCCGCTCGGCCGACGAGATCTACCTGGTGTGCTCCCTCTTCTCCCACTATGCCGAGGACATGCCCTCCGGCTTGGTCGGCGGCGCTCTCGGCTTCCTCGCCTTCTTCTCCGCCGGACCCTCGCCGAGGATCGATCTGGGTTGGACGAAACTCTTGGGCGGCATGTCGGGCGCGGTGATCGGTGGAGCTTCGGGGGTGGGGGAATAGGGAAGAAAGGCGGGAGGAGGGAAGAAAAGGGCGGGGAGCTCGGCGAATTGGCGGGAGTGGTGCCTTCTCTCGCCGACAGCGCTGGCCCACGCCCGTTTTCGCTGAGTCTGGCGTTCCCAGGGTGTACCCGGGATCCTGGGTACGGCCTGAGTAGGCCGGACCAAAACATGCCGAAATCCGGACAAAAATAGGTCCTTGTGTAGGGTTCGCAGCATAGAAAACAAAAATTTTCCTACGATGGGAACAACTATGTACCAAGATCTATCTACTAGATACAAACAACGGGCGTATGTATATCCGTAGAGAACATACCCTTGAAGACCGACAAAGCTTAACGAGTCCAAACTCGTGGTTGATGTAGACGATCTCTTGCCGATCTCAAGATCGAGAGGAAGTCCTAGCGCCGCAAAACAGCAGCGCATCCGTGCTCGCACACACGTACGAGGCACCGAGCAACCTCCGCCTCCTCGCTCCAGCGATGCAGCGGAAGCACAACTCTTTCTTGCCGAATAGCCACCGGGAACATGTATCTCGCTAGTCCGAGACCATGGGGGATAAATTCTAGAGGGGGAGAGAGATCCTTCACGAGGAGGTGTGTTGTGAGAGGAGGAGAGGGGGGCCTTTTATAGGGGAGAGGGGGGGCACCCAAGGGGCATGGCGCCCAGCCATGGGGCTGCCCCCACCTCTTCCACATTCATGTGGGTGGAGCTCCCACTCAAAATGAAAAGCCTCCACTCCCATTAAAAAAACCTCCACTCAAAAATCCACTCACATGCATTAAATTTCCACCAAATTTAATGCAAGCTCTCATTTAAATAAAACTCTTTTATTTATTTATTCAGAATTTTGTTAATTACTTTAATTAACAAACATTCACATAAAACCCCTTGCTAGTATTCCATTTCACATGCAGAACCAGTTTCAGCAATTTCAACCGAAACAGTTTCGGTGTCTAGTGAAATAAATTCCTGCGCTTTCCTTTTCTTTTCGGCATGAAACTTTTGCTCCAATTGGATGTCGGTGTCTCTTAAGTGTGTCACCCTACGGTTCGCGAATAATGTGGACATGATCGAGACCCCTCTCGGATCAATAATCAGAAGCGGGATCTGGAGACCCATACTGACTCCCACACATTCAACGATGACTTTGTTGTGATCGTCGGAACCTTTTACGCTAGTATCTTAATCCTTTTGTTTCACGATATATTACATGTCCGAGATTCGATCATCGGTATCTCCATACCTAGTTTGATCTCGTTACTGACATGCACTCTTTTCTCGTTCCCGTGATATAACATTCTAGTGATCAAATCACTTGCTTACAAGCTAATCAATGTGATATCACCGAGAGGGCCCAGAGCATATTTATCCGTCATCGGGATGAACAAATTCCACTCTCGATCCATGGGCCTCAACATAACACTTTATTAGTTCTGAATCCATCTTTATAATCACCCTGTTACGGTGTGACGTTTGATGTTATCAAGAAACTCTTCCGGTGTTAGTGATTGACATGATCTCATGGTCTAAGGATTAGGATCACTTCGTAAGATGTTATAGCAATATAAACTCAATGACGTTGATCGTAATGCTATACTTCGGATGAATGTTCATCACACCATTACACTAATGTTGTGACCTCGTTATTAACAACATCCAATGTCCATGATCAGGAAACCTTGATCATCTTGTTAATCAACGAGCTAGTTTATGAGAGAGGCATAACTAGGAACTTTCTGTTTGTTTATTAAATACACATGTATTAACGTTTCCGTATTAATACAATTATAGCATGTACAATAAACATTTATCATAAATAAGGAATACGATAATAACCACTTTATTATTGCCTCTCGGTCATATTCCCTTCAGTCTCCCACTTGCACTAGAGACAATAATCTAGTTTGAAAACTTTGTGTATTGAACACCTATGGCTTTATGGTGTTCCAAATACGCAATTGCAAGTGGTTAACATAATCTACGGATCTGACGCTTTCAGGTCCGTGTGTATTTGCATGTCTTTGCGTCTTCACGCATCACTCATTCTCCAATGAGATGGCATTGTATAAATTTGGTCTTTCGGTGAGACCTTTAGTTCCTTGGGGTTAAAACACGTCGATACTATTGTCATACAATATATCTTTAGTGTTAGCCCATTGCGAACCACACCTTAGTTTGATAACAAACTACTTGACACAAATTTCCTCCTTTGCTGCTACTATAGCAGTCATATACTTAGCCTTTTGTTGTAGTATCCGTCACAATGTCTTAACTTTGGAATTCATCCAAATCCATCATGGAATCTCCTTTCCATTACATTGTGCCACCCATAGTTTAAATTGAGATAAACTTAATTTGTATCTTGTGACAAAACTAGTATCAATGTAACGCTTTACAATGAACTATTTGTAATTGTTTGTCACCTCTACACAAATATATTCTTAGTTCTTCCAAAAGATCATAAGAATATCCTCACTATCGTCCAATGATCATTTTATGGTTCATTCTGGTATATGCTCATAACACTTAGAGCATAGGACATATCTGGATGTGTACATATCATGGTATGATTGATCAAAACATTCTCGTGGTTTCACTCATCAAGTGTCAAAACACTTGAATCTTGTTTCACTTATCAAGTGTCGATACACTTGAATCTTGATACAATTCCTTTCCATGCAACAAGAACTGTTTCTTGTCGTTTCTATATTGAACTCCTTCAATATTTCATATATGTACGTTTGGCATAACCATATTGGCGTCACAGTCTATCCACTATAGACATTCACGCTAAATATTCGAGTTTTGCCTAAGTCTTTCATCAAAATGAAATTCTTAACCTTTGTCAATAAAAGATACATCATTTCCAGTCAACAAGATGTCCTCCACATAATATATTAGAAATATGTCTTAGCGCTCCCACTTAATTTCTTGCAAATGCAAGCATCTTCATCGTCTCCTGATGAAAACTCCTTTTCATCACGGTGAAGATTCCAACTCCGCGATGCTTACTTCAACCATTGAAGTTTGCATGCCCTTTTTAGCATCCTTTGAATTAACAAAACCCTTTGGATCGTGTCATGTACACGTCCTAGGTAACCATTCTATTAGAAGAACTTTGTTTTGTTTATTCATCTACCATATAACAGATTATATGTAGTGGTTGCTCCTTTAATCCGTCCAGACTAAATATCGCTATGAAAGATCAAATCTTGTCATAGTCAACTCCTTGAACATAGTCGTAAAATACTTTACGACATGTCGACTATTTCATAGATGTGAAACATCCATGTCTGTTTCTTTATAGATCCAAATACGACCGATAGGTTTTTACACCTTTCCGGAGGGTCTTCCAAGTTTAAAACTTGATTTCTCGTGTATGGAACTATCACGGATTTTATGGCTTCAAGCCATTTGACGGAGCCAGGGCCCATCATCGCTTCTTTGCATATAGTCGGTTAATCATTGTCAAACAATGATGATTTACTCTCAAATCTTAGTATTTGATTGTTTATCCGACCGACTTGGTTCAATAAGAACTTAGATCTCCGTGACCACAACCTTTGAGGCACATAAGCTATGAGCATTATGGCAGCCTCCGGAACATTTTCCGGTGCTGCGCAACTCGTCACATATAGCTAAGGTTCGTTAACCTTATCAAAGTTCTATTGTCCTCCCACTTAACATTTATGAAAAATTCCTTCTTCAAGAAACTTCACGTTTCAAGCAACAAACCCTTTTGTCCTTGGTGTTATGGAGGAATAACCAATTGTTATTCGAAATAACCTACAAAGACATGCTCATCCGACTTCGGTTATAAACATCTTACTTATGTTTAGCATACCAAAATTTAAGAAATGACAACTTGGGTTTTACCCCAAACCATAACTTCGATGGTGTCATTTCAACGGATCAAGATGGAGCTCTTTTCAGTGTAAAAGCGGAAGTCTCTAAAGCTTTAATATTTTAAAACATAATGGCAGTTTTATAAATAACACCTTTGATCCAACCATGTCAAACAAGGTTTCATTTCAAATCTCAAACACTCCATATTCCTACGGTGTTTCCGGAGATGTAAATCTAGGTGTTTTGCTAAACTTGTAACTCAAATAAATCCCTTTTATGATAAAATCATAATTCATTTATTTTTCTTGTTACACTTGTAACTCAAATAAATCCCTTATGATAAAATCATAAACCATTTATTTTTCTTGTTACAATGATTTTTCACTTCATCTTGAAAGTCTTTGAAACATTTTCAAATATTTCATACTTCTTTCTCATTAAGTGAACATTCACTCAAATTTCCGGAGAAAGCATATGAAGTTGAAACCCATCGCTTACGACTACACATAATGGAATACATACATCGATATGTATAAATTCCAATATTTTAGTCGTTCGTTCTTCTTTGGCCTTTGAACGAAGTTTTAATTATCACGTGGAAAGTCTCACAAGCGTCACTTGATCAAATCAAAGACTCCAAAAATCCATGAATATGGAGATTCTTCATGTTCTCTTTCCAATATAATTTAAACAGCGATGTCACTTCGTAAGTGATCTTTCAATCATTTGTCTTGCGACATTTTAGCATTAGGTTTTATGGATGTGATTTCTCCAACTAGATTTGTAAATCATCCATCTTATATGGAATACGGTAATTATTTGAACAACCTTTGTTCTCATAATACCTGATTTAAATAACAATTATTAAAACAAATCTTGAAGTCAAGCTTTGATGTCAACGAGAAATACAAACAACGGTTTGTTTGTTTTCGATGAACATAATCACATATTATCTTGCTAGTTACTTATGCCATTGTGGTTCATGAATTGCATTGTTCCATATGAAATTTCATACCAACCAATTCGGTATCCAATACCCAAGAACCACATTGTTTAACAAGCAAAGAATACAACCATAACATGTATATCATATATATACCTAAATTGGATATTTCCAATCTTTTCTTTTCTGCCAAATATATTTTATAGATTCTCTTTCAGCATTTCCTTTTCCTTTTTAAAAGAAACTATCAACATCAAAGTGGCGCCATATACATGACACATAGTACAAAGCGTGTATATTCAAATAATAATACCTTTGGACTTGCACTTTGAAGTAGATCACCATCATCAAAATGATCGGTATTCTTTTAAAATTCATTCTTTAGTAATCTTTTAGTGTAGTAAACATTTTACATACATATTCTATTCACCCTTATCATGACGACTTTCATGATCAAGCTACTTTAGCTTATAAAGGCGAATCGTGAGTATAACATTACTTTCCAAAACCCTTTTGGATGATTAGGATGTCTAGCATCTCCAACCTTAGTATTCGCGTGTGTAACTGTCTTACACCCGAGATATGCTCGTGGATTCAAGTACACCCGATCATCACGTGATGTCTTGAAGCGACGAAACATTGTCGGTGCATACTTAAGGAAGAACACATTCTTATCTTGATATCTAAATGAGGGATCATCTTATTTTGCTAATAAAATGCCAAACAAGCAATATAAGATGCTATCAAACATCACATGTTTATTAGTGAAATGTTATGGTTCCCGCAGATGATCTCTATCATGTGCATCGTGGTATGATCACTATCATACCTATATGTGTAAATCCAAGGTCTATGGAGTTTACACGCTATGTGTGTTGTAAGAGTATCATCTCATACTTCTACTTACAATACTACCATATCATAACACTAGCCCAGCAACAATCTAAACTAGACGCCTCTAATTTATCCATTGCAAGTTTTACGTGGCTTAGGGCTTTCGAGATAGAACCGTTCTTACCTACGAACATGAACCACAACGAGGATAACCAAATTGTTGACAACTCGTTGCAAATTAGATATTGACTATAGTAGGAGAGACAGACACCCGCTAGCCACTTATGCAAAACTAGTTGCATGTCAAGCGTGGAACAGGTCTCATGTGCGAGGACATGTAAAGTTTGTCCGGGCCGCTTCATCCCACTATGCCACCAATATCCAAAGTACAACTAAGAAGCAATAAAATGATCATCATCGCCCACATACTCATATGTGTACTACCCGTGCAAAGTATCTACGCATAGATCCGGCTCTGATACCACTGTAGGGTTCGCAGCATAGAAAACAAAAATTTTCCTACGATGGGAACAACTATGTACCAAGATCTATCTACTAGATACAAACAACGGGCGGATGTATATCCGTAGAGAACATACCCTTGAAGACCGACAAAGATTAACGAGTCCAAACTCGTGGTTGATGTAGACGATCTCTTGCCGATCTCAAGATCGAGATGAAGTCCTAGCGCCGCAAAACAGCAGCGCATCCGTGCTCGCACACACGTACGAGGCACCGAGCAACCTCCGCCTCCTCGCTCCAGCGATGCAGCGGAAGCACAACTCTTTCTTGCCGAATAGCCACCGGGAACATGTATCTCGCTAGTCCGAGACCATGGGGAATAAATTCTAGAGGGGGAGAGAGATCCTTCACGAGGAGGTGTGTTGTGAGAGGAGGAGAGGGGGGCCTTTTATAGGGGAGAGGGGGGGCACCCAAGGGGCATGGCGCCCAGCCATGGGGCTGCCCCCACCTCTTCCACATTCATGTGGGTGGATCTCCCACTCAAAATGAAAAGCCTCCACTCCCATTAAAAAAAACCTCCACTCAAAAATCCACTCACATGCATTAAATTTCCACCAAATTTAATGCAAGCTCTCATTTAAATAAAACTCTTTTATTTATTTATTCAGAATTTTGTTAATTACTTTAATTAACAAACATTCACATAAAACCCCTTGCTAGTATTCCATTTCACATGCAGAACCAGTTTCAGCAATTTCAACCGAAACAGTTTCGGTGTCTAGTGAAATAAATTCCTGCGCTTTCCTTTTCTTTTCGGCATGAAACTTTTGCTCCAATTGGATGTCGGTGTCTCTTAAGTGTGTCACCCTACGGTTCGCGAATAATGTGGACATGATCGAGACCCCTCTCGGATCAATAATCAGAAGCGGGATCTGGAGACCCATACTGACTCCCACACATTCAACGATGACTTTCTTGTGATCGTCGGAACCTTTTACGCTAGTATCTTAATCCTTTTGTTTCACGATATATTACATGTCCGAGATTCGATCATCGGTATCTCCATACCTAGTTTGATCTCGTTACTGACATGCACTCTTTTCTCGTTCCCGTGATATAACATTCTAGTGATCAAATCACTTGCTTGCAAGCTAATCAATGTGATATCACCGAGAGGGCCCAGAGCATATCTATCCGTCATCGGGATGAACAAATTCCACTCTCGATCCATGGGCCTCAACATAACACTTTATTAGTTCTGAATCCATCTTTATAATCACCCTGTTACGGTGTGACGTTTGATGTTATCAAGAAACTCTTCCGGTGTTAGTGATTGACATGATCTCATGGTCTAAGGATTAGGATCACTTCGTAAGATGTTATAGCAATATAAACTCAATGACGTTGATCGTAATGCTATACTTCGGATGAATGTTCATCACACCATTACACTAATGTTGTGACCTCGTTATTAACAACATCCAATGTCCATGATCAGGAAACCTTGATCATCTTGTTAATCAACGAGCTAGTTTATGAGAGAGGCATAACTAGGAACTTTCTGTTTGTTTATTAAATACACATGTATTAACGTTTCCGTATTAATAAAATTATAGCATGTACAATAAACATTTATCATAAATAAGGAATACGATAATAACCACTTTATTATTGCCTCTCGGGCATATTCCCTTCACCTTGGTACGTGACTGAGCCGATTTTCAGCGTCCGGACCGAAATTCGACCGTTCGGACAGACGTCCTGGGTAGACGAGTGGAGATATCTAAAGCCTCCAAGCTATCTGGAAAGCGAAGCTAGAGGCTCCTTGAGATTCAAGGCTATGAAGATCATCCAGTCATCCACTCCTCGCCATCTGAAAAAGCTTCAGCCACGACCTGCCCCAGTAACCTCGCGCCCAACTGTTGTTCAAGTTTTTGATCTTGCTTCACACAAACTTTACTACATAAATCACAATACTCTAACAATATACACCAAAAGGACCCACATTTTACTCTACTAATGACAATAGTCAACAACAACATTATTAATTGTTTCCTCTCCTTTGATTAACGAGTTAAGCGAGCAGCTCATAACTCGATTAACTAAACTCACTTTGTTAATGAGGTTGTATTAAAACTCGGGTTGAGTTGTTAGGCTGGTCCTAGTGCTAGGCCCCTTTCTTTTCAGCTTCTTTCAAAAGCTACCCTCGACTAGCTTCTTCTAGAATCTTATTTTCAAAATTTGTTCAAACTTTTTAACTAGTAGTTTTAATATTAATTTAAAAGTATAAACGATTTTGGCAGATGAGATTATGGGAGAAGCTGATCGAGAGTAGCTTCTAGGAGAAGCTGACCAAGAAGCTGAAAAGAAGGGGGTCCTAATATTATAAGGTGTATCATGCATGTCAACTTGGCAAAAATCTAATATGACATCACAATTAATGAAGAGAGAGGTGGTTAGAGTATCATAGGTAGATACCTTATCATAGCACGTAAAACTAGAAATCATAATGGCAAGTAAATCTTCTACATACATTTTACATAGAGATACTACAAATCAATAAATATAACACTACTATAATACTACTACATGATATAATGCACTAGAGATATAGTATCATACATTAGTACCATATGCATGATATTAGTATTATGATACTCCCACTATGACCAGCCTTAGTCGACGAATTTGAGCCGACCCACGAGCTAGGCATTTAGCTTTGAGTTTTAATTGCAGTCCTACGCTTGGTCTTTAGGCAATCAATTTTTTTCTACCCAACCAATTGATAGCCGCCTGCAGCGCACCATCCCCCTCGTCTCCACCTCTCACAAGGAAGCTCTTTCCTCAGAAAGGGGCTGGTCGTCGTCACCGTTGAGATCTTGAATGCCCCAAAACACCCATCACTAGTGCCCTCTTATTAGTTTGTCTTCTTAATTATGAGACCGAGCTTAACTAAGGAATATAATGTTCTTGTCTACTCCATCCGTTTCAAAATATAAGATGTTTTAACTTTGTGAAACAAATGTATCTAAACTTGTTTTAGTATACAGGTTTACTCAGATTTGGAATGAATCTACATATTAAAACAAGTCTAGAATACATTTTCTTCACAAAGCTAAAACATCTTATATTTTAAAAGTTGTTATAGTACCACGAGACACATCAATGTTATGATCTCATCACCTCTGGACTAGAATGTTCATGTCTATAATACTTTCACCTTCTGGAACAAATGGCACTATAAGTTTTACACAGCTATAAATTAAACGGTTTTGCTATTTCTCAGACGTTGGATTTTAGTTCCAAGATTCGATTGAGCCATCTGGTTGCAGTTTTTTGTTTGTAAACCATGCATATTTCCATTCGATTGAGCCAGCCACGTCAGCCGACCGAGAAATAGTTATTTCTCAGTCGCCTGAGACATAGGCGTTCCCTAAATGAAATTATGTCTTCTTTTCTTCTTCAAAAATGTGCTATCTCATTTTTTTATGGATTTTCAGAAATTTTAATTTAGAGAGGACATCAATTTCTCAGCGATGAAAGAGAATCATGTTCTCAAACCACATGTACTTCGATGGGCCCAAAATAAGCCCAAGCCCAAACGGCAATTTTTTTTCTTAAACCCATCTCTAAACCCAAACAGGTTAGGGTCTTCGTCTCGATCCCCATTTCATTCTCTCTTTCCTTCCTTCCAATGGCCGCCGCCGCCATGGCCCGCAGGCTCCTCTCTTCCCCCTCCACCACGGCCGCCGCATCCCGCCTCCTCCTCTCCCGCCACCTCTCCTCCCCCACCTCCGTCCTCCGCGGTGGCCGCGCCCCGGCGGCTGCGGCCGCGATGGACCTGCTGCGCCCGGCGGCCCTCGCCCCCTCCTTCCTCCACCTCCGCATCGGCGGCGCGCGGGGCATGGCGCGGCGGCCCGGAGGCGACGGGTACTCCCCGGGGCGTTCCGGGGGCGGCGGCGGTGACCGGGCGCCCACGGAGATGGCGCCGCTGTTCCCCGGGTGCGACTACGAGCACTGGCTCATCGTCATGGACAAGCCCGGCGGGGAGGGCGCCTCCAAGCAGCAGATGATCGACTGCTACGTCCACACCCTCGCCAAGGTCCTCGGAAGGTACTACCCACCATTATTCCCCGCCCCTTATCGTCTGTCATCTAGAGCAATACCTGGCTGCTGTGTACATAATCAGAGTCATATGGATGCAAGGGGCACATCACACCGCTTCGTAGTCAGAACCAGCTGCAGCTTTTCAGTTTGGTGGAGTTTGTTCATCCCGTACTAGCTGATCGATCTAGCGGGTTCGTATGGCGTGCCACCTGCAACCTTGAATCAGGCAGTGTTTACTGCGTCTCGCGGCCATGCCTACCCGTTGCAGAATATGTAATCTGTGCAACTTGTGTGTCTTCTGAGTTGGATTACTAGTTCCATACCAGCTTCTACCAAGTGCCTAGTACGGTTGAATGTTCGTGTAAGCCCGATGACCTAATGTTGTTGTATCTTTGGATGTGTCGCAGCGAGGAAGAGGCCAAGAAGAAGATCTACAACGTGTCGTGCGAGCGCTACTTTGGGTTCGGGTGCGAGATCGACGAGGAGACGTCCAACAAGCTCGAAGGTTTTTCGTGTTCTCTACGTCTGAATTAGAGCTAAACACCGTTTCTTTCGGTAATTGGAGTTGCGTATAAATATGTGTTGCTTGGTTCTGTTGTGCTGCAGGGATTCCTGGTGTTCTCTTTGTGCTCCCTGATTCCTATGTTGACCCTGAGCACAAGGACTACGGAGGTAATTCTGTTTCTAGCCGTATAATACAAAACCTGCACAACAATGTCATGTTGCCTTTTTTGCTTGATTGTTTGAACATGACATGTTAAGGAAGAAACATGTTGTTGATTTTATATGTCAACTATGGAAGAGAGTTAGTTTATCAGGTTCTCCATGCCATCACAACTGCTTAAATTGATGACTATTTTTGAATTTACTGTAAATCTTTTGTTCTTTTATTGTCCATTCATGTTTAAATGTTTCATTTATGGCGGGGCTATGCAGCTGTATGGGCATTATCTTTGATTTGATTGCTAATGAACTTGTAGCTCGAGTTTTCATGTGGTCATGGCGTGTTCAAGAAATTATTACAAAAAGTATATCCTCTCTAATTACATCCACATCCATCTGTGTTCGTCTAATCCATCTCGTGTGTGCTATGAAGCCTAAAACACACTACCAGCTGTTGCGCGCATTGTGTATAATCTACATCTAGTTCATAATATCATTTGGTATGACCGTTGTGTATAATCTGATATTTATCTTTACTCCTATAAAAAATTCAATTAGTTGTGGCAGTTTGTATGTTTAGCTACAACAGATGTTAGATTTGGCACAAACAGTTGGTATGAGAGTGGGTGTGAATAGTGGAACAAACAGTTGGTACGAGGTACTGTAGAAGAATCTTTCTTCACCATATGACATTTTTATCTGTTGCAGCGCATGAGTATTGTACTTGTAACTTATAATTTCTTGGACGGCTGCATTTTACATAGTCCATATGGTTGATGCAATAACGTCTAGTTAGTTTGTTCTTGCTTGTTGCTAATGAATTAGTAACAAGTCCCTACATATGCTCTAGTGGTTAAACTATGGTAAAGAGTTCGTAGATATGATGAGAGAAATACCTCTAGTGTTATGTGTTTTATACACTGTTTTTACCATACCTACCAAAAGTGGACTTGGCTTTTAAGTAGTGTGTGCATTGTTGCCTTTTGAGTTAACCAATGATGCAAATGTTAACTAGAATTTCCGGTCCAAATGTGCTATATTTAAGGTGCTAATATATCCATTGCACCATGGAATTGGGGGGTACTATCTCTGTTTGGGATTATAAGGGCTGAGAGCTTTTTATTTTGTTGGAGATTATAAGAGCTATCTCATTTATTAGTGTCTCCTCCAATGCATGTTCTCCTTTTCCTCTCACTTGTTTCATGCATGTAAAACTATTGGTGCATGGATAGATTAATGAAGAGAGTATGGAATGTCTTGGTTCTAGCAACTGGGCCCTTGGGACTAATAATCCCAAACAGAGGTAGAACTCCACAGTACTCCCTCCGTCCGTAAATAAGTGTACTTCTAGCTTTGTCATAAGTCAAACTTTACTATGTTTGACTAATTTTTTAGAACAACGTACCAACATTTATGACACTAAATTAATATTATTAGATTTATTTTTAAATCTAGTTTCATAATATGTCAATTTGATGTAATATATGTTTCTCTATTTTTCTATAAAATTGGTCAAATTTGGTTATGTTTGACTTAGGCAAAAGCTAGATGTACACTTATTTACGGACGGAGGGAGTACATCCCAAAGCAAGTGGATTTCTTGCGTGTCTTGGTTTGCTTAGAACCATACTGTTAATTTGTTCAGTCACCAGCCTGTTGTCCTAGAGACACATTAACTAGTGCGAGTTACTGTTTAAGAAACAACAGCACACCAAAGGGATGATGCATTCGTTGATGCCTTGCTGATGTTTCCGATACTTGTGTGCCTGTAGTAATGAAGCCATAGTAGTATGAATTTGTGAGACTGAGAGTGTTTGAGGCGAAAAAACTGACTCTCTTCTGCTATGTGCAGCCGAGCTGTTTGTGAACGGGGAGATTGTGCAGAGATCACCAGAGAGGCAAAGGAGGGTGGAGCCTGTGCCGCAGAGAGCATCGGATAGGCCGAGGTACAACGACAGGACGCGCTACGCCCGGCGGAGGGAGAACCAGCAGCGATGATGATCAGTCGCAACGGGGAGGCCGCTCTGGGCACACGAGTGTCTGCTGCTGATCTTGAAATGTAGCCCGCGCTTGCATTCCCTGTGCTGCTAGTCTATTCCATAAACGCTGCTGCATGTAATCTGAACCGTCTGTTTGGTAGTTTTTTCCTCATCTTGTTACATGTGGACGGATGATTTTATCAAAATTTGTAATGTATAGTTACGGTTTTAACTCTGAAGTGTGCCTCGTAGCAAATGATGTTGTCTCGTGTGGGCCTGCTATGATGGATGGTGCTGCTGGGTGGGCCTGTGATGCCAGTAGTTCTATTTGTTGTTGTCGTCTTTGTGAAACATCCATCTATGCACCTGATTTTTCTTTTTTGAGGCGCTGATTCCCTCGGATGCGAATAAGGAGAGAACAATATGTGTGCGATATATTGATACAAGGAAATCAGTAATATGACAATCAAGTACTCCCAATAATCAATTACTCCATCTGTTTCAGAAATATAAGTGTCTCAAATTTGTCTAGACCCGTCATATGTATTTAGACAAATGTTATGTGTATCTAGACAAATATGTGATACTTATTTCTAATGGAGGAGGTACTATATAGCAATAACCATGGAAATGTATTACTCCCTCCGACCCATATTATTTGACTTGGATTTATCAAAATTTGAATGAGACAAATCCAAGTCAACTAATATGGGTTGGAGGGAGTATATGATTCTCTTGTGAAGAATTATATAGTTGATTGATTATAACAATAACAAGAGTCAACAAAGATGCTCTAGATGCTTGATAACCTATATAGGGGGGATGTGCCCCTATACATTACGTGTGTCGTGTTACTTGTACAATTATCGATCTAGTAGGGTTGACGCGCCATTACCTAGTTTGCAGGCCAAGATGCCATTTTCAACCTACTAGAAATCCAGTTATGTTGTCGGTTTGGAAAGAGAAAGTACTCGTGTAATGCCACCGGGCGATGCAGCGAGCAGAACAACAACCCTATAATTAGTAGAACTACCACGACAAACATGGAAACATATGCATTTTATTTCTCTCCTTGGTCTAGATGCTTAATAACCAATATATAGATCCTAAGCGTAAGAAAATGAAACTAGGGAGGGGGGCAAGTGCCCCTATCTTCTGTGTGCCGTGTTACTTGTACACTTGTCAATGTTATTAGGTTCGACGTGTCGTCACCAAGCCTGCCGGCAAATTTGCCATTTCCAACCTATAAGCAACCCAGTTATGTCGTCGGTTCTGATCGGGAAACTTGTACGAGAGCATTCGATGAAGACACGAGCGCCATCAGCGAGCGGTGACAATTACTAGAACAAGCACTGCAAAATATTGAATTAAAAATAGATATTTTATGTGTCTTGTTGCTCTAGATGCTTGATAAGTAACATATATATGGATCTTCGGTGTAAAGAATGAAACATGGGGGGGGGGGGGGGGGCGCAAGTGTCCTTCCCTACCTTACTCGTGTTTGTCTCTGTGTGCCACACTATATGTACAACTGTCGATTTGATTATGTTCAAAGCACCGTAGCCAAGCACTACAAGAACGTATGTCTATACCTGGAACTTCTTTAATGAATAAGAGAAAAGTATGTTGAAATTGGTTCACGAATCAATCACGTAAGTTTAGACAATAGAGACGAACACAAATCTTATAGCCAGGGACACGTGTCGTGCTCGTTCCTTTTCTCTTTATTTCTGCTCAACTCACGATACAACATCTGATTCAAAACTCACGTGCTACCGTGTATACAATGTCCTAGTCCTATTTTAATACCATGCCACACACGAGACTAACTAATCCTGCCCGTACTAATACTACCTTGAACTACTACCCTAGACCGACTCGTACACAACAACTCGAAGTCCTAAACAGACTCAAACTTGGTGTATACAGCTGTCACACACGGAGACTCAACACTAACACTTTCCCAATCATTTATTAATGCTAACAAAGTAAAGGTTAAGATTTTTGGCAGACACTCTGGAATATCAGTATCAAATTGAACATGTATTATTGGATTATGGTGAGAGCCAAGTCTGGCTAGAGGGAATGTCATAGTATTGAGAAATTCTAGAGAACAATCTGCTGAAGTAAAGGCCCAGCGTAATTTTTCCAGTAATAGAGAAATTTTCATATTTATTGCTCTATGTGAAGACCCTGCCTTTTAAAACAAATTTCCATGTTAAATAAAAGCATATATATTATTTAAGTCACCTCCAGGTCTCTGTTTCCTATCTCCACGTTCTCGAATGGGATTAAAATCCCCAAGCATCATCAAGTAAACTGCATTTGTGATGATGAATCACGACGACCAGCAAGAAGCTAGCTTCTTGAAGAAATCAGTCTTGTTTTCATTAAAATCCCCAGGAATAGGCAAGTGGTTTTGTTACGGCACAAGTCAAACATCCACGAAATGTGAAAACACAAATTAGACAAGGCCTAAAAAAAAACCATGGTGCTCTGAATTCCTCTGGGCATGGCTGGAACCATTGTTTTAAGGCGGACAGGCAGGTAGGACCAGGCGCTGGCGCCATGGCACCCAGCAAGAAGAATGGTTGGATTTCGTCGAGTATTTGAAAAACAAAACACTTGGAATTTTTATTTAAAATACTTTAATAAGTTTTTGTGTTTATTTGAAATGGAAAAGCCTTTACTTAAATAAGATTAGATACTAATAAATCCTTATTATTTTATTTAAATAATCCTTTACTCTTTTTATCACATAGAAATATTTTATTTCATTTGCTTGGCCAAGATTTAATTTGACTCTTTAAAATAGTCCTCAATTAATATTTCTACCTTTGCTTATAAAAAACCATATCTTTTTATTTAAAGATCCAAAAATGGTGATTCCAACTATTATAACTTTATTCAATATTTGTTTATCTTTTTAAATCCCTTTAGGATTTTATTTGATACAAATAGGTTTTGATATTTCCATTTGGAATCAAGAAAATTTCTTTTCACCCTAAATTTCAACAATTGTTTAATTTTTTTATTTATTTTTCACATTTCAAAATTTGGAAAATTTTGGGATGTGACATCCATAGACCACTACTCCAAAAAGGTTTTAAACGCACCGAAGGGTAGAATTGCCCCCATGCGTATTAGAGGAGGGCACGCGAGGATAGTCCGCCAACAGGCCACAAAGAGCTCACCCGAAACCACGTACGTAATGTTTCCACGACAGCGTACATGTGCAAGTGTTGTATCTGAGTTGGACACATATATTTCCATGTTGCTTGCACAAAATACATGCGTACTGACGTGCTTCAGTCCTATACGGGCTTTGGCGGGCAGTACATACGCGGTCTAAATTTTCTGAATCCTGATCATTTGCCCCCACACATGAAGAGGTATCGGTCGATCTGAGCCATCGATCTAAGTTGTCTCCTTCTTTTTGTTCCTTTGGGGGTCCATTGAATCAGAAGTCGTCTCTCAAACATGTATCATGTCTTATAGGCCGTGCAAATTTCCCTGAAACACCAAAACTATGGGAAATAGCTCATGAAAACAACGAGTTTTTGCTCATAACTCTCAACCATATATCAGGTGTTACAACTTGTGCAAATCGCCTTGGAAACCCCAAAATTGTTGGCAATAGCTCATGAAAACGTCCATAAAAAGCGAAAAACGTAGACTTTTTGGTCATGTATCTCAAACATGTATTGGGTCTTATGGTCCTTGCAAATCACCCTAGACACCAAAATTGTGGGCAATATCTTATGAAAACGACCATAAAGCGCGAAAACGATGAGTTTTTGGTCATGTCTTTCAAGCATGTACCGGGTCTTATGGGTCGTGCCAATCGCCTTGGAACACCAAAACTGTGGGAGATACCTCATGAAAACGGCCATAAAACAAAAAAAATGCCGAGTTTTTGGTCATAAGTCTCAAACATGTATCGTGTCTTTACGGGCAATGAAAATCCCCATGGAACCCCAAAACTGTAGGCAATAGCTCATGAAAACGGCCATCAAACATGAAAACAATGATTTTTTACTGATAACTCTCCCACGTGTATGAGGTGTTACGAGTCGTGCAAATCGCCTTGGAAACCCTAAAATTGTGGCCAATAGCTCTTAAAAACGTCCATAAAACGTGAAAAATTAGAATTTTTGGTCATGTCTCTCAAACATGTGTCGAGTCTTATGGGCCTTACAAATCGCCCTAGAACACCAAAACTGTGGGCAGCTCATGAAAACGGCCATAGAACGAGAAAACTACGAGTTTTTGGTCATAACTCTCAAAGATGTATCGTGTATTTACGGGTCATGCAAATCGCACTAGAACCCCCAAATTGTGAGCAATAACTCATGAAAACGTCCATAAAACGCGGAAACAATGAGTCTTTTGGTCATCTTGCTTAAACATGTATCATGTCTTATGGGTCATGAAAATCGACGTGAAACACCAATATTGTGGGCAATAGCTCATGAAAACGTCTATAAAACGCGAAAACGACGAGTTTTTGGTCTTGTCTCTAAAACATGTATCGGGTGTTACGAGAAGTACAAATCGCTCTAAAACCCCAAAATTGTGGGCAATAACTCATGAAAACGGCCATTAAATGCGAAAACGCCGACTTTTTGGTCATAACTCTGAAACATGTATGGTGTCTTTATGGGCCATGAAAATCCCATGGAATCCCAAAACCGTGGGCACTAGCTCATGAAAACGTCCATAAAACGTGAAAACGTCGAGTATTTGGTCAGGTATCTCAAACATGTATCGTGTATTATGGGCCTTGCATATCCCCTTAGAACACCGAAACTGTGGGCCATAGCTCGTAAAAATGGCCATAAAACGCAAAAAGATGAGTCTTTGGTCATAAATCTCAAACATGTATCGTGTCTTTACGGGTCGTGAAAATCGCATTAGAACCCCCAAATTGTGGGCAATAGGTCTTGAGAACGTTCATAAAACGTGAAAACATAGAGTTTTTGGTCATGTCTCTCAAACATGTATCTGGTCTTATGGGTCTTGCAAATCTCCCTAGAACACCAGAACTGGGGGCAATAGCTCATCAAAACGTCCATAAAACACGGAAAAACATGTATCGGGTCTTATGGGCCTTGCAACTCACCCAAGAACACCAAAACCGTGGGCAATAGCTCATGAAAACGGCCATCAAACACGAAAACGACGAGTTTTTGGTCATAACTCTCAAACATGTATCGTGTCTTGACGGGTCGTGCAAATCGCACTAGAACCCACAAATTGTGGGCAATAGCTCGTGAAAACGTCCATAAAACGTGAAAACAACGAGATTTTGATCATCCCGCTCAAACATGTATCATGTCTTTTGGGCCATGCAAATCGCCCTGAAACACCAAAACTGTGGGCAATAGCTCATCAAAACGTCCATAAAACGTGAAAACGACGAGTTTTTGGTCTTGTATCTAAAACGTGTATCGGGTGTTATGAGATGCGCAAATCGCCCTGAAAACCAAAAATTATGGGCAATAGATCATGAACATCTATAAAACGCGAAAATGATGAGCTTTTGGTCATTTCTCTCAAACATGTATCGGATCTTTTGGGCCGTGCCAATCGCCTTGGAACACCAAAACTGTGGGCAATTCCTCATGAAAATGGCCATAAAACGCGAGAACGTCGAGTTTTTGATCATAACTCTCAAACATGTATCGGGTGTTTACGTGCCATGAAAATCCTCGTGGAACCCCAAAACTATGGGCAATAGCTCATGAAAACTACCATAAAACATGAAAACAATGAGTCCTAATAACTCTCAAACGTGTATTATGCGTTACGAGTCATGCAAATCGCCTTGGAAACCCCAAAATTATGGGCAATAGCTCATGAAAACGTCTATAAAAGTAGATTTTTGGTCATGTCTCTCAAACATGTATCGGGTCTTATGGGCCTTGCATCGCCCTAGAACACCAAAGACGTGGGCAATAGCTCATGGAAACGGCCATAAAACACGAAAAATACGAGTTTTTGGTCATAACTCTCAAACATGTATCGTGTACTTACAAGTCATGCAAACCACACTAGAACCCCCAAATTGTGGGAAATTGCTCATGAAAATGTCCATAGAACGCGAAAACGACGAGTTTTTGGTCTCTCTCTCTCAAAAATCTATCATGTCTTATGGGCCATGAAAATCGCCCTCGAACACCAAAGCTGTGGGAAATAGATCATCAAGACGGCCATTAAACATGAAAACGACGAGTTTTTGCTCATAACTCCCAAACATGTATTGGGTGTTACGATTTGTGTAAATCGCCCTGGAACGCTAAAACAGTGGGCAATAGCTCATGAAAACGGCCAGAAAATGCGAAAACACCAAGTTTTTGGTCATAACAACCAAACTTGTATCGTGTCTTTACGGGGCATGAAAATCCCCATGGAAACCCCAAATTGTGGGCAATAGCTCATGAAAACGTCCATAAAACGCGAATACGTAGATTTTTTGGTCATGTCTCTCAGACATGTATCGGGTCTTATGGACCTTGAAAATCGCCCTAGAACACCAAAATTGTGGGCAATAGCTCATAAAAACGGCCATAAAACACGAAAACGATGAGTTTTCGGTCATGTCTCTAAAGCATGTATCGGGTCTTATGGGTCGTGCCAATCGCCTTGGAACACGAGAAAACGGCCATAAATTGAGAAAACACCGATTTTTTGGCCATAACTCTCAAACATGTATCGTGTCTTTACGGGCAATGAAAACAATGATTTTTTACTCATAACTCTCACACGTGTATGAGGTGTTACGAGTCGTGCAAATAGCCTTAGTAACCCCAAAATTATGGGCAATAGCTCTTGAAAACGTCCGTAAAACGTGAAAAAGTAGAATTTTTGGTCATGTCTCTCAAACATGTGTCGGGTCTTATAGGCCTTGCAAATCGCCCTGGAACACCAAAACAATGAGAAATAGCTCATGAAAACAATGAGTTTTTGCTCATAACTCTCAACCATATATCAGGTATTACAACTCATGCAAATCTCCTTGGAAACCCCAAAATTGTTGGCAATAGCTCATGAAAACGTCCATAAAAAGCGAAAAACGTAGAGTTTTTGGTCATGTATCTCAAACATGTATCGGGTCTGATGGGCCTTGCAAATCACCCTAGATCACCAAAATTGTGGGCAATAGCTCATGAAAACGGCCATAAAGCGCGAAAACGACGAGTTTTTGGTCATGTCTCTCAAGCATGTACCAGGTCTTATGGGTCGTGCCAATCGCCTTGGAACACCAAAACCGTGGGAGATACCTCATGAAAACGGCCATAAAACGAGAAAACACCGATTTTTTGGTCATAACTCTCAAACATGTATCGTGTCTTTACGGGCCATGAAAATCCCCATGGAACCCCAAAACTTTAGGCAATACCTCATGAAAACGGCCATATAACATGAAAACAACGATTTTTTACTAATAAGTCTCACACGTGTATGAGGTGTTACAAGTCGTGCAAATCTGCTTGGAAACCCCAAAATTGTGGGAAATAGCTCTTGAAAACGTCCATAAAACGCGAGAACATAGAATTTTTGGTCATGTCTCTCAGACATGTATCGGGTCTTATGGACCTTGAAAATCGCCCTAGAACACCAAAATTGTGGACAATAGCTCATGAAAACGGCCATAAAACGCGAAAAGGATGAGTTTTCGGCCATGTCTCTGAAGCATGTATCGGGTCTTATGGGTCGTACCAATCTCCTTGGAACACAAAAACTGTGGGAGATACCTCATGAAAACGGCCATAAAACGAGAAAACACCGATTTTTTGGTCATAACTCTCAAACATGTATCGTGTCTTTATGGGCCATGAAAATCCCCATGGAACCCCAAAACTTTAGGCAATACCTCATGAAAACGGCCATATAACATGAAAACAACGATTTTTTACTAATAAGTCTCACACGTGTATGAGGTGTTACAAGTCGTGCAAATCTGCTTGGAAACCCCAAAATTGTGGGAAATAGCTCTTGAAAACGTCCATAAAACGCGAGAACATAGAATTTTTGGCCATGTCTCTCAAACATGTATCGGGTCTTATGGGCCTTGCAAATCGCCCAAGAACACCAAAACTATGGGAAATAGCTCATGAAAACAATGAGTTTTTGCTCATAACTCTCAACCATATATCAGGTGTTACAACTCGTGCAAATCTCCTTGGAAACCCCAAAATTGTTGGCAATAGCTCATGAAAACGTCCATAAAAAGCGAAAAACGTAGAGTTTTTGGTCATGTATCTCATACATGTATCGGGTCTTATGGGCCTTGCAAATCACCCTAGAACACCAAAATTGTGGGGAATAGCTCATGAAAACGGCCATAAAGCGCGAAAACGATGAGTTTTTGGTCATGTCTCTCAAGCATGTACCGGGTATTATGGGTCGTGCCAATCGCCTTGGAACACCAAAACTGTGGGAGATACCTCATGAAAATGGCCATAAAACAAAAAAAATACCAAGTTTTCGGTCATAAGTCTCAAACATCTATCATGTATTATGGCCATGAAAATTGCCCTCGAACACGAAAGCGGTGGGAAATAGATCATCAAGACGGACATTAAACATGAAAACGATGAGGTTTTGCTCATAACTCCTAAACGTGTATCGGGTGTTATGATTTGTGTAAATCGCCCTGGAACGCTAAAAACAGTGGACAATAGCTCATGAAAACGGCCATAAAATGCGAAAACACCGAGTTTTTGGTCATAACAATCAAACATGTATCGTGTGTTTACGGGGCATGAAAATCCCCATGGAACCCCCAAATTGTGGGCAATAGATCATGAAAATTGTTTGTAAAACGCGAATACGTAGATTTTTTGGTCATGTCTCTCAGACATGTATCGGGTCTTATGGACCTTGAAAATCACCCTAGAACACCAAAATTGTGGACAATAGCTCATGAAAACGGCCATAAAACGCAAAAGGATGAGTTTTCGGTCATGTCTCTCAAGCATGTATCGGGTCTTATGGGTCGTACCAATCTCCTTGGAACACAAAAACTGTGGGAGATACCTTATGAAAACGGCCATAAAACGAGAAAACACCGATTTTTTGGTCATAACTCTCAAACATGTATCGTGTCTTTACGGGCCATGAAAATCCCCATGGAACCCCAAAACTTTAGGCAATACCTCATGAAAACGGCCATATAACATGAAAACAACGATTTTTTACTAATAACTCTCACACGTGTATGAGGTGTTACAAGTCGTGCAAATCTGCTTGGAAACCCCAAAATTGTGGGCAATAGCTCTTGAAAACGTCCATAAAACGCGAGAACATAGAATTTTTGGCCATGTCTCTCAAACATGTATCGGGTCTTATGGGCCTTGCAAATCGCCCAAGAACACCAAAACTATGGGAAATAGATCATGAAAACAATGAGTTTTTGCTCATAACTCTCAACCATATATCAGGTGTTACAACTCGTGCAAATCTCCTTGGAAACCCCAAAATTGTAGGCAATAGCTCATGAAAACGTCCATAAAAAGCGAAAAACGTAGAGTTTTTGGTCATGTATCTCATACATGTATCGGGTCTTATGGGCCTTGCAAATCACCCTAGAACACCAAAATTATGGGGAATAGCTCATGAAAACGGCCATAAAGCGCGAAAACGATGAGTTTTTGGTCATGTCTCTCAAGCATGTACCGGGTATTATGGGTCGTGCCAATCGCCTTGGAACACCAAAACTGTGGGAGATACCTCATGAAAATCGCCATAAAACAAAAAAAATACCAAGTTTTCGGTCATAAGTCTCAAACATCTATCATGTATTATGGCCATGAAAATTGCCCTCGAACACGAAAGCGGTGGGAAATAGATCATCAAGACGGACATTAAACATGAAAACGATGAGTTTTTGCTCATAACTCCTAAACGTGTATCGGGTGTTAGGATTTGTGTAAATCTCCCTGGAACGCTAAAAACAGTGGGCAATAGCTCATGAAAACGGCCATAAAATGCGAAAACACCGAGTTTTTGGTCATAACAATCAAACATGTATCGTGTCTTTACGGGGCATGAAAATCCCCATGGAACCCCCAAATTGTGGGCAATAGCTCATGAAAATTGCCTGTAAAACGCGAATACGTAGATTTTTTGGTCATGTCTCTCAGACATGTATCGGGTCTTATGGACCTTGAAAATCGCCCTAGAACACCAAAATTGTGGACAATAGCTCATGAAAACGGCCATAAAACGCGAAAAGGATGAGTTTTCGGCCATGTCTCTCAAGCATGTATCGGGTCTTATGGGTCGTACCAATCTCCTTGGAACACAAAAACTGTGGGAGATACCTCATGAAAACGGCCATAAAACGAGAAAACACCGATTTTTTGGTCATAACTCTCAAACATGTATCGTGTCTTTACGGGCCATGAAAATCCCCATGGAACCCCAAAACTTTAGGCAATACCTCATGAAAACGGCCATATAACATGAAAACAACGATTTTTTACTAATAACTCTCACACGTGTATGAGGTGTTACAAGTCGTGCAAATCTGCTTGGAAACCCCAAAATTGTGGGAAATAGCTCTTGAAAACGTCCATAAAACGCGAGAACATAGAATTTTTGGCCATGTCTCTCAAACATGTATCGGGTCTTATGGGCCTTGCAAATCGCCCAAGAACACCAAAACTATGGGAAATAGCTCATGAAAACAATGAGTTTTTGCTCATAACTCTCAACCATATATCAGGTGTTACAACTCGTGCAAATCTCCTTGGAAACCCCAAAATTGTTGGCAATAGCTCATGAAAACGTCCATAAAAAGCGAAAAACGTAGAGTTTTTGGTCATGTATCTCATACATGTATCGGGTCTTATGGGCCTTGCAAATCACCCTAGAACACCAAAATTGTGGGGAATAGCTCATGAAAACGGCCATAAAGCGCGAAAACGATGAGTTTTTGGTCATGTCTCTCAAGCATGTACCGGGTATTATGGGTCGTGCCAATCGCCTTGGAACATCAAAACTGTGAGAGATACCTCATGAAAATGGCCATAAAACAAAAAAAATACCAAGTTTTCGGTCATAAGTCTCAAACATCTATCATGTATTATGGCCATGAAAATTGCCCTCGAACACGAAAGCGGTGGGAAATAGATCATCAAGACGGACATTAAACATGAAAACGATGAGGTTTTGCTCATAACTCCTAAACGTGTATCGGGTGTTATGATTTGTGTAAATCGCCCTGGAACGCTAAAAACAGTGGACAATAGCTCATGAAAACGGCCATAAAATGCGAAAACACCGAGTTTTTGGTCATAACAATCAAACATGTATCGTGTCTTTACGGGGCATGAAAATCCCCATGGAACCCCCAAATTGTGGGCAATAGCTCATGAAAATTGTCTGTAAAACGCGAATACGTAGATTTTTTGGTCATGTCTCTCAGACATGTATCGGGTCTTATGGACCTTGAAAATCGCCCTAGAACACCAAAATTGTGGACAATAGCTCATGAAAACGGCCATAAAACGCAAAAAGGATGAGTTTTCGGTCATGTCTCTCAAGCATGTATCGGGTCTTATGGGTCGTACCAATCTCCTTGGAACACAAAAACTGTGGGAGATACCTCATGAAAACGGCCATAAAACGAGAAAACACCGATTTTTTGGTCATAACTCTCAAACATGTATCGTGTCTTTACGGGCCATGAAAATCCCCATGGAACCCCAAAACTTTAGGCAATACCTCATGAAAACGGCCATATAACATGAAAACAACGATTTTTTACTAATAACTCTCACACGTGTATGAGGTGTTACAAGTCGTGCAAATCTGCTTGGAAACCCCAAAATTGTGGGCAATAGCTCTTGAAAACGTCCATAAAACGCGAGAACATAGAATTTTTGGCCATGTCTCTCAAACATGTATCGGGTCTTATGGGCCTTGCAAATCGCCCAAGAACACCAAAACTATGGGAAATAGATCATGAAAACAATGAGTTTTTGCTCATAACTCTCAACCATATATCAGGTGTTACAACTCGTGCAAATCTCCTTGGAAACCCCAAAATTGTTGGCAATAGCTCATGAAAACGTCCATAAAAAGCGAAAAACGTAGAGTTTTTGGTCATGTATCTCATACATGTATCGGGTCTTATGGGCCTTGCAAATCACCCTAGAACACCAAAATTGTGGGGAATAGCTCATGAAAACGGCCATAAAGCGCGAAAACGATGAGTTTTTGGTCATGTCTCTAAAGCATGTACCGGGTATTATGGGTCGTGCCAATCGCCTTGGAACACCAAAACTGTGGGAGATACCTCATGAAAATCGCCATAAAACAAAAAAAATACCAAGTTTTCGGTCATAAGTCTCAAACATCTATCATGTATTATGGCCATGAAAATTGCCCTCGAACACGAAAGCGGTGGGAAATAGATCATGAAGACGGACATTAAACATGAAAACGATGAGTTTTTGCTCATAACTCCTAAACGTGTATCGGGTGTTATGATTTGTGTAAATCTCCCTGGAACGCTAAAAACAGTGGGCAATAGCTCATGAAAACGGCCATAAAATGCGAAAACACCGAGTTTTTGGTCATAACAATCAAACATGTATCGTGTCTTTACGGGGCATGAAAATCCCCATGGAACCCCCAAATTGTGGGCAATAGCTCATGAAAATTGCCTGTAAAACGCGAATACGTAGATTTTTTGGTCATGTCTCTCAGACATGTATCGGGTCTTATGGACCTTGAAAATCGCCCTAGAACACCAAAATTGTGGACAATAGCTCATGAAAACGGCCATAAAACGCGAAAAGGATGAGTTTTCGGCCATGTCTCTGAAGCATGTATCGGGTCTTATGGGTCGTACCAATCTCCTTGGAACACAAAAACTGTGGGAGATACCTCATGAAAACGGCCATAAAACGAGAAAACACCGATTTTTTGGTCATAACTCTCAAACATGTATCGTGTCTTTATGGGCCATGAAAATCCCCATGGAACCCCAAAACTTTAGGCAATACCTCATGAAAACGGCCATATAACATGAAAACAACGATTTTTTACTAATAAGTCTCACACGTGTATGAGGTGTTACAAGTCGTGCAAATCTGCTTGGAAACCCCAAAATTGTGGGAAATAGCTCTTGAAAACGTCCATAAAACGCGAGAACATAGAATTTTTGGCCATGTCTCTCAAACATGTATCGGGTCTTATGGGCCTTGCAAATCGCCCAAGAACACCAAAACTATGGGAAATAGCTCATGAAAACAATGAGTTTTTGCTCATAACTCTCAACCATATATCAGGTGTTACAACTCGTGCAAATCTCCTTGGAAACCCCAAAATTGTTGGCAATAGCTCATGAAAACGTCCATAAAAAGCGAAAAACGTAGAGTTTTTGGTCATGTATCTCATACATGTATCGGGTCTTATGGGCCTTGCAAATCACCCTAGAACACCAAAATTGTGGGGAATAGCTCATGAAAACGGCCATAAAGCGCGAAAACGATGAGTTTTTGGTCATGTCTCTCAAGCATGTACCGGGTATTATGGGTCGTGCCAATCGCCTTGGAACACCAAAACTGTGGGAGATACCTCATGAAAATGGCCATAAAACAAAAAAATACCAAGTTTTCGGTCATAAGTCTCAAACATCTATCATGTATTATGGCCATGAAAATTGCCCTCGAACACGAAAGCGGTGGGAAATAGATCATCAAGACGGACATTAAACATGAAAACGATGAGGTTTTGCTCATAACTCCTAAACGTGTATCGGGTGTTATGATTTGTGTAAATCGCCCTGGAAAGCTAAAAACAGTGGACAATAGCTCATGAAAACAGCCATAAAATGCGAAAACACCGAGTTTTTGGTCATAACAATCAAACATGTATCGTGTCTTTACGGGGCATGAAAATCCCCATGGAACCCCCAAATTGTGGGCAATAGCTCATGAAAATTGCCTGTAAAACGTGAATACGTAGATTTTTTGGTCATGTCTCTCAGACATGTATCGGGTCTTATGGACCTTGAAAATCGCCCTAGAACACCAAAATTGTGGACAATAGCTCATGAAAACGGCCATAAAACGCAAAAAGGATGAGTTTTCGGTCATGTCTCTCAAGCATGTATCGGGTCTTATGGGTCGTACCAATCTCCTTGGAACACAAAAACTGTGGGAGATACCTCATGAAAACGGCCATAAAACGAGAAAACACCGATTTTTTGGTCATAACTCTCAAACATGTATCGTGTCTTTACGGGCCATGAAAATCCCCATGGAACCCCAAAACTTTAGGCAATAGCTCATGAAAACGGCCATAGAACATGAAAAAAACGATTTTTTACTAATAACTCTCACACGTGTATGAGGTGTTACAAGTCGTGCAAATCTGCTTGGAAACCCCAAAATTGTGGGCAATAGCTCTTGAAAACGTCCATAAAACGCGAAAACATAGAATTTTTGGTCATGTCTCTCAAACATGTATCGGGTCTTATGGGCCTTGCAAATCGCCCAAGAAGACCAAAACTATGGGAAATAGCTCATGAAAATAATGAGTTTTTGCTCATAACTCTCAACCATATATCAGGTGTTACAACTCGTGCAAATCTCCTTGGAAACCCCAAAATTGTTGGCAATAGCTCATGAAAACGTCCATAAAAAGCGAAAAACGTAGAGTTTTTGGTCATCTATCTCAAACACGTATCGGGTCTTATGGGCCTTGCAAATCACCCTAGAACACCAAAATTGTGGGCAATAGCTCATGAAAACGGCCATAAAGCGCGAAAACGATGAGTTTTTTGTCATGTCTCTCAAGCATGTACCGGGTATTATGGGTCGTGCCAATCGCCTTGGAACACCAAAACTGTGGGAGATACCTCATGAAAACGGCCATAAAACAAAAAAAATACCGAGTTTTCGGTCATAAGTCTCAAACATCTATCATGTATTATGGGCCATGAAAATTGCCCTCGAACACGAAAGCTGTGGGAAATAGATCATCAAGACGGCCATTAAACATGAAAACGATGAGGTTTTGCTCATAACTCCTAAACGTGTATCGGGTGTTACGATTTGTGTAAATCGCCCTGGAACGCTAAAAACAGTGGGCAATAGCTCATGAAAACGGCCATAAAATGCGAAAACACCGAGTTTTTGGTCATAACAATCAAACATGTATCGTGTCTTTACGGGGCATGAAAATCCCCATGGAACCCCCAAATTGTGGGAAATAGCTCATGAAAATTGTCCGTAAAACGCGAATACGTAGACTTTTTGGTCATGTCTCTCAGACATGTATCGGGTCTTATGGACCTTGAAAATCGCCCTAGAACACCAAAATTGTGGACAATAGCTCATGAAAACGGCCATAAAACGCGAAAAGGATGAGTTTTCGGCCATGTCTCTCAAGCATGTATCGGGTCTTATGGGTCGTACCAATCTCCTTGGAACACAAAAACTGTGGGAGATACCTCATGAAAACGGCCATAAAACGAGAAAACACCGATTTTTTGGTCATAACTCTCAAACATGTATCGTGTCTTTACGGGCCATGAAAATCCCCATGGAACCCCAAAACTTTAGGCAATACCTCATGAAAACGACCATATAACATGAAAACAACGATTTTTTACTAATAACTCTCACACGTGTATGAGGTGTTACAAGTCGTGCAAATCTGCTTGGAAACCCCAAAATTGTGGGCAATAGCTCTTGAAAACGTCCATAAAACGCGAGAACATAGAATTTTTGGCCATGTCTCTCAAACATGTATCGGGTCTTATGGGCCTTGCAAATCGCCCAAGAACACCAAAACTATGGGAAATAGCTCATGAAAACAATGAGTTTTTGCTCATAACTCTCAACCATATATTAGGTGTTACAACTCGTGCAAATCTCCTTGGAAACCCCAAAATTGTTGGCAATAGCTCATGAAAACGTCCATAAAAAGCGAAAAACGTAGAGTTTTTGGTCATGTATCTCAAACATGTATCGGGTCTTATGGACCTTGCAAATCACCCTAGAACACCAAAATTGTGGGCAATAGCTCATGAAAACGGCCATAAAGCGTGAAAACGATGAGTTTTTGGTCATGTCTCTCAAGCATGTACCGGGTATTATGGGTCGTGCCAATCGCCTTGGAACACCAAAACTGTGGGAGATACCTCATGAAAACGGCCATAAAACAAAAAATTACCGAGTTTTCGGTCATAAGTCTCAAACATTTATCATGTATTATGGCCATGAAAATTGCCCTCGAACACGAAAGCGGTGGGAAATAGATCATCAAGACGGACATTAAACATGAAAACGATGAGGTTTTGCTCATAACTCCTAAACGTGTATCGGGTGTTATGATTTGTGTAAATCTCCCTGGAACGCTAAAAACAGTGGGCAATAGCTCATGAAAACGGCCATAAAATGCGAAAACACCGAGTTTTTGGTCATAACAATCAAACATGTATCGTGTCTTTACGGGGCATGAAAATCCCCATGGAACCCCCAAATTGTGGGCAATAGCTCATGAAAATTGCCTGTAAAACGCGAATACGTAGATTTTTTGGTCATGTCTCTCAGACATGTATCGGGTCTTATGGACCTTGAAAATCGCCCTAGAACACCAAAATTGTGGACAATAGCTCATGAAAACGGCCATAAAACGCGAAAACAATGAGCTTTCGGTCATGTCTCTTAAGCATGTATTGGGTCTTATGGGTCGTACCAATCTCCTTGGAACACAAAAACTGTGGGAGATACCTCATGAAAACGGCCATAAAACGAGAAAACACCGATTTTTTGGTCATAACTCTCAAACATGTATCGTGTCTTTACGGGCCATGAAAATCCCCATGGAACCCCAAAACTTTAGGCAATACCTCATGAAAACGGCCATATAACATGAAAACAACGATTTTTTACTAATAACTCTCACACGTGTATGAGGTGTTACAAGTCGTGCAAATTTCCCTGGAAACCCCAAAATTGTGGGCAATAGCTCTTGAAAACGTCCATAAAACGCGAGAACATAGAATTTTTGGCCATGTCTCTCAAACATGTATCGGGTCTTATGGGCCTTGCAAATCGCCCAGGAACACCAAAACTATGGGAAATAGCTCATGAAAACAATGAGTTTTTTCTCATAACTCTCAACCATATATCAGGTGTTACAACTCGTGCAAATCTCCTTGGAAACCCCAAAATTGTTGGCAATAGCTCATGAAAACGTCCATAAAAACGAAAAACGTAGAGTTTTTGGTCATGTATCTCAAACATGTATCGGGTCTTATGGACCTTGCAAATCACCCTAGAACACCAAGATTGTGGGCAATAGCTCATGAAAACGGCCATAAAGCGCGAAAACGACGAGTTTTTGGTCATGTCTCTCAAGCATGTACCGGGTATTATGGGTCGTGCCAATCGCCTTGGAACACCAAAACTGTGGGAGATACCTCATGAAAATCGCCATAAAACAAAAAAAATACCAAGTTTTCGGTCATAAGTCTCAAACATCTATCATGTATTATGGCCATGAAAATTGCCCTCGAACACGAAAGCGGTGGGAAATAGATCATGAAGACGGACATTAAACATGAAAACGATGAGTTTTTGCTCATAACTCCTAAACGTGTATCGGGTGTTATGATTTGTGTAAATCTCCCTGGAACGCTAAAAACAGTGGGCAATAGCTCATGAAAACGGCCATAAAATGCGAAAACATCGAGTTTTTGGTCATAACAATCAAACATGTATCGTGTCTTTACGGGGCATGAAAATCCCCATGGAACCCCCAAATTCTGGGCAATAGCTCATGAAAATTGCCTGTAAAACGCGAATACGTAGATTTTTTGGTCATGTCTCTCAGACATGTATCGGGTCTTATGGACCTTGAAAATCGCCCTAGAACACCAAAATTGTGGACAATAGCTCATGAAAACGGCCATAAAACGCGAAAAGGATGAGTTTTCGGCCATGTCTCTGAAGCATGTATCGGGTCTTATGGGTCGTACCAATCTCCTTGGAACACAAAAACTGTGGGAGATACCTCATGAAAACGGCCATAAAACGAGAAAACACCGATTTTTTGGTCATAACTCTCAAACATGTATCGTGTCTTTATGGGCCATGAAAATCCCCATGGAACCCCAAAACTTTAGGCAATACCTCATGAAAACGGCCATATAACATGAAAACAACGATTTTTTACTAATAAGTCTCACACGTGTATGAGGTGTTACAAGTCGTGCAAATCTGCTTGGAAACCCCAAAATTGTGGGAAATAGCTCTTGAAAACGTCCATAAAACGCGAGAACATAGAATTTTTGGCCATGTCTCTCAAACATGTATCGGGTCTTATGGGCCTTGCAAATCGCCCAAGAACACCAAAACTATGGGAAATAGCTCATGAAAACAATGAGTTTTTGCTCATAACTCTCAACCATATATCAGGTGTTACAACTCGTGCAAATCTCCTTGGAAACCCCAAAATTGTTGGCAATAGCTCATGAAAACGTCCATAAAAAGCGAAAAACGTAGAGTTTTTGGTCATGTATCTCATACATGTATCGGGTCTTATGGGCCTTGCAAATCACCCTAGAACACCAAAATTGTGGGGAATAGCTCATGAAAACGGCCATAAAGCGCGAAAACGATGAGTTTTTGGTCATGTCTCTCAAGCATGTACCGGGTATTATGGGTGGTGCCAATCGCCTTGGAACACCAAAACTGTGGGAGATACCTCATGAAAATGGCCATAAAACAAAAAAAATACCAAGTTTTCGGTCATAAGTCTCAAACATCTATCATGTATTATGGCCATGAAAATTGCCCTCGAACACGAAAGCGGTGGGAAATAGATCATGAAGACGGACATTAAACATGAAAACGATGAGGTTTTGCTCATAACTCCTAAACGTGTATCGGGTGTTATGATTTGTATAAATCGACCTGGAACGCTAAAAACAGTGGACAATAGCTCATGAAAACGGCCATAAAATGCGAAAACACCGAGTTTTTGGTCATAACAATCAAACATGTATCGTGTCTTTACGGGGCATGAAAATCCCCATGGAACCCCCAAATTGTGGGCAATAGCTCATGAAAATTGCCTGTAAAACGCGAATACGTAGATTTTTTGGTCATGTCTCTCAGACATGTATCGGGTCTTATGGACCTTGAAAATCGCCCTAGAACACCAAAATTGTGGACAATAGCTCATGAAAACGGCCATAAAACGCAAAAAGGATGAGTTTTCGGTCATGTCTCTCAAGCATGTATCGGGTCTTATGGGTCGTACCAATCTCCTTGGAACACAAAAACTGTGGGAGATACCTCATGAAAACGGCCATAAAACGAGAAAACACCGATTTTTTGGTCATAACTCTCAAACATGTATCGTGTCTTTACGGGCCATGAAAATCCCCATGGAACCCCAAAACTTTAGGCAATAGCTCATGAAAACGGCCATAGAACATGAAAAAAAACGATTTTTTACTAATAACTCTCACACGTGTATGAGGTGTTACAAGTCATGCAAATCTGCTTGGAAACCCCAAAATTGTGGGCAATAGCTCTTGAAAACGTCCATAAAACGCGAAAACATAGAATTTTTGGTCATGTCTCTCAAACATGTATCGGGTCTTATGGGCCTTGCAAATCGCCCAAGAAGACCAAAACTATGGGAAATAGCTCATGAAAATAATGAGTTTTTGCTCATAACTCTCAACCATATATCAGGTGTTACAACTCGTGCAAATCTCCTTGGAAACCCCAAAATTGTTGGCAATAGCTCATGAAAACGTCCATAAAAAGCGAAAAACGTAGAGTTTTTGGTCATCTATCTCAAACACGTATCGGGTCTTATGGGCCTTGCAAATCACCCTAGAACACCAAAATTGTGGGCAATAGCTCATGAAAACGGCCATAAAGCGCGAAAACGATGAGTTTTTTGTCATGTCTCTCAAGCATGTACCGGGTCTTATGGGTCGTGCCAATCGCCTTGGAACACCAAAACTGTGGGAGATACCTCATGAAAACGGCCATAAAACAAAAAAAATACCGAGTTTTCGGTCATAAGTCTCAAACATCTATCATGTATTATGGGCCATGAAAATTGCCCTCGAACACGAAAGCTGTGGGAAATAGATCATCAAGACGGCCATTAAACATGAAAACGATGAGGTTTTGCTCATAACTCCTAAACGTGTATCGGGTGTTACGATTTGTGTAAATCGCCCTGGAACGCTAAAAACAGTGGGCAATAGCTCATGAAAACGGCCATAAAATGCGAAAACACCGAGTTTTTGGTCATAACAATCAAACATGTATCGTGTCTTTACGGGGCATGAAAATCCCCATGGACCCCCAAATTGTGGGAAATAGCTCATGAAAATTGTCCGTAAAACGCGAATACGTAGACTTTTTGGTCATGTCTCTCAGACATGTATCGGGTCTTATGGACCTTGAAAATCGCCCTAGAACACCAAAATTGTGGACAATAGCTCATGAAAACGGCCATAAAACGCGAAAAGGATGAGTTTTCGGCCATGTCTCTCAAGCATGTATCGGGTCTTATGGGTCGTACCAATCTCCTTGGAACACAAAAACTGTGGGAGATACCTCATGAAAACGGCCATAAAACGAGAAAACACCGATTTTTTGGTCATAACTCTCAAACATGTATCGTGTCTTTACGGGCCATGAAAATCCCCATGGAACCCCAAAACTTTAGGCAATACCTCATGAAAACGACCATATAACATGAAAACAACGATTTTTTACTAATAACTCTCACATGTGTATGAGGTGTTACAAGTCGTGCAAATCTGCTTGGAAACCCCAAAATTGTGG
Organism: Avena sativa; assembly: GCA_916181665.1. Taxonomy (NCBI): domain Eukaryota; kingdom Viridiplantae; phylum Streptophyta; class Magnoliopsida; order Poales; family Poaceae; genus Avena; species Avena sativa. Next base: position 12,462,229 of record OV702300.1, on the reverse strand, counting down.
GCAATAGCTCTTGAAAACGTCCATAAAACGCGAGAACATAGAATTTTTGGCCATGTCTCTCAAACATGTATCGGGTCTTATGGGCCTTGCAAATCGCCCAAGAACACCAAAACTATGGGAAATAGCTCATGAAAACAATGAGTTTTTGCTCATAACTCTCAACCATATATTAGGTGTTACAACTCGTGCAAATCTCCTTGGAAACCCCAAAATTGTTGGCAATAGCTCATGAAAACGTCCATCAAAAGCGAAAAACGTAGAGTTTTTGGTCATGTATCTCAAACATGTATCGGGTCTTATGGACCTTGCAAATCACCCTAGAACACCAAAATTGTGGGCAATAGCTCATGAAAACGGCCATAAAGCGTGAAAACGATGAGTTTTTGGTCATGTCTCTCAAGCATGTACCGGGTATTATGGGTCGTGCCAATCGCCTTGGAACACCAAAACTGTGGGAGATACCTCATGAAAACGGCCATAAAACAAAAAAATACCGAGTTTTCGGTCATAAGTCTCAAACATTTATCATGTATTATGGCCATGAAAATTGCCCTCGAACACGAAAGCGGTGGGAAATAGATCATCAAGACGGACATTAAACATGAAAACGATGAGGTTTTGCTCATAACTCCTAAACGTGTATCGGGTGTTATGATTTGTGTAAATCTCCCTGGAACGCTAAAAACAGTGGGCAATAGCTCATGAAAACGGCCATAAAATGCGAAAACACCGAGTTTTTGGTCATAACAATCAAACATGTATCGTGTCTTTACGGGGCATGAAAATCCCCATGGAACCCCCAAATTGTGGGTAATAGCTCATGAAAATTGCCTGTAAAACGCGAATACGTAGATTTTTTGGTCATGTCTCTCAGGCATGTATCGGGTCTTATGGACCTTGAAAATCGCCCTAGAACACCAAAATTGTGGACAATAGCTCATGAAAACGGCCATAAAACGCGAAAACAATGAGCTTTCGGTCATGTCTCTTAAGCATGTATTGGGTCTTATGGGTCGTACCAATCTCCTTGGAACACAAAAACTGTGGGAGATACCTCATGAAAACGGCCATAAAACGAGAAAACACCGATTTTTTGGTCATAACTCTCAAACATGTATCGTGTCTTTACGGGCCATGAAAATCCCCATGGAACCCCAAAACTTTAGGCAATACCTCATGAAAACGGCCATATAACATGAAAACAACGATTTTTTACTAATAACTCTCACACGTGTATGAGGTGTTACAAGTCGTGCAAATTTCCTTGGAAACCCCAAAATTGTGGGCAATAGCTCTTGAAAACGTCCATAAAACGCGAGAACATAGAATTTTTGGCCATGTATCTCAAACATGTATCGGGTCTTATGGGCCTTGCAAATCGCCCAGGAACACCAAAACTATGGGAAATAGCTCATGAAAACAATGAGTTTTTTCTCATAACTCTCAACCATATATCAGGTGTTACAACTCGTGCAAATCTCCTTGGAAACCCCAAAATTGTTGGCAATAGCTCATGAAAACGTCCATAAAAACGAAAAACGTAGAGTTTTTGGTCATGTATCTCAAACATGTATCGGGTCTTATGGACCTTGCAAATCACCCTAGAACACCAAGATTGTGGGCAATAGCTCATGAAAACGGCCATAAAGCGCGAAAACGACGAGTTTTTGGTCATGTCTCTCAAGCATGTACCGGGTATTATGGGTCGTGCCAATCGCCTTGGAACACCAAAACTGTGGGAGATACCTCATGAAAATCGCCATAAAACAAAAAAAATACCAAGTTTTCGGTCATAAGTCTCAAACATGTATTTTGTCTTTACGGGCAATGAAAATCCCCATGGAACCCCAAAACTGTAGGCAATAGCTCATGAAAACGGCCATCAAACATGAAAACAATGATTTTTTACTGATAACTCTCGCACGTGTATGAAGTGTTACGAGTCGTGCAAATCGCCTGAAACCCCAAAATTGTGAGCAATAGCTCTTGAAAACGTCCATAAAACGTGAAAAAGTAGAAATTTTGGTCATGTCTCTCAAACATGTGTCGGGTCTTATGGGACTTACAAATCGCCCTGGAACACCAAAACTGTGGGCATCTCATGAAAACGGCCATAGAACGAGAAAACTACGAGTTTTTGGTCATAACTCTCAAAGATGTATCGTGTATTTACGGGTCATGCAAATCGCACTAGAACCCCCAAATTGTGATCAATAACTCATGAAAATGTCCATAAAACGCGGAAACAATGAGTATTTTTGGTCATCTCGCTTAGACATGTATCATGTTTATGGGTCATGCAAATCGATGTGAAACACTGTTATTGTGGGCAATAGCTCATGAAACCGTCTATAAAACATGAAAACGACGAGTTTTTGGTCATGTATCTAAAACGTGAAGCGGGTGTTACGAGAAGTACAAATCGCCCTTAAACCGCAAAATTGTGGGCAATAGCTCATGAAAACGGCCATTACACGTGAAAACGCCAACTTTTTGGTCATAACTCTGAAACATGTATTATGTCTTTATGGGCCATGAAAATCCCATGGAATCCCAAAACAATGGGCACTAGCGCATGAAAACGTCCATAAAATGGGAAAACGTCGAGTTTTTGGTTAGGTATCTCAAACATGTATCGTGTCTTATGGGCCTTGCAAATCCCCTTAGAACACTGAAACTATGGGCCATAGCTCGTAAAAACAGCCATAAAACGCAAAAAGACGAGGTTTTGGTCATAAATCTCAAACATGTATCGTGTCTTTACGGGTCGTGAAAATCGCATTAGAACCCCCAAATTGTGGGCAATAGGTCATGAAAACGTTCATAAAACACGAAAACATAGTGCTTTTGGTCATGTCTCTCAAACATGTATCGGGTCTTATGGGTCTTGCAAATCTCCCTAGAACACCAAAACAGGGGGTAATAGCTCATCAAAACGTCCATAAAACACGAAAAAACATGTATCGGGTCTTATGGGCCTTGCAACTCACCCAAGAACACCAAAACCGTGGGCAATAGCTCATGAAAACGGCCATCAAACACGAAAACGACGAGTTTTTGGTCATAACTCTCAAACATGTATCGTGTCTTGACAGGTCGTCCAAATCGCACTAGAACGAGATTTTGATCATCTCGCTCAAACATGTATCATGTCTTTTGGGCCATGCAAATCGCCATGAAACACCAAAACTGTGGGCAATAGCTCATCAAAACGTCCATAAAACGTGAAAATGACGAGTTTTGCGTCATGTATCTAAAACGTGTATCGGGTGTTACGAGAAATGCAAATTGCACTGAAAACCAAAAATTGTGGGCAATAGCTCATGAGCATCTATAAAACGCGAAAATGACGAGTTTTTGGTCATGTCTCTGAAACATGTATCGGATCTTATGGGCCGTGCCAATCGCCTTGGAACACCAAAACTGTGGGAAATTCCTCATGAAAATGGCCATAAAACACGAGAACGCCGAGTTTTTTATCATAACTCTCAAACATGTATCGGGTGTTTACGTGCCATGAAAATCCTCGTCGAACCCCAAAACTGTGGGCAATAGCTCATGAAAACTACAATAAAACATGAAAACAATGAGTTTGTTCTAATAACTCTCAAACGTGTATTAGGTGTTACGAGTCATGTAAATCGCCTTGGAAACCCCAAAACAGTGGGCAATAGCTCACGAAAACGTCTATAAAACGTAGATTTTTGGTCATGTCTCTCATACATGTATCAGGTCTTATGGGCCTTGCATCGCCCTAGAACACAAAAGACGTGGGCAATAGCTCAGGAAAACGTCCATAAACACGAAAAATACGAGGTTTTGGTCATAACTCTGAAACATGTATCGTGTACGTACAAGTCATGCAAACTGCACTAGAACCCCCAAATTGTGGGAAATAGCTCATGAAAATGTCCATAGAACACGAAAACGACGAGTTTTTGGTCTCTCTCTCTCAAACATCTATCATGTATTATGGGCCATGAAAATCGCCCTCGAACACGAAAGCTATGGGAAATAGTTCATCAAGACGGCCATTAAACATGAAAACGATGAGTTTTTGCTCATAACTCCTAAACGTGTATCGGGTGTTACGATTTGTGTAAATCGCCCTGGAACGCTAATATAGTGGGCAATAGCTCATGAAAATGGCCATAAAATGCGAAAACACCGAGTTTTTGGTCATAACAATCAAACATGTATCGTGTCCTTATGGGGCATGAAAATCCCCATGGAACCCCCAAATTGTGGGCAATAGCTCATGAAAACGTCCATAAAACGCGAATACGTAGATTTTTTGGTCATGTCTCTCAAACATGTATCGGATCTTATGGACCTTGAAAGTCGCCCTAGAACACCAAAATTGTGGGCAATAGCTCATGAAAACGGCCATAAAACGCGAAAACGATGAGTTTTCGGTCATGTCTCTCAAGCATGTATCGGGTCTTATGGGTCGTGCCAATCTCCTTGGAACACAAAAACTGTGGGAGATACCTCATGAAAACGGCCATAAAACAAGAAACCACCGATTTTTTGGTCATAACTCTCAAACATGTATCGTGTCTTTACGGGCCATGAAAATCCCCATGGAACCCCAAAACTTTGGGCAGTAGGTCATGAAAACGGCCATAGAACATGAAAACAACGATTTTTTACTAATAACTCTCACACGTGTATGAGGTGTTACGAGTCGTGCAAATATCCTTGGAAACCCCAAAATTGTGGGCAACAGCTCTTGAAAACGTCCATAAAACGTGAAAAAGCAGAATTTTTGGTCATGTCTCTCAAACATGTGTCGGGTCTTATGGGCCTTACAAATCGCCCTGGAACACCAAAACTGTGGGCAGCTCATGAAAACGGCCATAGAACGAGAGTTTTTGGTCATAACTCTCAAAGATGTATCGTGTATTTACGGGTCATGCAAATCGCACTAGAACCCCCAAATTGTGAGCAATAACTCATGAAAACGTCCATAAAACACGGAAACAACGAGTTTTTATGGTTATCTCGCTTAAACATGTATCATGTCTTATGGGACATGCAAATCGACGTGAAACACCAATATTGTGGCCAATAGCTCATGAAAACGTCTATAAAACGCGAAAAGGACGAGTTTTTTGTCATGTCTCTAAAACGTGTATCGGGTGTTACGAGAAGTACAAATCGCCCTAAACCCCAAAATTGTGGGCAATAGCTCATGAAAACGGCCATTAAACGTGAAAACGCCGACTTTTTGGTCATAACTTTGAAACATGTATGGAGTCTTTATGGGCCATGAAAATCCCATGCAACCCTAAAACCGTGGGCACTAGCTCATGAAAACGTCCATAAAACATGAAAACGTCGAGTTTTTGGTCAGGTCTCTCAAACATGTATCGTGTCTTATGGGCCTTGCAAATCCCCTTAGAACATCGAAACTATGGACCATAGCTCGTAAAAACGGCCATAAAACGCAAAAAAGACGAGTTTTTGGTCATATATCTCAAACATGTATCATGTCTTTACGGGTCGTGAAAATCGCATTAGAACCCCAAATTGTGGGCAATAGGTCATGAAAACGTTCATAAAACGCGAAAACATAGAGTTTTTGGTCATGTATCTCAAACATGTATCGGGTCTTATGGGTCTTGGAAATCTCCCTAGAACACCAAAACTGGGGGAAATAGCTCATCAAAACGTCCATAAAACACGAAAAAACATGTATAGGGTCTTATGGGCCTTGCAAATCACCCAAGAACACCGAAACCGTGGGCAATAGCTCATGAAAACGGCCATAAAACACGAAAACGACGAGTTTTTGTTCATATATCTCAAACATGTATCGTGTCTTGACGGGTCGTGAAAATCGCACTAGAACCCACTAATTGTGGGCAATAGCTCATGAAAACGTCCATAAAATGCGAAAACAACGAGTTTTTGATCATCTCGCTCAAACATGTATCATGTCTTTTGGGCCATGCAAATCGCCCTGACACACCAAAACTATGGGCAAAAGCTCATCAAAACGTCCATCAAACGTGAAAACGACGAGTTTTTGGCCATGTATCTAAAACGTGTATCGGGTGTTACGAGAAGTACAAATCGCCCTGAAAACCAAAAATTGTGGGCAATAGCTCATGAACATCTATAAAACGCGAAAATGACGAGTTTTTGGTCATGTCTCTCAAACATGTATCGGATCTTATGGGCCGTGCCAATCTCCTTGGAACACCAAAACAGTGGGCAATTCCTCATGAAAATGGCCATAAAACGCGAGAACGCCGAGTTTTTGATCATAACTCTCAAACATGTATCAGGTGTTTACGTGCCATGAAAATCCTCGTGGAACCCCAAAACTGTGGGCAATAGCTCATGAAAACTACAATAAAACATGAAAACAATGAGTTTTTTCTAATAACTCTCAAACGTGTATTAGGTGTTACGAGTCATGCAAATCGCCATGGAAACCACAAAATTATGGGCAATAGCTCATGAAAACATCTATAAAACGTAGATTTTTGGTCATGTCTCTCATACATGTATCGGGTCTTATGGGCCTTGCATCGCCCTAGAACACCAAAGACGTGGGCAATAGCTCATGAAAACGTCCATAAACATGAAAAATACGAGTTTTTGGTCATAACTCTCAAACATGTATCGTGTACTTACAAGTCATGCAAACCGCACTAGAACCCCCAAATTGTGGGAAATAGCTCATGAAAATGTCCATAGAACGCGAAAACGACGAGTTTTTGGTCTCTCTCTCTCAAACATCTATCATGTCTTATGGGCCATGAAAATCGCCCTCGAACACGAAAGCTGTGGGAAATAGATCATCAAGACGGCCATTAAACATGAAAACGATGAGTTTTTGCTCATAACTCCTAAACGTGTATCGGGTGTTACGATTTGTGTAAATCGCCCTGGAACGCTAATACAGTGGGCAATAGCTCATGAAAACGGCCATAAAATGCGAAAACACCGAGTTTTTGGTCATAACAATAAAACATGTATCGTGTCCTTACGGGGCATGAAAATCCCCATGGAACCCCCAAATTGTGGGCAATGGCTCATGAAAACGTCCATAAAACGCGAATACATAGATTTTTTGGTCATGTCTCTCAGACATGTATTGGGTCTTATGGACCTTGAAAATCGCCCTAGAACACCAAAATTGTGGGCAATAGCTCATGAAAACGGCCATAAAACGCGAAAACGATGAGTTTTCGGTCATGACTCTCAAGCATGTATCAGGTCTTATGGGTCGTGCCAATCTCCTTGGAACACAAAAACTATGGGAGATATCTCATGAAAACGGCCATAAAACGAGAAACCACCGATTTTTTGGTCATAACTCTCAAACCTGTATCGTGTCTTTACGGGCCATGAAAATCGCCATGGAACCCCAAAACTTTGGTTAGTAGGTCATGAAAACGGCCATAGAACATGAAAACAACGATTTTTTACTAATAACTCTCACACATGTATGAGGTGTTACGACTCGTGCAAATCTCCTTGGAAACCCCAAAATTGTGGGCAATAGCTCTTGAAAACGTCCATAAAACGCGAAAACATAGAATTTTTGGTCATATCTCTCAAACATGTATCGGGTCTTATGGGCCTTGCAAATCGCCCTGAAACACCAAAACTATGGGAAATAGCTCATGAAAACCACGAGGTTTGCTCATAACTCTCAACCATATATCAGGTGTTACAACTCATGCGAATCGCCTTGGAAACCCCAAAATTGTTGGCAATAGCTCATGAAAACGTCCATAAAAAGCGAAAAACGTAGAGTTTTTGGTCATGTATCTCAAACATATATCGGGTCTTACGGGTCGTGCAAATCACCCTAGAACACAAAATTTGTCTGGAATAGCTCATGAAAACGGCCATAAAGCGCGAAAAAGATGAGTTTTTGGTCATGTCTCTCAAGCATGTTCCGGGTCTTATGGGTCGTGCCAATCGCCTTGGAACACCAAAACTGTGGGAGATACCTCATGAAAACGGCCATAAAACAAAAAATACCGAGTTTTCGGTCATAAGTTTCAAACATGTATCGTGTCTTTACAGGCAATGAAAATCCCCATGGAACCCCAAAACTGAAGGCAATAGCTCATAAAAACGGCCATCAAACATGAAATCAATGATTTTTTACTAATAACTCTCACACATGTATGAGGTGATATAAGTCGTGCAAAAAGCCTTAGAAACCCCAAAATTGTGGGCAATAGCTATTGAAAACGTCCATAAAACGTGAAAAAGTAGAATTTTTGGTCATGTCTCTCAAACATGTGTTGGGTCTTATGGGCCTTACAAATCGCCCTGGAACACCAAACCTGTGGGAAGCTCATGAAAACGGCCATAGAACGAGAAAAATATGAGTTTTTGGTCATAACTCTCAAAGATGTATCGTGTATTTACGGGTCATGCAAATCGCACTAGAACCCCCAAATTTTGAGCAATAACTCATGAAAACGTCCATAAAACACGGAAACAACGAGTTTTTCTGGTCATCTCGCTTAAACATGTATCATGTCTTATGGGTCATGCAAATCGACATGAAACACATATATTGTGGGCAATAGCTCATGAAAACGTCTATAAAACGCGAAAACGACTAGTTTTTTGTCATGTCTCTAAAATGTGTATCGGGTGTTATGAGAAGTACAAATCGCCCTAAACCCCAAAATTGTGGGCAATAGCTCATGAAAACGGCCATTAAACGTGAAAACGCCGACTTTTTGGTCATAATCTGAAACATGTATGGTGTCTTTATGGGCCATGAAAATCCCATGCAACCCTAAAACTGTGGGCACTAGCTCATGAAAACGAACGTGAAAACGTCGAGTTTTTGGCCAGGTCTCTCAAACATGTATCGTGTCTTATGGGCCTTGCAAATCCCCTGATAACACCGAAACTATGGGCCATAGCTCGTAAAAACGGCCATAAAACGCAAAAAAGACGAGTTTTTGGTCATATATCTCAAACATGTATCATGTATTTACGGGTCGTGAAAATCACATTAGAACCCCCCAAATTGTGGGAAATAGGTCATGAAAACGTTCATAAAACGCGAAAACATAGAGTTTTTGGTCATGTATCTGAAACATGTATCGGGTCTTATGGGTCTTGGAAATCTCCCTAGAACACCAAAACTGGGGGCAATAGCTCATCAAAACGTCCATAAAACACGAAAAAACATGTATCGGGTCTTATGGGCCTTGCAAATCACCCAAGAACACCAAAACCGTGGGCAATAGCTCATGAAAACGGCCATAAAACACGAAAACGACGAGTTTTTGGTCATAAATCTCAAACATGTATCGTGTCTTGACGGGTCGTGAAAATCGCACTAGAACCCACAAATTGTGGGCAATAGCTCATGAAAACGTCCATAAAACGCGAAAACAACTAGTTTTTGATCATCTCGCTCAAACATGTATCATGTCTTTTGGGCCATGTAAATCGCCCTGAAACACCAAAACTATGGACAATAGCTCATCGAAACGTCCATAAAACATGAAAACGACGAGTTTTTGGTCATGTCTCTCAAACATGTATCGTGTCTTATGGGCCTTGCAAATCCCCTTAGAACACCGAAACTGTGGGCCATAGCTCGTAAAAACGGCCATAAAACGCAAAAAGACGATTTTTTGGTCATAAATCTCAAACATGTATCGTGTCTTTACGGGTCGTGAAAATCGCATTAGAACCCCCAAGTTGTGGGCAATAGGTCATGAAAACGTTCATAAAACGCGAAAACATAGAGTTTTTGTCATGTCTCTCAAACATGTATCGGGTCTTATGGGTCTTGCAAATCTCCCTAGAACACCAAAACTGGGGGCAATAGCTCATAAAAACGTCCATAAAACGCGAAATAACATGTATCAGGTCTTATGGGCCTTGCAAATCACCCAAGAACACCAAAACCGTGGTCAATAGCTCATGAAAACAGCCGTAAAACACAAAAACGACGAGTTTTTGGTCATAAATATCAAACATGTATCGTGTCTTGACGGGTCGTGAAAATCCCACTAGAACCCACAAATTGTGGGCAATAGCTCGTGAAAACGTCCATAAAACGCGGAAACAACGAGTTTTTGATCATCTCGCTCAAACATGTATCATGTCTTTTGGGCCATGCAAATCGCCCTGAAACACCAAAACTATGGGCAATAGCTCATCGAAACGTCCATAAAACGTGAAAACGACGAGTTTTTGGTCATGTATCTAAAACGTGTATCGGGTATTACGATAAGTGCAAATCGCCCTGAAAACTAAAAACTGTGGGCAATAGCTCATGTACATTTATAAAACGCGAAAATGACGAGTTTTTGGTCATGTCTCTCAAACATGTATCAGATCTTATGGGCCGTGCCAATCGCCTTGGAACACCAAAACTGTGGGCAATTCCTCATGAAAATGGCCATAAAACGAGAGAACGCCGAGTTTTTGATCATAACTCTCAAACATGTATCGGGTGTTTACGTGCCAGGAAAATCCTCGTGGAATCCCAAAACTGTGGGCAATAGCTCATGAAAACTACAATAAAACATGAAAACAATGAGTTTTTTCTAATAACTCTCAAACGTGTATTAGGTGTTACGAGTCATGCAAATCGCCTTGGAAACCCCAAAATTGTGGGCAATAGCTCATGAAAACGTCTATAAAACGTAGATTTTTGGTCATCTCTCTCAAACATGTATCGGGTCTTATGGCCCTTGCATCGCCCTAGAATACCAAAGGCGTGGGCAATTCCTCATGAAAACGGTCATAAAACACGACAAATACGAGTTTTTGGTCATAACTCTCAAACATGTATCGTGTACTTACAAGTCATGCAAACCGCACTAGAACCCCCAAATTGTGGGAAATAGCTCATGAAAATGTCCATAGAACGCGAAAACGATGAGTTTTTGGTCTCTCTCCCTCTCTCAAACATCTATCATGTCTTATGGGCCATGAGAATCGCCCTCGAACATGAAAGCTGTGGGAAATAGATCATCAAGACGGCCATTAAACATGACAACGATGAGTTTTTGCTCATAACTCCTAAACGTGTATCAGGTGTTACGATTTGTGTAAATCGCCCTGGAACGCTAAAACACTGGGCAATAGCTCATGAAAACGGTCATAAAATGCGAAAACACCGAGTTTTTGGTCATAACAATCAAACATGTATCGTGTCTTTACGGGGCATGAAAATCCCCACGGAACCCCCCAAATTGTGGGCAATAGCTCATGAAAACGTCCATAAAACGCGAATACGTAGATTTTTTGGTCATGTCTCTCAGACATGTATCGGGTCTTATGGACCTTGAAAATCGCCCAAGAACACCAAAATTATGGGCAATAGCTCATGAAAACGGCCATAAAACGCGAAAACGATGAGTTTTCGGTCATGTCTCTCAAGCATGTATCAGGTCTTATGGGTCGTGCCAATCTCCTTGGAACACAAAAACTGTGGGAGATACCTCATAAAAACGGCCATAAAACGAGAAAACACCGATTTTTTGGTCATAACTCTCAAACATGTATCGTGTCTTTAGGGGCATGAAAATCCCCATGGAACCCCAAAAATTTGGGCAATAGCTCATGAAAACGGCCATAGAACATGAAAACAACGACTTTTTACTAATAACTCTCACACGTGTATGAGGTGTTATGAGTCGTGCAAATCTCCTTGGAAACCCCAAAATTGTGGGCAATAGCTCTTGAAAACGTCCATAAAACGCAAAACATAGAATTTTTGGTCATGTCTCTTAAACATGTATCGGGTCTTATGGGCCTTGCAAATCGCCCTGGAACACCAAAACTATGGGAAATAGCTCATGAAAACAAGGAGTTTTTTCTCATAACTCTCAACCATATATCAGGTGTTACAACTCATGCAAATCGCCTTGGAAACCCCAAAATTGTTGGCAATAGCTCATGAAAACGTCCATAAAAAGCGAAAAACGTAGAGTTTTTGGTCATGTATCTCAAACATGTATCGGGTCTTATGGGCCTTGCAAATCACCCTAGAACACCAAAATTGTGGGCAATAGCTCATGAAAACGGCCATAAAGCGCGAAAACGATGAGTTTTTGGTCATGTCTCTCAAGCATGTTCCGGGTCTTATGGTTCGTGCCAATCGCCTTGGAACACCAAAACTGTGGGAGATACCTCATGAAAACGGCCATAAAACAGAAAAATACCGAGTTTTCGGTCATAAGTATCAAACATGTATCGTGTCTTTACGGGCAATTAAAATCCCCATGGAACCCCAAAACTGTAGGCAATAGCTCATGAAAACGGCCATCAAACATGAAAACAATGATTTTTTACTGATAACTCTCACACGTGTATGAGGTGTTACGAGTCGTGCAAATCGCCTGAAACCCCAAAATTGTGAGCAATAGCTCTTGAAAACATCCATAAAACGTGAAAAAGTAGAATCTTTGGTCATGTCTCTCAAACATGTGTCGGGTCTTATGGGCCTTACAAATCGCCCTGGAACACCAAAACTGTGGGAAGCTCATGAAAACGGCCATAGAACGAGAAAACTACGAGTTTTTGGTCATAACTCTCAAAGATGTATCGTGTATTTACGGGTCATGCAAATCGCATTAGAACCCCCAAATTGTGAGCAATAACTCATGAAAACGTCCATAAACGCGGAAACAACGAGTTTTTTTGGTCTTCTCGCTTAAACATGTATCATGTCTTATGCGTCATGCAAATCGACGTGAAACACCAATATTGTGGGCAATAGCTCATGAAAACGTCTATAAAACGCGGGAAAACACGAGTTTTTGGTCATGTCTCTAAAATGTGTATCGGGTGTTACGAGAAGTACAAATCGCCCTAAAACTCCAAAATTGTGGGCAATAGCTTATGAAAACGGCCATTAAACGCGAAACGCCGACTTTTTGGTGATAACTCTGAAACATGTATGGTGTCTTTATGGCCATAAAATCCATGGAATCCCAAAACCGTGGGCACTAGCTCATGAAAACGTCCATAAAACGTGAAAACTTCGAGTTTTGGTCATGTCTCTCAAACTTGTATCGTGTCTTATGGGCCTTGCAAATCCCTTAGAACACCGAAACTGTGGGCCATAGCTCATAAAAACGGCCATAAAACGCAAAAAGACGATTTTTTGGTCATAATCTCAAACATCTATCGTGTCTTTACGGGTCGTGAAAATCGCATTAGAACCCCCAAGTTGTGGGCAATAGGTCATGAAAACGTTCATAAAACGCGAAAACATAGAGTTTTTGGTCATGTCTCTCAAACATGTATCGGGTCTTATGGGTCTTGCAAATCTCCCTAGAACACCAAAACTGGGGGCAATAGCTCATAAAAACGTCCATAAAACGCGAAATAACATGTATCGGGTCTTATGGTCCTTGCAAATCACCCAAGAACACCAAAACCGTGGGCAATAGCTCATGAAAACAGCCGTAAAACACAAAAACGACGAGTTTTTGGTCATAAATCTCAAACATGTATCGTGTCTTGACGGGTCGTGAAAATCCATTAGAACCCACAAATTGTGGGCAATAGCTCGTGCAAACGTCCATAAAACGCGAAAACAACGAGTTTTTGATCATCTCGCTCAAACATGTATCATGTCTTTTGGGCCATGCAAATCGCCCTGAAACACCAAAACTATGGGCAATAGCTCATCGAAACGTCCATAAAACGTGAAAACGACGAGTTTTTGGTCATGTATCTAAAAACGTGTATCGGGTGTTACGAGAAGTGCATATCGCCCTGAAAACTAAAAATTGTGGGCAATAGCTCATAAACATTAATAAAACGCGAAAATGACGAGTTTTTGGTCATGTCTCTCAACATGTATCGGATCTTATGGGCCGTGCCAATCGCCTTGGAACACAAAACTGTGGGCAATTCCTCATGAAAATGGCCATAAAACGATGAGAACGACGAGTTTTTGATCATAACTCTCAAACATGTATCGGGTGTTTACGTGCCAGGAAAATCCTCGTGGAATCCCAAACTGTGGGCAATAGCTCATGAAAACTACAATAAAACATGAAAACAATGAGTTTTTTCTAATAACTCTCAAACGTGTATTAGGTGTTACGAGTCATGCAAATCGCCTTGGAAACCCCAAAATTGTGGGCAATAGCTCATGAAAACGTCTATAAAACGTACATTTTTGGTCATGTCTCTCAAACATGTATCGGGTCTTATGGCCCTTGCATCGCCCTAGAATACCAAAGGTGTAGGCAATTCCTCATTAAAATGGTCATAAAACACGACAAATACGAGTTTTTGGTCATAACTCTCAAACATGTATCGTGTACTTACAAGTCATGCAAACCGCACTAGAACCCCCAAATTGTGGGAAATAGCTCATGAAAATGTCCATAGAACGCGAAAACGATGAGTTTTTGGTCTCTCTCCTCTCTCAAACATCTATCATGTCTTATGGGCCATGAAAATCGCCCTCGAACATGAAAGCTGTGGGAAATAGATCATCAAGACGGCCATTAAACATGAAAACGATGAGTTTTTGCTCATAACTCCTAAACGTGTATCAGGTGTTATGATTTGTGTAAATCGCCCTGGAACGCTAAAACAGTGGCAATAGCTCATGAAAACTGTCATAAAATGCGAAAACACCGAGTTTTTGGTCATAACAATCAAACATGTATCGTGTCTTTACGGGGCATGAAAATCCCCACGGAACCCCCAAATGTGGGCAATAGCTCATGGAAACGTCCATAAAACGCGAATACGTAGATTTTTTGGTCATGTCTCTCAGACATGTATCGGGTCTTATGGACCTTGAAAATCGCCCTAGAACACCAAAATTATGGGCAATACCTCATGAAAACGGCCATAAAACGCGAAAACTCCCGATGAGTTGTCGGTCATGTCTCTCAAGCATGTATCGGGTCTTATGGGTCGTGCCAATCTCCTTGGAACACAAAAACTGTGGGAGATACCTCATAAAAACGGCCATAAAACGAGAAAACACCGATTTTTTGGTCATAACTCTCAAACATGTATCGTGCCTTTATGGGCCATGAAAATCCCCATGGAACCCCAAAAATTTGGGCAATAGCTCATGAAAACGGCCATAGAACATGAAAACAACGATTTTTTTACTAATAACTCTCACACGTGTATGAGGTGTTATGAGTCGTGCAAATCTCCTTGGAAACCCCAAAATTGTGGGCAATAGCTCTTGAAACGTCCATAAAACGCAAAAACATAGAATTTTTGGTCATGTCTCTTAAACATGTATCGGGTCTTATGGGCCTTGCAAATCGCCCTGGAACACCAAAACTATGGGAAATAGCTCATGAAACAATGAGTTTTTGCTCATAACTCTCAACCATATATCAGGTGTTACAACTCATGGGAATCGCCTTGGAAACCCCAATATTGTTGGCAATAGCTCATGAAAACGTCCATAAAAAGCGAAAAACGTAGAGTTTTTGGTCATGTATCTCAAACATGTATCGGGTCTTATGGGCCTTGCAAATCACCCTAGAACACCAAAATTGTGGGCAATAGCTCATGAAAACGGCCATAAAGCGCGAAAACGATGAGTTTTTGGTCATGTCTCTCAAGCATGTTCCGGGCTTATGGGTCGTGCCAATCGCCTTGGAACACCAAAACTGTGGAGATACCTCATGAAAACGGCCATAAAACAGAAAAATACCGAGTTTTCGGTCATAAGTATCAAACATGTATCGTGTCTTTACGGGCAATTAAAATCCCCATGGAACCCCAAAACTGTAGGCAATAGCTCATGAAAACGGCATCAAACATGAAAACAATGATTTTTTACTGATAACTCTCACACGTGTATGAGGTGTTACGAGTCGTGCAAATCGCCTGAAACCCCAAAATTGTGAGCAATAGCTCTTGAAAACATCCATAAAACGTGAAAAGTAGAATCTTTGGTCATGTCTCTCAAACATGTGTCGGGTCTTATGGGCCTTACAAATCGCCCTGGAACACCAAAACTGTGGGCAGCTCATGAAAACGGCCATAGAACGAGAAAACTACGAGTTTTTGGTCATAACTCTCAAAGATGTATCGTGTATTTACGGGTCATGCAAATCGCATTAGAACCCCCAAATTGTGAGCAATAACTCATGAAAACGTCCATAAAACGCGGAAACAACGAGTTTTTTTGGTCTTCTCGCTTAAACATGTATCATGTCTTATGCGTCATGCAAATCGACGTGAAACACCAATATTGTGGGCAATAGCTCATGAAAACGTCTATAAAACGCGAAAACGACGAGTTTTTGGTCATGTCTCTAAAATGTGTATCGGGTGTT
The DNA here is from genome assembly GCA_916181665.1 of Avena sativa. NCBI lineage: Eukaryota > Viridiplantae > Streptophyta > Magnoliopsida > Poales > Poaceae > Avena > Avena sativa. The sequence continues at coordinate 12,445,940 of OV702300.1, read as the reverse complement.
ACGAGAAGTACAAATCGCCCTAAAACTCCAAAATTGTGGGCAATAGCTTATGAAAACGGCCATTAAACGCGAAAACGCCGACTTTTTGGTGATAACTCTGAAACATGTATGGTGTCTTTATGGGCCATAAAATCCCATGGAATCCCAAAACCGTGGGCACTAGCTCATGAAAACGTCCATAAACGTGAAAACGTCGAGTTTTTGGTCATGTCTCTCAAACTTGTATCGTGTCTTATGGGCCTTGCAAATCCCCTTAGAACACCGAAACTGTGGGCCATAGCTCGTAAAAAACGGCCATAAAACGCAAAAAGACGATTTTTTGGTCATAATCTCAAACATCTATCGTGTCTTTACGGGTCGTGAAAATCGCATTAGAACCCCAAGTTGTGGGCAATAGGTCATGAAAACGTTCATAAAACGCGAAAACATAGAGTTTTTGGTCATGTCTCTCAAACATGTATCGGATCTTATGGTCTTGCAAATCTCCCTAGAACACCAAAACTGGGGGAATAGCTCATAAAAACGTCCATAAAACGCGAAATAACATGTATCGGGTCTTATGGTCCTTGCAAATCACCCAAGAACACCAAAACCGTGGGCAATAGCTCATGAAAACAGCCGTATAAACACAAAAAACGACGAGTTTTTGGTCATAAATCTCAAACATGTATCATGTCTTGACGGGTCGTGAAAATCCCACTAGAACCCACAAATTGTGGGCAATAGCTCGTGCAAACGTCCATAAAACGCGGAAAACAACGAGTTTTTGATCATCTCGCTCAAACATGTATCATGTCTTTTGGGCCATGCAAATCGCCCTGAAACACCAAAACTATGGGCAATAGCTCATCGAAACGTCCATAAACGTGAAAACGACGAGTTTTTGGTCATGTATCTAAAACGTGTATCGGGTGTTACGAGAAGTGCATATCGCCCTGAAAACTAAAAATTGTGGGCAATAGCTCATGTACATTAATAAACGCGAAAATGACGAGTTTTTGGTTATGTCTCTCAAACATGTATCGGATCTTATGGGCCATGCCAATCGCCTTGGAACACCAAAACTGTGGGCAATTCCTCATGAAAAATGGCCATAAAACGATGAGAACGGCGAGTTTTTGATCATAACTCTCAAACATGTATCGGGTGTTTACGTGCCAGGAAAATCCTCGTGGAATCCCAAAACTGTGGGCAATAGCTCATGAAAACTACAATAAAACATGAAAACAATGAGTTTTTTCTAATAACTCTCAAACGTGTATTAGGTGTTACGAGTCATGCAAATCGCCTTGGAAACCCCAAAATTGTGGGCAATAGCTCATGAAAACGTCTATAAAACGTACATTTTTGGTCATGTCTCTCAAACATGTATCGGGTCTTATGGCCCTTGCATCGCCCTAGAATACCAAAGGTGTGGGCAATTCCTCATTAAAATGGTCATAAAACACGACAAATACGAGTTTTTGGTCATAACTCTCAAACATGTATCGTGTACTTACAAGTCATGCAAACCGCACTAGAACCCCCAAATTGTGGAAATAGCTCATGAAAATGTCCATAGAACGCGGAAAACGATGAGTTTTTGGTCTCTCTCCCTCTCTCTAACATCTATCATGTCTTATGGGCCATGAAATCGCCCTCGAACATGAAAGCTGTGGGAAATAGATCATCAAGACGGCCATTAAACATGAAACGATGAGTTTTTGCTCATAACTCCTAAACGTGTATCAGGTGTTATGATTTGTGTAAATCGCCTTGGAACGCTAAAACAGTGGGCAATAGCTCATGAAAACGGTCATAAAATGCGAAAACACCGAGTTTTTGGTCATAACAATCAAACATGTATCGTGTCTTTACGGGCATGAAAATCCCACGGAACCCCCAAATTGTGGGCAATAGCTCATGGAAACGTCCATAAAACGCGAATACGTAGATTTTTTGGTCATGCCTCTCAGACATGTATCGGGTCTTATGGACCTTGAAAATCGCCCTAGAACACCAAAATTATGGGCAATACCTCATGAAAACGGCCATAAAACGCGGAAAACGATGAGTTGTCGGTCATGTCTCTCAAGCATGTATCGGGTCTTATGGGTCGTGCCAATCTCCTTGGAACACAAAAACTGTGGGAGATACCTCATAAAAAACGGCCATAAAACGAGAAAACACCGATTTTTTGGTCATAACTCTCAAACATGTATCGTGCCTTTATGGGCCATGAAAATCCCCAT